>CM028131.1:639632500-640882500 GCA_016271365.2 Neoceratodus forsteri
CTGTGACCCTTGTCTACAACACTTCACCAGAAGCTGTAAATAACACTCCACTAGGATGAATAATCCAGGGCCCTCTCCTTAGAGCCCACTGGCAGTCCTTTTGCCACTCTCACCTCCTCACTCTACAACTCACTGAACAACAGTCCATCTCTAAATGAGCATTCTAAGCTCCATAGAGCAGGTGTCCACAAAGTGTGGCTTATGCTGCTGCGAGACTTCTAAATGACCTAATCATTCTTCCCTCTGCCTAGCTGAGTAAACAATGGTGTCATTATGTAAGGAGCCCCTAATGAACTCCCTACAAGCTGCCTGCTACCTTTCTAACATTAATAATGATAGGATTCCAGTAACCACAGGGGACTGGGTGGTTACAGAAAACATTCATCTTTAGTGGCTTAACACAAAACATTACTGTAAATATTCAACAAATACATGGTTTTACACATTCATTACTGCATTTATTGTATCATTATAACCTCTATCTATCTATCTATCTATCTATCTGTCTATCACATTTTCTTTTTCAACATAGTCAACCATGACTCCTTAATGCTTAATCACAACATATTCTATGTATGCTTTTTGTTCTGTGTTACAATGAAACAGAACACAAACTAAGTTTACATTTCCACCTTTTTCTCTTAACAGGTCCTACCATTGAACAAGAACTGAGCCATCACTGCATTCTTCAACATCTTTACAGTGCATCACCTTATTCACACCACTACTTTCCCAAACACACACTACCCTTTAACTTGAACAGCACTCCCAGTCTTTCAAGCATGGCACCACACACCACATTCAACCTTGTACTGTAACACCACCCACACACAGACCAAATCATTTGGCTTCCATATCCAGCATTTCATACAACACAGACTTACAGTCATAACCCAATTTATTACCATGTCCACAGTATGCCATAAAGCTCTACAGGCACACTACCATCAGGGACACACTATTTTCAATGCATCCTCAAGGGGCAAACAATTCCTACCCAACAGTATTATTGTACTAATAAGAAACATAACATTCCCTGCACCTTCATGGGATATTTCAGATTTAACTGACACTTTACACATTGGAGATGCCCTGTATAACTTTATACACTCCAAAAATAATCAAACCTATGTGCACCCTGATGACTTACCACAGTACATTGCATGCTACAATAAAATGTTCTACATTCATACACTCACACCCGACTATGGCAATCTGTTTCACCACTTTTATCCTCTATATCCACACTTGCATGAAACCTTATTCACATCACTAACAGTATCTCATGGCTGTGTTCTATGTATTACAGAATACTGGATAGCCATCTTCACCTCCAACAGCCATTTTTTATACCTGTGACTCACACAGCAGAAACTTTCAGTTTACCTGATGCAGATGATAAATGTGCTCTGCTTGAATTTGGCAATTACTCATCATTGACTTCTCACCTCCATACCTTGGCTGTATCTCTCTGTGGCCCTTACACCACTGTCATTCCCTATGAACTAACACCAATTCACATTCACCCTGTCACCATACAAGATATAAACAACACTTCCCAAAGAACTGAACACTCCATTAAACCATCTCTGTTTCCATTTAACTCCCTTGGACAGCCTACACCCACACCAACAAATGTCATTCACACACAATATTGCAACACAGTTCAGTTTCTAGAACTACACCATGTCAGCCACAACTGCACCTCCAACATCAACATTCCCATCATGTTACTCCTGACCAGCGTGACACACACCCCTTACAATCATTACCTTTCCACCTCCACATCTCAGACACAACTTTCTATGACATTTCCACCCTACCAAAGTATGTATCTAACCTCAGATGTAATAAACACTGACAACATTAACAATACCATGCATGTTTCCCACTTTTCTTGTCCTAAGATCACAGTACCCTTACCCACTACTACCAATCTCACAAACTCTATACCATCTACTGTTACCTCAACTTCTTACACTCCTTCTCTCTCACTCAACCGCACACCAGACCAAACATCACTTATATCTCCTGTTCCTAATACTACACTTACAACAGCTACACCACCACTGAGTAATTACAATCACACACAGACACATCCCATACTAACTCATTCCCACTCCTCACAACACACTATTACACAATACACAACCAATCTTTTTTCAACTAATACATGTATTCCTACATTTGAAATCCTATCCTGCATCTCTGCCATTATATATCATTTCTGTTCCCCACATGTCTCTTAGACATCAGATGACTTACACAATATACAACTCCTTGCTACAAACATGCACACCACTATTGCAAAACTGTTTCCAACACAAGCTATTATGTTACAACACCTACCTACATACTTTTCCATAAACAATAGCTACCTCCCCATACATTACCAACCCACATCCTCAATAACAGTGCACAAGGACACTCCAAATAGTATAGTCCTTGCCATACATAATACCATTGCTACCAATCTACCATGTCTATTTACCATTAATAACATCTTCTACTGCTTCTTCTCACGCACCTACTTCTGTTTCCACTCCTCTTCTCTCCACAAAACCCACATTACTCACATTGCATTCCTTCACACCTCCCAAACTTTATCAGTATTCCAAGACTTCACAACTTCTATGATCACAACATTACCTAACCCATCACTGCTATACACTATTACACCACTTCTCATCAAGCCCATTACACAAGTCTACTTTGAAAAACTACCTCAACCATCCAACACCATCTTGCAAAACACATACAAATGAAAAACGCCCATACAAAGTTACTCTTGATGACCCATCCAGTTCACATCTATGACAGCAGATCACCACCAGAAATGTATTAGACCAAACACATACAGTGGTCATTATAGAGAAGTTGCTCAGTACCTCGGTATACCTCGGTGGATGTGGTGTACCACATGGTACTGAGCAATGCCACGGCACCATGTTAGCAAGGCTTAAGAATCTGCCGAGGTATGCCGAGGTCTGAGTTAATTAGCTCACTCTTATCTGTAGCTAAAATGCACCAGGTGGCACTATTTACAGTTTAATTTATTGCCATAATTGAAATTTGCCAGTAGGTGTCCCCACAACCCCATCCCCAATCCCTGATTGGCAGTAATAAGAACCCTCATTAAGTTTATGTTCCTTTATGTGCTGTATCTGTTGCTAGTTGAATTTGATGCACAAGTAAGAATTTGATTTTACTTTTAAGTCTGTAATTATTTTTTGCTCTGTTTCTCTCCATTTTTCACTTTTGCTGTCCTCAATCTGTGCTGTGTTACCCATGGCTTTGCATATCTAGCACCACATGTCGTAGTCACACAGAGAATTGTCTTCTCCATGTTGAACTAGGAGTGTGGTACAGTGTCACACACTCGCTTCCTTTTGTCCCCTTTCCGCAATCTCAGCAATTGGGACACAGCACTTTATGACAGATTTGAGCTGCCCTTAATAGCATTTTCTTATAATTGAAATAAATATTAAATTTTCCATAGAGTTAGTGTCCTGTCCCTGTCATTTGTAGCCCACCCAATAGTCCTTTGTCTTTTACCCTATCGCTGTTTTCCTTCTGGTCCAGATCACCCATCAGAAAATCATGATTAAGTTTTAGTATTTCCCCCAACCCACAACCCACTCCCACATTCTGGTAGCTACTACACTTTTATGACAACATGGCAAGGTGCTGAAAGGGAGAGAGGGAGTGTTACAGAGACTTGAGTACATTGCTGTCATGTATTACATTTTCTTGATGCTTTTTTTGTCTTATATCAGTCCCACCACCCTCCACTTGCACCCTTTCCCATGCCATTCACATACCAGAAAAAACATTAAATGGTACTCTAGCCATGCCCCACATCCACCACACATTCCGGTAACCTCCCCCACCCTCACACATTCAGGTGAATCCCCTCTCCTCTCCTCTCTCCCCAAGAACTGTCAACTGGCAAGCAGCACAGCCCACATCTCACTTGCAAGGCTAATTGGCAACTGAGTTATGAAAGAATGAGCATAAACTTATTCATAGAGCATTGCTCATTTGATGGGCAGCTGTGTAGGTGAGAGGAGGGCAATGCTGCTCGCTAGAGTGGACAGACATACTGCTTTTCAGATCCCACATGATCCACTTTTAAAAATCAGTATTGTGTTTGCCCGTTCTCCCAGACATCCTATGAATGCCAGATTTAATGTTTGTTGGAAATGTATTTCCTATACTGTTAGTAGAGTTTGGATATGAGGGAATGCAATTTATTATTTATTTACCCACTGTATTGTTTGAAGGCAAAATATGAGATGGATTTTTAAAGTAGCAGTAGAAAACCATTAGTGTATATTTTACTATCTACTTAAATGTTTTACTTTTGCCTACTGTGCTCTCCTGTGCGTTAGTGGTTTTATTATTATATGGACCAAACAAATTAATGTGGTGATTTTATTACACATGTCTGATGCCTAAAGAGGGAGAGGAAGAGAGAAAGACAGATTGGGAGAGGGTTCCCCTAAACTAAAAGGGAACTTTTTTTAAAATTAATTACACAGTAAAGGGTGGCCTCTTCCTGACAGGCTTGTCAACTTCTATTTGAGTTTATATCTTAACAGAAGTGATCAGTCTTGCAGATTCATTAGATGCTTCAGGATGGCACTTCTGATGCCCTACTAACCCAAGGGCAACAACCCCTGTGATCCTTTTAACAGTGCAGTCTGCAGTACATCAAGGGGAGAGAATTTCCAGGCTGAACTTGCACCTACAGTGCATCTGGGATGTCACTCATTTGCCTATATTGATGTGGTCATGGCAACTACAATGTCTCTCTATAAAGGTGGAACAGCTGGAGGGGTAGTGATGAACACTAAACTAAATCTAACTGTGAATCAGAGCACTACTATTTTTAATGGGAGTTTTTTTACCTTCTGTATTTCTGGCATTCCTTACTGGAAATGTGCTGTGTGCAAAAATATATAGATACTGTATATATATATAAATATAACAAAACAAAATGCTCTCAGTTTCACAGCTTCAGCCAGATACCGCCAATTATGAGCGCAAGTCACAGACATCCCTTATAACAGTGTATCTTCTTATCCTGGCCATAGTGTGGCTGTGTGTCAAAGGCAAGGTTGGCAGAATAAATCATTGTCTAATGCAATCCAGATCCAGCATGGAGAAAGTTAGACACTAGTGTGGAATGTGGGGGAGGGGGTCAATAAGAAATTTTACTGATACATAAACCATAAATAAATTTTTCATTTCTTTTCCTGTTCTCAGTGAGTTTTTTTCCTTGATTTTTTCTTGATTTCTGGTAGTTCCTATCATCCAAATTCCCATCCTAACTTTAATGTCCACCATGTTGTGTTGTTGTTTTGTTTTCCATTATATGAAAATAAAACATTCATCCACTGATTGAACCAGAACCATATTCCCCTGCACTGATTATCCACCCCAACAAGCACACCAAGACTCAGCCTCATAACTTCAATCCAAAAATCCTGGTGGCACTGTCAAAATAAAATCTCCAATAATAACATGTCTCACAAATGGATACAAAAATAAATATATTCAAAAATAAGGTCCAAATAGACTGCAAGAAACTGAAATGCATTGCACAGAAGCAGCCTTATTTTCCAGTCCCTGGTCAGAGGAGAATGAATGGCTGATTGGAGTGTGGATGCTCACATTAGTGACAGTACACTAGTGTGATGTATTTTAGGTGTTGCAGTGGTGGGTTTGAGCACGAGTTATGGGGTGTGCATAAGGGATGGTCTGATGTGGAGGGGGGGTGTAAATTTATGAGTCAAAAGTGTCACCATAAAAAGCCCCCCCCAAAAAAACTAAAGATATATTGCACATTTGGCAAGCATGAGAGGGGTGCTGTACTTCTGAGGTGCTGTAACTAATTCCTGTCCCCTATAACTTTTCTTGACTGAATTTGGGATATAAAATTGCAGAGCATTAGTCTTGTTCATCGTTTAGTGGAAATACACAATATCCAATTATTTCAGATCTGTCTATGGGTGAGTATTGATTTTCCAAAGAAATAGGTGAAGAATACATGTCTTGCTTGAGTTGGTGAACTAGATTGTGTGTGTGTGTAAGGGGGGGGGGCTGTTATCGCAATCAAATACATGAAAAAAAATATATATGTCTAGTATTCACTAAACAGAGGGTGTGTTACCCACATGGAATTCTGTATTTAGGAACAACGTGGAATCAGGTTGCAAAATGGACCACTGGCCTCCAGGGTGTCACTAGCTCAAACTACACATCAATATCCATGTATACCCTACATCAAAGGATAAACAACTTGTCACTTTATTTAATTTATTTGTGGCATTTTTTGGCAGGGAAAAACATGGCTGGTGTTCTACGATTTTAAATCAACATTCCTTCAAGGGAAAATTAGGGTCGCTCATAACCAGGGATAAAACTGGGCAGTGGATTGCAGAATTCAGTTCCACCACCTCAGTATCTTTTCATCATTGATAAATACATGAGTGTTCACCATGCAAAAATAAAGACAGTCCAACAGCCTAGGAAACCAGAAGAGTCAGCAACCTTACTTAGCAACCTAAAGATTTTAAATTTTACTGCAGCTCAGCATATGTACTATATAATTCCAGATTCTAGTTCAATTACAGTTCAGCAGTTTCAGTCTACTTCAATTAACAGTGATGACAAATAATGTTCAGGGAGATCGAGCATCAAATATGTGAAAGCCACACAACCACGTTTCCACTGGAAGATGGAGGTGAATTGCTGTATCATAGATGCAAGAGGTTTGAATACCACTCTACCAGAATTTTAATTTTAAACAAGGTTAATTGAAAAAAAATATGAGCTGCACATTCATCGATGCCAACTCCAGGATTTATTCTGCAATTGTTGGCTGACACCTTTTTTGTGTCTGGTTTTCTGGGGCCTTTCAGGACCAATCACTGCAGGTCCAGAGCATGCATTCTGAATCTGCAAAATCCTGTAATTAGGTCAAGGAATTTCAGCTCGCTTGGAAATTACCGAGGAGTCAGACAAAACAAATACTGTTCTGTATGTCTTATAACCATTAAAAACAAATATTGCAAAAAGTGCCCTTTACAATTAGGATAAGCCGCATCACAGCAACAGTCATTATGAAACAAAAAATATGCCATATCTTATCAAAAGGCAGAAAATATATTTTGGCAAAATCAGTTTAATTGCTGTATTGAATCAAGTCCTGATATAAAGAATTACAATTGACTGGGCTGTAACATATTTCTGTTAATGCTGTAGCTTGGAATAAAGTCAAAGTTAATTGCACTTAGTGATTCATAAAAGGGAGATCAACACGAGCCATCGGAGGTCAAATAAAAACATTCTTGCAATTATATATATACAGTATATACTGTATATGGGGAAAACACTCAAGACAACACAAAGCATGTTACATTTTTATTAGAGCACTTCTGAGTGTTTCTGATCACATTCAGACTGCCAACATACAGTACTGCAGCTCTAAAAAGATCTGGAAGTAAAACTTTCAGTGGCTAAAAAAATGTAATATGGGGACGCAAAAATCAACACCATCTGCTGGTGCACCTGTAAATAAAGAAATACTTTGTCACTCAGGGTTTCATGAGTTGCTGTCTCCACCATGTGGATTGCAGAGGAACTGTATTACCAGGCTAACTATACCGCACTGAATAATCAGTACACTGAGCAGTACAATGCCGCTACGAGTGGTACACCGAGCCGCACAGTGCTGCACCGATCGATGTATCACAGTGCCGAGAAACTTATCCATTCCAACCACTGTATGGCAACTTATCACATCCAACAAACACAACAGAAACATTCACTCACACCAATATTAGTCATTCACCTTCCAACACCCTTCATGTCACCACACAACCGTATGCAAATAAAATGAAATAAATGATTTCTGCATTCCATGACATAGTACGTGTAGGACCACAACACTTTTGCAACGTATATAATCAACTATGGCACCAGCCTTCAGTTACTACAATAACTGAGCAACTAAAACATAACAGTACATTATTTTCTTGTAATGAACACAACACATCCAGTTACATATGCAATAGCTGTAAAAAATACATATTACTAGGAAAACTCCCATCACTTTCCATCAAAAACCACATGACCTTTCCACCACTACCTCCTGAATTATCACTTTACAAATTAGAGGAACAATTAGTATCACCAAAAATTCCATTTGTGCAAATTACAC
This sequence comes from Neoceratodus forsteri, assembly GCA_016271365.2. Lineage (NCBI taxonomy): Eukaryota > Metazoa > Chordata > Ceratodontiformes > Ceratodontidae > Neoceratodus > Neoceratodus forsteri. The sequence continues at coordinate 639,640,728 of CM028131.1, forward strand.
CACTTCCTAGAGGAAAACAACTGTCCCTTAAAGGTGCCATTGTTTATGTCCCTGAAAATGTAACACAAGCCTGTACTGTCCTTCCATGCCAACAATCTGATAATGCTACCATACCAGTAAAACTAAAACAAACTGTCCTACACAAGTTTCACCCATTTTCAAAATATACGGCCAAACAAGGTACTGCTTGCTGCACAATGGCTTGCTACAAACAGTACACTTTTCCAAGAGTATGGAATAACATATGACCCCACTGGCAATATCTCTCTACCACCCCAGCCCATGTCAGAGCCAAATAACCAATCACTAGGTCACACCCACAACTCCTCTACCCAATCCAGTGAAAGTCACTCTGACACTGAGGAACCTGTTGCTGGACATCTTGATACACTTCTAAATACTATGATAATAACTGAATACTCACACAATATACTATCCTTACCACCAGTAGAAAACAATACACCATGAGGGCTATACGAAGACAAAGACTCAGAATTCTTAGCCTTCCCTACTATATATGCAGGCCAAAGATGACAGAACAGCCTCAGTCATCCCACTCCAGTACTTTACAGTGACATTTGTAAAGCAGAACTATGATCTGCTGACAGAAGAGTTGCAAAATCTGTTCCATATCTGTTTTACAAACTTAAAAAACCACAAATCTGACAAATACAAGGAAAGGTAAACATTTCAAAATGGCAAACACATCACTGCTGGTGATTTAAAATTTGGTGGTCTAGAAACCGTGCTACAATACCGCATTTTAAAAACAATTTGTGGCTCACCACCCTACTGAGAGCAGGCCAAAAAATATTTATTTGCTATGATTCGACAACTTGGCTTGCCAACATCCTTCTTATCATTATCTGCAGCAGAAACAAAATGGCTTCACTTACTTAGAATTCTTGCACACATTATTGATTCCAAAAATTACACAGATGAAGAACTAATACAACTAACATGGGAACATAAATCTAGACTAAAACAATCAGATCCAGTAACTTGTGCACACCACTTTGATTACCAAGTTAATCAATTTTTCCACACTGTTCTACAAAACAAATTAAATCCTATTGGCAAACTACTTGACTATTTCTATTGCATGGAGTTCCAACATCACAGTTACCCTCACATACATGCACTACTTTAGATAGAAAACTCACCCAAATACACAATTGACAATGATAGTGACGCTGTTAATTTCATTAACACTCATATCTCCTGCAATAACACAGAGGATGAACATTTAAAAGACCTCATAGCATTACAAACTCATTCACACTCACACACATGTCATATAAAAGGAAAAAAAAATGCAGTTTTTATTTTCCGTGTTACCCAATGATTAACACTAGCATTTTACTACCAATGTAGCCTGATGACACACCACCAATTTACACATTGCAAAAAAACACTGCTACTATTCACAACACACTTAAAAATATATCAAAAACAAATATAACTACATTTCAAGACTTCCTACAGCATATCTGCTTAACACTAGATGAGTACATTATTACACTTCGATCAACAATACAATGACCCATCATCTTCCAGACATGATTACCTAGAGACTGAAAAATTAATAACTACAATCCAATAATACTTAAAGCATGGAGAGCAAATATGGACCTTCAGTAAATACTAGATCCATATGCCTGTGCCATGTATGTAGTTGCCTAAATCTCAAAACAGCAATGCGGCATGAGTCAATTGTTACATCAGGCAGCCCAAGATGCAAACACAAATCCAAACATTAAGCAGTACCTACACCACATAAGCAACAAATTCTTAAACAGTGCTGAAATCAGTGCACAACAGGCAGCATACCTAGTACTTCAAATACCCATACGTCGTGTGCTTCATGTATCTTTAAATTTATTGACACACACACAGCAGAAACAAGAACCCTACTAATAAAAGACTTAGAAACCATTAAAAAATTAAATGATGACAACATTCACATAGAATGCAACAACACCATATTACGTTATCAATAATGACCACACATATTGGAGTCATGCACTTTGGCTGACTTTGCAGCATGCCATGACACTCCACACTACAAACCGCCTTCTAAACAACGTGACTCAGATGGACTCACATAGTGACAATGAGGCTAACACCATTCCACAGCTACACACAGAAAATCAATCCACCCCCTTCCCCCCCAAAAAAAATTCTCAGATACTGTCATTTCAATAAAACAACTGACCCAGAAAACTACTATCATGAACTACTATTCCTTTTCCAACCATGGCGAAATGAAAGCAAAATACTCCAACACAACACATACTATAAAACTTACAAACCCTTCTAATCCACTGTAGATAAACATCATAAAACATGCAATCAAAACATAGATATAACCATAATTGAACAAACACTGTGTGAAGACCTCTACAACCTCTGTGAAGACCTTCCATCCCATCCTAATATTCACAACATAACACAAACAGTACCACCACCACTTCACGCCACTTATGATTTATTCCTTGATATTGATTTGCCTCCCTTAAACCAACAACATATACTAATACAGCACTTAATTCAAGACACAGAGTACTACAACATTATGCACCACTTAAATTCAGAACAATTACAATTTGTTTACCATCACCTACATCACTTCAAAACCTCTGAAAAATCTTGCTACTCCTTTTGCTCTAAGGGAACAGGAGTAGGCAAAAGCTATGTCACAACTGCCCTCTACCAAACACTCTTACGCTACTTCAATAAACAACCAGGAAAAACCCCAGACACATGCTACCTAGCCATGGCAGCTCCCACCAGAAAAGTCGCACATAACATCAATGGCCACACTCCACACAGTTTGTTCACCATATTGGGCTTGCAAAAACCATCATGCAAACCTCTAACTTCCAAAAACCGACATACATTACAATGCAAGCTCATACATCTTAAAGTACTTTTCTTTGATGAAATCTCCATGATTGGAAATAACCTGTTTAATTTCATAAACAATCATCTACAAGAAATAAAAGGATACACCCTTCCCCTTTGGTGGAATGTCTATTATTGCCATAGGCGACTTGTTCCAACTAAAGCCAGTCTTTGACAGCTACATATTTGAAGACCTAAAACATGACTATGGACCCTTGGCAAGCAATGTATGGCAAGATCATTTTGCACTCTTTGAATTGCAAACAATAATACACCAAAAGAAAGATATCCATTTTGCAGAACTACTAAATTGCCTTAAAGAAGGAAATCACACACCAGATCACATCTCAATCATTTCTTCCCATCAAATCACTCCACCAATTCCCTTTGAAACATTACCACATATTATGTCCACAAATGCCAAACTCAACCACATCAATAATCTCATCTTCACCTCCTGTGCAAAAACAAATCAACCATTCATAAACTATGCCCAGGACACCATGACAGGCTCCCTACCATCTAACATCAAAGAAAAAATAATATCCACTCTGCCAAAAAAAAAAAAAACTAAAACCATGGGACTTTACCACACCCTACACATTGCCACTTTCCTACGTTATGATCTAACTTCAAATATCAGCATAGAAGATGGACTAACGAATGATGCTTCCAGCATTGTTCAACACATAGACACTGACATAAACAACACTCCACAAATTGTCTGGGTGCTATCTGATTCTCCAAAAATGGCACAAATCCACGACAAATTCATCAACATCTATACCACACTCATATATCACACAACTGGACACCAATTCTTCCCATGTCAAAACAATTTCAATATGGTAAAGCCTACTTCACTATTATAAGAAAACAATTCCCATTAAGACAAGCATCTGCATGCACAATACATCGAACACAAGGAGACACACTACAACACATGCATATCCATTTCAATAATGCAAAAATAGATCACCTTCACTATGTAGCACTAAGCCGTGCAACTAACATAAACAATATCTATATTGAAAACGTCAGTGAAAAAACTATTTCTCTAAATAAAAAAGTCAAGCTAGAAATGCTACGTCTATGCACAAAGAAAACATTACACCTCAAAATACCCCTACTCATCCCTACGCCAAACAAGACAACTATTATCTATCACAACCTACAATCACTACAGGCCCATTTTACTTCCATGTCTTATGACACAAACTTTACTATTGCAGACATAATCTGTATAGCAGAACCAAACTTTACCTCAACCTACTCAACAAGTACCTATACACTTAGAAGGCACAATGCTCTCTTCTATGACACTTTCAACACAAATACTCATCACGGCCTTGTACTGTACTACAAGACCAACACATTAGCAAACAACCATTTCAAAACACACAACTCTATTGACGTTACTTACTTCACATTACACACACATTTACTAACACCTAGCATAATTACACTATACAAACTACCACATATCCTTCTCTCACATCTCTTTACTAACATCTATTTTAAAAGACATACTGTATCAACCACTCATTACATTATCCTTGGTGATTTCAATATCAACCTCACTACACCTGGCTCTTCACACAGCTCTAACCACCTACATGCAGACACTTAACTGCACCCAACTAAAACTACCTACACAACTGATTACAAATCAACACTAGACCACATTTATACATCAATTACCATTCAACAATACGGTACTTTAGAATCCTACTACAGTGATCACAAACCTTTGTGGCTTCAATTATGAACTTTACACTACAGCTACCTTATTTTCTTTACAGATGTACACCATCAACGACCTTGTGAACATGAGAAATTCAGACAACACCAAGCAAATTGCTATCAAGTGCTGCATCATGAAGAAAAGCACAATGACACACTACACAACTAGTCAACAACAACAAAAACAATTATACCACCTGGTACTGGCTGACAACACAGATGCCATACAAGCTTGCTCTTATGTCATTGAAAACTATGACACCATTATACCCCAAAGTGGATTCCTTCTGTGGAACATCATTGTGAGTAATGGAACAATCTTAATTAACAAACTCACTAAATTCAAAAGTTAAACCACCACAGATCCCGGAAGACATTCTAAACAAAGCAAACATGTTACTGGATCCACCTCCACTCCCAGTAATAACTATCAGAGAAGCTAAACTATTGCCAATGCAATCGATATATAACATTGCTGGGACAACTGTACAGATATGTTTACCTATTTCAATTACACCACTATTACAACACTCATTGTTACCGAATTATAAAGATATCTGTCTCACGGGGTTTCTGCCTATCTAGCTCTCTCTTTATATATATATATATATATATTTAAATAGCATGAGGAAAAAAGGGTTCTGCAGGATCAGTCAAACAGCATCAGATGACCTTTGATTAATTTTCAAAGTACTCCCCAGTAGATGGAAATTTAATCCATGGTACATCAATCCAATGCAATCCTTTACTTTCCCCATCTCACAAATGTATCTGTGCTATACTGCACAACCCTGAATTTTTTTTCACTTGGATTATTCTCTGTTTATATTTACCATTACTTAGTTCTGAAAAGCACCACACACAATGCTGTATATGTCTGTTACCAGCAGTACCTTTTGCTGTGCTGTACAACATGGTACATTAGAAATGTGTTGCTATTGTAAATAGTGCTTTAAGCAGTCTTAACCTGCTTTTCACAACTGACCAACATATGGCTATCATGGGCACTGTATTGTAAACAGCTGAACACATATGGTGATTCATGTTCACCATATGTGTTCCCCACTGTGATCTAGACAGCCATCTGTTGGCCAGCCATGAATTCCACGCTAAGACTGTTAAAACCATTATATACTACAGCAGCCTGCTTCTGAAAATAAAAATTAACTATTACTACACTTACACCTGACTGTTTAAAAACCAACTATATACTATAGCAGCCTATCTGTACCTATAGCAACCTGTTTCTAAATAAAACTAAAAAAAATTGCAAAAACTAACAGAATTCCCACTTAAATATATGCATTTCCCATAATGCACGGCATACAAATCCCAAACATATAACACTGCAGAAAACCAGGGATAACAACACATCTTACAACATAAAGACAATCAACATTACCACATATTTCCATATGTTGATCACATGTTCACTATGTAGTAGAGGAGCAAAAAAAGGCAGAGGCCCATAAAATAGCTCCTTTTAGAATAGGGAGTAGTAATCGAGGTTTCCACCACTGCTGATAAATATATATCAAAACTGATTTTAAATTGGTCCTTGGATATTATTAGTAATTGTTCACTGTAGCATACACAGTATAAAAATACACCTATTCAGCATATACTGTACTTTCTCTAGTCAACTGCAATCCACTTTCTCTTCCCCTGGTAGGAACCTTCATATCCTCTCAGAAACTTTAAAATTTTGCACTTCAACATACCTTTTACACAAATCTAACATGGGAAACATAATCCTATGTAAAGAGCACAGAACACTATCTTCCACATGTTACCAATAAATTAACCCACTCCACAGCATAACTCTGCTTGGGAATTAATCCACACCTGGCTGTTTGAAACCACTCAGATTAACCCCCCACCAGGCATGCCTTAATTCCAAAGTATACCCATGCTTTGCCATGAGTTAATACGTGTGTGTGTGTGTGTGTGTGTGTGTGTGTGTGCACATGCGCATAACATTAAGCACTACACCATTTATGGTACTGGCATTTTCCTGTACCATGCCATATCGCTACTTCAGTTTTGCATACTAAAGATTCTAGCACAACCTAACCATCTTCAATGTGTCCATATGCTATATAATAACTTTTACAACCATGTATCCTATCCAACTATCACATTCTAACCCACTTACACCTTGCTAATCCAAACCATTTAATATTCCCATCTGCCTTACACCAACAGGATCAACCTCCTCACACTGTTCTTGTCCATAGAAGAACCACAAGCATCCGAATGATCATCCTTGAGGACTCAACAGACAATGTCAAAGTCTCACTCTGGAGAGATTATGCTTCAACAGCAATCCATGAGGGAGACTATATCATCGCATCATAACTGTTCATTTCAAAATTTAATGCAGAGGTGATGTTCAACTCCTCCAAAACATCTACTTTCACAGTAAGTATTCCAATACCAACTACCACAACTCCTACCCACCTCCCACTACCTTAGCACTGCTACATGGGCACTCCTCGCCACTTTATAATTCTGCTGCTTCACATTCTGTGCGATGCCTACATTTCTCTGCAAACTGCTGCATGCATCAAACTTTTATTTTCTTTTACATACTGAAAATAACATGGTGCCCCTTTAAACCATTACAGATTACGTGCAGATATAAAGTCCATTTCAAAATATTTATTCCTTTTGCTTACCTACATTTCATAAACTATGGAATCATCAACATTTTCATTGTATTTTTGCTGTACAATGCCTACATTTCTGTACATACTTTTTCATTCAGAAAACTGTCATTTTATTTTGAATACTGCAAGTAACATGGTACCCATTACTTCCTTAACAGATTACAATCAGATATACTGTCCATTTCGGATAATGTGCTCATTTTGCTTATCTAGACTTTGCTACCTATGGAATCATCCACGTTTTCATAATATTTCTGCTATTTGCATTTTGACTGCTGTTCGTTATGCAAAACTGTTATTTTCTTTTGAATACTGCAAGTAACATAGTGCCCATTAATTCATTTACTGATTACATTCACTGTAGATATACTATCCATTTGATACAATGTGTTCATTGTGTTTACCTGCATTTTCATATCTATGGAATCAAGCACATTTGCATGATATTTCTGCTGCTTGAAATTTAACTGTTGTTCATTATGACAACCTCTTTCTTGCAAGTGCTTATACTATCTTAGTTCTATTACTAGTTTTTGCATGCTAAGCCCCCCTACATTCCTATGCTCGTACACTCCTTTTTACCTTCATTCTTTACTGCTTGCAGAGGCCCCCAGAGAAGAAAAAACAATCAACACTGTTGGACTAGACAACATTGAAGAAGATAAAATTCAATTCACGTGCTTTACTGACGACAAACTACACTCCATGACAATAAACACGGAACTACTTTGCAACTTCCTACATCCAACAACAGAAAACTTAAAGAAATTCATTCTAGACACACTCCCTATTGCATGTTCAGTGACTGTATAACATTCACAAATAATTATAATTGACCACCTGCCATATGAGGACATAAACAAACTTCACAGTGACTGTTTCTCTGAACCAGAACAAAATACACCACAACCACCAACTACTAAAAATAATACCCCAAAAAACAAGCGAAGAAAACTACTATAATGTTCAACTCTATATGCAGTGAACAACTATGTACCTAAATGTGGTACTATACAACCTTTTACTATTACTACATAACTCTTGAACCACCACATGGACAAACCAAACATTTTAAATATTCCAAAACATGTACATAACATGATCATTCACTCTACTGACACAGAAACAAAATATGCCTGTACTTTCTGTATTGATTACTGCTATGCCAATTGCATTGTATAATTTCTAGCATGATTTTTTCAAACAATTTTTTGATTCACTTACATTCACTAATAAACATACATTGCTAATTGAAAATCATTGTATTGCTTCTCCATAACTCATCAATACTTCCACACACTATCATCAATATTATATGCAGCCATATTGGCTCTGACCAGAACTTGCTTTTTATAGTTACCCCCCCGACTGACTTCCCTCACTCTAGTTGATCCGTTATTTCATTATAGACCCCCCAGATCAAGATCCTTTACCTGACTGATGTCCACTTTTGTATTTTATGAAGATAATCACCTCTCCCAGCATAGGATGCCCTCCCTCTCCTGCCTGATTCCCTTTTTTATTATAGAACCCCCACCCAACTCAAGATCTTCTCCCTCTCCCTTACTGATCCCCATTTTGTTTTTATTTAATTAAACTAACCACCCCTCTCAACACAGGATGCCCTCCTTATCCTGCCCAATTCCTTTTTGTAATTTAATTATGGAACACTACATGCTCAAGATCTTCTCCCTCACTGATCATTTTCATTTTATTAAACTAACCACCCTGTCCTTGAGTTTTTAAGGAGTATTTTACAAGTAATCACACACCATCTTGTAGACCTCTTGGCCAATTAAGAGATCTTTGGCACTGGAGCTGGCAATAAAAAAGAACAAGCACAGTATTAAAGGAAAATCGCAGACAGCTTTTAAGCCAAATATATCCTAGAAAATCCAACTCAGTCACCCTTGAGGTATTCTAACTTGTAACTTGGATAATACATTTTTTACAGGTTTTAATCACACCCAGCTGTTGCTGCTCATAGATCATGACTATAATCCTGCATGTTGTTTTCTAAATGAAGCCATCATCATCATGCAATACTTTCCCCAAGAGCAGCAAAATTCTTGAACCCTATAACCCTGGGCTCATTGTTTGAAGAATATGTGTGGACCCTGGCTGACACTTCAGCAAAACAAGCTTGGTTGGGGTAGCTTAGCCAGCAAGCAAGATGGCCACTTAACGAATCTTTGGAGATCTACCTGGGGATAAACAGCACAATTTAAACTGTTCCAATTTAGTTTTCAAAGCTGCACTACTCACCAGTGAGGAGGCAACATCCCGCTAGTTTGAGGGATCTGCTTTCTCGGTCAATTGATACCTGTTTTAACCCACCAGCATGCAGAGTAGATTTCAAGCGATCTAACCATATGGTGAGAGGCTATGGAACTCAGCCAGACCCCTTGATCAAAGAAATGTTTGCCAGCATGCTACAAAAAGTGAAGGAAGTTACCCTCACCTCCAACTCCACAATGGCAGCGCTTCAACATTCGGATGTGAGGGTAGGCCACATTGATCAAAAGGTGGCCACCCAGACAGAAACTGTGGAGGGCCACTGCTATACACTGAGGGAGCAGGTAAAACAGATCCAAGAGCTGCAGGACAAAATGGACAATATGGAGAACAGGAACTGCAGGAACAACCTGCAGTTCCTAGGGTTCCCAGAGGGCTTTGAACAGGGATGTACAATGGATTTCCTCCTGAACAATCTTCTGAAAATCCTGAAATTGCCAGAACGGGCCCACCTCACAATAGAAAGATCACACCGGATGCTCCAACCAAGACCACCAGAGGGGGAGAGACCATGGACCATCCTCGCTCGCTTCCTTAACTTTATGGAGAAGGAAGCTGTTCTGGTGCAGGCCAGAGAACTGGGGCAACTGTATTGGAATGGACACAGAATTCTGATTTTTCAGGATTATTCAAGGATCTTGGAAGAGAAAGGAGTACATGAAGGCAAGGAAGCGGCTACATGAGCTAGAAATGCCATTCTCCCTCCGGTACCCTGCAACCCTCAAATTAATTCACAATGGCACTGTAGTAAACCTCAGCACCCCCATGCAGTGATGGACTTCATCAATAAATCCTGACCCCAGTGGCAAAGTTCGCTGCATCCTCAGCTTGCACGCAGAAGAAGCAGATCACCGCAAGGCCGCCAGACCACCTGCTCTCATGAATTTCATTATGGGGCACATTCCAAAGCTGTTGAGGGTCCACCACCATCAGAACCAGTGGAGGAAGCAGAAGAGCTCATGCCAAGATCCAGAAAATGCACACAGCAGCTCCAGCACAAGAAGAGGGACCACCCGGCTGAAAAGGGAAAGGGAGCGTGGAGAGGCCTACCACAAAGACACCGCAGAGGAATCCTTGAACCCAGTCACAGAGATCACTATCCTGTACTTCTCAGCAACAGATTCATGCCACTTCAGGGCCTAGCACAGCCAGAGGATGTAGTGTGTGGTCTTTCTATGGACACTGTACCACATGCTCCTGAACTATGCAATGAGACCCCAGAGAGGCACTGTGCTGTGCAAGGAGGCCCCAGCTCACCCTTCAGGACTGTTACTGCTGACACACCCCTTGGAGCAGTGCATCAGACCGGCAGAGGATCCAGGAGCAGAAGGCCTGAATTTCCATCCACCGCCATGGCTCAGCACCAGGAGGATACAGTACTCAGATAAGTGATGTTCTCTTTTTTGTGGGATAGAGTTCAGGGGGTAGAGAATGTGGTTGAGGCTATGTCATGAGGGGCTAGGAAGCATTTTGTTTTCTTTATTTCATCTAAGGGCTCAAATGGATCCATTCTGGACCCATACCCCCCATGCATTAATCTCAACTCCAAGGAAACACCCCCTCAGTTTTTCAGGCTATAGGAGGGTTAAGGAGGGGTCTGGGCATGTCCCCTCCTAGCCACTCTACCCCCCCATACAGGGAGAACACTTAACTGTATACCTCAAGGGTAATGAATGTAAGCCTCTATACAGAGGGAAATCTTGCTGAAGTTTTGCCCTGCCCCATCCTAGCAGATACAACAGCAAGTGAGCCAGAGGCATAGGGCTCTGGCCGTCTGGCCCCCTCACTTGGGTGCAGCACCCCCCCAGTTTCCTTCCCCCCACAGGGGTTTCCCCTCCCTTCTTTGGCCCATGCAGGAGCAGGCTTGGGAGCGATATAAGATTAAGACCATCACAATTCCAAGGAGATACACCAGCCTCTGTAGTGTAAGGGGCTGCAGGACCAAGGTACAAACTATGGTAGGATCCCCCAACTCCATAAGACTGCTCCCAGCTCCACCGCTTGCAGGAACAAGCCTGTGGAGCAAGGGCCTTCACCAATGGTTCCCACTCCAAGAGTCATAGGGACCAAGGAACCCCCCTGGTCTCCCCCCCAACACCTCCCATGCTCCCAGGCCATGCTATGGGTAGGGGCAGGCTGCCTCTTCCTGCATATAACTGTATATAACTTCAGCTCAACAGAGCTCCCAAGACTCCTTCCCCTTAAGCCTACATTGGCTTCCCCCTCACCCCACTGCATCTGACCTTTCATCTGAATTTCCTAACAGAGAAAGGGAGGGTAGCCTGCTCCACACCCTAGACCCCTACCCCACTGCAGAGTGTAGAGTGTTATATGCACCTGTTTAACTGGAACCCCTTTAGAGGTTACACGTAGCCCTGGCTAGACAGAGAGGATGAGGATGACCAGTGACTAACTCTCCCTCTACTAACAGGAGATAGTAGGAAGGGAAATTTCCCCTTCACACACTCCCATGGATGCTGGACTGCCAAGCAGCACAGGCTAAAGGTAGCCATAGGTTCAGGTGAGTACTCCAAGATAGGTTTTTGGTTTTAGGTTTGTGAATTATTGTGTATAGTTTTTGCCATAAAGGTGTCCGACTGTATTCCGGGGTTTGGACTTAGAGCGTAATGGACCTTAATTAGATCATTTCTGAACTGTTGGTTTCAGCAGTGTACCACTAATATATAGAGAGAAAAGAAAGGACATGAAGTCCCCCCCCAAAAGTTGGTACCAACACATAAGTGCATATCGGGGCCCCACTTGGAGGAAAGCCACCTCACTGCTAATGTTGGGGCCAGAGGCCCAGTTATACTGAGTGATGGGTAACACTAATACACCATGGGGAAGGTCATCTGTCACATCTGGAATGTTAGGGGCTTAAACAAACCAGTCAAAAGGAAAAAAGTCCTATCACACCTAAAATGGCTGTGGTCCCAGGTGGCTTTCCTCCAAAAACAAAACTTACCCTGAATGATTATGTTGCCCTGGTCAAAGACTGGGTGGGACAAGAAGTACATGCAGGGACACCCATGAGGAAAATGAGGGGTAGTAATACTGATTCACAAGGCCCTCCCATAGAAGCAGACAAAAATGGTGGCAGACATTGAAGGGAGATGGGTACTGGTCAAGTATGACATACCTACTGGGCTGATTACTTTATGCAACAGCTATGCCCCTAATCAAGATGATCCCAGTTACTTCCACAGACTGGCGGAGGCCATCATTGCCTTCTCTGCTCCAAACTGCCAACTGCTGATTGGAGGTGACTTCAGTCTCACTCTTGAACCCCATTTGGATAGAAATGCTTCAAGCAGGGAAACCCACACCAGAGGGCATCAAGACTTACACCAGCTAATGAAGGACATTGGCCTCTCTGACATGTGGGGCCTTTTCCACCCTTGAGACTGAGACTTTATCTATCATTCAGAGACACACACATCTTTTAGTAGGATAGACTTCTGGCTGTCATCCCCTTTATTAACCCAAAATGTGCTGGATTCCTCAGTCCTTCCCAGAATCATATCTGACCACAGCCCAGTCCAACATAATTTCACCTGGGGCATGACCCCCCCAAGGGTACCTGGAAGCTTGACCCAGTCCTTATGTGAGACCGGGAGTTCCCCTCTTGCTTTCAGAAGGAAACAGTTTCCTTCCTTCCTACAGACTAACCCCATAAGCAACACCTCGGCAGGGAACACCTGGGAGGCTTATAAGGTCACCATTAGAGGCACAATCACGGGGTATGCCTAAAGAAGGCACAAGGAGAGGGAGCACCGACTAGCTGAACTTGAGGCCAAACTGACGCAAACTGAGAACACATTCAAAGCCCTAGCATCCCCTGATCCCCATTCCAACATAGGCAGGCAGGTTTTGGGCCTGAGGATGTAGCTTAACCAGCTCCTGATCAGGATGGCAGAAGCAGCCGGTCTCCGGCTTAAGCATAAATTTTGGGAAGGGGGGAAACAGCAGGTAGAAAGTCACATTCTGAGGTTAAAAGATGCTGCAGGACAAGTGGACACCACCCCACAGGGAGTTAACAATATTATGCCCTCCTTTTACTCCAACCTATATTTGTCTACTCACACTGACCCCCCCCCCCGCGAGGGACTCTAAGGTTCCTGGAAAAGCTGACCCTCCCCAAACTGTCTGACCAGGAGGCACAGAAACTAGAAGGCCCGATCATGGTTGAGGAAGTCAGAACAGCCATTCATACTCTTAAGAAAAGGAAATCACCTGGGGGGACAGCTTTACAGTGGACTTTTATCAAGCCCTCTCAGATCAGTTAGCCCCCTCCTAACCCTAATGTACAGTGAGTCAGAGGCACTGGGCCACTTAAACCCCATGCTTAGAGAAGCTGTGATCATAGTCCTCCCCAAGAAAGGCAAAGATCCCACTTCTCCAGGGAGCTATAGACCAATCTCCCAGATTAATGGTGATGGTAAAATTTATGCCAAAATCTTTGCAACTAGACTCAGACCCCTGTTATCAGGTCTGATCCATCCCTCACAGGTGGAATTCATTCCAGGGAGGCAAAGTGCAGGCCACATTAGGTCACTACTCAATCTTATACACAAAGCTAAAGACCTTCTTTCCCCTGCTGCGGCTATCACGGTGGATTTTAAGAAAGCCTTTGACTCCCTGGAATGGAACTACTTTCACACAGTCTTGGCCCATCTGAGGGTGGGGGAGGCATACAGATCTAGGGTATGTTTGATATACACGACACCGGTAGCCAGAGTCAGCACTTACCAGCTACTCTCATCCCCATTTGCACTAGGCAGTGGCACCCGCCAGGGGTGCTCCCTCTCACACCTATTATTTGTCATGGTGGTAGAGCCACTGGCAGTGGCAACAAGGCAGCACCCTGGGATAGGGTGTGTGAAGACAGGCACTAAAACCTACCCAACCCTAATGTATGCTGACGATCTCCTTATCCCATTAGAGGATGCCGGACTCTCGCTCCCACCCCTGCTAATGCTCCTGGAAGACTTTGTGCAGCTCTAAGACCTGTGTCTTAAGCAGACTAAGATGGAGATGCTCCCCCTTAATTACTGGTGCCAACAGAACATTGTCCTTAACCTGGGTCTGGTCTGGGCACCACAGGGAATTACATATCTAGGCATTAAAATTGTTTCCTTGCACAGAAGATATATGGGAGTCCAACTTACTACCCTTGATGCAATCCACCAAAGCTGAGTTCAACAGGTGGCGCCTCCTCCATCTCACCCTAGCTGGTAAAATTGCAGCAATCAAGATGATCACTGCCCTGAGGTTCTTCTACCTCCTATCCCATATCCCTCTAGACCTCCCTGTCAGATGGACTCAGGCCATTGATAGATTAGTAGGAGGCTTCTTGTGGGGGGGACTAAACCCTGATTTAGCTGCAACAAGCTACGTGCACACTGGTTCTAAAGGGGGTGGAACCTCCGCTGGATGGAGGGCTACAAACTGGCCTTCCAAACAGCACAGACATTACATTGGACTAGGCCGGGAGGTGAGCAGTCCCCTCAGTGGGCAGCTGTGGAGGCTAATGAGGGTCAGGTGGCTGAGACAGCGGCACTGCTCTTTGGTACTGTTTCAGGCCTAGGGCATAAACACCCCACCATTTCCTCCTCTGTCAGGTGCTGGACATGCTCCCATGAGAAGATGGGACTAGCCCCCACTCCTCTCCATATTACCCCTCTTTGGCACAACCCCTGCATTCTTATAGACAATAAACCCTTCCTCTGGCCCTCTTAGTGAACTAAAGGCATCTCCAAGGTTGAACATATTCTATATTTGCCTCACCAAAAAGTAGCCTCCTTCACTACTCTGCAAAAGAAATGGGGGCTACAGAAATCAGACTTCTGGAGGTTTCTCCAAGTCAGGGATGCTATCTGGCCCTTTCTCCACACATACTCCACCCCACAGCCTTGTAATGAAATCTCTAGGTGGCAAGCACAACCACAGGGATTAGCAGGAAGAATATATGCCAAATTGAGGGACTCCCTCCAGTCTCAATCGGTGGACTCCATGAACAAATGGGAGACAATGCTGGGGACTATGATTTCTAATGAGCACTGGGAGACAAAGCATGGCAGGATACCCACTGGCAGTACAGAGACGCTCACAGTAGGCTTATACAAAATAAGATCTCACACTCATGATACAGAACCCTGGTAATACTACACAAAGCCAAACTAATTGATGATGACAGGTGCTGGAGATGCAACATGCCAGGCGGGAATCTGTACCACATACTCTGGGACTGCCCCAAGATTAGAAACCTGTGGCAGATGGTCAATCACACGGAGACTCTAATTCTTTCGTTGCTGTCAGGAGGTCAGGATAAAGAGGTGCCACATCGATCGTCTGTGGCAGGGCACCCCGTGCACCATGGGGGGGAGGACTGAGGTTGTTGGGTGCAGAAGGCACCCTGGTGTCGATGGGTCCTTGGGAGAGGCAAGACATGTCTGGTTCCCATCCCCAGGGCTCCCACCAGACCTGAGTGGGCAGGTAAGCCAGAGGGGCTACACTATCCATCTATCCCCTGAGGGCAGTGCTATATAATGCCAGATTAGTTAGGAACAAGACTGCTATTATTGAGGACTTGATTTCCTCGGTTGATCTGGCTTGCATCACTGAGACCTGGGTGGGTGACAATGCTGGCCCAGTTTTAGAGGCCGCTATCCCCTCTGTGTACTCGGTAGTGCACTGCCCCAGAGTGGAATGCAGGGGCGGGGTAGTGGCCATCTGTTTTAGTTCTGAGTTTGGCTTCTCCGTTCACCCAGTGGGAAAGCTGGTTCATCTGAATGTGTGGCCATATGTGGGGATCTGGGTGCAGGTTGTAGGATTCTCCTGATATACTGCCCCCCAGAAGTGGTGGGTGAATTCCTACAGGAGGTAGCCGACTTCATCATCGGTGAGACATTGGAGTCCCCCCAGTGTTTAGTCCTGCGGGACTTTAATGCCTGGGCCAACAATGAATCATCTAAGCTAGGTTACTACCTCCTACAGACTACAGTATGTCATCTCTGGGCTTGTCACAAGAAGTTTCTTCCGTGACCCACCAGGGCAGAAACATGTTGGACCTGGTTTTCTCACTGGGGCTTGAGGTTAGCAACCTCAAGACTGACCGGGTTGCTTAGTCTGATCATTGTCCGGTGGAGTTCTCATTCAGGGACCCCCTTGAGAGTCCTCCCCCTGCAGAGATGGTCAGCTACTGCCCTTTGAGTGGTCTGACCCCAGAGAGATTTCTGGCAGTGGCTGATCTATCTAGAGTGGGTAGTGCATGCATAGGGGGTCCGGATGAGGCTGTCGTCACCTATAATAGGGTGATGTTGGCTACATTTGACTCTCCCACACCAGCCTCTGTACAACCCAAATCTTCTTACTTGAGGTCGCCTTGGTTTGATGGGGAGCTCAAGGAGATTGCGGGTCAAAGGCTGGAGCACTGCTGGTGGAGGTCTGGTCTGGAGGTGGACAGACTGGCCCTTCGCTCCCATTATAGTGATTATCAGGGGGCAATCACTCATAAAATAGCAGAGTTCCTGTCCAGAGAGATTGCTGCCAGAAAGAATCAACCAACCGCACTCTTTCAGACTGTGGACAGGCTCCTAAACCCGGCCTGTCTTTAGCTGAAAAATATTTTTTCTGATTCTTTGTGTGAAGAGTCTGCTCGATTCTTCTTGGACAGGGTGTCCACTATCTGGCAGGGCATGCCACCAGTGAGTCTGAGGCCTACAGTGATCATCAGGGTCACCAGGAGAGCATGCCACCTAGCTGGGGGGAGTTTAAACCAGTGAAGGTGTTGAAGGTCATTGGGGTTGCTTCCAAGTTAAAGTACATATATTGTCAACTGGACCTGGTGCCGACTCATTTCTTGATGGGATGTGTCGACACTGTTGGCCCAGTGTTCACCTTGATTGTCCAGTACTCTTTGTTGGAGGGGATCTTTCCAGATGCCTTAAAGGAGGCACTGGTTTGTCCCCTCCTGAAAAAGCCATCTCTAGACCTGGACGTCAAGGCGAATGACCGTCTGATCTCCAATCTCCCATTTTTAGGGAAGGTTGTTGAGAAGGTTGTGACAATGCAACTTGAGGAACACCTCTTGGCCTTCAATCTCTATAAGTCATTCCAGTCTGGAGTTCGTGTGAGGCATAGTATGGAAACTGCACTAGTTCGGGTGCATAATGACCTTCTCAGGGCTAGAGATCGGGGGAGGGGGCAATTCTTTTTCTCCTCGATCTCTCCTCAGCCTTCAACACGGTAGACCATTGTGTGTTGCTTGACCACCTGAGGGAATTTTGTGGACTCACTGGCTCTGTCATCTGCTGGTTTGAGTCCTACTTCATGAATAGGAGGCAATGGGTAGTGATGGGGAATTTCTCCTCCTCCCCTAGCCTCCCGTCATGCAGAGTACCTCAGGGTTCGGTCTTGTCACCAATGCTGTTTGCCATGTACATGCTGCCCCTGGGTGTGCTCATTAGGAAATACAGTCTGGGCTTTCATTGCTATGCTGATGATATCCAACTGTATTTTTTCTTTGCCCCGAGACATCCAGTGCAGTGGAATTGGAACAACTGCCTTGCAGAGATCAATGGCTGGATGGCCTCCAACTGGTTGTGACTGAACTTTGATAAGACAGAGGTACTGGTGGTGGAGTCGAACAGAGGATGGAACAGGATGGCCTCTGGTGCCGAAACCAGTTTGTTCCTGGGATTGGTGCCATTGAAGGCCTCCTCTAGGGTGTGAAATCTTGGCATGACCTTTGACAGAAGATTGACATTTGAATTCCAGGTGTCATCTGTTGTATGGACCAGCTTTTGCCATTTTAGGAATATCGCCAGGGTTAAGCCCCTAGTTCCGTCCATGGACCTCCACACCTTAGCACATGCCTTTGTGGCATCCAGTCTTGACCACTGTAATGCACTCTACCTTGGGGTCTCGGAGGTAACCTCCTATGACTGCAGCTAGTGCAGAATGCAGCCACCAGGTTGCTGACAGGGCAGTCAAAATTCTGCCACATCACCCCGGTATTGGGTGAACTGCACTGGCTGCCAGAGAGATGGAGGATCCTATTTAAGGTGGGTTTGCTCATGTTTAAGGCCCTACATGGGTTGGGCCCTGGCTATCTGTCAGACCTTCTCACACCCGCTGCCCCGTCCGCTCCCTCCGGTCCTCCTCTAGGGGCCTCCTGGTGATTCCCAGTATGAGGCTTAAAACCACCAGCGACAGTGCTTTTAATGTCGCCGGCCCCATCCTGTGGAATTCACTCCCTCTATCTGTTCAGGAGGCCCCTTCAGTTGAGATCTTTAAGGCCCACCTCAAGGCCTGTTTAGTCAGGCCTTCCCAGACCTTGTTCATTAGCCCACCTTGGGAACCTCCTCTACACCCCCCCCAGTATCTGTTTTAATAGGGTTCTGTGTTGTCACAGACCATATTTATTTTATGCTGCAATTACTGTGATATTTATTTGATGTCTATTTATTATATTGATACTGTGTTTTTATTGTACGGTGCTCAGAGCCTCCGAGATTGGGCACCTGGAAAAATAAAACTTGCCTTGCAACAAAGATCCCACTCTCACCACTTTTCTACATCCTGGGTATAAAGCCAATAACCCTCTAGCTTCACCCTCTAGAGACCAAATGGCTAGCTCTCCTGACCCTACAAACCAAGACAGCAATCCTGTCTAAATGGAGATCCATGACTGTACCCGCTGTACCCGAAATCCTGTCCTCCTTAACCGCCTTGGCCTCCCTACACAGACTATCCCATTTACAACTCAATGCAATGGACAAATTTCACAAGTGCTGTGAGGTGTACAGAGTACCACCCTTCCCGGTGGGGTGGGATAAGCTGTCCCCCCCCCCCACCTGGGACTCCTCTCTTCTATCATATTTTTTATTTATTTATTTATTTAGTTTTTGTTGACTGGGTAAGTGCACTAGACAAATCCTGCCTATTTTCAGGCATGACCCAGGGAAGGGGGATACAGATGAATGCCAACTGATCTTGAACCAGATTAAGCTGTTGGTGGTATTTTTAGTGAATGAGGGAAATTTGGCCAGGACACTGGGAATATTCCCCTACTCGCCAGTGGGGGGACCCTTTGCTGGTGAGCATGGAGAGCCTCAGTAGTCACCAGGACAGTGAGGAGAGAGGTTGGTCTCCAGGAGCTCCAGTATTACCTAAAAGAGATATTGAAGGAAATGTTGGTGGAGAAATAAGGCAGGCTGAGGAAGGTTATTCCTCGCAAGCAGAGGTTCTCGCAGAATCAATGGATGAGGATTGTATTTTTCAAAATGAAGAATTAAAGCTCCAGCTTGACATGGAAGAGAAAAAAAAAGACAACTCTTGGACATGATTTCAGCTGCAGAGCAAGAATTCCAATTAAGTCAATCGAAATTGGATGAAGAAAGGAAGAAAAGGAAAGGGACTGGTGTTAGCCCCTTACAAGGGCAAGGTAAACGACTACCAGTAATTAAGACACCTGATTTAAATTATGGTCCTGAGAACTGTGGGAACAGGTTGAGGGGCAGGATAACTTGATAGGACAAATGCCTTCTACTCCAGAAAACTGGTCTCCCGGAGATGCTTTACAGCAGGCTGGATGGTACTACAATGGAATAAAATGGATCCCTGACCCTAAGGTACCAATCCCTGGAGCTTCTAGTAATCTGGCTTCTCTTTCACAAGAAGATTTAACTTTACCACAATCACATTCAATGGCAACACAAGATTAGGTATCGCCTATGGTCTCAGACGCTGATGCAGTCACGCATAATGAAGATGAGGCTGGCGTTCAGGGTAGTCCAACAGACACGGAGAAGATTGCACGGCCTGTCTCAAGTGAGACAGCAACCTTGAGCTCAAAGGCTGGGTCTTGCAAATCAGGGCCATCCTATGTAACTCTGCTAGAAGAGGTAAGAGAGAATCTTGAATTTTCAGGGCGGGGGCCACCTACAAATCCACCCACACATTTGATATGAGAACCTGCTTCTCACTTAATTCAGCCTGCTTCTCCACCTTCTCAGCATGTTATTCCTCCTTCTGAGGATCACAGGCTGGTCTCCTATGCTGGGATGTTTCATAAACCAGCTGAAGCAGTCAAACGTTGTTTTCAGGTAAGACTCAGATATAAGGGGCTAGCACCTATTCCCCCAGATAGACTCAT
This sequence comes from Neoceratodus forsteri, assembly GCA_016271365.2. Taxonomy (NCBI): domain Eukaryota; kingdom Metazoa; phylum Chordata; order Ceratodontiformes; family Ceratodontidae; genus Neoceratodus; species Neoceratodus forsteri. The sequence goes on from CM028131.1 coordinate 639,661,497, forward strand.
GGGTAGGAAAGACTCTAATAAAAAATTCAACGGGTTTTTCTCCATCAGAAATTTATGCATTTATCCATGCACCAGGTGATCGGGTATATGACATTAGCTTCTGTTCTATTAATCTTTTGGACAAATTTTGGAAACTTTATTACGAAGTTAAGGATACTGACTGTTGGACTGAATTTATTGCCATTCCTATTACCAAGCCCACAATTAAAACAATAACAGTTCTTTTTCGGAATGAAGATGTGGATGTGACAAACATTTTCTTCTGGTTGGAAAAGCGATGTACAATCTTTGAGCACCCCATGCCCATTATGGATGAATTTCAGAATACAGCTTAAACAAACTGAGGAAGGAATTCAGCATTTACCGAGTTCATTTTTTGGGGGACGTGATAGGGGTATATTGTTTTATCCAGGCCAGCCCAAGAGTTGTTATAGGTGTGGTTCCTTGTCTCACCTGAACACTGATTGTGATAGTGTGAAATGTTTTCAGTGTGGAATTTTGGGGCATTCTGCAATGCAATTCACAGCCCTTCCAATTTGTAATTTATGTGGGGATGAGGATCATGTGTTTTCAGAATGTCCTTGGGCGGCACATAATTCAGAAGATGTTTCTGAGCATGAATTTTTTTCTTTCTCAGGCTAGGCGTATGGATAGGAACCCTTCCAGCTCAGATGGGGTTCCACCATTTCCTCCCAGACGTCGAGGTAGGGGTCGTGGTAACCCTACTGGCAGGAGAATGGAGGATAGGAACCAAAAAGGACAAAATGTAGGATTCTGGTGGGCCTCCTTGCACAAAACTGATGTAGAGATAGATCGGGAGGGGGTCTTACAGAACAGAAATAATGAAAAACTACACCCAGATAAGGGACAACAGTCTTTAGATCCAAAAGCTCCACAGTTTTGAATAGTCGAGAATGTCTCCAGACTTAGTCCCCCCCCAGTCTTCTAGGCAGGTAGAACCAACTCCTGTGATAGTGAATATATCTGCTCCTTTATCCCCTTTGCCACTTTCAAACAGGTACTCGGTTCTTCCAACATGGGGAGACCAAGTTGATATGGAAACACCCTTAGAAGGGGAGGTATTGCCAGTGTTACAAAGTGTTCCACTTCTCGTGGATGCAGGGCACCAGGGAAAACAAAAAAAAAGAAGATATTGGGAAAAGAATAACAAGATCAAACACAAAGGTATTTAAACCTCCTTCTTGAGCAACATCAGTTGAAAATAGCAAGTATCAATGTAAATAGTATTAAATCAGATTATAAGCAGATCACTACTTGTAGTATTTTACAGCAAATAGATTTTGATGTACTTTTTTTTACAGGATGTTAGATTGCATACCTTATCAGTCATAGCCCAGGCAAAAAAAGGTTGGTGTTGGGGCAAGTCATTCTGGTCAATGGGGGAAGATCTTTGTTCTGGACTGGGTTTTTGTTTTTGATCTCCTGATATTGAAGTACTATGTTTAGTAGATATAGAACCAGGGCAGGCTTTCATGATGGATGTCCAGATTAATTTATTTCCGTGTAGACTTATAAATGTTTATGGACCCCAGATGAAAGCTTAACGCATTGAACTGTTAAAAACGTACAACCTTACCTACATATTAGTAGGCAAATTTTTTTGGGGGGGCAACTTTAACATTAATTTTCAATTAAATAAACAGAGTACGAAACAGTATTGTGACAAAACTTTTCTTAAACAGATAATTCATTGTGCAGGGTTAAAAGACATATATGAGGGAGGGAAAAATGGGGTGCCTTCTACCTTTTTTAAGGGTCGCTTATCCTCACGTATAGAGTTCATTTTTGTTAAACATATACTCCCGGTGGCACGGACATTCGCTATACCAATGGAAATGTCGGATCATATTCTTATAGGTGTTCATATAGTTACCCCTCCTCCTAGGTTGACAGGCAAAGGTTTTTGGAGGCTAAATTTCTCCCTGTTAGAAGACCAAACTATATTAAATTGTCTAAAAACTGTACTTGTTGATAAAGCTTCAATGTTTTTTGTCTATGATAATATAGATGATTGGTGGACGGATTTAAAAGGTATAATGATTAATTTTTTGAAACGACAAGGGAAAGAGGTGGCTGCAACTTCGTATAAAAATTCTTTACAACTAAGGGGATAATTGGGTCAGTTGCTTTCCAGACAATGTACAGAAGGAATTGAATTAAATGAGATTGACAGGTTAAAAAATGAAATGAGGAATTTTCAATATGATAGGCTTAAATCCTTGCAAAGGGAACAAGCTTATGGGACATAAGGGAAGGCGGTGGATGTTAACCCCTTTATAAACAGTCAAAAGAGGAGGGAAAAAAGAACATTTTTAAGTTTACTTTCCACTAAAGGGACTTTGGCTACAAGTAATCAATCAATAATGGAGATATTAGAATCCCATATAGACAGTTTATTTGGGGAACCAGTAGCTGAATCTAACTATACTACACAGTTGTTACAAGCAGCTGAAGTCCCGAAAGTAGCCTTGAATGACACAGCGGCTGATAGAACCTTTTACAGGTATGGAAAGGGATACAGCCATTCAAAGCCTTTCAAATGGTATTTCACCAGGATCAGATGGCCTGCCAGGGGAAATTTATAAACTTTTATGGGAGGTTATTCCAGTAGAACTAGTGGCAGTTTATAATTTTTTTTCTTGAATAAGTTTTTTTATCCACTTCCATGTATGAAGAGCTTATGATTTTTCTTTTCAAATCAGGAGACCCGGCAGAAATAAATAATTGGAGGCTGATTTCATTATTAAATACAGATTTTAAACTGTTTGCCAAATTACTGGGAAATAGATTGGCTAGTATAATGGGGCAGCTCATTAGCCCAATGCAATATAGTTCAGTGCCGGGTCAGAAGATTACAGATATATTACTTCTCCTTAGGGAATTGGTAGAAAATGCTAGGGGGCAGCATGGTGTAAGTTTTCTGGTCAGTTTGGATCAGGCAAAAGCTTTTGACAGTGTTTCACACTCCTTTTTGTGGCATTGTTTGGTGGCATATGGGTTACCAGAGAAATTTATAGTTTGGATCAAGTTATGCTATGATTTGGCTTATGTATGCCCTTATGAAAATGGTTATAAAGGCTCAAAATGTAGTATAAAGTGCGGAGTTTGACAGGGTTGTCCCCTAAGCCCCCTTCTCTATGTGTTTATGATAGACCCGGTTCTGAGAATTCTACAACGTTCCCCTTTGATTTTTGGTTTAACAGGAGGATTTATGTTAGAAAACAAAATTCTTGCCTATGCAGACCATTTGTGTCTCATAATAAAAGATAAAAAGTCATTTGAGAGAGCAAATCACTTACTGCAAGGTGTGGGCATAGTTCCGGGAACACATCTGAATATAGCAGAATCTAAATGTTTAAATTTACAAGGGATAGACACTACCCAGGAGGTTATGAGGGATATCCTGTATCAGTTACGGGTAGCGGTTGAACCAATAAACATTTTGGGTGTCTATTATGGGAGAGAAGATATGGCTAGTTATAATTGGGAAAATGCACTCTGTAAAGGGAAGGAACTGGTAGGTAACTGGAATCATTGGAAACTGTCCAAAAAAAAAGAGAGTTTATTTAATACATACCATACTGATTCCTGTTTTTTTGTATACAAGTTCGGTATTTTATATCCCGAAGCAGTCAGAGGTACCTTTGATGGGCTGTTTTTTCATGCTTTTGGGGTAGTAGACTGAACCCTGTAAAAAGGAATATTCTATATTTAGAAATAGGAAAAGGGGCATGAATATGTTAAATCCTTTATTTTTTTTTTACTATTTTTCTTTATTCTAATTTGCTTCCCCTTATGAAAGGTTTGACCAGAGGCTGGGGTGTGAAGAGTAGGAATTTGTTGCAGGGGGTGTTTATTAGAATGGAGAGAAAACTGTTTTCAGCATAAAAATCAATGAAATCCTCATTTAGTTAAACACTGGATTGGTGTTTTTGATAACATTATAAAATGGAAAATTAGTTTTAAAACAGTCCTTCATTTACCAAGATGGTTGTTATATGAGGAGGTCTTGTCAGTTCATTTTATAGAACATCCTTTTTCAGGTTTTACACAAATAGATCAAACTTATATTACTCATTATATTAAAGATAAGAGAATTCCAGAACATATATGGGATACTGTCTGGTTAGGACTTCATTCTAAGATTAATGTCAGAGGAAATCATAAGCATAAGCCCATTACTGACAGGTACTGTCCTAGGGAAGGCTGTTTTGAAACGATTGAAACAATAAATCACTTATATTATTAGTGCCCTTATTCTATTCAGTTTTGGGATGTGGTGAAAAATAGATGGAAAAAAGGTTTGTCTATACCTCCTGATCCATCTCTGCTGTTTTTTGGCATTATACCAGTGACTAGTCCTGTTTTAAATTACAGTACTTTACGTGTATTATGTCCTTATTTAGTTTACTGGTTATGGTTTAGTTGTTGTCGACTAGCATTACAACAACAGCAAATATCAAGTCAAGAATTGTTTGTAATGTTTAGTACTGACCTAAGGCATTGGAAAGGGGAAGAATTAAGAAGGACAGATAAAATGGAATTTCAATCATGGTGGGTAAATCTTGATTTTTTTTATAAAATTCAGTCCTTTACCAAGGGGTCGCTTTAATCTGGTTATCATTTATTATTATAACAATTATGTTATTAAATTTGGCGGTCATGTAATGGAATGTATGGTCGATATGAATTGTTTGTCTGTGGCAATATTTGGTTATTTTTTTTATTTTTTTCTTATTTTTGTTTTTTCTATAGTATATTACTGATCCCCAGTTAAATGCTCCTGATGATGGTTTGATTGGGAAATTTTCCCTATTTTCACAGCAGGTTATGGGGGGGGGATTCTTCTTCCTTTTTTCTCAAAAGTTATTGACATTATCAGTATTTTCTTATGTTTTAGGATTAGTATGAGAAATTTCTCATTTATGTTTGATTTTTTTTCTTTCTTTTTTGTCTCTGCCTGATTTGTGTAACTTAAGTAGGATCGGTTTTATATTCTGTTAAGAGTTAAAACACAATACAAAAAATTACATGTATGAATTAATACTTATTTATGTTTGATTTTTCTTTCACAGCTTTTGTATGACATAATACTGATCTGTAAACATTTTGTTATGATTCAATAATAAAATTCCCCTACTCTTTTCGATAAGTGCCATGGGATCTTTAACATCCACCTGAACTACCACCAATCCAGGCAGATGGGACCTCAGTTTAACATCTCATCTGAAAGAAGGCACCTCAGAAATGCAGCACCCCTCTCATGCTGCACTACAGCGTCAGTACTGGGATATTAATCCCATTAGTACTGGGCTATTGCTGTTCCTGTGCTTCTGGTGGAAGCAGTACTTCTCCTACAAGCCTTCAGGTATGATGGCATTGGACTACTCAGTTCAGAGGCCCTCAGATTGACTCACAGCTCAGCTATGCCACAAACAAGTATAAAGAAGGTACCTACCCGACATGTTTAGTCTGGTATCCTTTGTGTGTATTTTCTGTTTACATTGCAGATTCCCCCCTTCTCAAGGGCTCAGTGTCAAGTTGTAAGGATCTAGATGTTAGATCCCACAGGATGCCATGAAGCTTATCTACCTAGGACCACACTAGGAGAGGTACCATGGGCCCATCAGACCAGCAACAAAAGTACATGTTAAAATATTGTGCATCCTGAATTGCTATATACAATGGCTGTTCTTATCATACAGGCACCTCCTGTCTGTCTCATACTAAAATACCCATCCCCCAACTTGAGGCCCAATAGAGGGTGGATTCCAGTCCACTGGACATTCCAGTATGGCTCTTCCACTCTCTCAAGCAGGCCCTAGATAGCCAGGGGGTACGGCTGGTGTAGCTGTAGTAATGTGTAATGATGTATCAGGTTCTGTGGAATAGATAATTGCAATGCTGGTGGTTTAGTAGGCTGGCAGGGTATAGAGCAGAACTACTTTAAGGTCCTGTGGGAAGATAAGGCCATGCACTTAACAGTACATCAGGCACCTGGCTGTTTTAACCTGTGTCTTCAGCTGTTGGTAGTGTTAAAAATCTTTTGTTAGCATGTTGGATTGAGCTCTGCCTCTGTAATAGTTGTAGACACTCAGTCCTGTTGCAGTAGTTTTTATACTGTGAAAACTCAATAAAAAGTTATTAAAGAAAACAAGTTTGGTTTGCTTGCTTGCTTGTTGTTGGGTTGTATTATTTTTTTTTTGGTTAGTAGTAACACCCCGCAGATACCTTCTCTCACCCTGGTCCATCCCAGTTATTTAATTATAGAACCCACCTCCTCCAGCTCAAAAGCCTCTCTCTGACTGATCCACCTCCTCCCAGCATAGGATGCCCTTCCTTATCCTGCTGGATCCTCTTTTATAACAGTTGCATAGCAACAGCAGATAGAGAGCCAGAGAAGCAGAGCAAGGATGGGCAGAGATCAAGTGGATGTTTGCTTTTTATTTCATTTTTCTTATCAAAACTTATCCTTTCACCCTGACAGCATGACAAAGACACAAGTTTAGTTTGCTTGCTTATTTTTGTTGTTGTTTACTAATAACTCCCCCCAGGATGCCTTCACTCCCCCTGGTTCATCCCAGATTTTAGTTATAGACCTCACCCAAGCTCAGAAGCCTCTCCCTCTCCCTGAACAGAGAGCACTTCCCTGCACCCTGGTCCATCATAGCCATTTATAGACCCCACCCAGCTCAGGATCCTCTTCCTCTCCCTTATTAATCTTTTTATTTTTATTTTACTAAACTAAACCCCCATCCCACCCCAGCAAAGGATGCCCCCCCTTATCATGCTGGATTAACAGTGGCAGACAAAAAAACAGGCAAACATAGCCAAGTGTGCTCAGTGTGAAAGTGCTAAGGACATAAGTTTGGTTTGCTTGGACACAACGATCTGTAACAGAGTTGATACACAAGGGGGTAGAAAGGATGAGAAGGGACTTGGCAAGGTTGGAGGAATGGTCAGACATATGGCAACTTAGACACAATGCAAAGAAGTGCAAAGTAATGCACCTGGGAAATAAAAACCCAGGAGAAGAGTACACAATAGCAGGGGAGGTACTAACGACAACAATAATGGAAAGGGATCTGGGTGTAGTCATATCAGATGACCTAAAGGTTGGTAAGCAATGTGAGAAGTCAGTAAGGAGAGCCAGGAGGATACTGGGATGCATAGGAAGGGGCATCACAAGTAGAAAAAGGGAAGTGGTTATCCCTCTGTACAGACAGTTGGTGAGATCCCATCTGGAGTACTGTGTGCAGTTTTGGAGACCTCATCTATGCAAGGACATAGACAGGATGGAAGTAGTCCAGAGGAGGGCAACTAAAATGGTGCAGGGTCTGCATCAGAAACCATATGAAGAGAGACTGAGAGAGAGAGCTTAATATGTATATCCTTGATGAAAGGAGGGATGGGGGGACATGATAGAAAAGTTCAAGTACCTCAAGGGACTCAACAAAGTCCAGGAGTGTAGCACTTTCAGAAAAAGAGATGTGTAAGAACAAGGGGGCACAATTTAAAGATAGAGGGGGGACAGCTCAGGAGTAATGTGAGGAAATTTTTTTTCACGGAGAGAGTGGTGGATGCATGGAACTGCCTTCCTGGGGAGGTTGTTGGGTCTAAAACAGTGGGGGAATTCAAACATGCATGGGACAGACATAAGGCAATTGTAGTGGGGGGTGGCAGGAAGTAGGCTGTTGGTTAACTAGAATCTGCAGCTTATCCAGTAGGTAGGGAAATGGGCAGACTGGGTGGGCCATGTGGTCCTTATCTGCCATCAAAGTCTATGTTTCTATGTTTCTGTGCTTGCTTGTTTTCTCCTTTATTTTTTTTTTTAACCAGGAGAAACACACTAAGCTGAAGCTTGTTTACAGGTGTGACCTGGGAGCACAAGGAAGTTAAGTAACTTGCTCAGGGTCGTTATGCAAGTGAGGACTGTGGGATTCAAACCCAGGTCTCCAGGTTTGCAGCTCAGAGCCTTAAACCATTGCACTATACTGCCTCCAAATTATATTTATATATACTTTAATTATAAAACAGCCCCCCCAGCTCAAGATCCTCTTCCTCTCCCTCACTGATCTTTTTTATTTTATTAAACTAACCACCCATGTCCTTCAGCTTTTAAGGAGTATTTTACAAATAATCGCACACCATCTTCTAGACCTCATGGCCAATTACGAGATCTTCAGCACTAGAGCCTAGCATCAAAAAAAGAACAAGCACAGTATTAGGGGAAAAACATAGACAGCTTTTAAACCAACTATATCCTGGAGATTCCAGCTCAGCCACCCTTGAGGTATCCTAACTTGCAACTTGGGTGACATATTTTTTTACCTGTAACCCCCTCTCCGGTGCCATCCAGGAGAGGGCCACTGCCCTCACCTTGCGGGCCCGACCAAGGGCTAGGATCCTGGGTTCCCATAGGTAACCTACAGGGGTCCTTTCCCAAAACTTCAAAATACTTGAATTAAGTATCTTTATACATGCCTTTTCCCTTGGCTCTAACTGATCTCCTTTTTTTTTTTTTTTTATTTACACTAACCACCCCTCCCAGCATATGATGCCCTCCCTTATCCTGCTGTCCCCCTTTTTTACAGTTGCATAGCAACAGCAGATAGAGAGCCAGAGAAGTGGAACAATGGCAGGCTGAGATTGAGTGGATGCTTGCTTTTTATTTCATTTTTCTTACTTAAAACTGTTTCTGCACCTTGACAGCCAGACAAATACTAAATGAGCATAGCTGAATGAGTTCAATGTGAAAGCGCTAAGGCCACAAGTTTGGTTTTCTTGCCTGTCTGCTTTTTTTTTTTATTTGTTTTAATAGCAACCCCCCTCCCCCCGATGCTGTTCCTCACTCTGGCCCATCTCAGTTATTTAATTATAGAACCCAATCAGCTGAAAAGCCTCTCCCTGAACAGGCAGCACTGCCCTGCACCCTGGTCCATCCCAGCTATTTAATTATAGATCTGCCCTTCAGCTCAGGATCCTCTCCTTGACAGAGCTCCATTTTTTAAACTAACCAGCCCTCCCAGCATAGGATGACCCCCCCTATCCTGCTGGATCCCCTTTTTTACAGTTGCATAGCAACAGCAGACAGAGAAGCGGAGCAATGTTGGGCTAAGACTGAGAGGATGCTTGCTTTTTATTTCGTTTTTCTTACTTGAAACTGCTCTTTTTCTCTTTTCATCCCAACAGCCAGACAAAACCTGAGTGAGCATAACCAAGTGTGCTCAGTGTGAAAGCACTATGGACATAATTTTGGTTTTCTTGCTTGCTTTTTTTTTTTTTTAATAGTAATACCACCCACTCCACAACCCCTGGCTGGCTTCTCTCACTCTGGTCAATCCCAGTTATTTAATTATAGATCCCCCCAGCTCAAGATCTTCTCCCTCTCCCTGACCAATCTCCATTTTGTTTTTATTTCATTAAAACCTGTCTCTGCATAGGATGCCCTCTCTATCCTGCCCGATTCTCTTTTCTAATTTAATTATAGAACACCTTCCAGCTCAAAATCCTCCCTCTCTGATCTCCTTTTTTATTTTATTTTATTAAAGCAACCACCCTGCCCTTGAGTTTTTAAGGGGTATTTTACAAATAATCACACATCGTCTACTAGACCTCATGGCCAACTATGAAATCTTAGGCATTACAGCTTTTAAACCAACTATATCCCAGAAATTCCAGTTCACCCACCCCTGAGGTATCATCGCTTGTAACATGGATGACACATTTTTATTGCTACAAAGCAAGAGCTATGCTGATGTCTTACTGACATATTACAGAGAAGAGGACTCTGGGGGCATGGCCATGGCCAGATACTGAACACACCATAGCTGTCTCCTTACATGGAGTGGAGTTAAAGCACATCTCTGTGCATGTTCTCCATTCACTACACAGTTTTTCCCCACCCCTCCTGCTGAACAATTTTTTTTTACTTTGTAAATTGTTGTAAACTGTATTGAAATAGTGTTATTGAAAGTTTTAAAGTTCTGCTGTTAAATTTGGCTTAGGCTAGGATCTGTTTTGAGAAATTTGGTATCAATGAACCTGTTGATAGGTGTGTGTTTGGTTGAGTCTGTAAGTGAGTGGCTCTAATAATTGGGATAATGTGTTGGGGGATAAAGGTCATGGTCAGGCAGTACTCCCCCTCGAGACTAAGGAGTCTGTGCCCTTTTGACTGCCCACTGCTTTCTCAGAAGTTTATAGTAAATGCCAAGTTTTGGGCATTGCAAGAAGGCAGAGGGGGAGGGGATTCTGAAGGTCTCGAAGGGGATGGGAGAGGGGTGATCGGATAGAGACAGTGGGGTCCAGCAGACACCCTGGGGTGAAATGGACATGGGATTGAGGTCCTCCTTGTCTTGTGCCCATACCCAAAGGCCCTGTCTTGGACAGGCAGGTGGTGGGGTCATCCTTGGAGTCTCATCACTACCAGGTGGTGTTATGCAATGCCAGGTCTGTTAAAAATAAGACCATGGTGGTAGCAGATTGTGTTGCTGCCACAGACCTGGCTTGCATCATTGAGACCTGGCTGGATGAAAATGCGGGACCTATTTTGGCTTCTGCAGTTCCAGTCGGGTTCTCAGTGATACACCACTCGAGAGCTGACCATAGGGGTGGGGGAGTCACTGTCTGTTTTAGACGGGAATTGGATGTCAGGTAGTTGCCAGTGGGGCTGACCAACTCCTTTTAGTGCATATTGGGAGCGGGTGCATGTTTCAGGATCCTTCTCATTTACCATCCACCAGGTGAAGGAGGGCTTTCCTAAATGAGGTAGCGGACTTCGTCGCCAACCTGGTGCTGGAGGCTCCCATATGGTTGATTCTGGGGGACTTCAACACCTGGGCTGACGATAAACTATCACTTTTTGATAATGACCTCCTCCAATTGAGGGATTCATTGGGCATGACATGGGTTATTACCGCCGCTACCCATGGGGGGGCATGCACTGGACTTGGTGTTCCACTTGGGGATGGAAATCTCCGATATGGAGTTGGATCCTATCAGTTTGTCTGACTATCGTGCCCTGAGGTTCAGTTTTGTGACACCCCAAAGTAGGCCTGCCCCAAAGGAAATGTTACAGTACCATCCTTTATGAGGTGTTACCTCTGAAGGGCTAATGACGGTGCTGGACCTTTCGGGTATTCTAACTGATAGCTCTGACCCAGGAGCCCTGGTTCTCGCCCATAATACGGTGGTGACCAGGGCCTTGGATGTCATTGCTCTGGTTCATGTTCACCCCCTTACTCTTCACCTGGGTGCCCCATGGTTTAATGGTGCACTAAGGGAGTTGAAGAGGCATGGGCGAAGGTTGGAGTGACACTGGTGGAAAACTCACCTGGAGGAGTATAGACTCAGAGTGTTAGACCATTATGAGGTCTGTCAATCAGCAATTTCTCATTAGAAGGCAGAGTTCCTGTTCAGAGATATTGCTGTAGCAAGGAACAGGCCATCTCAGCTCTTCTAGACCATGAACAGACTGTACAATCCAGCCTGTCTGCAGTCCAGTTGAGCATTATCACAAGAAAAGTGTGAGGAGTTTGTGCAGTTCTTCACTAATAACATGTCCTCCATTAGGACAGAGATCAGCCAATGCCTCCCCATTGGACCTTGCAGTGATCATTCAGGTGGTACAAGTGCCCAGGTGATCTGTTCTACCTTTGGCCAGCTGGCAGTCATGGATATAGTGAGGATCATCCAGACTCTGTGGCTGACCTGCTGTAGTTTGGATCCGGGCCCGACTCACCTTCTTGTAGGTTGTGTTGAGGTCATTGGCCCGGTCCTTGCTGGAATAGCAAGGGTATCACTGGAGAGAGGGATCTTTCCAAATCCTTTAAAGGAGGTGGTGGTGCGTCCCCTCCTGAAAAAACCCTCCCTTGATCCAGACTGTCCAGCTAACTACAGACCAGTCTCTAACTTGCCTTTTGTAGGTAAAGTTATTGAGAAGGTGGTTGCACTGCAGCTGGAAGATCATCTGACAATCCACAATATCTATGACCCTCTCCAGTCAGTTTTGGGAAAAGGCATAGCACCAAGATGGCCCTGGTACAGGTACTTAATGATCTCCTAATGGCTAGAGATTGGAGAGCTTGTTCCATCTTGGTTCTCCTGGACCCCCCAGCAGCTTTTGACACTGTGGACCATGGGGTGTTGCTCGTGCACCTGCAGTTTTTCTGTTGGCTGATGGGGGTGGTCCTCAGTTGGCTTCATTCATTTCTTGAGGACAGGTCCCAGAGGGTGGAGTCTGAGGTGTACTCCTCAACCCCTAGAGGCCTGCCGCAGTGTATATGCTGCCACTGGGAGACCTTATAAGATGGTACGGGCTGAGTTTTTACTGCTATGCAGATGATTCTCAGCTCTACTTGTCTTTCATGCCAGACCAGGTGTGTGATACTCTCTCAGTGTTTAATAACTGCCTCTAGGAGATACAGGACTGAATGAGTGCAAGCTGGCTGTGGCTGAATTGTGGAAAAACAGAGGTACTGGTTGTGGACCCAGATCTGAGGATGGTAGGGACATGAGGGGGAAGCCCTTGGGCTTATATCTTGGGGGTGCCCTGCTCAATGCCTCAGGCCAGGTGCAGAATCTGGGGGTGATATTTGATGAATGCTTGACCCTGATGGCTCAGGTGTCAGCTGTAGTCAAGTCTTCCTTTTACCATCTAAGGAACATCTCCAGGGTGAAGCACCTGGTTCTATTGGAAGATGTACCTACTTTGGTCCATGCCTTTGTCACCACTCGTCTTGATTACTGCAATGCCCTTTACCTAGGGCTTCTGGGGTGGATATCTGCCAATTGCAGCTGGTGCAGAACACGATGGCAAGGCTGTTAACTGGAGCTTCCAGGTCCAGCCGCATAACACCTGTGCTGCGTGAACTGCACTGGTTGCCAGTGCAATGGTGGATCACCTTCAAGGTCGCGTTGTTGACCTATAAAGCCCTACATGACCAGGGACCTCAGTCAATCAATCAATCAATCATTTTTATTTATAAAAAGGTACCTTTCTAAAACCAAGGCACCTGTACAACAGCAATTAAAACACATCAGTAAACAACACAAAGAATTAAAATAATAAATACAATAAATACAGTACCTGCAAGATCTGCTGTTACCCTACTGTCCCTCCAGCTCTCTCCGATCCTCCAGCAAGAGATTGCTAGAGATGCCCATGGTACAGTTAAAAACATCTGGAGGTAGATCCTTTGCCTTTATGGTGCCTACCCTGTGGAATTCTCTACCATGTCAGATACGTGATAGCCTGACCACAGAAGAATTAAAAAATTCCCTGAAATCACAAGCGTTTGACGATTATTGCTAATTCACTGAAAATTTGATATATTATAGTTGCCGCATTGTGGGGTGAATGGTTTTAACAAAGTCTATTTTATTTTTAAGATGCTGTTTTATGTACTGAGTTTCAAAATTTATATGGTATTCTTTGTAAAGGAGTCTTCAGCTTTGGAAGGGCGTCTTATATAAACAAAGTGTGCTTTGCTTTGGATTTACTTCTTGCTCCTAACCCCTCAGAAAGAAATACAGCATGCTTACAGGATCATTGATTTATTTGACCAGGAATGAAAAGCATCTGTTTACCTAAGAAAAAGAAAATCAAAGACATACGGTAGGCAAGACTGATCCCCCTTCACCCCCACTGAGTAAAATAAGAAAGGAAACAGGTGGACAAGGAGGAAACAGAAACTACTGTGGTGGTGATTCAGATTACTTTCTTACTGGATGAGATTTAGAACCATCTTAAATTCCAACAAACTATGTCATTGTTTCAGTTAAACATACATCTTTATCACTACAGAGCTCAAGTGAAAGAATAAAGTCCGAACTTACCAAAAAACGATTCCATTCCCCAATCCCTTTCCTGTTGATGATCAGGGAAGCCCTCAGCCTGACTGTGTGAGAGAGACAGAGATACACAGACAGACTGCACAGTAGTACTTGTAACTTAGCGCCAAGAGTGAGTGTGTTGAGATGGCTCACTCGAGAGTTCCCACCCAGTCTGTCTCCTCAAGTCACAGACAGCACTGCTCTGCACAGATTGCTGCTACAGGTAGGAGCAAGTCAGTTTCAAGCAAATACCAAAAAGAAATGCTGTGCATTGTAAGCACAGGATTTAGGTAGATTGAAACTAGACTGGAACCAGCAGGGAGATGAAGAGGACAGGCTGACATTCTTCTGTTTCTTTTCCTTGCCTGGAAGTAGTGAAAACAGCAGACTTGTTATTGTTTTGAGCTTGGCTGTTGACTGACTATGAATGAAGTTCTAGCACCCTCAAGGTATAGATTTCATATGACAAAAGGACAGGAAACGACATGTGTGTTTCAGTACTTGTTCACTGCTGGGAAGGGAATACTGAGCGAGAACTGAGAACAGGGAATGCCACTTATAGTCAGACTCAGCTCCAAAAAAAAGTGTGGAAGTGTTACTGTTGTGTAAAATACTCCCCACCCCCCACTGTATACAAGTGTGTGAATCACAAATAAGAAGCTGGAAAAGGAGATATAGGTGTTATTAGTATACTTTTATAAATCCCCCTCCAGTCAGATTACTGTATGTTGCATGGTGCCCCGAACATTCTTTATCAATAAAACAGGTTCTAAGAATTGATCATGGCTGTGCATAGGGGGTTGATGATGGCTGAGCCATTCATCTGAGTGATTACATTCACTGACAGGAGTCCCAGAAGGACCTCACTCATGACTTTGTAACATTTTTTTTCTTTTATATTGTATTTATGCACCTTGCCAGTCAGCCCCCATCCAACCGACCCCCCCAGCCCAATCTCCCGTAATTACCGCAGTTACCTTGCCGGCCCGGGGTGATACCTGCAGGAGGCAGTCTTCATCCTGCTGACTGGCATATTTTCCCCTCCGATTTTCTCCGAGGGGCTCCGGGAGCATGCCATACGGCCCCGGTTCTGACCCCTTCCCCCACCCCATGGCTTAATACTTAGGTACCCTCGGGCCTGTGCCACCCCTAGCCTCCACTGGGGGTCACGATCAGCTGATGGATGCCACACTTCCTCCCCGGAGAGGAGAGGAGAGCTTGCCTGCTGGCAGCTCTATCCAGCTTTGCCCTCCCCCCCTCCGTGGTGACCTCTGATGGCCCTGGCTCATTCCCGAACCCGGGTCACTGGTGTGGGTTGAGGTAAGGCACCAGCACCACAATCCTCCATGCCACTGGGCTAGCAACTTTGTAACATTCTTTAATGAAATACGTATATGAAAGGTGACTAGTTTCACTCTTGTGGTTTATGATGTCCTCAGTATCCCATGAAGAAATTATTGATGATTTCATAGCTACTAATTTAGTTATATTATCAATGATCTAACTGTTCATAAAAATCCTGTGAGTCACAAATCTTGTAATACTGTTTATTTATTTATTGAGAGTATCGGAATTTCAATCTTTTGAGTCAGGGACTCGTTTACAAAGGCTCCACATCAACAGGCACACATAATAAAAGTAGATCCTGGATGCAACCAGGGCACATTAGGAATAGACAGCAAAAGTAACAGTTACTACCATCACAAGGTTGTCATCAGGCAATAACATCAGGGTGAAAATATACAGGAACATGAAATACACTATGCGGTAGTAGATTAATGCATGGGGGAGGGAGATTGTAGGAAGAATGGGGTGGGGGTAGGGGTAGGGCAGAGGTCAATAGGGAAGGGGGGAAGGAGGTAGTTGAGAGGAGGGAAGTAGAGGAGAAAAGGAAAAATATAGCAGTCTGCGAGGACATTGTCTAACTTAGAGGAAGTAGAGGGAAAGGTGTGTGACATTTGGCGAAATGCAATGTTACTATAGGCAATTGCAGTGGTTGGAGGCCAGAAGATGCTGCTTGAGCAGTTTTTTGAAAGGGCCAAGTTTACAGGTGGATGAGATCTCCCGGGGCAGTCTATTGAACCATTGGGGAGCTGTGTACATAAAAGCCCTCTGCCCCTGGAAGTTTCTGCAAAATGTTACCAGGAAAGCAGATTTAGAGGAGTTTCCGGTTGGGCATGTGATTGGGGCCAAAGTAAGGAGATGCTGGACAGTAGATGGAAGATGGTCAGTGGATAATTTCTTGGCTAGCAGACAGGTGTGGTAAGCAAGCCTTCCCTCAAAGTTCAACCAGCCCATTTGAGTATAAAGCTCACAGGTATGTGTGAGCCAGTTACAACTGGTGACTAGATGACAAGCTTTATTCAGGGAGACCTTGATCATTCTTACAGAGGTGTCAGCAGCAGATCTGTAGATAACTAAGCCATAGTCAACTATGGATAAAACTGAACTGGTAACTGCCAGCCACAAGGCTTCAGAGGGCATGCAAAACCTATGCCTATATAGAAGGCCTATTCTGGTATTTACAGCCTTACAAACTTGGTCAATATGCTCCTGAAAGGAGAAAGCAGAGTCCAGAGGTACACCTTGATACTTGAAGTGTGTCACCTGCTCCAAGGGTGCAAGCAGACAGTAGAGAATATTTAGGGGAGTGCCTTTAATTTTGCTATGCAGATTGGCAAATACCATGACTTGTTTTTTTTGTAGTTTAAATAAGTTTGTGGCAGAAGAACCAGAATTCAGATTCTGAGAAGAACTATTGGAGGTCTGTCTGTAATGGAGCAGGGTCTGGTTGGCTACTGTAGATAACTGCATCATCTACGTAAAGTAACATCTTCCCAGAGCAGGCTAGGGGTAGGGTGTTAAGGAACCAACTGAACAGAAGAGGGCCAAGAACTGAGCCTTGAGGGACTCCAGAGCGAACCAGCAAACAGGAGGAGAGGGTTTTGCTGATTTTTACTCTTTGTAAGTGGCCACTCAGGTAGTTGGCAAACCAGGAAGAGGCATCCACAGAGAGACCTAGAGATGCAAGAGAGTCGAGGAGAAGCGAGTGGTTGACTGTATCAAAGGCCTTAGTTAGGTCTATGTAAACAGACCCAACTAGATGGCCTCAATCCAGGGCTTTTTGTATGAAGTCCATATATTCCTGGAGTACAGTGGTAGTACTATAGCCCTGCCTAAACCCATGCTGCTGTGGGCAAAGAAGGTTGTATTTCTGAAGATGTTCAGTAAGTTGGTCTGATGCGATCCTTTCAAGGGCTTTGGAAAAGGACAGAAGAATGGAGATGGGGTGGTAATTGTTGTGGGAGGTTCTGTCACCACTTTAAAAGATTGGAGTAACAACAGCAGATTTCCATTGACAAGTGAATTGTTCCAAGCAAAGGGAAAGATTAAGGATTCTGGTAAGGGGAAAAAGGACAGCATCAAGGGTCAGAGAAAGGAGCTTCAGATCCAGCGAATTAGCACTAAATATGGATTTACCAAGGATCTTGGAGAGGTAGGATTTAGCTTCATGGGGTGAAATTGTCCTAAAGCAGAATGGAGGGGTACTAGAGGGGGAGGAGGAAGGTGGAACATTTAGAGGAGTGTTGAAAAAGTCAGGGGGGAGAACACTACTTGGGTCACAGAAGGCAGTGTTAAAGGTATTAGCAATAAGCAGTGGGTCATGGGAGATAACACCATTTATGTTCAGTGGGTGGGGGGATGAGTTAGGTTTACCTGTCAGATCCTTGATATTTTCCCAGAATTTCTTCCCTTCTCCCCAAGAGGAGGTAAGGTAATATTGGAAGTAGGCTGCTTTGACCCAATGTATTTCTCTGGTAAGGACATTCCTCGTAGCCCTGTAGCACTGCCTTTCGAGAGTTCGACCAGATGCAAGGGCCTTGTACCAGAGATTGTCACGGGAGTGCATGAGGTCACAGAGTGTTGGAGTAAGCCAAGGGGTTTCTGGACCTTCTTGTAGATGCTTGGTAAATGGGGTGAATATGTCGCAGGCTGAGTTGAAGGTGCGAATGAAGAAAGCTAATGCACAGTCAACACTTGTAGCAGTGTCAAGTGTGGAACAATCGGTACAAAGGAGATGTTCCTTGAGCTGCTTCAAGAAGCCTTTCTTAAGGGAGTGCAGATAGGAGAACTTTGGAGGGGGGTATCAGGGAATGGTGTAACAAGGAGCAGAGAGTGGGGGAGTGGTCACTAATAGTATTAGGTAGTACAGAGACGTTACCGAGTCTCTCAGGATGGTTTGTGAGGACCAGGCTGCAAAGTTTTAACTTGCACCAACTTATATGTGATCCCACCAGAACAACCCCACACTCAAATACAAGCATGCTACTGGACTGGATTATGACCAACCACCTTGAAAACATTGTCACTGGCGTACTACCTGATACCATCACTGACCATTCCCCTACCTATTGTATCTGGGGTAAAAGCAAGCCCACTTCATCGAAAACCTTGCTTCATTACTTTCCGCAACTATGCAAATTTCGACTCACAGATTTTCCTACATGACATTGCTGCAACCAATTGGTCCTCCCTACTATTATCAAATGATGCTCAGACTTCCCTTCATCTATTCATGACACACTTCTTCATGGTGCAAGATAAGCACTATAAACTAGTAACTCCTCGGGTAAAAAATAGGTAAACCTGCTGGCTAAAGTCTGACCTTCTCTCTAAGCTAAAACAAAGAGATAAAAGCTGGCTCTGATACAAGAGCTCAGTGCTATCCTCTGACCTAAATACATACAGGGTGCTGTGCAATTCCTGCAAAAAGGACATCAAAAAGGCCAAAAGTTCCTACTGCAAAGCTCTATTAACAAACTCCTATGGCGACTCAAAACAATTCTGGTCCCATATTAAATTCTTTCTTGGCTTGAATCTGACATCTACCCCTAATGACATGTCACTAAATGGTGTACACTGCAACAATCCCTGTACCATTGCCAATTTCTTCCAATGATAAATTCTCTGACCTAACCAATTACACCTCCTCTTTCCCTGTCCAGTCGAACATATCCACCTTGTCTAATGGCAGTGGTCCTCATTTCTTTTTTAAGGTGGTCTCTAGGTGTGAGGTGCTCAGATTACTAAATAAAATCTCAGACTACACTCCAGTAGGCTCAGACAACCTAGAACCCAAGCTCCTAAAACTATCGGCCCCCTACATTGCTACTCCCCTAGCCAAAATGTTCACATTATCCCTGTCCCAGAGTTATATCCCGGATATATGGAAGGTAGCTAGGATTACCCATTTTCAAAAAAGGAGATCACAAAGATCCCTCAAATTACAGACCCATAGCCATCCTATCAGTTCTCAATAAAATTCTGGAGAAACGTGTCCGCTCAAACAACTGATTTTCTCCAGAAATATGACCATCTTACCTCGGCCCAGCATGGCTTTTGCAAGGGCCATAGCAAGACCACCGATAACACTGAGGTACCGCAAGGGTCCATCCTTGGGCCTCTGCTTTTCTCTATTTTCATCAATAACACCCCCACAAACCTCCATAGGACTGCTTCCCTACTATATGCTGATGACATTGTTCTTTACACTAGTGGTAATAGCATTGATGTCATCAATCAAAAACTCTCTCTTGACTTTCAGCTAATCCATCAACGGCAATCTAGTCACAAACTTGTCCTTAATGAGTCCAAAATCCAGGCTATGCTATTTGGATCTAATACCTAGCTTAAACACTCTCAACCTAAATTTAAAATCTCCTCCTCCAATGGTTTAACTCTAGGGGTGGTGAACTCATTTAAATATCTGGGCGTCACACTAGACCCATCACTAAACTTTGATCTACACATCCAACAGACCTGCAAGCTGGTCAACACTAAACTTGGGATAGCCTACCGGACCAGCTATATGCTCACCCCCTCAGTAAGGCTTGCCATTGCCCATAGCATACTCCTACCCTCACTAACTTATAGGGTTGCCACCTATACCTCTGTGTCCAAATCCAGTCTTCAAAAATGTGATGTCACATACAACAATATCTGTCGCTATGCATCCTCCTCGCATCGACTAAAACACCACTGTCTCATTTATTCAGATCTGGGATGGCTTCCTCCTTTGGAGCTAAGCCTTTATGCTTATGGCTCCATCATTGACAATATTGTCCGATTACAAATACCCAAACCCCTGGTGGGTCTCTTCCTTAATCTGACACCCCGCTAGGGTTTAAGGTCTGCTGATCAAGCGCCTGTCTTCATCCCCAGACATAATTCCTCCAAAGGCACCATGGCTTTTGCCTGCCAGGCTCCCCTATACTGGAACTCCCTCCCACTAGCCTTACGCCAATCACCATCCCATGCCTCTTTTAAGAAAGGCTTACGTAACCATCTTGCCACTTCCTACAAATGTGCCTGCTTTAAACCCTCCTAGCCCATACCTCCTTCCTAGTCTTTTCTCTCCTGCACCCTTCAAATGTATAGCACTTTCCCCTTTTTCTCCCCTTTCACTTGCCTCTTCCTAAACCTCTACTCTGGCCTTGTATTTCTATCTCCCTTTCCCTCCTCTACTACCCCATATAAATCCTATATGAATAATATAGTACTATTATACTACATTGTGTTTCACAAATTGTACAATATGTTATTAGCCTTAGTTATCAAAATGTCTTGTATACTCTGTTCTAGTATATTTTTTACACTATTACCTCAGCTACCTTGTTTATAGCTATCCATTGTCTACTTGCTCTGTATTCTATTGTTTACTGTGTCTATACTTGCTCAGTATTCTATTGTCAGTTATGTCCAAATTTGTATTGCAATGTGTGCCTGCTTTGTTTGTGCTGTACCCTCCTGGGCCATGCCTGAAAATAGTCAGTGCTATGTCTAGTGCACTTACCCAGTGTTACACCTGGATTATGCCCCCTATCTTCCCACATACACCTCACATTGTATTCCTGGTCTATTATACTGTGATACTGCTATTTTGCACTAACATGTAGATTTTGGGCACCCATCATATAAGCATGGGTGCTAGGAATGTGCTTTGCTGCTAATATGCTAATGTTTATCATACATGATTAATTATACCTCACCAGGGTTTTATTTAACTCTAAAAATTGATTAGCGTTTTGCTCATAAAAGTGTTAAAACATTGTGAAAATGCATAGCACTTGCTCATTGTGTTTAACAAACATAACACTTCTTGAAAACCTATATAAATACTTTCTGTACAGTTAGTATTGTCCCAAGAAAAAAACTGCTAATCAATTATTTAAAACCCTGCTCACTATAATACATTTATCTAGATTATGTTTGTCTTTCATATATATTCCATATGTAATCTACCTAATCACTAATAAGATGACTCTGAAGGATCATCAGTAATTATTGTATACTTATATTCTCATATAATTATATGTAGTGTGTGTTTTACATGCAGGCAGATATGCCATGTGTAATAGAGCCCTGCCAGCAGTTCTCGTTGTCTAAGCAAGCTGACACAGAGAAAGCCTTTGTTATGTCTTTGTCTTATACTGTACGTAAGCAAGAAATGCCACACGTAGTTTGAACCTGTCAGCATTTCTTTTGTCTAAGCTATAATGCTAATGGAAGCATATTCTGTCTCATATGATACTCATTAGTAATTCTGTCTCCTAAGTCATTCTCCAATGGAGAATGACTTAGGACCAATACATATTGTTTCTCATATCTGTAACGATGAGGTAATCTCTGTTGCTATGCTGTTATCTGTAGTATATAGTTGTCTGCAACCTACTGTAAGTAGTCTCTAGAAGATTTGTACTCTAGAAGAGTGGGGGGAGAGAGACAAGACCTTAGAGAACCTAAAATCTACAATCCTGGAGATTATGTACATTCTTCAGGCTAGTTGTGAGAAACCCATCTCCCTTGTGAGTTTCTCTGTCACATGCTTGGTGTAAGTAGTATAAAAACATGTTATTAGTACTCCTTGCTTGTTTATGAATGTTTCTTGGCAGACTCCAAGACACAAGAATCTGTATTATTATTATTTACTCTACACACCAAGAGTGTTTAGGCAGCATAAATGGCAACCAAGAGTGGAGTCTGGATGTTTGACAAGTTTCATTTTAATTTCCTCTGTAAATTAAAACAACGGGTGAGAAATCCCCAGTAACAAGCAATTAAAAAAGTGTCTTCTGTTTAACTTTTTGGTCTGTTGTGTGTTCCACCACGCAGACAAAACAATCTCTTGGAGATAGTCAATCTCTGTGTAATGAGTTGTTTTATTTTTTTCTATGCTTTGTCTGTGGGAACACAGCTGAAAAGGGATCCAAACAGACAGACAGACTGCTTTCTTTTGTGGATTTAAATCCTAATGGGTACTTACTCATCTAGGTGTCCACATACGCCGAATGTTATTTGTGTCCATTCATGAACTTTGGTTGCAAAGTTTTTGATCCACAGACAGCTAAGGGTTTCTTATCTTAAAATACATGTCTAAATGTATCAGTACTGAGTTGAGGCTGGATGCCTTAACATGCCAAACTGCTAATGGTGGTTGGTTTCATTTTGCTGAAGTAGCAAAATCTGGTGATAGCCCTTTAAGGGATATCATTGCCCATTATGGGGAATTGAAAAATGGTACCAATGATCCTGAAGGATTATTAATTGCAACGTTGTTTAATTGTTTTGATGCTGCTGTAAATAAAATAACTGTTTTGGAATCTGAGTATATTGCTTGCAAAATGGAGACTGCTGCTTTCAAGCAGGAAATTAGTCTGAAACGGGCTTCTCATACACAGAAGATAATTGGACTGCAGTCTGAGCTGCAGTCTCTCCATCTAGAAAATGAGTCTCTCATTAATGAGAGAAGAAGCAAAGACCTGTACGCCTTAAGAGATAACACTGAAAAAGCAAAACTTGTTAGAAAAAAGGTTTTTCAAACGAATGGTGTTCTGGCTAGTAACACTGATTCCTTACGTTTTGAAAACAAGGAATTTAGAGATAATAAGTCTGAAGTAATTACTGAAAGAGTTAACGTGCTGGTATTTCAACACCAGACTTTGACTGAACAGTGTGATTCAGTATGTTTTCATTACAGCAGACTTGAAATGAAGGTCTTGAATATAAACTATGACACAGCTTCTGTTGATAAAAAGCAAGTTTTACAAGATGTTTCTTGCAATCTAAAAACAATGCACTTTATAGTGTGCTAACTCCTGTATCTAAGCAGTTTGAATGTAGAAGTAAAAAGTCAGATATGGCGAACTTGCGCAGTCAGCCAGAGGTATTGGCAGGGCATACTAACTTAATGCCCAAAGACCTTGCCTCTTCTGATGCTGAAGAGTTTGATTTTGAACACTCACAGTATGCTGTGGGGTGGACTAGAACAAAGGCTAGCCACTTGTTTTTCTGTGATTCACAAAATGGAGAATTGAGTCTCAAAATGGTCGACACACATGTCATCAGGTTGCATTCCCATACCATCCCCAAGATGGCCACTCATGGTCATGTGATGATGGTCATAACACAGTAACCCAAGATGCCCATGAGGTAATCCAAAATGGCAGACCACCACACCACAGAGATTCCATAACCAAACAAAACATAGCAGAGTTATGTTTCTGAGGGACAGAAAATTCTCATTAAAATGATGTTGATGTACTTTTGAATGAGGCTGGTATGCAATCTGTCATGAAGTCAGTGTCTGACTGCAGAAGAAACTTCTGCTGGCAATGTTTATTTTATTCAAATGGCCTTGGTTAAAGAACACATTGCAGTTAATTACATGAAATGTTGTTTTTATTTCCTATGCAATTTAATATCAGCTTTCCCTGAGAAGGCTGAACATCCTGTTTTTCCTATGCAGTGCATTAATGCCTTAAGCTGCAACATTAAAAACAATGTTGCTACCATCCAGCAACCTTCCAGTGGGGAAAGCCACTTTACATTTGATGGGGGAGGGGACAACCCTGATTCTGAAAGCCCTGTGGCTGTGATATGTTCAGCATCACAGGCCATGTTGGGGGTTACAGGTTTGATTTCTGAACCTGGGGCTGACAGCTGTTTCAGTACTTTCTACACCTCTAATGGCTACTGAACCACAATCCAAAGCTGGAGAACTATGTGAATCTTGCACACCACTTTCCTCCACTGTGCAGGCACCCCTGATAGTGCCAGCACTCCCTGCACGTGATGCAGAACCCCCTCCACCAGTGACACCTGGATCATCCCATACTGTAACTGCAATAGCAGGCACAAGCCAGGAACAGTCTGAGTTATTCCCAGTACAGACAACAGTAGGCACCTCTTACAAGTAGGTACAAGGTATCCGAATACTGATATCATTGTCTTTTCTTTTAGGATCACTAACCATGGCCCCAGCATTGGTTAATCCTAACACAGTTTTAGGGTATATTGAAACTGCTACATCAGATAAAGCAATCTCAGCAGTTTTAGCCCAAACATACAATGGACACATCAGACCCATTGCTTATGCATCCCAAATGCTCACCCCAGTGGAGCTGAAATGCAACCTTTGTGAAAGGAATCTTTTGGCTACATACTGGGCAGTGAGATACTTTATGTACATCATTGAATATGCACCCCATTGTGCTGCATTCCAATCATTTGCCAACTAATGTTCTGTTGTCAGACAGAGTAAAAGATGCCTCTGTATCCAATGCCAGACTTACACACTGGTCTCTCATTTTACAGGATCATGACATCACTGTCCTTCCTATCAAAACTCCATCCTTGTTGGCCCATGGCCTACAATTTACAGGAGAGACCCATGATTGTTCTCTCCAACCCCCTGACCTACCTGTCCCAGGGACCTTTCTGACAGAACCTCAGAAAGTGTTAAATACTACCACTGTGTGTTATGTTTTGACTGATGACTCAGCCAAACATACCAATGAGGGTCAGATAGCAGGGTTTGGAATTATTTTACATTCTGGTGATGACAGAGTGTGCATGGCTAGTAATTGCATCAACATATAAGTACAATTTTCAGGCAATGTTAAAACGCGCCTGGCAAATCAAATGAAAAGCAGGGAGGCGAGGAGTCTCCTAATTACCACAAATATTTGTGGATGGTTGAGAGAGCTGGAACATCCTTGAGAAAGACACAGTTTGTGTTAAGAAAGGAATAACAAGAGTTTTCCTTATGTAAAATGATACCAGCACTCCATGACAGGGTAAAGTGTTGCAGACTGATAAAATGGCCCTGATCGAAAAAACTTCAGATACAATGTTTTTATTACAGTTTCTAATTGGATCTGTTTCTCTCTAAACTGAATTTCTTTGGAAGAAAAACAAACTTCTGTTTCAGCACTCTATAGTATCGCTGTGAAATACAGTGAC
This sequence comes from Neoceratodus forsteri, assembly GCA_016271365.2. Lineage (NCBI taxonomy): Eukaryota > Metazoa > Chordata > Ceratodontiformes > Ceratodontidae > Neoceratodus > Neoceratodus forsteri. The sequence goes on from CM028131.1 coordinate 639,686,652, forward strand.
TTGCTTGTGTATGACACAACCCTAACCAGTATAAATACAAACTGTACATTCATAAGGTTCAAGCATACTTTAAACATGAACTTCATGCTCCATAAGAAGGACCCTCATTTGTGGGCAGTGTATAGGTTCCCTAATAAAGAAACTGAGGAATAACTTCAAGAAATACGCTCTTATAAGAAAGTGAAAATGACATTCCCCTATCCAGTGATGGCCTACTCATTTGGAACATCACTGCTGTAACACTCATGAAAAGATATGAGTAATTCCTGAACACCTGAGAGTAGATTTTATCTACTGTACCAAGTACATGATACTCCAGCTGGTGGACATCAGGGAGTCAGTAAAAACCCTAGACAGACTAAAATCCTCTGTCTTGTGGCCACATGAGAAATGATGTAGAACACTAAATTAGTAATTGTTTGATCTGTGAACAGAACAAGCCTATACCAGCTAGGAAAACACATTGTTGCCCAAGAGGCAATAAGGCCTCTGGAACAATATCCAGATTGACTACATTGGCCCTATGCTAACCAGTAAGAACAACACAGTCACAGTGACTGCAAATGTCTTGGTAAATCAGCTATTTACCAGGTAGGGTTTTACCCCTAAAGATAAATTCTGATTACAGGGATCTGGCTTTATAGCCTAAGTAATGCAGGAAACTCTGGATTTGTTATGGGTAAAACAAAAGTTTAATATCCCTTACCACCCACAGTCATCAGGACAGGTGGAATGGGCTAACAGGCAGATCAACGTTACGTTATCCAAACTTGTTAAAAAAAAAACTAACGCACTGGAATTCATTATTGTCTTTACGGCAATAAGAGGGACACCCTCTGCAGGTACACAAGTGTTCCCCATTTTTTAAATCGAGACCAGACAGTCCATGAGACTCCCAGAACATTTACTTCTGGACTTGTGTACTGCCACTGCTGATGGAGCATCTGTAGATAAATATGTTAAATATCTCAAACAAGACATCCAAAAAGGTACACTTTGTTTGCTTCACAATGTATGGGCAAGGCCCAACAACAGGCCCTATCCCATTGTAAACAAACTCAGTCCAGCAGTCTACCAAGTTAGACTGCCTCACAATAACTGTCATTGATAAATGGCAATATGCCAATCAAATGAACCTGTTTAAAGGAGATTAAATTACTTTTCCATACCCCAATGGGCAAAAGTAGTACTGAACTATGTTTTTCTTTCCTTTTAGGTTCCATAGAGAGAGAGATGCTTGCTTTTATGCTTATTATTCTCTTTAGAAGTATGGATCTTCTTACAAGCCCAAACTGCACATCTTATTGCAGATAAGAACCAGTGACCTAATCCTAAACAGATTGTTGAGGCAAAATACCTCACAAGTCCACATGATGTAATTGCATCCTGTGGAATTCACACTGAAGTCCTAAAAGACATGTTCATTGTCCAGAAGGGTAGTGAGGCCCTACTGAATGTTATGATCATTGCTTTGGATGAATCCTAGAAGTTAGACTTGATCTGGACTCCTGTTTACATTTTATTGATAATCAGGAATTTTGCATCCAAATTTATATGGTAATAAAAGTCATTAGACCTCAAGGTGTTACTCAATGATGCCCCATAATTTGTGACACTTAATACTGAGTGCCCAAAATAGAACCCTGGTCCACCCAGTGGTCTAATAGCCACTTCCCAACCAGGTACCCTAGTTAATAACATGCAGTTCATGCACATCCCAGTGATTTTAAATCTCACCTTTTAAACTTGAAGTGATTTGGTATATGTTTCATAACAAACATTTCCCACATTTTTTTTAATAATGTTATTGGATATCCTGGCAGCATACCAGGTACTCATTAATGACCCTTCCCCCCCATACAGGGACTCATAGCACGCATGCACCACATACACACACTTAGGATTTTCACATCCTGACCACTAGTGCTACATCTTATGACCTTAAACCTACCCAAACACACTAGGCATTTTGGTTTTGTTTTGTTTTTCTTATTTACAAAAAAACAACACAGGTTTAGACTGAAGCCTATTTGGCTCTGACATATCTATTTGAAATAGGACTGATATAGCCATTATTCAAGCACATATGTTAAAGGTTCATGATAGTATGAAATATATCATCATATCCCCACATTGCATGGTATACATGATTTTGCTCATTAAGAGTGATTTACATTTACAATATTAAGGATATTGTGAAGGGGTTTGACCTGACAATTGTTCATGTTAATGAATTAATTTCTGCTCACATTAAGGAAGCAGATGAGCATCACATAGCTAGGAAAGTCCTTTGCACTGCCTATGGCTATTATGTTCTTACAACCCTTTGGTTATCTCTTCCAGGATCTGGAATTATGACATATCCTTGATCTCATACATGACAGACGTATGGGTCAGTGGCATTGCCACATTATACACTTCTACTGCATGTGTTAAATGTTTATTTGAATCTAGCACTATTCCCTTGTCAATGGCAAGGAACCTTGGATATGTCACCACACACACCAGTATTGCTCCATGTTTTGAAACTTGTTCCTGCACAATCCAGGCAGCCATGTTTGTGACTCTCACAGTGTCATTGCCACATTTTCATCCGGCAACATCCAACTCTGATCGTCTGGCAACCGTCCATTCTATTGGTCATCTTGATGCGAACTTTTATTGTGAAAAGGTTAAAACTACCTCCTTTCCTTGTTTACCATGAGGTCTTGGAATCGTGACTGACTCTGAACTTTGATTGCCGTACCTGAAAGGAACATCACCTTTTATGCAGATGTGACATCTTCCAGCTTGACTTACCAACATGTGAATACTGGCCTAATAACTGAAATTAGACTTCCACTGGTGAACTTTCAAATAAACTGTATTCAGTCCAGCCAATTTAGATTCTACAATCAAGCTCATTGTTATGCATACTATGAAGCTTGTCTGGGGTTGGGGCAATCTATTAACTCAGCAAGAAGACTCTTATTCATTTGATCTACGATCAAGAAATCCATTTTCTTCACTGCTTGTTTTCCAGGCCTGGCTGGCACCGCATACAAACTGAGTACCATTATAAACTTTTACTCTTTGTGCAGCTGTGTGATCTTCAACTTAACACTGTTGCTATTCCATTGTAAAACTCAATGTGCAATCTAATGTACCCCCTGCTGAGGCCTCTGAAATTACTGCTGCCTCCTGAACATTTGGATCTACCTTCAGAAAATCTGAATGCATCAAATTTGAACTATGAATCTTCATCTAACACTTGAAGAAACCCTGGATTTATCCCTGGAACTGTTCATAGTTTATGGCTTATTGACATGTCATGTCCTGTCTGACTTACCAACTGAAAAATGCCACCTTCAAGGTGGTATATTCTGCTGATGTGGAACAGTGTGTGGTGACTAACTATTCATTCTTCTGATATGGACTAAAAGTTATACAAAGTGAACGTTTCTAACTTCTGTTTTTATTCCCTACACAGGTAATAGGTTATACGGTAATCACACCTGTTCCCATCCCGGAACCAGATACCATTGTGTACTCCTAACTATCTTGATGCTGTAACTCAATTTTTACTTATTTTTAGTATTCATACAGGCAACTTAAATTTGTCTCTTCAATCTCTTCCCAATAGGATAGATACACACCTGATATATATATCAGTATTTACTGATTGTTTTGATATTAGAAACCCCCATTGTGAAGTTTTATTCCAAATGTTTCTAGTAATACAAGGTTTACTAACATTTTCCCTTATAATTACATTTTGTTGTTTAAGGAAAACCCTGATACACCACCGTGACCAGTTAAAATTCCTCTATCAGGCTTGTGCCACTGGCCTGTAGACAAATGGTGTCTAACCACCGTCTTTTTATTGTGTTGCCACTTTTACAATTAGGGCAACAAAGAGGGGACTGTTATGTCCCCTACGGTCCCACATACACCTCACACTGTATTCCTGGTCTATTATACTGTGATACTGCTATTTTGCACTAACATGTAGATTCTGGGCACCCATCATATAAGCATTGGCGCTAGGACTGTGCTTTGCTGCTAATATGCTAATGTTTATCATGCATGATTAATTATACCTCACTATAATACATTTATCTAGATTATGTTTGTCTTTCATATGTAATCTATCTAATCACTGATAAGATGACTCTGAGGGATCATCAGTGATTATGGTATGCTTTTATTCTCATATAATTATATGTAGTGTGTGTTTTACACACAGGCAGATATGCCACATAAAATAGAGCCCTGTCAGCAGTTCTCTTTGTCTAAGCAAGCTGACACAGAGAGAAAGCCTTTATGTCTTTGTCTTACACTGTACGTAAGCAAGAAAAGCCACATATAGTTTGAACCTGTCAGCATTTCTTTTATCTAAGCTATAATGCTAATGGAAGCATATTCTGTCTCATATGGTACTCATTAGTAATTCTGTCTCTTAAGTCATTATCCAGTGGAGAATGACTTAGTATCAATACATATTGTTTCTCATATCTGTAACTATGAGGTAATCACTGTTGCTATGCTGTTATCTGTAGTATATAGTTGTCTGCAACCTTCTATAAGTAGTCTCCTGAAGAGCGGGGAGAGAGACAAGACCTTAGAGAACCTAAAATCTGCAATCCTGGAGATTATGTACATTCTTCATGCTAGTTGTGAGAAACCCATCTCCCTTGTGATTTTCTCTGTCACGTGCTTGGCGTAAGTAGTATAATAAACTTTATTAGTACTCCTTGCTTGTTTACGAATGTTTCTTTGCAGACTCCGAGACACAAGAATTATTATTATTATTATTTTTCACTACACACCAAGAGTGTTTAGGCAACACCGGTAAACAAAAACTAAATAAATAAAGATGCAGTCCTGTTGCCATTTCAAGGCTGTTTGGGCCACTGTACTCCAGGGGAATAAGGACTACATTTCCTTAGTGACAGTTCTGACAAGTTGGTAAGAGACAGGCTGCCCTTGTCACTGGCGGAAGCATGGACAGTTTAGTTTCAGTTAGCGAAAACCATAGAAGGTCCTAGTACAGTAGTTTTATGGCAAAAACTGCAGGAGAACTGCTTCAGTGACAGCATTAGTAGAAGATCAGGTACACTCAAATCAATTATGAACACTCTAAACATCAGAATGGAGAATTACAATTATGATATAATCTTGGTGAATTGCTACTACATTTACATGGGGAGGATGGTGCTGAGAGGAGACATAAATGTATGAGCTACAGTACATAAGGGGTCCTGGGAGATGTAGTCCTGTTGCCATTTTAAGCCTGTTTGGGCCATTGTACTCCAAGGGAATAAGGACTATGTTTCCCTTGACCATTCTGGCAGGTTGCTAAGAGAAGAAGGCTATGTTAAAAATCTGAGGTCAAAATATTAAAAAACAACAAAGTTATGAACATGTGTTGAAATTTTTCAATGCTTGCTCATAACTTTGGTCATTTTCAATATTTTTACCCAAAATTTTCAACATAGCCATTTTTTCCACACTATCTCATGAATGTGACAGGTGTTGTTTCACAAATCCTGGCCAAAATGTATTTTTACACTTGTGGGGTGAAATGACACTTTGAACGGGATTTACAGTTTTCACCTACTGGGTTCATGAGGTGTTGCCATAAGAAGACTATGCTGAAAATTTGGGGTCAAACTCAAAAAAACAACAAAGTTATGAAGCAACGTTCAAATTCTTAAGCATTTACTCAACTTTACTGCTTTTCCAGATTTAGACCCCATATTTCGAACATAGCCTTTTTTTTAACCCACCTTATGAACAAGGCAGATGTAATTCTTCAAATCCACCCCAAAACATGTGTTTGCAGTCCTTCTGCAAAATCACCTTTCGGACGGGATTTAAAAAATTCCAGTTTTCTTCATCATAGGAAGAGGTAATAAGACGTACGTGTGTGTGTGGTGTGTGTGTGTGTGTGTGTGTGTGTGTGTGTGTGTGCTTGACTATTTACTACAATCCAATTCACACATTAATTCTATATCTCTTGTCAGGTTAATGCACTAGCAACCATTTTGGCTCGCACCAGAGTTTGTTTCTAGCTGCTGTGAGCACATTGTCCCCATCTTGATATAGAACAGTTATATACTTACCATAACAGTAGCTCTTCAAGAGAATCCCTTTCATCAGGCCATGCCTATGGAACTATAGATACCAGGCACTAAGCCCCCATGGAAACTTTTTGCAAGCAGTCCAGAAGGAGCCACCCATGATGATGTCCTACATCAGAACTTTACATATTTTAGTTATTTTTATTTAGCTTTTGTTTACCGGGTGGATGCACTGGGCATACATTTGCCTATTTTCAGGCATGGCCAGGGAAGTTACACGGTATGGGTAGTACAGTATGCATGAGACAGGTAGTACAATTTATAGAGAGACAATGCATCCTAGAGCGGTAAGTGCCAAGAAATATAATGACAACAGGTACAGAGTTTCAATAGGTAGGTAATACAAAACAATAAAAGAGGTGCAATAAATGAGGTGAGACATTCAGTACATTCAATAAGGTGATGTCAGGGGAGTAAACACTAGGTAAAACATTTAATACATTCAATCAGGTGAAAGTACAGGCAATAACTTAACTATCAGCCTAATTTTAAAGTAGCAGTGTTGAAGAAGGAATCATTGCCAGAGTTTCAGGCAGGTGCACTGGAATCATTGTATCTGGTAGGAGCAGTGTTGCTGGTGGAAGGAGCAGGGGATTTGGCCTGGCACAGGTTAAGGGGAATACTATTCCATATTTTTGGGGCAACTGAAGAGTAAGCCCTGCTACCGTATTCGGTCCTAGATCTAGGGACAGACAGTTGTTGGTGATTAGTGAAGCTTAGGGGATATAAGGTTTTACACAGTATTAGATGTGAGGCTGAGGACAGGGGAAGCTAATTATGCAATGTCCTGTGGATAAGTCTTCCTAAGTTAAGGTTCACTAAGGCTGTCAGAGATGGCCAGCCAAGAGTATTATATAGCTTGAAATGGTGGGTAAGGAAATTACATCCCAGAGCGAAACAGCAGACTTTATTATACGACACGTCCCATTTACACTGCAAGGTGCAGGAGGCATGCGTCTATGACCCATGTCTGCAGTCTGGCACTGATTGTAGCTCTCTGCAGATTATAAATGTGGGCGGCCCCTTCCCTCCTCAGTTGCCTGCCAGAGATCATGCTCGGAGGACCTCCTTATAGGGAACCCGGAGAGAATATGTGGCTCTGCCTACCAGGCAAGGCAGGATGCAGCAGGTAAATCTTTCTGGAGGAAGACATGATTGGCAGAGTTCTAAATCTTTAGGGGGCTGGAGGGTGGGACGACATGACCTAATGAAAGAGATTTGTTTGAAGAACTACTTTAAGTATGTAACTGTTCTATCTACTTCAAGGATATCTCTTTCATCAGGCCACACCTATGGAATGAGTACCAAGCAGTACTGACAATAAAACAATCTGGGTGGTTGGAGCATACAAGCCTAAGACAGGAGACCTTGAAACACAGCTAGGCCAAAACCTGCCCTTTTTCATGAGGCAATGTCCAGACTGTAGTGTTTAGTAAAGGTGTGGAAAGTACTCCAGGTGGCAGCTGCACAAATCTCAGCAGCAGACAAATTCTTAAAGCAGGCAACAGAAGTGGCCATGCCTCTAGTTGAATGGCCAGAAATAACCCCAGGAAGTTCCTTACTGTACTTCCAGTAACAGAAAGTAATACAGTTAGCCAACCATTTGAACAGGCACTGTTTAGAGACAGGAGCACCCTCTTTCCCAGGGGTGAATGAAAAAGGACTTCCTACAGTCCTTCATGTGGTGTATATAGCACCTGTGTACTCTACGTACATCTAAAGTATGGAGCAATGCTTCCCCTGGCCTGGCATGCTCAGGTACGTAAACTGGTAGGTGGATAGTTTGATTCAAAGTAAACTCAGACACCACCTTTGGTAGAAACTTAGGATTGGTACAAAACGACACTCTGTCTTTGTGAAAAATCCAATAAGAAGGCTCACACATTAGAGCCTGAAGCTCTGAAACTCTTTGAGCAGAAGTAATAGCAACTAAAAATAATGCTTTCCAAGAAAGGAGGCAAAGGCCACTAGTCACAGCTGGCTCAAAAGGGGCCAAAGTAAGCTTTCCCCAACACAAAATTCAGGTCCTATGCCGGGACTGTATTGTGGATAGTAGGCTTTAAATGCAGAATGCCTCTCAGAAATGTACCGGCCGCCTCCAGTTGAGCAACCGTGCAACATCAAAGGCATGTAGAAAGCTGAAATAGCAGCTAAATGCACTCTGATAGAAGAGTATTGCAGGCCTGCATCTGACAAGGACAGCAAATACTCCAGGACCTGATTTACCAGACAGGTAAAAGGATCCAGTTGGTGAGAAGCAACCCACAAAGCTAACCACTTTCACTTCACAGAATAAATGGCTCTGATGGAAGGTTTTCCAACAGCCACCAAGACATCAGCCACATTTTGTGACACCCCAAACCAAGCAATGGCTATGTCTTCAGGAGCCATGCATGAAGGTGGAGTGACTTGAGGTCCGGATGGACCAGGATTCCCTGTTCCTGTGGCAGCAGACCACTGCATAATTAACTCCCAATTAAGCTGAGACCCATTATTCCAACTTGCAGGCCCACTGTAAATAAAATGGTTCTTCGCTTTTCCATTTTAAATTTTGCTAATAAGCATTCTAGGCCATCAGCAGATCTAAGGCCTAGCTTAGGGTTTCTAAACTTATATTCTCCATAATGTACTCGGGAACCTATCCCAATATGCATTTTGTCATAAATGACAAAATAATGGTAATTTCTCCTGTCACCCAAAGGTATCCAATTTAAGTACTTATACTTTTCCAGCCTGTGTGTTCTTCTAGAGGCATTTAAAATGAATCTGGCTAGTTTATTAACTGCTATGCTTTGCCTTATTCTGTACAGTGATTCCAAGTATCTTCTGACCTTCTTCACTGTTTGATCAGTATATGTATATCCCATTTTAATTGCTCATCCAGATAAATCCCCAAATATTTGTAGTGACCCACCTGTTCCAACTTTGAACCTGACAAAGCTACAATCTGTATAGAATTCTCAGCCAAGTAGTTCCCTTTCCCTTTATTAAACATCACCTTAGATTTCTTTGCATTTAATACCAACTTGGATTTAATCAAAAAATCCTGCCACTGACTGAATGCCTCTTGCAGAGACAACTGAATGCCTAACAATGATGTCCCTTTAGCATACAAAATAGTATCATCAGCATAGAGGTTGAAATCCATCTCTTGGTGAGATAGAACAAAATCATTCATATACAAATTATACAGAATTGGTTCTAATATGAATCCTTGTGGTACACCTGAGATGGTCATTTCAAACAACATGAAGTTTTGCTATATTGTAGACATTAGCAGTTTGATCCAGCTCTAGAACTGCCCCGGAGTGAAATGGTTAAAACCATTCCAAAATAGAATTTTGGCACGAGAGCAGCTCTATCTGTGTCATTTCAAACTTGAACTGTCAGATTCTTTACTCCGCCTCAATGAACAGTCGCTCCGGAGATTTCTCCTTCTGCTCGGTTCATTTCTCAGTTTAAAGTGTTTTCTCGGTTGATTTAACCGAGAATAGTTTTATTTAAACGTAAAACCGCTCGGTTCAAGCTCTCTCTATCAGGTAACCGTATGTAAATGAAGGTTTTGTCTGTGTGGAACTTGTAAGTTATCGGTTCGGTTTTGAACCGATCAGTGGGTTTAAAACTCATTTAAAACTAAAAGTTACTATTTTGAGTGCGGTTCCCGGTTCTTATCGGTTCTAAAAAGCGGTTATTACGGTTTTCCAATACCGTGACACGGTTAGGAACCGATAAGGGTGTCTTGCCTGCACTGCCATTAAAGGGCAAGTTTTGGTTAGGCTGGCATTATGTCAGAAAAACCAAAAGAAAACCGGCCCACTGTTTCAACACTGTGATGTTTGTGGGAAGTCTTTGCCAAGGCGACCCACACACCACATGTGTTTATTGTCTGGGTTTGACCACCTCCAGTCAGACTGCCAGATATGTAAGAATTTCCTGAAGCCACCCTGGAAAAAGATTGGGCAGGCTCAGGAACGAGAGGCCAAAAGTCCGCTGACCCGATGGGCAGCCCGGTTCGGTGCCAACCGATCCAGAGGGAGTGCCCTCTGACCAGGCCAGACTTCCCAGGCAAAGAAAAGCTGGTTCTGAGGAACCAATTCCAGTAAAGAAAACAAGAAAATCAGCAGGTCTGGAGTCCAAAATTCCTTCTCCAACTGCTGCAGAGATAGCAAAAGCCATACAAATTGTCCAGTCACTGTCTCAGGGTCCGTCTCAACCACCACTATCTGGTAAAAGTCGGTTCGTCCGGTCCCAGTGGTTCAGGATTATGATATTGAGGAATTTTATGAACCGGAGGAGGGGAGGAGGATTATGAACAGTATGAATGTGGCTGGGAAGGTCTGGGTGCCTATTGAACCGACATCTCCCCAGACAGACCTTTAGAATCTCCCCATGCTGTCTGAGTCCCCATCTCAATTTATGTTTTATAAAAAGTTGTTGAAACCCTCCAGCTTCCTTTAGAAGAGGCTGTGGATGAGCAAGAGGAGCCTGATTTTGTAGAAATGATGGATATTCCAGAGTCTAGAGATTGTCTATTCCTTTACATAAGTCTTTTAGGAAACAAACAATTAAAATTTTAAAAGTTCCTAATTCTGTGCTTCCTGTAGATAAAAAGATGGACAGAAGGTATACATTGTCAGAGCCCTGATACAGAATTCCTTTCTCAACAATGCAGTCATGTTGGGGTAGTTCAGGCTGCTGCCTGTGATAAAGCTAATATTCCCTTGGCTTACATCCTCCTGACAAGGATTCCAGGAAGATTGATGCCATGGCAAAAAACAGTATATGGCAGCCTCTCTGGGACTCAGGCAAGCAAATTATATGGCTTATGTAGCTAGGTATCAGAAATCTAGATGGGATACTGTTATGCATTGGCCAAGCAGTCCCATGGCCAGCTGGCTAGTGAACTAGAACAGGTGGCTGCTGATGGCATTGAAGCCTCTAAGGTTCAGTTTCATGCTGCTGTGGATGTTAATGATGTTTCCTCTAGGGTCATGGCCACATCTGTAGCTTTTCATAGGTTGACCTGGCTCAAATTAACCCATAGTTGTCACAGGATACCCAGACTAAGGCTCTGGATTTTTCCTGTGTGGGAAATTCTCTGTTTGGAGAGCAGACAGAGAATTACATGAAGATGGATGAATATAGGACTACTTACAAGGTGCCCAGGCTAAGGGCGAAGCCACTCCTCAAAGGCATACCCCAGGGGTAGGGGTAGGCATTTTCACAGGCCTTTCTACCAGACTCAGGCCTCCTCTGCCTATGCTCAGAGGGGCTTCTTCAGAGGCAGGGGCAGACGAGGGGTGGGCAGACCTGCTCCCACCCCCCAGCCTAAAGCTCCTGTGAAACAGGCACCCTGATGGGTTGCCCAGGGCCGATTCTCCTGTACCAGTGGGGGGCAGGATGGCTTACTTCAGTCAGAATCGGGCTTCTTTAACCTCAGACAAGTGGGTTCTGGAAGTAGTAAGCCAGGGTCTGGTTCTCAGCTTCAAAAAGTTTCCCAAGTTGAGAAGCAGACTTTTTCTACCTGCAAGTGCTTCAGAGACCCTCGCTCTGGAAACAGAGGTCTCATCCCTGTTAGCTCTCAGAGCAGTAGAAAGGGTTCCTCCCCTGCATCAGGGCAGGGGTCTGTATTCCAGATACTTCCTACCCCAAAAAGACAGGAGAATGGCGCCATTTTAGATCTCAGATATCTGAACAAGCATCTTTTGAAACCAAAGTTCAAAATGGTAACTCTGGCAATGATTTTACCTTCCTAAGGCCAGGAGACTGACTAGCCTCCTGGACCTCAAGGATCCTATTTCCATGTCCTAATCAGAAGATCCCATCGAAAGTACCTCAGATTCGAACTGCCCTCAGGTCATTACCAGTTCAGAGCAATGCCCTTCGGCCTTACCTCTGCTCCACGGGTATTCACAAAGTGTCTAGCAGTGGCAGTGGCCCACTTAAGGAGGCAGAGGATTGCTGTTTTCCTATCTAGACGACTGGCTCATTGTAGGCCAGTCCCCAGAACAGGTAAAATCTCACCTGCAGGTCACCCAGCAGCTTCTCACCTCCTGGGTTTTCTGCTAAACCTACCAAAGTCGGTTCTGGAACCAGTCCAGGTACTCACCTTTATAGGGGCAGAATTGGACACAAAGCTAGACAGGGCTTTCTTCCCAGAAAGGGTAAGGAATTTAGTGGCTCTGGCCTCTTCCTTCACTCTGCAGGACTCTCGACCAGCAAGACACTTTCTGCAGCTCCTGGGGCACATGGCTGCATCCACAGCTGTTGTGCAGGGACAGATTTCAGATGAGAGACATTCAGTTTCACTTGAGAACCTTTTGGTCTCAGAGAAGAGACCCCTTTCCAAGTTGGTCCCAGTGACTTGAACCTTGATCCTAGCTCTCCAGTGGTGGCAGGATCAGAGCAATTAAGAGCGGGGTCCCCTTCATTTCCCTTCTCATGACTTGACTCTCACTACAGATGCTTCCTTCTGGGTTGGGAGCCCACATGGGCGACCTTTCCACTCAGGAGTTTGGTCCCCCAGGAATCTCTGCTCCACATCAATTTCTGGAACTCAGAGCTGTCTTTTTAGCTCTTCAAGCTTTTCTGCATCTGTCCATGACAAGGTGATACAAGTCAGAACAGACAACACCACAACAATGTGGTACATCAACAAACAGGGGGCACTGGCTCGACCTTGTGCACTGAGGCAATGAAGTTGTGGTCTCTGGCCTATTCCCTGAACACTTCCCTCATAGCAGTTCATCTTCCAGGGAAGGACAATGTCTAGCGGATGCACTCAGCAGGATTTCCCAGGGCCATCAATGGTCCCTGGATCCTCAAGTGCTGGGATAGTTTTTGCCAGGTGGGGCATCCTCAGATAGATCTTTTGCAGCCCCAGACAATCACAGACTTCTCTGTTCTGTTGCAGGCCTCCAGTGCTGGGCTCAGTTCCCTGGATGCCCTTCTTCTGGATTGGGAGGAAGTTCCTCTATGCTTCCCCCTTTCCTCTCCTATTCAAAGTACTAGTCAAAATCAGATCTCAGCCTTGCAGGGTGATTCTGATTGCCCTGGATTGGGTCAGGCAGCCCTGGTACCCACTTCTTCTGTCTCTGACAGTCCATCTTCCCCTGTGCCTCCCCAGGAATCACAATCTGTTGACTTGTGCCCAGGGAAGGGTTTGGTATCGGACCTCAAATCCCTCAACCTCAAGGCCTGGCTCTTGAGGAGTTAGAGTTGCTGATTTACACTCTCTCAGGGTGTTCTTGAGATCCTAAAGGCTTCCAGAAAGCCTTCCACTAGGGCTACTTATAGTTCTAAATGGAAAAGGTTTTCCATTTGGTGTGCTGGGAAAAATATTTCCCCAGAATCTGCTGAATTGCCCATTTTGTTAGATTACATGGTACATCTTAATTCCTTGGGTCTCAGACCAGCTACCCTGAGAGTTCATTTGGCAGCTGTGTCTGCTTTTGTGTCAGCAGGAAAGTCATCCCCTCTTTCCTCTCATCCTGTGTTTTCCAAGTTTTTTAAGGGATTACTCATACTAATCTCCTTTAGAACCGGCCCCTGCTTGGGACCTTAATGTTTGCATTGCCCAGTTAATGCAACCCCTTTGAACCTCTGTCTTCTGCAGAGCTTAAGTACCTAACTTGGAAAACTGTTTTCTAGTGGCTATCACTTCTGCCAGAGCAGATAAGTGAATTGCAAGCCTTGTCAGTGGAGACTGACTTTATTTCTTTCCACAGGGATAAGGTAGTCCTTAGGACTAATAGGAAGTTTTTGCCTAAGGTGGTTTCAGATTTCCATCTTAATCAATCTATCTCCCTTCCAGTATTTTTCACTCATCACTCCTCTTCGGGTGAGAGGAGATTGCACAGCCTGGATGTTAAGAGAGCTCTTAGTTATTATATAGAGCGTACCAAAGGTCACAGGTTTGAATCCCTCCAACTTTTCTTTACCTATGGTGAAGTTGGGAAAGGCAAACCTGCCACTAAGAGATCAGTAGCCAGGTGGATTGTCTCTTGTATCCAATTTTGTTATCAGAAAGTGGGCAGAGCCCCCCCCCCCGGTTTGACGGCTCATTCTACCAGGGGTACAGCTATGCTCTAGCTGCTGCCAGGGATATCCCTTTATTAGAGATTTGCCAGGCTGCTACTTGGAAAGCGGTACACACTTTTACCAAGCATTACTCCCGGATGTCCAGGCCAGGAGAGATGCTCGGTTTGGCACAGCTGTTCTTCAGAGCCTATTCCTAGTAGGTTCTGCCCTCCTCCATGGAGGTACTGCTGTGTATTCTGCTAATGTCTATAATATAGCAAGACTTCATGTTGTTTGAAGAAAAATTACTCACCTTAGTAATGTTGTTTCTTCTAATGGAGTCTTGCTATATTATAGACCTCCCCAACCTGCCCTCTCAGAACCTCTACTTGGTGGGGTGCGGGCAACTTAGTGTGGGCACTACTTATGTCCTGTTAGCATTTTGTCCCTTTGGGACTTTGGGGTGTATGTGTAGCTGTGTGTGTTTTATTATACTTATGTTCCTTTTTCATATTATTAGAATGGTGTTAGTATTTCTGGTCCCCTGACTTGAGTCTTGGGTGTTGGGACCATCAATGGTTGTTATTATTTAGGTAGCCATTTGGCTAGTGTAGGTTACAGCTTCCACACAGACCTTAGTGAGTTTGGCTCATAAAGATCTGACAGTTCAAGTTTGAAATGACACAGATAGAGCTGCTCTCGTGCCAAAATTCTATTTTGGAATGGTTTTAACTATTTCACTCCGGGGCAGTTCTAGAGCTGGATCAAACTGCTAATGTCTATAATATAGCAAGACTCCATTAGAAGAAACAACATTACTAAGGTGAGTAGTTTTTCCTTTCATTCCACAGGTCCATTTATTGATGGTAACCTGTTGTAATCTTCCCTCCAGATAGGCTTTAAAACCATCTCACGGCCATCTCGGATAAACCAGAGGACTGTAGTCTGGACAGGAGGATGCTGTGGTCCAGGGTGTCAAAGGCTTTAGATAAACCAATAAATATTAATTTCCTCAAAAGAATGAGGACAGGAACCCCCTTAAGTAAATGACTGGGTTCCATCTACCATCAAAGTACCTTTTGGACAGGGGAGGTTACTAGAACTTTCTGTTCTATATCATCTGTATGTTGGTCCCACTGAACTCTTAGTGTTCATTGCGGGATTCTCATGTGCAGTCTGGCCAGTGGCACTGTGACAGTGGCTGCTGCCATCAGGTCTACGTGTCTCAGGAATGTTCTGGCTGTGACATACCTGCTGTTCTAGACCTTCTGAACCTGTGCAATCAGATGCTCAGCCCTGTCCTGGGGCAAGAAGACTAAACCTTGAGCTGTATCCAGGACTGCACCTATGTACAGTAGATATTGGCAAGGGGTCATGACTGACTTCAGCAAACTTCCAGTTACATCACAGAGCCATTAAGAGCTTAGGGAGAAAGCTCTAAACTTCTTGGGGTAATTAAATTCATCCTAAACAGTCAGAAATTCATAAATCTGACCAAAAATGTCTGGAGGAGGAATGAAAACAGACAAAGGTAGCAGAAACCAACCAAAAGCTTCACATAAGGCATTGGATGAAGAAAAATTGCCTTAGGACCTCCAAGGCTGCAGCAGGAGCCCATCCCTGACTAGCGCACAAGGGGCAGATTATGATACTGAAGGTGAAAATGAACATCTCTCATGCTCTCAATTTGAGACCCTTTTGAAAGAGATCCGGAGATCTCATGCAGAAAATAAAAAGAATTTAAAATCTTGACACAGAAACTCACCAAAATGGAGCATCAATTGAAGCGAGCAGAAGAATGGATTTCAGCAATGGAAGACGGCGTGACACAGATGGACCATGCTGTAGAAGTCTTGTTTCAACATTCCCTAGCTTTGCAAGCTAAACGCTTGGATCTGGAGGCGTGATCTAGGTGTGACACCTCCGGTTCTACAGCTTGGCTGAGAGGGCAGAAACAGTGCCAATGACCACATTTATAGAGAACCCACTAAAAGATATTCTAGAATTGCCCTCTGACTACATCCTTTCTCTGGAGAGTGCTCATCGCCCGCCGGTCCCTAAGCCCTCAGAAGCAAGAGCACGACCCTGCTCTATCGTGATAAAATGTAGTAGTTATAAAACTAAAGAAGAAATACTTAGAAGGGCATGGGCTAAAAAGGACTTAATCTACCTAAATTTGAGGCTTTCCATGGGCCATGATTATTCACCCAAGGTCCAGCAGGTGAGGCAGCAGTAAACCCCATCCTTCAGCTCCTAAAAGAGAACAGAATCCACTTTCAACCTCCCTTCCCCACCAAGCTGAAGATTTACTGGGAGGACAGCACACAATTGTGTACTTCAACAGGCAAAGCATTGGAGGCACTCCAGACCAAAGGACTTTCCTTGCCAACACCAGAAGCAGATGGCATACTTAAAAGGTGCTTTTTACACTCGGACTGGAATTTGGTGGCACAAAGGTCAAGAGGAGCTTCCTCACTCCAGCTTGCTAAAGACGCTTTGCAGCAGTTAGGTACGATGATTCAGAAACATAAAGGTGGCTCCCAATTGTCCATCTCCCAGACAGCACACTGAACACCTTAACAGGTCATTGTTTTTCTTGGATTCCTCTGTTAGTGGGAAGGGGCTAATGGTTGTAGAATACTGCCACCAGTTACAGGTAAATTGAACATGTGATAAAATTTAGTGTGGCTGGGTTCAATCACTAAAGTTTTCCTGAAGGGTTCTTGGGATGTTTTGGCTCAGGTGTTTCTCCATTCATCCCAGTTAATTTGTGTCTTCTAATTCATGAGTGCTGCACAGCTGAACTAAAACTCTTTTTTGGTTTGAACTGCTATTCTCTTAGGCAATGCCCTGTGGATTTACTTCATTTAGATTTTTGAAAACAGACTAGCAGACTTGAAATGCCCTCATAAGATGTATTTGTTTTTCCGAGTACTTATGATACACGTTTACATTTATTTGATTACAGGCAATGCCCAGCAGGTGAGCCCTGAGCCATATAAATGAACAGGGAAGAGTCAGACAGCCTTTTGGCTCATTTCATCAGCCGTGGTAGCCCTGTTATTTCTTTTATTGGGAAAACAGCTCACAATGTTAAGGTGGGCTCACTTGTATACAGACTTCACAGAAGGTTCCCAAGAACCCTGTGGGCCCTGGGTTTGACCAAAAGTATAAAACAGTAGCAGGGTTTTTGTTCATATTTCCATTGCCACCATTAAGGCAGCACCTAATTTGTTTTTTGTCTGGTACAAATCTCACCCCCTGGGGAGACTCAGGCTGGTTGGTTTGATCCTCTTCGGTCTCCATGACAATTTAGTAAGGACCTTATCCTTAACCATATGAACATACAAAAATGCCAGCAGAAACAGACCTTACGGTCCATCGAGTCTGCTCAATTGTGCAGCTAGCCCCTCAACTTGCAGCTGCCCCACCTTCCCCACCCCTCTTCATCATAACACCCCACCCTATCCCAACCCCTCTTAAAGCTACCCACCATTCTACAGGACACCACCCCCTCGGGCAGAGCATTCCATCAGTCCACCACCCTTTTCGTGAAGAAATGCCTCATGATTTCCCTCCTGAATCATCCCCTCTCCAACTTCAACTAATGCCCTCTCATATCCCTCCCTCTTCTAAGCTGGAAAATCCTTTCATATTAATCTTATTATTCCTTTGAGGTATTTAAATGTTTCGATCGTATTCCCCCCATCCCTCCTTTTCTCCAGGGAATACATGTTCAGCTCTGCTAATCTCTCCTCATAGGACTTCACCCTCAAATCCCTGGATCATCTTTGTCAGCCTACGCTGCAACCCCCTCCAACAACTTGATGTCCTTCTTCAGGAACAGGTGCCAGTACTGCACGCAGTACTCCAGGTAAGGCCTGACCAGAGACCTGTATATGGGAAGGATCACCTCCCTATTCCTGGAGGAGATTCTCCTCGCTATAAACCCTAGCATTCTATTGGCCTTTGTGCAGACTTCCTGCATTGAGCCAAGTTGTTAATGCTGCCCGTTACAATCATCTCCCAGATCCTTCTCTTCCTTGCTACTTTCCAGCTGTACCCCTCCCAGACAATAGCTCCAAAGTGCAGTATCTTGCACTTCTTGGCAATGAACCCCAGCTGCCAAGTTAATGACCACTCCCTTAGTTTGTTCAAGTCCTCCTGCAGCCCCCTCCAGCCTTCAACATCATCTACCACAGCTCCCATCTTTGTATCATCCATGAACAGACTGATCCTACTCTGAACCCCATGTGATATATCAGCTATGAATATCCCAAATAACACCGGTCCCATCACCGATCCTTGTGGCACCCTGCTCATCACTTCCCTTGGTGATGAGAGCCCCCCAAACCACCCTCTGCTGCCTTCCATTCAGCCAGCTGATGATCAAATTTACCATCTTTGTTCCCACCCCTGTGTATTCCAGCTTCCCCCCAGCCTCCCATGTGGCATGGAATCAAAGGCTTTGCTGAAGTCCAACTACAGGACATCCATCGCATGGCCCTTGTCCAGTTCCCTGGTCACTCAGTCATAATACTCAATTAGATTTGTCTGGCAGGATCTGCCGGAAACAAACCCATGTTGATGATCATCCTGGAGACCATTGTCCTCCAAGAAGGTCACCAGCTGCTCCTTTAGGATTGCCTCCATGAGCTTCCCCACAATCGAGGTGAGGCTCACTGGCTTGTAGTTGCCCGACTCATCCCTGGGGCCGCTTTTGTGAATGAGCACCACATGGGCCATCCTCCAGTCCTGTGGTATGCTTCCTGTGTCCAGGGAGGTATTGAACAGGTCAGTCAGTGGCCCCACCAGGATCTCCACCAGCTCCCCAAGTACCATAGGGTGGATGCCATCTGGTCCCGGTGCCGTGTCCTCAATCCTTCCAGAACCCTGTTCTCCATAATCCCTACATCAGTCACCCCCCCACTACCCTCCCCCGGGGTATCTGCCCCCCCTTTCTCCTTCTTAAACCCAGAACAGAAGTATTTATTTAATGCCTCTGCCTGTTCACCCTTGTCCACCCACCCTCTGTCCTTCCTAATCCTCACAATCTGGTCTTTGTTCTTACTCCTTTCTCTAATGTATCTGAAGAAGTCCTTTTCTGCCTACCTAATACTCTGTGCCAGTCTCAGTTCTCTTGAGGCCTTGGCTGCTTTGACTAGCCTGGTAACCTCCCTGGACTTCTTTGAATACTCTTCCTTGTCGACCCCTTCCCCAGCCCCCGATTTCTTGAGTTTCCAAAATACCTTTCTCTTGGCCCTTACCCCCCCTGCACAACCTCCCGAGTCAACCAACTGGGCTTCTTTGCCTTTCCCTTCTTACTCCTTGCCTTTGTACATGCCCCAGTGGCCTCTGTCAGACCTCTTTTAATAATCTCCCTCTTTTGACTAGCATCCATGTATTGACAAATGCCTGCCAGGTGCTTACTCAAAATCTTCCCCATCCTATTAAATTCTGCCCCTTTAAAATCAATCACCCTGATTTCCGTATCCCCTGTTTCCCTATTCATACTAAGCGTGAACCACACTGAGTGGTGGTCACTCCCAGCCAGAGGGTCCTCCACTCCCAGATCCCTTACAGCCTCCACATTTGAAAGTACCAGGTCCAGAGTCCTATCCAATCTAGTACGCTCATGTACCAACTGCTCCAGAAAGCTGTCCTGAAATGCCTCTAGTAAGACCTGCTTCCTCACACTTGTGGTGGCCGGAGTGCTCCACTCCACCCCAGGTAGGTTGAAGTCTACAGACCCTTCTGATTTGCTCAACTAGCTCTCTGTCCAGGTCCTCCCCTTGTGCTGGAGGTCTGTATACTATCCCCATCCTCAGTGTCCTACCTCTCGTGTCCCAAAGCTGCATCCATAGGGCCTCTGTTCTACCTTCTTCCCCCTCCTCCCTTGTACACCTTATCCCTTCCTGTACATAGATTGCCATGCCACCCCTTCCCTTTAGCCCTATCCTTCCTAAATATTTTTTACCCTGGGATCATCATATCCCAGTCCTGGTACTAGGTAGCCCAAGTTTCCATGATGGCAGCAATGTCAACCCTCCTCACTGCCAAGAGAGCCTGCAGCTCAGCTACTTTATTACCTAAGCTCCTAGCATTCAAAGTGACCACCCTCCAGCCCGAATCCTTCCTTGCCTTATCCTGGGTCCCCCCCGTGCCTGTACCCTGACTGCTCCCCTGTTGTCTTGGGGGGTAAGCTCACTGGGCTCCCCTCTCTCTGGGTACCATGCCTTCCAGCTGTCCACTCACCACCCTCCACCTAGTTTAAGCTCACCTTTACTACTATATACCCATCTATCCTGTTTTAGTAATCCCCTCCCTGCTCAAGTGCAGCCTATCTCCTATATATAGATCGTTTTTGTCCCAGGTTCGTCCACAGCCCCCCACTAACCCATACCTCTTGGATCGACACCATTCCCCCAGCCATGTGTTGAACTCTCTAATCCTCCCTTTTCTCACCGTACTCACGCATGGCACTGGAAGTACCTCCAAGAACGCCACCGATTCCACCTGTTCCTCACACACCCTACCAAGTTCCTTGAACCTCTCTCTAACCACTTCCACCATTTCCTCTGCCAGGTTATTTGTACCCACCTGCACCGCAAGATATGGTTTCCTCCTACCTCTTCTTGCACACTTCAGAATTGACTACCCTGCCCGCTGTTAACTCAGGTATACACTCCACCCATATAGGACTGTGCCTTCCCCCTTACTGCCCTATCTTATCACTTTTAGTATCGAATCCCCCAACACTAGCATCTCCCCATCCTTCCTCGTCCACCCCCACCTTACTGCCACGGTACCTATCTCTGGAGTCCATCACTTTTGTTTCTCTGCCATTCCCCTCTATTGCTCTACCCCAATCTGTTCCCCCTCTCCCTATCTTCCACTACCCTCTCGACCTCCCTGGTCCCTCCTCTCTGTCTATCCCATACTCCCTCCATTCTGTTCCTTTCTCCTTCCTCTCTACGCCCTTCCACCCAGGCCACCACCACTTCCTCAGAGGTTGCCAAGAAAGAGGAATAATTGGACCTCGGTGGGCTCAGGGAGGGTAAGGGTGGTGGAACAGAGGCACATCCCTCCAGTTGTGCCTCTCCACAATTCATTCGCCACTCTGGTGGAGTGTGGTTCTTCTATGGAGGCACCCACAGTGGAGACCAAGGAGGATGCTGGGAACCTCCACAATAGAGACCCACAGGAGGGTGATACAGGATCCCACAGGGGAAGAAAACAACTCCTGGTGGGGGACTCAATTGTTAGGGGGGTAGAACTGGGGAAGGGAGGGGAAAGGGAGGTAAGGTACCTGCCCAGTGCCATGGCTTGGAGGGACAGGAAATGAATCCTCAGGATCATGGTAGCAGCTGCAAGGGGGAGTGAGCTGGATTTCATTATCCACCTAGGGACAAATGACCTGGCTGAGAATGGGATCAGAGCAGTGCAACAGCAGTTTGTGGAGTTGGGGAGGGGCCTTAGACAAGTAGCACACACGGTAACTTTCTCGGAAGTACTAACTGTCTATGGCATGGATGAGGCTAGGGTATTCAGCACCATGGGATTCAATAACTGGTTGAAAAACTGATGCAGAGCTCAGGGATTTGGCTTCATTGAGGACTGGGGCTCCACCTGAAGGGATGCAGGCCTATAGTGGTGCAATGGTCTGCATCTATCCAGGAGGGGGACCAGGATCCTAGGTGATAGATTTAAATGCTTCATTGGCAAGCATTTAAACTAGCCAAGGCAGGAGACACTGAAAAGGAGAAGAGAAATCCTAGCCCCCCCCAAAAAAATCAGGGTAGTTAGTGAGGTAAACACCAAGATAGAGCAATTGATAGGGAGAAGGGCAGGGGTAAATGGAGAAAAAGACAAAGGCAGTAAGGACAGGGATGGGGCAAAAATAAATAAAGCCATAAAAAATGGAGGTACCAATGCCCATAGTCTAGGTACAAAGCTCCCTGAAATGGTGGCCTTAATGGAAGAGGGATGCCTAGATATCGTGGCAGTCACAGAAACATGGTACACAGAGAACCATGACTTGGATGTCAACATACCAGGGTGCACAATCTACAGGAGGGACAGGGATGGAAGAAGAGGAGGAGGAGTAGCTCTCTATGTAAGGGAAGGGATCAAAGCAACAGAACTAAAGGGTAAACATGGAGGAGAGGAGGCACTGTGGGTCACCCTGAAAACTGGAAATGGCACCACAATCCTCACAGGGGTTGTATACAGACCCCCATCTCAGGGGGAGGAAATGGACAAGGAAATGACAGAAGGCATCCTTAGGATGGCAGAGAAAGGGGAGATATTTGCTGATGGGGACCTGAATATACCAGATGTTAACTGGAGCACCTTTGCTGCAGCCACGTCCAAGAGCAGGGCCATTCTTGATGCTCTACGGGGGCATGCCTCAGACAGCTAGTTTTGGAACCCACTCAGGAGGGAACAATCTTAGACCTGGTACTCTCAAATGGGGATGGAGAGAGGATCTCTGATCTTGAAGTGGGTAGCCATCTAGGAACAAGTGACCACCAAAAGTGTGGTTCACGATAAACTTAGCTGTAGAGTCAAGCCATACAAAAGTGAAGGTACTGGACTTCAGGAGGGCTGATTTTGTCAAACTGGGAGAGTGACTCAGAAAAACACTAGCAAACAGGCAAGAAAGTGGGGTGGAGCAACAATGGGGAAACATTAAAACCACCCTCACATCGGCAACAAGCCTTTGTGTGAAGCAAATAAATCAAAACGAAGAAAAAAACACTATGGTCCTCAAAAGAAGTGGTGGGGAAGGTTAGGGAGAAAAAAATAGCATTCAGGAAGTATCAGGAAACAGAAGGAGCAGGACAGAGAACTGTACCAGTTACAGCAGAAGAAAGCAGGGAAGGCAGTCAGAATAGGAAAGGCCCAAACCAAGGAAAAGATAACCAACTCAGTTAAGAAGGGGGATACAACCTTTTATGGGTACATTAGGGAGCAAAGAAAGACTAAGTCAGGGATACTGAGGCTGAATAAAGAGGAAGGTTGTTGGGTAGACAGCGACAGTGAAAAAGCAGGGATACTGAACAAATACTTCTGCTCAGTATTCACAACGGAAGAGCAGGGGGAGATACCTAATCCAGTCAATAGAAGCACTCTGGATAGGGGGGTTGATATTAGTCCTTTCATAGGAGAAAGGGTTCTGAAATAACTCTTAAAACTGAAAGTGGATAAAGCAATGGGGCCTGATGAGATTCACCTCAGAATTCTAAAGGAACTAAGGGAAGAACTAGTAACACCACTGACTACCCTTTTTAATAAATACTGGGAGGATGGTGTGGTACCTAAGGTCTGGAGGAGGGCAGATATGATTCTTCTTCACAAAAGTGGGAGCAAGACAGAAGCAAGAAACTAGAGACCTGTCAGTTTGACCTTAGTGGTAGGGAAAATAATGGAATCATTTCTGAAGGAAAGAATTGTTGAGTACCTAGAGGTCAGTGGGGCTCAGGACACAAGGCAGCATGGATTCACAGCAGGAAGGTCATGTCAGACAAATCTAATTGATTTATTTGACTGGGTGACCAAAGTAGTAGACCAGGGAGGGGCTGTGGACATGGCCTGCCTAGACTTGAGCAAGGCATTCGACATAGTCCCACACAAAATATTAATAAACAAATTAGTCAGCCTGGGAGTGGGTCCAAGGGTGGTAGCCTGGGTAAAACACTGGCTGGACAACAGGACACAGAGGGTAATAGTAAATGGAGTCCACAGTGAAGAAAGGGGGGTTACTAGTGGGGTACCCTAGAAGGGCAAGAGTAGCTCTCCGGCCCCCTTTAGCTGCTGGAGGTCTGCCTCTGAGCAAGTAAGTGGTCTACTGTGAAATATAGGATATTCTTGTCTCAGAACAGGAGAATCAGGAGCTTAAAGGGCACACAGGCAGAAAGTAAGGAGGGAGAGAAAAAAAAACAGACGAAAGAGTAAGGATTGCAAACAGTTAAGGGGCCAGAAATAAGACATGATTGGAGTGGTGCAGTGCAGTGGCTGTGGGAGCAGCAGTCTTCCGGGAGATGTTCTGGAGGATGCGGTGTTGTCCCATCTGCAGGCACCTCTCTGGGCTGAGGGAGGAGGTTGCTTATCTCCAGGCTGAGTTGGCCAGGATTGTGGGACCTCCTCTTCCATCCAGGGACCACCAGTGCCACTGCCGTTGCCTCAGAGGTTGCCAAGAAAGAGGAGCAGTTGGACCACAGTGGGCTCAGGGAGGTGAGGGTGGTGGAACAGGCGCATCCCTCCCATTGTACTCTCCACAATTCCTATGCCATTCTGGCAAAGTGTGGTTCCTCTATGGAGGCACCCACAGTGGAGACCAAGGAGGATACTGGGAACCTCCATAAAGGAGACCCACAGGAGGGTGGCAGGGGACCCTGCAGGGGAAGGAAACAACTCCTGGTGGGGGACTCCATTGTTAGGAAGGTAGAACTGGGGGAGGAAGGGGAGAGGGAGGTAAGGTGCCTGCCTGGTGCCATGGCTTGCAGGGACAGGAAGCAAATCCTCAGGATTGCCGGAGCAGCTGCACAGGGGAGGGAGCTGGATGTCATTGTCCACCTAGGGACAAATGACCTGGCTAAAAGGATTAGAGAAGTGCAGGAAGAGTTTGTGGAATTGGGGAGGGGCCTTGGTCAAGTAGCACGCACAGTAACCTTCTTGGAGGTGCTACCCATCTATGGCATAGGAGAGGCTGGGGTGTTCGCACCATGGGATTCAATCAGTGGTTGAAAACTGGTGTGGAGCTCAGGATTTGCTTCATTGGGGACTGGGGTCCACCTGGAGTGATGCAAGCCTATACTGGCATGATGGGCTGCATCTGTCGGGAGGGAACCAGGATCCTAGGTGATAGGTTTAAATGCTTCATTGGCAAGCTTTTAAACTAGCCAAGGGGGGAGGCACTGGAAAGGAGCAGGAAAATCCTAGCCCCCCCAAATAATCATGGTAGTAAGTGCGGCAAACACCAACATAGAGGTGTCGATAGGGAGAAGGGCAGGGTAAATGAAGAAAGTGACAAAGTCAAGAAGGACAGGGATGGGGCAAATGGGAGTAAGGCCATCAGGAAATGGAGGGTAATGAGTACCAATGCCCGTAGTCTGGGCAACAAGCTCCCTGAGCTGATGGCCTTAATGAAAGAGGGATGCCTGGATATCATGTAGCAGTCACAGAAGCGTGGTACACAGAGAACCATGACTGGGATGTTAACATACCAGGGTACATAACCTACAGGAGAGACAGGCAGGGGAGGAAGGGGAGGGTAGCTCTCTATGTAAGGAAGGGATAAAAGCAACTGAACAAAAGAGTAAACAGGGAGGAGGAGGCACTGTGGGTCACCTTGAGACTGGAAAGGCACCACAATCCGCTGCAGGGTTGTGTACAGACCCCATGTCAGGGGAAGGAATGGACAAGGATATGATAGAAGGCATTCTTAGAATGGCAGAGAAAGGGAGATACTGTTGATGGGAGACCTGAATATGCCAGATGTTAACTGAGCACATTTGCTGCAGCCACATCCAAGAGCAGGGCCATTCTTGATGCCCTACAGGTGGCAGGCATTAGACAGCTAGTTTCGAACCCACTCGTGAGGAGCAATCTTATACCTCGTACTCTCAAACGGGCAGTGAGAGGATCTCAGATCTAGAAGTGGGTTGCCATCTGGGGACAAGTGACCATCAAACAGTGTGATTCACTTAAACTCAGCTACAGAGTCAAGCCATACAAAAGTGAGGGTACTGGACTTTGAGGAGGGCTGACTTTGGCAAGATGGGAGAGTGCCTCAGAAAAGCACTAGCAAACAGGCTAGAAGGAGGTGTGGAGCAACAATGGGGAATTATCAAAACTGCCATCACAGAGGCAACAAGCCTTTGTGTGAAGCAAATGAACAAATCAAAATGAAAGAAAAGCCACTATGGTTCTCAAAAGAGGTGCTGTGAAAGTCAGGAAGAAAAGATAGCATTCCGGAAGTATAAGGAAACACAGAAGGAGCAGGACAGAGAGCTGTACCAGTTAAGGCAGAAGAAAGCAGGGAGGGAAGTCAGAATAGCAAAGGCCCAAACTGAGGAAAAGATAGCCAACTCAGTTAAGAAGGGGGATAAAACCTTTTATAGGTACATCAGCGAGCATAGAAAGACAAAGGGAGGGATAGTGAGGCTGAAAAGAATGAACAGTGGGTGGGCAGAGGGGGACAGTGAAAAAGCAGGGATACTGAATGAATATTTCTGCTCAGTATTCACAAAAGAGGAGGGGGAAGTGCCTAATCCAATTAACAGAAGCACTCTTGATAGGGGGGTCGATCCCAGTCCTTTCACAGAAGAAAGGGTTCTGCAAGAACTCCTAAAACTGAAGGTGGACAAAGCAATGGGTCCTGATGGAATTCACCCCAGAATTCTAAAAGAATTAAGGGAGGAACTAGTGAAACCACTGGCTACTCTTTTTAATAAATCATGGGAGGATGGTGTGGTACCCGAGGACTGGAGGAAGGCGGATGTGATTCCCCTTCACAAAAGTGGGTCAAAGACAGAGGCAGGAAACTACAGACCTGTCAGTCTGACCTCTGTGGTAGGGAAAGTGATGGAGTCACTTCTGAAGGAAAGAATAGTCGAGTACCTAGAGGCCAGTGGAGCACAGGACCCAAGGCAGCATGGGTTCACAGCGGGAAGGTCATGTCAGACAAATCTAATAGATTTCTTTGACTGGGTGACCAAAGTAGTAGACCAGGGAGGGGCTGTGGACATGGCCTACCTAGACTTTAGCAAGGCATTTGACACAGTCCCACACAAAAGATTAATAGTCAAATTAACCAGCCTGGGAGTGGGACCCAGGGTGGTAGCCTGGGTAAAACATTGGCTGGACAACAGGACACAGAAGGTAATTGTAAATGGAGTCCATTCTGAAGAAAGGGGGGTTACTAGTGGGGTACCGCAGGGTTCAGTATTGGGTCCAGTCCTTTTTAATGTCTTCATCAGTGACATTGCAGAGGGACTGGAAGGAAAAGTATGCCTTTTTGCAGATGACACAAAAATCTGCAACAGGGTTGATACACAAGGAGGCGGAAAGGATGAAAAGGGACTTGGCAAGGTTGGAGAATGGTCAAGTATGGAAGCTAGGATTCAATGCAAAGAAGTGCAAAATTATGCACCTGGGAAACAAGAACCCAGGGAAGAATACACAATGGGTGGGAGGTAGTAACAACAACAAAAAGGAAAGGACCTGGGGTAATCATATCAGATGACCTTAAGGTTAGCAAGCAATGTGAGAAGGCAGTAGGGAGGCTGGGGTATACTGGGATGTATAGGGAGAGGCATCAGCAGCAGAAAACAGGAAGTTGTTATTCCTCTGTACAGACAGTTGGTGAGACCCCATCTGGAGTACTGTGTCCAGTTCTGGAGACCCCATCTCCCAAGGACATAGGATAGAGGCAGTCCAGAGGAGGGCAACTAAAATGGTGCAGGGTCTGCAAGAGAAGCCGTATGAGGAGAGACTAAAGGAGCTTAATATGTATACCCTTGAGGAAAGAAGGGAGAGGGGAGACATGATAGAAACTTTTAAGTACCTCAGTGGAATCAACAAAGTCCAAGAGGGTAGCATCTTTCAGAAAAAGAGACTTGCAAGAACAAGGGGACACAATTTAAAAATAGAAGGAGGGCGGTTCAGGGGCAATGTGAGGAAGTATTATTTCACAGAGAGGGTAGTGGATGCATGGAACAGCCTTCCTGAGAGGTTGTGGGGTCTAAAACTGTGGGAGAATTCAAGAATGCATGGGACAGACGTAAGGCAATTCTTGTGGGGGGTAGGAAGAAATAAGCTGTTGGTTAACTAGGATCTCCGGCCTATCCTGTAGGAAGGGAAATTGGCAGACTAGATGGGCCTAGCGGTCCTTATCTGCCGTCAAAGTCTATGTTTCTATGTTTCAGTAAGGAAAGTTGGGGGGATACTGGGATGCATAGGAAGAGGCATCAATAGTAGTAAAAAGGAAGTTGTTATCCCTCTGTACAGACAGTTGGTGAGACCCTATCTGGAGTATTGTGTGCAGTTCTGGAGACCCCATCTCTGCAAAGACATAGACAGAGTGGAGGCTGTCCAGAGGAGGGCAACTAAAATGGTGCAGGGTCTGCACCAGAATGCATATGAAGAAAGACTAAAGGAGCTTAATATGTATACCCTTGAGGAAAGAAAGGAGAGAGGGGACATGATAAAAACTTTTAAGTACCTCAAGGGAATCAAAGTTCAAGAGGGTAGCATCTTTCAGAAAAAGAGATGTGCAAGAACAAGAGGACACAATTTGAAGATAGAGGGGGTCTCAGAGGTAATGTGAGGAAGTATTTTTTTCACAGAGAGGGTTGTGGATGCATGGAACAGCCTCCCTGAGGAGGTCGTGGAGTCAAGAACAGTGGGGGAATTCTAGAATGCATGGGACAGACATAAGGCAGTCCTAGTGGGGGGTAGGAGGAAGTAAGCTGTTGGTTAACTAGGATCTGCAACTTATCTGTTAGGTAGGAAAATGGGCAGACTAGGTGGGCCAAGAGGTCCTTATCTGCTGTCAAATTCTATGTTTCTATGTTACCGCAGGGTTCAGTACTGGGGCCAGTCCTTTTTAATGTCTTTATAAGTGACATTGCAGAAGGACTGGAAAGAAAAGTATGTGTTTTTGCAGATGACACACGGATCTGCAACAGGGGTGATATGCAAGGTGGGGTGAAAGGGGTGAAAAGGGACTTGGCAAGGTTGGAGGAATGGTCAAAAGTATGGCAGCTTAGATTCAATGCAAAGAAGTGCAAAGTGATGCACCTGGGAAACAAAAACCCAGGGGAAGAGTACACAATGAGGGGTGGAATACTGACAACAACAAAAATAGAAAGGGACCTGGGAGTAGTCATATCAGATGACCTAAAGGTGGGCCGGCAAGGAAGGCTGGGGGAATACTGGGATGCATAGGGAGAGGCATCACTAGTAGAAAACAGGAAGTTGTTTGCCCTCTGTACAGACAGTTGGTAAGATCACATCTGGAGTACTGTGTACAGTTCTGGAGACCCCATCTCCGCAAAGACATAGACAGGGTGGAGGCTGTCCAGAGGAGGGCAACCAAAATGGTGCAGGGTCAGTAGCAGAAGACAGATGAAGATAGACTAAAGGAGCTTAAGATGTACAGCCTTGAGGAAAGGAGGGAGAGAGGGGACATGATAGAAACTTTCAAATACCTCAAGGGAATCAACAAAGTCCAAGAGGGTAGCATCTTTCAGAAAAAGAGATGTGCAAGAACAAGGGGGCACAATTTGAAGATAGATGGGGGATGGCTCAGAGGTAATGTGATTAAGTATTTCTTCACAGAGAGGGTTGTGGATGCATGGAACAGCCTTCCTGAGTAGGTCGTAGAGTCAAAAACAGTGGGGGAATTCAAGAATGCATGGGACAGGCATAAGGAAATTCTAGTGGGTGGTAGGAGGAAGTAGGCTGTTGGTTAACTAGAATCTGCAGCTTATCCGTTATGTAGGGAAATGGGCAGACTAGGTGGGCCAAGCGGTCCTTATCTGCCATCAGATTCTGTGTTCCAGCTGTTCCCCTTATCCCATTACCCTTGACTCCCTCATCTGACCTACTTCTGTCCCTTGTTCCTCCCCCCATACACTCTCCTGCCTCCTCCTGGCGATCTTTCACCCCCTCCACCAATGTTGCCAGAACTGCAGACCTATTACCTGCCCCCACTGCTTTGCTGTGCGTTGGCTCTTTCCTCTCTACCACGGCCCTCCACTGAGCTACCTCGATTGGAAGTGACTCAGGAAGAGGGCCTCGCTATATTGAGGCGTGACTTCCTCTTCAATCCTTAGCCCACTTGGTTAATTAGCATTAGTGGACAGGAAGTAGGAGTCCCTTATAACGGACTTTCAACCTTAGGAGTACTAGTTTTAGGTTACTTTTGTCACCATTTATAAAGTATGAAGAGAACTGCGCTGAACCTGTAAGTCACTTTTCGCATTAGAAGCTGTTTTTAAGTACTGGTTAAAATTCTGTTATTGTTCCATCTACAGTCTTTTTAGTAACCTCAGTGAGTGTTTCTGCTTTACACTCAAGTGGTAAGTGCCATTTTAGAACTCTATGATGTAGTTTATGTCCCAAATAACCTTAGAGTTCTATAGTAGAACATACTGTACATGCATTGTGCCAACAACAGAAGAGTTGAACAGGAACATAAACTAAATCATACAGTTCTAAAATCATTCTTACTAGCAGTATGTAAATCAGAAACATCCACTAGGATAACTTAAAAGTCTAAATACCTACAGCAATAACAGAATTTAAACCATTGTTTAAAAAAACAGCTTCTACTGGGAAAACTGACATAGATTCAGTGCAGTTCTCCTTTAAGTGGTTACGGTTAATGAGTCTTCTACTTAGGCTTACAAATGTTAAGGTCCTTCTTTATGCTGACCTGGTTCTATTGTAAGATAACCAAGGAAATTTGAATACACCAGCCAAGACATTCAGGTTTAATGATGGATAAATCTTTGGTGGTTTGCTCATATAATGTTCATAGTTTGACAAATCAAGTCAAACGGAGTAAGGTCCTGAGTTTCCTGTGGAGAACTCGTGTGAATTTCTTATTTCTTCAGGAGATGCACCTTTCTCCCCAGGATCATGCCAAGCTTGGCAAATTTGGGTTTTATGTAACTGTCTCTGCTACTTATAAGAAAGGGTGACGTAGGAGGATTGCTATACTGGTGCCCACCCGAGCGACTTTCAAACAGCTTGATCTCCTGGCAGATAAAGACGGACAGTTTGTCCTTATGAAGGGTCAGTTTCACTGGCCTCAGTTTACATATCCCAGGATTGGACTTTCCAACATGCCAGGGGCGTAGGCAGGGGGGTGTTTAGGGTGTTCAAACACCCCCCCGAAATGACCTCCAAAGTTTTTAAACAAATGACAGAGCGGTGCATGTTTGCCCTTTAAATGTATGCATGCTTCCACAATCTGCGTGATCCAAGGTGCTGTGCTGCTTTGTAGACTGCAACCTGGCTGTCTGGTGCGACAGCCTGCTGGGGGGGGTCGGTGAGTGAATCTGTTGCCCTGCTGACCACTGGTAGTCTGAGGCTCCACTGCTCCTTCTTGACTCCTTCTGTCTCTCAACACAGTAGCCAATTAAGCCATGTGACATAGAATTGGTGGCTTGGTGCACCCCACTGAGAAAGAGTGAGGAGTCCAGGTCAATATGAGGACTTGTGGTGGCCTAAGGAAAAAACTTTTAAGATAAGTATTTTAGTTGTTGCAAGCAGGAAGCTGTGAAAGTAGCCAGGGGTTGTTCGGTGGTCACCACTTGCTGGTCTGGACAAACAGCAGTAGTAGTAGGAGCTTTAGCAAGAGTCAGCCCATAGTAGGTACTCACTCCTGAGTCGGTGCCAAGTGTGAGGAGAGACTAGAGAGTGAGACAACGCGACGGGGAGAACTAGTCGCCTGGCATGTCTGTCTGCCCCCTCACCCTGCGGGCCTCTTGGACGGTCACCTCATCGGGTAAGAGTGCCTCCTCCCAGACTTGTTAGCAGCAACAGCCCATTTCTTTAGAAAGATCCATCTATCAGTGCCTCGTCAGTCATCTCAGACAGGAGCCTGGAGGTGGAGTCTGGAGGTAAGGAATTTGACACTTGTGGGGGGGGGGTGTTGTGCTGCATTGGACTTGTTAAAAAAAAAATAACCTAAGTGTCCCCTGCCCCTGTTGATGAGGAGTGTGTGAGTGCATTCATGTGATGGGGAGTGGGGATAAAAAAAATGCATTTCAGCTTTCTCTGTAGTTCTGCAGACCAGACCTCAAGGAAGTCATAATATCCACAGGGCACCAGTGGGTGAACAATGAACAGAGCGAGGTCTCATTCCTTTGCAGGCAGAAGACTATACATAATATGGAAAAGGGATCAGTCACTCATAGGGAAGGCACTGTGTCACACTGTAAGCTCAGATTTTATAGCAGAAATACATAATATATTATGCTAAAATAAAACCACTTGCTTTTCAGTGTTCTGAACTTGCATCTCTAACTCTTGATATTGTGTTCTACATAAAGTCACCTGATACCCCACATTGCCCTGCATTTTGAGTGTTCATTATACTTTTCAGTGATGAAACATAGCAATACATGGGCAAATGTGCCCCTCTTGTTTCAAGAATAGACCATCTACCTAGGTCCTCCCCTAAAAATTCTACAAACCACAAACCTGGCCATCTAATTCACCAACACAGCATTCTCTTTTCTTTTAAAAGATTCAGGGCCAGAGTCACAAAACTTTGCCCTGGCACAAACTGGGTAGTGCACCAAGTCAGAACTCACAAAAGTCCAGTTTGTACCCTCAAACCGGATTTGCCCCAGGGCAAAGTGTGGAGAGGGCCATGATGCAAATTAGGGGGAGGGGACATGAATGTCAGTGCTCTCTGATTCACAAAGCATTTGCTCTGCACAAGGGCCTTTTGTAGGCCCCCTTGTGCAAAGAAAAAAATGCCAGCTGAGACCTTGCTTTAGTGCTCCACAACCCTAGAGGTTGCCGGGGGGAGCCGCAGTACCTCTGCCAAGTTGATGGAGGTACTGCAGGCCCCCATCACCATTGATCGCCAGCCCGATCAGTAAAAAAGTACTCTTAATCCTTGCTGTCAGTGGTGCCCCTTCCCCCATCACTGACAACCAGCCCAATTAGTAAATATATAAAGATTCCTTGGTGCTAGTGGTGTTCCCCCGCTTCTGAACATTGATTGCCAACCCAATAAGTAAATATATGAAGTTATTCCCTGGGGCTAGTGATGTCCCCCCCAATACTCCTGAATGCCAGCCCAATATGTAAATATATAAACCTATTCCCTGGTGGTAGTGGTCCTCCGTTACCTCCACTTGTCGGTCCATTATAAACTGAATAGTTTCTCTAGTGGATAGCGGTCCCTCCCCCCGATATAATAAAAAGTGTTCCTGGTGGCTAGCTGTCCCTCCCCCACCTGATCCTTTGCTCGATATAATAAAAAATATCCCTGGTGGCTAGCAGTCCCTCAACCCCACCCATTCCTCACCTGATATAATATAAAAGTATTTCTGGTGGCTAGCAGGCCCTCCCCCCCCCCGATCCCTGCCCCATATAATAAAAAATGTCCCTGGTGGCTAGTGGTCCCTCCCCACGTGATCACCCACCTGATATAAAAAAGAATGTCCCTGGTTCAGAGATTACCTCCCCCATCTCAATCCCCTTCATAGTCAACAAAACATTTCCCTTGTCGTCAAGTAGTCCTTCCACTTCCACAATCGTCATCCCCACGAGAAACTAACAACATCTCCCTGGTGGCTTAGTGGTTCTCCACCCTATCCCTGATCTGCCAGTTGAATGAGACTGAACTGTACTTGGTGGTCTAGTGTCCCCCCACCCACCCTGGTAGCCTGGCAGGTAGTGCCCTACAACCCCGCTCCCCTCATCCCAGAACTGAGCCAGCGGCCTGCATGGCCCTCATCTCTCCACCATGGGTGGCTGCTGACAGCTCTCAATGAACGTGCACTGTATATAGTACACACTCATTGAATGACAGCTCACTCTGATCTGTCAATCAATGTCAATGAGCATGTACTGTACACAGTACGTGCTTACTGAGAGCTCAGTTGGTGGCCAGCCATGATGGAGAGTGGAGGGTTGTGCTGGTTTCTGGCTCAGATTGGGGATGGAGGGAGATGTCATTAGTGTTCTCATGGGGATGGCGATCGAGGAAGGACAATCTCTTCTGCCTTAGAATCAGATACAATTTTCTGCTAGTGTACTGGTGGCAAATATAATAGTATATTCAGTGACTGATATAATTACTATTATATTTTCCACGCATGAATCTTTCTGAATTGTGTTTTTACTTGTTCAGACAGTCACAGTAACAATTTTATGAAAATAAAACACAGCACAGTAAGTAAAGTTGAGTATGTGTGAAAAACAGTTTTATTTTAAAACGTCTGGGACTTAAGGAGGTCATCAAACCACCCTGTATGCTTTCATAAAAGGCATTAATGAGTCTTCACCAAGCAGAAGTAGAAATAGTCCTGGTTCTGCTGCTGCTGTGTCTTCTGCTCCTCCTGAGACAGCTAGCAACAAACTGCTATGTGGGGCTCATGGAACAGAGTGATTCTGGAATGTATTCCATGACACGTAACCCCATGTCCTTATCTACTTTGCTGCTTTGAAATGGGAGGTAGGACTGGGGACCCCAACTCTATTTCTCTCATTTTAAAGAGGACAGGAAATAATTTCTAATTGGCAGCTGTTTATAAACTTCTTGTTCCCAGAAATAATATGCATTCCCCTGACTTATCCAATTTTACCTGTGTGTGAATAAAAAGTGATATGAAAAACTGTATTTTGCATTGTTTTGCTTTTATGTGCAACATTCTGTTACAGTTATCTTCATGGAATCAATAATTTGGAATTGTAACTATGTCACAGTTCGTGCACAGAACTCTAACCATAGTTCTGATAGGTTAACAGCTCATAATTAGCATTCTGTACACAAATCTTGAGAGTAAAGACTATGAGTTACTGGATTCTGTGAAGAGAACTGTAACAGAATGCTGCCCATAAAAACAAAACAATACAAAATACAGCTTTTCAAATCACTTTTTTTAGGCACAGTTACAAATGGATTATTTAGGGAAATGCATATCATTCCTGAGAATAACAACTTTATAGGCAGCTGCCAATTAGCACATATTTGATGTCCCCTTTAAAGCATCAAACTAGATGCAGACATAAGAAATCAAGATGGGAGGAGTCTAAGAGCCCAGGACATAGGTGATGTGAGTCTATGTAAATCCTTAATGACTGGTGTGTGTTTAAGAAAGGAGTTTGGGTTGGAAGAATGGGTCTGGCCATTCAAGCCCATTCTCTCAACCTGAAACCCCTTTCTTATACACATGCCAGTAATAACAGATTTAAATGTACTGGCAAGGGCATCAACCACATCCTATTCATTTCGCAGTAGTATCTCTGTGTATAAAGAGGCATCCCTGAAATTAGGGGAGGGCACATGTAGCAAAACTGTTTTTTCTTCAAGAAAAGCTCCCAAACTCACCACAGAGCATGTAAAACCCCCAGAGTTTCTAGGGGCCTGGCGGCCCCCAGACCCCCAGCCACACTCTTTATGCAGAAATCTTTAAAATATCACAGTATATTACAACAACTGTACATGGGGTGTGTGGTTGATGGCACTGTCGGATAGCCAATTGTCCACAACCACTGGAGGTTCTGCAGACTGTAATGCCAGCCAGTCTCCCACAACCCTGACTCCATGTGAAAAAAAAAAAAAAAGTAGCTCATGAAAGTCGGGGTGGGGAACATGTAACAAAAGTGTGCATTTTCTTCAAGAAAAGCTCCAAAACTCACCACAGAGCATGTACACACCCCAGAGTTTCTGGGGGCCTGGCAGCCCCCAGACCCCCCGCATTTATGTGTTCCTTTTCAAAAATGTCCTATCTAAACACCCCCAAAAAACAATCCTGGCTACACCCCTGCAACATATCAGCAGTTTCTGCTAACCCTGCAGGAGTGGGCAGAGGGGGAAATTATCAGTGGGGGATCTTAATTTAACTTTTAATCCACAGCTAGATTTTAACTCTGGCATTCCTCAATGGGAACACAAAATGGCCAAGGAATTTGCCAAGCTGCTTGGGGAGATGGGGTATGTTGATGTCTGGCACCACTTGCATGGTTGGCAAAGGAACTACACCTACTATTCTCCCTTACATAAAATGTATTCAAGAATTTATTTTCTATTGCTGAAAGAAATGCTGAGCAAAATACAGAACTGCTGGATAGGTGATTTAGCATTGTCAGACTATGCCCCTCTCTTTTTAAAAATAAACCTAGGGGACTTTATAAAAAACACATTTTGGCACCCGAACAGCTCTTTGCAGCAGAACACGGAGGCAAAAAAGACTGTACAGGAAGCATATGAACAGGCTGTCATGGATGATTCTCCTACAATTTCCCCAGCTTTATTGTGGGATACTATAAAGGCTATTTTGAGAGGGAAATATATTGCCCTCTCACCATACAAGAAAAAATAGTGGGAAGCTGGGAGGGAGCAATTATGGAGCCATATTGAACAGTTAGAAAAGCAGCAGAAGGAGTGTATAGATAAAACTAGGGTAAAAACCTTATCGGCACTGAAAGTGAAACTGGGTAATTTGCTTGACTATTATGTTGAGCAAAAACTATTATTTCTAAAACAAAAATATTATGAGGGGAGGCCCCAGATCCTTGCAGTTAATGGCTGGTCGATTATGAATACTGAGAGCGAGGGCTTCAATAACAGCTTTGAAACACCCAACAACTCAGCAAACTCTTCACCTTGTCCCTGAGATAAGAAGCTTTTAGAACGTTCTATACAGAACTTTATAGTTTGGGCCCACTGCTAGAATAAGCTTCTATAACCCAATACTTAAATAGTTTGTCCCACCCAACTCTCTCTCTCAGCACAGGGGTGAAGCTTTGATGTCACCTGTCACCTCGGATGAATTATTGGCTGAGAAAACTAGGCTCAAATCCATGAAATGTCCACAGACAGCCTACCCAGAGAAGTTTATAAACATCACAAGAAAATGCATATGCCCCTGTTGCTCAGAGTTTACAAGGAAGCATTGGCACAGAGAGGTTCAATCCTTATTTCCTGGTCTCAGGCCGTAATTTCAGTTTTGCCCAAACCTGGAAAGTACCCCACCATCTGTTCATTTTACCAGCCTATCTCCATCCTAACTACAGAATATAAGCTGCTTGCATCCTTAATTACAAGAAGAATGCAACAAGTGATACTGGACCTGATACTCTTAAATCAGATAGGGTTTGTCCAAAGCCGACAGGCCCAGGACAACCCGAGATGTACTGTCCATGTGATAAATTATCTCCACTCCTCTAAACAACCTGCTCTTTTCCTCAGCTTGGATGCAGAGAAGGCCTTTGCCAAGGTCTCTTGTGCCTTTTTGAGGGCCGTCCTTTCCACGTTTGGGTTCTCCAGGACTTTGATCTACTTTTTGTTTAAATTATATGGTAAGCCGGTGGGATATATTAGGGGAAATGTTTCTTCACAGTTTCAGCTTGGCTGAGGCACCAAGCAGGAGTGTCCTTTATCCCCATTCTTATTTGCCCTATACATTGAGCCTTTGGCCCAAGGTATAAGAGAAAATGCGGCAATAGAAGGGATTTATTTAGGGAGCTTAAATCATAAACTGGCATTATATGCCGATAATGTTTTATTATATTTGGCAAACCCTGGGGTGTCTTTACTGGCAGTGTTTGAACATACAGTAGTAATCGTGCAAAAGTTTACCGGTAGCATGGTATACCGAGCATTGCGCAAATGTGGTACCCATTGAATAATATATATACTACTACTGCGCAGTACTGGTATACTTTTATGCGACTACCACTGTATATCCAATTTTTCCACCTTATTGGGTTACACTTTAAACACGACCAAGACCGAAGTTCTCAGTTTCAACTGCAAAGCTCCTCCTGAATTTTGGAAAGCTTTTCCCATGAAGTGGGGCCTCTTAGCCCTGAAATATCTTGGATTATACAATACAGTCTGCAAAACCTGTAATGTGATTGGCTGGCTGGCACCTTTTAGTCCTGGTAAATCCTACGATATACCCCCGGGAAAAGGTGCCAGTCAGCCCGTTTACTAAGATCAGTACGACCCTCGAAACAACCCCAAAAAAACCCGCCATGTTATATCGCCGACTAATGCCAACTTGTCTCCCCCTGCAACAGTCCAACTAAAGAACAAGTAACTGAAATACTCAGAATAGCAATTCGGTCAAAAACAATGTTTACCAAGTCTTCCCCCGTAACCACTTCCACCCTACTCACCACTGTGAAGTGATTTATTTTTCAGCACTACTCGCCTCAGTCCACACATTCTCAATAACGGCTTCTGGAGTTGCAAAGTGTGGACTAATGGTGTGCCCCTGCTATAACTGCTTTTCCCATTGCCTCCACAAAAACAGTGCTTACCTCATTACATTTTTTAAAACAAAACAAAAAAATCAAAGAATTGTGTTTCCTTGCCCCGACATGAAAGTTCCCAGTCAATCAGGAAGCACATGGCAAAAGACAGCAGCCAGTTAGCTCGGCCCCATTCACACCCACAGCTACTCCCAAATCACGCCACCGGCAGTACTAAAGCGGGACTTGCAAAACTCTTAAAAAAAAAATCTTTGTATACACGCAAAAAAGAAGCAAAACACATTGCTCGCTCTTAGCATTCCCCAACCTGCTGTTTGTGACTGAAAGTGAATATCGTTATTCAGTTCATACTTCCTCATCATGCTGCAAACACAGTTGAAGCCTGGACCGTGACTTCAATTAGCACCCGATCTTCGATTACACCAGCAATCTGTTTCTCCGATCATAACAAGGAGCCTCTAGAATAATAGTGACTTTAAAAAACACTGCTGTCATACTGTTCCAATCTGTCTCCTCTTTCTCTCCGTATAAATAATACAGCTCACGCTCCCATTTCTATAAAAAAAAATACAGCTTTGTCTCCCCATTTTCCACCAACTGAATGGGAGCATCTGCATAACAAGTGACTAAAATATAAAATATTGCTGATATTAAAACGAAATGTAATAAAAAAATAAAATAAAAAAAACATAAATTGCTAACAGCACTTTGCACTTCAGGTGAAGCAGGAGGCAGCCTTCCATCTTCTACCTACTAACCCAGGACTATTTTTCACTGCGGAAGCATATCTCATCTATTTTATTCATAAAAAAATGTGAAAAAAAGTTTGACACCTAAACTTTTTCTCTTTGCTTTATTTTACACATTGTATAATCACAATAAACCACTCCAGGATGTGGGTTATGCTGGGATTTACCCATGTCTGGCCTGGTTTGACCACGGCAGAGTGGTCAAACCAGGCCAGCCATGGGTAAATCCCAGCATAACCCACACCCTGTCATGGTTTATTGCTTAAATCAACCTAGCAGCCCGGGTCTCCCGGCTTTATCAGTTAAATTACCTACCCCTAGTAACACAACTTTACCAGGATTGTTACCCCTCCCTCTCCATTCGAGGATTCAGGCCCTGAAAATGAACACCTTGCCCAGACTTCTCTTTTTATTTCAGTGCATCCCCTGTGTGGTACCTAAGAAAGAGTTGGAGCCATGGCAACGCTCTTCGTTAAGTATGTTTGGAATAATAAAAGGCCCAGAATCTGCAGACAGATTCTTCATCTCCCAAAACACTCTGGTGGTTTGGCTGTTTCCTATCCCCTCCCCCCAAATTGTTAAACCAGGAGTGGTACAGTAAGCTGAAAGCTTGTTTACAGGTGTAACCTGGGAGCACAGAGAAGTTAAGTGATTTGCTCCGGGTCACACAGTATGCAAGTGAGGGCTATGGGATTCAAACCCAGGACTCCAGATTTGCAGCTCAGAGCCTTAAACCACTGCACTATATGCCTCCCTATCTGCCTGGATATTGGGCGG
The DNA here is from genome assembly GCA_016271365.2 of Neoceratodus forsteri. NCBI lineage: Eukaryota > Metazoa > Chordata > Ceratodontiformes > Ceratodontidae > Neoceratodus > Neoceratodus forsteri. The sequence continues at coordinate 639,726,295 of CM028131.1, forward strand.
TGGCCCAGATTCAGGTGGCTTGCATGGTTGGATATTCTGACTACAAATCACACTAGAAAACAATAGATTTAGCTGAGACCATTTTCCAACCCCTTCCTGCACAATTTTTCTTTCATTCTTTCTTGCCCCCGACCTGGGAGACCCTGCTCTTTACAGGTACTGGGGCAGTATTGGAGGGCTGCAGGCGAGGGTTTAGCAGAGGCAATACCAGACATCTATGGAAATACCAATGGTGATCGGTTGACCCTACTTTTCCCCATCCTGCTCAGATTCCTGGTTTAGATTACAGGCAATCAGAGGCATTAATGGCCCATTGCAACTTCTGTAGGGGAGAGCAGTTCTCTCCTTTGAGGTGGCACAAGCCAGGATTTTTTGGCTCCCCTTTGACTACTTGAGATTCTATCAAATAAGGAATTATATTAACTCTCGTATACAGGCATCCTCCCAGAGGGTGGAGGGGTCCTCGCCGGGTTCCCTCTTTGAAGTAATTTGGAGGTCTGGGTTTGGGGAGAAGGCAATCTCTCTCTCTCTATTGCATGGCATCTTTATAGCAGACCAAACTCAGACCACACTAAAAATCAAACAAAAGTGGGAATAGGAATTACAAATAGTAATAGATGATACCCAATGGTCCAAGATTTGAAAATCTACATGGCAGATCTCATCCTCTCCAATAAGGAGGGAATTCCTGTGGAAATTACGTATTAGATATTTTAGTCCCGGTGGTAGTATCCAGGTGGGTTCCGGCAGTTCCTCCCACTTGCTGGAGAGGCTGTGGGGAGAATGAGGCCATGCAGGCCCAAATATTTTGATCTTGTACAGTACTACAGCCTTTTTGGACTGAGATTCAGGGTCACTTGGGATGTATTTTCAAAGTCACACCCCCTTTAGGTTCAGATAATATCATATTAGGCCTCCCACTTAGGGAGTTACTAGGCAGAGAAGCAAAATATCTTTGGGCCATCTTAATTGCAGCAGCACGTAAAATAATTACTAGGAAGTGGCTCCTCCAGGACCCTCCGCAGATAACAGATTGGAAAGATACAGTTAATCTCATTTGTAAGTATGAAAGACTTACATTCTCATTATAGCAAAGGGTTCCCCAGCTACAAAACAGGTGGACCAGGTGGGAGCTGTATGATGGCTTAGATTAGTTATTGCAGAGTCTGTCCCCCTGGTGGTTACTGATTCCTCCTTTTAAGGAGATTCAGGCTCACTGCCTAATTTTCCTATAAAAACAAACATAACTTCAGAGGCTACACCTTTGTCACTATGAAATGAATATAAATATTGTTTTTTAGTATAGGGAGGTCAAGCGAGTTAAATTTTTTAGGTGTACTCTGATTACTTTAAGCAAAGTATCCAAGGTAAGAAGACCCAATTTGTTCCAAGTTAGATTTTATGTTAGTTAAATTTAATAGGTTATGTATTCCTTTTATTATTGTGATGTTTTTCTTTTCCCTCTTCACTTGCAAATAATGTTTTTGGTTTTTTAATATTAGCTAATACTGTCCAATTTAAATATGTTATGTTGTAACAGATTGGATATTGAGAGGTATTGATGGCTTGAATAAAGATTGAGTATAAAAAGACCGACTGACTTTGGCACACTAACAGGAACCCCTAGAGCATGGAAAAGGTGTCTGGTGCATACTGTCAAATGTTCTCAGCAGGTCAGGCTCTCTGCTCCCACTGTGCCAACCTCCGAGCAAAATTGTGTGAACAGGTAACAGGTAGGGTAACCCTCCTGTCTGCTTTTGGGTCCAAATCACCTTTAGTCTCAAGTTCTGAGGGGATTCAAACTGTGAACCTTATGCTAGCATACCCAAATGTACAGACTCAGATACATACCCTCTTCTGGGATTGTGGTACAATCTTCCACCAGGGGCACCCAGCAAGACTTCCAAAATGAACCCTTTTAACTCTATAAGAGACTTTAGGTATATTCTTACCATTTCCCAGTTTAGTAACACCATCAAGCCCTTGAACAGTTGTCAGACTTAAAAATACAGGCACTCTACATACAAAAATGAGGGAAGAGATCCAGGCAGACTCTTAAGAAAAATGTACTTTACTAAATATGATAAAAACATGAAAAATTGTAAACACAGAACAATATATCAAAGAGCTCACAATCATGTAAAAGAACAAGGGAAAACTACAAAACAAAAACTCCTATCACAATATATTTAGACCTTTGCTGTCTAAGGTATTCTATACTCTGGAAGTGCATTTTAAAGTTAGAACAGAGAGCTGTGTCTCTCGAGAGTCCCAAGATGATATATCAAAATATTTCAGACACAAGTATCAGTTTAAACTCTGTCTCCACACCCCTTCTGTGAGCCATCTAGCTCCTCCTTTCAGAATATAAAATTACAAAAGATGATTTCTTCTCAGGAGGTATTTTAAATAAGGTGCCAATAGAAGCAAAAATACATTTTCCTATATATAACTCCTTAATTACACATTTCCTTTGAACTTAGCAATCCTACACTGGCACCAAAGTGTAAAAAAAAAACAAAAAACAACAGGAATCAGCCTAATGATGTCTCGTTTCTGAAGTCATAAAGTCACATTTGGTTTGTACTTCAAAAGCCTAGGCATGTCTTTAACAGTAATAAAATGCCATTCTGAAGGAAGTCAGTTAATCAAATGGTTCCTGGTCAGTTTTCATATCCTGTAACTTCACTGAAACCTTGGGGGGGGGGTTCAGAGGCTGTCTTATGTGAGACAATCACATGCTTTATTTTTATGCTACAAATATCATACAATAATCATAACCAGCTGGCCAAGCATCACAATCCTCCCCACCTAGACTGAATTTGGGGGCTCTATCCCCTGCATGGGATGAGCTCCCTAAGTCAGTTCACTCCTCATACAGATGCAACAAGCCATCTATGTTCTGATTGGTCACTCTGGCCTATGTAAGATCATCACGTCATACCCTTGCAAGGCAAGACTCCATCTTAATCGTCTACCATTAGTTTTTCCCATTTCTGTCAGCCAAACCAGGGGGTTGTGGTCAGTTTGAACCTCAAAATGCTGCCCCTATCAGTATGGCTCTAACTTCTTTAGGGCCCACACTATGGCAAGATACTCTTTTTACCACAGCACAGTAAGCCTGCTCCCTGGAAAGTAACATTTTTCTCAGGTACACTACAGGGTGATCTTTCCCTTGGTTGGATGTCTGACTCAGTACTGCCCCAATACCCACACCTGAGGCATCAGTCTGGACAATAAAGGGTCTGCTATACTTAGGACTTGTCAATACAGGAAAATTGCACAGTGCCTCCTTCAGCCTGGTAAAGGCTTTTTCACAGGTTGCTTCCCAGGTAATTTTCTTAGGTATCTTTTTCTTTACTAGGTCAGACATGGGAGCAGCAAGGGCACTGTAATTGGGTACAAATGTACTATAGTACCCTGCTGTCCCTAGAAAACTCCTGACCTGCTTCTGCATTTCTGATCTGGGCCATGCCTTGATCACCTCTATTTTTACTTGGTTAGGACGGAGCTGTCCCTGGCCTACAACATGCCTAAGGTATGCCACTTCAGCCATGGCCACCTGGCACTTCTCAGCTTTGACACTGAGACAGGCCCTCTGTATCCTGCCCAACACTTCCCCAAGGTGGGACAGGTGTTCCTCCCAGCTGGCAGTAAAGATGGCAATATCATCCAGGTACATCACGGCGTACTCCTCAGCACCATTTAACACCTGGTTAATCAACCTTTGGAAAGTCAGGAGGGCTGACTTTGGCAAGACGGGAGAGTGCCTTAGAAAAGCACTAGCAAACAGGCTAGAAGGAGGGGTGGAGCAACAATGGGGAAACATCAAAACTGCCATCACAGAGGCAACAAGACTTTGTGTGAAACAAATAAATCAAAACGAAGGAAAAAGCCACTGTGGTTCTCAAAAGAGGTGGTGGAGAAGGTCGGGGAAAAAAGATAGCATTCAAGAAGTATATGGAAACATAGAAGGAGCAGCACAGAGAACTGTACCAGTTGAGGCAGAAGGAAGCAGGGAGGGAAGTCAGAATAGCAAAGGCCCAAACTGAGGAAAAGATAGCTGACTCGGTTAAGAAGGGGGATAAAACCTTTTATAGGTTCATCGGGAGCGTAGAAAGACAAAGGGAGGGATAGTGAGGCTGAATAGAATGGATGGTGGGTGTGCAGAGAGGGACACTGAAAAAGCAGGGATACTGAATGAGTATTTCTGCTCAGGGTCAGACTGACCCACCTGGATACCTGGAAATTTCAAGGTGGGCACCCCTCAGTTGGGTAAGTAGTTACCTTCTGAACTCTGAAAACTTCTGCATTTATCTTCTTTTTTCTAATTAAATGGGGTATCTGGGACACTGTTGATAAATGTAAGATGCAAACACAGAGCTAGTGTATCAGATTGAAGTGGAATATTTATATGAGTGTGTCAGCCTGGGCCCTCCTCTACTGATTTTCCAGGTGGGCCCTTGTATTTTCTTTCCAGGTGGGCCCTCTGTACCCCAGTCCAACCCTGTTTCTGCTCAGTATTCACAAAAGAGGAGGAGGGGGAGGTGCCTAATCCAATTAACAGAAGCACTCTGGATGGGGGGGTCAATCCCCAACTGAAGGTGGACAAAGCAATGGGGCCTGATGGCATTCACCCCAGAATTCTAAAAGAATTAAGGGGAGAACTAGTGAAACCACTGACTACCTTTTTTAACAAACCATGGGAGGATGGTGTGGTACCTAAGGACTGGAGGAAGGCAGATGTGATTCCCCTTCACAAAAGTAGGAGCAAGACAGAGACAGAAAACTACAGACCTGTCAGTTTGACCTCTGTGGTAGGGAAAGTGATGGAATCACTTCTGAAGGAAAGAATTGTTGAGTACCTAGAGGCCAGTGGGGCACAGGACACAAGGCAGCATGGGTTCACAGTGGGAAGGTCATGTCAGATGAATCTAACTGATTTCTTTGACTGGGTGACCAAAGTAGTAGACCAGTGAGGGGCTGTGGACATGGCCTACCTAGACTTTAGCAAGACATTTGAGACAGTCCCACACAAAATACTTATAGTCAAATTAACCAGCCTGGGAGTGAGTCCCAGGGTGGTAGCCTGGGTAAAACATTGGCTGGACAACAGAACACAGAAGGTAATTGTCAATGGAGTCCACTCTGAAGAAATAGGGATTACTAGTGGGGTACCACAGGGTTCAGTACTGGGTCCAGTCCTTTTTAATGTCTTTATAAGTGACATTGCAGAGGGACTGGAAGGAAAAGTATGCCTCTTTGCAGATGACACAAAGATCTGCAACAGGGTTGATACACAAGGAGGCATGGAAAGGATGAGAAGGGACTTGGCAAGGTTGGAGGAACGGTCAGAAGTATGGCAGCTTGGATTCAATGCAAAGAAGTGCAAAATAACGCACCTGGGAAACAAAAACCCTGGGGAAGATTACACAATGGGTGGGGAGGTAGTAACAACAAAAATAGAAATGGACCTGGGGGTAATCATATCAGATGACCTTAAGGTTAGCAAGCAATGTGAGAAGGCAGTAGGGAGGGCTGGGGGAATACTGGAATGTATAGGGAGAGGCCTCACCAGCAGGAAACAGGAAGTTGTTATCCCTCTGTACAGACAGTTGGTGAGACCCCATTTGGAGTACTGCATCCAGTTCTGGAGACCCCATCTCCGCAAGGATATAGACAGGATAGAGGCAGTCCAGAGGAGGGCAACTAAAATGGTGCAGGGTCTACAAGAGAAGCCATATGAGGAGAGACTAAAGGAGCTTAATATGTATACCCTTGAGGAAAGGAGGGAGGGGTGCATGACAGAAACTTTCAAGTCCCTCAGTGGAATCAACAAAGTCCAAGAGGGTAGCATCTTTCAGAAAAAGAAATGTACAAGAACAAGGGGACACAATTTGAAGGTGGAGAGTGAGCGGTCCAGGGGCAATGTGAGCAAGTATTTTTTTCACAGAGAGGATGGTGGATGCATGGAACATCCTTCCTGAGGAGGCTGTGGAGTCCAAAACAGTGAGAGAATTCAAGAATGCATGGGACAGACATAAGGCAATTTTTGTGGGGGGTAGGAAGAAACAGGCTGTTGGTTAACTAGGATCTGCAGCTTATCTTGTAGGTAGGAAAATAGGCAGACTAGGTTGGCCAAGAGGTCCTTATCTGCCATCAAAGTCTACGTTTCTTAGGTTTCTAAAGTGGCCGGGGCATTCTTCATTCTGAAAGGCATTACTTTAAATTCAAATGAGCCTATCGGAGGGATGAAGGCTGACCTCTCCCTAGCTCTGTCAGTCAACTCTACCTACCAACACCCCTTTGTCAGGTCAGTTGTTGTAAGGTACGTCACCCCTCCCAACTTGTCCAGGAGTTCAACTGTCCAGGGCATCGGGTGGGCATCTGACTTTGTGACTGCATTCAGTCCACAATAGTCCACACAGAAATGAGTAGCGCCATCTGGCTTGGGCACAAAGACTATGGGTGAGGCCCAGGGGCTGTGGGATCTCTGGATTACCCCTAAATCCAGCATTTCCTCCACCTCCCTCCTAATGTCCTTTTGGACAGCCTCTGACACCCGATATGCTGTCTGCCGTATGGGCGTCTGTGTCCCTGTCTCCACATCGTGTGTTGCTAAGGGGGTTAGTCCAGGCTTGGCGCTAAACAGTGGTGCAAAGTCTGCTAAAACCTCCCTTACTTCCTGGATCTTGTCTGGGGCCAGCTGGGGTGACAATTTAACTGCCTCCACAGAGAACTCCCACTTGCTTTTTTCCAGTAAGTCCAGAAGGGGGTCTCCTTCGTCCATCCCCTCCCCAGGACTACATACTGCAAACACCATGTCAGCCCTATTAGCATATGGCTTCATCATATTGACATGGTACTTTCTTTCTGTATGATTTCTGTCAGGTAAATATGATACAGTTCATGTCATTTACCTTTCTAACTACTTTGTATGTTTCTGCCCACTTAGCCTTCAGCTTGTCTTTCTGGACCGGGATAAGGACCATGACTTCCTGACCCACTGTGTATGAGCAAGCTCTGGCTCTGCAGTCATATCACACCTTTTATTTCTGTTGGGCCGCTGCCAGGTTGCTCTGTGCTGTCCCCCTAAGCTCTTTCAGCCTTTCCCTAAACCTAAGGACATAATCCACTATGGGAGTTCCCTGGGTGGTGTGCTTGCCTTCCCAGTCCTCCCGGATCAAGTCTAGGGGCCCACGTACCCAGCTTCCATATAAGAGCTTGAAGGGGGGAAATCATGTCGACTCTTGGGGCACCTCCCTGTATGCAAACAACAGGTGGGGAAGATATTTCTCCCAGTCACTCCCATACTGTTCAGCAAATGCTTGGAGCATTGACTTGAGGGTACCATTAAATCTTTCCACAAGCCCATTGCCTTGCAGGTTATAAGGTGTCGTGCACCTCTGCACCACCCCACACTTCTTCCACAAACATTTCACCAAGTCTGACATGAAGGAACCCCCTCAATTGGTGATAACCTCCTGCAGATACCCAACACGGGAGAAAATCCCAAGTAAGACATCTGCTACTTTGTCTGTCCTCAGTAAGGATAGGGTGGCTGCCTCTGGATACCGGATGGCATAATCCACCACAGTCAGGATGAACCTCTTCCTGGAGGAGCTGGGGGTATTTAAAGGCCCTACAATATCCATTCCTACCCTCTGGAATGGCTCCTCTACTATGGGCAATGAAATCAGGGCAGCTTGGGTTTTCTTACCAACCTTCTGTATATCTTGGCACCGGTGACAAGACCTGCAATACATCTTCACCTGCTGAGTGAAGTTGGGCCAATAGAAATTCTTGGCCAACTGCTGCGTAGTGCTCATGATTCCCAGATGATCAGACAAGGGAATATATTGTGCAATCTTGAGCAACTGCTCACGGTACCCCTGGGGAATGACAAGCTGCCTGCCTACCACCCCTCCCTCTGTCTTTGCAGCTTGAGTATACAACAGTCCATTTTCCCAATAAACGTTATGTTTACCATCACCTCCCTGTGCTCCATCAGAGTCTTCCCAATACCTCAGCTTCTCTAGAGTAGGGTCACTTTTCTGAGCAGCTGCAAACTCCTTACACATTCCTAAGGCATGGGACTGGTCCCCTAGCTCTAGCGTCAGGGCACTCAGGATCACTGTCATTCCTAACCCTCTGACAATGGGTCACCCCTCCTTCTTCGGAATAACCCTCCATAGCTGTTTGGTTAACTGCTACTGGGGAAATTTCTACCCCCTTTTCATTAGTCTCCATATCAGGAGACACATGCTGGGGAACCAGCCTCCCAGTTATTTCCACCATGGCTTCTATGGGGTCCAAGGAACTACAATTTCCCTTCCCTGCTTGGCTATGGGTAACTGCACACACCATCCCATTTGAGATTGTTGCCAAGGAGGACATCAACTGCTAACATTTTGGATACAGCCACCTGTTGCACAGTTCCCCATTTCACCTCAGCCTAGAGGAACAATAGCAATGTTTTCTCCTCCCTAGTGAAGCCTTGTAAAGTTACAAATTTATTGAGTATAAGCTGACCAGGATCTACCAGATCCCCTTTTACCAACGTCAGGGATGCCCCTGCGTCCCTTAACCCTTGTGTCTGTACACCATTCACAGTGACTGGGTGCATGTGTTCCCTCATGTTCACATGCATGCTTTCAGGGACACACAAACAACCCACTTCTTTCCTAGGCCGAATTTGCGTATTGCTTGTCCTTTTGATACGCTGTCTGGCAATATGCCCAGTTTCTTTACAAACCCAACATTTGTTTCTTTTCTCAGAGAAATCTTTTGTTTGAAACCTGGGGCTAACTGGTTTTGGTGGAGGCAGTGAGGGTTTTAGCTGCCCTGAAGGCACGCTTCTCCCTTTCTGCGCTGCCACGCCCACCCCATTCACTCTCAGAGCAGGTCTGCTCTTGGCATAGTGGTCCGAGAGTTCAGCAGCCTCTTGCACTGTTTTGGGATCTCTGTCCTCCAGCCAGGTTTTAAGCTCTGATGGGTTTATTGAATTTTCTTAATATAATACAAAACATAAATTTTTCTTGTTCCAAAAAAAAAAAAAAAGTTCACATCTTTTTCATTCTTACCTTAAATTTTACCATACGTTAAATTAACTGTTTTTCACAATCAAAATTGATAACAATAAATAACAGCTAAAACAACAGGGATTAACATTGGGAGAATCAGTCAGAGAATACAACTGAAAATAAGGTGCTTAGTGTGCAAGATATCCTTTTCTTATATTATTTATTTATTTATACCTTGTATATAAGTTTATTTCTTAATTCAAAAATTCATTCTAAGTAAACTAGGGACCCATGATCAATTTACTCAAGGGGGAGTTAGATTTATTAACTATTTCATTATGGGGTAGCCTGTGTACATCATACTTAATATGTTATAGTTTCCTTGTACATTTCCCATTTGGTCCATCTGTAAGTGTATTGGTCTTTTTTACATAGAACCCCATAGGTTATTCTTTCCATTACGTGTATCTGATCTATTACTACCCAGTCCATCATTTTTGGTATTTACTCCTGTAGCTATTTTTTTTGTGATGGTTTTAAATACCGCTATCAACAGTATGGCCCATAAATACTGTCTCTCTTTTCCTTTTATCTCTTCGGGTGGTAAGCCCATTACCAAGTGATGTGGACCTAATTCTGTCATTAACCCGAACAAGGCCTTTAAGTGATGGGTTATTTACTCCCAGTATTGCCTTACCTTTCAACATGCACAGAGTATGTGGGAATAGTTCACTTTCTCCTCTCCACATGCTCACCAGCCGTCAGCTCCTGTCCTCTGTCCCATCCTTTTCTGCCTATCTGGAGAGATAAAATATCTAATTCTTAGTTTTCAAGCAAATTCTTGCCAGACTGGGGAAGATGTAGTTTGCCATGTTAATTTCCATTCTTTTTGCCATTGCCTGTCCTCCAGTCTTAGATTCAGTTCCTGATACATTTTTTCTCTACTCCTAGTATGTCGTAGGCTGAGTCTGCTATGTAATTGGCATATAACATTGTTTTGGCTCCTTTTCCTTTCATGGATTCCCATACTAATTCAAAAACCTTTAGGAAAGGGTGGGGATCTACAACATGTGCCACACTTCTTAATTTAGCATTTATATAATCCCTCAGCTGGTAGTAGTGTAGGATCCCTGAAGGGGGTGTATTGTAGTGAGTGGCTACTTGAGAGAATGGTAGAACAGTGTTATTCTGAAGTATCAGCTTGCTTTTCAAACCATCCATCAAGGAGCACTGGTTTAAAATGAGGATCTGCATGCCACTCGGTGTATCCCCTCTTAGTTCCTTTCTCCCAACCCAGAAGTGTGGCCCATATACTAGTGTAAGGACCAGATGGAGGATCAATCCTGCTTCTTAGATGAAATATTTTGGACAGTAACTTATAATTTTTTCCATTTTGTGTCTCAATTTGTTGCCATGCAGCTCTATATGTAGGGTGAATCCAGAGTAACACTACTTTCAGCTGGGCTGCTACTCAGTAGCCCAAAAGGTCTGGGCAGGCCCGACCTCCCCTTTCCCTTGGGATCTGAAGTATCTTTAATGCTATTCTGGGTCTCTGGTTGGCCCAATTAAAGCTAGAGAGCATTTTTTTAATTCCCATATAGTAATCTGGCAAGGAACCCCCTGGAATAAATATAAGAACCTTGGGTGTACATTAAATTTTATCACTTGTAGTCTGGCATATAAGGGCAGAGAGAGCATGGACCATCTTTTTAAGTCTATTCTAATTTGTCATTCTAGAGGTATAAAATTATTTTTAAATAAGTGTGTGGAGCTGTGGCTTAACCGTACACCCAGGTATTTTATGTCTTTTGGGCACCATTTCATGGGATATTTTTATTTAGTTTCTTGGGGAATATTTGAGTTAAAAACCAATGTTTCTGTTTTGGTCCAGTTTAACTTATATCCTGGCAGGTCAGAGAACAGTTGTATTTGAGTAAAAACCTCTCCTAGTGACTCTTCAGGCTTCGTAAGAAATATCAGTACGTCATCTGCATAGACTGCCTATTTATGGGTTGTGTCATGCAGTTCCACCCCTCCCACCCCATTATTAAGCCTGATGCTTTGTGCTAAGGGTTCAATATACATTGCAAATAACAGGGGAGAATGGGGACACCCCTGCCTGGTCCCTCAATATAACCTCAAAGGGTCAGAGAGGTAACTATTGGCTTGGATGAATACATATGGAGCATCATATACTTTAGAAGTAAATCCCATAAAGACCTCTGGGAGCCCAAAGCCAGCCAGGACTCCCCTCAAAAATGACCAGGAAACCTGGTCAAAGGCCTTCTCGGCATCTAAACTTAGTAAATAGGCTGGTTGATTTGTTGTGACCAGGTGATCTATGATGTCCACAGTTCTTCTAATGTTATTCATTGCCTTCTGGCCTGGTATAAAACCGGTTTGATCTAGGTGTATTATGGATGGTAACATCATTTCCAGTCTTCTAGCCAAAATTCCCATAACTATTTTATAGTCTGTGTTTAGTATGGAAATTGGCCTGTATGATGTACACAATGTGGGGTCCTTGCCCAGCTTCGGAATGACAGATATTACTGCCTGGGCCCAAGAAGGGGCTGCAGAGCCCTCCTCAGACCAGGCATTGTTGTAGGCTCTTAACATGATTGGGGAGACCTCATCCTTAAATGTCTTATAGAATTCGTTGGGTAGCCTGTCTACCCCTGGGCATTTACCTGTTTTTAATCTTTTAATCTCAGACAATACCTCCACTATTTTAAATGGTGAAGACAATATCTCTCTCTCTCTCTTTCTGTCAATTTGGGCAAACCCAAAGGAGCCAGAAAATGTGATACCACTTCATCTGTGGAAGAGGCCCCAGGCCATATAAGTCCTTATAGTATTCCCTGAATGCTTCTGCTATTTTATCAATCTGCATGTGACATTGTTTAGTTTTAGGGTGTAAGATTTTCGAGATATAAGCTCTATTCCTTTGCTGTCTTTATCGGATGACTAGGAGCCTCTGTGCTCTTGGGCCCCCCTCGTAGTATTGTTGCCTAGTGTACAGGAGCTTTTGCTCAATTTGGTAATCTAATATAGCCAGCAATTCCTTTTTTAATGTTAGCTAATTGCTTTCATCTCTCCTTATTTATCTGTTGTTGTTGCTGATCTTCTAAGTCCTTAATTCTCTCCTGTAAGATCAACCTTGCAGCTTCTCTCTGTTTTTTCTTTCTGGAGGCAATTTCAATAAACTTTCCTCTAATAACTGCCTTAACCGTGTCCCATAAAATTGTATCTGCTACCTCTGGGTTTGCATTAAACTTCATTGTTTGTTTTATAGTCTCCTTAATATCTTCCACCCTATCTGTCTCCTGTAAGAGGGAGATATTAAGTCTCCAAAAGGTGGATCGTTTGCTTGGCCCTATTGAGAGTTTAAAAAAAATTGGTGCATGATCTGACAGGACCATATCTCCCGCCCACATTGAGCTGCATTTGTTTTGTGTTTCCTTTAAGGTCAGAAAATAGTCTAACCTACAATACATTTTATGTGGTTGAGAGTAGTAGGTATATTGTTTTGTTTTCCCGTACAGTTGTCTCCATATATCAATATATCCAGTTTCTGCCATCAGCGACCTTATTTGCTTAGCCATTTTATTTTCTGGCTTCCTCACTATGGAGGTCGCATCTAGTTGTGGGTCTAGGTGGAGGTTAAGGTCACCCCCCCACGATCAGAAGACCCTCAGTAAAAACTGCTTATAGAAGGAGAAATCAGAACCAGGGGAGCATACACCAATACCAACATGACCATTTGTCCATTATACTTCCGCTTCACCAAAACATATCTCCCTTCTTTATCTATCAATTTATCCTTCATATCAAACGTCGTTTTAGTAGGCACAAGTATTGCTGTTCCCCGGAGTCTCCCCTTTTTATAAGTAGAAAATAACACAGTATCATATCCAAATTTTTTAAGTTTTTCATGTTCCCCCTGGTTCAGATGGGCCTCCTGCAGCATAATAAATGCTGCTCCAGATTTTTGTATATAGGAAAAAATTTGACTCCTTTTAATGGGATGGGTGAGCCCATGCACATTATAAGATAAAATCTGTACCTCAGACGTATCCATTATCCAGTATTTTCCTTTGTTCTATTTGTATGTGGTCCTTTTTCCACAAATAGTTATCTATTTCTCTTGCACACACATAACTTTTCTCTGACTGATATATATTCAGAGGACAAAAGTACAAACGTCAAAAACTAATGAACCTTCTAAAAACAAAACCGTAGTACCAGATATCCTTAGTACCTCCTATCTTTTAACGAACAAAGAACTTTTAACAAATGGTAGAGTGGCACTTCCACAGGTGGAGAACTCAAATTTCTGAGTTCCCTAGTACCTACTCCTGCTATGAGGTGTAGGTATGAGGAGTGTCTGATGCCTCCCCGTTAAGAGCAACTCTCCTCCAGAGCCTAGGTCTCTCTTTGGCTCCCAATATCTGCACAAAACAGATATACTTTTGGACGTCGCAGCCTGCTGACCAATTTCAGGTGAACTGTTTGCTCAGTGTTGGAACCAAGCAAAGATTATAGAAGATCAGCAGCCCCCAGACCCCCCCATCGCCTTTTTGCATTTCCATTTGCATGTAGCTGTCTACACATTCCCCCATCCTATCACATCACCCTAGGCCCACAGATGTGGCAGCAAAATAATTACTGAAGTAATGCTATGGCACCGTAATATGGGAAAACACATACATTTTGGGGCACTGTTCCTCCATTTTCCCCTTTTACCCACTTCGATTCAGGGTTGTATAAAATCTAATTTCTGTGCAATTCCTTCAAGTTCCTCCTGTGGGTCAGGTATATTACTTAATTGAGACAACGCTTGTTTTAAATATAACCTGTTACATTGTCTGTGGGTCCATTTTAACACTAGTTGTATTAAGAGTGTATGGGGGATTCCAGGAAAAAATCACAATTGTTTTAGGTAGCATCTGTGATTTTCGGTAAGCCAAAAAACAAACTGTCCAAAGACAGACCAAACCTGTAATCAAGGTCCTGAACTAAGTTCTGTTTGCTTAGCCGTCTCAGGTATTCTGTTCTGCTTCTCAGTAGATTTCTGCATCTACTGCAAGAGTCGTTGCACTGCTACCAGCGCTGTTGCAGGGTTAGACTGGGCAGAACTTCCTCTGTTCCTCTTTGACAATATCACCTGCCAATCATCTGCCTCTCCCAATGTTCTCTGGGAATTGTAGTTTTTCCTGCTCTGATCTGCTTGTAGTAAGCCTTGGGACACCAGCTGTTTCTTGGCTTCCTCAGCACTTTGGTAGGTTTTGGTGCCTTCAGCCCAGAACACCCTGTGCCTTGTTGGGTATGGTGTGTGGAAGCAGATATTTTTCACCTTCAAGATTCAGTTTACTTCTCCATACTGGAGCCGCAGTCTTTGTACCTCCAGCGGAAAGTCGTGATCGAAATATAGTCTTGTAGCCAGGTAAGAGACCTCCTTCATCCTCCAGGCCCTTGCTAATATGTCCTCTTTCATTTTAAAGCTGTTGAATTTGATCACCACTGATCTAGGTGTGGCTGCTGAGTCAGCTGATTTTAGTAGTAATGCTCTATGAGCTCTCTCCACTCCTAACTGATATCCTGGGGGCAATTGCAGAACATCCGATAATAGATCAGAAATGAAGTCCACCATTTGGCCTGTTTCTAAGCCCTCTGGGAGCCCATATAGCCGCAAATTGTCTCTTCTTGACCTCCCTTCTAAATCCATACATTTCTCCAGAAGGTAGATGGTCTGCTGCACCACAGCCTGTAACGAAGGCCCAACTGTTGGCTGTTATTCTCCGTGGTAGAAAGTCTGCCCTTGACCATCTCGATTCTCTTTTCCAGACCCAATAGCCTGTGATTAAGTTGCTTAAATTCTTGCTTATTCTCTGCCCGCATTTCTTTGATCTCAGTGAAAAGTTTCTCAAATTGCAACCAAGATAGCTGTTCGGCCTCCTCGTCTGTGTCTGCCATGCTATCTGGGGACTGGCTGCAGCTTGGAGTTTTTTTGAATGGGAAGACATCCCGCTCCATCTCCATCTTCCAAGGTCTTTTTTGGTCTGTTTCTGTTTACCTGGTCTGTTTTTCTATTGCTATTAGCCATTTTGAATAGTTAGCTACAGCTATATTAGGATATTTAATTAATAGATAGGCTGGGTTGTCCAGGAGCAATCAGAGCTAACAACCGTGCAGGTCCGTGACATTACTGGAAGTCCAGCAATATAGCATTTCACTTTTATCTACAGAGTATGCATCAATTCCTTCCCACCAATGTTTTAAAAACTGACGTCGTTTTGTGGCTAGCTCCTCGTAGCTCATGTCAGGGCTTTTCCTGAGCTTATGGAAATTAACTCTGTATGCTTCTGCAGTTAAATCAAACTTTTTTTTAAAGGTGCAGCTTTAAGTTTGCTGTAATCATTACTGTCCTCATTGTCCATTTGACCCAATGCATTCCGAGCTTTCCCAGTAAGTTGCGGGGATAGCTGGAAGCTCCAGAACCCTCCAGGAATATTTGCCTGAATACAAACCTTTTCAAAGGAATTTCAAAAGGCATCCATATACTCCCCCTCTTTAAATTCAGCAATCAATTTGGAATTTAATTTGTAACCCAGTCCTGTAGTTCCAGTTGAACCCAAGCCACTTATCTGCTCTGGTGCTGGTGGTTGGAGTCGTAGCTTCTCGAGTTCATGTTACCTCTAGCACTCACACTCTTACCAGTCAGCTTCTTGCTGTTCAGGCTCCACTTCTCGCCATTCTCGCTCCACCTCCCTCTGGAACTACAGCTCCATTCTGTACAACTCAATCTGCAGTCTGATTGCTTCTGGCTCCAGAATGCTGGTGACCTTCCCCTACTGCTGTGGCCCTTTTCTTGCACCGGCCCTGCTGTCCTCCTCACCCAATCTGGATACTGCATTGGCCGCTGGCCCCTCCATGCCCAAGGTTTGGTCCTTTCCAGTCACAGTCTGTGACTCGATGCTCTGGGCATCTGCTGCCATCAGGACATCCATGAGGTTCTGCTTGATGGCTCTCCCCTCGTACAGGACTCCTCTCTCCTTGAATAACTGCTTCAGGTTCTCTGCATTGTGCTCACTGTAGTTGGAAGCCATCTTCTTCCCTAACTACGGCTACCCTAATTTGCACTTTGAAAACAAAAATAAACAGGTAGGAACTTTGACTGTAAGCAAAATTATATAGTTCTGTTTCTTTTTTTTTTTAAAAATCACTGCCTTCTTTTGCAAGTGAGCTGTACAGTATTAAGCTGATACACTGAACAGATAAAGCTTGTGTTACCAAATTTTTCGCACCACTGCCAACCAAATCAGTCACAAACTCTATCAGCAGGTCAGGCCCTCTGCTCTCACAGTGCCAACCTCCGAGCACAATAGTGTGAACAATAACAGACAGGGTTATCCTCCTGTCTGCTTTTGGGTCTGAATCACCTTTAGTCTCAAGTTCTGGGGAGATTAAAACTGTGAACCTTATGCTAACATACCCAAATGTACAGGCTCAGATACGTACCCTCTTCAGAGATTGTGGTACAATCTTTCACCAGGGGCACACAGCCAGGCTTTCAAAATAAACCCTTTTAACTCTATAAGAGACCTTAGGTATATTCTTACCTTTTCCCAGTTTAGTTACACCATCAAGCCCTTGAACAGTTGTCAGACTTAAAAATACAGGCACTCCACATGCAAAAATTACAGAGGAGATCCAGGCAGAATCTTATAAAATGTACTTTACTAAAAGATGATAAAAATATGAAACATTGTAAACACAGAACAATATATCACAGAGCTCACAATCACAGAACAAGGGAAAATTACAAAACAAAAACTCCTACCACAATACATTTAGACCTTTGCTGTCTAAGGTATTACCTCTGGAATTGTGTTTTAAAGTTAGATCAGAGAGCTGTGTCTCTCTAGACTCCCAAGATGATATATCAAAATATTTCAGACAAGTAACAGTTTAAACTCTATGTCTCCACACCCCTTCTGTGAGCCATCTAACTCCTTTTAGAAAATAAAATTACAAAAAATGATTTCTCTCAGGAGGTATTTTAAATAAGGTGCCATCAGAAGAAAAGAGAATTTCCTATATATAACTCCTTAATTACATGTTTCCTTTGACCATAGCAATCCCACACTGACACCAAGGTGTTAAAAAACAAACAGGAATCAGCCTAATGATGTCCTGTTTCTGAAGTCATAAAGTCACATTTGGTTTGCACTTCAAAAAGCCTAGGCATGTCATAAATGGTAATAAAATGCCATTCTGAATGAAGTCAGTTAATTAAATGGTTCCTGGTCAGTTTTCATATCCTGTAGCTTCACTGAAACCTGGGGGGTATGGAAGCACAGGCTTTCTTATGTGAGACAGTCACATACTATATTTTTATATTATAAATATCATACAATAATCATAACCAGCTGGCCAAGCATCACACATACTAGGGTGTGGAAAAGCTGCTCCTTGAAGTGAGTTTTGAGAAGCCAGTCATCCAGGTAGTGGAAAATAAATAGGCCTTCCCTGTGGAGAGATGCTGCCACCACTGGTAAACATTTGGTAAAGACCCATGGTGCAGGTGATAAGCCAAAGGGCAATACCCTGAACTGGTAAATGTTCCCCTTGAAACAGAATCCTTAGATATTTCCTATGAGAGGGGCAAATCTTGATATGTAGGTAGGCATTCTGCATATCCAGGGAAGAAATCCACTCCCCTACTTGCAGTTGTGGAAGTAGGCTTTGCAGAGTGACCATTCTGAACTTCTTGTACTCAATGAAAAAATTCATCAGATCTCTGAGATCTAGAATGGGGCTCAGATCTCCAGTCCATTTTGGGACTAAAAAGTAGCAAGAATAGAACCCTGTGTCCTTTTATTTCCAGGGACAGGTTCTATTGCTCTTTCCTGAAGTAAGGTTTTAATCTCTTTCCAGAAGCAATGGATGTGCTCTGAAGGGGTAATGGGAAGGGTAGATGGTCTGGAGGTAGTTCCTGAATTTTCAGAGCATGACCGTGTGCTATTATTTGCAGTACCCAAGCATCTGATGTTACCCTCATCCACTGGTCTAAGTGGAGGGAGAGGCAACCCCCAACAACCACCCCTGGAGGCAATGGTGGTGGGGGGGTTGAAGAAAGACTGAAGCAGAGCTGGTTGCTGCCGCATCTCCAACTCTAGGGGCTTTTAAATGGGCACCTGGGATGGTTCCTGGCAGGGGTTGGGCAGCTGCTGTTCTGTTCTTACCTTGCTATCTATGGAGTAGTGTCTGGTGGAGCCCAGATGAAAGGGCACCCCCTGTTGACTAACTGATTTCAGGGTTCTGCCCGAAGCTTGTAAATCAGAATATCTTGCACATCTGTACCAAACAATTTGTATCATCTGAATAGGGCACAGAGAATGGATTGCTGGAAATCATTTGCAAAACCTGCCACTCTAAGCCAGGAGTCCCTCCTGAGGCATACTGCAGAGGCAGCTGCCCTGGCAGAAACATCTGCTATATCATATGTGGAATGTAGAAGATGTTTGCCAATGTTGGCACCTGTTGTAATGGCCTTTAATATTTCCTACTTAGGAGCACCCTCTGGGCGGGCCTGAGCTGCAGCTTTGGATTTCCTCCAGAGAGTATTTTGGTATTTGACCATATGGGCCTGAGAGTTTGTAATTCTGAGGCTGACAGGTGCAGAAGTAAATGTTCTCTTGCCCAAGACAACAAGCCTTCTGGACTCTTTATCAGGAGGAAGAGAACTAAGGTGTTTCGGTGCCTTAGATCTGTCATGGGCAGCATTTATGACCACAGAGTCAGCCTCAGGTTGGCCTGCAAAAAAAAAAAAAGGCTTGCCTGAGGGAGCTTGATGCATCTTATCTGCCTTCCTGGGTATGGCAGGTATCATGTTAGGCCTATGCCAAACAGCCAGGGTGGCATCCTCCACCTCTGGCAGGAGGAGAGAAATGATGATGGGTGGGGAGTCAGGCAGTTCTAAGAAGTCCACTAAGTTCTTCTTAGTAATGTACCGATCCTCTAAATCAAATCCCATGGCAGTTTGTAACTCCTGCATCATGGTGATAAAGGCGGGATCTTCAAGGGGAAACCTGGGTTTATATACTACAGAGTTCTCACTCCCAGTGGATACAGTGGAGCTAGCCCTTTCACTGTAATCCACATAATCCTCTTCCTCCTGCATGATAAGATCAGTGTTGCACTCCTGGTCCTCATCAATGTGTTCGACAGAATGCAGGGAAGGAACTGAGGAAGCTGTTAGTGGCCGAGTGGGGATCTGGCACATTGATTTGGCAGGTCTCGGCACTGAGGTTTATTGAGCTGGCCCCATCAACATATCCCCCTTTGGAGGAGGAGGTACTAACAGGCACTTAAGGATATTTGTAAAAAATGAAAGAACTGCCTGGACATTGGCGTCTGTGTGGTTGATGGGAACACCAGGTGATGTCAACAGAGAGGCAGTCCCAGATGTCGACAGCGACTCACTAGCCATAATACACTCGGTGGGACACTCAACCTTCCCAGACCAGGTTTAAGTGTTGATGGTTGGGGAGGCTGGCGGCGGTGCTGAGGTGGTCAAAGATGTTGAAGGGGTCGAGCTGGAGTGGATGGGCATCCGTGAGTGAACTGGGGAGGCCTTGTCTTTACTATGCTCCCTCTCCCGGTGCTTATGCTTGTGTTGTCCAAACTTTTCTCTGACTTGAAGGGTTGAGAGCCTGAGGAGCAGGCCAGCGATGTGGTGGAGCTTTTTCTCCATTCTGGCCACCTGCTGCTCAATAGGTGGGTTTCTAAAGCCTTCTGTCACAGTCGCCGGGTAGCAGTGTTAAATTTTCTGCAGATCTTCACGTTATGGGCCGAGCCAAGGCAGTATACACAAATGCCCAAATATATCTTTTCACTGCACCCGCAGTAATTAAACAGTTTCAATGGCTCCTTAGTCATCATACACGGTGTCAAAAATCACTTTCTAAAAAATGATGATTAACTAAGCAGAGAATAAATGGTAAACAGTTGACAGCAACAGTGGCATTTCCATTGGAATGTCCAATTAGAATGGTCAATGGTGGGAAAATAACAGAGGAGCGAAGGGGTTGCCCACATTTGTATGGGAAGGGCTGACATAGGACATTGTTGTGGGTGGCCCCTAATGGACTTGCTTGCAAAACGTTTCCATGTGGTCCTAGAACCTGGCAGCTTTAGTTCCATAGGTGTGGCTTGATGAAAGAGATATCCTCAAAGAAGATCTTAAGAATCCTACATAAATTATTCTGGGATATTTCCAAATGCTCATTGATAGTCTTGTTGGCATTCTATAGGCTCCATCAGTCTCAATTATTTAAGTCTTGATGCCTCTCCCCATCTCTTCTGTTAACCATTGTTCCAGAAAAAGCTGTATGTTGTTCTCTGCCTTTTCAGGGACATTTAACAATTTTAGATTATTCCTTCTAGACCTCCATTCTATGTCATCTTTTTTTGCTCCTATCCTGGATTTCTTTAGAATATGTAGATATTTTTAAGTCCAGGTGTGGTATATAGTCCTCTACATCAGATACTCTATTGTCCAATTCAGAGACCTTGTTGTTAATTGTTTTAATCTCTGCTCATGTTTTTCCTGAATCTATAGAAACATGTTCCATCTTCATGTTAAGTCCAGAAAACCCATTCCTCAGTTTTGTGAAAATTGGAGCAATTTGTGTGACATTGTCATTTTCTTGAGTCCCCTCCTTTGTTGTTTGCAATGGACCAACAGGGGGCAATGTAGTTTCCCTAATTGTTCACTACTGGGTTTTGTTGTAGCATATCGAAAGTCTCACTTTTATCTTTGTTCACTTGCACTATCTTGTCTGCAAAGGAGAATTCAAATCCTTCTGGGACCAGTGAGTTCATCAGGCTTTCTTGGTCTTTTCCTGCTTTATTCCCACTACTCAAAGAAACCTTGTCCAACACTACATTTGAGGTCTGAATTTTTCCCAGCTTTTCTATATTATGTCTCAGTATTCAAACTTTGCCCTTTATCAGTATTCAAACTCAGTTGTTGGTTATACATTTCTTCATCATGTTGTTGTTTTTCTAACTTTATCAACCTCAAAAAGGCTGGATTTATCTCACCCTTTGTCCAGCTCATTGAATTCTAAACTTATTTCATTTTTATCTTCTTTAAATTCAGTGGCTGCATAAGCATGGCATTTTGGGAAGTTGCTGGAGAGTTTGTTATTTCAATAGATTCTGCTCCTTCCAGTACTTTTTTTTTTTAATTGTATTTCTTCATCAACTTCCTCTTCTAAATCAAAATTTCTAATTCTGGCTGTGGTCTTAGTTATACTTCTTTTGATTTTGTATTTTCCAGATTCAGGGAGCACTTCTTATTTGCCTGCTTTGCTCTTATGTCCTTCAGGTAATTTTCTAAATTAATCTTTAAACTCCTTGGGGTGTCTCTTACTCACATTTTAGTGGTTTGGAAAGCGAATATTATAAATTCCAGGGTAAAATCATTCAAGTAGATATTGCTATGCCTAAGCTCTTTCCCTTTTTTCTCTCCTTTTCCTTTGTGCTAACTTGTGTTGCCCAAAGCTTAGTTTAAAGTTAATATTAATTCAGAGCCTGTTGTAGTTGAACATGTACTTGCAGGTACTTACATTAGCTCATTTTCCAATGTTGTCTCCGCCATTTTGCTCATGTGGCTAATTTTTTTTGTTTTAATTGAATTCAACCATTGCTCTCAGTTCTGTCGGTTAGTAACAGAGCACAGCCGACTTACAAAGCTGTCTCAATCATGACGTGAAAAGCAAACATAACTGGCATTTAAAGGAAAATTACCCCTCATATCTTGTAAATTTTATTTGTTTCCATGTCAACAGATAACTATTTTGCTGTAGCAGTTAGGGATGTATGTGTTTGCTTTAGTTTGCTTTCACTGTTTATGCTAGTCCCCTTAACAATCCCGGGGGGGTCTCCATTTTATGGTTGTTGAAATCTCATTGTCCACGAGAGCTGCAGTAGCATATGAGAACATGATGTGTCAGCACTCTTTAGACTCCACAGTATGCCTGTCTGCTTAATTAGAGTTTAACAAGTTGCAGCAAGGTTTGAAATATCACATTTACCTTCAGTTAGCCTAGCAAACTGTGAGCTGTATGGTAGGGTTCTTCCCTTTATATTGCACTGCTTGTGTGTTTCCAGAGAGTTTTTCAGGAAATCTGTAGTTTCAGCATAGTGATACGTGGCAGAAATGGGTGATGTGACATTTTCTCATATACTAATGCAGCTGTCATAGACAGCAAGATTTCAACAACCATAACATGGAGATCCTCAGGATAGATACAGGGGACTAGCATGAACAGTGAAAGGAAACTGAAGCAAACACGTATATCCCCAACAGTTACAGGAAAAGAGTCATCTATTGACATGGAAACAAAATTTACAAGAGAGGAGTTTGTATTTTTTTTTAATTGCTTATATTACTTGTGCTCGATATCCTGTTTGCAGTTTACCTCGGCATTTGCTCATGCAGCTTGTTTCCCATTTTACTTATAATTCAGCACCTGCTCTCAGTTCTGTAAAGAACGCAATGTGGATTATCTCACACATCAAAGCCAGTCTGACTTACAGAGGTGCCATCAGTCATAAATTAAGTTTACATATAAGTCGAGGGTACTGGAGGAAAAAATGAAGTCTGACTTATTCTTGGACACAGTAAGCAATTTGTCTTACACCATGCTTGTTTCAGGCTGCCCTGCTTGCAGTTTTATAGCTACCACAAGTATCAGTCAGCTTAGCCTTCTTTTCAGCGCATACTTTAGCGGCGGTTGCAAATAGAGAGTTGCAACACTGACTTTACTGTATTGCTTTCTTTAGCAGTAGCTACCATTGCTTGTTCAGGGAGTTTCTTAACTGAAGCAATACCGAGAGACTTATAAAAAAAGAATTTAAATGTCAACTACATTTTCTTCACTTTTGTGTATTAGTGAGTTAGCATTTTTAGGAGGAGAGGTTCTTCTTGCTCCATTTTCACACTCCTCTCACTTCCTCACCATCAGTGCAATCTTTTGTTTTTGAAACTTAGATATTTGAGTTTTTACAAGGTGCAAGCACAGTTACATCAAGCTTCAGCATGTATAGGCAGCCAAGAAATGCTATAAACCAACACTACTCAATATGTAATATATGATACAACATTTAAACTAATTCCATGTGGGACATACCATCTTGTTTTATAATTCTTACAATAGTCAGTACTTCAAATAACCCAGTGGGGAGGGCTGGGAAGGGGGAGCAATTTAGCAGGCCATGGTCTAATATCATTGTCCTGAGGTTACTTGTACATGGGGCTGCTTGGGGCCTAGCCAGTTAACATCCTTGGCCAAGATCCTTCAGGGTATATGATCCGGTCTTTGTGGGGCAATATATAGGAACCAAACAGCCCATCTATTCATAAGAACCTACGTCTTACCCTGTAGTTTAGCTGTCATGCCTTCCATTTTATATATATCATTTACCATATCTTCCCACTGTTGGACAATGGGAGAGTCAGTTTGTAGCCATTTTCTTGTGATGACTTTTTCCCCCCGCTGCTAGAACTATACTCATGACATTTATTTGATGTTTCTGCTTGAAGTGTTTAGGGAAACATAGTAGTATGGCAATTAGAATCCATGTCTGAAAGAGCTTTGCTGATTTCCCACCAGAAGAGCAACACGATCACACAAAACCACAATACATGTGCATGGGTGGAGACCTCACACTCACAATATCTCCAGTAGGATAAGTCTGCTACAAGAAGGAACTTAGCAATGATTAGTGGGGTTCGGAAGAACCTAGCCACTACCTTCCAGCTGAATTCTTGCCAAGTATATGAACCTGCAGTGCAGTGCTGTCTACACCAGATCCTTGACCAATCATCCTGTGGGATGTCTAGCATTAGTTTGGCTTCCCAGGCAACATGTACCCCATCCAAGAGTGATTATGGGGAGCCAAATAAAGCTTTGTAGAAGTGGGAGATCAGGTGTCTCAGGAGAGATTCCCCTTGGACTTGTAGGAGTAATGTAAGGACCGGAGGGATGGACAGAGAAGAAGTGTCAAGCCCAACATTGCTGCTCAAAAAGTGGCATATCTGTAAATACCTATAAAAATTCCTTTGGGGAGGTTAAATTCAGTTTCTAACTACTGGAATGATTTAAACAAGCCATTGGAATAAAACTGATAAGCATGGGCCAGGCCTCTTCGGCACCTGTTATGAAAGCCATGGTCCAAACTAGCCAGGGTGAAAGCACCATCCAGTGTAAGCTACCCAGTCCACCTTGCCCCTTGTATATTTTTGGGTCTTTTTAAATATGCTGCCTAGCTATGCAAAAGGCCTGAAATACAGAGGGATCTCTCCCCAGTGGAATTGCCGGGATCTGGCTGAAATACTTCAGTATAATCTAGTGGAAGTGAGGAAAGAGCTCTCTCCACCTGAACCCACAGAGGTGTCTGCGAGAGGGGATGGAAACAATGTGTCATGTGAGTCAATTGCACTGCAAAGGCATATTCTTGAAAATTAGGCAGAGCTAGGTCACCCCTCTCCTGTAGGAGCTGCAGCTTTATAAGGGCTATTCTCAGCCTCTTCCCATGCCATAAATAATCTGAGATCATTCTGTTGCATCTGGTTATTTCCTTTCTGGGCATGAGTGAGGGGATATGTTGCATTAAGTATAGTAATCTAGGTAGTATGTTCATTTGAATAGACTGAATTCTATTTAAGAGGGATATTGGTAGATGGGTCCAGGTCTGAAGATCATCCTGAATCAGGGCAAATAATGGGTTATAATTAAGGGTGACCACCTCTAGTGGGTCTGACAGAAGGTGGATACCTAAATATTTAAGAAATGTTTAATCCCATCTAAAGGGGTATCTCTGTCACAAAGTTGGGGATGGGGGGGTCTTGTATAAACAGGACCGCTGTTTTACTCGAGTTTATTTTGTAGCTGGATACCCTCTCCACCTCGGCAAGACTCTGTTCCAAGACCACCAGCGAGGACTCTAGTTCTGTAATATATAATAAGAGAGCATCAGCATAGTATGCTATTTTGTTTCAGATCATTAACCTGGTAGCCCTGTATCTGCGCCCAGTGGTGTAGTTATTGAGCAACTGGCTCCATGTATAATGTGAAAAGTTAGGGGGAAAGGGGGCACCCCTGCCTTGTGCCCTGAGAAAGGGGGAAAGTGAGTGGAATACAAGCCACTGATTTTAACTGTGGCTTCAGAATTAGAATCTCATCACTGCAATCTAGCTCTGCTCCCCCCATAGATTCCTTGTTAGAGATACAGTACTCAGCACTGGAGGCACCCTAGTGTGTTCATTAGCAGCCATGATTACCACACAGTTTCTGGCTGTGCAGCATAATAGGGCATGACACACAGAGCAAGGTACTGTTTGTCAGCCTTTCTAGGAACTACAGACATGTTAGGCATGTTAGGCCAGGCAGCAAAGGTAGCATCCTACAATACAGAATATACAGGAAGCAGCACAATAGTAAGTGCAGCTGTATCCTCTAAGAACTCCATTAAATTTAGTTTACTTGAGTCTTCCTCTTCACCCTGAAACCCCATAACATCTTGGATTTACTTGAGCAAAGCCTGAAATGAGGGATCATCAGGAGGAGACCTAAGGTTTTAAACCACAGAATCCTCTCTGCAAGAGGAGAGGGAAGAGCTGGAAAGGAATCCTTCCCTTCATAGGGTCTTCTCCCCCCACCTTCATCCTCCAAATCCTCCTCCATTGTCAGGAGATCAGGATAGTATTCTACCTCACTGTTGTCCTGAATGATGATTAAGGCAACTGACAGAGCCAGCAATGGAGGTGGTGGCTCTGGTGGAAGAACTACAAGCATACTTTATAGTACCATCAATGACAGTATTAACAGGGGAGGCCCTGTCGATGGGAACAGGTGAAGTAACATTTCTGAAAATGACACTAGCATGGCCTGGGAGTCAACACCAACCTGTCTTTGGGTTCCTGATTGCTGTAGTCGCCATGACAGAACCAGATGGAGACAGCATACCATCCATAGTAGGTATGGCAGCACCAGAACAAGCCCTGATCATGGGGTCTCAGCGAAGGTCGGGAGGGCTGTAGTCAATGGTGGATGATGTAGTCAGAGTGGATGATGAGAAGGACTTGCCCTC
This sequence comes from Neoceratodus forsteri, assembly GCA_016271365.2. Classification (NCBI taxonomy): domain Eukaryota; kingdom Metazoa; phylum Chordata; order Ceratodontiformes; family Ceratodontidae; genus Neoceratodus; species Neoceratodus forsteri. The sequence continues at coordinate 639,752,484 of CM028131.1, forward strand.
CTTCAATTGAGATCTCAATCTCAATGTAAAGCATGTTTTTTTCCATATGCCTATGGTGATGGCTGGATGAGGAGGGTTTGACAATAATTTTTTCCTTTTCTATGGATTTCTCCATCATCTTTGCAGACCCTGAGTGTATCCTTCCCCAGCTGTGGTCAGACGTGAGGAAGAAGCCAGCTTTGAGTCTGCAGCCTTGGCTTGGATTTCCATAACTGTGATGGTGATAAAGATTCCTAGTGCCTTCTTTCAGTGTCTCCTTTTGGCCTGGTTAAATCCTTGGTAGACCTTACAGGTCCTCGGGTTGTGGAACAGGCCCAAACAGCAAACACACATGGTGTGAGCATTATCCTTGTAGATCATGTAACTGCAGGCACAAAAGCCTGCCATTACATGATCTACAAGGATGATCAAGTCACCTCCCATGCCCTTTTTAACAAAGCCCCCACAGGACCACTGCCCACATCCTGGATCCCCCCCCCAATTCTCTATATCAAGTCTACTACATAGATGGATCTAGCTCCCTGGCTACTGAAGATTATACCTTTGTGCCTAGCCTTTGGCTGTTGTAAATTATACCTGTGTACCTGACAATGTTTGGCCTTGTCATGTTTCTTTGCACTTACCAGATAGCTTACATCTCTGTTAGTAATGTTTCACCCTTGCAATTTGCTTACACTGGGGCTCCACCCTCCTTTGTTTTCTTGTTCTCAGTTGTTCACACTTGGTTGTACCTAACGTGGAACCTTTGTAAAAGTGCTTTTGCTCAAAGGTAATGTCTGAATCTTGGAATAAATAAAAAGGTTCTTTTCATGGCAGCATACAGGGACATTGATAAGTAAATGTAACTTTAAAAATAATAAATATCAAATAAATGACTGCATTGTTTCTCTGCTTGTCAGAAGAACAGTCAAAGACAGAAGAAAGAACTGAGAAGCCATGAGGCTACCCACGTTTTCTACGCACCAACGTTGCACATCATCAGCAAATGTTCCTGAGGGGTCCTGATGCTGACAGCTTACAGTTCCAAAGGACTGGCCCAATGGAGGAGACATCCTCTATGAAGATTTCCTTTTACACTAATGTAAACATAGAATGGAATAACCCAATGTAGATTCACCTACTTAAACAATGGCAGAGAATCCCAAGCATATGGGAGTACCCATTATCATCACTAGGCTTATCCCTTTATGGGGAAACCTCAGAATTCCCCTATTTCTCAATGACAGAGATTTGTGACTTGGAAGAACAAAGATATCTGAGTGTTTGGACATTTATATGAGAAGAGCAAATTGTTATTTCAACAATTGGTGGGCAAATATGGTATCCAACCTATGTGTTATTTAAAATATACTGTAGATACAGCAAATAAGATGCACTTTGCCCACTATTTTAGATTCAGTGTTACAGTTGCACTCCAAAGAGGGCAGATGACTAATAGATATGTAAGAGGTCACTTACCCATAACAGAATAAAGGATTCCCAGAATTAAAAGACGATGGCAAGAATAACTTGGTGTGAAACATCGGATGAAAACTGGGCTGACATACAGGGAAGGGGGTGCTTGTATCCTGATAAAGAGTATATTTAAGGTTATACTTTACCGTATATGCTTGTACAATAAGAATACTACAGACCAGACCGCATGGGTTCTTTCTGCAGTATGAAGGCAAAGGCCAGAGATGTGGAGAGAAAGATGCGTAACTTTCAAATATGTTTTTATATTGATCAAGGCATGCACAATATTGGACATCAGAAATGGGAAGTTGAGTGCAATGCTGCTAACCTTGTTATATTGGGAGGCAATATCACATAGTGGTTAAGAGCTCTGAGCTGCAATCCTGGACGAAGAACACTTACGTACTTACCGTAACAGTAGATCAAGAGAGAAGCTCTTCCCTAAGGCCACACCTTTGGAATTACAGCCCTCAGGCACTAGGACCACACAGAAACTTTTGCTAGCTAGGGCCGCCCATAATGACGTCATGTGTAAGTGTGTGTATAAATGTGGGCAGCCCTATCTCTCCTCAGTTCCCTGCCAGAGATTAGACTTGGAGGGCTGTCAGATCTAGGGAACCAGGAGATTATACCAGCACCAAGCAGACTAGGCAAGGAAAGGTGCTAGAGGGAATAGTCATGTAGGAGGGATGGTCAGCATGGCCTAAGTGAAGAGATTCTCTCAAAGATCTACTGGTACAGTAAGTACATAACTGTTCTATCTTTTCAAGGATATCTCTTTCCCTAGGCCACATTTTTGGAACAAGTCTCAAACAGTACCAAAAGGAAGTTGCAAGGTTGGGACAGTCTGGATCAAGAAAGGAGGACTTGCAATACAGCAAGGCTAAAACCAGCATGTCTGTGAGATGCTATGTCCAGACTGTAATGTTTCATGAAGGTGTGTACAGTGCTTCCATGTGGATGCAGTACAAATGTCAGCAGCAGAGACATTCTTGAAAAAGGCAACAGAAGTGGCCATGTCACTTGTGGAGTGGCTATGAAAGACACCAGGAAGTTCCTTACCTTACTTCCTATAATAAAACATAATATAATATGCCAACCATATGGAGAGGCACTGTTTGGATACAGGAGCACCTTCTAATAGGCAAATGAAACAAAACCTGAGATCTTGAATTTAGTAAACAAGAAATTACTGACTATTTTGGAGTTAGATAATGGCAAATTAACCAGATCTGATGGCTATGGAGGAGAATTTTTCAAATACCTTAAGGATGAATTATCCCCATTCTTATTTAAATTATTTAATAGTTTACTAAAAGAAAATAAACTCCCACCCACCTTCAATGAAGCCATAGAAAAACCTGCAGAAAATTGTGCCTTAGACACAGAAAAGGTGTTCAATATGGTTAAATGGGATTTTCTCTTTATTGCATTAGAAAAAATTGGTTTTGTAGAAAATTCAAGAAATTAATAAAATTGATTTACACAACTCATAAGGCATGAATTAGAACTAATTATCAATTATCTTCATATATCAAGCTTCAAAGAGGAACAAGACAGGGTTGCCACCATCCCCTCTCCTTTTCACTATCTTTACTAAACCATTTGCCCAAGCAATAAGACAAAGTATGGAAATAGTATAATAGTTAATGGAGTAAGGCATGTAATATCCCTATATACCCTATGTCAATAAACCTGAACTTGATACACGGATGTTATATCTGAATGACACCCTAACTTCCATAACTCCATTATTTTTGTTAATTTCTAATTTCTCAGCAAGATCAGGATATAAAATTAATCGGGCTAAAACAGATATAATACCAATACACAAGGAATTTGCTATTCAGAACTCCCAGATTATTAATAGCCCAATAAATACAAAATGTAGGTATCTAGGAGTTTTATTTCTCAAAATGGAGGTGAACTATTTAATCTGAATTCTGAACCATTATTACAAAAATTTATAAAGCCTTAGATAAATGGGTGTTACTACCTCTAACACTCACAGACAGAATTAATGCAATCAAAATGAATAACCTCCTGAGGATACTATTCTTATTCCAAACCCTTCTTACATGGATTCCAACAAAAAAACTTTAGTAAATTAGAAAACAAAACAAAGAGCTTTATTTGGCAAAAAAAAAAAAAAACTAGGACTTTCTCTTCAAAACCTATGTGCACCATCATCACATATACACATATGTGGAGGACATGAGGCTGGACCTGAGGACTCTGGAGGGATGGGTAGAGGCTTGGCAACTGAAATTCAATGCCAAAAAGTGTGCTTGATGCACTTGGGGCACAGGAGACCGAAAGCAAGATACACCCCTGGGGGGGGGCATCAAGGATATGGAGTAGGAGAAGGATCTTGGGATTATTTTATCATGTAACATTAAGGTGGGAAACTAATGCAGCAGGGCAGTGGGGAAGGCCAATGGGATGCTGACATGAACTGGCAGGAGCATCATCAGCAGAAGGGGGAGGTACTGATGCCCCTCTACAAAGCCATGGTAAGACTGCACCTGGACTACGGAGTCCAATTCTGGAGGCCAGATCTATGAAAAAACAGATGGGTTTGAGAGCGTTCAGAGAAGGGCAACCAGGATGGTGCAGGGTATGCAGGGGAAGACTTACGAGAAGAGATGTAAGGAATTGGATCTGTACACGTTGGAGACTAGAAGGGAGAGAGGGTACATGACAGAAACTTTTAAATATGTCAAGGGGATCGACAAAGTAAAGGACGAGAGTTTACTTAAAAGGAAGGAAGAGACTGTAACTAGAGGGTATAGCATAAGACTGCAAGGAGGAAGATACAGAGACAATGTGAGGGGGCGATTCTTCACAGAGAGGGTGGTGGTGGTGTGGAACAGGCTTCCAGAGGATGTAGTGGGGGCTGAAATGGTGAAAGGATTCAAGAGAGCATGGGACAGGCATATGGGGCTGAATAGCAGAGGGAGGAGGGCTTCCAGAGGGAGGAGGGACAAGTAATGGGGGGTAAGGGGCAGAATGGATGGGCCGGTGGTTCCTTTTCTGCTGCCAAGTTTCTATGATTCTGTATAGGTTTAAGACTTTCAAAGTTTTGCTGGTACTACTTTATTGCTCAGATATAACAGCTTAGCAGATGGTTTGATTCTAGTGACAGACCAAGCTGGCCATAAATAGAAGAGGCAGCCTCACCATTTAAAGATCTCTCAGGAGCTATTTGGACCTGATAAATAAGCAGTTTCATGGATGTCTATCCACTACAAAATGATCAGCTAAAATATGGCAAAATATTCATTACATTATTAATTGGAAGGAAAAAAAATCTCCTTTTTATATATAAAATTTATTGAGAAAAACCCAACCATAAAAATAACCCTTTCATCCGTAAGACATCTTTTTGACAATGTGCACTTCATGGAATTCACCAATGTAAAAAGAGAATTTAATCTGAAGAATGGCAACTATATGGCATATCTCCAAACTGAAGATTTTATTAGAAAGAGTAGGAAATTTTTTCAACCTGCCATTATCTCTGATAGAAAACATTTTGATTAACAAATTCCCCCAAAGTTGGTAGGAAGAATACATAAAATACTGGAGGAAAAAAAATAGTATCATTAGACAAATTACAGCAAACTTGGCAAAAATATACTAGTTCAAGTTTGGATGGGTAAAGATGGACAGAGATTAAACCAGAAATTCTAGAAGTTTCAAATAAACTAAAACTAATCCAATTCAATATTGTACATAGTGGCCCAGATATTCAAAGGGCCAATGCATAAGCGCAATAGTTAAAGGGGAGCAGGTGCGTGGTGCAACTCCTGATGCTCTGGGCGCATGGTAATGTATGTGGCACAGATGCGGGGGGCGTGCCCATGCATATGTGGCACATCCCAATATTCAGCCCGGGACGTGCGGCGCATATGCTGGCATTGCGCCTACATGCGCCGCACACTGGTGCTCAAAGTTGAGCCGAAAATAAAAGGCTCAAATGCTGGCCACCCACAGGCAGGTGGCTGTATTGCAAGGCACAACACAACAGCCACCAGCCGTGGGTGGCCACCTGCCCAGCAGAAGACCGTCCACAAGCACCTGGACCCTCCCTGGTAGTCTAGTGAACCCCCCTCCCTCCCCGTATGCCCAATTGCGGGCTGTTGTAATTTTAAAGAGCAACCTGGTGGTCTAGTGGTTCCCTCCCCATATGCCTGATTGCCAGCTTTTGTAATATTATATATGAACCTGGTGGTCTAGTGGATCCTGCCCTGTATGCCCGATCATGGGCTGTTGTAATTTTAAAGATTAACCTGGTGGTCTAGCGGTTCCCTCCCCGTATGCCTGCTTGTGGGCTGTTGTAATATTAACCTGGTGGTCCAGTGGTGCCCCCACCCACCCACCCTCAGAGGACCCGGCCACCCAGCACCCCCGTCACTGGTAGGCGGCAGCACCCACCCGCATATCGCCCTGCTGCCGAATGACAGTGTACAGTATGATCTGTATGCCTATTGGTCCACAGTGTGGACCAATGGGCTTCCAGACCATACTGTACCACACAGGACCAGATATGTGGATGAACGGGGCAGGATCCACTAGACCACCAGGTTAATATTTCCTATTACAGAAGCCTGCGATCGGGTGTATGGGAGGGAAGGGGGTTACAATAGCCCACCAGGAACTAAACCCCCAATGACAGCAGCTAGACAGGGAGCCAGGTGCATTTCTCCAGGACATCCTGTGCAACTCATGCAAATGGGGCCATAATGACATGCAAATGGCCCCATTTGCACCATGCATGTATTATGGCCCCATTTGCATGCCCATGTCTGAATATCATGGTGATGTGCCCAGCGCAACTACAAGTGCACTGGAGCAGTCCCGTCCTCCTGTCCCAGAATGCGGCTGGCGCACTGTGCCCTAGCAAGGCATTCTCTGCCATATTCAATGGTGATGCACCATGGCGCATACATTTGAATATCTCCGTCTTCCTGACACATCTCAGATGTGCTGTGCCTCACTTGTGCCAGTGCCCGACGCAGTCTGAATATCTGGGCCAGAGTATACTACATCCCAGCAAAACTACATAGATTTAATATTTCAGGTAAATGTCCCAGGTGCACAGAATAAATAAGGTCTTTCTTACACGTTTACCTGCCCAGAATTAAAATATTTTTGAAACCGCAGTAGAGCAATAATTAGTACAGTTGTACAGTATGTCCTACAGTACTTCCTATAACAAATCACAATGCAATGTGTCAACCATTTGGAGAGGCACTGTTTGGAGACCTTTTTCCCCCCAGGGGCAAACAAAACAAAAAGCTAAGATGACCTTTTGGAGTCTTTAGTACGATTTATATAATATTTCAAAATTCTGTGTACATCTAACGTATGGAGCAATGCTTCACCATGACTGGCATGCTCAGGATAGGAAGGTAGATGCATTGATTTAATGTAAATTCGGACACCAAGAACTTAGAACTAGTACACAAACTGTTGAGGCCTGGTTCTCGAAGCACAAACTTCTTATGACATATAAAAAGATGAAAGTTATGTTGTTCGCTAACCCCCACAACAAACTTACTGTAAATGACATCAGTTAACAATTCTGAACAGCCATAATGCACCACCAGAATTGGTACACACCTTCAAATATCTAGAGATTACCCTCAATTGCCCCTTATCCTTCACCAACCACGTGGACCATGTTGCAAAGGCAGTTAATTCTAGGATTGGCCTCCTCTATTGGCACAGACATTGTAGGACCCCAGATGCACTTTGGCTTGCAGTACACATCTCAATAATCTCTATTATAGACTATGGCATGGTCATGTATAGTGCTGCATCTGACACTACTCTTAAAGGGATCAACATAGCACTAAACAAAACCTGTAGGCTAACAACAGTTGCCCACTGACTCACCCATACATGCGACTTGTGTACTCAGATCAACTGGCTGTACCTAAAGGGCAGGATGAAATACCAGACCTGTCTACTAGCTAAGAAAACCTGCCTAGGATTAACCACCTGGCCATTCAGAACCTCCTTAATCTAATGACCAACCCTCACTGGACCCATGGCATGTCTAGACAGTCCAATCAAGTCCCTTTCTGCCACACTTCACATGTGTAAAGGTCCTTTGCATACTGCATGCTCAGTTGGCTAAATGCCCTCCCCTGTGACATTTTGGCTGAACCAAAGCTTGGCTCATTCATGAGTAATCTCCCCCACCACATGCAGGTGGGGGACCTTTTCCAGTGTAGAAAAAGTACTAGAACAAGGGGCACAATATGAAATTGGAAGGGGGTAGATTAAGAGGTAATGTGAGAACGTTTTTCTACACAGAAAGGGTAGTTGATGCTTGGAATAGTCTGCCACAGGAGATAGTGGGGGCAAGCACAGTGGAGGGGTTTAAGCATACCTGGGACAGACACAAGGGAAGCTTGAGAGGGGAGGGAGTGATGAAAAGCCATTGATCACATAGGATCAGTGACCACAGACAATGTATAGGGCATAGAGGCAGACTAGATGGGCCTAGCGGTCCTCATCTGCCGACAATTTCTATGTTTCTATGTAACACCTCACCACACTTAGCAGCTGTAACTGCCTTCCCTAAGAAGCATCACTCCCCAGCCTCAAATGTAAACTCCAACACCTCACTGTGCTTAGCAGCTGTGACTGCCTTCTCTATGTAGCATTATTCCCCAGCCTCCCCCCCACACCCTCACCATGCCCTCCCCTTCTACCCTTCTTCCCCTCTGTACCCTCTCTCTTTTTCCCTCCCCCCCACCTGCTCCTCCTTTCATCCACCCTACAACCTGACAAGGTCAACTTTGGTGGATACATAATTGTCTGTAATAATGTACATATCTACTTTGTTTTATTAGGTTTTCTGAATAGTATGTCTGATTGTGTTACTTTGATGTAGAACCTTTGTAAACGAGCTTCTAGCTCAAAGGTATTGTAATCCAATAATTAAATAAAACACAAAGACACTGTCTTTGTGGAAAACTAAATAAGGAGGCTGACACATAAGAGCCTGTAACTCAGAAATCCTTTGAGCAGAAGTAATTGCAACCAAAAACAATATTTTTCACTACAGAAAGCATTAGCCACAACTTCTGGCTGGCTCGGAAGGAGCCAAAGGAAGTTTCTCCAACATGAAATTCAAGTCACAAGGTGGGACTGGATGTCTAATAGGAAGTTTGATATGTAAAATACCTCTAAGGAACGTATGGGAAATCTCCATTTACGCAACTATATGCCCATCAACTGGGGCATGGAAAGCTGATATAGCGGCAAGATGTACCTTAAGGGAAAGAATATTGCAGACCAGAGTCTGACGATGACAGAAAATATTCTAATACCTCTTGTACTGGACACAGAAAGGGGTTCAGATGTTTGGATGCAGCCCATAAAGTGAACTGCTTCCATTTTAGTGAATATCCATGCCTAGTAGAAAGCTTTCTGGCTGCTAGTAGCACATCAGCAACTTTAGGTGAAACCCCAAAATGTGCAAAGGCTATGTCTTCGGAAGCCATGCATGATGATGTAGGGACTCGAGGTCCAGATGACTTAGGCAGCCCTAGTTCTGTGATGGCAGGTTTCGACACAGCAGCAAGGGTATTGGGGGTTTCAATGCAAATTATTGCAGAAGTGGAAACCAAATCTGACGTAGTGACAGAGGAGCAATGAGGATAAGGGTGGCACACTCCATCTTCAGTTTGAATAGCACCCTCAATGGGATTGGAGGGAATGCATACAGAAACTTTCCTTTCCAAGAGAGGGACAATGTATCTCACCAGAAAACTCCAGGCCCTAGAGTAAGCAAGTGGAAATGCAGTAGTTGTGCAGGGACACAAAAAGGTTCAACTCTGGATGACTCCACTTTGTGAAGAGGTCATCGACCACAGAAGCCATCAGTTGTGATTTGTGCATCTGGGACAGCGACCTGCTTAGCTTGTCTGCTAAGATGTTTTGGACACCAAGCTGACAGTTCTAGACCATGATCCAGCACCCAGTACCACACTCTCATTGCTTCCTTGCACAGGGGATAAGAATGAGTAGCCCTTCTTTGTTTATGTTGTGGGCCACATTGATGTTGTCCATCTGGATTAGCATAGCTCCCAGAGTCAGAGATGAATGAAATGCTCACAGACTGTATAGGATGGTACACATTTCCAGTATGTTGATATGTAGACTGGCTTCTGTTAGGCTTGACAGGGCCTCAGATGTGCACCACAACCTGAATCTCACATGTATGTTGTAAGTGGGAGTCAAGGATGGAGCACCTATTAATAAACGGTTGTGGTTCATCCACCATTTTAGGGTTTTTCACAATGGGGATGAGATGAACACTTGGTCCAGATTATCTGTCAGTTGTGTCCACTGCACCCTCATAGTCCACTGTGGAATCCGTATATGTAAGCATGCCAGGGGTACAGTCACAATGGCTGCTGCCAGGAGGAATTGAAAAGACCTGGCTGGGACCTGGTGTGGTGACAACTGTAAGTAAGTTGTGCTGGAGCAATGAGGCATTCTGCCCTGTTGAATGGCAGAAAGGCCTTCCACGGGCTGTGTCTAGGACTGCACCTATGTATTGCAGATGTTGGCACGGAGTCAAAACTGACTTCGGAACATTCACCGTGACCCCCAACTCGATGAGCGGCTGTCTGGTTTGAGAGAGGGTGTGCAGAAGGTTGTCTCTGGAACTCGCCTTTAAAAGCCAGTTGTTCAGGTATGGGAACACATACAGGCTTTCCCTGTGAAGAGCTGCTGCCACTACTGCTAAGCATTTGGTAAAGACCATGGTGCAGAACATAAGCCAAAGGATAATGCTTTAAATGGATAGTGCTCCCCCTGCAGTATGAATTAGTGACATTGTCTGTGTGCTTTCCTGATTCTGATAAGAAGGTAAGCATCTTTCATATCCAGTCCCCATGTTGTAAATGGGGAGTGACAGCCTGTACTGTAGTAAGCTCATTCCAAACTTCTTGTACTCTATGCAGAACATGAGGCCTGTCTAATCTAGTATAGGCCTTAAATCTCCTGTCCATTTGGGAACCAGGAAGTATCTGCACTAAAACCCTTTGGTTCATTTGATGTACAGGAACAGGTTCCATGGCACATTTTTGTATCAATGACACTGTATTTCCTCTTTAAGCAGAGCTAGATAATCTGAAGGATTGCCGGAAGGAGGCAGAGGATGCACTGGAGGGGTTTGCAAATGCTCTAGAGCATGCCCCCTTGCAACTACCTCTAGAATCCATTCATCTGTGGTGATCTTCCTCCATTTTGGAAGGTGAAGGGAAATATGATCCCCCACCACCACCACCACCAGTCATCCCTGGAAGTAAAAATGGCTGTGGGGGATGAGAAGTTGACTCAGGCTGAACCGGTGGGGGCACAACCACTGGTTCCAATGGCCTTTGGTGCTTCTGAAGGGGCATCAAGGGAGAAGAGTCCAGGAAAGGTATCACTGACCTCTCCTTTGGCTTGCTGATGGTAGGTGGGATACCTATCTCTGACAGCCTTTGAATGAAAAGAACCTCTACCACAGCTTCTGGAAGGTGTGGGATACTGGGATTTCACCAATCTAAGTGTAATTTTGCAGAATTGAAGGCTTCCCAAGATCTCTTCAATATCATATCCATAAAGTTTCTTGCCTTTAAATGGGGCATTTAAAACAGCTTGCAGGACATCAGTAGCAAAGCCAGCAACTCTTATCCAAGAGTAGAGCCTCATACATATGCCAGAGGTAGCAGCCTTGGCGGAGGCATCAGATACATCTTATGCTGGGTGCAATAAGTGTTTGCCTACATGGAAAGATACAGGAATCCACAGGTCACAGAAAGGTCTCTAGGTCCAGTAGGAAAGAAGAAGGGACAGCATGGCCTGTTGCAATAGATCCACTTGAAGATCTACTGGTACGGTAAGTTCTTATGTAACTGTATTACCTTACTTCAGGGTATCTCTTGCAGCGGACCACATCTATGAAACGAGTCCCAAGCAATTCTTCCATAAAATAAATCGGTCCAGGTGGAGGAAGCCTGGAGTCTAGGAAAGCAGGCCTTAAAGAACGGCTAGGCCAAAACTGGCCCTGCACCTAGAAGCAATGCCCAAACTGTAATGCTTGGTAAAGGTGGGGACCAGAACTCCAAGTAGCAGTTGCACAAATCACTGCAGCAGAGACACTCCTGAAACACGCAACTAAAGCAGCCATACCACCCCTGGTGGAATGACCCTTGACAGCTCCAAGAAGCTCCTTACTGTACCTCCTGTAACAAAACATAATACAGATGGCCAGCCATTTGGACAAACACTGTTTAGAAACAGGAACGTCCGCTTTCCCAGGGGCAAAAGAAACAAACAACTGAGAGTACTTCTTGCAGTCTTTGGTATGGTGTGTATAGCAACACAAAATTCTACGCACATCTAAAGTGTGGAGCAATGCTTCCCCTTGACTGGCATGCTCTGGTGATAAACAGGCAGGTGGCTGGGTTGATTCAGGATAAACTCAACACACCACCTTAGGAACTAACCTAAGGTTAGTACTCAAAGACATCCTGTCTTTGTGGAAAACCAGATGAGGCTGCTCACACATGAGTGGCTGAAACTCGGAAATCCTTCGAGCAGACGTAATCTCAACTAAAAATAATGCTTTCCACAACAGAAAGCACAGCTCACATGTCGCAGCAGGCTCAAAAGAAGCTAAAGTAAGTTTTCCATCACAAAATTCAAGTCCCAAGGAGGGACAGGATTGTGGACAGGAGACTTCAAGGTGAAGAATGCCTCTTAAAAATGTACAGGACACCTCCAGTTGTGCCACCGTATGGGCATCAATGGCCACATGGAAAGCAGAGATGGCAGATCGTGCACCTTAAGAGAGGAGTACCTCAGACCGGAGTCCGAGAGGGAGAACAGGTGCTCCAAGATCTGATTCACAGTGCAAGTGAAAGGATCTGGCTTACATGAAGTAGCCCATAGCGCAAAACACTTCCACTTCATAGAATAAGTGGCCCTGGTAGAAGGCTCCCTAGCCTCCACCAGGACATCAGACACCTTGGGTGACACCACAAACAGGGCTATGTCTTTAGGATCCATGGTGTGAAGGTGCAGGGACTTGAGGTCCGGATGTACCAGGGTTCTCTGGTTCTGGGAGAGCAAGTTGGTGTACAGAGGCAGAGGTTTTGGGGGTTCCACTGCTAACAGCTGTAGTAAGGGGAACCAGATCTTCTGAGGCCAAAAGGGGCAATGAGCATCATCGTGGCCCCTTCCATTTGGAACTTGATTAGAAACCTCTGAAGCAGCAGGAAGGGAGGGAAAGTGTACAGAAACCTCCCTTTCCAGGAGGGGGAGAACACGTCTTGCCCAAAAACTACAGGCCCTGGATCTAGCGAGCAAAAATGCGGCAGTTTTGCGTTGAGTAGGGACACAAAAAGGTCCAACTCTGGATGACCTCATCTGTCAAAGAGGTCTTCTACTACCAACGTCTGGAGCTCCCACTCATGTCTTTGACTGTGACCAGCTTACATTGTCCACCAGGATGTTTTGGATGCCTGGAACATGGATAGCCGACAGTTCTAGGCCATAGTCCATAGCCCAATACCAGATTTTCATCGCTTCCCTGCAGAGGGGATATGGGTGAGTGTCCCCGTGCTTACTGATATAGTGGTTGACACTAATGTTGTTCGTCTGGACCAACAGAAGGCCTGGAGACAGCTGAGTCTGAAAGGCCTGTAGGACATAAAGAACCACTCGCATGAGCCAGCCAGGTGGCGCTGAGGGTTGAGGTGCTGGATGCCACACCTCACGCCACATTGGCAACCCGGGTTCGAGAATACATCTGGGCCATTGAGGGTTGGCCAGGGAAGGAAAGGACTGAGCATCCATAGGACTGCTCTCCTTTCCCTGGGGAGGGACTGGGGCATCCATCGCACTGCAGCGACTCACAATGGAAATCAGGGGCACTACAGGAGCGGTGAACATGTGGGGTGAAAGTGTGGCAGACGTCTGCACATAGTGCCTCGATGTCTCTGCATGTCCGCACTTCACGGGGAAAAAATACAGGGAGGAAAAAATGGCAGATGACCGAGGCAGCTTGATGGCCTCACTTCAGCAACCAGGGGGCCTGTCGTGGAATCTCACTGTGGTAGTGGTTCCCAGCCCCGCACGGGGGACATGGAGGGGGGCTCCTCCCTGTGGGTACGGTGTTATGCCAGCTGGTTTGTGAGTGAGTCTGTGGGCCGAATGTGGATTAAGGTAGCGGCTGGAGGTAGGCAGAACAGGCTGTAGGGAGCATAAATAAATGATTGATATATATATATATATATATAAAAAAAACACTCACATCTCCAGAACACTGATGTGGAGAGAGGACTCTAGCGTGGACATTCCTTGGGATTGGAGGACCCCAGATGAGCGCTCCACCCCATCCCTGAAGCATCTGTGGTAAGAATCTGATGAGGGAAAGGAATAATAAAAGGAACCCCTCTGAGTAGGTTTCTGGGTTCCATCCACCAGAGAAGAACTCTTTTCATGGAGGAGGAGACCAGTACCTCCTGGTCCAGGTTGTCCGTATGCTGGTCCCACTGAACTCTCAATATCCACTGGGGAATTCTCATATGCAATCTGGCCAGAGGCACCATGACCATTGCTGCCGCCATTCATGCCCAAGAGTCAGAGGAAGGCTCTGGTTGGGACATAATAGCTATGGAACTGCAACCTGACTTGGGCCATGAGACAGTCCACCCTGCCCTGGGGCAGGAAGGCCATTCCCTCAGCTGTGTCCAGGACCGCCCAGATGTACTGACGTTACTGACCAGGCATCAAGATGGACTTGGGCAAGCTGACTGTAATGCCCAGATCCTGAAACAGTTGAATGGTATGGTCCAGGATGCACAAGAGGCTGTCCTTTGACAAAGCTTTGAGCAGCCAATCGTCCAGATAAGGGAAGACATAAAATCCTTGTCTCCTGAGGACAGCCGCGACCACTGCTAATTTACTAAACACCCCAGGAGCTGAGGACAAGTCAAACAGCAAAGCCCTGAACTGGAAATGTGCCCCCTGAAACTCAACTCTTGAGATATTGTCTGTGGGCGGCACATATCCAATGTGAAGATCTGCATCCTGCATACCAAGGGAGCATATTCAACCCACTTGTGCAGGACAGCAAAAGACCCTGGAGAGTTACCATCCTGAACTTCTTGTAGTAGATGATGACATTTAACTCCCCAAGGTCTAGAATGGGCCTGAGGCTGCCTGTGCATTTTGACACCAGGAAGAAATGGAAGTAGAACCCCCTGCCCTGCAGGTCTTCTGGCACAGGTTCTATGGACCTTTTCCTGAGCAGGGACAGAATCTCCTCCCAAAGTATGGGGATTTGGTCAAGGGGGTAAGAAGAAGGAACTGAAGGCCACTGTATGAGTTCCAGAGTATGGCCATGGCTTATGAGCTGCAGCACCCAATTGTCGCCTGTAATCTCCTCCCGCCTTTCCTGGTACAGGGAGCACTGACTCCCTACCACCTCCACCAGATCCACTGGGGAAGGGGTCGGGCAAGGAGTCAAGTTGAGAAGCAGGTTGTAGCCAGTGCTGCCACTCCTCCTCAAGAACCTTTAAAGAAGGAGGAGGAGGGGGGTGGGCAGGGCTGAGGCAGCCTTACATTTGACTGGCTTGAAGGAGGGTCGGGGTCTATGGGTAGCCCGATGAGTCCCGAAGCTTGTAAGTTGGAGAGGATATCCTGAACATCAGCACCGAATACATAGATACATAGACAGTGTCGGCAGATAAGGGCCAATGGCCCACCCAGTCTGCCCATTTGAGCTTGTAAGTTCAGTTTATGTTTTCCTAGAAGTCTGTTGCCCCTTATCCCTGACCTCCAGAATTCCTTTATGTCTATCCCATGCATTCTTAAATCCTGTGATTGTTTCACCCCCCACCACTTCCTCTGGCAGGGTGTTCCACTTGTCCACCACCCGTTCTGTGAAGAAATTCTTCCTCATGTTTCCTCTGAATCGTCCTCCCTCCTTCATCCCATGCCCTCTAGTCCTGGTACATCTTTTTCGCTTAAAAATAGTGTATTCCTGCACCCTGTTCCTCCCTGTAAGATACTTGTATGTCTCCATCATATCCCCTCTCTCCCTCCTCCTCCAGGGAGTACATGTTCAGTTCCTTCAACCTGTCTTCATAGGACTTGTGATGCAATCCATGCACCATCTTTGTTGCCCTCCTCCGAACCTTCTCTACCCTGTCTATGTCCTTACGTAGGTATGGTCTCAGAACTGTACACTGTACTCCAGGTGGGGCCTCACTAGTGCCTTGTATAGTGGAATTATGACCTCCCTTTTCCTGCTGGTGATGCCCCTGCCTATACATCCCAGCATCCTATTTGCTTTACCTGCTGCCTCGTCACACTGTTTCCCTACCTTGAGGTCATCAGAGATGATAACCCCAAGATCCCTTTCCTGTTTGGTACATGCTATATCCTCACCTCCCGATATATTGTGCCAGGGTTTTTGTGCCCCATATGCATTATCTTGCACTTCTTTGCATTGAATTTCAACTGCCAAACCCCTGACCATTCTTCAAGTTTCTGCAGGTCCCTTCTCATTCTGTCTACACTCTCTGGTGTGTCTACTCTGTTACAGCTTGAATCTCCTGAAGGGAGCATTCATTGATGGACATCTAAACATCCTGAGCAAACCTAGACACCCGCAGCCAGAACTACCGATGGAGGCAGATGCCAACTGCCGCCACCTGGGCTGAAGCATCTACAGCATCGTAGGCCAAATGTAAGAGGTGTCGGCTGATGTACGGCCCAGATTTGAGGGCCTGAATGAGCGGTTGGCTAGCTGGTCTATCAGGCAGAGACTTGACCATCTCCATAGTTTGGTCCCACAAAAAATCCTGGTATTGGATCACGTGGGTCATATAATTAACTATTCTAATGGCCAAAGTGGCAGAGGCGCAAGCCAGCTTTCCAAAGTGGTCCAGCCTTTGGGATTCCTTGTCTGAGGGAAGGGAGCTCAAGTGTTTTGGCCATTTAGAGAGGTCGTGCACCATATTAATGCCCACTGAGTCCGCCTAAGGCTGTTCCCCAAAAAAGGGCTTCCCCACGGGGCTCTGTGTAACTTTTCAGCCTTCCTAGGCAAAGTGAGCATTAGGTTTGGGCGATGCTAGGCTGCCATGGTGGCATCCTCAAAGGTGTCAATCAGAGGAGGGACCACCAGAGTGGAAGAATCCAGCACACGTAGGTAAGGAGACACCTGGTGTTGGGAAGGATCTAGTTCCTCCATCTCAAAGTCCATGGCCAACTAAATCTGTCACATGACCCTGCTGAAAGATGGGTTGTCCGGGGTGACCAAGGTGTGTATTATGGGCTCTCTTCCCCATCAGAAGAAACCGTGGAGAGAGAGGGGGGAAGCCCCATTCATCCACTTCCTCGCCGGACTCCTTGCTCTTGTCAGCAAGTTGGAGGTCTGGGTGATAGTCTTCCTCTTGTCCTGGACGTATGGGAGGCATATCGGTGCTGGTCAACATGGGGCAGGGTGTGGTTCCCTGGGGACATCAGGCGCTGTGTCTGGACACAAGGGGCCTCTTGGGGCTGAGTCCTCCCGAGGAAGAAGCTGTGCTTACATAAAATCCCACAAAGATGACAGCATAGACTGGAAGTCTACTGTCACTGATGTCAGGTAGCCTGATGGTGTCGCATGGGAAAGAACCAGCACTGGCATCAGGTGTGGAGGTGGGGTTGGCGCTGTCTGGGGCCAAACAGGCATCGTAGGAGGGAGAGGCTTGGCTGGCGCTAGCGCCAGATGAGGGGAGGCCGGCATTTCCCAGAGGGAGATGTTGGTTGTAAGCACCTCAGGAGAAGGCGAAGGTGACCAAGGTAAGGCTGGAGGGGATGACAGAGAAGGTGTAGGGTCCATGGCAGAGGATGAGGTCACCTGCATGGAAGAGGGTGGTGGATAGGTGGCAGTAGAGGACCCAGAGATCATCATGCCCATGCAGGACTGAGCAGAACTGGCAAAGTCTCCTGACTGTGTACCTGCCACAAGAAGGGGCCTAAACAGCAGGGGCTGGGTGGTCTGGGAGGATCCCATCCTAAAGAGCCTCCGCCCGACAAGGAGAGGTTGGCAGGAGGCGCTGCCAGTGGTAACCCTGTGGGAGAGACGGCGTGTGAGGCAGAAGAGGCCACCCCTGAAAAGGTGGCCAACCCAGTTGCAGTCTTGGGTTTAAGTGGAGACCACAAACAGGAAGGGGACTGGGGTTTCATGTGGTCCTTATCCTGCAGCTTGTGCTTGCCACTGGCTTTCCCCTTGTCGGAGGGTTGCAACCCCTAAGACAGGGCCAGCGAAGAGGAAGAGCTTCTGGCTTGCAGTTCCCCATTCCTTGTTGGTGACCTTCTGCTGGAGGAGGAATTCGTCTAGGGCCCACTGGGGACATCCTAGTTAAAGCCTTGGCAGATATCACAGGCCTGGTAGTTGTGGGTAGGACCGACGCAGTGGATGCAGGCAGAGTGGCCATACTTCTCTGGAAACTGCTTCCCACAAGCACACTTCGATTTGGAGGCATTGTCAAAGGATGACAGTGGTTCCGATATGCAAAAAGAAATGAAAAAATTTAAAAACTAGGGAGAGAAATAAAGAAACAAGGAAAACAAAATGACGGTTGACTAAAGATTGCGGTAGTCTCTGGAAGTCTGTTGTGCGTTGGATGATGGCAGGAAAAGAACTGAGGGTAGCTTGGGGGCCACACACTCTTAAAGTGTTGGTTGATGTCAGAGGGGGACGTCGGAGTGGGCAGCCCCCTGATAAGAAGAAGAATCAGCATTTATATAGCGCTTTTCATACATCCAAAGCGCTTTACAAGCAATGCTAGACTGGTAGTGAAGTGACAATGTGTGGTGGCGGCCATATCGCACATCATCACCCACACACAGCCTGGATAATTGCATGAATCAGTTTTATGGGAAGGGGAATGTTGGCCAGGACACCGGGAATGTTCCTTACTCTTTGCGAAGAGTGCCCTAGGTTCTTTTACTTCCACCTGGACACACACCAGGACAACGCCAGGATGGGCAGAAGGGACCTCAGCTTAACGTCTGATCCGAAGGACGGCACACCCTAGCAGTACAGTACCCCAATACTGCACTCGGATGCCAGCGATTTTTAGGTGCAAGTCCAATTCCAGTGTGGGACGAGAACCCACAACCTTCTGGTCCAGAGGCGGATGTGCTACCAACTGAGCCACACTGACACCTAAGACTTCTAGCTAGAAAAGTTTCCAGGTGGTCCTAGCTGCCTGGTGATGGTAGTTTCATAGGTGTGGCCTGCTGCAAGAGATCTCCTCTAAGCAAGATCTTAAAGAGCTGGTGACATGTTCAGCACAACTTTAACAATTCATAATATTTAAGCACTGTCCGGCTTGTATATCCCATTAATTCTGTATTCCTCCTCCCCCCGATTATTTAGTAGTGAGGTCATTTGCATGAAAATGGGATCTTTGCTCTTGAAGAGTTAATCTATTTCTGCTGCTTTCTCCCTTCCTGAAGTCACAGAGCACACTTGTGACCTCATAGTTACTTCCACAGCAACTGATTGTGATGTCACAACAGAGGATTATGACTTGAAGTAGGGAATAAACTGTAGAGGCAGATCAACTCAAAATGAACTCTAATGGACAATGATCATATATTCATATCCATTTCTTTAGTAATAAATTATGGGGAGCAGAAATATATGCAATATAAATGGAATGCAAGCAGAATTGTACCTAATTATTATGTTTTTCAAGGTTTTCTTTGAGGCATCAGTAGCTCTTTAAATGTTTAGGTGCCTTAGGTCTAACATGTGCAACCACGACTACCACACAGTCTGTGTCTGGTTGAGTGGCATAATAAGGCTTAACAGTTGGTGTAGGGTACTGTTTCTCAGCCTTGCATGGCACAGCAGAAATAGCATTAGACCTGTGCCAGGCAGCAAATGTAGCATCCTCCAAAGCAGGTAAATAGGAGGAGTTATTATGGTTGGAGTGCAAGGGACTTTCAAAAATTCAGTCAAGTTTTTTCTTAATGGAATCTTCCTCTTCCACAGCAAAACCCATTTCAGCCTGGATCTGCTACATAACAGACTGAAAAGTAGGGTCTTTAGGTGGAGATCTGGGTGTATGTGCTACAGAGTTTTCACTGCAGGAAGACAATGCAGAGCTGGAATGGGGATTATATGGCTCTTCCCTAGATTCCTGTTACTCGCCATAATCCTCTTCCATTATGAGGTCTGGATTATATTCCATGTCAGTGTTAGCAGACCTGTCGATGGTGAGAGCACAGGACTGTGCTGGCGATGCTGGTGGCAGTTGCGAAGCAGGTATTTGCAGTGAGCTGGTAGTAGATGTCGATGAGACCTGTGCAGAAGGAATATCCATTGACTGTAAAACAGGCTGCAAGGGCAAGCCCAGCAGCAGTCGTCGTACCATGTCAGAGAACAATGTCAACACTGCTTGTGAATTGATGATGCCCTTGCCAGGAGTCATGATCACTGGAGTCGATGACTGGCCAAGACTAGTCTTCAATGGCAATGCACCATTTGCAGCAGGCCTGGTAGCACCTAAGCCAGAACAAAAGCTTGGTGTCTGTTTGACAGTCGGGGAGGCTGTAGCCACCATCACTGGAGGAGAGCTGTAGCCACCATCACTGGAGCAGACAGAAGTAAAATAAGGTCATCTGCCGGTCACAATGGTGACCTGGATCTCTCAAGGCAGGATTCCTTGTCCTTGTTCCTGTGCTTGTGCATCAATAAGGAATGGTCTTTTTTATTGTCATTAAGCTTTGAGAACTAGTCAACAGAGCTGGCAATCTCGTATTCTAAATTTGGTTTATCTCCTCCATGATGGCTGCTAGAATTTTCTTAAGAACAAATGCCTCTAGTTCCTTTCTGCAATATCTGCTTGTAGCCTGACTGAAGGTTTGGCAAATCTCACAGGCCTGCATGTTGAGAAAGAGGCCCTGGCAGCAAATGCACACCTCTTGGGTGTCGTTTCAAAATCTTCTCTTCATGCTCACAGCACCGGGAAGAGCACCGGCGGCGTGCAGAGGCGGTGGTGAATACCTGTAGGAAGAATAAAGAATGATGCTGTAGTTGATGTTCGCTTCTGTAGCAGGTCCTATGAGGCTAATCAACAGTAGAAAAAGAACTAAACAGAGATAACCATCCACATTTATATACATGCTGACACATGATGTTGACATGGACGGCCCCAGCTAGCAAACGTTTCCATCTGGTCCTACTGCCCAACAGCTGATGTTCCAAACACAATGCTTACGGGAACAGATATCCTCAAAGAAGATTAACAATTTCCTTCTTCCATGTATGTGTCTGTAAGACAAGGTATACTGTAGAGCAACAATGCTCAACGTGCACTGAAGGATTTGATTGTATTTTGTAATTTATATGACGTGAAAGCTGTTGTAGTGTTATTGTTTTGTATATCATTGAAGAATAATAAAATGACTTCAAAAATAAGTAAATGCAAAGCTGGAATGGATTGGGGAGGGGTAAGAAGCAGCTCAAGGGAGATGACCCTCTCCCTATATAAGGTCTTGGTTCGACCACATCTGAAGTACTGCATCCAGTTCTGATTAACACCCTACAGAAAGAACAATTACTAGGTTGAGGGGGTTCAGAAGGCCACCAACCAGATTATTGGTTTGGGGGGAGGAGCTGTGAGGAGAGACTGAACCTACTCAATCTGTTCAATCTAGAGAAAAGGATGTCATCACAATGTTCCGAATGCGGGAGAAGATAGGGATGAGTATACGCATGTTTCAGGTGGCCAGCTAATGCAGAACTAGAGGGCATGGACACAAACTGAAGAAGAGTGGAATAAAGAAAAACACTTAAAAAGCATTGCTTCACTGGGGGGCGGTTAACATGTGTGGTGATTTGCATATGCAGCCCATGATGCTTTGCATTGTGGGGGCATGTGTGATTTTGTATAACATGTGTAACAGGCTAGCCAGTGACGTTGTGGGAACTAGTATTGTTCAGGCTTTCAAAGCTAGACTAGGCAGACTTCTAAAAGAGAATGGCAATGAGAGTTGCACAGCATGAGTAAAGTAACATTCCAGCTATTAAAATTTGGATGCACGTTCACACCCAATTTGGGTATATTCACTGCTATGTGGCAGACAAGGAGGCCCCTAAGTCCCTTCCATCATTACAATACCATGTTATTATGCTAAGATACAAAAACCTTGGCATGAGCTGAAGTACTAAACATTTACACAATTAAAATACAGTGCAGCTCACTGATTAAAACCACCTCTTGATTGCTTTATATGATTAGAATGCATACAGTATATATGGCTTTGATCAACTACTGCTTTCTCCTGGACCCAGCAGAAATCAGCTATCAGCTAAAAAGAACTGTTTGTTGGACAAGGAAATGAAAGTGATGCATTTGTAGAAATGAAGAATGCTGAAAACACAGGGATAAGTAAATAAACGTACATCTCTCATTTCAAACATTTTCAGAAGTGTTTGTGGGGGAGGATATTCCACAGTTCCTTTTATAAAATGTCAAACATTTATTGAGCCCCTTAACCTACTGTAGTGCTCTCTGGCACCAGTATTCACAGCAGCTGATACAGGCAGCAGTGGGGCTGTTACACAGTACCTTCCACTGCTTCCTGCAGCATGGACTGAATGGTACAGAGAAAGAACTCCAGTGTGTCAACTTAGTACCACTGAGATGCGTTCTGAACAAAATGAAGGAGACAAATACCTTGGCCAACAAAACATGTTCTTAAATGTTTATTTAAATAAAAATTATAGTTTATACAAGACTTTTTTGCAGTTAATAATGATTTTCTTAAAAAATGTACAGGGTCAAATGTTACATTAATTCAACGTCTCTTATACAATTTTTTCTTCTACAGAACAAAACTTACACCAATACCTAGTATTCACAACTTCAAAATATAGACTTTCAAATGGTATAGAGAAGAATAAACCATTTCCCCCTTAAGATCTGTAACAGCAAAAAAAGTATTTGCCTCGATTTTTAAAGTCACATTTTACATAGTGGTTCAGTCTTTAATATAAGACAAAACACATTTCTGTCCTTCCAAAGGCAAGTAATCTTTGCTTCCCACTCTTGATGTGGTAGTTTCACACTGATAAGCAGCTGTCAGTACTGCTGCTTCCAAATATGCAACTCTACCACCTCTGGTAGCAGCTGGAGGGTAGTGGAAGAAATGTTTTTATTTATTTATTCAAGTGCAGATAATTTTTATACAGTCTCCAAAATGTAACAAAATAAAAAATAAAGACGCAGCTAGTCGTCATCTCCCTTGCTGACAAGGGTATCAAACTCAATGCTGCACTTCTGTTACAGAAATCTTTTGTCAACATATACAGATCAATGGGCTGAAAAAGGGAATAGGCCAAAGAAGCAGTGCAAGACACACTGTAATACATTCGCTATCAGCAGAAAAAGAACCTGCGTACCAATATAGTCCTAGTGTTTGTATTACACCTGCAGAGATTTGTTAACGATGCTAGTCTTACTGTAGTAGTTTGATGAAAATACAATTCACTTTAAACTTACTGTGCAGCCAGTTAGCAACCCACTCCCTTTATGTGATGGCAATGAGCTGGCAACTACTGCCCTCTCAGCAGCAGCATGTGACTTTCAACTAGAAGTATATTTAGGCAGCTCATTCAGAACTGAGCAGAAACCAGCTAACAACCACAGATCAATGATTGAGAGATTTCCTATGCAGAGCATGAACATCTCAAATGCTAATAAGCTGATAACTGGCTTGCACACAAAGTTTAATGTGAGCTTTGCTTTAGGAGGTATACAAATGCACAAATTTGTCAAATATTATTGTATATGTTTTACAGAAATACATTATTTGAATATAACTGTATTGAAACCAAACATTTCAATATTTATTTGCGAAAGCTACTTCATCCCTGCTCACCATCTTCATCCATCATTAATTGTCGCATTTCTTCTAGCTAGGATGACAAAGCAAGGGGCTACTTTCACAGTGACATTGTCCAAGCTGGACCCCGAGATAGCAGCATCTGCCTCAGTCACAGTGAATGTATTCTATGCACAGCCTACAACAGCTCAGACAATGGAAGGGGCAGAGTAGGTGGGGGGCACACCCCTGAAACCTAGTCTCACAGTTCACCACACAAAGTGATGTCAAACTACTGAGCTCTCTCTCTTGCACTTTCCATTGCTGAAGCATAAAAACAGTATTTTGATTTTTTTTCCAACACGTTGACTCAAATGGAAAGATTCTACAGAGAATTTTAGAACTTAATCATATTACAGGATACACAACTGCTACAACAGAGAATGCTAATGGAACTCAGCTTCAACATTTTACTATAATTTCAAATAATGTTGATGTTGGTAGACAATTACTGTTAGGCCAAAAGATAAAAGTCTAAGCACCAGCAAAACACTAGTTGTGTTCAAAGTTGTCTCAATTCATGGAGTTTTTCACAAATTTTCTGCAACTTTGTGGAGAAAAGGCACTAACTGTGGATTTATGTGTAAAGCATGTGAAAATTCTGCAAAGTTGGCCCTACATGGAATTTTTCAACACAACTTTTGCAAAGTGGGCGCTGTGCAAAACTCTGTAAAGCGCAACATGCCCACAGCAGGGGGAAGTTTAACCTCAACATTCATACAAAACACTAGTTCTAGAGAACTTTGCATGCTTAAAAAATGATGTAGCATCCTGGCTTCTCTGCTCAAAAAATTTAACCAGTTAAACTTTCAAAATACTGTGTGCTTTTTCTCCATGTAAAGAAAACAGTTACCATGCAGTCTAACTGAGTAAGTCAGTATTGACAAGAACGTTTTTTTTCTTTTTTTAACTGCTATGGTGGTCGTGCAACAAACATATCTGACGTTATCTTACACAAACTTGTACTGTGGCATGAACATTTAGATTATATCGGCTCATTTACAGTCAACTGTCATTCTCAGAGCATCAGATACATGTTTAATTGGAAATACAGTAATTTCATAGGTTAGAATCTGGAAGGACTGGTTGGTCTGGTGGCGCAGTGACAGCACTACGCTGGTGACCAGAGTTTCAGAAGTGAGCTTCAATTTTTTGGGGGCTGGCCACGAGATGGAGGACTGAGCATCTGAAACACTGCTCTCCTCCTTCGGGGAGGAAGAAAGGAAGGGCCATCCCTTTTGTCTACCACCTTGCAAAGACTGAGTAACTGTACAGCTTGGGACACGGCAAGATGGGAGACAGACTGGGGCTGACACTGGCCACGCATGCACGGGTGTACTCCTGTATGTGTCACTGCACAGCAGCACCCTTGGGGAGGGAGAAAAATGACTGCTTACTGGGCAGATGAGGTTCTCCCCACCCCCACTTCTACTATCTCCTGGATTGGCTGCAGGTCTTCAATTCTGCTGTGGGCAGCTGGATATAAGGGGCGAAGGTGTATCTTGCCCTGCCTGGGGGGAGAGATCAATCTGAGGGGGAACCATAGTGGTGAGCTGCGGGTGGCCCGACAGTGCCAGGAAGCCCAATTAAGGGGAAGCCTTGGACGGGAAGGTGGCATTGGCTGGAGGTGCTAGGGGTGGCGGACAAACAGAATTGAAAAGAAGCAGAAAACGAAAATCAGGAAGGACTGAATCATTTTGCAAGTAAAAAAAAAAAGATTGTTTTAAGTCCAAAATGTTGGCCTGGAAAACTAAAGTAAAAGATTACATTCTGCCAGACCCATTTTTTTTTCATTTCTGAGGTTTTCCAGTGCTGTTTGGGCAAAATACTTGCAGACTCATGTTAACAAAAGGCCCAGGTGATCCACTGATATTCATATTTTAATTCCATGTTACTTCACATAACCGTACTACCGGGTTTGGTAAAAAATATCAATAAGCAAACTGTTCGAGTTTGCTGATCCCCACTGAAAGTTTACCAGCACTTAACATTTCCAATCTGATGCTCTGAAAAGCAGAAATGCTGTATACTGTAGAAGTGAGTGTCAGTGAATGGCATTTTTGTAATTGCACAGATACACTGAAAGAGCTCTTTGAAATGTAGCTTCATGTGGATGGCGGCGTACTTCCTATCACAAACTGCCTAGCAGAAACTTTATATTAATTAACCAAGTAATATCTGGCAAGAGTCGTGGGAAATGTACAGTACCGTCAGAGTAATCCAGCAGTAGGCAAAGTAAGTCACTGGATTGTGAGGTAAATTTCAAATGAAAAGTGGCTTTCTGGAGCTAACATGCAAGGATTTAAAGAGAGGCAATCCCCTACCTAACTGGTGCAAAAATCAAGGTTATGTGCAACATACTAGAAATAGCATTCTATATGACGGGTTTTAGATAGAAATAAAAACGTTAGTGCACTTTAAAATGAAAAGGGGCAAGGTACAATTAGAACTAGTAAAAACACAAATATCACAGAAGCCACAATGTTCTGCTGGTCACTGTACTGCTACGCCATTTACTATACATTCTGAAAGGAATACATTTTAGGAACAGTTCCTTAGTATTTCCACCAGACATCTAATATTTAAGGCTGCTTGTTAACGGACATTTCGGTGACAAGACTTGTGTTGTTTCAATCTTTAAAAAATTATTTCAACATAAAATGACTTGCAGCAAAACAAAAAAAAAACTGTGGTATTTATGCATAACTTCAGACATAAAATGCCTCTGAAATGAATCACTTTTGAATACAAGTTTCAACAGGGCTTTTCCAGAAGGGCAGATATTTCAAACCCACCCAGAGTTTGGAAACACTCAATGCGGGCTACATATTATATCAAATTCAAACTCCAAAAGTAATTTCTGATTTCTATGACTTCAACCACTGTATTCTCTCATGATTGTTTCATTATAAAACTACAAAAGGTCAGAATGAAAGCGTGCAATAATGACAGCATACCTTTACCCGCAGCTAATGACTGATAGAAAAAATGAAAGGCCTCAGATGAGATGAAGCAAGTAAAAAGTCAACTAAAGACCGTTATTGTAGTTATCAATCAGTATTTTTTTCATTAATGGGAGACCTGAATGGGAATTTTGGTTTACATTTTTCTAGTCATTTTAAGAGGCAAGGGTGCTTTTTTCTTTTGCTGTTGTCCAGCTAATGTCGAATTAAGCAATAGAAGGTTAACAGATTTGTTGAAGGTCACTGTGAGGCAGTGATGCCAGCAGGATTTGAATTCAGCTCTTCTGGTTAAGAGTTCTATGCACTAGCCACTACGCTACACTGCCTCCTTAGGGCAAACCACATTTCTGAAATGCAAAATCTTCACTCTGATTACATGCCCTTGGCATCAAGATTTTCTGAAAATGTGTAAAGAGTCAATAATTTATTTTGACTGTTTATTAACATGACTGAAAATGTAAAAAAAAAAAATTAAATAAAACCTTTATAAAACTGAAAACAATAACTAAACTGCCCACAGAGTTAAGGGGAGAGTAAAAAAAAAACTATAGATTTTGCATGTAAACAAAACAGATAAAAATATTTACTTTGAAATATGTGACACACACACTCTCTATTCAGGAACTACCACTGGAACAGTGGAACACTTCTGTGACTGTAGCATCCCATTAGGTTAGAACAAAAGGTACAGCTGAGTGCAGATCCATTTTCTGCTGAATGAATTCTGGAGGTCTCTGGAGACAATCTTTAAAAGTACACCATCGAAAACCCATTAAATGGGCTGCGTAGTTAGGATACACTCCTGCTTTTCAAAGGCCCAGACCGATCCATCACATTGCAATATTTGTATAAGGTACTTAACCACCACTTTGCAACAAGGCCCATCGTCTGTCTCATAAATATACACTGCTTTAACAGACTTCAGTGAGTACTGTAAACCATGACATTATAGCACAGTCTTGCACATGAGTACACAAAGCGACTGGAATAAGACTGCATTGTTGGGGAAAAGTCTGCCGTTAATAACGTTTCCGCATCCTGCACTACAGGCAGCTCTACATGTCTCCTTGCACTTTAATATCTGTAAACAAATGTTCAAAGTGCTGACTGTGCAAGGCTTATAGTGATTATTATAGCATTTTCACCATTTCCTACAAAAAAAACATTAAAACAAATATTAAAGGCATATATAAAATATGACTTTTTAGGCAATCTGTACAATGCTAAGCTCATAACTTGAAAAACTTTTAACAAAGTAGGTTATGAGTTTCCCCCCATCTAGAGTTGCAGTATAAAACCGTATTCAAATGTTTGAAACCAGGATGCTAGGTTTCATTGTTGGAAGCTGCAGATATCACTTTCAGGTACTGGTTGTTAATTGTCTCGAATGCTTCATCTCGATGTACCATGGCACCAAACACTAGCGGCTGAAAAGGGAGATGAAAATAAGAGAACATTAAACAATTTGAAGACAGCACTGAAGATGTAGCATAGGCTGGATATACTTCTGCCACCTCTGATGATACAGTTTTGAAAGGTGCAATTCAAGTAGTCCTCGTAAATGCCTTCCTGAACAGTTTATGACTCATAAACATCCACATGGTAGGGTAGGCTAATACGGGATGAAGTCAAACACCATAGGCTGGTCTACCTATTTTTTTTTGGCTTAAAGGGTAAGAATGGATTCCCATGTGGATTCCCCAATTAAGCTTGTTCTATTTTATAATGTGCGTGTCTTTTTAAAGCAGAAGTGATGTTTATCCACTTTTTGGCAATGAGGATATGCTCAATAAAGCTGACTGAGTGCATTCAATTTGTGTGCAAGCTAGAGGTGGGCAGACAGTGTTCCAGACTGACTGAAGACCCATGGATGGTGCTTTTTTAGCAGGATCAAGATCATCCAGATACTTTAGCCTATTTAGCTTTTCCTAACAGCTACTAACTAGTGTCCCAATGCAGTGGATAATCTGCCTATGTCATCTTTTGGTTTGACCTGCCGTATGTAGTGACTGCATGACCTAACAAGACAGAACAGCAAGTCTTTTGTTTAGATCTAGATTGTGACCATCTGCCAAATGGCATAGAAGGTTGACTAAATAACACTGATCTTATTCAATCTTTTCCAAATCAATAGACAAGGGAGTGGATGAGGATAACAGAAGACGGTCACGATCTGGTAGGTGGATCTGGAGTAAATCAGTAGCACAAACACTGCTCCTTATTGCACATCTTTTTTTTCACCCCAATGCTGTTTAAGCTGTTAGTCTTATATTCTATTGTAGGGAAGCTGATAGAGTCACTGGTCAAAGAGGCACTTTGTGGACTACTTGGAGAGCAATGGTCTCCAGGACAGTAAACAGCATGGATTCATGGTAGGGAGGTCCTGTCGGACTAACCTGATAGTTTTCTTTGGCTAGGTGACAAGGGAGCTGATAGGGGCCACACTAAATATTTGCTCTAGTTTGATTACGGCAAGGCTTTCGACTCAGTGCCTCACAGATGCTTGCTGTAGAAGATGGAGGATCTGGGTGCAGCTAAGATCATAGTGAACTGGGTAGCTAACTGGCTAAAGGGGAGGCAGCAGAGGGTTGTAGTCAATGGGGTAAAATCAGAGGAGAGGGAGGTCATGAGCAGGGTATCACAGGGATCTGTCCTGGGTCCGGTCCTCTTCAATATGTTCATCAGTGACATTGGTGAGGGAATCTGGGCAGGTTGTGTCTCATCGCAGGTGACACTGAGCTCTGTGGGAAGGTGGATAGCATTGATGGAATCACAGAAATTCAGAGAGACTTACAAAGCTAGAACAGTGGTCTAGGGTTTGTTAGTAAAGTGATTAGGATGCTGTGATGTCATTTTGAAGGGTATTGATAACAGAAGGGAAAAGGTAATACTTCCCCAATACAGATCCTTGGGGAGTCCACACCAGGAGTACTGTGCCCATTTTTGGAGCCCTCACCTCAGGAAGGATAGGGATAGGGATAGGCTAGAGACAGTACAGTGCAGGGTAATAAACAATTCAGGGCCAACAAAGCTGGTCCTATGAGGAGCGCCTCAAGGCACTTAACGTGCTCCTGGAGACAAGAGGGGAGATATGATAGAGACAGAACAGTTACGTTCTTGCCGCAATTGTAGATCTTCAAAAGAATCTCTTCCATTAGGCAACACATTTGGAATCATGCCCCTGTCAGCACTAGAACCACATGGAAACGTTTGCTAGCTGGGGTCCACCCATGACAACGTCATGCGTTAGCGTCTATATAGACGTGGGAAACCCCACCTCGCCTCAGTTCCCTGCTGGAGATTACTCACAGAGGACCTCCATTTCTGGGTAATCAGAAGAGCAAAGCAGCACCAAGCATATTAGGTGAAAAATGGTGCTGGACATAAACAGCCATGGATTAGGATAAGTTAGATATAATGAAACAACCTTTACTAGATAACATAAGGGGGATGGAGGGAGGGATGGCATGGCCTAATGGAAGAGATTCTCTTGTAGATCTACTGTTACAGTAAGTACATAACTATTCTATCTTCTTCAGAGATATCTCTTCCATTAGGTCACACCTTTGGAACATGTCTAAAGCAGTCTCAGAGGCACTGGGAGTCTGGTACATTCTGATTCAAGACAGCAGGCCTTGTAGTACAGCAAGTCTAAGACCTGTTTGTCTACGAGAGACTGTCAAGACTGTAGTGCTTAGTGAAGGTATGGACAGTGCTCCATGTGGCTGCCACACAAATGTCAGCTGTAGAGACATTTGTGAAACAAGCAACATATGTGGCTTTACCTCTTGTGGAGTGCCTTTGAACCACACCAGGAATTCCTCAAAGTACTTCCTTTAACAGAATGTAATATAATGCATCAGCCATTTGGACAGGCCCTGTTTAAACATGGGGCGCACGCTTTCCTCCCAGGGGCAAACAAAAGAAAAAGCTGAGAGGGCTTTCTGCAGTCCTTGGTGCAATTCACATAGTGTCTCAGTACCCTATCAACATCCAAAATATGTAGCAATGCTTCACCCGGTTCGGCATGCTCAGGGTACTAAACAGGAGGGCGTATCGTTTCATTCAACTTAAAGGAGTAGTCCAGCCAGAATTTGCAAAAAACATATGTTACGCAGTGTCACATGACACAGGGTGCATCGTAGGAGACAGAAAGCCAATAAAACTATTTGATATGGAGAGCCCCAGGGGTCATAAAACTACCATACAGCTAGCAGGCTAATTTAGGAAAACTCCTAATAGCCGGCAGAGGGAAGGGCACACTAGAACTTAAAATGCATATCAAAACACTCTGCACAACATATGTTTTTTGCAAATTCTGGGTGGACTACTCCTTTAAACTCAGATACCACCTTTAGTAAAAACTAAGGATTAGTACACGGAGAGACTCTGTCTTTGTGGAAAATCAAAACAGCGGACTCAGACATGACTGCCTGCAGCACTTAAATACTATTAGCAGACGTGACTGCAACCAAAAATAATGCTTTCCAAGACAGGAAGTGTAAGTCACAACTTGGGGCTGGCTCAAAAGAAGCCAATGGCAGTTTCTCTAGGACATAATTCAGGTCCCAAGGCAAGACTGGATTACAGAAAAGAGGTTTTATATGCAAAATATCTTGCAAAGAAGTATTGGTGATCTTCAATTGTGCAACCATACGCCCATCAATAGGGGTATGGCAAGCTGATATAGCCGCCAAATGCACCTTTAGTGTGGAATACTGAAGACCAGAGTCTGACAGTGACAGCAAGTATTCCAGTACCACATTAAAAGACAGGTGAATGGGTCTAAATTCCTGGAAGCAGACCACGAAATTAATTGCTTTCATTTTAGTGAATATGTTTGGTGGAAGTTTTTCTGGATGCAATCTTAGGTGATGCAACAAAATGTGCAATGGCTACGTCTTAAGGAGCAATGCATGCAGATGCAGGGACTTCAGGTCTGGACGGACCAGAGATTCCTTGTCCTGTGGCAACAGATCCCTGCATAGAGGAACAGCAATTAGGGGCTCAACTGCCAGCTGCTGCAGAAATGGAAACCATATCTGATGAGGCCATAAGGGAGCAGTTCGGTGGAGGGCAGCATCCTCCATCTTCACTTTGAGCAATATCCTCTGCGTTAGTGGAACTGGTGGCTTGAAATGCAATGTATACAGAATTTCCCTTTCCACGAAAGTGTCTTGCTAAAAAACTCCAGGCGCTAGAGCGAGCAGAAACGTGGCAGTTTTGCCTCGTGTGGGGATGCAAAAAGGTCCAATTCTGGATGGCTCCATCTTATGAAGAGGTCATCTGCCACTGAGGTCAGCAGTTTCCATTCATGCATCTTGGCGGGTGACCTGCTTCGTCTGTCTGCCAAGACATTTAGGACACCTGGGAGATGCAAGGTTGACAGGTCTTGGCCTTGTGACAGTGCCCAGTACCACACTCTCACTGCTCCCCTGCACAGGGGATAGGAATGAGTGCCTCCCTCTTTGTTGATATACTGCATCACGCATTGTTCATTTGTATTAATAGAGAACTTGGAGTCAAACACTCCTGAAATGCCTGGAGGCTGTACAAGACGGTCCTCATCTCCAAAACATCGATATGTAACTTGGCCTCCACCTGGGTCCAAGAACCTTGTGTCTGATAGGGCCCCAGGTGTGCACCACAACCGGAACAGGAGGCATCTGTGGTGAGTATCTGCTCAAGAGTTGGAATATGGAATGAGAAGCCCTTTAATAGGTTGTTGCAGTCCATCCACCAAGTCAGTGCTCTGCGCAATGGAGTCATGACAAGTAACATTTGGTTCAACTCGTCCATCAGCTAATCCCATTGGACTCTTAAATGTCCATTGAGGGATCATCATGTGTAAGTGGGCCACTGGCACAGTGACAATGGCTGCTGCCATGAGTCCCAGAAGATGTAATAAAGTTCTATCTGAGATGTGATGACTAATGTACACCAATCTTGCTTGAGCAATCAGGTTTTCTGCCCTGTCCAAGGGTAGGAAAGTACAGTCCTTTTCTGTCCAAGACTGCTAATATGTACTGTAGTCTCTGGCAAGCAGTCAGGAGGACTGGCACATTCACTGCGACTTCTAAGTCGTTGAACAACTGCCATTTCTGAAACAGGGTATGTAGCAGATGTTACCTGGAATGGACTGTCAATAGCCAGTCATCCAGATATGGGAATATATACAGGCCTTCCCTGCAAAAGGCTGCTGCCACACAGCTGACAAGCATTTGGTAAAGGCCTGTGGTGCAGAAGACAAGATGAAGGGCAACACTCTGGACTGGTAATGCTCCCCTTCCAGCATAAAGCGAAGATAATGTCTGTGAGCTTTTCTGATATTAGTATGAAGATATGCATCCTTCATATCCAGGGAGCAAGCCAGTCCCCTGTTTGTAACAATGAAATCAGAGCTTGCA
Organism: Neoceratodus forsteri; assembly: GCA_016271365.2. Taxonomy (NCBI): domain Eukaryota; kingdom Metazoa; phylum Chordata; order Ceratodontiformes; family Ceratodontidae; genus Neoceratodus; species Neoceratodus forsteri. The sequence continues at coordinate 639,785,278 of CM028131.1, forward strand.
GACAGACCATGCAAAACTTCTTGTATTCTATGTAGACATTTAAGCCTCTCAGATGAAAAACAGGGTGCAGATCTCCTGTTCATTTGGAAACTAGGAAGTATCTGAAATAGAACAGTACAGTTACGTAAGAACTTACCATAACAGTAGCTCTTTGGGAGGAGCTCTTGCAGCAGGCTACTACCATTAGGACTATGCCGAAGGCACTAGGACCCACTGGAAAACTCTTAGCTAGTAGTGTCCAGCGGGGGCTGCCCCAACGTCGGCTCTGCCCTGACATCAGCCAGTGGTACAAAAGGGGGTGGTCCCTAGTCCCACCTCAGTTCACCTGCCGGAGACCCGTGAACAAGTCCCGGCAGCCAGACCAGGCAGAAGCTTGCTGTAAAAGGGATGTGATACAGCAAACCAGTGGGGAAGGAGGGTGAGAAAGCAGCACCTGTTGCTAGAGCGCCTCTCAAAAGATCTACTGTTATGGTAAGTTCTTACATAACTGTGCTATCTTACTTCAAATGGGAGCTCTTGCAGCAGGCTATTACCATTAGGACTGAGTCGCAAACAGTCCCGTGAAAAGAAGAAAAGAAAAGGGTGGTGGCTGAAAGCATCAGTTCTGATAGGGCTCTTAAGAAAGGAGGTCCTGAAGGACCGCTAGGCCAAACCCGGCCTTCTGCCTAGAAGCAATGTCCAGACTGAAGTGCCTAATGAAAGTATGCACTGAACTCCAAGAAGCTGCTGCACAGATGTCTCTAATGGAGACATTTCGCAAAGATGTAAAAGAAGTGGCCACTCACCTGGTAGAATGACCTCTGACTGAACCTGGAAGGGTCTTGCTGTACTTGTTGTAACAGTAAACAATACAATTAACCAGCCATCTAGAAACAGTCTGTTTTGAAACCAGATTGCCTAAGCACCGAGACGAAAAGGTGACGAAGAGCTGCTCCGTTCTGCGGTGAGCAGCAGTGCGCTTCAGATAATACCTCAACACCCTGTGGACATCCAAAGTATGCAGGAGAGCTTCCCCTCTATTCAAATGGTCTGGGTAATACACAGGAAGGTTGACATACTGATTCAATGTCAACTCAAACTGCTTTGGGAAGAAACTTAGGATTTGTCCTTAGGGAGACCCTGTCCCTATGAAAAATTAAATAAGGCTCCATACATATCAGGGCCTGAACCTCAGAAACCCTCTGAGCAGAAGTGACTGCAACTAAAAAAGGACACTTTCCAAGAAAGAAAGCGTAGCGCGCAATCTGCGGCAGGCTCAAATGGGGGAAGGGTAAGCTTCTCCAGCATAAAAAGGAGATCCCAGGGGGGTATTGGATCTCAGATGGGAGGCTTAATGTGTAAAATGCCCCTCAAAAAGTTATGGGACATGTCCAGTTGCGCCAGTGTTTTACCCTCCACCAGCATGTGATATGCTGAAATCACTGATAAGTGCACCTTAATGGAGGAGTAGCTCAAGCCTTGGTTTAGCAAGGAGATGAGATACTGAAAAACAGAGTTCACAGAACAGGAAAGGGGTTCCAAGTGATGACGTGAAGCCCAAAGGCAAAAATGCTTCCACTTCATAGCATACGTGGACCTAGTAGAGGGCTTTCTAGCAGAGACGAGAACGTCAGACACCTCCTGGGAGACCCCATACATGGATTTGACGTCTGCAGGAGCCAGGCACGAAGATGCAGGGACTTGAGGTCCAGATGAACCAAATTTCCCTGTTTCTGAGATAGCAGGTGCAAGCTCACAGGCAGCTGAATTGGAGGTTCTGTTGCCAGCTGCTGAAGTAGTGGGAAACAAATTTGCCAAGGCCAGAATGGGACGACAAGAATCAATCAAGCCCCCTCAGCCTGAAGCTTCAGGAGGACCCACTGAATTAGTGGAAAGGAAGGGAAGACATACAGAAACCTCCCTGTCCAACAGTTGGACAACGTGTCTGGCCAGGAAACACCAGGTGCAGACTCTCATGAGCAAAAACTGGGCAGTTTGGCATTGCGTGTAGACGCAAAGAGGTCCAGCTCTGGGTGATCCCATGTATCGAAGAGCTAGTCCACCACTGACTAGAGCAATTCCCACTAGTGCGCCATGGACTGAGAGTGACTTATGCTGTCGGTCAAGATGTTTTGGACACCTGGAACATGGTCTGCAGCGAGGCTTAGATGATGTTCCAGGGCCCAGTACCAGACTCTCATCGCCTCCCTGCACAGGGGCAGGAGTGTGTGCCCCCTTGCTTGTTGACGTAGAACACTGCAGCAGTGTTGTCCATCTTGATAAGAAGAGAGCCTGGCGTAAGGTCTGCTTGAAATGCCCGCAAGACATTCAGTACCGCCCGCATTTCTAGGACATTGATATGGAGCGGTCGCTTGTCTGGAGACCATGTTCTCTGGGTCTGATCGTCTCCCAGATGAGCGCCTCAACCGAGCCCGGAGGCATCCGTAGTTAGGGTCTGGCTCGGGGGCTCCTGCTGAAAAGGGAACCTTCATTCCAGGTAGGAGGGGTCCAGCTACCAAGAGTGTGTCCTTCTGACTGGATCTGGGATCCTGACCAGTTGGTCCAGACTATCGGATCTTTGGTCCCACTGTACGCTGAGTATCCATTGTGGGACTCTCATGTGGAGGCGGGCCAAGGGAAATGTAGGGATGGCCGCCGCCATGTGTCCCAGAAGCCTGAGGAAAGTCCTGGCCTGGCTTGCAGGGCCATGGATACCGTTCGGGTCACTGCCTGTAGATGATCTTCACTGTCCTGCAGGAGGAAGGCCATGCCGTGAAGAGTGTCCAGGAGCGCTCCTATGAAAGGAAGTCATTGACTGGCCTCCAGGGACTACTTTGAAAGGTTCAGGGTGATCCCCAACTCTCAAAAAAGAGTAAAGGTGTCTCTGATAGTGCTCAGAAGGAGTGCTCTTGAAGGAGCTGCTAGGAGCCAGTCGTCTAGGTAAGGGAAGACGTAATGGCCCTTGTGTCTTGAGAGCTGCAGCCACCACTGCTAGGCATCTGATGAAGAATCAAGGAGTGGAGGACAGTCTGAATGGCAAGACCTGGAACTGATAATGTCTCCCCTGGAAGTGGAACCTCAAAAACTTCCGATGGGGAGGAAAGACCCCTATGTGCATGTAAGCGTCCTCTATGTCCAGAGAACAGATCCAATCCCCTTGGTGCAACAGGGGATTGAGGCCTGGAAGCATCACCATCCTGAACCGTTTGTATTCTATAAAACAATTTAAAGCACTGAGGTCCAGGATGGGTCGAAGATCTTTGGTTTTCTTTGGGACCAGGAAGAAGTGGGAATAAAAACCTCTCCCCTGTTGTCCCCAGGGGACTGGCTCTATCACTCATTTCTGCAAGAGGGTCTGAATTTTGCCTTCGATCAAAGGGATGTGTGAAGGAGGATAATAGGAGGACCTTGGTGGATTGTCTGGAGGGACCTGTGTGAACTCCGAAGTATGCCCTCCCCTTATTAGATCCAGGACCCAGAGGTCTGGTGTATTTCTGCTCCAACCCTCCAGATAGAGGGAGAAGAGACCCCCTACTACCTCCCCCATGGCCTCTGCTGAAGGAGGGGGGGTCAACAGGGAGTCATTGGGAAGCTCCGGGAGTCGGCAGAGAGGGATGGGAGGACTTTGGGCCTCTAGAGGGAGCACCCCCACTGGTCTGGGTTGTGGCCTTCCTTTCGAAGCTGCCTCTCTGTGGAAACTGACCACGATTGTTCTGCCCTGAGGACTTACGATATGTCCACTTCCGAAATGGCTTTTGGTCCCCCTTGTATAATTTCCGGACTGACCAAATGGACTTCCTGGACTCCTGGAGATGAGAAATCAGCTTCTCAGTCTCTTCCCCAAACAGGACAGAACCTTGGAATGGGATCTCGATTCTGGACTGCAGATCCTGGGAGAATCCTGAGACTCTTAACCAGGCATGGTGTCTAAGGCAAATGCCGGGGCCGCAGCCCTAGTAGCCGCATCCGCAGTATCGTGCGGGGCCCTCAAAACATGAGTGCCCATGTCTGAACCCGATTTTAGGATTTCCAGAAGCTTGGTCTTCTGCACCGAGTCTGGCAAGGCTTGAGCAACTTCTTGGCCCTTCTGCCATAACGTGTTCTGGTACTGAACCATATGCGTTAGGAAGTTGAGAGACCTTATGGAGCAGGTGGAGGCAGAATAGACTTTCTTACCCACCTGGTCCAGATATCTGGACTCTGTGTCAGGAGGTTGCAAACTAAGGTGCTTTGGCTGCTTAGATTCATCATATGCTGCTCTGATGACCATGGAGTCTACTTGAGGGTGTTCCACCAGAAAAGGCTCTTCCCTTGATGCTCTATAAAGCCTATCCAACTTTTTCGGGAATGCCGGAGTGGTGGAGGGATGCTTCCAGGTAAGCCTTGCTAGGTCCTGGAAGGCATCCACTAAAGGAGGGACCACTAGAGGCTTGGGCTCCTTTTGCCTCAGGTACTTAGCCAGCCTCCGGCATTCTGGATCCAAGTCCTCTGTCTCCCATCCATTGGAGGCCTGGATGTGTCACATGACATCCATTAAGGTTGGATTGTCTGGAGGTGACCGTGGGGTGCTCTCGTCGGGGGACACCCTCTCCTTAGAGGGGGATCGGTCAGACTTAGCAGAGCTGTAGGCAGACCTGTGTCCCTCAGAATGCTAAGAAGCTGACAGAGTGGGAGGGGCTTCTGACCTCAGATAGCTGCCTACTGGCACACCGACGTTGGCTATGGGACCGATGTCGGACCAGGGACCGGCGGTGGCTCAAGGACCGACGCCGGCTGGTTGAGCATCTGTGATGACTGCCTGACCTTCAACGGCTAGGAGACTGCCTCCTGGTAGAGGAAAGGTGGCGGCTGGCAGATCTGGAATGGTACCAGCACCGGCGGCCCTTGGACCTGGAATGGCTGTGGTTAACTGCCAGGGAACAGGACCCAGGTTTTGCCTGATCCACCAGAGTGGAACTAGCAACTGGAGAGGACTGGGAGCTTCTTAGTACGGTCCTCCGGCTTGTCTGGAGCCAGTGTAGGGTCCGGCTTCTGTGGCAGAACATCTTGCCTAACCATGCTTCACCAAAATTGGAATAGGTTGGTGAGCTTCGGCTACCTGAGTGGACCGATGCCAGGTCCGACACCTTCGGGAGCTCTTTCACAGGGCAGAAGCCAGAGGAAGATTTAGCAGCAGGTTCCTGCTCCTTGGAGGAGGCCTTACCCGGAGCCCTGGCTAGGGATGACACTGGGGCTTTCTTCGGTGGGGCTGAGGCATGTGCTGAGGAGGGAGCTGAGGATCCAGCACCCAAGGTGGAAGAGCACAGGGGCGTAACCTTCAGCTTAGAGGGTAGCGTCAGTTGAGAGGACAGTCCCTGCTTGGCATCAGCCGACGCTGGGGTCTTAGTGTGCCCAGTGGATCCACTTTTCTCGTGCTTCGAATGGTGGGACCAGTCCGAACCGCCGGAGCCTGAAGAAGAGGCCTCATGGAGAGGAGAACGCGAGCGGAAGCGCAGGTGGGACAGACTCCGGTCCTTGTCGCAGGACTAATGCAACCTGTCCTTGTACTTAGACATCTCGCATGGTGAGCTCTGCATCACTGCAACCTGCTTTTCAAGAAGGTGGGCCTTCAGTGCCTTCAAGCGTTAAATCCTCGTCCTGCTGGTAAAGCCGTGACAGAACTCACAACCCTGGGCATCATGGTCTGGGTCAAGGAAGAACAAGCAGGCCTGGTGAGAATCCTTGGAAGGGGTCTGGCGGCCACAGGGGCACTTGGTCTTTTTCTGTACCAACGATGGAGATGACATAGAATGGAGGCATCACTGGGAAAGAAATAAAGCGGAGAAAAACACACTGCTGACTGCTAGACAAAGATCTAAGGGCAACCGTTGAGAGCGGGTCTGCGGTGGGAAAAGAACTGAGGATAGGCTGGGGACCGCCACCTTTTGTACCACTGGCTGACGTCGGGGGCAGAGTCGAAGTTGGGGGTGGCCCCCGCTGGATAATGCTAGCTAAGAGTTTTCTGGTGGGTGGGTCCTAGAGCCTGCGGCATAGTCCTAATGGTAATAGTCTGCTGCAAGAGCTCCCACCCGAAGTAAGATCCTTTGTTTTTTTAGCACGTTTTTGTATTAAAGCCCATACTTCTTGTTTTAGAAGGGAAACATGTCCCAGAGGATAACTGGAAGGAGGTGAAGGATCCTCCAGAGGGGTGTCCAAAAGCTCCAAACATGCCCCCTTGTAATTAGCTCTAGGACTCATTCGTCTGTTGTAACCTCCCTCCACTGTTTGCGATGTAGAGAGAGTCTGTCCCCTACAACCACCCCTAGAGGCAACAGTGGTGTGGGGGCAATCAGAATTGAGTCAAGCTGAACCAGTAGGGGCAGATTCACTGGCTCCAATGGCCTTAGGTGCATTTGAATGGGCACCTGTGGGAAGGGGGCCCAGCAAGATCCTAGTACCCTTACCTCGGCCTTGCTGATAGTAGGTTTGACGGCCATATCTGGCAACAGGCTGGCAAAAGGATCCCCTTTCACAACCCTGATCAGATGTGGGATAAAGGAATGTGACCAACCTTTGTGTCATTTTGGATGTCTGAAGGCTTCTAAGCGTCTCTTTAACATCATAGCCAAACAGTTTGCTCCCTCAAAACAGGGCATTTAAAATTGCTTGCTGTACATCATTTTCAAATCCAGCTACCCTCAGCCAAGAATAATGCCTCATGCAAATGCCACAAGCAGCTGCCCTGGCAGAAGCATCAGACACATCATATGCTGAGTGGAGCAAGTGTTTGCCAACCTCAGCACTGGAGGTCAAGGTTTTAATCAATTCATGCTTGGCACAGGCTTCTGACAGAGCCTGGGCTGCAGTTTTAGCAGCCTTCCACAGGCTGTTCTGATACTTAATCATATGGGCCTGGTAATTTGCAACTCTAAGGCCTAGTGAGGCAGAAGCGTATGTGCACTTACTCATCACACCCAGCCTCCTACATTCTTTGTCAGGAGTCAGAGTTTTCATGTGTTTAGGTGCCCTGGATCTATAACCACTGAGTCTGTCTCTGGTTGTTTGGCACAGTAAGGTTTGGCAGAAGGAGAAGGGTATGGCTTGCCAGCCTTTCGTGGTAAAGCAAGCAGTGAATTAGGCCTGTACCATGCAGTAAAGATAGCATCTTCCAAAGCAGGGTAAACTGGAGGAATAAAAATGGAGGAGTACAAGGTACCTCCAAAAACTCCATCAGATGTTTCTTGGAGGAGTCCTCCACCTCCACATTAAAGCCCATGGCAGTTTGCATTTGCTGCAGCATGGACTAGAATATAGGGTCCTCTGGAGGAGATCTGGGAGTGTATACCACAGAATCCTCACTACAGGAGGGCAGGGTAGAACTTGAGCATGGTACATAGTGTTCATGCTCACAGCTGTCTTCCTTCCTCATAACCCTCCTCCATAATGAGGTCAGAATTGTATTCTACCTCACTGTCAACCTCCCTGCTGATGATGGGAACCAAGTACCCCGCTGGCAATACCGGTGGCAGTTGAAAAGGAGGTATCTGCAGTGTACTGGAAGGCGGCATCAACGGTGGCTGACAGCCAGCAACACCGGTCATCAGCAACACAAGCTGCACAGGTAAGCCTGGTAAAATATGTGCATCATCTCTGAAAATTATGCCAGTACTGCTTAAGTGTTGATGATGCCCTGGCCAGGGACCATGACAACTGACTTAGACGACCGGCCATGGCCCATCAACGAGAGTGATGCACTGTCTATAGTACCTTTGGCAATGCCCGAGCCAAGCCTCGACCTTGGTGTCTCATCGACAGTTGGGGGGCTGTCATCATCACTGCCAGAATGGTCGATGAAGAAGGATTACCTGAAGGCTGCAGCGGCAATCGGGACCTCGCCTGGGAGGAGGATTTCTTTTTATCCCTGTGCTTCTGCTTATGGACCAATGATGAAAGGAGTTGGGGTGACAATCTAATCCTTTCCTGGTTCTTAGATTTCATCAACCACAATTCAGTCAACATAGCAGGTGATGCAGATTTCTGGCCTAGATTCTTTTCTACTGCCGCTAAAGTTTTCAATAACAGATACGTTTCTGAAGCTTCCTTTAGGTGTCACCTAGCAGCTTGGTTAAAGCTATGGCAGACCTCACAGGTTTGAACGTTGTGGAAGGGGCCTAGGCAGCAGTCACACAACTTGTGTGCATCGTAAAAATGTTATCTCTACACTTACAGTACCGAAATAAAGTGTCAGAGGATTTTGGTGGCATGTAGAGACAACAATTAATACTTATAAATATAAGAATGAAAGAAAATGGCAATGGCTAGTTGATGATGTTTCCAGTAGCAGGTCTGACAAGGATGACAGATGGTGGGAAAAGAACTGAGGAGAGATGGGGCATCCAGGAAGCTCCTTACCAAACATCCTAAAACAAAAAGTAATAAAATTTGGCCAACCATTTGGACAAGCACTGTTTAGATACAGGAGTGCACTCTTTGCCATGGTGAAATAACAACTGTGAGGACTTTCTGCAGTGCTTAGTACAGGGTGTATAATACTTGAGAATTCTATGCACATCCAAAGTATGGAGCAATGCTTCCCTGGATTGGTATGCTCTGGATAATAAACAAGCAGGTGGATAGACTGAGAGAGTAAACTCAGATACCACTTTAGCAAGACACTTAGGATTAGTACACACGGAGAGCCTTTCTTTGTGAAAAATCAAATAAGGCTGCTTACACGACAGCCTGTAGCTCTGAAATTCTTCGAGCAGAAGTAACAGTAACTAAAAATAATGCTTTCCATCACAGAAAGCGTAGCCCGGAAGACATGGCTGATTCAAAAGAAGGCTGGGGCAGCTTCTCAAGCATAAAATTGAGGTCCCAAGCTGGGACTGGATTCTAGACAGGAGGCTTTAAGTGTAGAATGCCTCTTTGAAAAGTATGGGTCACATCCAATTGGGCCACAGTACACCCCTAACAGGCACTTGAAAGACTGAAATAGCAGACAGGTGCACCTTAACAGAGGACTATTGCAGTCCTGCATCTGACAAGGACAGGAGATATTCTACAACTTGGTTGACCAGACAAGTGACAGGGTCTGGATGATGAGAAGTGGCCTATATAGCAAAGCGCTTCCACTTTGTCAAGTAATTGGCCCTGGTGGAGGGTTTTCTGGCAGCCACCAGGACATCGGCCACCTTCTGGGAGACCCCAAAACACGTATTGGCTATGTCTTCAGGAGCCAGGCATGCAGCCGGCGGGACTTAAGATCTGGATGGACCAGGGTCCCCTAAGCCTGTGTCAACTGGTTCTGGCAAAGGGGCAAGGGTACTGGAAGTTCCACAGCCAATTGTTGCAGCAATGGAAACCATATCTAATGAAGCCAGAATGAAACCACCAGAATTAGAGTGGCACCCTCCATTTGTAGCTTGATGAGCACCTCTAAATTAGAGGAAAGGGTGGGAAGGCATAAAGAAAGCTCCCTTTCAAGGAGGGGGACAACGCGTCTCACCAGAAAACTCTAGACCCTGGATCTAGCGAGTAGAAATGCAGCAGTTTTGCGTGAGTGGGGATACAAAAAAGTCCAACTGTGGATGACCACACCTGTCAAATAGGTCTTCTATGACTGAGTTCAGCAGTTCCCACTTATGCATTTTGGACTGTGATCGACTGAGGCTGTCCACCAAGGCGTTTTGGTCACCTGGCACATGGATGGCTGATAGTCCTAGACTGTGATCTAGAGCCCAGTACAAGACCCTTATTACCTCCCCGCGAGAGGTAGGAATGGGTCCCCCCTTGCTTGCTGATGTAATAGACCACACTGTGGTTGTCCGACTGCACCAACAGTGGGCCTGGAGAGAAAGATGGTTCTGGAAGGCATAGAGAGCTGACCGCATTTCTAGAACATTTATGTGGAGTTGGGTCTCCCACTAGGACCAGATCTCCTGGGTCTGATAAGGGCCCAAGTGCACTCCCCAACCCAGACCTGAAGCATTCATGGTAAGGATTTGGTGAGCGGTGGGGACAAGAATGAAGACCCCTTTCAAGAGATTGACTGGGTCCATTCATCGCTTAAGCACCTTGCGTACTGGGTAGAAGACAAGGAACAGCTGATTCAGATTGTTGGGGCACTGATCCCACTGGATCATGAGGGTCCACTGCGGGATCCTCATATGCAACCCGGCCAATGGGACTGTAACAATGTCTGTGGCCATTAAGACCAGCGGCCTCAGGAACATCCTGACTGGGACATGCCAGCACTGAGCCACAGCCAGGGTCTGCAATATGAGGCAGTCTGCCCTGTCCTGTGGTAGGAATTCCTTGCCTTGAGTAGAATCCACAACTGTCCCTATGTATTGCAACTGCTGGGATGGGGTGGCCACAAACTTGGGTAAATTAACAGTGATGCCCAAGGACTGGAACAACTGCAGGGTGTGTTCTAGAGTTAGCAACAGCAGTTCCCTGGACTTGGCTTTCAGAAACCAGTTGTCCAAGTCTGGGAACACATAAAGGCCTTTGTGTCTCAGGGCTGCTGCTATAGCTGCTAAACATTTGGTAAACATCCAAAGGGAAACACTGAACTGGTAATGCTCCCCCTGAAGGAGGAATCGTAGGTACCGCCTGTGAGAGGGAGCAAACCATGATATGCAGTTAAGCATCTTGCATGTCCAGGGAGCATAGTCAGTCACCCTTCCTGAACAGAGGAAGAAGGCCATGTAGAGTTACCAGCTGGAACTTTCTGTAATGGATGTAAAGATTCAGGTCCTTGAGGTCTAGAATAGGCCTCAATTACCCAGTTCTTTTGGGAACCAGGAAAAACTGGGAATAGAACCCTTTGTTCTTTGCTGCCTAGACACTGGTTCTACGGCTCTTTTGCACAGCAAGGTGAACACCTCCTCCCAGAGCACTGCTATGCGGTTCAGAGAATAAGAGGTGGGAACCGGAGGAAACTCTGGAGGCTGTTCTAGAAATTCTAGAGCATGGCCCTGTTTGATTATCTGCAGGATCCAAGCATCTGTGGTAATGATTCTCCACTGGGACAGATGGAGTGAGAACTGACCTCTGACCACCACCTCCTGGCTTTGAACAAGAGGAGGGGATCTGGCAAGGAGTCAGACTTTGATGAATCCACAGCCGGGACCACCCTCCTCCCCTGGACTGCTTAGCAGAGGAACCCATGGTGGAGGAGGGGGCAGGCAGAACTGGCCCTGTGCTTGCTGTGTGGCTTGGTTCTGGAGCTAGACATGTGAGAGACCTTACAAAAGGAGGGCCTTGGTCTGTTCCTAGGCTGGGTATGATAAAGGGAGTGGACAGACCTAACAGCCTGGCCAGAGGCCTGCAGGTCGTTAATAATATCCTGCGTATCAGGATCAAAAAGCTTGTGACCTAGAAAAGGAGAATTCAACACCTATTGCTGGACATCAGACGCAAAGCCAAACACTCTAAGCCAGGAGTGCCTTCTGAGGTAAATGCCAGTGGCAGCTGCCCTAGTTGCAGTATCAGCCATAGCATAGATGGCTCCGAGGAGATGCTTACTAATGTCTTCCGAGGCCTGGAGAATTTTGGAAAGTTCCTGTCTCTGGGAACCCTCAGGAAGGGCCTGAGCAGCAGCCTTTCCCTTCCTCCAGAAGGTATTCTGGTGCGTGATCATGTGAGAGAAGTAGTTGGCAATTCTAAGCCCCAAAACTGGCTGAAGCAAAAATCATCTTGCCCCAGAGGTCAACTCTCAGAGATTCCTGGTCAGGGGAGAGGGAGAGGGAGCTGAGGTGCTTGGTGACCTTGGAACTGTCATAAGCAGCCTTGATTACTACTGAATCCGTTTCCAGCTCAGCTGCCTAGAAAGGCAGCCCCAAGGGTGCCTGATAAAGCTTATAAGCCTTTCTGGGCATGGCAGGTACCAAGTTGGGCCTATGCCAGGCAACACTGGCAGCATCCTGCAGTGCTGGAAGCGGGGGGGGGGATAACTTTGGGTGGAGATTCTTGGATCACCAAGAAATCCACTAGGTTCCACCTTCTGACATCCTCCTCCTCAGTCTGGAAGCCCATGGTGGAGGAGCGCTGCTTCATAATATTAAAGAAGGAGGGGTCCTCCGGGGAGGAACCTTCGGGTGCATTTGACAGAGTCCTCACTCCTGGAGGAGGCAGTAGACTTGTCAGAGGCATCAACCTCCACATTTTCCTTTTCATCCTTTTCAACAGGGAGGATGAGATCAGGGTGATATTCCTCCTCTATGTTGGCCTGTTCTGCAGCAGGGACTGAAGGATGGAATACTGATGGCTTTCTAGGGGGCACGGGGCAGATAGGTCGAACTGGCATCGACCCAGCAGCAGCACCAGATGGCAAGGGCGATGAAGGCCCAGGCTGTGGAACAAACTGTTAGATGAGAGCCGAAGTTATAGAACTGAGAACCACATTGAGGTTGGCGGCAGGCTAAGGAAGCTCATTAACACAGGTATCAACAGAGAGAGCGAAGGACCCAGCTCTGATGAACTGCCAACAGCCACAGTAGAGGCAGTGAAGCCCAGTGCCTGTGGATCTTGCGGTTCAAGAGGTCTCAACAGTGGGGCTGGGGCCAATGACCCCTCCACAGCCCTGAGAAGGCTAGGAGAACTCTCCACCATGGGGGTCCTGCATGGAGAGAGGCCTAGAAGCTGAAGCATTCAGTGATGTGATCCCGGGAGAAGAGGAGGAAGAATCCAATGGGGACCGCGATTGCCGACAGGGTGAGCGGTCCTTAGGCCTGTCCTTATCCTGATGAGGATCCCCCTCCCCAAAAGGACTTGTCCCGGGCCTTGATAGCCAGAGAGCCCAAAGAGGATGCCAGTGACTGGGAGGGGGGAGCCCCGGAAGGCCGCTGCTCTCTGCTGGCTATCTGTTGCTCCATTTGGAACTCCTACAGGGCTTTCTTGCTGTGCCGCTGGGTGGTGAGGTTGAACTTCAGGCAAAGCTTGCAGGCAACAGCGTTGTGACAGGCCCAAGACAGCAGACACAAAGTTTGTGTTCGTTGGTTGAAGAAATATTCTTTCCACAGCGGCAGTGACAGAAAAGAGCTGACGAAGGAGTACTTCTCCACATACAAAAATGAAAGGAATCACTTTAAAATTAAGTGATTTGAGGTAGTAACAAAATAAATAGTAAGTAAAATTTTGGCAGTTGACTGAGCGACTAAGCTTCCAGAGAGTCCATGCATGAATGGTTGACAGTGGGAAAGAACTAAGGAGGGAGCGGGGCTGCCCATGATTGTACAGGACTGTAATGTCAGAGCCTGATGCCAGCATGGGTGGCCCCTATTAGACTGCTGCAGAAAAGGTTCCATGTGATCCTAACACTCGACGTCTAAGTTCCATAGGTGTGACCTGATAACAGAGATATCTCCAAAGAAGAACTTCAAATTCCTAAAGGGACTTAACAAGGTGAACTATTCAGTTTGAATACTAGTTCATGGTCATATAGACATCAGTGGAAACTGACAAGAGGGAGGTTCAGGAGGACATGAAGTATTATTTTACAGAAAGAGTGGTGGAACCATGGTACAGTCTTCCAGCTGGCGTGTGGGTGCTAAAATCGCTGTTGGGGTGGTTTCAAGCACAGTTGGGACAGAATGAAGTGTATAGTGTGGACTCAGGGTGGGACAAACTAGGAGAAGAATTGGGGGGAGGGGGATGAGGAGGGTTAGGACCCTGGAAGGACAGCAAGTCCCAGGGCTAAACAAGGAACTCTGTCAGATTGGATGGACCACTGGTCTTTTTCTGCCATCATGATCTACTGCATATTTCTGCTATTTATCTTCCCCACATACTGATCAGAGCCTCTTTTAGCTGTTGCTAGCACCACCATTCTGTCCACAGCTTCCCACCTCCGTTCCTGGATTTCTGGACCATATGTGACACACTGCTGCATGGACCCCTTCCCCCATCTTGCCCTCTGGGGCAGGGCTGCCTTCTTCCCCACAGCAACTCCAGCACACTAACCAGACCACCCGCGGCAGAGGCGAAGCCTGGAGCTATCCTAGGATCAGGTAGCAAAGGCCTGGTAATGGGTGTGGGGGGCAGGGCAAAACTATCTGCCTGATTCAGCTGGCAATTCCCCTCCATTCTTCCCTGGCGCTGCATGTGCAATCACACCCATATATATTTGCATGAGCTTCCATATCTAGAATACTGGTGCCTGCAGCACTGTCCCCCTTAACCCCTTAAGTGTGGTGAGAGTGCACTACAATCTAGCCTCTGCTGGATGGCAGTCATACATAGAGTGCCTGAACCCCACTTCCCCTGGTAACGGGCAGCAGACCCTGGAATGCTAGATCCTCCTCCTCCTCTCCCTGCTGGCCTTCCAAAGACTTAGGCTCATACATGAACCCATGTTATCACTGTCGCAAGTGGCAGTGGCACTGCTGCACCAGCAGGTTTGCTTTGCAAAACATAATCTTTAGGCAAGCACTCTGTTCAAAAGCAATGAAGCAAGTGTTACACAGAAAGCTCACTGGCAATAAAGCCAAGTTCTTAAGAAACACAAAATTACATATGTACCTGTTATTGCAAGGTACCATGGGTAGTATATGCAAATTACCACAAAATAATTTGGCTAGCTATGTTAAGCAGGACTGCATGGGGCCAATAAAAATAAGCATGTAAGCCAGCCTGTCAGTGCAATGGCAGTGTTACCACTTGCGATACTGGCCATCTAGGTTCAGGAACAAGCCTGGGTAATTGGGGCCAGCCGAGGGAGTAGGATAAGGCATCCCAAAGGACGTTCCTCCTCCCTGTGGATAAAGGGCTGTATTGCCTTGCTGTGTTATTGCCACCTGTAGAAGTATGGGTGGCAGTACACTAGCTGAGATGTTGGGGGGTGCGGAACCTTTGGCAGGGTGTGCGTATGTGCACACTGTTGCTGGGACATCGGTCGTAATGCCAGTGTCCCCACTGGGATGGGATTATGGGACTACAGCAGCCAGGGGGAACTAAAGGGGGTAAATCCCCTCGGTCCAGGTTTCATGAGGGCTGAAACAGCCAGACTGGAGTATACCCGCTGCACTGGACAGAGGAACCAACCCCTAACATAAAAAAAAAAAAAATAAAAAAACAAGCGTATGGATGCTGTCAAACCTGCAGAAGGCAGAAAATTCACAGTTGAAGTGTAGTGGCTGCCCCTTAATGCAGCTTTTGAATCCCTGACTGAGACACACCCTTTCCAGACACATTAACAGGGTTTCATACTTGTGAGGACCCCCCTCCACCAGACTTCGTTTTCTACAGAGAATGATGAGTCAAGTAAAATAAAAGCATGCATAGACTGGAAGCATTAACTACCAAAAGCACCAATACCAGGGACTGGAACCCCAGTGCTACTCCTGGATGAACATGCTGTCAAGTGATGGCAGCGGCACTGCTAGCTGAGTAAATCTTGCCTACTGACCTGTACTTGGGAGATTCCTGACCACTGCATCTGTCCATGAGCCTCATCCCTGCTTTTGCTGTGGTTATAGTGGATTACTTCAGCGGCTTTTCTAATGAACTGTCCTTCCTTATAATGAAGGTTTGAAGCAGGGCAGAGATTTAGGACCCTTGCTGGGTGCTTCCAAAGAACATCAGCTACATTCGTTATGAATATTTGGTAGTTTCACAGGAAGGACAAACCTGATCGAGTTCTTTGACTAGGTGACCAGGGAAGTGGATCAGGGCAGCGTGTTGGATGTGGCCTACCTGGATTTCGGTAAGGCCTTCAACACCGCTGCACACAGAAGACTGATGAGCAAGCTGGGCAGCCTAGGAATGGGTCCAAAAGTAGGAAAATGGGTATGAAGTTGATTAAGCAACAGGATTCAGAGGGTGGTGGGAAACGGTGCTCACTCTAAAGAAGGCAAGGTGACCAACAGGGTGCCACAGGGATCAGTACTAGGCCTGGTCCTGTTTAAAGTCTTTATTAGTGACACTGCAGGAGGACTGGATGGGAAAGTATGCCTGTTCGTGGATGACACAAAAATCTGTTACAGAGTGGACCCACCGAGGGGGGGGGGGGCAATGAGGGAGGATCTGAAAAAGCTGGGAGACTGATCAAGGGTTTGGCAACTGGGTTTCATTGCAAAAAAGTGCAAAATCAAGCACTTGGGGCACCAAAATCCAGGGGCAGCATACCAATTGGGTGGGGAGGTCCTGGCAACCAAAAAACAGGACAGGGACCTGGGGTAATCATTTCTGAAAACCTGAAGGTAGCAAAGCTGCGTTATAAGGCAGCGGGGAAAGCTAGCAGGATGCTCGCATGCATAGGGAAGACTATCACCAGCAGAAAGAGGAAGGTAGCGTTACCCCTGTATAGATCGATAGTGAGGCCCCACCTCGAGTACTGTGCTCAGTGCTTGAGGCCCCATTTCCGGAAGGACACAGATAGGGTGGAGGCGGCACGGAAGAGGGCAACCAAAATGCTGTAGGGCCTGCATCAAAAACACTACAAGGAAAGACTCAATGAATTAAATATGTACTCTCTAGAGGAAAGAGGGAAAAGGGTGTGGGGGGGAACATGATAGAAACGTTCAAATACCTCACAAGTATTAATAAGGTACAGTACATAAGGGTAGCATTTTACAAAGACAAAATGCTCGAAGACAAGGGTCATGCTCCGAAGCTGGGGGCGCAGAGGAAATGTGAGGAAATACTTTTTCACAGAAAGGGTGGTGGACGCCTGGAACAGCCTCCCAAGCAGAGGTGGTGGGTGCTAAAATGTTAACATGATTCAAGCATGAATGGGATAGACACAAGGGACCAGAGAAAATAAGGCAAGTGGGGAGAGAGACCGTAGCTCGAGTAGGGTATGCGGCGGCACTGTTGGTGAAGAAAATAGGGTAAACTAAGTAGGTTAAGAGGTTCTTATATGCTGACAACTTCTATGTTTAGGGTAAAAATCTGTACATTTATCTTTTTATTCCATTTGACACTGAACATTTCCTCCTGTGTAGTAAAACATGATCCTTTCCTGATTTTGAGTCTGCTTTAGGACAGCTCAATAAATATGGCTACCCTCAGGTTTTCATGACTACAGTATTCTCAACTGTATTTGAACAACCTTTTAACATCCTTTTTCTTGTCCTATTTCAGTCCAGCTTATTTATTTAATTAGGAAGTGTTCCATTGATCATTGACTAGCCCAAAGCTACTGGGTTGCCTCCGAAAATAGGCACTTGTGCCTAGTGGGTCTTACCCAGTTAACAAAGACTAAATAAAAAAAAATTTGAATAAGCTCATTTTCCAGGAAGTGGTGGAATGGGCTTCACTCAAAGTTACATAAAAAACTACAATTTGTAAGAAATTACAAAGTTACAAAGAGAGTTTTATTACTTATCAGTTACAATAGATTCTCAAGAAACTTTCCTCCATAGAGCCACACACATTGAACTGTATGCCACTGGTGTCAGGACCACGTAGAAATATTTGCCTAGCTGGGCCCATCGGTGATACATAATGTGGGCAGCCCTATACCGCCTCAGTTTCCTATCTTAAACTCAAGAGTTGTACAATTCCGAGAGGAATGGGAGAACAAAACACTGACCAGGTTCACAGGAAAAGCAGGGACAAACAGACGATACCCCACTGTGGGGCACAACAATGAGAAGATCAAATATGCAGCAATCTGCAGGTCTTTAGCAGTGTTCCATCTGAAAATACAAAAGGGGGTGGATGGGCGTGAGAGATGTGGTTCTGTGGAGGAGATTCTGCTGCACATATACTGTTGCTGATACATACCTAAACTATCTTCTTCAAGGATATCTCCCTCCATATAGCCACACAGAATGATTCCCAAGCAGTAAAAGGGTGGGGGGGGACCAGGCAGGGAGGACACATAGCTCCCTACGACAGCAGACCTTGAAGGATGTCAAGGCCAAAGCCAGTCCATCCATGGGGGACAAGACCCAATAATTAGTTTAGTGAAAGTTATGAATCCAACTCCATGTGACGAAGAGCATATGACAGCCACCAAAAGCTTAGAAGTGCACTGCTTTGAGGAGACAATAGCCCAGATGGGGAGACCAACAAGGCCCAAAATGCAGAAGTGGAGTCCAGAAGGAAGGCCAGTACTGACTTACAAATGAGACACCCAGTGATTTGCAAGCTGCTCTGGAGCAGAGAAGAAAACACAGAAACACAGAAGTTGACGGCAGATAAGGACCGCAAGGCACATCCAGTCTGCCCATTTCTTTTTCTACCTTACAAATGTGCCATCGGCCTTTGCTCTCTCAATAGCCTATCTATTCATACTCATCTGTATTGCTCCCTTATGCCTAACCCATGCCTGTTTGAAGAAATGACTACTGCGGCAAAAGCAAACAGCAGCAATATAAAGAAAGTCAATAAATGAGAAAAACTTAAATGATGGAGCTTGATAATAAATGATGGAGCTTGATAAAGGTGTTACAACAGTCCAATACTGAGTTGATGGTGAGAGAAATGAGGACCATCCCATTATATAGGCACCACTGATATACGTCATTGTGGGCAGCCTAACTTAGGCAAATTTTTACAAGTGCATCTAATACCGACAGCTTACAGTTCAATATGTGAGACTCTATGGAGGAAGATGTCCTCAAATAAGATCTACAAACAATTTACCCTGTTTCTAGGGTTACACTTGCGGTGGGTGGGCCAAGAGGTCCTTATCTGCTAAAACTTCTACATTTCTATGTATTGTCAGGCTAACCAGTATGAAAAGCTAGCTCCCTGGAGTTGCAAACATCCATGAAGTTTTAATTTATTTATATATTTTTTTTTACTTTGCTCTTTATGCCGCCTACTGACCTCATCATTCCACTCATTCAGAACCCCTCAAGCTTCGTCACCTCGGCTTTTCCCAGACACAGGGGTCTGCCCCTAGAGTGATCACCCCCTCGGTAGTCCTGAATACCTCCAGATAACCCCCTGGGTGGGGTGACGAGAGGTCCCGTCTTACCTTCTCCCCGGATAATGGTGGAGCGGGTGATACACAGCGGAGTCTGCTCTGTTGTCGGTCGCTGACGTGCTCGGCGCTTGAGTGGTCGTCACCTAGGAGTGACGGGCCAGTTTTCCTTGTTCTGTGCCCCGCAGTCGTCGGGCCTAGGAGAGGACCAATTGGAGGTTGCGCGTAATGACGCAACTCCTCCGGCCCCAAGCACGCTGCCCCCTTTCTCATGCGATTCGGGATCTGCACTGCCAACCCCGGTTCAACCGAGAGAAGGCAGTAGAGCAGCAGGAGATGCACAGAACCCCTCCCCAGAGAGGGAGAGCCACCATTGGGTGCCCAATCCCTCTCTCCCCTGCCGACCCCTGGCGGCCCGAGCTCATCACCAAACCCGGGTCGCTGGCGAGGTGCAAAAGATTTTGAGTTATCAAAGTTTTAAACCATCCATAATTAACTTCCTAATTTACTTTTAATGACTGCTGCAGCCAATTCCAAAACATTAGAACACTGAATCTAAATTAAAGCTCTTCAATATTCATACATAACCTAGGAGATTTCCCAAATCCCAATGACAGATGGAAAAAGCTTTGAGTATTTAGCATACAACTTGGACAGTCATAGGAACAAATGCATCAAATCAAATAATGATTGGCACCAAACCCAGGCTTCTGGAAACTGCAAAGTCATGTCTGGCACAGCCAATCATAGCCCTATTCAATAGCTAATGCTGCACTGAGCAAGTCCCAGAGGGAAGGAAAGTAGCCACTGTCACTCCTCTACTCAAAATCTGGCCCTTCATCAGATCTCCATAACCACCAGCACATCAACAGGAGTCCTCAGCAAACTCCTAAGAAAGATAGCACACAAACAACTGATGGTACATACATAGCATCATAATCTTCTCACAGAAGCACAGTCAGGCTTCCGGTTAAACCATTCTCCCTGCACTGCACAACTGAAAGTTAATACTGTAATGACCTATAATCTCCCTCAACTACGGCTCCAGTGTAGGCACAAATTTTACTGGCCTCATCAGGACCTTCAGTATAATGGACTTTGGCATCCTCCTTTCTAAAATAAAACACTGTGTCCTCATGCTTTAAACTTGTGGAGTCCTGCAATGCTCCACTCTTGGCTCCTTCTCTTTGCTACAGCCATCCCACCATATGCCCCAATTATGACTCAAATATCCAGTTCTGCATGGACATCACTAGTATCTACTCTAAATTAAAATTAATCTGTGAACTCAGCAAGATATCCTAAGCGGTCTTTAATTGTACCCAACTCTGGGTGAATGCGAACAAATGAAAACAAACTGCTCTTTAACTACAAGAAAACAAAAATCATGTCCTTATGTGGGAAAACACTATCCTCACAAGGTGTATAAATTCTTACTTGTACAGGTCAACATCTGGAGTCTTTTGAATATCTTAAGAGTATGGATAGACATGAAACGTAACTTCTCAAACCATCACTAGAAACTAGGTATATTACACTGTATTCCCACCTGTCTCTCTGCAAACACTAAAAAGACGAATTCTGAGACAGTCCCTGTTACCAGCAATGAAATATAGCAGTGAAGTCAATAGGATGGCCACAGCACCTTCCCCATGCAAAAGCACTATGACACACAAGAACATCTGCAGGTTTGCGCTGGCTGGCAGCAAGACAACTCACCACTGTCTCTTCTATGATAAACAAGGCCTCCTACCACAGGAAGAGTAGGGAATTGAGATGGGCAGCAAAAGTTTACAAATGTGTGCATGGGTTATAGCCAAAATACTTCAGCATTCTCTTACACAAATCCAATCAGACTTGCACGTTACGATTCAAATCTATGAACCACTCCCAAGTACAGAGGATGCACGCAAACGTTAGAATGAAATCCTTCACAGCAGCTGCCTCAGTTACCAGGAGTGCCCTCCCAACTAATGCCAAAAGAGCCTCAACCATCAGCAACTTCGTAAGGATCGTGTACAGTCAAGCTCAGTAACCTCTGTAGCTGCCCCCACCCCTCCACGTTTGATGCACCAAAATCACAGCCACCTTTTTCCCCTCTAGACGTCCCCTCATGGTAAGACCTACACTTAGACAACTAGTATTGGAACCCACTCGAGAGGGAGCAATCTTAGACATGGTTCTCTCAAATGGAGATGGAGAGAGGATCACAGATGTAGAAGTGGGTAGCCATCTGGAAACTAGCGACCATTGAACAGTATGGTTCACAATAAACACAGCAATAGAGTCAAGCCATACAAAGGCAAAAGTACTGGACTTCAGGAGGGCTGACTTTGCCAAAATGGGTGAGTGCCTAAGGAATGCACTAGCAAATGGGCAGGAAGGAGGGGTGGAAGAACAATGGGGAATAATAAAAACTGCCATCACAGAGGTAACAAGCCTTTGTGTAAAGCAAATAAACAAAACAAAACGATGTAAGAAACCACTATGGTTCTCAAAGGAGGTGGCAGTGAAGGTTCAAGAGAAATGAAAGCATTCAGGAAGTACAAGGAATCACTGAAGGAGCAGGACAGAGAATTGTATCAGTTAAAGCAAAAGGAAGCTGGGAAGACAGTCAGAACAGCAAAGGCCCAAACCGAGGAAAAGATGGCCAACTCAGTTAAGAAGGGGGATAAAACCTTTTTAGGTGCATCAGGGGCCGAAGGAAGACCAAGGAGGGATAGTGAGGCTTAATAAAGGGAGGGGTGGCAGAGGGTGACTGTGAAAAGGCAGAGATACTAAACAAATATTTTTGCTCGGTATTTACAAATGAAGAGGGGTGGTACCTCAAGACAAACAATAGAAACACTCTGGATACAGAAGTTGATACCAGCCCATTTACAGAAGAAAGGGTTCTGAAAGAACTCTTAAAACTGAAGGTGGACAAAGCAATGGGGCCTGATGGGATTCATCCCAGAATTCTAAAAGAACTAAGGGCAGAACTAGTGACACCACTAACTACCCTCTTTAACAAATCATGGGAGGATGGGGTGGTACCTGAGGACTGGAGGAGGGCAGATGTGATTCCCCTTCACAAAAGTGGGAGCAGGGCAGAAGCAGGAAACTACAGACCTGTTAGTTTAACTTCAGTGATTGGGAAAATGATGGAATCACTTCTGATGGAAAGAACTGTCGAGTATCTAGAGGCCAGAGGGGCACAGGACCCAAGACAGCGTGGATTCACAGCAGCAAGGTCATGCCAGACGAATCTAATAGATTTCTTTGACTGGGTGACCAAAGTAGTAGATCAGGGAGGGGCTGTGGACATGGCCTACCTAGACTTTAGCAAGGCATCTGACACAGTCCCACAGAAAAGATTAATATACCAGTTAGCCAGCCTGGGAGTGGGTCCCAAGATGATAACCTGTGTAAAGAATTGGCTGGAGAATAGGACACAGGGGGTAACAGTAAATGGAGTCCACTCTGAAGAAAGGGGGGTTACTAGTGGGGTACCGCAGGGTTCAGTATTAGGATCGGTCCTCTTCAATGTCTTTATAAGAGACATTGCAGAGGGACTGGAAGGAAAAGTATGTCTCTTTGCAGATGACACAAAGATCTGCAACAGAGTTGATGCACAAAGTGGAGTGGAAAGGATGAGAAGGGACTTGGCAAGGTTAGGAATGGTCAAATGTATGGCAGCTTAGATTCAATGCTAAGAATGTACAAGGTAATGCACCTGGGAAACAAAATCCAGGGAAGAGTACACAATGTGGGGTGAGATGCTAACAACAACAAAAATGGAAAGGGACCTGGGGGTAGTCATATTAGATGACTTAAAGGTGGGCAAGCAATGTGAGAGGGCAGTAAGGAGGGCTGGGGGATACTGGGATGCATAGGGAGAGGCATCACCAGTAGAAAACAGGAAATTGTTATCCCTCTGTACAGACAGCTGGTTAGACCCCATCTGGAGTACTGCGTGTAGTTCTAGAGACCCCATCTCCGCAAGGACAGACAGGATGGAAGCTGTCCAGAGGAGCGCAACTAAATTGGTACAGGGTCTGCACCGGAAGACATATGAAGAGAGACTAAAGGAGCTTAATATCAATCAAATCTTTATTTATCCAGGCGAACATCGTTGAGCATGGCTCATCTGCAAGATGTACCTGGTAAGGTCAAGGTTCAATTTACATGAAATATAGCATTCAGAACATTTACAAATAGAAGAATACAAAAATGTGAGTTATACAACTGATCCCAATAATATAATATAATATAACAATCAAATTATACACCAAATTGTAGAGACAGAAATAAAACAATAAATCAGATATTGGACACATTAATTTGACATGTTAGGATAAAAAAAAAAAAACAGGATATATTACATATATACACTGTATAGTCTTGAGGAAAGGAGGGAGAGGGGGGACATGACAGAAACTTTCAAGTACCTCAAGGGAATCAACAAAGTCCAAGAGGGTAGCATCTTTCAAAAAAAAAGAGGTGTGCAAAAACAAGGTGGCACAATTTGAAGATGGGGGGGTGGTGGCTCAGAGGTAATGTAAGGAAGTATTTTTTTCACACAGAGGGTTGCAGATGCATGGAATGGCCTTCCGGAGGAGGTTGCAGAGTCAAAAACAGTGGCTGAATTCAAGCATGCATGGGACAGTCATAAGGCAATTCTAGGGGGTGGGGGGTAGAATGAAGAAGGCTGCTGGTTAACTAGGATATGCAGCTTATCCATTAGGTAGGGAAATGGGCAGGCTGGGTGGGCCAAGCGGTCCTTATCTGCCATCAAATTCTATATTTTTATGTACACTGTTCTAGCCACTGTAAATATCTACATACTACTTTATTTATACTCATTTTATTCTTATTTTTAGTGTTGCCATCAACTCTCTTTTTTTATATTTACTGTGCTTTATTGTCAGGGTCACACTGGTCCCTCCCTGCTATCCCAATAGCTCCACTCCAACACCTGCGACCCAGGGACACGCCTCCACCCCACAAGCACCTTGGCTTCCCCCCAGGACAGAGCTGCTGGTTCCCCGATGGTATTCCTGGTATGCTATCTCAACATATTCACTAGTAATTCACTATGTATTTAGCTAGTAGTATCTGTTGCTGTAACTGTTCCCCCCAGACCCTCTTAAAAACTAGGCATTTTCCCTAACTGTGACTATCCTGGCATGCCAAACTCTAAATAAATAACCGGTTGGAGGTGTTTCGATAGCCCAGGGTTGTAGAGGGCTGAGGTGTGGAATGCCTCACCTCCTACAACACCAGTGTCCATGGTTTGGGAATGGATCAGGGGAGGATGGGGGATGGGAGGGAGGACCCAGTATCCCTAGGACAGCTCTCCACCCTTGGGGGGGGGGGTAATGTGTCCTGCTGCTTGCCTGCCTCCTAGCGGAATCTGGGTGGCAGCACAGTGGGACTATGTAGGGAAGGGATCCCACTTGCAGGCATGGGGGGGGGGGGAGAACATCTCTGTGGAGATGGTTTTCAAACATCGCATCATTGCATGCAATGTGGGCACACAGGGGAAAAAAGAAAAATCCCAACCACAGGATGATGATCTACCCCCCCCACAAAATAAGCAGGCACTGGTGACCGGAACCTCCACAAATCCAGTGGCAGGTGATGGAGCGAAGTAAGCCCCAAAAAAGTCAGGTGATAAGGAGTTATGAAGGGGGTGATCAGGGCAGAAAGGTGGAAAAAATACTAATTGGGGAAAAAAAAATAATTTGAGGTAGGGGTTCTGACAACAGTGAGTCCTAGATTCTGAAGCATAGGCTCTACCTACGCAAATTTATACTTGGTGTTTGTTTGCAACTACTTATAGAAATGAAACTGCTTTTCTACTTGCCAAACAATAGGACACCACAGGACACAAATGTAAATGAGCCCTGCTCAATGGTTTTATCCGAATAAATAAATGAAAAGACACGGCAAATTTTATTTCTAAAGAGCCCTATTTCTGAGGCCACGGCATGGTCCAATTAATACAAGATGAATCAAAAAAACATATAATGACTTGAAAAATTTACATAAAGACAATTCTGACTAAAAGGAAATAACCACATCAACGCAGAACAGGCAGTTGCTGGATAGGTTACCTTTTGTGAGGAGGGTACAGATATTGAAATGCCCATCCCTGATCCAGGCAGAACAGACAGGATTTTGTACTAGAAAAGGGACACAAGAAATAAACGGTTAGTTCTGTCATGGAACATCACATTCAATCCACTCAGGATAACTGCTAGGATGTCCAAGAAAACAATTTGTGGAACACAGCAATATATCATAAAAGCAAAAGACTGGATGGCACATTAAACAGCAACTGACATGAAGTTTAGATCCTGGCAGGCAACCCATACTATTGAGTTGCCTACCATAAGAGTTAGTCCAGCAATAGCTGACATTTTTTTATGACTTGGTGAAAAAGTTATAGGCTTTGTAAAGCCTCATTCGCAAAGTCTATGTATGAGCCGAACTGACACCAAATGCTGCAGCCCCTCCCCTAAAACCTATATAATTATGACCTGAAGTAGGGAACGGGGTTGCAGGCACTCTAATGAGCATATAATAGGATCAGGGAGGGGGCCACGTAAATGTACTTAGATTATCTTTTCTGACAGGTATACCTGTATGGAGCTATATGATATATAGTAGCCCCATACAGGTATACCTGCCAGAAAAGATAATCTAAGTACATTTAGTTGGCCCCCCTCCCAAATCCTATTATATGCTCCCTAAAGCACCTGCAACACTGTTTCCTACTTTAGGTCATAATTAAGCAGGTTTTAGGTATGGGGCTGCAGTGCTCGGCAGCCGCTCAGAGCATGGAAGTTACAAGCTAGGCTTTACAGGGCCTATAACTTTCTCACCAAGTCATAAAATATGTCAAACAGGGCTGGAATAGCTCCTACGGCAGTCAACTCCATTGAATAGCTTGCCTGCCAGAATCATGTCAGTTGCTCTTTTTGTATAAGAGAAGCATGATCTTTGTCCCTGAAGTTTAAGAACTGTACGGAAACAGTAATGTACGGAAACAGTAACTGATCTTTTATACAGAGTGCACAAGTTTTGAACGCTGATCAGCCAGCAGTAAGAACATGTTTATGTTGGCCAGCCACAGTTAAGCTACTAGCAGAGCCAGGTTGAAAACACAAATATGCTAGGGTTGAACAACAACAAGAAACAAAATTCTGTATCACTGTGTGGTCTGCAACTAAAACAAAAGGATTACATTAAATGCATGCTAAATATAAAAAAATCAAGTTACAGCCGACCCAGCGGCACGGCGGCTTGAGGTATCCATGCCTCCCCAAAGCCAAGTCTGTGGCCTGGGGTCGGAAATGGACTCGTGTTGCTCAAGGGTCAGTGGGAGAGGAACAATTGAGTATCCACAGATAGCTCTCCTTCCTCGGGGAGGAGGGGATCGTGTGGTGTGCTGCTTGCCTGAGACCCAGCAGTAGCTGTGTGCCAGCACATGCACGCCACCATGTCAGGGAGGGAACCCATATTCAGAGGCATCAGGCCATCTCTGTGGAAGCAGAGCTCAGCCACTCCACCTACTGCACTGCACGTCTTTAGGCCCAGGGAGAAAAAAATGGTGGAACCCCCCCCCCCCCAGTGGCGATATGAAGACCAACCCCTCACAGGCCCTGCACCTGGTGGATGAGCACAACCACAGCTCTGTGGCAGATGGCACTGGTAAAGGTAAGTCCCAGGAGAGCCAGGGTGATGGGGCTGGAGGGTCAGTCTAAGACGAGGCTGCTGGGGACGTGCAGGTGTATAAATAAAAAAAAAAATCTGTTGGAGTCGATACTTTGACTATTCAGTCTTCCTCAGGAATGATGTGTAAAGAAAATGTAAGCATATTACACTATGCAATGTATAATGGATGGACTTTGCCAAACCTTATGATTTATGCTTAATAAATGGTTTATTTTATTCTTTATAGGTCATTTCTCAAGCAGATCTAATGGCAGAAATTGGGATTCTACTACAGTTTGCTATTTTTTTTCTTAACGCATTTAATTTAAATGGAAACAGACTTCACAAGAATGGTGCAGAGCAAGGATCCCTTTCAAATCTAGCCCAGGTACCGTGTTCCAGTGGGCTACTACCCTGCCAGTTGGCCCTCTAACAGGTTAAGGGGCCTGGGTCCTGTTACGGTGGTGTTCGGGGGTTCTATCCCAAAGATAGTAAAAATAGTGTGGTGCCTCCACCCAGAGAGAATTAGAAGTGGGTCAGGTGACTGGCTGGCACAGCCCCCTGGGATGCTGCACCTACCCACCTCCCCTATCAACTACCCCACACACTGGATGCACAACAGTTCAATAACAACATAAACCATGAACAGTAATACTTTGACAGACAGAGAATTCCTGCATACACAATTTCAAACAGTAAACCACAGCTTTACTTGGGGTAAGGACTAGGAAGGATACTGGGACAAGGGATGGCTGTGGATAGAAAAGAAACTGGTTAGTGAAACAATTTTGAATGCAACAACCATTTGGGCCTGCAGGCCAAGCCCACCCCCACTGGTACCAGT
This sequence comes from Neoceratodus forsteri, assembly GCA_016271365.2. Classification (NCBI taxonomy): domain Eukaryota; kingdom Metazoa; phylum Chordata; order Ceratodontiformes; family Ceratodontidae; genus Neoceratodus; species Neoceratodus forsteri. The sequence goes on from CM028131.1 coordinate 639,812,661, forward strand.
GCTTCCCTGATTGTCCTTTAGGGGTACCCACTAGGTGCAGTCCTGGTCGGTACATGGGTTGGCTCACTGTCAGGGCCCTGAAACTTTGTAAGATGCGTACTTTAAGAAATTCACACTCCCCCTTACCCTTGCCAGGAGTCAGGTCCTGGGTACTCACTGTTCACAGATCTTCACGCAATCAATCAATCAATCAATCAATCAATCACTTAATTTAACCAGGCATAACCATTATTGAGCAAGCTCATTTTCAAGGTGGTCCTGGGCATAAATACAATACAGTACACTTCATAAGATTACAATTACGGTGGACAATGGTGCAAAAAAAAAAAAAAAACATTGTGAAGATGCCGGTCAATATGGGCCTATACATACCGGTCAACATAATTAACATGCAAAGGTACATAATGATAAGCTTTACTGAAATGAGAAGAAACAACAATCCCATATAGTCTCCGCTGAGTAAGAGCTCATACCTAAATGATAAAAAATAAGGAGGTATTAAGGAATAGGGTAGAAATTCGGGTGAAAGAGTAGGCAGTCATGGGATTAAAAATGTTCATGAATTTTGGTTTTTTGAAATAGAGATCTATAAATTTGGAGAAAGGACTAATTAAAATTACCGGGAACAACAAAGAAGACATTCAGGATTACGCTATCTGTGGTGGAGAAATATGAGGAACAGTAACAAAAGGGATAGTTAAATGAACTTTGTTTCGGACAAATAACCTCATGGAAATCTGGATGTAACAGAATGTCTTTTGGTAATGGATGGAAAGTATAAACATAATGAAGTAACTGTATGTTATACATTAAATAAAAAATGTCAAGTTCAAAAAGAAAGAGTAGGCAGTCAAAAGGGAGGCCAGAATAGGTAAAAGGTAGAGAATAGGCAGGGTCATCTTGGATTAAGGGAACTAGGCTTGTAGGTCCTAGGTTTCTGTTGTTCGGAGTATGGGGTGGATAAGATACTTAGGCGTAGGATTTGAGAGTGGCACCCGAGGCTTAGGGGTCATCGGCATCTGAAACAGTTGCATGATTCCTTCAAATAATCCGTTAATAGAGCTTTGAATGTGAAAATGCTTGGAAGTGAGGAAAATTTTAATGAGTCTTGCATAGTGTTCCAAAGTGATGGAAATGAGAAGTTGATTGCTGCTGAGCCAAGGGTAGTTTTCACTCTAGGAATCTGGAAGCAGATCTTAGGGGCTTAGAGCATGGCGTTCCCAGGTCAGTACAGCACAGAGCAGAACAAGGCCAGCCTTGGTTCCTATGACAGGATGGAGCTTGCATGAGGATCTTGCAGCTGGTCACCTTGATTGCATTTCTGGCCGCTTGTCACCTTCAGCCGCTTCTGGCCCATTGCAGAGCTCGGTGGCAGGACAGCACCAGCCCCAGAAGGCCCACACCTAGGAGTGGCTCCACAGCCATGCTCCCCACAATGGATCCCAGGTGCCCTAGCACCTCAGCAAGTGCTGGTGTCCTCCTGAGACAGTGAGGCCCACTTGGAAGGTTAGCCATTTCCCTCCCTGGCTCTGGGTGAGAACTCCCAAATGGTGGGGGTCCTCCTGCAGTCCCTGTACTGAGTTTGAACCCAACAGTATTCACAGGCTGGTCCTCAAGCAAAGTCCAGTGCTAGTTGGGTGTGGGTGCCAGCCTTAGTTCAATGAAGCCCAGGTATAATCAACAGGGGAATCCAAATGCCACAGGCCCCTGCACACCAGTCCGCACTTTCCAGTTAGAAACTGTCCACAACCTTTTCTTCTGCTGCAGCTGGGACACAGCTCTCAGCCCTCTCAACCAGTTCACTCAAGAAATGTACAGCACCTGGCTAGCACCCCGATGTCCAGAGACGCGTTGCCTGTTCAGAATCCCAATTACAGTCCCACGCAGGTAAAAGACTCTCCCAGCAGCAACTATGGCACTCTGATAGAACAGCTCAGTCCTCTCAGCTCAAATCAGTCCAGCAGTGCAGAGTTTCTGCAGCTCTTATCCTTTTCCAAAATAATCATAAAGCTCACAGTACCTGTGGAATCAAAGCACCAGTTCAATCTCTCACTCTCTTCCTTGCTGAATCTTTCTTGAACACAGCAATCTCCTCTGGAAGCCTGGGAAGGGCCTCCCTAGTCCAGATCCACTCTCACAAGATTCTTCTGATTCATACAGAGCCCGGGAACACACTGAAGAAATCCCAAGAAGTCCACCGAGTTTCAGCCGAGAAATAGGGGTTCTGATTGACTGATGAAGCCCATCAATAGTCCATAACCATAAAGATCAATATCTCCTACTCATTTATTGGGGCATTAACTAGGCACCTGAATTAGTCCCCTCCTTTTCCCAGGAGTCCCTCTTGTTCAGTTTAGGCACCTAGACAGCTGACTGGCTGCTCACAGGGGTCAAAGCATCAAGGACGTGACTGCTGGTAAACAGTCTTAAAGCATCCCTTGTGTTTCTCACAGATAAAGTCCTGGTGCAGTCCACAGAAATACTAACCCCCTGCATGTGGTAGTCCCAGCTGCCTCCTGCAAAACAAACCCACTCCTATGCATTCCTGTGCAGGAGCTTCCTAGTTGCTGCCGCCCCAACAATCTCCCCCCTAAGTGGCAGGCAGCATCTCATTAACATTCATGATGGCTCATGAATTATTCATGAGCCCTCGCTAAGTGCCCAACCTCAAACTATAATTTAAATCCCCAAAAAGGCCTGTATCTGGCCTTGCCGAGGTCTCCAGTCCCCATTATGGCTAGGAAGGGGACCAGAACCATGGAACAACTCCCCAGTTTCTGACCGCACCGGCGATCAGCACAGAAAAGCGTATCTCATGCAAGTGCAATCCCCGCTTGCTCCAAGGAGCAATACAAAACAGTGGGGGATCAAGAGTCGAGTTTCAAGCCCAACAGGCTGAACCCAAAACCACACAGCTCAGGGGACTCATCTGGAGTATCAGGAGGCTCTGGGAAAATGGGGGAACATTCAGGTACGCCCTCAAGAGTAGGCTGTATAAAACAAATTAATAAACAGCAAGTTCCATTAGGTTTGTGATGCCATTGCACCTTCCACTCCCTTTTGTACTGTCTTCCATTTCATAGTCCCACACAGCTAACATGATACATAGGAGCTCCCATGGTGCCAACAGTGGTTTTGGAACAGTTATGCCATGAGATTTCTGCTGCCAGTGACAGACTCCAATGAAGCCAGCTAGATAACACTTTGTTTCGGGGCAACAAATTAAGATGATTAAGTATTTTAGAGGGTTAATTTCTAAAGAAAAGAGCCCCACACAAGTAATTTGCCTTTACTTTAAACGTTCTGTGTTACATTCTTTTTTTTTTGTGTGTGTTATCTTTTTACCCCACCGACACTCCGGAGTCCGCCACTCCTTCGGGTCTCCTAGTATCCACCAACCTCCCGCCATCCTCTTCAGGAGTTCCTCCCTCCACATATTGCAGCCAGCCCCCAAGTTCTATCCCAGTATATCCCATTGCCGGGCGGGTCCCCCTCCTTTGAGGGGGAAGGCACCGGGGAGGAGGGAACCCAGCACACTATTATTTTTACTGCCCCTGAGGGTGCTGCTGTGGGGGAGGAGACTCCTGGAGGTACTGGTGGCATGGAGGATGGAAGCCGTGATCTGGCATGCTCCAAAGCTGTTTTTCCGTTTTCTACTTGAGTCCCTCCTGCGCCGTGATTTGTAGTGCTCCTGGTCTTTACCAGGAGCCGCTACATAGTAGGGCTGTCCCTAACCCACCCCCAGGAGAGCACAGCAACCCTCCAGACGCTCAATCCTCTCCTTCCCCTGCCAGGACACAGTGCCCGAGTCCATTCCCAAACCCAGGTCACCAGTGTGGCTCAAGGTGTGGCGTCCAGCGACTCAACCCTCTGCGCCACTGGACCGGCCCCTGTGTTACATTCTAATTTGAGGACTATGCTAGCTGAACTTCTATTTTTTCTTACTGATCAACCTATTAATATGCAAATATGTCTATACCATGATCCTGAACGTTGTATTACTATTTACTGTCCGTTCTAGATCTAAAGTTGTATGAAGATGTAACTGCTCTGCTGATGTTTTGGTCTTCTAGGATCAACTGGAAAAAAGTACAGTTACGCAAGAACTTACCGTAACAGTAGATCTTCAAAAACAGCTCTTGCAGCAGGTTACACCATTAGGACTGAAGCCGGCAGGTGCCAGGACCCCACGGAAATTTTCTAGCTAGCAGTATTCAGCAGGGACTGCCTCCGACGTCGGTCCCATCCCCGATGTCAGGCGTAGCACATAAGGAGGCGGTCCCTCATAATCCTCAGTTCTCCCGCCGGAGACTCCCGGCTGCTGGATGACATCAGAAGAGGAGACCGAGGATCCGCCATCAGATGGCAAAACAAGGCGTCAATAAAAGCCCTATCCTAGGAGAAGGATGCTGTGACTACAACCTACCTCCAGCGGGGATGGTGGGAGAGAAAGTACCTGCTGCAAGAGCTGTTCTCAAAGATCTACTGTTACGGTAAGTTCTTATGTAACTGTACTATCTTACTTCCGAGAAACAGCTCTTGCAGCAGGTTACACCATTAGGACTGATTCTCAAGCAATACTGGCAATCACACACCATCGGGAGGAGGAAAGGTAGAAATCCTCGAGATACCTCAAGCCTAGGACAGAAGTCCTTGAAGGATTGCTAGACCGAACCTTGCTCTTCACCTCGATGCAATGTCCAGGCTGTAATGCCTGATGAAAGTGTGTACGGAGCTCCAAGTAGCTGCAGTGCAAATAGCTGAGGTGGACACATTCCTTAAGGCTGCAAAGGAGGTAGCCACCCCTCTGGTGGAATGACCCTTAACTACGCCTGGTAAGGGTTTGCTACGCTTCTGGTAACAGAACGTAATGCACTGGATAAGCCACCTGGACAGTGACTGCTTCGAGACAGGAGCTCCCGTCATCCTATGGGCAAAGGAAATGAAAATTTGGTCCGACTTTCGGTGTTGTTTGGTTCTGGTCAGGTAGTATCTGAGGCACCTATGCACATCAACAGTGTGCAGAAGGGCTTCTCCTCGATTAGAGTATTTCAAAAAATACACTGGTAGATCGATGTCCTAATTAAGGGTGAGAGCTGAGACCACCTTAGGCAGAAATTTAGGATTAGTCCTTAGGGATATCCTGTCTTGGTGGAAAACCAAATAAGGCTCTTTGCACATAAGTGTGTGCATTTCAGAAATTCTTCTGGCCAAAGTAACAGCAACTAAAAATAACGTTTTCCAAGAGAGAAAACGTAGCTCGCAATCCGCGGCTGGTTCAAAGGGTGGCAGCGTGAGCTGCTCCAGGATGAAGGGTAAATCCCATGGTGGAATGAATCCTCAATCAGGGCCTAAGTGGAAGACGCCTGCAAAAGGCACGGTCGTGGTCCAGTTGGGCCACAGTGCTGGGCTCACAGGACGTGTAGGCTGAAATGGCACAAAGGTGTACCTTAATCGAGGAGTAAGCCAGGCTGGAGTGGAAAAGGGACAGCAGGTAATCCAGTACCAGCTTTTCTGGACAGTCCAAAGGCGAAAAGCCGCACGCTTGAACCCATATGCAAAGCCTGCACCACTTCATAGCGTAGGTCGCATGGGTAGCCGGTTTCCTAACAGCAGTAAGAACGTCTGCCACCTCTTGCGAGACCCCGTATCGCATCATGGCTATATCTCTAGAAGCCAAGCATGGAGGTTCAGGGAACGTAGGTCCGGATGGACTAAGGAACCCCCCTCCTGAGACAGCAAATGGGAGCTCATTGGCAAAGGGACTGGAGGTTCCCGAGACAGCGGATGCAAGAGAGGGAACCAGATCTGTCTGGGCCAAAAGGATGCGATCAGTATGAGCGTCGCTTGTTCCCTGCGGAGTTTTAGAAGAACTCTCTGGATCAACGGAAAAGGAGGAAAGGCATAGAGGAATCTGCCCGCCCAGGAGAGGGACAACGCGTCTCGCCAGAAAACACCAGGCCCTGGATCTAGCGAACAAAAATTGGGCAGTTTTATGTTGTATGGGGACGCGAAAAGGTCCATCTCTGGAGTACTCCATCTGTGAAACAGATCGTCTGCCACATCCTGGAGTAGTTCCCATTCGTGGACTCTGACCTGAGAGCAGCTCAGGCTGTCTGCGATGACGTTGTCCACTCCCGGAACAAGAACTGCAATACAGTTTGCGCCGTGTTGCAAGACCCAATCCCACACTCTCATGGCCCACCTGCAAAGCGGGTAGGAATGGGTGCCTCCTTGTTTGTTGAGGTAATACATCACCACGGAATTGTCTGTTTGTAACAGCAGTGTACCCGGTGGAATCTCCGACTGGAAGGCCTGCAGGGTGTAAAGAACTGCCCTCATTTCCAGTATGTTTATGTGGAGATGAGACTCCTGGGCTGTCCACAGGCCCCGAGACCGGACACCATCGAGGTGTGCTCCCCAACTGAGCCCTGAGGTGTCTGTGGAGAGTGTCAGTCGGGGACGGCGCTGTGAAGGGGACTCCCGCCAAGAGGTTCCCTGAAAGTAGCCACCATTGCCAATCTTGAATTATGGTTTTCGTGATTCTGATTGGATGCTGCAGATGGTCTTGCTTTTGGTCCCATTGTACCCGTAACATCCACTGGGTTACCCGCATGTGGAGAAGGGCTAGCAGGACTGTTGCAATGGCTGCAGCCATGTGTCCGAGCAGGCAAAGGACCAGTCTGGCTGGGGCAGTCTTCTTCGTCAAGTCCCTGATGAGGGATCTGATGTGTTCCGCTCTGTCCAGGGGGAGGAAAGCTTTCCCTTGGATGGTGTCCAGAACTGCTCCGATGAATTGGAGTGTCTGGGACGAAACCAGGCGTGACTTCTCATAATTGATGAGAATGCTCAATGTCTCCAACAGAGACTGAGTGCAGTGGATGGCAGACATCAAGGCCTCCCTTGAGGGCGCCATGAGAAGCCAATCGTCCAGGTAGGCGAACACGTAGTGGCCCTGTCTCCTCAAGAGACGCGGCTATGACCGCCATGCACTTTGTGAAGACCTGAGGTGCTGATGACAGCCCGAAGGGAAAAGCTCAGAACTGATAATGGCGGCCCTGAAACTCGAAGCGCAGGAACCACCTGTGCGCTTGAGCGATGGAAATATGCAGGTAGGCGTTCTGCATGTCCAGGGATGCTAGAAATGTGCCCTGCAGACCCGGGAGGGTCACCATGCGGAAGCGCTTGTATGCGACCGAAATGTTGAGGTCGCTGAGGTCCAGTATTGGATGGAGGTCCCTTGTTTTCTTTGGAACCAGGAAGAAGTGAGAATAATATCCTAGTTCTCTCTGGTACATGCTCTATAGCTTCCTTTTCCAGAAGTGTGAGCATGAGCAGGGCATGCTGACCCGAATAACAGGAAAGCAGGGGAGGTCTTGTAGGTGGGTCATCTAGAAACTCTATGCAATGGCCTTTCTTGACCAACTGTAGAACCCACCTGTCGGTGGTGATTGATTATCGCCCTGAAAAGTGGCAAGCGATGCGACCCCCGACTTTCTTTGCCTGTTGATCCAAAGGAGGGCCGGGGGCCAGGAAGGAGTCATGCTGTGGCAGCGTTTGTCCCTGCGGGCTGGCCGACTTTGAGTAACGTTGGCCTCTGCCTGGGGATGATTTGGCCTGGGCCTTGCGTGAGAAAGTGCCCCTCTGCTGCTGGCCGGAACATTGCTGTTGCCTTTGTAGCTGGCCACGAAAACGGCTCTGGTTCCTACGAAAGGAACTAGGCCTAGATCTGTACATGGCTTGTACAGATCGGACTGCCTTCCCTGCGTCTTGAAGCTTGGTGATTACCTTCTTCGAGGATTCACCAAAGAGTACCTCGCCATTATATGGGACATCTAGAATATTTTTCCTGTATGTCCAGGGTGAAGCCGGAGACATGGAGCCAGGAGCGTCTCCAGAGACAATACGCCTGAAGCTGCAGCTCTGGCCGAAGAGTCTGCAGAATCGTATGCAACTCTAAGCACTTAGGTCCCCACATCTGACCTGGTGCGGAGGAGGTTTAGGAGCTCCGCTTCCTGACTGCCATCGGGAAGCTTTTCAACCAGGTCCTGGCCCTGTTCCCATAGGGCGTTCTGGAACTGAACCATATGGGTAAGGTAGTTCAGAGACCTGATGGCGCAAGTAGCAGCCGCGTATGTGCGCCTCCTCAGGGCATCCAAATTGCTTGGATTCCTGGTCCGGTGGCTGAGTGCTCATATGCTGGGGTCTTTGAGACCGGTCATGTGAAGCAGTGATGACCAGGGAATCTGCCAGAGGTTGCTTCGCCAAGTACTGGTCCTCCTAGGAGCTTTGTACAGGCAGTTAGCCTTCTTCAGCACTGCAGGAGTGGAGTGCAGACGTTTCCACGCAGCCTTGGTGACGTCCACGAAGGTGTCCACCAAGGGTGGCACTACCACAGGCTTCGGGTCTTTTCGCCGAAGGTAGCGGGCAAGGCGTTGTCATTCGGGCTCAAGGTCCTCAGCATCCCACCCCATGTTGTCCTGGATGTGCCTCATGATCTTGGTGAAAGAGGGATCATCAGGTGGAGACCTGGGGAGGTCATGTGGGTCTGGAGAAGAGATACTGAGTGGAGAAGGAGATCTGGAGTATTCCGAAGTATCCGATCTTGAATCCTGCCCCGACGGAGTGTACCGGCGTCGTTTGGGGCTGGGTGACCCTGAAGGAAATCTGGAGGGAGGCCTTCTCCTGTCAGTAGATCTGCCCCTAGGAGGTGGAGTTTGCTCCTTGGGGGACGGTGGTTATCCTACTGGCCCCTTAGGTGGAGGAGGGGGCGTAGGCAGTGGAGGAGTAGGAGGAGAAGTAGTAGGAGGAGGACGGGCAGGGACCACATCCTTCTTGATGGTGTCCCACCAAAAGGTAAAGAGCTCCTTTACCTCTGCAATGTTCATACCTGATGACGGGCCTGGCGCGGTGGTCTGTCGCCGGGGCTGGGCGTCAGGTCCCCAGGGGTCTCCCGGTCCGGGGAGGGTTCCCATGGCAGCCCAGCGTCCTCGGTGTCGCCGCCTGGTCTTCGGGCTGTGGGGTGTCCTCCTCTGCTGAATCCCTACGACTGACATCTGCCGGCGATGGGGGTGCGGTCTTCTGCTCCGGGGTAGCTGACGTCGGTCCCCTGGCCGACGTCTTCGGACCTGGCGAACGCCTAGCCAGTGACGGGTGTCTAGCCGGTGTCGTCGGCTCTTGTGAGCGCCGAGCCAATTTGGAGTGTTGGTCCGACGTCAGGTGGTGAGCAGACGTCTTATCCGATGTCTGTTTTAGGAACGTCAGGTCCTTGGTCTTTCTGGGCACCTGTTCAGGACCTCTGGGCAGTTGGGAGACCAATCTGGAGTCTGTGTCCAGACGACGGGTTGATGAAGAAGACTTACGGCGCTCACCTGACTTCGAAGAGGCCTTGGAAAGGGTTGAAGAAGCCGAGGGCCTCGAAGTCTTAAGAGGCTGGAGCGAAGAAGAACTGCCTGAAGACCTGACCTTCAGCGGGGAAGGCTGCGACCGAGCCCTGGAGGGAGAGCAGTCTGATCTGGAGCTGGAGCTGTGGGACTCCGAGGCCCGAGTAGGGGACCTAGACCTCACCTTCTCCCGGTGCATGTCCCGGTGTTTGTGGGATTTGGATGAAGATTCTCCCCTGGAGGAAGGTTCCTGGTCCATTCTTTTAAGCTTTTCTTCAAGAAGATATGCCAGAAGTGCCTTGTGATGGTGGATCCTGGTGCGGCTATTAAAACCCTGGCAAAAGGGACAGGCCTTGGTGTCGTGGTCCGGGCCTAGGCAACGCACACAGGATGAATGGGGATCCTTGAAAGGGATCTGCTTGCCGCAGGCACACTTCGAAAGGTGACCCTCAAGAGATGGAGTTGGAGAGGACATCAGTTGTGCAGAGAAAAGTTGTTAGAAAATTATTCAAAAGTTCTGCAGTTGTCGAGCGCTAGAAAGGAGTCCGAGAGGCCGATACTGGCGAGTCGACGGCGGGAAAAGAACTGAGGATTATGGAGGACCGCCTCCTTATGTACTATGCCTGATGTCAGGGGTGGGGCTGATGTCGGAGGTGGTCCCTGCTTAATACTGCTAGCTAGAAAATTTCCGTGGGGTCCTGGCGCCTGCCAGCTTCAGTCCTAATGGCGTAACCTGCTGCAAGAGCTGTTTCTCAAAGTAAGTTATAGGCATTTCACATAAATGTGGCTATCTCAGTGTGCATAACTTCAACTAATAAAGTCAGCAAACTCACTAGGGATGGGGCAATACTGGACCTGGTGCATACTAACAGAGACTGTATCGCAGACATCACAGTGGGTTGTCCCCTGGGGACCAGTGATCATCATACAGTGTGACTTGATGGGTGCAAAGGCAAGCCACATAAAGACAAGAGTCCTGGACTTTAGGAGGGTAGATTTTAAAGAAATGGCAGACTGCCTTAGAAGCTGCCTGGCAGGGAAGGACTGCCAGGGAGGGGTAGGGAACAGTGAAGAAAATTAAGGGAAGGAATTGCAAAGGCAACCACCCTCTGTGTGAAGAAAGAGACCAAAAGCAGGAGGAAAAAAGATCATTGTGGTACCCTAGGAAGTGGCCACGAAGGTTAAGGAAAAAAAGGTGGCACTCAGGAAGCACAGTACAAAAAATCATAAGGAAGGAGTACCAGATAAAACAGAGGGGAGCAGTTAAGGCAGAGAGGGGAACAAATGCTCAAACAGAGGAAAGGATAGCCATGGGGACAAGACTTTCTTCAGGTACATAAGCAGGAAGAGGAAGGCACGGGGAGGATACTGAGGACAAAGAGAACAGCAAAATGAGACTTCACAGAGGATCACGACACAGCAGACATTCTGAACAGGTACTTCTGCTCAGTCTTAACAATGGAGGGAGAGGGGGACAGACCAACAAGGAGCAACAGGAGCACTAGGGGTGGGGTGGTGGACACAAGTCCATTTTCTGAGGAAAAAGTCCTGAAGGGATATGAAAGTCTGAAAGTGGAAAAAAAAACATTGGACAGGACAGGTCTAGCAGCTATAGAGTGGTTAGTTTCACATCAATGGTGGGGAAATTAATGGGAACCCTGTAAAAAGAATGGCAGTTGAAATATCTTGACTCCAACAGGTTTCGATAACAAAGGCAGCATGGATTCACGGGGAGGTCATGTCAGATGAATCTGATCGATTTCTTTGACTGGGTGACCAGGGAAATCGATCAAGGAAGGGCAGTGGATGTGGCCTACTTTTATTTATTTAGTAATTCAGGAAAGACCTTTGAGCGCAAGCTCTTTTACAAAGGTTCCACATCATAGATTGCAAAACAAAGTACAATAGGAGAAAGCAAAGGTAAATCACAATGAATGATACAGCTTGGATTCAGAACTTACAGACTAACTAAAAACATAGGTAAAAGTTAAAATACCAAGAATAACACTTTATGAGGGTGGGGGGTGGGGCAGAATAAGCAGCCATAGAGTGCCTTGTCAGTAGTTTAGAGCGACAGGGATAGCTGGCAGTGGGGTAAAGAAAGGAAGTACCACAGAGAGGTAGGTACTGTGGTGGAGGTAAAGGGTGGGGGAAGAAGGGCAATAAGGTACAGGGAGAAATGGGGGTGGTCAGTGGAGGTTGAGCAGAGAAGACATGCTAGAATAAATGGTGGGGTGCAAGGGGGCATGGTCAGGCAGCTTGCATTAGTAGTGACTGTTATGGAAACTCACGGGACTGGGAGTGGGGGAGGGGAAGGTGGGGTGCCGGGTGCTGAAGCAGCATGACACAAACTGATTGCTGAGGCAAGTCCTGAGAAGGGACAGAGGGAGTGGGTACCTGAGGCCTGCCTAGTGCTTGCTGGGGGCAGAGAGAGCAGATGTGGCTGGACTTGGGGGCAGGTGCACTTAGAAAGTGTTATTTGGTGCTGTTTGAGGTCAGTTTTGAATTGGGCCAGACAACTAGTGCCCGGGGAGTTCATTCATCCACGGGGAGCACGGAAGACAAATACACGTTGCTCAAGCAAGGTGCGACAGAAGGGGATAACCAAGGCCCCTCTAGTCCTTCCCCTGGTGACCTGTAATGAGTTGGCCGCCTTGATCAAAATGCCTACACAAGTGGTGTTTTACTCAACAGAGCCTTCTTCCCTAGGATGCAAGTCTGGAATTGGACCCTGTTTCTTAATGACAGCCATTTGCGCATGCGTGCAGAGTACAGGTGCAAGTGCCACGCTCAGCATCCAGGGTGAGTCTGCAGGCTTTGTTGTGCACACTTCTTGGTCACCCCTTTGTTCCTCTTTTTGCCTTACCTACTTCAGCAAGGCCTTTAACTCTGTGCCACATAGAAGACTAATAAAGAAATTGGACAGCCTAGGGGTGGGATCCCAGGTGGTAAACTGGGTAAAAAAATGCTTAAAGGATTGGCGACAGAGGGAGATGGTAAACTACACTCACTCACTGTAACATAGAAATGGAATTTGTCGGCTGCTACGGAACACCTGGCCCACACAGTCTGCCCCCTTTTTCCCTTCCTATACTTTCATTGCAGACCCTACCTGATCTCAGACTACCTCCGCCGTTTCCCAACTGAGAGCCCCTTGTGCCTATCCCATGCATGCTTGAAGCCCACCCGTTTTCTCCTCCACTACCTCTGCTGGCATCTACCACTCTACGTGAAGAAGTACTTCCTCACATCTCTCCTGAAGGGAGAGTGACCAGTGAGGTGCCACAAGGCTCAGTGTTGGGACTGGTCCTCTTAAGTGTCTTCATATGTGATACTGCAGAACAGCCAGAAGAGAAGGTGTGTCTTTTTTCAGCTTCACACCAACATATATAAAAACAGGTTACTCACCTGTAACAGTAGTTCTAGGAGTGGTATATGTTGTTCATCCACACACTTTGGCATGTCCCCTTCCACTTTAAGATGAATCGGAAGTCTTCAAGCTGGCTTCTCCCACCCACCCGGGTGGGATATGCCTCGGCTCTGCCCCATGATGCCAGATCTTAGGCCGCTGGAAGCCAGGTTATGAGCGTGTCCGCAGTTGGGAAGGTTGGGTGGGTCAGTATGGATGAACAACATATATCACTCCTAGAACTACTGTTACAGGTGAGTAACCTGCTTTTCTAGGATTGTGGCCATATTCTTCATCCACACTCTTTGGCAGACTCCTAGCAGTTCTCCGGTAGGAGGGAGGTAAGGCGCACACCCCCTACTTAGGGAACAGAGATTGGAGAACTGAGGCCTCCAAAACCAGCATCCCGGTGTGACTCAAGGTCGATGTGGTAGTGAGTGATGAAGGTGTTTACTGACTTCCAGGTAGCAGCCCGGCAGATTTCCTGGATAGGGATGTCCCTGGAAGCAGCCACCGATGCAGCAGTATGACGGGTAGAATGAGCTCTTATCCCTTTGGGAAGTTCCTTGCCTGCCAACTCGTAGCACAGACCTATGCATGATGTGATCCATCTTACAATAGTCCATTTGGCTACAGGTCTGCCAAAAGCAGCTTCAGCATAGGTAACAAACAGCTGGCGAACCTCTCTCCGAATTTCCGCCATCCTCTCCTTATAATAAGAGAGAGCACGTCTCAGGTCTAAAGTATGGAGCCTGTACTCGGCCTCCGAGGTGTAATTAGGGTAGTATACTGGCAGAGTTAACACCTGGTTAAGGAGAAACTCTGACACCACCTTCAGAAGGAATTTTGGGTGGGAGCGCAGGACAACCTTGTCGCTGTGGAAGACAAGATAAGAGGAGTCCACCGAAAGCACCTGGAGCTCCCCTGTCCTTCTGGCAGACATGATAGTCACTAGGAAGGCTGTCTTCCACCACAAGTGTGAGAGGGCACACTTGTGCATTGGTTTGAATAGCTTGCCTATGAGCTTTGCCAGTACCAGCAGTAGATCCCACGGAGGTGGAGATTCACGAACGGAGGGGATATGTGATCCAGGCCTTTGAAAAAAAAAAACGCCAGACCACTGTCTCCTGCACCAGCATCGGCTGACCGTCCCGCACCCGGTAAGCAGAGATGGCTGCCAGGTGTACCTGAAGGGTCGATGACCGCAGACCCCCTTTGGAGAGAGACCAAAGATAGTCGAGAATGTTAGCCACTGGACAGGATAAGGGGTCCAGGCTCTTGCCCTGACACCAATGGAAATCCTTTTTCCTTTTGAAGGCATAACATTTCCTGGTCGATTCCTTTCTGGATGCCTCCACCACGGTGTAGACATCTTCGGAAAGACTCAAAGCCTGGAACTCTAGCCGCTCAGGTACCAGGCTGTGAGGTGCAGGGATTGAAGGTCCGCATGGAATACCTTCCCCTGATTGAGTGATATCAGGTCTGGGCATGCTGGAAGCTGCTCTGGGTGCCTGCAGCTGAGGCATGAGGAGATCTTGATTCCAGAACTGGCGCTGCCAGTCTGGGGCTACTGGGATCACCTTCGCCTTGTTCCTCCTCACCTCCAGGAGCACCTTGTGGATCAAGGGAAACAGAGGGAAAGTGTAGAGGAGGCCTGGGGTCCACGGCCTTGAGAAGGCATCCCCCTGCAGCGAGCCCTGCTTGGGGGAGCGGGCATGAGCAGCCTCAGCTTGGTGTTTTCCCCTGAGGCAAACAGGTCCACCATCAGTTTGCCCCAGTGGGAGAACAGGCTGTAAGCTACCTCTGGATGGAGAGACCACTTGTGGGATGTCTGGCCTAAGCGGCTGAGAGCATCTGCCAGGTGGTTCGAGGCTCCTGCACATGGATGGCTAGGAGATCTGCCTCTAACCAGCTCACAAGGGTCCAGATGTGGATCGCCTCCTTGCACAGCAGATGGGAGTGCATGCCGCCGTGGTTGTTGAGGTAGTACATGGTCGTGGTATTGTCCATCTGGACTTGAATCACCTGGCCCTGGAGCTGAGGAGCGAAAGCTGACAGTGCCAGTCTGACTGTTCTGAGCTCCAACAGGTGGATGTGGCATCAGGACTCCTCGGGGGTCCAGAGTCCGTGGGCTCCCCAGCCCATGTGAGAGGCATCGGTCATGAGGACAACTGTCGGCTCAGGGCAGACAAACGGGATCCCTTCCTGCAACTGTTCTGGGACGGTCCACCATTGGAGAGCATCTCACATCTTCTGGGTCACAGAGATCAGCTGGTCGAAATGACCGTGGTGCTGAGTCCACTGGGCGGTCAGCTCCCACTGGAGGGGGCGCACATGCAACCGGGCCCAATGGACCACTGAGGAGCATGCCACCATGAAGGCATGGAAAGTCCCGGGTAGTGCGCAAGTGCGCAACCAGAAATGGTTGGGCAAAGGAGGAAAGAACCTCTGCCCTGTCTCCCAAGAGCCAAGCTCTGGTTTGACAAGAGTCGAGCTCTGCCCCAATGAAGCACATCACCTGAGAAGGTATGAGCTCCGACTTGGCCTTGCTGATCAGGAGGCCGAGTTGAGAGCAGGTTTGGAGGGCCATGTCCCTGGACCTCTCCACCTCCTGTTGGGCGGAACCTGCTAGGACCCAGTCGTCGAGGTAGGGGTAAATCCTGACCCCTCCGATGCTGGAGATGGGCCACCAGCACTGTGATGCATTTGGTAAAGACCCATGGGGCCGATGACAGGCCAAATGGCATGGCTCGGAACTCGTACAGGTTCCCTTCGACCAAGTGGAGGAACCACTGATGGGACAGACGGATTGGGATGTGAAAGAATGCATCCTGTGGATTCAGTGAACAGAACCACATGTTTCTCTCTAAGGATGGTATGATCTGGGATGGAGTGACCATCTGAAAGGTGAGTGACCTGAGATATTGATTCAGGTCGTGCAGATCTAGAATGGGGCGCCAGCGCCCCCCGTCCGCTTGGGCACCAACAAGTACCTGGAGACAAAGCCTGGGTCTGCTGGAGGATCCGCCACTGGAGCTACTGCCTACTCGAGGAGGAGATGAGTGATGTCATCTCGAAGAGCCGACTGGGCCTGAGCAGATACTCTTTCCTCCCGAGGGGTGCGGGCTTGGCTTGGAGGGTACTGCTCAAATTCCAGAGGCAGTCCCTGACCGACCACTTCGAGAATCCACTTGTCCATAGTGACAACGGATCAGGTGGAAAGGAAGTGGTGGAGCTGGCCCCCCCCATGGGAGGACCCAGAGCTGGCGTCATGGGAGTGGGGGTGTCAGCCCCTCCCCATCACTGAGCAGGCTTGGAGGAGGAGGCTCCAGGACCTGAGCCTCAACCTCTTTTATGGGCCTGTTGGGGTCTGGGCTTGGGCCCTGCGTGACAAGCCTGAGTCTGCTGCTGATATTGGTGCTGCTGTCCACCTTGAAAGGAAGACTGCTGAGCCACAGGGGAAGAGTGCCGAAAAGGCTTCTTTTTCTTCTGTTGGTTCTTGCCCAAAGAACCCTTGGCAGAAGCAGCATCCAAGGTAGTATTGGACTGCTCAATGCGCTGAAGGTGACTGGCCACTCCTGGGGTGAACAAGTCGGTCCCAAGGAAGGGCACATCAGCTAGTTTGTGCTGGGCATTCACCAGAAAGGAGGACAGCCTCAGCCAAGTCCTGTGACGAGAGGCAACTGCAGCAGCCATCAAGCGGGCACAAGAATCCCCAATGTCTAGGGTCGTCTGAAGCTGCTGTTTGGCAACAGCTCGGCCCTGATCCTGGGCTTGCTTGACCGTGGTCTGCATGTCCAAGGAGATGTGGGAGTACTTCACCTAGCGACCCCAGAAGGGCATGAGAGAAGTGTGCCATGATGACGGCCGAACTTGCCTGATGAAGGCCCAAGGATGAAGCCGCATACACCTTCCTGGCTGAATGGTCCAAAAGCTTGGACTCTTTATCAGGAGGTCAGTCAGTGTCAGCAGAACCACCAGTACGCCTGAACACAGAGGTGGTCACCAGGCTCTCGGATGAATGGTGCTCTGTGAACTCTGCAAGGGACTCCATGGGCACCACGTTACTTGCGAGCCATGTGGGCAGATGGTGCTGGACAAGAGGCAGGATGCTGCCAAAGTTCTAGGGCTGGGCCAACAATGGCCTCAGCCACAGGAAAGGCCTCTCTTGGGGTATCCCCTCTTTTAAGGATGTCCGTAAGAGGGTACTCTGCCTTTTTCTGGAATGGCTCCAGGGGGCATCCCTGTAGATTCAGAGATGAGGCAAAGGATCCCTTGAAAATACGAAGGACCTTCCTCTGTCTCCAAGCCAATGGTTGACTCATCATCTCCTGGATGTGAGTGCAAGTCGGTGACATCCAAATCTGGGTATAAGGGCTTACTGCCCAGGTCACTCTTGACCCACCTGGGTGGTCTGGGGGGAGACTGTGACAGACAATCTCTGGGGAAGCCCGGTGTCTGGTCTGTCTCCTTTGGAAGGAGCCCCTCCCACAGGCTGTTTGGGCGGCGGTTCTACCACAATCGGTGGAGGTGCCGTTTGGGTCCGAAATGGTAGTTTTGCTGGCTCTGCGGGAGAGGTACTGATTTAATCAGCTCAGAAGGAGTTGGCTTCAGCCTAGAAGCCGCAAGCCAAGTAATGGCTGGTGCAGAAGCTGGGGTGGGCTTGTGCCTGGACAAAGTCAGCTGCTGCCACATGAGGTCCTCATAGTGCCAACGGAGTTTATGACAAAGCTTCTCCTCATCCGAGAAGGACGAGGACGACTGATGGTGTTGCCTCTTTTTAGAGTGTTTACGGCTCTTCCTCTGCCTTTCGGATGTCAGGGTCCGAGACCTCGATCGAGATTGGGCAGGCCGACTCGGTTGCTTGGGAGACACTGGTGGAACCAGTGATTTCCCGGGATCAGGGACCACATCTTCAATTGGAGACCCAACAGGCTGAGTCTCGTCATCTGGAAAAACCAGACTGGGTGTTCGATCGAGGGAATTGTCGACCGGAGTCGGCGATATCGGATCGATCACTATCTCAACCTCATCGACAGATAATTCGGTCGACTAACCAGACGGCAAAGACGAAAAGCCAGCGGCCGATGAAGTGATCTCGACAGAAGTTGAAACTGCTTGCTCTCGGGACCGAGATTGCTCCCGCTCCCAAGAAAGTCTCCACTGAGACAAAGATGCACCAGGGTCCTTCTCCCGCTTATGGGATTGAGAGGACTGAGCCTGCAGGTGCCTCTCACTTGGTCAGGGGAGACCAGCACAACTCCCGGAAGGAGCCCGAGAAGGTGGAGCCCAGGTTGAGTGGAACAAAAAAACTCAGAGAGGAATCCGCAGCACAAGCCCCATTCTCCTTGAATGCTTGCATGTGCTCCAACTGCTCGGCGGATCCTGCAGCCGTGGAAACTGACCACCAGGCCTCTTTGGATTTCACCGGACCGTTCATCTTCTCCTGCCTTCCCAGCTTCAGGCGTGCAAGACAGTCGTCAAGGATGTTGGGATGAAAAGCCAAACATAGACTGCATGAAGAGGTGTCACAGTCAACACCGAGGCAGTAGACGTACGCAGTGTGGGGACCAGTACACGACATCTTCTGGCCACAAGTGCACCGACGGAATCCGAGGGAAGACTTGTCTTCCATAATCGAATCGACAAACTTGCGATCGCTAATGCGAGTAATACAAATTTTCAGTAAAACTGAAGGTTTGAAAGCCAGGGCCTACGAAATGCATGAGCACGAGGAAGGCAACCTGAATCTTCCAGCAGAAAGGAAGATCTGGCGTCATGGGGTGGAGCCGAGGTATATACCACCCGGGTGGGTGAGAGGAGCCAGCTTGAAGACTTCCGGTTCATCTTAAAGTGGAACGGGACATGCCAAAGAGTGTGGATGAACAACATATCCACGATCCTAGAATGGGGTATATATACTCAGGAGGGGGTGAAGACAATGAGTAGAGACCTTAGACAACTTGAGGAGGGGTCAAGCGCATGGCAGCTGGGGTTTAATGCCAGAAAGTGCAAAATTATACATCTAGGGCATAGAAACCCAGGAGCAGAGTATAAGGGGGTGGGGCGGGGGTACTGATGGTCACTAGGCAGGAAAGAGACCTTGGGTTTGTAATATCTGATTACCTCAAAATGGCGGGGCAATGTGACAAGGCAGTAAGCAGGGCCAGTGGGATGCTGGGGTGCAAAGGGAAAGGGATCACCAGCAGGAGGAGGGAGGTTGTGGTGCCACTGTATAGGACATGGGTAAGAATCACAGACAGGGTGGAGGCAGCCCAGAGGAGGGAACTAAACTGGGGCAGAGGTTGCACAAGATGCCCTATGAGAAGAAACTAAGGAATCTCAAAATGTGCACTCTTAATGGAGAGAAGGGACCGGGGGGGGAGCACATGACAGAGAACTAAAAATACCTAATTGGGGGGAATAGGGCATAGGAGGGGAGTCTATTTCAAATGATGAAGTACACTGGGGGGGGTTTAAGAGGGATGTGATGAAGTATTATTTCACTAAAGGAGTGGTGGATGCCTGGAACAGTCTGCCAGCAGAGGCAGTGGTGGGGAAAACAGTGGGGGGCTTCAAGCATGCATGGAACCAGCACAGGGGAATACTGGTAAATAGGCAGCAAGGAGGGGAGGGTTGTTGGAGATAAGGTAGGGTATGTGGAGTTAGAATAGGCAGGGGACATCTGCGCAGACTGGGTGTATCAAGCAGTTCTTTTCTGCCAACAAATTCTTTGATTCACAGTAATAAAACTAAGGCTGTGTTTTAATACATGGTTCCACTATACAGATATTATTGACTACAGATCACTAACATTCCCTTGGGCCTTACTGCTTATAACAGAGATAAGTTAAAAGGGGTCTTGAATTTTTTTCCCTTTCAATGCAAAGTTGTAAATTCAGACGATTAGCAGTAAGTAATATATTTTATTCAAAATATGCCATTGAGTGAACTCATTTTCAAGGTGGTCCATATAAACATTCATACAGTTTTCTTTCTCACTTAAATCATACACAGATAATATATACAGAAAAATTTACAAAATACAAGTACTAGTATTGTATTAGTGCATACAACTAAATCAAAAGAAAATAAAACACAGTAGTGACAAATAACAAAGCAGGAGATACAATAAAACAGCAGGTGCACAGCCCAAAGAAATATAAATCAACCAAAAAAAGCTAACAAGCAACACCGACTTACAAACCAGAAACATACCTTTTGAATATCAGTTATATCTTTTAGTTTAAGGACTTTATTTTTCTTCGATGAACCAGACCTGGAGCTTTCAAAGCATAAATAGCTAAGGAAGAGAAAAAAAAAAACATGTTCAGGAAGGCAAATATTCAAATTAATAAAATGCAGAATCCACATCATTTTAGCCTAGCAGACAAATCATAGTAATTTGACTAACACTGCATATGAAAACACTGTAAGAGCATTATGTCAGTTTTAACAGTCCCATAACAGAATACAAATCTGACAAGATTCTGGTTTGGATAAAAAGAACTTCATGCATTCCAAAGGCCATGTTTTCTTTTTTTTTTGGGGATGGACCTGGACAGCTCCTTATCAGCCCACATGGTGGCTGTGACCACTGTCGCCGCTGATCCGGAGGGTATGCCCCCTGGCTTACCCTCTATGGTGGGGCATCCAGGTGAGACCTTGCCCCTTCGGGCGCCACATCTGGTGTCAGGGCAGTGATCCACCCCCCCGGTCAGCTTTGCAGGGTAGCGGCTCGTCGGTGGCGTCACTGTGCACAACTGGCAGATTTGTGCTAGATATGCTGCTCAGAAGGGAGGACGTGCAAATGCAATCCACAAGAAAAGGCCTTACTAGGGATGAAAACCAACAAGGAAGGGGTCGCTCATGGACAATGTGGTGCTTAACGCTGATACATACACTATAATATACAGGTCGCTCCTGTAAAAAAGCTTTCAGCTTAGTGTGCTATACCTGGTTAAACAACTAAATAAAAAAAATAATCAACAAACAAGCCTTACACTCACAGTACCTGAAATAAAGGATAGGACGCCCAAAGTAAGCAAGTAAAGTTTTTTAATTGCAAAAAGAAAAAGTTCCTATTTTACTTACAGCATAAAAAAAATCAGTTGCCAAAGGCATTGGGCCTATCACCAGAATGTGTCACAACTCCAAAGACTGCAACAGGTACACAGCGTTGTTTTGTGCCTTAGACAGCACTTCCTTAAGGGTAACTGATGCATAGGCAGATGTTCAATTTATACTTCTGACAAACAATGTCATCATGTAATTGAAAACTTCATTTAAAGTGAAACGTGTGTGTGTGTGTGTGTGTGTGTAACCCTGTTACCCGGGGTTACTAGAATCCCAGTAAGACCTAGTGGTAGGCAGGGAAGGCAGCTTGTGAAACTCCAGTTAAATGGATTTCATACTGTCTCACTCTGTTCTCAGTCTCAGCTGAGACTGAGGGATGACATCATTTTAGAACTGTCGCAGCTGCATAAGCCACACTGGAATGTTGCAGTTGAAGGTTAGAGTAGAACGTTGGGGAATTTGAAGTCATTCTGTAGAGTTCAGTAGAGTTCTGTTGCAGTCTGTAGTAGAAGAGGTGCTCTGCTGTAAGCAGGCCCTCAGAGCTCTAAGCTCTGTCAAATAGCTATTTTATGTTGTATAGGTGTATGTTCTCACCTGAAGAGGAACACAAGAAGAGCACATTGAAGTGGTGGAGACTGCTTTCAGTGGTTCAGAGCCCCATCCCTGCTAGGATGGGTAGGAATGAATCAGCCTGCTTCCAGGGGCAACCCCCCTGGTCCAGCTAGGGAAAAGAAGCTGCCTGATTTAAGTTTGTGCTGAGGCACCAGAAGCTCTGGACGAGAGTTCTTTGAGGAGAAAACGCCCGTGGGGCACCTGCAACCAAGGGGTGAGCTCGCTCTGCTAAAGGGCCATTTGTTTTCACCTGAATCAAGATGAAACTAAAGGGACCGTTACTGTGGGGTCAGGAAAAGACAGCCAAGTACAGTTTGGAAGATATGGGGATTGGACTGCTTAACTTTGGGGTCTAGGGTAATGGACACAGCCACTTATTAAGTATGTTCAAGTTCAGCACAAATGGGATGTAAAGACAGCAGACTGAATGTGGAATACATTTAAAAAGAATCTACACAGCAAAGTGTTTTAAAGGATGAGGTGTTACAGTCCAGAGAAATGGCCGGGTATGAATTATAGGAGCGAGAGGTGGGAGACCCCCCCCCCCCCATCAGTAGTAACCAAATTCACCTCTACGGATTTGCTCTGGAACACCTGTTGCTTTCTCTCAGGTACTTGGCCAGTGCCTGAGTAAAGTACCCATACGTGGGATTGATGAAGAAGATTCCCTTATGGAGTATAAGTGTTCATAGGTGGTTTAGAGAGCCACCAGTAAATGTTTCCATGCTATATGGAAAGTGTCCAAGTGGCTGGCAAGGGAGCCGAGCCAGGGGAAAACCCAGAGCAGCGTACAAGTTCGGGCTGTGTGCCCAGTGTGTTTCAGAGCCTGAGGGCTAAAGTGATGAGGATGTGTTCTGGTCTCCTTAAATCTGCATTACCAGAAGTGTAGCCCCATGGGGGTCCATCTATGCTTTGTTTATTCTGTTTGGATGTGAATAAAAGCCACTCTTTAGAATTCCACTTCTGGTATTGGACATTACAGTTATTACTTCCTTTGTCCAGAGTTACTTGGGTGCCCCTGTTGCAGAGTAGCCAAACCTAGCCAATGTGCCGAGTGACATATTCCCCCGAACCCAGCCCACCAGGTAGAGCTGTCAAGATAGAAATGGCATACCTGGGGGGGGGGGGCGTTACATGTGTATTATACTGGCACGACCGCGCCAGTATAGTTAGAGTGAAATGGCACTTCTATGTTAAAAGTCCAAACTTTGAGCATTAATAACTTCGGAGCCCTTTAATGGATATGAATGAAATCTGGCATGCATAACCTCTAGGGGTAGGTATCTTGCTCTGCCACAGTTCATGTCAATCAGTCAAGTGGTTTGGGAGATATTAAGTGTTGGAAAAAAAAAAAAAAAAAAATCGGGATTTTTTGCCATTTGTTTGCACTCACCTGTATGTCAGAAATGGCTTTGTGTTGTGGGCTGAAATTTTCAGGGTAGAAAGCCTTTGGGTCACAGATGTGCCTTTTGAAGATTTGGTGAAAAAATATTAATCTGTTCAAATGTAATGAAAGTTTTTAATTTCCCATTATTTCCTATGGGAAAAGTTGTGTTTAGCACAACACAGATTTTCGTACCTATTGCCAATGTGCAAAAAGACTTTTGCATAATTTGAGGGTTAATAACTTTGGAGCCGTTTAATGGATTTGCATGGTATTGTGCATGCACACTCTCTAGGTAAAGGTCTCTTCATCTGCCAAGCTTGGTGGGAATTAGATAAGTAGTTTCAGAGATACCAAGTGTTGAAAAACAGAAAAATCATCAGTAGAATCTGGCTGAAAGTGTACATCTATGTTATAATTCACTTTGAAGGTTAATAACTTTGGTGTGGTTATAAACCGTTATATGAAATTCAGTACACATATTTTCTAGGTACAGAGGTCTTAACCTGCCAAATTTGGCAGGAGTCTGTTGAGTGGTGTGTGAGATATAAAGTGTTGAAACAACACACAATCAGTATATGGTGAGATTTTCGCAAACGCTAGATTTTCACACATTTTGAGGGTTAACAACTTTGGAACTGCCATTTAATGGATTTGTATGATGTTTGGCATGCATAATTTCTTGCTACAGGTCTCTTCACCTACTGAGTCTGGTGAGAATCAGGTTAGTGGTTTTGGAGATATAACGTGTTGAAATACAGAAAAATCATCAGTATAGTTAAGGTGAAAAAAGTGCACATTTATGTTACAGTTCACTTTGAAGGGTAATAACTTTGGAGTGGTTAAAAAGAATTACAAGAAATTTAGCATGCATATTTTCTAGATACAGTGTCTGGACCCACAAAATTTGGTGGGAATCTGTTGAGTGGTTTTGGAGATATGAAGTGCTAAAAACAGAAAAATCATCAGTATAAGGGTGAGATGCAAAACTTTCGCAAATGTGGGTAACTTGTGCAAAAACTGTACTTTCGGAAGCATTTTGAATTTTCAAAAGAATACATATTTGTATTGATATCTGGGTATGATGTGAAAATATGTACTTTGCAAAAGCTGTTTTCGAACAGAAGTAACATTTTCGGACAGGTGGGTACATGTGCGAAAAATCTTTCAGAAGCATTTAGAATTTTCGAAAGAATACATATTTGTATGGATGTCTGGGCATGCTGCAAAACTATGTACTTCTGAAGCACTGTTTTCAAACATGAAGCCATTGTGCAGGTACAAAAATATGTATTTCTAAAATGTGGGTAAATGTGTGCAACGTTTACTTTCACAAAGGTGCAACAATATGTCTTTTGCGAGTATCGCTTTCTGTGTAGTGCGAAAGTATGATTTTCACAAAGTAGACTGTGTGAAAATTTGGCTTTTGCAACTGTTCTAGCTGCAAATTGTAGACATAATTACAAAGTATTGTCCTCACTACAGAGCCTCAGTGGCTCAGTGGAATGAATGGGTATAGTGGAGGCAGCAGGGTACAGGGTTTGATTACAGTGAAAGTTTTTTTTTTTTTCAGTCACTATTTTTATGATTACAACAGCACTGGAATTTTTTTCATAGCTGCTACGGTTGCTGTGATATTGGCAAATTAGTGTTACAAGGGTTTCTTTTAAGCCCTGTACTGCTGCTGTATGGCTCCGTAGTTATGTGTAAGTGAGATCAGGGCCTGCGCTCCCACAGACGCATATCATTATGCACAAATGGGCAGCTTGGTGGGAGGGCCCCACACCCCCACCAACACATATCATTTACTAGTTATATTACACTTTTCCAAAAAAGTAAGGATATTCTTAACTTCGTTAATGCATCAGTTAGGGTTGTTTCCACAGCAACAAAAGTGTGGAAATTCAATGTTAGGGTTACCAACCCTAACACCTCCTACCTACCCCCCACCACCCTTCACACAACAACAGGCACTAGGGTGTTCATTAGGGTCATCACACCCAACTCTCACCTATTCTCCTAAACTAGGACACCTCAGCTTACTTACAAATGGAATGGGGTGAGAGTTAGGCGCGACGACCCCAACGAACACCCCAATGCCTGTTGCTGTGTGGAGGGTAGTGGAGGTAGGGTAGGGGTGTTAGGTTGGTAACCTTAATATTGAATTCCTACATCGCTGTTGTTAGTGGAAACAACCCTCAACTGATGAATTAATCAATGTTTTTTGCAAAGAATATAGATATATTCTCTGCAAAAAAAACTTAATTAATGCACCATTAGGGTTCCTTATGATTATACTTTCTCAAAAAGTAGGGAAATTCTCTGCAAAAACGTTAATGGACCATTAGGGTTCCAGCTTCAAAAAGTAGGGAAATGACATCCTAGGGTTCCCAACCATAAGACCTCAACCTCACCCTCGGTTTCCAACTCTATCACCCCACCCCCAGCCTGTATGTGGGAACAGGTGTGAGGGGTGTGCCTTGGGGTTGCAAACTCTAATGCTCACCCCATTCCAAGAGTAAGTAAGCTAAGATGGGTACAAAATAACACAGTACACTCAGTAGTAATAAAATTCTTATTGCAGACAAATACAAAATACATGTCAGTATAGCAGCTTAACAAGATAAAACATATTTTGCAGCATAGCATATCAAAATGTATATAAACTACATAAAACAAATTCCAACCTAAGAATAAAAACCAGTGCACAATTATCTCCTGTCCTCAAGTTAGATCAAAACCTGTATTCAAACCAGGAAATTTTGTGCCGTTTAATTGCAGGATCCAAAAGGTTTCATGTTTTAAAGCCAAATTGTTGAAATGCCCCTCGTTCTGACTGACTTTGTCGATAGCCATAAAGGAAAAAGTGTGCTGTGTGTCATCATCACCTGCATTCATTGACGTGGGCAGCAGTAGCACACGTAGAGTTCTTCCAATCCATAACTCGTATAAGTTGTTCCTCAAGACATACTTTAAAACTTCTAGTCATCTTAACATAGAAATATAGAATTTGACAGCAGATAAGGACTGCATGGCCCACCTAGTCTGCCCATTTCCCCTACCTACTGGATAAGCTGCAGATTCCAGTTACCCAACAACCTATTTCCTCCTACCCCTCACTATAATTGCCTTATGTCTGTCCCATGCATTCTTGAATTCCCCCACTGTTTTTGACCCCACGACCTCCTCAGGAAGGTGGTTCCATGTGCCCACAACCCTCTCCATGAAAAAAATACTTCCTTACATTGCCCCTGAGCCGTCCCCCCTCTATCTTCGAATTGTGCCCCCCTTGTTCTTGTACATCTCTTTTTCTGAAAGATGCTCCCATCTTGGACTTTGTTGATTCCCTTGAGGTGCTTGAAAGTTTCTATCATATCCATGGCTCAAACCCATGATCTTAGCACACGAGATTAGGATCCCTGGATTCAAAACTTTTCGAAAAGGCAGAATAGGAAAAAAGGGTAGAGGGGTTATCATATATACTAAGGAATCACTAACGGTGTCCTTAGTAGAGATTCCAGAAAAGGCGGATGAGGGCTGCGAAACACTATTTGTAAAAGTACTACTGGGGGATACAAAGCCACTAATAGGATGTGTTTACCACCCTCCTAAGATTGCGACGGAAGCACTAAAGGCCCTTACTAAACTTATCCCTGACCTGCCTCCCCATGAGAAAATAATCATGGGTGACTTTAATCTCCACTGGGGCCCCTCGACTAAGACTGACATTGAGTCCAGCTTGCTAGAGTCCAAGCTTACCCAACTGATCCATGAACCAACAAGACTGAATTCGAAATCCAGAAACCACACCACCCTTGATTGGCTACTGGTGTCTAACCCCAATAGATTCAAGCTGGCCGGTACGTTGGCCAACTCCTAAGTGACCACGCCCCCATCCTTGGTATATGGAAAAATGACTATCCAACTCCACCTCCCCGTACCTTTCTGGCACGCGACTACTCCAATTTCGATGCTACGCTTCTTCCGGGATACCCTGTCGGAATTGACTGGCTCAAATTAATCTTGCCCCAGCCTGACTCTGCCCTGGCCTTTTTCACCAAGAATTTCCTCTCGGCCGCCAACAAACACACCCCTCTAAAACAAATGAGAGTCAAGGACAACAGTCTAGGTGGCTGACACGTGATCTAAAAAAACTAATGAGGGAAAGGGACAGGGCCTGGGGCAGGTACAAGTCCACTAATTTAACCAATGACTGGGTCCATTACCGAATGCTCAGAAACTCATATAAGAAAGATTTAGAACAGGCCAAGCGACAGTAACTTAAGAACCTACAAACAAAAAATCTCTCTAACCCCAAGAAATTCTGGTCCCAAATAAACGCGCTCCTGAAAGGCCACCACACGCAAAATGCCTGTGACACTGTTGTGGGAGATGTCCACCACACAAACCCGCAAGATGCTGCAAATGCCTTTAATGAATTACTCACTGACCTTGGCAAGTACAGGGTTCATCCCTGCAGCCCAAAACTGCCATCTTCGGATGACTCGTTGAATCTCCCCTCATCACCTAATTTTCACCTTTGGTTAACATCAAGAACTGAGGTCCTAAAGCTCATTAGGAGCATTAAGACAAATGGTTCTCCAGGCTATGACAAGGTTGAACCCAGGTTACTCAGACTGGCTGACCAATAAATTGTAGTGCCAGTCATGTGGTTGTTCAATAGGTCGCTGATGGAAGGCAAAGTCCCCTCAGCTTGGAAAACAGCTTTGGTTACCCCGATCCCTAAGGGAGGACCCAGTGAGCTAGTTGAAAACTATAGACCGACTTTTATTCTCTGCACACTAAATAAAATGCTTGAGAAAACTGTATACCAACAAGTCCAGGCATATGCTGAACAACATAGCCTCCTCACTCCACGACAACATGGATTCAGAAAACAACATGCTACTGATACTGCCCTGGTGAGTCTAACATCCAACATCCTTGCTGCCCAAGACAAAGGCCAACTTACTGATGTGGTCTTCATAGACCTTACCAAGGCCTTTGATCTAGCAGACCATAAATTGCTCATCCAGCAGCTTAGCTCTCTCAGACTGGACAACCACTCAACACAGTGGTTTAAAGATTACTTGCAAAACAGATCTCAGATAATCAGATGGCAGGGGGTAGAGTCAGGCAAGCGCTCCATTGCTGAGGGTGTCCCCTAAGGTTCAATACTGGGGCTCCTTCTATTTTCCCTGTGTATCAACAACCTACCAAAGCACTGCGGCGGAGTGAAAGTGACCCTCTGTGCAGATGATGCAGTACTATACAGATCTGCTTCAAAAGTTGTACAGCTAAACCAACTCCTGAACCACGATCTCTCTCTACTGGAAACCTGGTTCCTGACAAATAGGCTAGTCCTAAATGAGAAAAAAACCAAAGCCATCCTATTCGGACCTAGTAAATTGGGCCCAGACAGAACAGGTCTACTATCCCCATATCTGTCCAGTGGCCATCCTATTGAGGTGGTGGATTGCATCAAATACCTGGGAGTCTATATCGATTAAGACTGCTCTTTCAAGGTTCATGTTGAACAATTAACCAAGGCGCTAAGTCAAAAGCTTGGGCTAATGTACCGTCTAACCTCTTTTCTCACTCAAGCATCCAGGCTAAAGACAGCCATGGGCATGCTCCTGCCCACCTTATTTTATGGTGCCCCAGTGCTACATTCAATGCAAAACACAGAGATGCGAAAGCTAGGAAAATTGTACCACAGAATAGGACGCTTTGCCCTGGGAGCTCAGCCACTAGAACACCACTGTAATATACTCGACTCACTGAATTGGCCCTCCCTGGAGGGCAGACTGGCTTACACTTCCCTATGCTTGGCTTTCAAGCTTCTACAAATGGATGCTCCCCCCAGACTGAGTCGTACCTTAGTACTCAAGCAGCCTAACAGAACACTTAGATCCTCGTGTCGTCGACTCCTCCATGTCCCAAAAGTCCGAACAAACTAATGTCTTCGGTCGTTCGAAAATTACATCCCGTCCCTATGGAATGGCCTACCTAGCAATCTTCAAGACTGCAGCTCCTTTGGAGGTTTTAAAAAAGGCCTAAAGACGTACCTTCTAGAGCTAAGCCTCTGTGCATGCCACTGCTGAGGACAGAAAACAGCACTCCACCTCTGATACTAAAAACCTGCCGCCTAACAGGTTGGTATCCTATTTCAGTTGAATCTTATCACTTCTGAAACACTTCAAATTGTAACCCGTAAAACTGACCTGATAAAAGAACCTTATGTAACTGCCACTCTTGTGAAACTAGTGTTTACCCCATGTTATTCTAAATGTTACCTAACCTGCCTGTGATTGTACTATATGTTCTGATTTTAATGTCTGTGTATGAGCACTTTCCCTTGAATTGTTCCTACTTCTTCTTGTACTGTTGACTGTAATAACCCCAGGTCGCCCCTGAAAAAGGGACCATTACGGTCTCAGTGGGCCTACCCAATCACCAAAATTTATTTAAATAAATAAATAAATATCCCCCTCTCCCTCCTTCCCTCAAGGGTATACATATTAAGCACTTTTAGTCTCTCTTCATATGGCTTCTGTTGCAGATCCTGCACCATTTTAATTGCCCTCCTCTGGATTGCCTCCATACTGTCTATGTTCCTGCGGAGACGGGGTCTCCAGAACTGTACGCAGTACTTCAGATGGGGTCTTACCAACTGTGTGTACACAAGGACAACAACTTTCTGTTTTCTACTGGTGATGCCTCTCCCTATACCTCCTAGTATTCCCCCAGCCCTCCTTACTGCCTTCTCACATTGTTTTCCTACCTTAAGGTCATCTGATACAACTACCCACAGGTCCCTTCCGTTTGTGTTATTAGTTCCCCCTCAAAAAAAACTGTGTACTCTTCCCTTGGGTTTTTGTTTCCTAGGTGCATTACTTTGCACTTTTTTTGCACTGAATCTAAGCTACCATATTTTTGACCATTCCTCCAATCTTGCCAAGTCCTTATCATCCTTTGCACCCCCCCCCCGTGTATCAACCCTGTTGCAGATCTTTGTACCATCTGCAAAGAGGCATACTTTTCCTTCCAACCCCTCTGCAATGTCTCCCATAAAGACATTAAAGAGGACCGGTCCCAATACTAAACCTTGTGGTACTCCACTAGTTAACCCCCCTTTCTTCAGAGTATACTCCATTTACTATCACCCTCTGGGCCCTGTTGTCTAGCCAGCTTGTTACCCAGGCTACCACCCTGGGACCCACTCCAAGGCTGGCTAACTTGTTTATTAAACTTTTGTGTGGGACTTACCAACATAAAAGACATTATAAGTGCAAGTCACTAGGTAGATAATCCCATTGGTGTTACAGGATATGAATTGATGAATATCAAACCTACGCTCACAGTTTTAATGCAAAGAAGTGCAAAATCATGCACATATGGAAGAGAAACCCTGAAGCCACCTATAGGCTGGGAGGGGAGTTGCTAGCAGTCACAAAGGAAGAAAGAGACTTGGGCATCATCATCACTGATGACCTGAAATCATCCAAGCAGACCTCTAAAGCAGTAGGTAAGGCTAGGGGGGTGTTAGGGTGTATTAGTAGGGGTATCACAAGTCGTAAGAGGGAGGTAATAATCCCTCTTTACAAGACACTGGTTAGGCCCCATCTGGAGTACTGCGTGCAGTATTGGAGGCCACACCTTCACAAGGACATTAACCAAATTGAGGCAGTCCAGAGAAGGGCAACCAAAATGGTGCAGGGACTGCATCAGAAGACATATGAGGACAGATTAACAGAGCTCAATATGTATACCCTTGAGCAAAGGAGGGAGAGAGGTGATATGATCGAGGCATTCAAACACACCTTAAGGGCATTAACAAGGTGAAAGAGTCTAACATGTTTAAATATAAGAAAAATAGCAGGACAAGAGGACACAGCATGAGATTAGAGGGGAGCCGATTAAAGGGGAATGTGAGGGAAATTCTTTTTCACAGAAAGGGTGGTGGATGCATGGAATGGCTTACCACAAGAAGTGGTGGCTATGAATGTAGTGCAGGGCTTCAAACAGGCATGGGATAGGCATAAGGGAGCAATACAAATGACTATGAATAGATAGGCCACTGACAGAGCAAATGTCGATGGCACATTTATAAGGTAGAAAAAGAAACAGGCAGACTGGATGGGCCTTTCGGTCCTTATCTGCCATCAACTTCTATGTTTCTATGTAGTTTACAGTGGTAAAATCCTTACCTGTCTTAACATATCTATAGTGGATACAAGTTTTGCATTTATAGCACCCTTTGCTACTAGTAAGCCAAGTGTTATTCATTTTCCCCCTTTAAAATGCATATGCAACAATATGTCTTTAAGACTAGGTGCTTTTCTATATAACATTCTCGAGGGTTCTAATGTGAGGGATTTTAAACCTGTGTCTGCTGCTAGAATGTGCCAATGTGTCTTTATTATTCTTTCAACCTGGTTAGCATGCATAGAATATGTGGTAACAAAATTAAATCTTCGATTATTACTAACCTCTTGAATCAGTGAGTCTCTGATTTCTAGCAAAATCCTTAGCTTCACTAATCCTTTTATGACTTTAGCCCCTTTCATGTAATCTATTCTCCAAAACTTCTACCCCATTGTTGAAACCCTCCTCGTACTGCAGTTCCTTTGGATCCTTAAAAACTGGCCTGATGCACTGAACTGTTATAAGAAAATACCCAAGAGGTTAGTGGTGACCAAAGATTTAATTTTGTGACCATACATTCTGTTCTATATTCAAATGATATATTAATTTATACTTAAATATGATATAAATGGTGGACCTGTC
This sequence comes from Neoceratodus forsteri, assembly GCA_016271365.2. Lineage (NCBI taxonomy): Eukaryota > Metazoa > Chordata > Ceratodontiformes > Ceratodontidae > Neoceratodus > Neoceratodus forsteri. Next base: position 639,844,315 of record CM028131.1, read on the forward strand.
TGACTGTTAACTAGATCTGCCCCCCTGATGAAGACCCGGATAGGGATGAGGTGCTGGGGGCTCAGGACTCTAGTTGGTGTGTTTTCTACTTTTTGCAACATCAAAGCAGTCTGATTTCATCTTTCTGCCTGGATATTTGGTGTTTTGGTTATGGAGTGCTGAGCTTCCTTGACAAGTATTTGCACAGCAGGCTGGCTGCCCTGCTCAGCACCACCTCCATCTTTTTGTTATTGTCATCTAGGAGTTTGTGTCTGCCCTGATCGAAAGTGTCTTGTGGCAAGCCAATCTACCTTTTTAGACGGAAAGAGATAGGTTTTATTCTATTACGTAACCTACTGTCCAATACAATTTTCTTTCCAGTTCAGTAGAATTACTGTGCCCAATATTGTTGTAATATCCTGTAGTAAAGAACAGTTACATACTTACCATAAGAGCAGATCTTGGCGAGACTCTCTCATCAGGTCACACCAAAGGAACAAGTAGCAAGACAGCAGGACCACATGGAAACTTTCACAAGCAGTGCACCAGGGACTGCCCAAGGTGACATTAGATGTCGGCTACTACATAAATATGGGCAGCCCCTCCTCTCCCAAGTTCTCTGCTGGAGATCATGCTTGTAGGACCTCTCTATAGGGACCCAGGAGAGAACCTAGGGCTGTACAAACCAGGTGAGGCAGAGAGCTATAGGTAGATCATCATGGAGAAGGAGACAGCACTAATTAGAGTCTCGGGACAATTTAGGGGGAAGGAGGGTGGGATGGCATGCCCTGATCAAAGAGAGATTATTTCCAAGATCTACTGTTACGGTAAGTACGTAACTGTTCTATCTTCTTCAAGGATATCTCTTTTATCAGGCTCTACCTACGGAACGAGTACCAAGCAGTACTGTCCATAAACAGTCTGGGAGGGTGGAGCCTACAGGCCTAAGAAAGAAGGCCCCGAAGCACAGCCAGGCCAAAGCCAGCCCTTTTTCGTGATGCAATGTCCAGACTGTAGTGTTTAGTGAAAGCGTGGACAGTACTCTAGGTTGCAGCTGTATAGATGTCTGCAGTAGATACATTTTTGAAACAAGCTACAGAGGTGGCCATGCCTCTTGTGGAATGACCACAAACCACACCAGGAAGTTCTTTACCATACTTCCTGTAACAGAAAGTAATACAGTTTACTAACCATTTGGACAGGCATTGCTTCGAAACTGGGGTGCCCTCTTTCCCAGGGACTTTCTGCAGTCCTTCCCATGATGTATATAGGACATACGAAATTTGCCAGCAGATAAAGGCCTGGAGGTCTATCAAGTCTGCTCGAATGTGCAGTTAGCACCCCTTATTCTGCAGCTGCCCCTCCCTTCCACCCTTCCCCTTCATTAACCCTACCCCATGTCCTGTCCCATCCCCTTTTGAAGCAGTCCACTGCTCTACTGGATACCACTTCTGCAGGTAACGCCTTCCACCCAGCCACCACCCTCTCTGTAAAAAAGTGTCTCCTCATCTCCCTCCTGAACCTTCCTCCCTCCAGTCTCATATCATGGCCCCTGGTGTCTCTCCCCTCCCTTACTTTGAACAGACCCTCTGTACCAGTCTTGTTTATTCCTTTCATGTATTTAAAGGTTTCAATCATGTCCCTCTGTCCTCCAGTGAGTACATGTTCAACTCCCTCAGCCTCCTCTCGATGATAAATCCCCAGCCCCTTGATCATCTTTGTTGCCCTCGCGCTTCACCCCTCCAGTAACTTAATGTCCCTCTTCAGATACAGGCACCAGTACTGCATGCAGTACTCCAGGTGAGGTCTAACTAATGACCTATACAGTGGCAGAATCACCTCCTCCCTCCTCGAGGATATACCCCTTGCAATACAACCCAGCATTTTGTTGGCCTTTGCAGCTGCCTTTCTACATTGTGTCGAGTTGTTCACTGACCCTGTAATGAGCACCCCCAGATCCTTCTCCTCTGTCTGGGCTAACAGCACTCCACCCAGCTGATAACTCCTCCTTGGGTTCTTCATCCCAAAATGCAGCACCTTGCACTTTTTGGCACTAAACTCCAGTTGCCAGGTGTCTGACCAGGTTTCAAGCTTTGCCAGATCATCCTGCAACCCCTGCCATCCCCCTAGGTCATCCACCACCGCTCCTACCTTGGTATCATCAGCAAACAGACTGATCTTGCTCTTGATGTTCCATGATATGTCTGCAATGAATATCCCAAACAACACTGCTCCCAACACCGAGCCCTGTGGAACATCGCTCATCACTACCCTTGGGTGTGAGAGCTCACCACCCTCTGTTGCCTTCCCTGAAGCCAGTTTCCTACCCATCTCACCAGCTTTGCACCCACCCCTGTGCCTACTAACTTACTTCCCAGCCTTCTATGCGGCACTGAGTTGAATGCCTTACTGAAGTCCAGATACAGGACATCCACTGCATGGCCCCTGTCCAGTTGCCTAGTTACCCAGTCATAGAACTCCACCAGGTTGGTTTGGCAGGATCTGCCCCATATGAAGCCATGCTGTCTGCTGTCCTGTAGTCATTTGGCCTCTAGGAGGGCCACCAGCCTCTCCTTCAAGATAGTCTCCATTAGCTTACCCACGATGGATGTGAGGCTCACTGGTCTGTAGTTTCCCGGAATATCCTTGGGGCCACTCTTGTGGAGGGACACCACATGAGCCATCCTCCAAGTCCTGAGGTACACACCCCGAATGTAGTGAGGCATTTAATAGGTCTGCCAAAGGTCCTGCAAGGACCTCTGCCAGCTCCTTCAGTACCCTGGGGTGGATGCCATCTAAGCCTGGCACCTTGTCCACCCTCAGTGCCTTCAAACCCTCCCGAACTCTGCCCCCCATAATTTCCCCATCTGTCACCCCTCCCCCCTTGTTTCTGCCATTTCTCCCCCTTGGGTGTCACCCCCTCTTCTCTTTAGTAAATACTGAGCAGAAGTACTTATTTAGTGCTTCTGCCTTATCACACCTTGCTTCCACCCAACCCCCCTCCTTCCTAATCCTTACTATGTGGTCCTTACAACTCCTTTTCTCCCTGATGTACCTAAAGAAGTCCTTCTCCCCCTTCTTAATGCCCTGTGCCAGCCTGAGTTCTGTAGATCCTTTGGCTCCCCTTGCTGCCCTTGTCACCTCCTTCGATTCTGTTATGTACTCCTCCCTGTCCTCCCCCCTCCCTGTTTTCTTGTACTTCCTAAAGGCAGCTCTTTTTCTCCTTACCTTTTCCATGACCTCCTTGCTCAACCAGCTCGGTTTCTTATCCCTAGCCTTCTTGCTCTGGGCCTTGCAGCAGGTTTTGGTTGCCTCCACTATCCCCAGCTTTATGAGCTCCCACCTCTGGTTAGTGTTCATACTAGATTGAATTCTGGCCAGGTACCCTTTTACCACTTCCCCCATCCTCCCAAAGTTGGCCTTCCTGAAGTCCAGCACTCTTGTGCTTGATTCCACTCCTTCCTTGCCCATATCCAATGTGAGCCATACTGAGTGGTGGTCACTAAATATTCTACGTACATCTGAAGTACGGAGCAATCTTTCCCCTGGACTGGAATCCTCCAGAAGCAGAGGAAGGTGTTCTGGAGGATAGTAAGTTGGCACTGGCGGATGATATGGAGGTGTGGGTAAAGTTCCAGAGCATGTACTTGTGCTATGATTTCTAGAACACAGGCATCTGTGGTCACCTTCTTCCACTGAGTTAAGTGAAAGGAGAGAAGACTCCCTACAACCACCCCTGCAGGTAGTACAAGGAGTCAGACAGAGATGGTTATGGCAGCTCCTCCTGCGCCACCACCTCTAGGGGCTTTTAAATGTGCATTTGGGGTGTTACCTGGTATGGGAAGGCTCCTGCTCCCTTGCCCCTACCCTGTTGTGTGGTGACTGGGTGGTGCCTGGCACCAGCTGGGCGAAAATGCACCTCTTGCCTACTCCTTTTTTGGGTATGGTAGAGGGAGTTCACAGACTTCATGGTTCTGCCTGAGGTCTGAAGGTTAGAAAGAATGTCTTGGACATCATAATCAAATAGTTTATGTCCTCTAAAAGGGACATTGAGAATAGACTGTTGCATGTCATGCAGGTCATTAACAAACCCTGCCACACTGAGCCATGAATACCTCCTTTGACAGATGCCTAAGGCAACAGCCCTAGCAGATGCATCTGAAACATCATAGGCCCTGCAAAACAAATGCTTTCCCACATCAGCCTCAGCAGTGAGAGCCTTAAGGAGCTCCTGCTTGGGGGTGCCCTCTGGCAAAGCTTGTGCAGCTGCCTTGGTCTTTCTCCAGAGAGTGTTCTGGTACTTAATCTTGTGGGCCTGATAGCAATCTGAAGGTCTAATGAAATGGAGGCAAAGGTCCTTTTGTCTAACACATCCAACCTCCTGAACTCTTTATCAGGAGGGAGCTCAGGTCCTTAGGTGCCCTTAACCTGTCATGGGCAGCACTAATAAAGTACAGTTACGTAAGAACTTACCGTAACAGTAGATCTTCGAGAACAGCTCTTGCAGCAGGTAACACCATTAGGACTGAAGCCGTCAGGCGGCAGGACCCCACGGAATTCTTCTAGCTAGCTATCTTCAGCGGGGACCGCCCCCGACATTGGTCCCACCTCCGACGTCAGGCGTAGTACATAAGGGGGCGGTCCCGCCCGATTCCCCAGTTCTCCCACCGGAGACTTCCGGTCACAGGATGACATCAGAATGGGAGACCGAGGATCCACCGTCAGAAGATAAAAGGGCATAAGCCCCTGCCAAAGGCTCGGTAAGCCATGCCTCCTCCAAGGGGGAAGGTGGGTGGGAAGGCACCTGCTGCAAGAGCTGTTCTCGAAGATCTACTGTTACAGTAGTTCTTACATAACTGTACTATCTACTTCAAGATATTTTGCAGCAGGTACAACAATTCATTAGGGACTGATTTGCAAGCAATAACGCTTGTAAGCACTCTTGGGAGGAGGAAAGTAATAAAATCCATATTAAGTCCTGACTCTAGGACAGGAGACCCTGTAGCACCGCCAGGCCTAAGCCGGTTCTTCACCGTGAGGCAATGTCCAGGCTATAATGCCTGATAAAAGTATGCACAGAGCTCCAAGTGGCTGCAGCACAAATGGCAGAGGAGGAAACGTTATGGAGTGCTGCAAAGGAGGTAGCCACCCCCCCTAGTGGAATGGCCCCGGACTGTACCCGGGAGGGGTTTCTGCTTTGTATCACTGCAGTATGATATACACTGGACAAGTCAGCGAGAGAGGGACTGCTTCGATACTGGTTGGCCCATAATCCTCTCAGCAAAGGAAACGAAGAGTTGCTCCGACTTGCGAAGCTGTTGAGTCCTGTTCAGGTAATACATTAGACAGCGGTGAACATCCAGGGTATGGAGCAGCGCCTCTCCTCTATTGGAATATTTAGGGAAATATACAGGCAAATCAATGTCCTGATTGAGAGTGAGTGCAGAGACCACCTCAGGCAAAAACTTAGGATTCGTCCTCAGGGACACTCTGTCCTGGTGGAAAATCAAATAAGGTTCCTTACACATGAGAGCGTGAAGCTCGGAAACTCTCCTTGCTGACGTAACAGCAACTAAAAATAACATTTTCCATGACAGGAAACGCAGCTCGCAATCCGCGGCAGGTTCAAAAGGGGGGAGCGTGAGCTGCTCCAGGATGAAGAGTAAATCCCATGGAGGAAAAGGTTCCTTATTGGGTGGCCTAATGTGTAACACCCCCTCTCAAAAACTCTCGAGAGGCGTTAAGTTGCGCCACTGTGCGCTGTCCCAGCGGGAGGTGGTAAGCAGAAATAGCGCAGAGGTGAACCTTAATAAAGGAGTAGGCGAGACCCGAATGGAAAAGGGAGAGCAGATATTCAAATACCACTTTCACCGGGCAACCTAGAGGGGAAAGGCCGTGTGCTTGTGACCATAAGCAAAGACGGCACCATTTCATGGCGTACGTCGCATGTGTTGCCGGCTTTCTGGCCGCGGAAAGAACTTCCGCCACCTCTTGCGAGACCCCGTGCAGCAAAATGGCTACGTCTCTAGGAGCCATGCATGCAGGTTCAGTGAACGTAAGTCCGGGTGGACCAGTGAACCTTCCTCCTGAGACAAGAGACGGAAGCTGAAGGGCAACGGCACCAGAGGTTCCGGGGATAGCTGCATGAGCAAGGGGAACTAGATCTGTCTGGGCCAGAAAGGCACTATCAGGATCATCGTTGCGTGCTCCCTGCACAGTTTGAGAAGAACTCTCTGGATCAACGGGAAAGGAGGGAAGGTGTAGACGAATCTGTTCGCCCAGGAGAGGGACAACGTGTCTCGCCAGAAAACACCAGGCCCTGGATCTAGCGAGCAAAAATTGGGCAGTTTGCGTTGGATGGGGAAGCGAATAAGTCCAGTTCTGGAGTGCCCCATTGAAGAAACAGATCCTCTTCGACACCTTGAAGAAGTTCCCACTCGTGGATCCTGGCCTGGGAGCGACTCAGGCCATCTGCGATTGTGTTGTCCACTCCGGGAACGTGAACTGTAGTCAGGTTTGCGCCGCGTCAGATTACCCAATCCCACACTCTCATAGCTTCCATGCAAAGGGGGTAAGAGTGTGCGCCTCCTTGTTTGTTGAGGTAATACATCACCACCGTGTTGTCTATCTGAAGCAGAAGAGTACTCGACGGGATTGCTAACTGAAAGGCCTACAGGGCATAAAGGACCACCCTCATCTCCAACACGTTGACATGGAGGTGGGCTTCCTGAGGGTCCACGTTCCCTGGGACCTCACCCCATTCAGTGCGCTCCCCACCCCAGCCCTGAGGCGTCTGTGGAGAGGATTGCCTCCGGGGACGGCGCTGTAAACAGGACACCCACCGAAAGTGTCCGTGGATCTAGCCACCACTGCCAGTCTCGAATCACGGCCTTTGTGATTCTGACCGGATGCTGCATGTGGTCTTGCCTTTGGTCCCACTGCACCTTGAGCATCCACTGAGTTACCCGCATGTGGAGCCTTGCTAAGGGGATGGTCGGAATGGCCGCAGCAATGTGTCCGAGCAGGCGAAGGACCAGCCTGGCCGGGACGGTCTTCTTCACCGAGAGATCCTCGATGAGGGATCTAATGCGTTCCGCTTTGTCGTCTGGGAGAAATGCTTTGCCCTGAACGGTGTCCAGAACTGCACCTATGAACTGCAGTTTCTGGGACGGTTTGACGAGAGACTTCTCGTAGTTGATTAGAATGCCCAGAGACTGGAACAGGTCCTGGGTGCTCTGGATAGCCAGCAACAACGCCTCTGGAGGCGGCCACAGAAGCCAATCGTCCAGGTACAGGAACACATAGTGGCCCTGTCTCCTTAAAGGCAGCTGCCACGACTGCCATGCATTTGGTAAAGACCCTGGGGACCATGACAGTCCAATGGAAGAGCTCGAACTGAAATGGTGGCCAAGAAAGCGCAGGCCAGGAACCTCCTGCTTGGCTTGAGCCACAGGGATGTGCAGGTAGGCGTCCTGCATATCTAGGGATGCTAAGAAAGGCGTCCTGCTTGAGCATGGGATAAAGACCGGAAGGGTCACCATCAAATCGCTTGTAAGCAACCAATGTATTTAGGGTCGCTGAGGTCCAAAGATTGGACGGAGGTCCCTGTTTTCTTGGGAACCAGAAAGAAGTGGGAATAGTATCCGGATCCTATCTGGTTCTCTGGAACATACTCCACCGCTCCCTTCTGCAGGAGTGCGAGTATTTCTTGCCTGATAAGCAATTTGTGCTGACCCGAGTAATGGGAGAGCAGAGGAGGCCTCGAGGGTGGTTTGTCTGCGAATTCTATAAAGTGGCCTTTTTTGATAATCTGAAGGACCCACCTGTTGGTGGTTATGGACTGCCATCCTGGCAGGTAATTCGCCATACGACCCCCGACCTTGATGTCCTGTTGATCCTGAGGGGCGGGGGCCGGGAAGGAGTCAGGCTGTGGCGGTGGAGGGGCCCGTGGGCTGAGCCAGCTTAGTTGGTCGCTGACCTCGGGCCGCGGGCTGTCTTCCCTGGGCTCTGCGGGGACCAGAGCCCCTCTGTTGTGGACCGGTGCGGGACTGTTGTCTCTGCATCCATCCACGAAAACGGCTTTGGTTCCTACGAAAGGAACTAAGCCTCGGTCGGTACATTGCCTGGACTGACCTCACCGCCTTCCCGGCCTCTTGGAGCTTGGTGAGAACCTTCTCAGAGGGTGCATAAAAGGGAACTTCTCCTTCAAAAGAGGTGTCCATGATGTTCTTCTGGACGTCCGAGGTAAATCCGGAGACATGAAGCCATGAGTGTCTCCGGAGGCATACGCCTGAAGCTGCCGCTCTGGCCGAGGAGTCCGCGGAATCGTAAGCGGCTCGCAGCACCTGGGTTCCCACGTCTGAACTTGTACGGAGGAGCTGTAACATCTCCTCCTTCTGCTCACCTTCTGGCAGTTTCTCTGCCAGATTCAATCCCTGTTCCCACAAAGCATTTTGGAACTGCACCATGTGGGTCAAGTAGTTCAGGGATCTGATGGCACATGTAGCGGAAGCATACATGCGCCTGCCCATTGCGTCCAGCTGTTTGGACTCCGGGTCCACTGGCAGGGTGCTCAAATGTTGCGGTCTCTGGGACTGGTCATGAGAGGCTGTTATGACCAGTGAGTCGGCCAGAGGATGTTGAGCCAAGTACTGGTCCTCCTTAGGAGCCTTGTATAGGTGATCAGCTTCCTTCAGCATCGACGGGAGCGAGTGTGGACGCTTCCACGCTGCCTTGGTGACGTCCACAAAAGTGTCCACCAAGCGTGGTACCACCACAGGCTTGGGATCCTTCTGCTGAAGATACCTAGCAAGGCGTAGTCTCTCGGGGTCTAACTCTTCCGCATCCCAGCCCATGTTCTCTTGGATATGTCTCATGATTTCCGAGAATGAGTAGTCATCCAGAGGAGATCTAGGAAGCTCATGTGGGTCTGGAGACCGGATTGGAAGGAGGGAGAGGATCTGGATCCTGTCGAGGATTCCGATCTTGTATCCTCCGTCGAAGGCGAACGTCTGCGTCTTCTGGGTCTCTTAGGACTGGGTGACCCTGAAGAGGATCTAGATGGAGGTCTCCTTTTATCTGATCTTCCCCTTGGAGGGTCTGTAGGCTCCTGGGGGAGAGGTACTCGGCCTGCCGCCCCAGATGGAGAAGGGGACGCAGGGGCTGGAGGGGTCGCAGGTGACGGAGGAGGAGGAGGAGGAGGTAAAGGAGGTGGTGTGGGAACCATGTCCTTTTTAATGGTGTCCCACCAGTAGGTAAAGAGCTCCTTGACCTCAGAAGGGGAAAGGCCCGACGACGGACCGGGTTCCCTGGGAGGCTCGACAGGACCGAGTTCGCCCGTCTGGTCCTCAGGCTGCGTCAGTTCCTCCTCCGTGATAGTCTCCTGATCAACATCAGTAGGAGGCGTCGGGGTCCTCTTCTCGACTCGTGCGGACGTCGGCCCTCCTGCAGACGACCGAGAGGGTGAAGGCCTGACCGGCGACGGGCGGTCGACGGCTCCTGGGACCTGTGAAGAGTGGCCGATGTCGAGTCCGACAGCTTCTTGAGCGAGGTAAGCTCCTTGGTCTTCTGCTGGGGAGGAGGAGGCAAGGAGGCGGACCCGATGTCAGGTTCGGAATGGCGGGAACCCGACTTGTGGGCATGATGATGGTCCCCAGACCTAACCAGGGCTTTGAAAGAAGACGAAGAGGGCCTGGAGGTCTTGGCCTGAGAGGAGGAAGAGGAGCCTGGAGGTTTCTTCACCGCAGCGGAGGGAGGCTGAGAATGGGCCCTGGATGGCGAATGGTCGGACCGGGAGCCGGAGCTACGGGAGTCGGAGTCCCTAGATGGGGACTTGGATGGAGCCTTCTCCCTGTGCTTCTCAGAATGTTTCCGGGCCTTCTCAGCAGAACTCCCCTTGGAGGTGTCCATGGCCTTAACCTTCTCCTCGAGCAGGAACGCCTGCAAAGCCTTCTGGTGACGGATCCGGGTCAGTCTGTTGAACCCCTGGCAGAAAATGCAGGACCGAGTGTCGTGGTCTGGGCCTAGGCACCGGACGCAGGCCGAATGCGGATCCTTGAAGGGGATTTGCTTCCCACAGGCGCACTTCGAGAGATGACCTTCAATGGAGGTAGGAGAGGACATCAGGCAACAACTGAGCCGAAAAAAATCAACTTTTTCCCGAAGGAAGAACTTAACCATGTGTCACGCGCTAGAAACGATCCGAAGGGTCGAGACATGCAAGTCGACGGCAGGAAAAGAAATGGGGAATCGGGCGGGACCGCCCCCTTATGTACTATGCCTGACGGAGGCGGGGCTGACGTCGGGGGTGGTCCCCGCTGAAGACAGCTAGCTAGAAGAATTCCGTGGGGTCCTGCCGCCTGACGGCTTCAGTCCTAATGGTGTTACCTGCTGCAAGAGCTGTATCTCGAAGTAAGATCCACAGAGACTGTCTCAGGATGGGTGGCAAAAAAAGGCTTCCCAGAAGAAGCCATGTATATTTTGTCTGCCTTCCTTAGTATGGCTGGAATAACATTTGGCCTGTACCAGGAGGCAAAGGGGGCATCCTCCAGTGCAGGGAGGAGAGGTGGTATCACAATAGGAGGAAAATCAGGCAACTCCAGAAAGTCTATTAAACCTTTCCAGGTGCTGTCCTGCTCCTCCAGGTCAAAGCCCATGGCAGACTGGAACTGCTGCATCCTGTTAGGAAAAGTTGGATCCTCTGGTGAGGATCTTGGAGTGTGGACCACAGAGTCCTCACTGCAGGTGGAAACTGTAGAGCTAGTGCCCCTTTCATAAGGCCTCTTAGCATAATCTTCAGAGCTTTTTCTCATTATCCTGCATTATAAAGTCAGGACTATATTCAAAATCATTGTCGAGCAGGTCAACGGGCACTAGAGAGCATGCAGGCAATATCGGCGGGACCTAGGAGGTGGCTGAGGCAAGGCTCTATTTTGTGTTGTAGCAGGGGGATTCATAGGAGTTCCCGTTGACAGGCCCCCTGGGACAGGTGGAGGAGGTAGCAGGCGTCTGAGCATATGTGTAAATGAAGCTAGAACTGCTTGAATTTTGGTGCCAGTGTGGTTGACGGGCAGATGGGTAGGAGTTAACAGGGGAGGCTGTGTTCCCAATGTCGACGGTGTCGTACCAGCCATACTAGGTCTGGTAGTGCCAGCGCCATGGCCTGACCTTGGGTTAAATCGACGATCGGGGGAGTAGTATGTCCTCTGTAGTGGTCAATGCTGTAGAGAAGGTCATACTTGCTGTGCAGAAGGGTGACCTGGAGTGCACCAGTGAGGTTTTCTCCTTCTCTTATTCCTGTGCTTATGTTTGTGGCTTCCTGACAGTTTGTCCTGGGGTTTCAAGGAGTGGGATGGTGACACAGCTGTGCTCTTCTGCTGCAGTTCCTTCTTCATGTGGGCTACCTGTCATTTCAGATGTTTTTCTATTGCCCCTTACTGGCATCGCCGGGTAGCAGAAGTAAAGCCCCTGAGTGTAACCTCATTTCCAAAGGTGGTCTGAATAAAATAGCAGCAGCATAATGCTTTGTTACAAATCTTAAAATACAAAAAAATATATAACAAATGAGACAGCTGTGTACTGTCTTGCAATGCACAGCAAAAGCCAGAGACAGAGTCAATAAACATTATTCCAACAAACTTGGCACTCTGGACTATTCCACCAAGTGGGAAGGCAGAGAAGCCACATCTAAAGATGGCAATGGCTTAGAGAAAGACTCAGTGGCCCAGAAGAGATCCCCCAAAGGATCTGGACAGGGAAGAGACAGTGACTGGTCAGAAATGGTTTATTTCCTAGAAGCCCAAAAAGTCTTCACTGTCACGACCCTTGGGAAGAGGAGGGAGAGCATGAAGGGCCTGAGAGAATGACGGGCTCAGTGTTGATGACCCAACACTTCTGCCAAGGATGGTGTCGAAGAAAAGGTTGGTGATGTTTTCAAAGAGTCCTTAGCTGACGTGGGTGTCAGTCACCACTTGTTTCACTGCAATGAGACATAGGCAAAACCTAAACAAAGTGTGTCAAGCCTTAATGTATGAGGTGTAAGGCGGTGATGGTGTCGACAGGCTTAAGGAACATGATCCCAGCCCAAGCACCTCAGGCAGAATGACAGAGCTATAGGCCTATTCTTTTTACCCACAGGAACAAAAATGAAATAGGGAGGTATTCAAGGCATTACAAGGGAACTGCTGAACTAACAACGTAGGCCTACAAAGTCAGAAACTGAACTCAATCCCATCTCAACGGTGGGGAAAAAAGGAACCGAGAAGGTTGGGGCTGTAATGCCTTCTATATTTTGCGGTATGCACAAGTCACATCATGGCGTTGTATATTAGCTTCCCCACTCTGAAAAGTTTTCTCTCACATGGTCCCAGTGCCTCCAGTACTAGAAGTGAAAAGTGTGGCTCTATTTAAAAAAATTACTCTAGAGTGATTAACATCATTATTGCTTAAACAATTCACACACTACTGTTTGATGCTTCTATTTCATGGTGTGGATGCATAGAAAACTATAAAGTGCTATGTTATTTCTGAAGTTCATAGCTCCAATTACAGTATATATCACTTGAAATAATCTTATTACCTGTTTCTTTTTTCTGACTCTAATTTTTAAAAGGGACAGGAAATTTGGGACAACTGTCAGCAGTTAGTAATCAATCAAACAAAGTCTTTATTTAACCAGGTGATCACCGTTGAGCAAGCTCATTTTCGAGGTGGACCTGCGTTTGTCAACAAGGAACAAGGGACAATATACATGGGATACAACACACAAAAAAATAATAATAATAAAAATAAAGTGAGATAGAATAATACAGTAAAAACAAAGTATCAGCAGGTAGCATTGACAATAGTATATGTTTGGAACAGAAGATGTAGCTAGTTTTGGGTAGGACACAATGTTGCATATAAGTAAAGAAATATATCAGGTGCACCGAACACAAACAAAACCTAATATAAAAAGATATATAGTGATACGGTATGGAGAATTTAGAGCTGCAACCAGGGTCAAAGGAATGTGGAAGGGACAGATATGGGGTAGAAAAAGGGGAGAGGGAAGAGTCGATTATAGATGAGATCAGTCTTTGAACAGTAGTAATTAGAGTGTGCTTGGACTTATAGGAGTCACTATTTAGGGTAGACAGGCACAGGACTCCTTATTATGATGTAGATATAAAGATTTAAAACCTGCTAGGCTGATGGGGTGAGTTAATTTCAATGTTTTTTGCAGCTTGTTCCGCAGTTGAGGGAGCACAAAGCTGATGGCTGCTCTGCCAATGCGAGATTTTGCTTTGTAAACATAAAGGTAGATATATGAGGTGCTTCTCAGGGCATACTTCCCAGAGTGCACAAAGGTAAACAGACAGAGATATACTGGGGCAGTTTATTTGAGATAGCTTTGTATGTCAAACACATAGCATTTTGTGCCGTCTGTAAACAAAGGATGACCATCCCACTGCCGTGTACAATGCACAGTGGTGGGTTGAGTAAGGAAGACCCGTGATAAATCTTATGGCTCTGTGATAAAGTGTATTGAGTTTGGCTAGGGTACCTGCAGGTCCCTGACTATACAGAAAATCTGCTTAATCCAATAGGGAAAGAAAGGTAGTTTGAACCAGTTTCAGTTTAGCATCTCTTGTGAGGAGATTATTAATCCTAAAGAACAGACCAGGTCTTTAAGTTTCTTTGCCAGTTCTTCTAAGTGATCTGTGAAAGTGAGTCTATGGTCTAACCAGACCCCCAGGTACTTGAACTTTGGTATGTAGTCCAACCACTCACCTAGAATGGTAGTGATCTGCGGGAGTGTCCCAGCAATTGCAGGATTTATTGCATTGTGAAGGGGTGAGAGGAACATTGCTTTTTTTTTTTTTTGCATTTAAGAGCAGTTTCTGGTTTATAAGCTGATGTTGCCGCACATTAAATTCATTTTGAAGGGCTTTACAGGCTGCATCAGGGGTGGGGGTACTAGCATTGAGTACCGTATCATCCTCGAATAGGTGTATTTGTGCTTCTTTGATGGGGCATCTACGTTGTTAATATAAATGGTGAAGAGAAAGGGACCAAGAATGGAGCCTTGCAGTACACCCCTCAATAGGGATTTTGGTGGAGAAACTTCCCCTTCTGCCTTTACTTGTTGAAGTCGTCCCGAGAGGTAGTTGCAGAACCATTTAAGGGTTAGGGAATCCAAACCAATGTTCCAGAGCAGGGGTTCTCATATGGTGAGGCCAGCCTCCCTGGGGAGGCCCCAACCTGTTCCAGGGGAGGCTCAAGCAACTCTGAAAAAGTACTGTATTTAAATTTTGAGTTTTATATATTTTGTGTGAAGAGATGAAGCAAACTGAAGGAGGATAATAGTAGGTGAATTTTATGTATTTATTTACTAATAGGTGACAAGGGGAAGGTGAATGAGCCAAGGCTCATTTCAGGTGTACCTGGGGAAGGGTAGGAGTGAATACATTTCAAAAGGTAACTGCAAAACAATGAAGAAATACACAATGAAAACAATGTAAACAAATATGAACAATAAACTAATAATGAGTGGTGGTAATTGATCAATTTGTAGACTGATGGCAGAACAGCCCAAATACTAGGTTGAGCACAGAAGTGCTAAGAGCAACAGCAGGAAGAATCAAAGTAATCCCAGAGAAGTTGCTTAGGAGCAGGGAAGGAGGGGGAGGCAAAGTAAGTAGGAAGGTTATGTCATATTGAGAGGAAAAAGAGAAAGTAGTCTGACCCATGAAGGTACTGCAACAAGGGTAACAATGGTTCAAGAATGAAAATAGCACAGCAAGTAGGCTGGCCTATTGAAGGGAAGGGTTACAATAATCTGAATAATAATATTTATTTTATTTATTTGTTATTCAGTTAACACCTTTAACACATGAGTTCTTTTCAAAGGTTCCAAGTCAGTACAAGACAAAGAACTGAATGTGAGCCAGTATTCAAAGGGTTTCAATTTATTCATGGTGTACTGTGCAAAGTACAGTATGTTGTTTTTCTTGGGGGAGGCCCAAGATTATTTGTTTTATGGGGAGGCTCAAAATCTTTTCCACGGATTTGGGGAGGCTCACTGTGTCAAAGTCTGAGAACTATTGTTCCAGAGGGATGACAGAAGCAGTCTGTGATCAATGGTATCGAACACCTTGTTTAGGTCCAAGAAAACTGCACAAATTTTTTTTGGTCTAATTCAAGCTGCCAGCCGTTTGTCACCTTGGCTAGAGCAGAGGTTGTACTGTGCTGTGCTCTAAAACTGGATTGTAATGGGTTGAGCAATTTTTCTGATTCCAGGTGCTTCCAAAGCTGGGAGTTCACTATTTTCTCCAGCATCTTTGACAGGATTGGAAGTAGGAAGATTGGCCTGTAGCTATCAAGGTCACTAGGATCTCCAGACTTAAACAAAGGGACCACAAGTGCATTTTTCCAAATGGGCGGTAGGGCACCCTGGGACAAGGCTAAGTTGAAGAGATGAGTAATTGGGACTGCGAGGACACAGTAGCCGACCGCCCAGCACTTTTCCTAGTGTCCAACTGAAAGAGAAGATTTTCGACTTCTTTCAGGGAGGTATGCTGCAGAGAGAAGGATGAACTGGGAATGGATTTTTCTTGCGTATCCAATCCAAGTTGTTGGCGGAGGATATTTTCGGGAGAGGTTAAAGGCTAGCCCTGCAGTGGCAAAATGATTATTGAGGGCGTCGACGATAGACGGTCTGTCGGAAATGACAGTATTGTCGATCAATAATTTAGTAGGTAGGGAATTAACAGTGGTGTGACCTTCAATGTCTTTCATCGTCCTCCAAAATTTGGAGGCATTTCTTGAGGAGCTCTCCAGCTGAGAGTGGTAGAAATTAGCTTTGGCTTCTCTGACCATTTTGGTGCAGAGGTTCCTCGTGCTCCGGAAAGAATTCCAATCATTTATTAAATTAGTTTTCCTAGCAGTTCTTCAGAGTACATCCCTACTCTGCAAAGCATCTTTCAGGTCTTCCATAAACCACCGACAGGATTTGTTTCTGGCACAAACTTTTACTATGGGAGCATACTTGTTGAGAACCCCTAGCACAATTTCGGAGAAAATATCATAAGCCGTAGTCAGGGACTTGGCTAGACAGAAGTCCTGCCATCGCATGGAGTCTCTTAGCTCTGATATATACACATGGAGATCAAAGTTGCGTATGCACCTTTTAAAGGAGAGTTTTGGTGCAGTTGTGGATTTAAGAGTGGATCTTACACACACAATGAAACAATGGTCATTAATATCAGAGAAAAAGACACCAGCATGGGAGAATAAATGGGGTTTGTTAACTAAAATGATATCCAAGAGAGTACTATTATTAGAGTTGAGCTTGTTAGGATGAGTAGATTCATTTATTAGCTGTGACAACCCAGGGGAATCACACATTTTAAGTGGGGTGGATGCACTGGAGAGCCAGTCTAAGTTGAAGTATGATATATTTTGAAGATGCCGAACCAAGGATGTTTCTGAGATGTTGTAACAACTGTAGTCCAGCAGTTAGTAATGTCATGTTTATAGAAATGAAATTCCTACTTCTAAATATTCTATCTTTACCCATACCTGAATAAATGCTATGTGTTCATGGACAGCATTCTGCACAGTTCTCTTCACGGAACAAGTAATTTGGAGTGTTTACTAAGACAGCTTTTGCACAGAATGCTAAGGATAAGCTGTTCGCAAACTGTGACACAGTTACAACTCCAGCTCATTGGTTCCAATACACAGAAACATAGACTTTGACGGCAGATAAGGACCACTTGGTCCACCTAGTCTGCCCATTTCCCTACCTACAGGATAAGCTGCAGAACCTAGTTAACCAACAGCCTATTTCTTCCTACCCCCCACAAGAATTGCCATATGTCTGTCCCATGCATTCTTGAATTCTCCCACAGTTTTAGACCCCACAACCTCCTCAGCAAAGGCTGTTCCATGCATCCACCACCCTCTCTGTTAAAAATACTTCCTCACACTGCCCCTGAGCCATCCCCCCTCTATCTTTAAATTGTGTCCCCTTGTTCTTGAACATCTCTTTTTCTGAAAGATGCTACCCTCTTGGACTTTGTTGATTCCACTGAGGTACTTAAAAGTTTCTATCATGTCCACCCTCTCCCTCCTTTCCTCATGGGTATACACATTAAGCTCCTTTAGTCTCTCCTTGTATGGCTTCTCTTGCAGACCCTGCACCATTTTAGCTACCCTCCTCTGGACTGCCTCCATCCTGTCTATGTCCCTGCAGAGATGGGGTCTCCAGAACTGGACTCAGTACTCCAGACGGGGTCTCACCAACTGTCTGTACAGAGGGATAACAACTTCCCATTTTCTGCTGGTGATGCCTCTCCCTATACATCCCAGTATACCCCCAGCCCTCCCTACTGCCTTCTCACATTGCTTGCCAACCTTAAGGTCATCTGATATGGTTACCCCAGGTCCCTTTCCATTTCTGTTGTTGTTACTACCCCCCCCATTTGTGTAATCTTCCCCTGGGTTTGTTTCCCAGGTGCATTATTTTACACTTCTTTGCACTGAATCCAAGCTGCCATATGTCTGACCATTCCTCCAACCTTGCAAAGTCCCTTCTCCTCCTCCTCCTTTCCACACCTCCTTGTGAATCAACCCTGTTGCAGATCTTTGTGTCATCTACAAAGAGGCATACTTTTCCTTCTAGTCCCTCTGCAATGTCACTTATAAAGACATTAAAAAGGACTGGACCCAGTACTGAACCCTGCGGCACCCCACTAGTAACCCCCCTTTCTTCAGAGTGGACTCCATTTACAATTACCTTCTGTGTCCTGTTGTCCAGCTAATGTTTTATCCAGGCTACCAGGCTGGTTAATTTGATTAGTAATCTTTTGTGTGGGACTGTGTCAAATGCCTTGTCAAAGTCTAGGTAGGCCATGTCCACAGCCCCTCCATGGTCTACTTCTTTGGTCACCAGTCAAAGAAATCAATTAGATTTGTCCGACATGACCTTCCCGCTGTGAACCCATGCTGCCTTGCGTCCTCTGCCCCATTGGCCTCTAGGTACTCAACAATTCTTTCTTTCAGAAGGGATTCCATCACTTTCCCTACCACAGAGGTCAAACTGACAGGTCTGTAGTTTCCTGCCTCTATCTTGCTCCCACTTTTGTGAAGGGAATCACATCCATCTTCCTCCAATCCTCAGGTACCACACCATCCTCCCATGATCTGTTAAAAAGGGTAGTCAGTGGTGTCACTAGTTCTTCTAGAATTCTTTTAGAATTCTGGGGTGAATTCCATCAGGCCCCATTGCTTTGTCCACCTTCAGTTTTAGGAGTTCTTTCAGAACCCATTCTTCTGTGAAAGGACTGGGATCGAACCCCTATTCAGAGTGCTTCTGTTAACTGGATTAGGCATCTCCCCCTCCTGCTCTTTTGTGAATACTGAGCAGAAGTATTCGTTCAGTATCCCTGCTTTTTCACTGTCCCTCTCTGTTCACCCACCGTCCATTCTATTCAGACTCACTATCCCTAACATTGTCTTTCTATGCTCCCTAATGTACCTATGAAAGGTTATATCCTCCTTCTTAACCGAGTTGGCTATCTTTTCCTCAGTTTAGGCCTTTGCTATTCTGACTTCCTTCCCTGCTTCCATCTGCCTTAACTGGTACAGTTCTCTGTCTTGCTCCTTCTGTGTTTCCTTACAAGTCATTAACAGAATGTTGCCCATAAAAACATAAACAATGCAAAACACAGTTTTTCCCATCACTTTTTATCCAGGTATAGTTAAACACAGAGCATTTATGGTTATGAATATCACTTCGGAAAACAGGAACATTATAAACAGGTGACAAATATTTTCCTGTCGTCTTTAACATGTCATCCACCCATGTGAAAAAAAAAGGCTGGCAATGAGCAAACCATGACGGTATCCTGTGATAATAGTGACAGAATATGGGTGCGAGAAACGGTGACTCATATTTGGAGCTATTATCATGGGCGACCCACAAGAGTAGCGACGTGCTGCTACCCCGCGAGGGCAGGGAGGCGACTGGAAAGAAGAAGATAGGGAGGGGAAGGGAGGGATAGGGAAGAGGTTATTACCCTGTAGTGGTGAGGGAGGCTAGCTCTGGCACAGCAGGTACTGGGTTCAGGGCTGGGGACTAGGAGGTAGGAATTTGCCACTGCCTGCAGCTACGGGACTTTGTTTTAAATGTGGACTGTGCCCCCCCTCCCGCACCCCGGAGTTAAGAATCTAAAATCAAGGGGATGAGGGGGTGCAGCCCCCAAAATACACTTATTTTTTTGCTGGAGGTCAGGTTGTTGGCAAGTGTATATTGCCAATTTGCTTTTCGGCGATACACACTCGCCATAATATTGATCGCTGTTTCGCGTTCATTGTTATGACATAGAACCATCCATGACCTGTTTGGTTTTGTGTTCACACAATGCTTGCGACTGCGATAAAACTCAACACCCCAGTTGTACCTGAATCACTGTGATAACCAGACACCTTTTGCTGGTAGTATGAAATATTTTGTCAAATGCCAGTAACTTCTGTAGCAGTGTGGGGCCAAGAGTCAGTGTTCAAAGGTGGGAAAACTGGCCTAGTTAGGAGAGTCTCAACAGCACAGTAGGGTATCTTAAAATAAGCATGGACATTCATTGTACTGGCTTCCTGGAAGTTGGTTAAGTTTGTTAGTACACAAAGGAATCATTAGTACACAAAGGAATCAGACACTGTCTAAGTGACATCTGAACCTATATATTCAGTTGCTAAATAATCAGTGGGAGGAAGTGGGGTTACAGAGACACCAAGGGCAGATAATATAGCAAGGTAGGCATAACCCCAAATTCCACCCCTGAAGCAGTTTCAGCCAATTAGATTAACCTGGGTACAGGGAAGTGACAACAGCCTTGCTTGACCAAGGCAATTGGGAGACAGAGTGAGGGCATAAATGTTTCAACCCAGAGAGTCTCATGTTTCAGTTTCAGTTTATTGTTATACTGGAAATGGATGTGAGCAAAATGTACCCGTTTTTACAAGCATCCAGTTAACAGTAAATATAAACAATAGGTTACAAGTGCAGGAAAATAAGTGCTAGAAGTTAAGGGCAAGTGCATGCAAACGTCCTTTTTTTGTTACAAGAATTCAGCAAGCGGTGGGAGGCTTGAGTGGACAAGTTAGGAGGGGAAAGAATGGGGGTAGAAAGGGACAGTGAGGAAGAAGATTAGGATAGGGAACAGCTGCAGGAGGAGGTAAGTGACAGGTGCTTTCTTTGACAGACAAAGAACCTCTGTGCGCAAACACTGAGGCAAGGGTTACCCCAAAGGGCATTTGGCTGGGAAGCCAAGTTTCAAGAAAACACTAAATCACACATGCCCACACAATGCAAAGCATCATGGGCTGCATATGCAAATCACCACAGAATGTTATGCTGGTCCAACTTTAAGCAAAATTGTATGGTGCCAAGACGCCTCTCACACAGTTTGCAAAGGGTGCTAACAGAAGACACAGACACGTGTTTTGTCCTACCAGGACTCATCAGTATGCCTCGTCTGTTTGACACCCCAGTGGAATGGACCAGCTACCCTAAGACAGTATGTCTTGGATATATTGTGGTGAACCCATTAAAATAAAAACTATTTAAAGACAAAAAGAACCTCTAGTGTAAAACACTGAGGCAAGGGTTACCCAAAGGGCATTTGGCTAGGAAGCCAAGTTTCAAGAAAATACAAAATCACACATGCCCACACAATGCAAAAGCATCATGGGCTGCATATACAAATCACCACAGAATGTTATGCTGGTCCAACTTTAAAGCAGGATTGTATGGTGCCAAGGCCTCTCACACAGTTTGCAAGGGTGCTAACAGACGACATAGACACGTGTTTCATCCTACCAAGACTCATCAGTATGCCTCGTCTGATTGACACCCCAGTCGAATGGACCAGCTACCCTAAGACAGTATGTCTTGGATATACTGTGGTGAACCCATTAAAATAAAAAACTATTTAAAAGACAAAGAACCTCTGTGCGCAAACACTGAGGCAAGGGTTACCCCAAAGGGCATTTGGCTGGGAAGCCAAATTTCAAGAAAATACAAAATTACACATGCCCACACAATGCAAAGCATCATAGGCTGCATATGCAAATCACCACAGAATGTTATGCTGGTCCAACTTTAAGCAGAATTGTATGGTGCCAAAAGGCCTCTCACACAGTTTGCAAAGGGTGCTAACAGATGACAGACATGTGTTTCGTCCTACCAGGACTCATCAGTATGCCTCGTCTGTCTGACACCCCAGTGGAATGGACCAGCTACCCTAAGACAGTATGTCTTGGATATATTGTGGTGAACCCATTAAAATATAAAACTATTTAAAAGACAAAGAACCTCTGTGCGCAAACACTGAGGCAAGGGTTACCCCAATCTTTGGTTGTGCTTGAAGGAGGATGAGGTGGTACAGTGTTGCTTCCTCTTTTTGCTGGCGTTCCTGTGTCTAAAGAGGGAGCCAGACTGTAGGCATGTTTATACAAACAGTGCTGGTGTGCTGCCACCTGCACTGCTCAACTACCATTACACCAGAAAAGTTGCTGCCTCCTGTTCACACAACAACCTTGTGTACCATTGCAGGAACACTTCCTGCATTTTAGTGCTTTTCTGTAGGAGTTGGGGGGTCTCCTGAAGCAGATCAGGTGGTGCGGGGAGTTGGGTGAACATTTCAATTCCATTGTTTAATTTGAACTGCACTAGTGCACATAACGGACATCATACAATGGCAAGAACATTTCTTGTTCTCTGATTTCGTCAGTGCCCATCTTCAGCAGTGATGTTATCGGACTAGAACATCACTGTATGAAGGTCCAGCACAAAGATTATCTCAGACAAGATGAAAAAAATCAGTATGCTTTTACATCTGTCGATTCCTGCCTCCTACCTATCCCACTGAACCCTCACTTCCCCCAACTTAAGCCGCTGGGTATCGTCAGAGATTTAAATCCCCCCCGTCAACCACTCACTCTTTCACCCGCCAATAATCGTTTTTAATAACCAAAGCCATCACGGCTTCAACTCGCCACTATGAATCCCTCACTGTTCCCCTTATGTAAAACACATTTACAGTGCTGCCATGCACGCATATGCTTTTTAAATCACATTGCGCTCCACTTAGTACTTGCAAATTAGGCGGTTGTTTCACAGGCTGGGGTCCACAAAGTTCTCGTCCAGACTCAAATTAGCTAAAATCAAAGCCATCATCTTCCCAAGCAACTCGTCGGTCCCCCTTCAGTCAGCAACGTGATACTCACAGTGTATGTGCATTGCAACAGTGCTGTTGCAGTCGTTGTATGATCGTGATCCTACATTGTGTCACTGTAAACTTGAACGTTCATTGCACAACAAGTTTCCTGGTCATAAGGCAGGCAGCAGGGTCGAGAAATTTACCAGGAACAGGCCGGGGTGGGGTGGGGGGCAGACAAACGATACACAACTCAATACAGAAGACACCCACTGGATATGAACAACTGCACACCTCCACCTAGTGGACAAATGGAAAAGGAACTTTTTTTTTTTTTAATCAAGTATGCTTGTAGAGTCCAAAATAATTTAGAAAAATATTTAAAACATTTTTTTTTTTTTTATAAAATGAGCCATTGTATAATAGCAATAATGCACTCCAGGGTGCGTGTCATGCTGGGATAACGTGCCCAACTACCCAAGGAGTGACATTATCCCAGCATGACACATACCCTGTCATGCATTATACAGAGGATAATGGATGGGCAACAGTTAACAACAACCCTGTTGTTAACTTCGAGAAGGTGCCCGACAACCAAGTAAACCTCGAGCAAAAGCTTGAGAGGTTTGGAATTAACGAACAACCGAGATAACGCAGAGTTGTTGTTTACTGATGTCTATCCTTATTGTGTATAGTGTATGGGCATCAGTTGAACATTTCTTGATCAGTGACCTTCCCCCCCATGCTGCCAACATGACAAGACGCTCTGCTTGCTCGCTCCGCGTTCTCACAAGACTCAAGCTTCTTAAACAAAAATGAACCTACCCACCAATTCAGAACATCGGGACTGTACTTTCAACAGCTCTGCTGTATTTTTTTGTATGGCTCACGCCGCTGCTGGCTGTTTACCCGTGATCTGTCCTCCACGCTCCTGCTTTCACAGAGTTGTGCGTTGCTGGATGCACATGGGGAATTCGGATCAATGCTATTGTACCATGGTGGTGACGTCCTCAGGAAGGTACAACACCATCGTGACATCTCCACGATAGTACAACAGCTGTGTGTTTGCACTGAATGTTGTCCACAATAATGTTCTACCATACACTATTGCTTAATTATTCAAGCAGGACATGCAAGTAGCAGTGAAAGGACGCAGAAGAGGATATACAATCTGCAGTGCTGGAGCGGTTCATTAAATTCTGGTAAATAAATAAATCAATAAAAAATGTATTTAAAAAAAAGAAGACGACATTACACTGGCTCAAACTTTCAATCTTATTGCCTACAAGTCCAGTCCAGATCTACAGACACTAGCAAAGCGCAAGTTCATTTCTCAGGAAAAAAACAATTACGGCATGGGGTGCAGCGGAGGTGCATCAGTACAGGTGAAGAAACATGTTTACACCCTTGCTAAAACCGCCTGCACTGGTACACGATCCCACCAAACCAGGGATCGCAGTTCACTGCAACACAGCAACGTACAATACTCTACGGGCTGTTTACACAACCTGACGTGCCCCAGTGCAACTTATCTGCACTTCAAGCAATGGTGCAGGTCAGGCCATGTAAACATGTTCTTTGTGTCGCAGAGACAGGCTGCGGTAACAAGAGTAGTGGATAGTGAGGTAAGAAGGCTCCTAACTTGTAGGAAAGATAAAAGTGTTCATCTGTGCAAGTGTGCAAGCTTTTTTTATAATTCTGTATGTGTATTGTTGTTTTACTACTGTATGTGTAAATAGTGTTATGCCTGATTATTACTATTGTATTTACACAACCAGTGTTTATTAATAAATTAGCTGTTTTTCTATAGTCTGGAGTAACTGGCTGTTTGTGACTACATCTCTAGGGGAAGCATACCTAGATAAAAGGGGTGCACAGGAAAAGGTCTCCGAGAGAGTAGTCTGTGTCCTACCAAGAGCAGAGATCCTCACTACAGGATGTCTAAAGGGTAGAAGGTGATGGAAAAGGACAATCAGAGCACTGGGGTCCGAGCTCTTGCTAAGGAGGGGACCCTAATAGTGGTGAGGCAGGTCAAGGGGGTCTCAGTGGCAAAGACCTAAGAAGAGGAGAGAGAGAGAGAGAGAGAGAAAGGTTCACTGGGGACTGCAGGGTGCTCTGACCATCACAATCACCATAAGGGATTTCAGCACCAGTAGGAAAGGCATTTCTGATATAAAAAACTAGGGGACTTGGAACATGGTTTACACAAAAGGTGTCAGCGGATAAGGGCCACCTGGCCCACCTAGTCCTGTCTACAGTAGCACCTCAGCCCCCTTTAAGCCCTCAGAGTTCATTCTTCTTTGCTCCGGTGCTAGGATTCCTTTATGTCTATCCCATGTGTTCTTAAAGCTTGTGATCGTTTTAGCCTCCACCACTTCCGCTGGTAGTCTGTTTCAGTCTCCCCCCACTCTCTCCATGAAGAAAAGCTTTTGACATTCCCCCGACCCTCCACCCCTCCAGCTTCACTGCGTGACCCCTAGTTCTTGTACAGCTCTCTCTCTCTGGAAAATACTCCCTTCTTGTACCCTGTTCACACCCGTGAGATACTTGTATGTCTCTATCATGTCTACCCTCTCCCTCCTCTCTTCCAGAGAGTACATCTTCATAGGGCTTCAGGTTCAGGCCCTGCACCATCTTGGTTTCCTTCTTTTGGACCCTTTCAACCTTGTCTATGTCTTTTCGGAGCTACGACCTCCAGAAGTGTACACAGTACTCGAGGTGAGGTTGCACCAACGACTTGTACAGGGGTATTATGACCTCTCTCCTGCTGGTAATCCCTCTACCTATGTACCCCAGCATACTGCTGATCTTCCCCACCATCTTGTCACACAGCTTAGACATCTTCAGTTCATCAGAAATAATCACTGCCAGTCCCCACTCCCCGAGATGGTATTTAGTCGTGGGATTCCTATGACCTAGGTGCATGATTTTACACTTATTTGCATTAAAGCCCAGTTGCCCAACTCTTGACCACTCTTCTAGCTTGCTAAGATCCTTCCTCATTCCTCCCCCAAAGTGTCTGCTCTGTTGCAAATTTTGGTGTCACCCGCAAAAAGACAGACCTTCCCCTCCAGCCCTTCGGCAATATCACTGATAAAAATACTGAACAGTACTAGGCCTAGCACAGACCACTGCAGTACCCCACTAGTCACGTTGGTTTTCCCAGAGTGTACTCCATCTACCACTACCCTCTGACTTCTGTCATCTAGTCGGTTCCTCACCCACCAAACTACCTTCAGTCCCACCCCAGGCTATTTAGTTTGTTCACTAACCTTCTGTGGGGGACAGTGTCAAAGGCTTTGCTGAAGTCCAGGTAGGCCACGTCTACTGCCCCCCCCCCCCGATCCACCACCCTTGTCACCCAAAGAACTCTATCATGTTGGTCTGGTGGGATCTTCTCCCCCCTGTGAACCCATGCTGCCTTGAATCCTACAGCCCACTGTCCTCCAGGTATGCCACCAACCTTTCCTTTAGGAGTGTCGCTATAACTCTACCCACTACCAAAATCAGGCTGACCAGTCAGTAGTTCCCTGCCTCCTTCTCTACACCCACTTTTGTGCATTGGGACAATATCCCTTATTCTTTAAAAACCTAAGGCTCTGGTTGAATCAGCCCCTTGATTCTCTACCTACAGTATATCAACTCCACTACTTGAAAACTCCTTAAGTTCTGTGCTCTCTACTGCCGGAAATCCTGCCTCTCTCGGGCTGCTGGATGGAAGGACTGCTCACAAAATAATCCTGTCTTTTTTGACTATGTAACATTGCCTATGATGCAGTGTCCAAATCAGTCCTAGTCACACAGACCTCTGCAACTGGTTGGCAGGACATACAAGCCTTGAACAAGCACAGAAAGTGTACCACTGCCTGCCTGACTTTAACATAAAGGGAAAAAATTAATTCATGGCTTAAAAACTAACTTTAATTGGGGGCATAGCTACTAGCAGTGGAGGGCTACGGAATTTGTGCACTTTTCCTTCAATTGGTATTTTTTGGGATGTTACTATGAAAGCATACTGGGGTTTCTTAACTCTGGTCAAATTCATAATTGAGTCTTGGACACATCATTTTAAGGGGTTGCAACTTCAGTCATAAGAGTCAATGCTGCAACACCTGTAGACGCTCCTGGAAACAAAGACAAACTTGATATTCTAAACCTGTGTGCATTGGGCTCTTTCACAGCTCACTGATTTGGTGCTCTGAAAGACTAAAGCAATCTTTAGGGGCTGGCAGTATAGCTTAGAGTTTAGAGTAACAAAGCTGCGAATGAGCTTGGTACATCCAGCAGACCTGGGTTTGATTCCCACAACCTCCACTTGTGTACTGTGTGACTTTGAGCAAGTCACTTAACTCTCCCCCACCTCCCACCGCGGTGATTCCAGGTCATCCCTGAAAATAGCCACTTGTGCCTAGTGGGATTTACCCCGTTACCAAAGAATAAAATAAATTAAAAAATGTAGGGTTTAAAATAGTGTAACTCATTATTGCTCTATCTTTGGATTTTAAACTAACACTATATTGTCTGAAATGTCACAGTTTAGCATTCAAAATCCAGTTGTAGTTTTTGATTTGTAAATGGAATATAAATAGCAAGTATTTCAAAAGCTAGGGTTCATTTCAGGCTGAGTTTTTGCATCACTGATGCATTTTTTGATCACTTTGTGCCCTTGTTTATTGTTGCTAGGGGACACAGTAGTGTGCCTCCTGCTTCATGGTGACAGTCTATATTATTTAGGCTGTGGGGGCTGACAGCGTCTAAGCACAGGCTTAAAAAAAGTCTGAGTGCACAACTCTGCAGCATTGTTGAGGAAGGGCTCTGGGCATCCAACAGAAGCAATGGAGGGTGGGGTGGACTATCCTTTCATATTGCGATGGTCACACAGTGAGTAAGTCAATAAGCCTCGATTCACTGACTGTGGGAGGCAGCACCACCGCTGGGAGGAAGAGCACACTACAGGACTGGACATCTCGGTGAGACTAACGGGCGAGTGGACTGCCACCAAGATCATCATC
Organism: Neoceratodus forsteri; assembly: GCA_016271365.2. Taxonomy (NCBI): domain Eukaryota; kingdom Metazoa; phylum Chordata; order Ceratodontiformes; family Ceratodontidae; genus Neoceratodus; species Neoceratodus forsteri. The sequence continues at coordinate 639,871,505 of CM028131.1, forward strand.
TGCATCAATCCACGTCACAGCGGTGAGTCACTGGGTGATAGGATTGAGGGTGGGCTGGCCGCTACTGTGCGACTGCATGGTGGTCGGGGATTCAGGGTTTATCAGTGAGCACGGGTTGAAGGGTAACTGGAGCCTCTCTGGTTTCATATCAGATCAGCATTACCATACCACGTGTGGGTCTTTCTTCACACAAGTGGTACAGTAATGATCCGATAAACATGTGCAATTATGAGAGACAATGCATTTAGTCAGCAGCAGCTGGAGACTGAAGAGCTCTGCCCATCTTGCTGTGCTTGAAAAGAAGGAAAAATATACATTATAGTTGTGTAAGTAAGGCAGGAAGTTTACACACAGGTAGCAGCAGATAATCCGTAGAAATTGATTTAGGCTGGGGAGGAAGGTTTTTTTTGGGGGGGGCAGAAAGATTGGAGTTAGGTTTTCAACCCCCTCCCCCATGTCTCTGCAGTGAATACTGATAGAAGCACAAACTGCTCTGTGCTGAAAATGTTTAGGATTATTATTACAGTCAGAATAATTGCTTTTAAAAGATGGAATAGTCAGTCTGTGATTATGTTAAGCAAACAAAGTTCTTACAACCTCTAAGACTGAAATAAATACAGTTCCCTTTAGTTTTCCAGTTTGTCCCACTGTTTTCTCAAAAGTCCCCTATTTTTCACTCTCAGCAGGACATTGCCCCAGTGACACAAATTTCTGAAATGAACCCTGAAAATCATATCAATGTCATTATCCAAGTTACTTCTATGCATGATCAATTATCAATACAGAATTTCACCTTGGCATTGAAAAGTTCCTTTTTAATGTTCAAAGTTTGAACCAGTATTTTAACTAGCACTAAGAAATGTGAGTGTGCAGAACAAGAAAGATCAATCATTCAGTTACGTGAATTACTTTTATGTCCTTACTTTTCAGTAACAAAAAGAACTCCATTCCTTATGTAGTCTGTGCTGGGCATCTTTTTATCTCTGTTTATAAGACAGCATCGCCAACCATTTTCGCATGCTACAGAAGAAAAATAATAGTTTCAGAAAGCCCTCTTGCTAGTATCTTCATGCAAAATCAGATATGAATAAGAGAAACATTTAGACACATAGAATGCCCTAAGCAGCACTCTAGCACTGGACCTTGGGCTGGAGTTTATGTGCCTACATAGGGTTTTTTTTTTTGGGGGGCATGTCAATGGAAGCTTGCTTCATTTCACATTAGACCCATTTCCCATGTACTGAAAGTTCCAATACTTTATTAATGCATGTGTAACTGTAACAAGTGTGAAATCTGGACCTTTATAACTATGTATTTAGGGGACCCTTACAAGAGAGGCTTTGGTCTTAATGGGGCACTGCCTGGTAAAATAAAAGTTGCATTCAGCAGCCTCTCATGACTCACTCTCTCAAACCCCAGAGAGTCTTGGCATCTTGTGACATACCAGTCATGGAACTCACCCACAAAATCCTCTCTCTGCCCCCCCCCCCCACAAGGGGTTAAGTGCTATGCTGTGAACCTGGTCCAGTCCGAATTCCACAACTGTCACTAACTCGCTCTGCGACAAATAGCAAGTAACCTCCCTATGATTAGCCCCTCTGCAATCCCTCTATCTGTGTATTATCTGAATCTCCACCTGCACTGATATTAGCATGAACATTCCCTCCTCTCCCTCTTCTGGATCATAAAGCACTCTGGGAAAACATCTGTACAAAAGGAGTTATATAAAACCAAATTCCTACACCCTCCTCATCCACACTCTGAACTTGCGTAAGATTCACGATTCAGCCTCTGCCCCATCCACTCAACTGGCCTTCAATCAAGACCTCATAATCCCCTCCACCCCACCACTCTGCTCTCCCTCCCCCCCCATGGCCCTGCCCTATTGTCACCTGTCCCTTCCTGCACACCCAAGTGCCATGCACTCTTCCCCTTTCTCAATCTCTTCTTTTGAAAACTGCCCCCATGCCCTCATTGCAACCCATCTCTCGACTGTCTCAAGCTTCCTTCCTTCCTCCTGCCCATCTTAACCTTCCCTGCCTTGCTAGTCCCAATCTCCACTATTCTATGTACCCATTATTCTCCCTCCTAGTTCCCCAGTCTCAGCAGTTTTTGTATGTTACTGGCCCATCCTTATACAGTTCATCTCTTGACCAGGATGCCTCCTGGTTATGTCTCGGATTCTTAAAACTAGACTCATCAAGGACTCGCAAGCTGGTCTTCAAGCAAAAGGGGCCTCCTGACAGAAACATTCCCATCCTCTCCCTTCTTAACTCAGACTACTACTTTTTCTCCTGTTTCCGAAAACCTAGGTGTTCTTCTGATGCAAATTATCCTTTTACTCCCAGAATTCTAACATCTCCCTATCACTACCATCACAATATTGACCGTGTCAGGCTGCCTTGTTCCCCCGCCTCATATCCACAGTCTTTATACAAGATTTCTTCATCCCGACTAATGTAACGTCCTTTCTTTTAGTCTACCTAAATCCTAGCTTTCTAGACTACTGTCCTTTTTACCTGAACCCAAAAATGCGAACATATACACCCTCAACCTCTGGCTCACCATTTTCTCAAGAATCCTTTTCAAGGTTTTTTTTTTTTTTAAACATTCCATGGCCTTGCTCGTCTATCTCACTGACTCGGTCTTCATCTACTCCCTAGTCCACTCCATCTGCTCAACATGTACTCCCCTTCTATCTCTGCCCCTCATCACTACTTACTCATTCCTGTGGGCAGGGCTTTTTTCCCCCCACTGCAGCTGTTACTGCCCCGGAACACACTCCCCATCTCCTTTGGACTTAACCAGCTCCTTCCCTGTCACTTCCAATTTTTAAATCTAAACTAATGACTCTTCTACTGTATTTGACCTTGCCTACAGCCACAAGTCTCCCCTTGCCACCCAATACCTCACCCGTTTCTGCATTCTGCACTACCTCCACTGGGCATTCCCCTTTTGTAATAACTGTTAAACTGCTATCTTGCTTAGCAGAATCTGTAGCACTGCAACTGGAATGGACCCCTTAACGCGCCTCTTTTTATTCATATAATTGGTTTGCATAGTCATTTTTCAGTGATGTGCAAAATAAAGTTATTAGTTGCTCGCCTGCTGAAGTATTTTATAATATATCAAGTATTAAAGACTATACAAAAAAAAGTTACATTGTACTCTACTGCAGTCGATGCTGCTACATCTGTGCATTTACAACTATGAACCAATTCAGTGCAAAGCAATCATCTCAGACAAAAGGAAATAATACCGCAATTACATTTCTGTGCATTATCAAAATCTGTGTAATAAAATGTACTGTTATTATAGATATGTCAGAAGGCTTCATTGCTAAAACATCTTTCTTTTGGTTCTCTTTTTACATTGCTGAACTGCTGCTTCTCATAGTTTTCCGCTGCTGTAAACTATATTTAGTTTTTACATAACACTGATACAACTATGCCATAACTTGAACCTCCAGCACTACACTACGATTCACAGCCTGAAGAAATGCAGTCATGTATAGAGTTCGCCAATTTCAGTTTCATTTTGAAAAGAGAGAGAGTGTGTGTGTGTGTGTGTGTGTGGGGGGGGTTCTTCACTTCCTTTAATGAAGTGGAATTCACTTCCACTTTTCTTCTCATTTGGTTGAGGCAGAAGAATCACAGGTCTCAATCTGAACTCAGTCCGAAGAATATTTCCCCATGATTATACCAATCAGACTTATGGTCTTGAAAGGCTAACTGAAGTGAGACAAAAACAAGGGCTATAAAACATCTGAATGGCTGGCTATTGTCACTATAATCTCATCATCACATCTTTCATGTGCAGGGTTCAATTTTACTGTTATTTTCAGCACATTTATTGAGATGAATCAAGACAATTAAAGCCTCACGGTTTGTTCTGCAGGCTGCATACTTCATCTAAATATGTTCAGTTATCATACCTGGCAAAGGTCGCTCATTGTCCAACAGATTAAAGACTTCATGGAAGCTGCCCTTTTTGGTGCTGTGATACCGGCCGCCTTCATCCTCTCGGTTAACTCCTGAAGAGGCATTTGCACCCATGTTACTTCTTGACACTACAGGCTGAATCTATAAAGAAACAAGCTGAGTTGGTTACAAAGGAAATCACATGATTCTTTTCTAGTATCCAGGTGGTATGATTTTTCAACCAGCCATTTAAACACACACACCTATGAAATAATCCTGGGGGTAACATATAACCTGGATCCAATCAGCATCTTATTGGGTCCATGGTGTGGTCCTCAGGGAGGCAATGGAGGGGACCATCCCCAATGGGGCTTGAGAGTAGTGGTGGCAAAGTGGGTCTTAGCTCAACACTGGGGTTGGGAGCGGGTGCCCTCGGTGGCCCAGTGGGTGCAGACCTTACTGGGTTGTATGAAGCTGGAACACATACAATACAATGCCAACAACCAGGAAGAGAAATATCTTCAAATCTGGGGAGGCCTAGAGGAGGCCCTATCTATTTCTTGATTTCCATCACTCTAGGCTGGGGGGGATGGGGATTGCTGCAGAAGGGATACCCCCATGGGTGTCGTCCTACTGAGAACGTCCCCCATTAGCAGTCCTTTTTTTGATTGGACTGGGGCCGTTTACATTCTTGCTTAGGTGACCATGATACTGAACTAATCACCCTGACATCCGTTTAGCTGGACGTAGGCGTATATCAGTATTAGTCTCATAATCCGTAAGTTAGCCAGTGATTTCTGTAATTTGTATTTTGTCTAGAATTATGATGATATGCAATTTATTATCTATTTTCTATGGTCTATGCGCAAGTCATGCTCCTTATGAATGGATGAAACCTGAAATGGATGTTATAAAGTTAACAAAAAAAAATATTTACCAGAATGCAGGTGGTTAATATTTTTTCAACTAAAACTTTTTAAACACAAATAAGTGTGCAAGTTCTTTAAAACACTATTTCTGTCCAACAGCAAAATGGGGCTTCAAGGAAGGATTCCCTAAACATCCGAAATACATGCTGTACAACAAATGCAGACTGTATTTGCTTACTACATCTTGTTTTGCTTGAAGCCTGCACTGTAGCTCATTTTTGTTGGGACTTTTGAACAGTGAAGCCACTCCTGGGCCTCGTTTGCTTTACTTATTGAGCAGATTCGAGTGACAACAAGGTACTATTGAGGATTTCAGTGCAACTCGGATGGAATGGTTTTCGAGATGTTACAATACCAATACTTCACACTGAAAACTCTGTACAGATCTACACCACATATACAATGATGGATTATAGTTTAACCAAAAGGAAAACTAGTTTAATTTAATCATAGCACCCACTTCAGTTTGTCTAAAGATAAGTGGTCAACCCTAAGCCCTTGAACATCCTATGGGTTTTTGACTTTTCTGCAACATTTTGCCAAGTTGGTCTCTGAGGTTGATGCATCCAAAGGGAAAGCAGGGTAGAAATGTATTTGCACCACTGAGTGGGACTGCATTTGAGTAGTCAGACTGCCCTGGCAAGACTCTGCTGTGAGGAGATGGTCAGCGGTAAACTGCTAATACCAGCATATGTGGAAGGGGACCAGGGCACTTTTGGATGTGCCACATAAGAGGAATAACTATGCAACAAGGACAGACCTCTAAGGCATATGCTACGCATACTTGGGAAAAAGTCCTCTAAGAAGATTTTTTCTTGAATCTATTAATGGTCTAAATACTTAAAACTCCCTTAGCCAAGTTGCTTGGAAACTACCCAACAAGGCCGAGGACACAGCAAATGAAACACGGACATGGACAGAAAGAAAAGTCAAACAAAATACACACAGAACACACAAAATGTATTATGTTATGCACACATTTTCAAATTTAAAAATGAATTTACCACTCTAAGATCCATACCTTTTCATGCCCTGAAAGCTAGCAGGAAAAGAAACAACAAACACAAATGTGACAGTGACAAAAGAAAAAGTGAAGTCTATTCACCAGCACCATATACAGAATAAAACACAAACTATGTGGAGGCACAAGGTATACAATTTCACAGACATCGAACATTCCATGCATACTGCATATACTTGGTTGCTTTCCTTAAATCAGTAACTGGAGCACAAAACAGAACACACATATTCATTTATCAAAGCATGACAGTTTCTAATCGCTACAATGCCTTTCTATCCACTAAGAATCTTGTTACTTGCAGCCGTATGGCTCATAATTATTTATATTTGAAATCAGGAAATCAGTTTAGGAACTTGTAGCAATGCTCTTATACTTTTTCAGTTGGTCACTAATGAATAAAGACCATGAAACTAAGTGTGCCCCAGTCACTGAAAAAAAAATCATACAGTACCACATTTCTGTAAGTGCATCAGAACAGGAAGGGCAAGCATAGTAGTAGTTACCCGTCTTGAAAATGTCGCATTTGCCCTTTCTTTAAGTTGAGGATCTGTGGGTAGATTTGTCCAGATGATATACGGAGTATCATATTTGGCTCGAAGTCTTGGGCAACGTTTGAAGACAAAGTCAATGAGAAAAAATTTTACTCCCGCATAAAGACCTAATTGGGAGAGAAGCACATGGGCTGTGTTACTCAACATTCCTATGGACAGTAATAAAGTGGCTGATGAGATGGGCCAGAGTGACCACCAGCAACTTTCTTATAAAATGTCCCACTAATGTAGTAAGTATGCAATAATATCACACAGGGTGGGCACCATATCGGTCCTCCCGGGGCATAATGAGGCCCGATCCTGCAGAGCTTTATAGCCCCAGAAGGGCCAGTATAGCCCATAACACACACTCTGGAGTTTATTAATGCACCTAGAAAATGGGTCGTTTGTGCAAATTTTATAAAATATTTAAAAAATGTAAAACACTTAAAAAAATTAATAAAAATGCATTTTATTGTAATGTACTCCCTCTACTGGTATAGCTGCCAGTATACAATGCTGCTATTTTTAATGCAGTTCTTTTTTTTTCTTAAAGTACCTTTCTGTGTTCATTTTCTTTTAGGCCACCCCCCACCCCACATTTCTCCTGGGAGAGTTTTCATTTTAGGTGTTTTATTTGCAGATTTAAATTGTTTAAGACATGCTCAGCTCCCCTACTCTGTTCAGTACTTGTCTTTTTTTTTGTTAAGAAAGAGAACTGTTGTGGGTTGACAGCATGGTTGAGAGAGTGGTTCTCACTGCAGTGAGTGCAGTTGGGACAACTGTTTAATGGTTCTACTTCCACAACTCCATCTGAGTACTAGTCCATTGGTTTTTTTATCATGTAACTTCAACTAAGACTGGAAGCAGTCACTGTTTTGAGCAGCTGTCATTTCCATCATGACAAGACAGCACACTGACCATGGTAGGAAGTGTGTGTGTTGATTTTACCCAGTCTATACTGGCAGAGAAATGCATCCCTAGATGGCTCTGCTACTAGAAAATGAGATTTTTTCATCCCGTTTTCTAAAGTATGTTTAATATTTCCTAGACTTTATAACTACCGTTTAATTATGACAAATCTTTAGTGCTTTATTGCACAGCTTAGAGGATCTTGCATCAACTTGCTTGCTGATGTAATACATTGCTGAAGTGTTGTCTGTTCTGATCTGCAATACTGAACCCCTGAATAGCTCTGAAAAAGGATTTCGCGGAGAGAAACATGCTTTCAGCTCCAGCAGATTTATGCGCTTCTGTTTCTCTGTTTCACACTTTCTTTACTGTGTGGTGTAAAATATGTCCTCCCAATCTTAGGAGGGCACAGAAATAAAAGGATTAGAATGGCAATGCCATGCAATCCTAATCACATGACTGCTTTTGCCCCACAGAGAAATACATGCTATCATTCTATCATAGCAGAAGTAAATGCATCAACACTTGACACTGCCATTCTAGCCTTTTTATGGTTGCACAATGAGAGCTATGTTGACGTACTGCTATTACACAGTAGAAAGAATGGGCCCTGGAAGCATGTGACAGGGGATACTTAACACACCCCAGCCTGTCTCCTTCCATTGAGTGGAGTGAAGCACATCTCTCCATGTCCTCTCTGTTCAGTACAGTGGAGTTGCTTCCTCCTTTACCTCTTTGCTGCACTATTTTCTTGCTCCCCACAACAGGATTAGGGAGGGTCTCTGGCCTCCCGCACTCACTTCTCAGAGGTAAACAAGTTGGCTTATTTATTGGGGATAGGTATTTGGGTCTGATTTAAAAACACCAGTACCATCCACTTACTTTCATAACCTAATTACTATGCCACTCTTGTTACTTTGGTCAGCTCCCATGCCTACTCCAGTTTGTTTTTTCATTTCAATTTTAATGCTCAGATGGAGCCCAGACACACTATGCAATCAAACACCCCAACCTAGAAAGTCAGCTCCTTTAAAAGAGATTACTATCCTCTTCTGATTCACTTCCTCGATATTTTTTTTTGTTGTCAGGGCGCGTTAGAGAGACGCTCATAAGCAAGCTCCAAGACATGCTTGCAGACCATGTTTACCGGGAAATGAGTCGGGAACAAGTCTGCTGCTTTATCACAGTGTCCTGCTCAGCTCAGACCTGTTTGGTTTTACTTTTTATTTTTTTTTTTTTTGTCTTTTTTAAATTAAAGTGTTATGTTCAAGATACAGAAAATAAAAGTAAAGCTTAGATAAGACGGAGAAGTGAAATTTGACATTTAGTTTGAAATGGAATGACAGTATAGAATCACATTAAGTTTATTTTCACATGAAGGTTCTTTACTATGCCACTCAACGTTACTTTGGTCAGCTCTGTGCCTGCTCCCATTTGTTTTTTAATTTCAATTTTAATGCTCATATGGAGCTCAGACAGAGACATGCTGTGCACTCAAACACTGACCTGGAACGTCATCTCCTTCAGCAGAGATTACTGTGGGTGGTTTTTCAACTGTAAGTTTGATGCAGAAATGAAGAAGCTCATGTGCCCAGTTTAGCATACAAACATGCAAATGAGACCAGATTTCTGACAGCAGATGTCACGCTGAATACAGCACTAGTTTCCCCACAGATGTAAACACTGGTAGAGGCACATCTTGTCAAAGTAACTGCTAAAATTGTCTCCACTTACCTTGCATGTGTACAATAATATCTCAGATAAGACAATCGAATATTTAATGTTGCTGTTTGTTGCAAGTATCAGTGTTTTCAAAATTAGTAAAGTGATTTGAAAACTGACAAAAAAGTTGCTAAGTGGTATTTTCAGTAATTCATAATTTTATGACCCCTTAACTTCATTTACATATTACAACATTGTTTCAGTTCAATGTCTCTGTCATTTTGTTTTTTGTCAGATTCTGTTAGGAACGTTAACTTACAGATTGTTTGAAATGGAAGTGAAACATTGCAATAAAACATGCCTTTTCAATGTGTGCTTCTATGACAAGTTATACTAAAACCTGTCAAACCATCTTGTTTTACAGTTCTGGATAATTATCAATTTTGCGTGCAAAGGAGCTATCCTTCACCCATGCCTTGCGGCTCATCTTTAATGCTAAATATCAATATTGTTATATAACCTTTCAGTGTTTCCATCACCAGGAAAACAAACACTATACTAAATGATTTTAAAGATAGTTTGCATGTAAATGTTGCATTATTTCAATAAAAGGGAAAATAGACTGTTTTCACATTGACTTGAGCAGTTGTCACTAATGCAAACATTTTCATTCAATAAAAACATACTTGCATGGTCCTTACTCTGCTGAATGTTTGGCGCTTTAAAAAAATAAAAATTTAATACTGGATCTGCCAGGAAACAACCTTCTACAGTCCCTTGAATGTACTACCCCTGTTGGATGTAATGTAATTATATACTTGCACAAAAACGGCAGTACAAAAGTGAAAAAATTGCTACGTGCTTCAGAAATGTCTGTGGTTAGTGATTTAATAATTTGCCTGGCTTTTCTGAGGCTCCTGTTGCCAACTGGAAAGCAATGAGCTGACAAGGTGCGTACAACTTCCATATCATCCTGGGACCTGTTACCTGTTTGATGTCTCTTCAATACAGCACCTAAATTTTATTTTTGGCAGATCAATTCTGAAGAAATCTTCAACCTAATGATGTCACTGAGAGAGGAATCAGCCAAGGTAAGTGACAACTTAATTTCCTACCCAAATCTTTTGCTGATATCCTAGCTCCCCTTCCTAACCAATATACAGTATTTAATCTATCCCTTACTACCCAAACCGTTTCCTCTGCATGGAAACACTCTGTAGTTATCCCTCTAAATAAATGTGAGGATAAAACCTTGTCAGAGAACTACTGTCCGATGTCTTTGCCTCCTGTTATTTCCAAATTCATGGAAAGAATCGTTCTCAGCCAGATCTCTGACTATCTTGCCACTTACCAGGTTCTTTCTCACTTTCAATCTGGTTTTAGGCTTAATCATTCCACCCGAACATCATGGACTGATTTTCACAATTCTGTTACTAGAGCTTTGGATCAGGGTCACTTCATTAGCACTGTTTTTATTGACTTATCTAACACTTTTGTTGTAATCAACCACCACTTGCTTTTGACTCGTTTACTTTCTTTTGGGTTTTCGACTACTGTAGTCACTTGGTTTTCTTCCCACTTACATGGTAGAACTCAATCTGTCTTTTGGACTGGTTGTCTTTTCTCTCCTCTTTCTGTATCTACTGGGGTGCCTCAGGGGTCTAATTTTGGGTCCTTTTTTTTTTTTTTTTTTATTTGTTTGTAGATCCCTTTCCTTCTGTAGTTGACAGCTGTCTGGTTCAACTTTACGCCGATGACACAATTCTTTTTTATGGTCATAAGAACCTTTCCCCTCTTTCCTCTACTCTTCATGGGGATTTTGATAAAATCGTTCACTGGTTTTTCAATAACCTCTTACTTTTAAATAGCAACAAGACTCAAATCATGCTGTTCAGGCCCCAGCCTGTTGTGTCCCAGGCAAATCCCTCCTTTTCAATTAACACAGAAACATAGACTTTGTCGGCAGATAAGGACCACTTGGCCCACCCAGTCTGCTTATTTCCCTACCTATTGGATAAGCTGCAGATTCTAGTTACCCAACAGCCTACTTCCTGCAACCCCCCCCACTATAATTGTCTTATGTCTGTCCCATGCATGTTTGAATTCCCCCACTGTTTTAGACCCCACAACCTCTCTAGGAAGGCAGTTCCATGCGTCCGCCACTCTCTCCATGAAAAATAATTTCCTCACATTACCCCTGAGCCGTCCCCCCTCTAACTTTAAATTGTGCCCCCTTTTTCTTACACATCTCTTTTTCTGAAAGATGCTACCCTCCTGGACTTTGTTGATTCCCTTGAGGTACTTAAAAGTTTCTATCGTGCCCCCCTGTCCCTCCTTTCATCAAGTGTATACATATTAAGCTCTCTCAGCCTCTCTTCATATGGTTTCAATTACTTAAAACAATATCCCTTTACAACTTGTAATCGAATCTAAGCATCTTGGCCTTACTTTTAATTCATCCTTAATGTTTAAACCTCATATTGACAAAACCTTCTCTAAAGTCCGTCAGTGTCCGAGTCATCTACGAGGGGCCAGGGATTGTTTGTCAATACCGGATTGTTGCTCAGGCCATTCTCCCCATATTAGATTATGGTGACACAATTTACTGTCATGCCAATGCCTCAAGTCTTCCCTTAGTAAATACCATTTATTATCAGCATTTATGGTTCATCCTAAAATCCAAATGGAATGAACATCACTGTACACTACTCACTCAGCTAAACTGGCTATCCTCTGCATCCATGCGCTCTTTCCATTGGTTATCTCTAATCTATAAAACTGTGAATACAGACTCCAACCTATCTGTCTGATAGACTCTTGGTAACAACCAACAACCACTGTCTCAGGGACTTGCACCACTGTGGCCTTTCTTTGCCGAGGTTCCAAACCCACTTTGGGAAAGAATGCGTTTTGTATGATGGCTCACTTTCATGGAAAAAAAATTCCTCATCTGCTGCATAATTCATGATCTCTCTCGGTTTTTAAACAGAACTTAAAAAAGTCACTATTACTGGAACAACTTACATGTACTTCTTTTAACTGAAACATAGAAACACAGACTTTGACGGCAGATAAGGACCGCTTGGCCCACCTAGTCTGCCCATTTCCCTACCTAGAGGATAAGCTGCAGATCCTATTTAACCAACAGTCTATTTCTTCCTACCCCCCACAAAAATTGCCTTATGTCTGTCCCATGCATTCTTGAATTTACCCACAGTTTTAGACCCCACAACCTCCTCAGGAAGGCTGTTCCATGCGTCCACCACCCTCTCTGTGAAAAAATACTTCCTCACATTGCCCCTGAGCCATTCCCCCTCTATCTTCAAATTGTGTCCCCTTGTTCTTGCACATCTCTTTTTCTGAAAGATACTACCCTCTTGGACTTTATTGATTCCACCGAGGTACTTAAACGTTTCTATCATGTCCCCCCTCTCCCTCCGTTCCTCAAGGGTATACATATTAAGCTCCTATAGCCTCTCCTCGTATGGCTTCTCTCACAGACCCTGCACCATTTTAATTGCCCTGCTCTGAACTGCCTCCATCCTGTCTATGTCCTTGCAGAGATGGGGTCTCCAGAACTGGATGCAGTACTCCAGATGGGGTCTCACCAACTGTGTGTACAGGGGGATAACAACTTCCTGTCTTCTGCTGGTGATGCCTCTCTCTGTACATCCCAGTATCCCCCCAGCCCTCCTTACTGCCTTCTCACATTGCTTGCCAACCTTAAGGTCATCTACTATGATTACCCTCAGGTCCCTTTCCATTGTTGTTGTTGTTACTAACCCCCCACTGTGTAATCTTCCCTGGATTTTTGTTTCCCAGGTGTATTATTTGCACTTCTTTGCATTGAATCCAAGCTGCCATACTTCTGACCATTCCTCCAACCTTGCCAAGTCCCTTCTTATCCTTTCCATGCCTCCTTGTGCATCAACCCTGTTGCAGATCTTTGTGTCATCTGCAAAGAGGCATACTTTTCCTTCCAGTTCAGGTTAAATGTTGCATTTAGTATACTGTACCTTGTGGGTTAACCAGTATGCTTGTAACGAGTTATGTGCACCAGTGTTACATGTATTTTTAAAGTATTGTTAATATTAACATATGTATTTTTTTGTTTCTAACACTTGGAACGTTCTGTAAATGAGACTTGTTTCTCATGGAATCTATCCTGTAAACCACCTAACTTTATACAAAAAAACAACAGAAAAAAAACCAAAACTATTTAATACTTGTCACCAGAGACTTACAGTCTGAGAGATGGGAATGAAAGCATAGGGGGTAAGGAGAGAAGGCAAAAGGGAAAATGAGGGGTTGACAAGCAGGGTAGTAGCAGAATCGGGGAGGCCATGTATGCAAATGCTCAAAGTCTGAGAAATAAAATCCCGGAACTAGAGGCTACTATGACAGTGGCTGACCAGGACACTGTCACTATTACAGAGCCATGGTGCAATGAGAACTATGATTGGGATATACAGTAGCCATACCAGGCTATTCTCTGTTCAGGAAGACACAGTGAGAAAGAAAGAGGGAGGTGTGCTCTCTAAGTGAGGGGCAGCACAAAAGCAACAGAGATACTGGGAGGGTCACCCTAGAAATGGGGAATGGTGCCTCAATTCACACTGGCGTGACCTACAGACCTCCAGCATGGTTGGGGGGGGAGGGGTGAACACGGTTCTGGTGGAATAAGGGGTACGTGCTGCTGGTAGGGGACTTTGGTCTACCGGATGTAGATTGCAGCTTGAGTTAGGAGCAAGGACATTCTGGACTCCCTGCAGGGGGCTTTCCTCAGACAACTAGTAAAACAGCCCACTCGTGAGGAGACAATACCGAACCTTATACTCACCAACAGAGACAATGTTGCAGACATCACAGTGGGTGGCTGCCTGGGGACTAATGATCACTGTATGGTGTGGTTCAATATAAGCACCATGGCAGAGTCAAACCACACAAAGATGAGGGTCCTGGACTTCAGGAGGGCCATTTTAAAAAGATAGTGAAATGTCTCAAGGATGCCCTGGCAGGGGGAAGGACTCGAGTGGAGTGGAGGAATAGAGGGCAAAACTAAAAGTGGAGACAGTGAATGCAACAAACCTCTGCATCAGGCAAGTAAGCAAAAGAAAGAGGGAAAAAAAAAGAAAAAAAGAGTCTGTTATGGTTCTCAAAAGAGGTGGCCGGGAAGGTAAGGGCAAAAAAGTTTGCATTTATAGGAGGTATAAGGAGACACAGAGGGAGGAAGATAGGAAGGAGTATCAGGAGAAACAGCGGGAGGCAGGGAAAGCAATTAGGGGTGCAAAGATGCAGAGGAGAAAATAGTCCAGGCAGTAAAGAAAGGGACGAGACATTTTTCAGGTATGTAAGTGAAAACAGAAAGACCAGGGAGGGATAGTAAGGCTTTTGGGGGGTGGATGGGGGACCAGGAAAAGGCAGACATCCTGAACAAATACTTTCGTTCAGTGCTCACGGAGGAAGGGGAAAGTGAGGGACCAATGATACGTGCCAGGACCACTGAAGGAAGGGAGGTGGTCGCTAGTCCATTTACAGAGGAGAGAGTCCTGAAGGAACTCACAAATCTGAGAGGTGCTGGCTGCACCTCTGACAGCCCTGTTCAACCGCACATTGGAGATGAGTGGTTCCCGGAGGACTGAAGGAGGGCAGATGTAGTCCCACTTCACAAAAGTGGTAGCAGGGAGGAGGCTACCAATTACAGGCTAGTTAGCCTGACTTTGGTGATGGGGAAATTAATGGAATCATTACTGAAGAAAAGGATTGTGGAATATAGAAACATAGAAGTTGACGGCAGATAAGGACCGCAAGGCCCATCCAGTCTGCCCATTTCTTTTTCTACCTTATAAATGTGCCATCGGCCTTTGCTCTGTCAGTGGCCTATCTATTCATACTCATTTGTATTGCTTCCTTATGCCTATCCCATGCCTGTTTGAAGCCCTGCACTGTATTCATAGCCACCACTTCTTGAGGTAGGCCATTCCATGCATCCACCACCCTTTCTGTGAAAAAGAATTTCCTCACATTCCCCCTTAATCGCCCCCTCTAATCTCATGCTGTGTCCTCTTGTCCTGCTATTTTTCTTATATTTAAACATGTTAGACTCTTTCACCTTGTTAATGCCCTTAAGGTGTTTGAATGCCTCGATCATATCACCTCTCTCCTCCTTTGCTCAAGGGTATACATATTGAGCTCTGTTAATCTGTCCTCATATATTCTGATGCAGTCCCTGCACCATTTGGTTGCCCTTCTCTGGACTGCCTCAATCTGGTTAATGTCCTTGTGAAGGTGTGGCCTCCAATACTGCATGCAGTACTCCAGATGGAGCCTAACCAATGTCTTGTAAGAGGATTATTACCTCCCTCTTACGACTTGTGATACCCTACTAATACACCTAACACCCCTAGCCTTACCTACTGCTTTAGAGGTCTGCTTGGATGATTTCAGGTCATCAGTGATGATGATGCCCAAGTCTCTTTCTTCCTTTGTGACTGCCAGCAACTCCCCTCCCAACCTATAGGTGGCTTCAGGATTTCTCTTCCCTATGTGCATGACCTTGCACTTCTTTGCATTAAATCCCAGTTGCCACTCTTCTGACCATTTTGTTTATCCAGATCTCTTCTCATTCTGTCCACCCCATCTGGATCATCTACTCTGTTGCAGATCTTGGTGTCATCTGCAAACAGACAAGCCTTACCCTCTAGTCCATCTGCAAGGTCACTAATGAAGATGTTGAAGAGGACTGGCCCCAGGACTGATCCCTGAGGTACCCCACTTGTGACTAGCATCTCTTCTGACTGTATACCATTTACCACCACTCTCTGTTTTCTGCCCGTCAACCAGTTTGCCAACCAGTTGACCAACTTCTGACCCACCCCAAGCCTACCCAGCTTATTTATCAATCTTCTATGTGGAACAGTGTCAAAAGCTTTGCTGAAGTCAAGGTAGGCGACATCAACTGCTCCCCCTTGGTCCACCACTCTGGTTACCCAGTCAAAGAAATCTATGAGATTAGTTTGACAGGACCTTCCTTTTGTAAACCCATGCTGTCTTGGATCCTGTGCCCTATGGATTCCAGGTGTTGCACTATCCTTTCCTTAAGGAGTGCCTCCATAATCTTGCCCACTACTGAGGTAAGACTGACTGATCTGTAGTCCCCTGCCTCCTCCCTGCTACCACTCTTGTGGAGTGGGATCACATGAGCCCTTCTCCAGTCTTCTGGGACCTCTTCTGTGCTCAGAGACTCACTAAACAGTTCTGCTAATGGCTCTGCTAGTTCCACCTTTAGCTCCTTAAGTATCCTGGGATGTATGCCATCGGGTCCCATTGCCTTATCCACCCTGAGCTTAGCAAGCTCTTGTAGGACCCTTTATTTTGTGAAGGGAGTAGTGCTCACCTCCCTCCCCCATGTGTCCAAGGTGCTGAGCTGTGGGCCCTGCCCTACCTTCTCTTCAGTAAATACTGAGCAAAAGTATCTATTTAGGATAGATGCTTTACATGATCCTCCTCCTCACATGCTCCATTTTCTCCATTAGCTTAGCAATACCTCTCTGGACTTTCTCCTTTCACTAATGTATCTATAGAAAGTCTTGTCACCTTCTTTACTGTTTGTGCTAGTGTTTCCTCAGTTTGGGACTTTGCCTGCCTTACTGCCTTCCTGCTTCCCTTAGGGCAGTTTGGTATGCCTCCCTATCTTCATCCCGCTGTGTTCCCTTATATTTCCTGAAGGCCAGCCTTTTGGCTCTGACCTTTTCTGCTACTGTATTTGAGAAACAAAGTGGTTTCCTTCTTCTTTTTCTGTCTAACACAATGGGATGTTGCTTCAAGTATTGCATCCTTAATGCCTGCCCACTTTGCCTGTACCCCCCTGAATCCAGTGGCGTACAAGATCAGAGGCAGCATAGATTCACTGTGAAGAGGTCATGTCATACAAATCTGATATATTTCTTTGACTGGGTGACCACAGAATTAGATCAGGGTGGAGCGATGGATGTGGCCTACCTAGATTTCAGTAAGGCCTTCGACACTGTCCAAAACAGGAGACTCGGAAACAAGCTGGCCAGCCTAGGAGTGGGTCCCAAAGGTGGTAAACTGGGTGGGGAATTGGTTAGGGGACAGGAAACAGAGGGTTGTGTTAAACGGAGTTCATTCTGAGGAAGGGTGAGTAGCGGGGTGCCACCAGGGATCAGAATTGGGACTGATCCTCTTTAATGTCTTTATTAGCAACATGGCAGAGGGGCTAAAAGGGAAGGTATGCCTTTCTGCAGATGACACTAAAATCTGCAATAGGACAGACACTCCGGTGGGGTGGAAAAAATGAATAGAGATCTAAGAAAGCCAACATAGTAACACAGTAGTTGACAGCAGATAAGGACAGCTAGGCCCACCTAGTCTGCCCATAGTCCCTGCCTGCATCAGCAGCTGCTGACTCTAGGTGGTCACTGGTTTTCACTTCTCTTTCCACATCTGAAGTTCCCCTGTGTTTATCCCATGCATGTCTGAATCCCTCCACTGTGCTAGCCCCCACCACTTCCTGGGGTAGGCTATTCCAAGCATCCACCACCCTTTCCGTAAAGAAGAATTTCCTCACATTTCCCTTTATCCTGCCCCACTCCAATCTCATATCTTGCCCTCTCGTCCTTGTACAACTTTTGTACTGAAAAATTTCACCCACTTGCACCTTGTTCAAGCCCTTAAGATACCTGAAGACTTCAATTATGTCCTGCCCCCCTCCCGGTTCTCCTCTCCTCCAGTGTGTACATATTGAAGCCTTTTAATCCATCCCCATATGTCTTCTGATGCAAATCCTGCACCATCTTGGTTGCCCTTCTCTGGACCACCTCTACCCTTTCTATGTCCTTGCAAAGATATGGTCTCCAGAACTGAACACCATATTCCAGATGAGGCCTCACTAGCGTTTTGCAAAATGGCATCACCACCTCCCTTCTTTTGCTAGTGATACCCCTTCCTACACATCCCAACATCCCACTGACCCCCCATAGCCTTGTTACATTGTTTGGCCACCATTACGTCATCTGAGATAATTATCCCTAGATCCCTTCTCTCTGATATCTGCCAGCAATCCCCAAATTTTGTAACTCACCATAGGGTTTCTTCACCCCAGGTGCATGATTTTGCACTGAATTTTAATTGTCACACTTTGGACCACTTTTCCAGCCTTCCCAGATCCGTCTTCATTATATCGACCCCTCTGGAGTGTCTACTCCGTTTCAGATCTTGATATCTGCAAATAGGCAAACCTTCCCCTCCAGCCCTTCAGCAGTGTCATTGATAAAGACATTAAAAAGGACTGGCCCCAGGACTGATCCTTGGGGCACCCCACTGGTCACCCCTCCTTTCCTCAGATTTGATCCCATTCACTACCACCCTCTGATTCCTGTTCCCCAACCAGTTACTAACCCAGTTCTCCACTTTGTGGCACACCCCATGCTACTTAGCACATTAACCAGTCGTGTGTGTGGTACACTGTCAAAGGCCTTGCTGAAATTGAGGTAGGTGACATCCACCACTCCTCCCTGATCCACCTCCTTCGTCACCCAGTCAAAAAAGTCTATCAGATTTGTTTGACATGACCTTCCTGCCATGAATCCATGCAGTCTTGGACCCTGTGCTCCTGTGGTTACCAGGTGCTCCACAATCCTTTCCTTAAACAGCGTCTCCATGATCGTGCCCACTGCTGAGGTGAGGCTGACCGGCCTATAGTTTCCTGCCTCCTCCCTGCTACCACTGTTGTGGAGAGAGACTACATTGGCCCCCTTCCAGTTCTCTGGAGCCACA
Source organism: Neoceratodus forsteri (assembly GCA_016271365.2). Taxonomy (NCBI): domain Eukaryota; kingdom Metazoa; phylum Chordata; order Ceratodontiformes; family Ceratodontidae; genus Neoceratodus; species Neoceratodus forsteri. Next base: position 639,890,277 of record CM028131.1, read on the forward strand.
CTTGCATTGAGCAATTCACTAAACAGGCCACCAGTGGTGCTGCTAGCACCATCCATAATCCCCTTAATATTCTGGGGGTATATTATCTGGTCCCATCACTTTGTCCACCCTCAGTTTTGTGAGTTCCTCCAAGACTCTGTCTTCTGTAAAAGGACTGGTGTTTACCTTTCTCTCCCCATGGTTTCTGATGCCTAGTTTTAATCCATGTCCTTCCCACTCCACTGTGAATAGTGAACAGAGATATTCATTTAGTATTGCAGCTTTTTCTAGGTCACTCTCTACACACACACCCCTTTCCCCCCTTTGAGCCTTACAATCACTCCACAGCCTTCCTTCCACCGCTAACGTATCTATAAAATGTCTTGTCCCCCTTCATTATCGTCTCTGCTAATATCTCCTCTGTTTGTGCCTTCACGCTTCTAATGGCTTTCCCTGCCTCCCTCTGACTGTCAAGGTACACCTCCCTATCCTGTTACTTCTGAGCCTCCTTGTATTTTCTGAAAGCCCCCTTTTTATCCCTCACCTTCTGTGCCACCTCATTTGTGAACCATAGTGGTTTGTTCCTTCTTTTTCCTTTTTTACTCAGTCCAGTGCACTGATTTGTCACCTCCACTATCGCTTCCTTAAGGTGTGCCCACTGTTCCTCAGCCCCTCCTCCTGGTTCCCTTCTTGCCAGGGCTTCTTTGATCCCTCTCCCCATTCTTGCAAAGTTCGCCATCCTGAAATCCAGGACCCTCATCTTTGTGTGGCTCTCCTGTGACACTGTACTGATGTTAAACCACACTGTATGGTGGTCACTGGACCCTAGGTGCCCATCCACCCTGACTTCCTTGATCCTGTCTCCACTGGTCAGTACAATGTCCAGAATCATCTTGTCCCCGGTGGGCTCCTGCATCAACTGCCTGAGGTCTACTCCCTGCAAGGATTCTATGATGCTTTGGCTCCTGGCTGAGGCAGCTGCTGGGAAGGTCCAATTTACAAGCCAGCAAGAAGTTGGGCTGCTCAGTCAAACCGAAAAAATACATTAAATACTAGGTCAGGTTAAACAAATATTTATTCAAAAGTTAAAAAGGAATCCATTCGGACAAGCAGCACCCCCACATGTGAACGGCAATGTTTTGCGTCACCCTGACACAAAGAAAGATTATTCCCGTCACTTTAAATTTGACTGTTATGAAAGTGCACTAGACTTTCTGGGAGCCACCCCTTGACAAAGCATCAGAGTGACACGAAACGCTGGCAATCACATGCCAACATGGGGGTGCTGGTTGACCGAATGGATTCCTTTTTAACTTTTGAATAAATATTTGATTAACCTGACCTAGCATTTAAGGTCTTTTCTCAGTTTGAGTGAGCAGCCTGAATTCTTGCTGGCTTGGAATTGATTTACGTTGTGGCTCCAGTGCATAGAAACATAGAATTTGAAGGCAGATAAGGACTGCTTGGCCCACCTAGTCTGCCCATTTCCCTACCTAATGGATAAGCTGCAGATTCTAGTTAATCAACAGCATACTTCCTCCTACCCCCACACTAGAATTGCCTTATGCCTGTACCATGCATTCTTGAATTCTCCCACTGTTTCTGACTCCACAACCTCCTCAGGAAGGCTGTTCCATGCATCCACAACCATATCTGTGAAAAAATACTTTCTAACATCATCTCTGAGCCATCCCCCATCCATCTTCAAATTGTGCCCCCTTGTTATTGCACATCTCTTTTTCCGAAAGATGCTACCCTCTTGTACTTTGTTAATTCCCTTGAGATACTTGAAAATTTCTATTATGTCCCCCTCTCGCTCCTTTCCTCAAGGATATACATATTAAGCTGCTTTAGTCTCTCCTCGTATGTCTTCTGGTGCAGACCCTGCACCATTTGGGTTGCCCTCCTCTGAACAGCTTCCACTCTATGTCTTTGCGGAGATGGGGTCTCCAGAATTGCACGCAGTATTCCAGATGGGGTCTCATTAACTGTCTGTACAGAGGCACAACAACTTCTTGTTTTCTACTGTTGATGCCTTTCCCTATGCATCCCAGTATCCCCTCAGTCCTCCTTACTGCCTTCTCACACTGCTTGCCCACCTTTAGGTCATCTGATATAATTACTCCTAGGACTCTTTCATTTTTGTTGTTATTAACTCACCCCCCCCTCCTTTGTGTACTCTTCCCCTGTGTTTTTGTTTCCCAGATGCATTACCTTGCACTTCTTTACATTGAATCTGAGCTGCCATATATTTGATCATTCCTCCAATCTTGCCAAGCCCCTTTTCATCCTTTCCACCCCACCTTGTGTATCAACCCTGTTGCATATATTTGTGTCATCTGCAAAGAGACATACATTTCCTTCCAGATGCTCTCCAATGTCACTTATAAAGACATTAAAGAGGACTGGTCCCAGTACCGAACCCTGTGGTACCCCGTTAGTTACTCTCCCTTCTTCACTGTGGACTCCATTTACTATTACCCTTTGCGTCCTGTTGTCCAGCCAGTTTGTTATTCAGGCTACTGTTATCCAGTGCTTGATTTCGTGCAGCTACCTCTTGAGTTTTTTCACATGGTCCAGTTTACGTCTAGCATGTTGAAATTGCTCAGCAGCAGTACCTCCCCCTTTGCTGTCATCCTGTGCATTTCTTCCACTATTGCCCTATTTACCTACTTCCTCTGTGCTGGAGGCCTGTAGATCACTTCTGTGAGAACTGCTGCATCACTGCCTGTCTCAAGCTATAGGAGTGGTCAAGGGTGTGGCAGCTAAGATTCAATTCGAAGAAGTGCAAAATCGTGCACTAGGGGCACAGAAACCCAGGGGCGGAGCACAAATTGGGGGGTTAGTATTAATGACCACTGAACAGGAAAAAGACCTGTGGGTAATCATATCTGTTGACCTAAAGGTGGCCAGACAGCATGACAAGGCAGTGGGCTACGAGGGTGCAAAGGGAGGGATATCACCAGCAGAAAGAGAGGTGGCGTTCCCACTGTATAGATCACTGATGGGACCTCACCTAGAGTCCTGTGTCCAGTTATGGAGACTACATCTCCAGGAGGACACAGAGTAGAGGTGGTCCAGAGGAGGGTAACTAAAATGGTGCAGGGTCTGCATCAAAAGCCCTACGAGGAGAAACTACAGGACCTCAATATGTACACCCCGGAGGAAAGGAGGGAGAGGGGGGATACGACAGAGACTTTCAAATATCTCACAGGTATAAATAAGGTACAAGAGGGAAGCATTTTTCAGAAAAAAAGGTGCTCAAGAATAAGAGGACATGCTGTGAAACTGGGGTGGGTAGACTCAAGGGAGATGTGAGGAAGTACTTCTTCATAGAAAGAGTGGTGTATGCCTGGAACAGCCTCCCAGCAGAGGTGGTGGGGTTAAAAATGGTAACAGGATTCAAAAATGGATGGGATAGTCATAAGGGCACCTTAGTGGTAAGGAAAGCTGGAGATCAAGTAAGGTCTGCAGTGTTACAGTAGGTAGGGAAAATGGGCAGACTGGGTGGGCCAAGCGGTCCTTATCTGCTGTCAAATTTTACGTTTCATAGCTGTGGTAAGTTAGTTGGTATTGCTTTGTGATTTAAACTGTATTAACCGTCACACAATATAAATGAATTTGTTTTCCTTTGCCTGTTGCCAACTTGCCTGCCAGATTCTGCAAATTACTACCTGTAAAGGCAGATATCACAATTTACATGATTTATTGTGCCTCCTGGTGAGCATTTCATGTGTTACATCACAACATATTAAGGCATGTTCACAAAGGGCAATTCACACAGACTTTGGTTTGGACAAAGTAAAGATTACCTGATTTGGGTGATCTGGGTTTCAATAACATCATTTTGCAGCTCCACTGGCTCCGACTACATAGAAACATAGACTTTGACGGCAGATAAGGACCACTTGGCCCACCCAGTCTGCCCATTTCCCTACCTAGAGGATAAGCTGCAGATCCTATTTAATCAACAGCCTATTTCTTCCTACCCCCCCCACAAAAATTGCCTTATGTCTGTCCCATGCATTCTTGAATTTCTCCCACATTTTTACACCCCACAACCTCCTCAGGAAGGCTGTTCCATGCGTCCACCACCCTCTCTGTGAACAAATACTTCCTCACATTGCCCCTGAGCGGCCACCCCCCCCATCTTCAAATTGTGTCCCCTTGTTCTTGCACATCTCTTTTTCTGAAAGATGCTACCCTCTTGGACTTTGTTGATTCCACTCAGGTACTTAAATGTTTCTATCATGTTTAGAGTTTGTATTTCTACATAGGAGGGAGGCATCTATAGTTGGAATCACACTGTGCACTGTTTGAGAAAAGGAACTCCTTTTCTCATGTGTTACACCTGCTGCCACCAGTGGGGGGAGCTTAAGAACCTTCCTTATACTAGTATCAGCGCAGTCAGGGTTGACTGAGTTGTCACTAATACTCTTTCAGATACCACTGAATCGCCCTCATGTGCTTGCCAAGGGTACAACTGAGGTTGTGACTGACATGAGGCATAGTAATCTGAGAAACTCCTGTGTAGTTCTCTTTGTCTGTGCTTGAAAGGAGGCTGCAAAATGGCTTAGAGTCTGGGATCTTTGCTGTACAAGTACTGGCTGTTCTTATGCATATATAGTAAGAAGGAAAAGTTACTCACTGGCTCAAGATTACCAAAAGTTTGGATCACCTGAACTGCACACTTGGATTCGTAAGCTTACTTGGCAGAACCACTGCATACCCTACATAACAGCTGCTGGCAGTTCTAAAGTTCAGCAACTCAAGAAGTCATAAATTCCAAAAGACTTACCTATCATAAGGCCGATAATTCTGTAAGGAAGAAAGCAAGATGCTATGAATGCTGCCCATAGCATTATGTACAGCTTCTGTGTTACCTCTGGCTGGACCCACATAAACAAGCTGAGGAGAAGAATAATCCTAGTTTAGCTGGGAGTTGTTTTTTTTTTTTTTTAATATAGGTTTCTAGGTTTATAAATACAGAATTTAAAAGAAAACGCTCAGAGTATGCAAACTTACTTCTTAATTTTTTCCAGTATATCTGACATCTTGCCAAATAGGTTCTGTAGTGTAAACAGAAAATGCTGAGAATGAAAAATGGTCATTCAAACCTAAAAGACTCATCCCTGCCTTACTTTAATCATATCCTTATGGCTACATTTCTACACCTCTGAAACATCAACAGGTTAACTGGCTTAAAAATTAGAAAGAATACAGCACCAGGATGTATTCTGGAGCCCAGGTTCAAATCCAAGATAGATCACACTGGGTTGTCAAATGTTTAGTGGTGGCTTAAACCAATAAAAACTTCCTTCCATCTAAAATGTTCATGGCAGCAGAATTTATGATGCGAAAAAGAAAATGGCCTCCAGACAAGCTCAGTTGAATAAATTATTAGGATGTATTCTGGGAGCATACCCAGTACCTCCTTTCTCTTTACTATTAGAGTTATCAGTGATGGTTCTTTTCTTCCTTGCCAAGTTTGACTCTGAAACAACAGACAAAGATGCCCAAACATTTACTCAAAAGACACCGAGAACATTATCCATTAATGCTGTACAGTCACTGCACTACTCTTCTGGGCTCATATGCTTTTAACTCAAGTTGGTCGTAGTTAACTGTTGTGGAACAATGGCTGTACCTGCACTGAGCTGTCCATGGTAACCCTGGACCAGATCAGCACATTAATGTTTATCAAGTTCTGAACCTATGCAAGACTAAACCTGTGAAAGCAAGGAAGATTATGGGTTGGTTGGGGGTGAAATGTTTGTAATATGATTAAAGGTATAAAATGCTAATGTACAACAGCCATGAAGTAGGTTCACTCCAGCATAACATCACCATGTAGCCACAAAGTGCATCAGTGCCTGTTAGGAATCTGATGCAAAACAAAGTTATTGTAAGCCAAATGACAAGCAGAAAGAATAATTTACTGTAATAAGCCTGACAAAGTGAGGGATAGCAAGCTCCCCGGCACTGTGCTCAGATGGAGCTTTGCGAGAGGGGAATTTTCTCATGCTCAATGTACATTAAACCCACAGCTCAACTAAAAAGTGCCTTGTTAATTGAGCAGTGACTTTAATTTATAGTAAAGGCTGCATTAATATATATAAAATAGTGTGAGAAAAAATGTCCACATAGATGTCTATCGACTGCGCCCCCCAGTTAGACGTCACTAAACCTCTGAGCATATGGGCAAGGGCAGCACACTGGGGAGTGGAAGGGATTGGCAGGACATCTCATCAGGCCAATTTATGATCCCTTCCATCCGGAAGGGGACACTACATGAAATTACGACTTCACCTCTTCAGACTCATGCGGGGGAAGGAAATGAAATATGGGTTTAAAAATGCACACTTTGTTAGGGCACATTATCTTAGAACCTTCCTTTAAGCAACAGTGCAATGAAAGAAACCCAATCATTTTCATGTGATGGGGGCACCTTGCACCTTTGCTGTCGCACTTTTTTTTTTTAATGCACCCCTCAATTTATTTTATTTTTTTTAATAATGTACAATTACAAATACAGCTGCCAATCTTGAACCCTACAACTTTCAGCTATTCTTGTGTTTTCTCCGATTAAAAACTACGAGTGTGGGCATACAAGGTACTGAACATTGCTTTATTAAAGGTTGGAAGTCATGTTTCATTTACGCAACTGTAAGTTCTAAACTTTAACTTTTATTGCACTACTGTTTTAATAATGTGTATGTAAGAACTGTCCATATAACAAAATTCAAGCAGTATGTTCCTTCAGTGTTAACCATTTTCTTTTCCTGTGTCACTGCTAGTGTCAAAGTCCACTTAGAGGGCAACTGACAGTTCTTTTACCCTGGGCAGGCAACTCATACCAAGCAGCAGCCTGCCCACTTAACTAAATTAGCCAGTTTTCAAATTTTGTTTTGCAAATGATTTCATTTTATACTTACCTTAATGCGTGACACACTTAACTTCCAAGAATGAGTCACTATGCTGTCAACCTCTATAGCCCGGAGTCCCCCCAAAAAACAGTATCTTAATAATGCAAAGGGAGAGCAGAGAGTTCGATTGGGGGGAGTGGGGCTATGTAAGCATAAGTTTATTAAACTTAGTGGGTCACTGTATATGTGTGGCGTAGTTTAACACTTATATACCACATGTATGGTGGCATGCAATAAATAAACTTATGGTTATAGAGCCCCCATCCATTTTTTCCCATTTTTTCTTGTCAAAATGCTGTTCTGGGAGACAGAGTTGCAGAGTACAGATGTCCAGTACAAGCAAGATCTGCATTCACCTCTGGATAACAAAAGCTTTATTAGAAAATATTATTTAAAGTGCCGCCACATTCAGAGTCACCTTCACGTTGCTGACATACAGACCCGGACCGGTTTTCGTCCTCTAGCTCATCATCAGGGGGATAATCTGCTAGTGCACGAAACTGGTCAAGGTCTGTATGTCTAATAAACCTTTTGATATCCAGAGGTGAGTGCAGATTTTGCTTTCACTGGATTTCTGTGGACGATCTTGCACCCCTGGTCAGTGGAGCTGTTATTGCTGGAGTACAGAGGTGCAGTGGTTGGTTCTTGGAAGTTACAATCATCTTGTCATGAAATAATAAGTACACTCAGAGGAAGCAAACCAAAGAGGCACTGTGCAGGAGCCATAACAAGATGAAAGGATAAAGTAAATATCCAACTTTTTTGTTTTATGTGACTCTGTAGCATTGATTTTTTATAACATCTCTAAAGGAATTGGTGTTGGTTAGAAGATTAACATTCAAAAATGCTTACATGTCTAAACTCCTGGGTTGTGTCTGAACACTGGAATACCTGTTGTAGCACATTTACCCAGTTAAATACTAAATAAACAAAAAAGAATGTGTAAAAAATTATTTTTCAAAATATTTGACTGATTTAGTCCCTCAGGCACTCAGTTCCTTTATCTGTCTGTCTGTCTACCCATCTACCTACCTTGCCCAGAGGCTGTTAGCTGCTCTTTAAAAGCAGACATACATAAGACTGGCATGCTGGTGCAGTGGTAGCACTACTGATTGCAATGCCGGTAACCAACGTTCAGGACCGAGCCTGGGTCAGAGGGTCAGCTGGGGGAAGGAGGAGGAGGAGGATCGAGTGTCCCACAGGATGCTCTTCTCCAGGGAGGGAGGGTGTCGTGTCCTGCTGCTTTGCTGCCATCTGGGTGACCACAGGTGGTGCTGCAGGGGATAAGTGACTGGCAGGAGTGGACCCCTGGAGCGCGTCCATGAGTTGGTGGTGTCAGCCCTCACAGGCAGCCAATCCTGAAGGGTTTTCCTGTTGAGAGGGTGGGGCTAACAGCAGAAAAGTGGTGCAGGACTGGGAGGATGAAACCTCTGCTGGCCCACCACATCCACACTGGTCACACACCACCACCCCCAGGGACACCATCATCTTCACCTCTGCTGTGGGTGACTAGATTGATGTGGGGAAGAAATCCCATGGAGCTGAAGGCACACCCAGTTCTGGTGGGGGGGGGGGGGCAGCACTGTAGTGTGTTGCAGTGAGGCTGATAGTCCCTGGAGGACAGGTGGTAGACTCAAAGCCGGACGGGAACCAGGCAACTGGCGGTAGGTGGAAAGGAGGTCCTGCCTGTGACCAGGAGAATAAAACAAATTTAGGAGAAAAAAAAAAAAAAACAGACCTACATAAATTGTACCAGAGTGAGGCTGAGCAGGCCAGCTGGAACTTTTCTGGCAATTATTTTTGGCTTTACTACTATTACCAACAACGTTAAGTTGGTTTTGTGGATTCCTAATGTATTTCATATTTGTATACATACCAGTTTTTAAATCTACTAGACATAACTGATCTATTAATGGTGCTGCTCTGTTTTAGAGAAGTTAAAACCTTACTGAAGTGAAATAGAATTAGCCTTTTTTCAGAAAGCTCCAGTACATTTTAGATAGTGACTGCTGTCTTACCCAACTGTATGAATATAAGCAATGGCTAACTTACCAAGGAAAACAATGAAAAGAAAAAAGGGCAAAAGTGATGGGGCAACTGGAAACAGCGAGTCCACAGTATGATCTATGTACATACATCTTGAAGCATTATGGAATTATCCTCACGTTATCGCCATAAGTTAATGTTTACCAAGCCTAAAACAAACAATTGTGCAACAATGCCGATAAAATCAAACGCAAACAAAGTGAACACTGTTTGTGTATGGTCAGTGCCAACCACTGGGAGTTACAGAAACCTGTGCCAAAGCACAGGGTTCTCTGTAGATAATACTGAAAGACTTCACATTTGTGTGTGGTAACTAGAGGAAACAGGAGTGCACCGAGGTGTTAAAGCATCGTGGCATACCTGTGCTTTCTGTGCCACATCCAGAACCAGCTGAAACTTTTCTGATACTGTCAGATCCTCTCTCGAAGGTTCCTGAAGAACAAAGAAATACAGTAAATATGTATAATGTATACTGTAACAAACAAGGACATAAAGCAAGAAGTGTAACCTGAGAAAAGACAGACATCCCCCAGTTTCTAGGGGAACTATGTCTAGGGAAAACCTGTAGCATTTAAAATACAGTACAAGCAATTAAAAAGGAGAAAAGCAGCATACAGTCCCTTATGTATTAACAGTCACATACAGGATTGGCAGTCCAGAAGAGTGTTAAATACAAGCTCCCCAGCAGTGCAAAGGTTCTCCCAAATGCAACTCCAAACAGAATTAGCTGAAGAAACAGCCAAGACTAAGTTACTTACTTGTAACCATTACTATCCAGTACTAATGGTATTCATTGCACATTGATACTGGGGCAGGCTCCAGTAAGCATGTGCCAAGTTCTTGGAAAACAAATGGCTGGAACTCTCCTAAGCCCTACCCTATCCTTGAGTTCCTCTCCTCCCCGTTACAGATCAAAACTGCTGAAAGGATGGAGCTGAGCACAGACACCATGAGGCATTCTAGCTTGAGGCGTTCATGTGAAACTTGTCAACATGGGATGAACACACAGATGTTTACAGACAGAAAAAAAGACTTATGGTCCACCCAGTCTGCCCAGTTCCTGTAGAGGCGCTCATCAGTCTAGAATGGCTAGGTCTCTAGCAGAACAGCCACCTTTATTTTCCGCACTGAGTAAGCCCCCTTCCCATTAGCTCCAAACCCCCCCCCCAATTATTCTCACCAGTCCTATGGCTCTTTTCCACTTCATTCTTAAAATGGTCACCAACTTAACATTTACCAGCATCTCTGGCAGACGATTCCATTTTTCCACTACCTCCTCTGTGAAGCAGCATTTCTCACTTCCTCCCAACCCCCGTCAGCTTATACTTATGGTCCTTGAGATGGACCCTTGCAAAGCTTAAACAGTTGCTGGCTGTCCACCCCATTTACACACTTCAGATACTTGAAGGTTTTGATCATGTCTCCCCTCTCTGCTGACCTCCAGCGAATACATACCAAGGTCGACTAGTCTTTGTTCAAAAGTCTTCTGCTGCTAGCAGTAAATCATTTTAGTAGCCCTCCTCTGGATAATTTCCAAACAGTCCTCGTCTTTTTTCAAGGTGAAGGTTCCCGATCTGCGTGTAGTATTCCAGGTGCGGCCTCACCAAAGACCTGTACAGGGGCAGGATACCTCATTCAGTCTGCTTGAGAAGTCCCCATCTATTCATCCCAGCATCCTACTAGCTTTCCCATATGCCTTGCTACACTAGCTCATAGATCCTTCTCTTCTAAAATCTGTGCCAGTTGTACTGCCACCCCCCATCCAATATTCAGTCCTTGGAGTCCTCCTCCCACCCCACATCTATAACACTGCACTTTTTGGCACTGAAATTCAGTTGCCAAATCCTAAACCACCTTTCCAATATCCGCAGGTGCCTCTGCAATTCCCTTCTACTCTATTCACTATTTACCCTGCCACATATTTCTGTATCTTACGCGAATAAACATATCTTGTCCTAGATCCCTTATTTAATGTCGTAAATAAATGCAATGATGAGCACAAGGCCCAGGACCAACTCCTGTAGGACCTCGCACATAACCTCCGGACCATAGAGTACGTACCATTTAGTACCAACGTTTGGGTTCTCCCTCATAGTCAGTTTGTTACCCATCTAGTGACTCCACCCCCCCCCCAACACCCATATCCCTCAATTTCTTTACCTGTTTTTGTCGGCCACAGAGTCAAAGGCCTTGCTGAAGTCCAAGTATAGGATGTCCAGCGCTTGGCCTTGTCCAGTTCTTGCATCACAGTATTAATCAAATCAGTGTGGACTATCTGACAGGCTCTCCACTAAAGAAAGTTATGCTGCTTGATGTCAGACTCCAGGATGCTGACCAGCTGCTCCCTGATTATAGCCTCAAAGAACTTCCCGATAGTGGAGGACAACGTCTTCTAGCCTTCAGACACAGGGTACTATGCCAGTTTCAATCAAGCAGGTACACAGATCTACCAGAGGTACTGCCCAGGCCTGATCCAGATCCCTGGGTACTGATGGGTGCAAACTATCTGGTCCCAGGAAGGCTTTCCCACTAGCAACCCTTTCAGCCCCATGAACACCTTTTCCTCTGTGATTCTACCCATTTCCGGATTTGTTCGCTACCCTACCAAGATGCTGTATTTTGGCAGTGGTCCCCTTCCCCAACTGAGAAGAATGAGCAGAAATACTTGACAAGGTAGAGCTTCAACCAGGGGGCCAGACAAAAAGGCAGTGAGCCTTCTAAGTACTGGGGTGTTTGAGTGATGACGTGTTGCCTTTTGACACAGAAAATATATGCTTTTATGCTGTCATTTAGCAGGCTGGCTTTTTTTTTTTTTTTTTTTTTACAATATAAGGACATAGCACTTTGTTTCTGATTTTGTTATCTGCATGGAGTATTTGAATTAAAAATGTGTTCTGAACTACTTTGCCTGTGGCAGTTCCTTTGCATATCAGAGTGCATCTGCATTTCCGTGTTTTGGTTCTTGCTTCTTTCAGCCAAAAGAATGATCCATATCATGGAAGAAGAGGTACTTGAGGATTAAGTGGGGTCATGAGAACAAATAAAGGAGTATTTTACTTGGATTTTTGCCCGATTCCTTTCTACTTCCTGATGACAAGAATTTGTGGCCCATCCAGCACAGCACATTAAAATGTAACACGTACACAAAACATGCAGCACAGCTCAATGCTAGCAGCTGTGGCATCACACTCTAACAGAGTGAAAGCAGCGGTGTTGGGGACAGAGAAGAGCATCTATATCAGTTATGTACACTCAGTACAGGAGGCAGTGTCAGGAGCTGCTCACTGGCTGGCCTGTTAAGGGTTGCTGTAACCTGGTAAAATGTAAATAATGTCTTAGCACTAAAACGCACTGAAGTACTGTATTCAACACTCCACAGCAGGTAGTATCAGGCAAGGAGAGCCTGTGGCTGCAGATGCCCAGTGGGCTTCAGATTCGGTTTACAGGTGGGTGAGTGGAGGGTGTCCAAAACTGGTCTGCGGATAGCACTACAGTAATTCTGTTTAGAATAATATACTGCATGCTGAAGAAGCTAGAAGTAAAATCGTTTCTAGTCCTAAACATAACCTGAACCATCCCAGTGGTATAAGAGGATTGTAGCTAATTGCGTTCTAAGGCCTCTACACAGAAACACAAAAATGTACGGGCAGGTAAAGACCAGCGGGCCATCTAAAGTCTGGAGAATCGACAGGAAATTGGTCTGGGAAGGAAAAGTCTGCACTGTGGAAGGGAGGGAGGGTAGAAGGTAGCCGCAAGTGGCATCACTGTGGAAAGGAAGGGTGATCATGAGACTACAGTTGGCCTACAGCGCAGCTGAAGTCCATGGTATGTCTTGAGTCTCCAAGTGTTTTGTTCTCCACTTTCTCACCAAATAGGATCAGAAGACGCAGCCACCAAGGTGCAAGGTTTTTTTTTTGGGGGGTGGGAATTAGGCTGGGGGAAAGAGAGTGACCGCATTGTGAAAGGGAGGGTGGAAGGTAGCAGAGAGCAGCGCCACTGTAGAAGATCAGATTGTCACGTGACTACAGCCAGTCTACAGTGCAGCTGTAGTCCATGGTATATATCTTGAGCCAGCAAGTGTTTTGTCCTGTGATCTCTCACCAGGCAGGACCAGAGAAGACGGCCTCCGAGCTCTGAGGTTGGCTGGGGGATTTCTTTTGTTTAACAACAACAAAAAAAAATTGCTGGAAGCCTGGAACATTGAGGAGGAACTGGGCTGGGGAGAGAGTGAGTGACTGACTGCACTGTGTGAGGCAGGGTGGAAGGCAGCTGTGAGTGGCACCAATGTGAGAGGCTGGGTGGTCACTTGACTACAGCCAGCCTGTAGCATAGCTGTAATCTGGTGTTGAATTTCAAGAGGGACAAGTGACCCCGATGTGCGAGTGTACCTTAAAGCAGGAGACCGGTTTCCACAGGGTATGCACTTGCTCAGCGGAAACTCCCCATGTGACTATATGGAAGGAATCCAGGTAGTCAGAACAACAAAAATAAGATAAAAAAATACCCTGCAAGCCACTGCAATAACTGCTGACAGGTACAGACTCATGTCCACGTTTCTGTAAGACACTTCCTGTTCTCGCAAAGCAGCTACTGTTCTTAAAATGGGATTTCTCAAAAGGTACACTGTCCATTTTTAAACAGCAAATTAGGAAGTGTGCTTAACAGTTACAGAACAAAACTGACAAAGTCAGCTCAAAATAAAGGTTTCTTTAGCATTTTGCCACTAACATTTCCTTGGTCCACTCTGGTTGCCACCTCTGCTTTGTTTGACTGATGCAGTTTTTGTTTTTGTTTTTAAAAACAGTCCTTTCCTAGTAGTACCCTTGATCCTTTATCTTGAATGGTCATCTTAGGAACATTTGCACAAACTGCGCTAACACATGCTAGAAAGGCAAAAGATGCAGCTAAATTGAAAATGGCACACCTTACTAATGTCAATGTATCTGCACTAATGCACAATACTTGGGGTTTAGTCCACTTTTGGCCTCCAAACTAGAATTTTCCTTCTGATCTGGGCAGCAAAATCCATCAGTTCTACATCCCAAAAGTACAGTTACGCAAGAACGTACCCTAACAGTAGATCTTTGAGAGAGGCTCTTGCAGTAGGTACTAACTATTGGGACTTGCGTCAAGGCGTTGTACCACACACGGAAAACTTTAATAGCAGTGTCAGGTGGGGGCTACCCAACCAACGCCATGTAACGCCAGCATGATCCTATGTAGTGGGCAGTCCCCACATCTGCCCTCCAGTTCTCCCGCCAGAGACCTAAGAAGGTGTGACAGGAGGAAGGAGTGGGATCCTGGAGCCAAAAGAAAGGTTAAAAGGAAGCAGCCGCAGAAACAGGAGGAGGATGGAAGGGGGAAAAGGTACCAACCGCAAGAGCCTCTCTTGAAGATCTACTGTTAGGGCGAGTTCTTACGTAACTGTACTATCTTACTTTGAGAGGGCACCTGTAGTAGGTACTAACCATTAGGACTGAGTCCTAAGCCGTGAAATTCAGACAAAGGCTAAAGCACGGGAGGCAGGAAAGGTCTGCAGTAGGTACCAGGTTAAGCCAGAAGGCCCCGAAGGACGGCTAGTCCTAAGTCTGCCCTGCACCTAGAGGCAACTTCCAGACTGTAGTGTTTGGTAAAGGTGTGGACATAACTCCAAGTGGCTGCCACACAAACGTCCATGGCAAAAACATTCCTGAAACAAGCAGTAGATGGCAGTCATGCCTCTTGTTGAGTGTCCCTTGACTTCCCCCGGAAGGGGTTTGCAATACTTCTGATAAAACAAAATGCAGTTTGCCAACCATTTGGATAAACACTGTTTTGAAACTGTTATGCACTTTCTTTTGGGTGCAAAGGAAATAAACAACTGATCCGTTTTTCGGACTGACTTCGTTTGATTTGTGTAGTAACGCAAAATTCTGTGCACAGCTAATGTGTGCAGGATTGCCTCCCCTTGGTTGGAATATTCAGGGTAATACACCGGCAAGTGTCTGGTCTGATTCAAAGTAAACTCAGAAACTACCTTGGGTAAAAACTGAGGATTTGTATGCAAAGTCACTTGATTTCTGTGAAAAATCAAATAGGGCTCCTTACAAATCAGGGTCTGAAGCTCAGAAATCCTTCGAGCAGACATCATAGCAACTAAAAATAGCGCTTTCCAAGAAAGATAGCATAGGTTGCAACTCACGACCAGTTCAAAGGGAGGCAAAGTGAATTTATCAAGAATAAAGTTCAGGTCCCATGGCGGAAAAGGGTTCAGAACTAGGAGTTTCAAATGGAGTTTTCCTTTCAGAAAGGTTTTGGAAACCTCCAACTGTGCCAGGGTTTTGCCGTCTACTGGAACGTGGTAGGTGGAAATGGCCGATAAATGGACCTTCAGTGAGGAATAGCTGAGCCAAAGTCTGAGAGGTGAAATTGGTTCTCCATGACCTGAGTAACTGGGCAGGAAAAAAGGTCCCAACCTTTAGAGGCTGCCCAGCAGATGAAAAAACTTTTCCACTTCATCGCATAGGTGATTCATGTGGATGGCGTTCTGGCCTTCACAAGAACCTGTGCGACTCTGGCAAAAACCTCATAGTGTGTAGCTGATACGTCAGAAGAAGCCACACATGAAGGGATTTGAGGCTCCAATGGACCAGCCTGCCCTGCTCCTGGGTCAGAAGGTCCTGACAAAGGGGAAGGGGAACCAGAGGTTACACGGCCAATTGTTGGAGCAGAGAGAACCAAATTCGATGAGGCCAGTAAGGGGCTACCAGAATCATGTGGGCCCCTTCCACCTGCAGTTTCAGAAGTACCCTCTGCAAGAGTGGGAAGGGGGGAAAGGCATAGAGAATCCTCCCTGTCAAGCAAAGAGACAGCGTGTCTCGCCAGAAAACACCATGCCCGGGAACGAGCGAGCAGAAACTGGGTAGTTTTGTCTTGTATGGTGAGGCAAACAGATCAAAGTTTGGGCGACCACACAGATCAAAGATGTATTTGACCACTGACTCACTCGTGTGCACTTGCCCGAGTGAGGCTGAGACTGTCTGCTTAAAACATTTTGGACTCCTGGGACATGCACTGCCGTCAGCTGGAGACTGTGCTGGACTGCCCACTACCACGCACGCATCGCTTCTCTGCATAAGGGATATGACTACATTCCTCCCTGTTTGTTCAGGTACCACATCATGTACATATTGTCCGTCTGGACAAGAAGTGGACTCGGGAGGAGAAAGGGCTGGAAGGCCTGAAGGGCGCATAGCACAGCTCACATCTCCTGAACGTTGATGTGCAGGGACAGCTCCCACTGAGATCAGGATCCCTGGGTTCTGCGGTTCCCCAGAAGAGCGCCCCAGCCCTATCTGAAAACATCCGTGGTAAGGGTCTGGACTGGAGGGGGAGGCTGAAAGGGAATCCCCTGGCAGAGATTGTTGAGATCCTGCCACCATAAGAGATCCTGTGGCATGGAACTGGACACAATGACTCTGTGATCCAGGTCATCTCATCCAACTGGACCCGTAGTGTCCACTGAGTGATCCATATGTGGAGCCTAGCAAGGGGTACAGTGGGGATAGCCGCTGCCATAAGGCCCAGGAGGCATAAAACTGACCAGGCCGCAGTTTCAGCGACAGGATGCCACCTGTTTGGCCTGCTGTTGCAAGGTTTCCACTCTAACGAGAAGAAAGCCTTGCCCTGTACTGTGTCCAGCACTGCTCCAATAAATTGGAGGTGCTGTGAAGGGGTAAGGTGAGACTTGGGGTAGTTCACCGTGATACCCACCTGGCAAAAAAGGGCCACAGTTGTGGAAAGGGAGGCTAGCAGGCTGTCCCTCGACAGAGCTGAAAGGAGCCAGTCGTTGAGGTAGGGGAACACAAAAAGGCCCTGATGGTGTAAAGCCACAGTCACTACTGCTAGACACTTAGTAAAAACCCTGGGTGCCGAGGAAAGGCCAAAGGGGAGGGCTCTGAACTGGTAATGCTTCCCCCCTGAAAGGTGAACCTGAGGAAGCAGTGATGGGAGTGGAAGACTGGGATATGCAGGTAAGCATCCTGTATATCCAGTGCGCAGAGCCAGTGTCCCTGGTGAAGCAGTGGTAAGAGACCCAGAAGAGTTAGCATATGGAATCTTTTGTACTCAACGTACAGATTGAGCACACTTAGGTCCAGGATTGGCCGAAGATCTCCGGTCTTTCTGGGGACCAGGAAGAAGTGGGAGAAATATTCCCTGTCCACCTGGGCCCAAGGAATGGGCTCTATGGTGGATCTGTGCAGGAGATCCTTGATCTCCGCCCTGATAAGAGGGATGTGGCTGCTTGGGTAATGAGAGTGACCTGGAGGACGGTCTGGAGGTCTCTCTATAAACTCTACTGTGTGACCATGAGCTATCAACTGTAGGACCCAAGAGTCCGTCGTGATAGCCTCCGAGCTGGGCAGGTGATAGGCAAACCTGCTCCCTATGAGTAGTGGAGGCGTGGGGCACAGCCACAAGTCAGGAGGTGAAGGGGGGTTGGTGAGAACCCCTCCCGGTGGCCCACTGGGACTTTGCTGCCCGGGGGGGAGAAGGTGGTAGCTGCCCAAGTAGCCCGTTTGATCAGATGTCTGGCTGGTTGTCGTTTTGACTGGCACCACTGTTGGTGACGAAAGGGTCACCTGGGTTTAGAACTGAAGAGATACAAAGTCTGCACAGAGGGTAAACCTTTGCCACTGTTCTGCAGACAAGTAATGATGTCCTTAGTGTCGCCATCAAACAGGACTGACCACCGAAAAGGGGCATCCTGGATGGCAGTCTGAATGTCCTGGGACAGCCAAGAGACTTGCAAACAGGAGTATCAGTGCAAGCAAACCACCGTAGCGGTGCCCCTAGCTGAGGCATCCTCGCGTGTCATAAGTCACCCGAAGAGCATGGCAGCAAGAGACCTCTGCTGTCCGGACCGTCTGAGCGATTTTCGACTGTCTCAGAATCTGGTAGTCTCTTGATGTCAGCTTTAAGTTGGCCCAGAATGGTCTTTTGATAGATGACCATATAGGACACATTAAGATGAAAGCTTATTTACAGGTGTGACCTGGGAACACAAGGAATTAAGCGACTTGCTAAGGTCACACAGTATGCAAGTGTGGGCTGTGGGATTCAAACCCAGGTCTCTATGTTTGCAGCTCAGAGCCTTAAACCACTGTGCTATACTGCCTCCAACAGTTCAGGGCCCTAAGGGTCAAAGTAGAGCATGAATAAAACTTTCATCTGAACTGGTCCAGCAGTCTCAACTCCTTACCCGGAGCAGAGGTGCTCATGTGTTTGGCCGAATGGTAGTGGGCCGCGTTAATGACCACTGAGTCCGCCCTTAGGGTGGGTTCTGAGGTGATCCTTGCCCTCTGGAGTGTGATACAGCCTGTCAGCCTTTTTGGGAACAGCTGCCACTGACGATGGTTGTTGCCAGACGGTAGACGCCAGGTCCTCATGAGGGCCTATCCAAGGAGGGATGAAAAGGAGAGGAGTTAAATCTGGCATGTCCAGATGCTCTGTAAGTCTCTCACATTTGGGGTCATGGTCTAAAGTAGTCCATCCACTGGCCTCCTGGATCATTCTGAGGAGTTCCATGAAGGAAGGGTCCTCAGGAGGAGATCTGGGAGACTCTTTGGGCACAGGCTCCTCCAGAGGCGGGGTCTTGTAAACTGAGGCTGAAGAAGAGTCAGAATCTGAGTCTAATGATGGACTTCCGTCCGGAGACAAGGCCCTTGGCAGAGGGGGTCTCCTTCTGGGTAACAGAAGCCTCTCCACCGCACTCCACGACCACGACACTGCCAGATATCAGTCCTGATGTCGAGGGTCGAGACTCCACTGGGGAGGCAGACCTGGGTGTAGAAATAAAACAGGCTGGTGTCAAGGCAGAAACTGGCTGGCAGCAGTCCAATTACAACATCGGCACAATGCCTTCAAGGGGTGTATGACTGACACACAGACATCTCAGATTATATACTCTTAATGATGATGTCATAATTGTGAGACACCTAATACAAAGTTCACACACAGCCTAACACATAGAAAGTTACAAAATATAAACAAATTATCTGTATGTGACCAAGCCCATATTTCAGAACTACATACAACAATATTTTATTCATTAATAAAGTTTTTAGAAAGATTATATATGCAGGGAAATATACAAAAAGTATATACAAAAATCAATTACCAGTTTTACTACAAACTAATTATAGGGTTAGCTAAGTGGTACACACACCAATTCATAGTATCCCATTAATTACTCTGCAAAAAACATTTTCACTTTTGCTACATTTCATTTTTAGTGAATACAATGTATACTGCAGTCGGTTAATTTTTACTACATGGGTGCACAACTGCAACGCATAGGGAAGCAAGGATATCAATAAAGGTAACGATCGTTTTGCCACAAGTAATCCAAATGCACACAAAAACCACAAGAAATGCAAAAAGCAATACTCACTGCCACCAGTGGGTGTGGTGACACTCATAACAAATGACAGAAATGGTGGAATGGAGTCAGACAACACAATGAATAATGAAGACCATGATGAATCGACAGAAATGAACAGGATGGAAAGGAACAGTGACGTCATTTTGGTGATCACCCTTATCCACTTCTTGCCTTAATACTGTTTTGAATTTATAAATCCATTTACTCTTCTTCTTGAGCAATTCATTCCCCGTCACCTCCATATCTGACTGGAGCCTGCCACTCCAGCCCCGTAAACCTTAGACCTTTCGGGTCAGAGCTATGCATCAATGAGAAATGTTCTCCAACTAGGGTATCTGTTCTTACATTCACTACATTCCTCACATGTTCTTGCACTCTGGTTTTCAGGGCCTTTGTTGTGCGTCATAAATATATATATATATATATATATATATATATATATCTACAGTTGCAATCGCACTGTAATACATAGACTACAAATGTGGTATCACAGTTTATAAAGTCCTTAACAGTATACTAGTTACCTGTATGTGGATGTGTAAATTTTGATCCTGCTTTGTAGTAACTACATATGTTATACCTCTGACATTTAAAGTTTCCTTTTGGTTTCGTGCCTAACCACATACTCTTTTCTGGTTGTACCAGTCTGCTATGTACCAATTTATCTTTTAAGTTCTGCCTTCTAGAAAAAGTTATTCTAGGTTTAGAACCCACAACCTTCCCTAAACAAGTAACAGTATGTAATAGATGCCAATTCCTGTAAATTAGGTTACTTATTTGTCCTGACCAGTTGTTGTACTCAGTGACAAAAGTCCCTGGAAAATTCTCATGAGAGGAGGGGGTTCTTGTCTGTCTCAATAGCTCCTCTCTTTTTTAGGTAAAGGCCTTACCCATTGCCAATGTTCATGTATCTTCATGATACCCCCTATCAAGGAATCTCTGCCTAAGTTCCTCAACTCATATGAGGAAATATGTATCCTCTGAACAGTTTCTTCTTAAACGTAGGAACTGTCCATATGGAATGGATTCCTTCAGTTTTTTTTTTTTGGATGGGCACTATTGGCTCTGAGTAGGCTATTTGTGGCAGTGGGTTTTCTATGACATTTGGTGGTTATACTACCATTTATTTCACATGGTTTCTGTAATTCCAAATCTAGAAATTCAATTTTGTTCTGGTCAGTCCTGTGGACAAAATGCATGGTGATCTCATTTTCACTTAACCATTCTACAAACTGTACTACTTCTGATGTATCACATCCCATACATATAAAATGTCATCAATAAAGCGGGTCCAAAATTCAATTTTATCCAAAAAGGGGGTTGAATTCTGGAATACTGTCAATTCCTCCCATTTCCCAAGAAAAAGGTTTGCATAGGATGGGGCCATAGAGGCCCCCATAGCCGTACCTCAAACTTGAAGGTAATTCTCTCTCCAAGGAACTCAAAGTGATTGTGAGTTAGGATAAAATAAATTGCTTTCAAAAGAAAATCCATTGGTATGCTTTCATTGTCAATTTCTTTCTCTAAGTAGAACCGACAGGCACTAATCCCTTGTGTATGTTGAATGCGGGTATATAGTGACTCGGCATCTATTGTTACCCACTGCATGGTTTCTTTCCATTCGAAATTTTCCAGTTTAGAGATGACATGTGTGGTAGCTTTTGTGTATGATTTAAGTTTCCTGACTTCCTGTTGTAGAAAGAAATCAACAAATTGTCCTAACTTCTCAGTGTCTGACCCAGTCGAGGAAATAATTGGTCTTCCAGGAGGATCCCACATATTTTTATGTACTTGGGGCAAGATACAGTAACATGGGACCATACCTCTCAACTGTCTCTGATTTTCATGGATGTCCCCCCTGATTTTGCCTCAGAAATTTCCTCTGTCCCTCCAAAATTTGGCATTTATTTTACTGCAGAGTAGGGATTCGAATCACAAAATAATGCTAGCCATTGGTGTTACAGTCTAGTTCTTGTTAGGAAAATGCTATTCATATTAAGCAGCATATTGCACACAGCTTCTGGAACTAATATTATTTTTCCAGATGTGTCCCTGATTTTGGTAATTTGTCCCTGATTTGTGACGAGGGAGGTTGAGACGTATGCATGGGACTATCGGGTTCTCACAATATATATATTTGAATTCCTTCTCACTAATCTTCCCTGTAGTAACTGCTTCCTGCAACAGTTGATTAAGTTCTACTCTGAACTGATTTATGGGATTTTGTTTCAGTTTGGTATAACTTGAAGTGTCCTTTAGCATTCCTATAATAATAGATGTATAGTGCTCTCTATCCAGGATCACAACATTTCCTCCCTTATCTGCAGGTTTAATTACAATATTATTATCAGTTTCTAGTTCTTTCAGAGCTGCTGTCTCATTCTGTGTGAAGTTTTTATTCCTTGGCTGACCTGCCCTCTGTAATACATCATTCACCTCTTTCAAAACCACATTCTCAAATGTTGTGATAGCATGGTTAAATATATTGGGTGAAAATTCAGAGGTTGGTGAAACAAGCATTTTTCTCCGTTGTGAAATATCAAGATTACTCACACTGGTCAGGACAAATAGGTAACATAATTTACAGGAACTGGCATCTATTACATACTGATACGTGTCTGGGGAAGGTTGTGGGTTCTAAACCTAGAATAACTTTTTCTAGAGGGCAGAACTTAAAAGATAAATTGGTACATAGCAGACTGGCACAACCAGAAAAGAGTATGTGGTTAGGCACAAAACCAAAAGGAAACTTTAAATGTCAGAGGTGTAACATATGTTGTCACTACAAAGCAGGATCAAAATTTACACATCCACATACAGGTCATGAGTATGATGTTAAGAACTTTATAAATTGTGATTCCACATTTGTAGTCTATATATTATAGTATATATACAGGAAGCACAACAAGAGCCCTGAAAACCAGAGTGCAAGAACATAGGTGCCGGAAGGCTAAATACTAGGGCCATGGCCCTACCACTTTTATTAGTGGCCCTATCACTTTTGCTATCATGGTAATATATTTAATAGGGGAAAATTTGCCTCTTACGTCCTTGGCCCTACCACTTTTCAAACCATTCCGGCACCATTGTGCAAGAACATGTGAGGAATATAGAGAATGTAAGAACAGATACCCAGTTGGAGAACATTTCTCACTGATGCATAGCTCTGACCCGAAAGGTCTAAGGTTTATGGGGCTGGAGTGGCAGACTTCACTCAGATATGGAGGTGACACAGCTCAGACAGGGGGAATGAACTGCTCAAGGAGGAGAGTAAATGGATTTATAAATTCAAAACAGTGAAACCAGAAGGTCTCAATGATCAGTGGGACCTTAAACCATTTTTGAAAGATGGTAAAAAATGAATAAGTGAAAATGAATAGTTTTTTTTCTCTTTGATGAATTCATTAAATACATTGTTTCATCTTTCCATTTTTTCATCTTTCTGTTTTAGGAACTCTCGGAGATGTCATACCAGTGGATCCCCACCGGAAAGGAGTTCCCTTCTCCCATTTTAAGGCAAGAAGTGGATAAGGGTGATTACCAAAATGACGTCACTGTTCCTTTCCATCCTGTTCATTTCTGTCGATTCATCATAGTCTTCATTATTCATTGTGTTGTCTGACTCCATTCCACCATTTCTGTCATTTGTTACGAATGTCACCACACCCACTGGTGGCAGTGAGTATTGCTTTTTGCATTTCTTGTGGTTTTTGTGGTTTTTATGAGCATTTGGATTACTTGTGGCAAAATGATCCAGTTACCTATATTGATATCTTTGCTTCCCTATGTGTTGCAGTCATGCACCCATGTAGTGAAAATTAACTGATTGCAGTATACATTGTATTCGCTAAAAATGAAATGTAGCAAAAGTGAAAATGTTTTTGCACAGTAAGTAATAAATGGGATACTATGAATTGGGGTGTGCACCACTTAGCTAGCCCTATAATTAATTTGTAGCAAAACTGGTAATTGATTTTTGTATATACTTTTTGTATATTTCCTTGCATATATAATCTTTCTAAAAACTTTATTAATGAATAAAATGTTGTTGTATGTAGTTCTGAAATATGAGCGTGGTCACATATAGAGAATTTGTTTATATTTTGTAACTTTCTGTGTGTTAGGTTGTGTGTGAACTTTGTATTAGGTGTCTCACAATTATGACATCATCATTAAGCGTATTTAATCTGAGATGTCTATGTGTCAGTCATAACCCCCTTGAAGGCACTGTGCCGAAGTGCAGGGATCCTGGATATTTCTTGATGCTCAGTAAAGTGTTTTTGCATTTTTGCATTATTTTCTCATTTTCTAGTGTGCTAACTTTTAAAAAACGCTTGGTATTTTGAGGTTTGCATCTCCTGTTTGAGCACCCGCTCACTCGTTTTGCACTGTCCTTCCTTCTGTTTCAATTTCAACATCAGCTGGGTCCTGGCTTTGTGCCACCAAGACAGGAAGAGTCGCCCTCAGATCTGCACCTCACCGGCTAAAATTGGAGGAGGCTGGGTACAAAGGCGGGTAATGGCTGGATAATGCTAGGCATCGGAAATCATGGCCTGGTACTCACATTGGGGCACGGCAAGAGAGGGATAATGAGGTACCGGGTAACCTGTCATCAGAAGGCCTGGTGAAGGCCCCGACGGAGGAGCCAAGGGAACTGACGGCCCTGAATGAACATTGGAAGGGCCTAGAATAGTCAGATCTGGCGGGCACACTGGGGGAAAATCCAGTGGTGGCAAAGGGCCAAGGGTTCCCGCTGCAGTCTGGGGAGAAGCAGATAGCCTAGACGGGGGATCCTGAGGTGGTGGAGTTGGAAGCTTTGGATAAAGGTTTGGCATAGCTCACTCTGGTGATGTCACCGGGCAGATGCTGCTCCTCCGCCGGCTCCTGAACAATATAGGAGGTCAGAGGTTCAACTGGGAAAGGCGGAGCCACAGGGTCCTGAGAGGGAGATCCCTCTGGGGAAGGCTATGGCATAAGCGGCAGTAGGCACTGATCTTGGACACTGATGTTGGGCCTGTTACTGGAGCTTGAAGAAAGTGCCTTGGCTGGGCGGTCGTCGGAGGAGCCGGTGACCAACTCATCAACCCTGGCTGGGTGGTCACCAGAGGGGCCAGCAGCTTACTTATTAGCCATGGCCGTGCGCCTGTCAGAGGGGCCAGTGAGCGGCTTATCAGTCAAGCCATCAAGCTTAGTCCCATGGGCTTTGATAGGCCTAAGAGTGGCAGGAGCCTCAGGAGAACCTGAGGTACCCACCAGAACAGAGACCAGTTCAGGTGGAGGGGCCATGGGCTGCTCCAGTGAATTAGAAGCAGGCTTTGCCGGAGGAAGGCCGCTCTACGCCCATGGTCCCCAAGATGAGACGCAGGCAGGAAGGAGACCAATCCCGGTCCCAGTGCTTCTCTTTGTCCTCCTTCTTGTTGGGCCTGGTGGAATTTGAAGAACCTCCTGGTGAAGAAAATGAGCCCTGCAGCTTCTGCAGCTCCTTATTATAGGTATTATAGGTAAATACTGAATGAAACACACTTGCGTCCATGGTGCTTACCAATTATTTAAATGGAAACTGTTTTCTGAAAGTGTCTAGTTTCAGTTTGAAACTTTCCATTGAAGGGCTACCTACCACCTCCAGGGGTGGTTCATTTCAAGATGACACCACCCTTTGATTATATCACATTTTTCTTCACCAAGTTCTGCAATTTTCATTTTTTGATTGTAGTGTATGTGCCGTAGTGGAATATTGTTAGTTGCAGAATTCCAAACCTAGTCTCTCCCAAAGATCCTGATCAGTAAGTGCTCTGAATAACATGCACATATCCCCCCTCCATCTCCTGTACTCAAGCATGTATAATCCCAGTTCACACAGTCTCTGGTCGTATTCCATGCTCTCCATGCCACTTAATGATCTTGTTACTCTCTTTTGTTTCCTTTCTATTCTTTTAATCTCATTTCTGTGGAAAGGAGACCAGACTTGTGCCCCGTATTCCAGAATGGGCCTCACCAGTGAACTACACAGCAGCAGCATCAGAACAGCCTTTTCCCTGCTTGCAATGTGTCTCAAGATGCAGTTTAACCCACCATTAGCCCTTCTGATAATTTTGTTGCAGTGAGTTTTAATCTGGAGATCATATGTAATGACTATGCCTAGATCTTTTTCCTCTGTTACAATATTCAGTATGTTGTTACCCAACAGGTAGGGCCTGTTGCGATTACATAGACCCAAATGCATAACTGTGCACTTATCCAGGTTGAGTGGTAGTTTATAAGTGTTGCACCATACTTCAATACGGTCAAGGGCTTCCTGCATGCCTGAGTGAGATGCACAGTGACCTGGTTCAACCCCTAGCCTAGTCATCTGCAAACTTGGTCATCCACACCCCTGACTGTTCACACTTAAGTTGAGATACAGAGATATTAAAAAGACAAGGCCCTAACACAGACCCCTGTGGTACCCCACTTGTTACATCAGACCAGTTGGACTAAGTCCCCTTAATACTAATTTTTCTCCATGGCAGCCATCTTAAGCTTCAAAACGTGGGCTCCCAGGGCCTGTTGGGGGCATCTGCGTGTGACCTAGTTGAAACTCTGACAGGCCACACAGTCCTCGGTCTTGTGCTCTGGTCCCAGGCAGAAGAGGCAGGAGGAATGGCAGTCATAATGCAGGAGCTGCGAGACACAGGAATCGCACTGATTTTTATGTGACTCAGAAGACTTTGGAGAAGACATGCACAACAACTCTAATTTCGAACAGAAAATAAGAAAAACTAAGAAAAAGATGAAATACTCATCTAAAGTGGTGGTCGACTGAAACAGCGTTCTTAAGCTAGGTCAGACATGCGCAGGTCAATGGCAGAAAAGAATTGAAGGGCGGGCTTAGGGACCACCCACTCTATAGGGTCACGCTGACGTTCTTTGGGTGGTCGATGCCTGACACTGGTAGCTAAAGTTTTTCGTGTGGTACTAGTGCCTGATGGCTCAGTCCTAATGGTTAGTACCTACTGCAAGAGCCCTCTTAAAGTAAGATCTATGAAATCTTCATCATTTCCCCAAACTGCTGAATTTTTCCTGGATTGAGCCACTTACACATCTATGTTTAATGTGACCTATATTTTGAAACCCCCCTAGGGGAAATCCATGATTATATTCATTGTTGTATTACAATGCATTCTGTCTGCTTTGCTTCTGCAGCAAAGAAAGCAGTGTGTGGCGCGCTCAAAGGAATAACAGATGGTGGTGCAGAGCAAGGCAGCTAGCCTACAGAGTGACAAAGAAAAGAAAAATGGCTTGGCACCCGTGGAGCCAATAATCCAGGCAGAAAGAATTTTTTTTTTCCTGCTATTTAACATGCTTTCTTTTGCTGCATCTTCCCAGAGCTCCGCCCCTGCCACCCTGAGCCTTAACCAATCCCAGGACTTACCTGCTGTAGTGAGCATGATCCCAGGCTTGCCCCTGACTGGAAGGGCCGGTTGGCTCGGGACTCACAGACCTGGAGTCGGGAACTCCGACAGGGATCCCCACTGGAGGAGCCCTCTGGCTTTCCTCCCAAAGGTGGGGCCACGGGACCAGGACGAGCCAACATAAACACTTCAATCCATCCCCAAGCAGGGCTGAGGGGAATGGTCAGTATGGAAGGCGGAGCGTCATAGAGGAAAATTTTTTTTTTTTAGATGTAGATCCCAGGAGGGCAAGGCATGTGATTATGTACAACATCTGCCACTCCCTAATAGCTAATGGCGCTGGCTGCAGTGGCACCCCCAGCCTCCACCAGGGGTCCATAAAGCACCGGACACTCTTCTCCCTCCTCCCCACGGAGGAGAGCTGTCCCCAGGATGCTCAATCCTACTTCCAGGCATTTGGGTGCTAGTCTGGACCTCTGTGGTGATGGAATAAACATTTTAAATCTTTCTGCCTGGATTACTAACTCTGCGAGTGCCAAGATGTTTTTCTCTGCTTTGCTTCTGTAGCCTGAAAGACTAAGACAAATGTACTGTCTAAAGCCTTCTGTCTTGCCATCAGTTTATTCCCTGATATTCTGTCAGCCAGTGTGGCTTTTTTTCATACACAAGGTACGCTACTTTTCCATTTACAGTGCCCTTCTAAATTATACTTAATCTAAATGGTTTCATGCACTTTGGTAAAGAGCTAGGGCAAGCTTTTGTTCTCACACACACAAAATGCAATACAATACTGTGTTTTGTTTGAATGAAAGACGTACTTACAATAGGCTCAGATACATCAGGCACAATACTCCACTGGATTCGCCAACCCCTACACATGGGAGAAATGCAATTAGTCAAATGGCGACAAAGGCCAAAAATTCTATCGTTAGACACATATTCATCTTAAGGAAATCTCAGCAGACACACCACATTTGTAATCATGGGCTTAGAAATCTGACTAGTGTGCCTGTACCATGACTGTCTAGTCACTGTAGTATATATACACTATACTGCAATGCAGTGAAGTTGCTGTTCCTCTCCCTACAAGGGTTCACCATATTTCTTACAATCTACTTTCTCTCTGGTCTTGATGGGACTGTACTAACAGTGTTGGTTTTGGGGGGCATTATAAAAAAAAAGACTGCACGGCAACATTTTCTTAGTGATTATGTCTGAATTTAGAGTTTTTACGTGACAGTAAATGTGAATTATAAAATGGCAGAAAAATTTCCTGGTCTCTGATTGGTCAGTACTGACCTTCAACAGTGATGTTATCTCAGCACATCATGCCTACTCAAAAAACAACTAAAAATGTATTTTTTTCACTTTTTAAAGTAGGCAAGCCATTTTATTATCACAATAATGCACTTCAGGGTGTGTGTTGTGCTGATTTAATGTCATTCCTCGGGTGTTGGATGCAATCCGCCTGTGGCCTTGTGCCCAACCACCTGAGACATTACATTATCCTAGTACAATGTACACCCTGTTCTGCATTATTGCTGAAATGTGGCACACTTGTCCACTACCTCAGTAGGTTACAAGAGGCACGTGAACACATGACACGAGTGGGGAACAGAATATAATTTGGTTTTATGAATATCCTTTATGCACAGTGTATCCCAAAGTGTTTTACGTAAGTAATAATACCCGACAGGGTGGCTGTTATTAGGATATAACGGACCGCCCAGGTGCGTAATGAGGCAGATGCCGCAGGCGGAGGGCCTTATAGCCCCTGGAAGGTCCGTTATATCCCATAACGCCCACCCTGGAGGGTATTATTACACTTAGAAAATGGGTTATGTGTTAGATTATTAATAAAATGGAATTAAACTTAATAGGAAGCTGAACAAATGTGAAACACAGGATAAAACTATATATTGTTTGTAAAGTAGTTCCTGAGTGCTGTTTAGGAGAGGCTGTCGGAGTGATTTGGATTTTTTACCCAAGGGTTCATGGGAGCTGTAGTCCTGTGATCCAAGGTCACAAAAAGGACAGTAAAAAAATGTTTTTTTTTTTACCTGTCAAAGCTTTATGGAACAGAAGACAACCTCATGACTTGAAAAGGTACAGTGGTGCGGTGGGTTACAGCATTTGTAAGCACTAAGCGAGCAAGCGGTGGGGAGATCGAAGGAAGAGTGCAGCTTGGAAATAGGCGCAGTGGGAGTTCTGTGAAGTTTGTGCATAGATGAAGTCGGACTGCTTGGCTGGGACGTTTACGAGAGCAGGAGGGGATCATGAGTCGGAAGGGGTCTGATTATTTAAGCAGAATTAGCTTTTTTGGTGGGGGAGAAATGAAAAATCTGATGTTTTTAAGTGTGAAAGGATTTGTATTTTTTTGTTCAGTGTCTGTTTCGGAGAGTTATAAGGGATGGGGCCTCTAGCTTGATGTCCCGCTTAGCGAGAAAAAATGGCGGTACCTTTTAAATTTCAAGAGGCATTAGGTTGGGCAGTTGTGGCACTTGTTTTCAGTCAGGCGTTGTTAAGAAATAACAACCCCGGTGCCAGCGTTCCTCAGCCAATCAGAATCTGCATTTACAATGTTTTCAGCCTGCCCATTTTCTAAAAAGCAATAAGTTAGTTCCTGGTGGCATAGGGACCATATACAGTATACTTGCATCAGTCATTAAGAACGCAAATACCACACATGCAGCTGTTCTACATAAAAAACAAACAAACAAAAAAAAAACACAATGTGCTTGAAAGAGGGAATATTGTCCAAGACACTGGGTATAACTTACCCTACTCTTTCCAAAAGTGCTAAAATTCTTCCATCTAGATGGCCACCAGAGATGGCAGAAGGGACCTTGCTCTAACATTTCATCCAAAGGATGGCATCTCCAATAGTACAGCACTGCAGTGTCAGTGTTGGGTATTAGCCCAACTGCCTGATGTGGGCCTTAAACCCATGATCTGGCTTTAGAGTTTTGGGGGCCTACTGCAAGATAAGTCATGGGGGCCATACCCAACCTAACTTGACCATGTATTTTGCTCTGTCCCAAATACATCACATTTTATTTTAAATACAACCAGTTACACTTTCAGCTTTTTTAACACATCGGGGGGACAAGGTATCAGCCCCATATCACCTGTTCACGTGTCTGCCCACCACCAACCAACCCCAAGACTCCCCAAGGCTTGTCCCCCATAGCGGGCCAGGAAGGGAGAGCCCCCCCCACCCCGGAGCATAATCCAAATCTGGGGAGGCAGCAGTGAGCAGCGAATGGGGACAAGGCTCCATGAAGCCCCCGCTGCCATTTTTCCTTTTTCTGGACCCTCCTCCCTCCCAGCACACGACTGCACAAGTGCAGGGGCACACACATGCCACGATCACTGGCTGCTATGCCCTCCCTACTTGTGCTATCCCCCCAGCCTCCATCAGAGGGCAGCAGACAGGCAGGACGACAATCATTCTCCCTAAGAGAGAGGAAAGCAGTCCTCCATATGCTCGATCCTCTCTCACCCCTGCCGACCCAGACTCGTTCCTGATCCCGGGTCACCAGCTTGGCGCGAGGTGTGGCGTCAAGCACCTCAAACTCTAGCACCACCGGGCCAGCTTCCCATTTCAGTTTTTTAAGGGGAAGCAGATATATTACTCGAGCCCTCTTACCCATCCAGTCAGTATTTGTTTTAATCACCCTCCGCTTGGCTGGGCCACACCAGGGCAAGTAATGACATGTTGCAAAGCCACATCAGAATGCTCCACAGAGCCCAGTTTTTGCTGTTTTACTGTAAATATGACAATAATTAAAACTTTTTTTTAGCGTAAACTGCTACCATGAGCAGGAAGCCTCAACAACTGCAGGGTTCGGTGGTGCCTAAAACCGGCTATGAACATTCAATCTTCCTGGACCAGAGTTTTACTAAGTCACAGATAGTTGATAAAATAATATCAGCTCTCAGCTACAAGCTAACTGCAGGAGATACATTAGGGAACAGCACACAGGAACTCAGTTCCCCAACTCAGAGTGGCCAGAAAGTTCCTGCCCCTTCCCCTGAATGTTATAGGACAATCCCACTCTGGGAGGGGGCAGCTGACTGTTTCAACTCCAAAAATTCGAGATGAGAGATGAGAGTTCCACCTGCTAAATATTTCCAATTTGATCACTTAAGAGTCAACACTAATTAGCCAGAAAAACATTGATAGAAGAAAAGATCAGTTTTAATGCTTTATAAAACAGGCCAAACAATCACTGCATCCTAAATGATCATCATCTGTGCACTATGAGAATGAGATCACTACCAATAGTTTAAATAAAAAAAAAAAAAAAAGTGCTGTGCTCTGAAGGTTTGTCCCGGCGGCTCATTCCTTTGTATGGGGAAAATGACAACTAGGTTGGAGGGGTCCTTTAGAGGCTTATCAATACATGAAAAAACATTCGAGGCAGACTCTCAACTGTCATTTTATTCTCACTAAAATAACTGCTGAATGCTCAGAACAGTGATTTTATTATTAATAAAATGACAGTGACGTGATCAACCTGCCTTACATTCTGATTAGTCTGCACACACTACAGAAACTGTAAACACGTGCAGTGCAGGGAAGAGGAGGAGCACAGTTACAACAAACTTTCACAGTACTAGCCCACCCGGCAGGCCTGAGGTGCTGTAATGCACCTTACCTCTCCAACACCTGCAACCCCGCTTCAGGAAAGAGCTCGGACATGATAGAAACGTTCAAGTACCTCAAGGGAATCAACAAAGTCCAAAAGGGTAGCATCTTTCAAAAAAAGAGGTGTGCAAGAACAAGAGGGCACAATTTGAAGATGGGGGGGTGGCTCAGAGGTAATTTAAGGAAGTATTTTTTCACAGAGAGGGTTGTGGATGCATGGAACGGCCTTCCGGAGGAGGTTGTGGAGTCAAAATCAGTGGAGGAATTCAAGCATGCATGGGACAGTCATAAGGCAATTCTAGGGGGTGGAGGTAGGAAGAAGTAGGCTGCTGGTTAATTAGGATCTGCAGCTTATCCAGTAGGTAGGGAAATGGGCAGACTGGGTGGGCCAAGTCCTTATCTGCGTCAAATTCTATGTTTCTATGGATTGCCGGGGGGTCGGCTGGGGGTGGTGGTGGGGGATTGGGAGAGGTTTGAGTGGCCACCTGGCAGCTCTCCTCTCCTAGACTGGGGTGGTAAACTGTCCTGGCTCTTGGCCGTCACCGGGTGGAGGCCTGCTAGTAGTGCAAAGACATGGGTGGTTGACGGAACTGGTTGGGTGGAACGGGGCTGGTGGTTCTGGAGTGCATCTGCACCTCCTGGTCATGCATTCAATGTGTTTGTAGTAGCCTCGGGGAGGAAGAAAACCTTTGGTGGAAAATGGATAGGGGACTGGACTTTATGAAGCCCTGTGGCCCACCCTACCGCTTCAACAAAAGTACATCAGGAGACAGAGAGAGGTAGCAGGCCGGCTGATGGCACCAGGGGACGGGGCTGAGCAAGCTGCCCTGTCAGCCCAGCAGCATAAAAACCTTTATTTAAAAATAAATAAATGGAAAAAAAAACTTTCCAAAAGCTAGCGGTGCAGTTAAACACATGAAGCATAATAGTAGCAATGTGCTAGCTGACTCATTATCCTCATCAATAATGTGATTATATTGTTAGAATAAAAAACTTGGCCTTTTGGCCTTGTTCTTTATTCATCTTATTTACTCGACAATTGCACTGGGAACCACACAGCGCACTGTCACTTAAGTATCCTGTAAGAAGACACAAAAAGTGCATGTCTGACTAGTCTCAAAAGAACTGGTTAAAGAGTGGATAAAACAGAAGGGGAACAAAAATACGGCATTTGAACTGTACCATGATGGTCACAGGTCAGTCGGTCACTTGGTTTTAATAGTACACGTGTGAAATGACTAAGGACCAAGTTTCACATACTACAGATTACACAGATTTCTTTTAGCCAGACAAATGAGGTATGAAAGAGAGAGAACGTGAATACCTTGCTATGAGGTAATTGAGAGATAACCTCAAAATTGCTAAAAATAAGAACATAGGAATGGCCCAGCCATGCCATACAGCATTCATGTAAATCTGGAATAAAAGAAAAGGAAAAAATTCAGTTATTTCCTGACAAGCAGTTACCAGTGGTGAATCTAAAACACAGGTTGAGCTAGTGATATATAGTTGGATGATGAATGTGAAAAAGATGCATCTATTTACTTGGAAATCGGTAACTGAGAAAGACACACTGAACCACAGCTCGATTCCAGGTGGGACCCAAAACAATTTTTTTTCTGAGGAGCCTTAAATACATAAAACCTCAATGATGTTGCATTACAGAGGGCTGCCTGCATAAACTGTAGCACCAAGAAATACAGGTTACTCACCTGTAACAGGAGTTCTAGAAGTGGTATATGTTGTTCATCCACACTGTCTGGCAGGTACCTTGCTGCATTAAGATGGGCCGGAAAGTCTTCAAGCTGGCTTCTTCCAACCACTCAGGTGATTAAACTCTCGGCTCCACCCCATGACGCCAGATCTAGCCCGCTGGAAGCCAGGTTGTGCACTGAAGCCGAGGAGGTCAGGTGGGTCCGCGTGGATGAACAACATATACCACTCCTAGAACTCCTGTTACAGGTGAGTAACCTGTATTTCTAGGCGCGTGGATATGTTGTTCTATCCACACTGGCAGACTCCTACCAGTTCACCGGGAGGAGGGAGGCAAGGTGCACATCCCCTACGTAGGGAACAGGGACTGGAGAACTGAGGTTCCAAAACCAGCATCCCGGCATGACTCAAGGTTGATGTGGTAATGGGAAATGAAGGTGTGTGCTGACTTCCAGGTAGCAGCCCTGCAGATTTCCTGGATAGGGACGTCCCTAGAAGCAGCCACCGACACAGCGGTATGACAGGTGGCATGAGCCCTAAGCCCTACAGGAGGCTCCCTACCCGCCAACCTATAGCAGAGATCAATGCAGGAAGTGATCCACCTGCCAATCGTCCGCTTTGCTGCAGATCTGCCAGGTGCGGTTTCAGCATAGGTGACAAACAGCTGGCGAACATCTCCCCAAACTTCCGCCGTACGCTCTTTGTAGTAAGTAAGCGCTCTTCTCAGGTCCAAAGTATGGAGTCTGTACTTGGCCTTTGAGGTGTGATTGGGGTAGAACACTGGCACAGTCGACACCCAGTTCAGGTGAAACTCCAACACCACCTTTGGGAGAAATTTCGGTTGGGGGAGCAGGACAACCTTGTCCCTATGGAAGACCAGGTAGGGAGCTTCGATGGAAAGTGCCTGGAGCTCCCCAATCCTTCCGGCTGACGTGATAGCCACCAAGAAGGTGGTCTTCCATGACAGGTGAGAGATGTCACACCTGTGCATCAGTTTGAATGGCTTGCCCATGAACTTGGCCAATCCCAGCAGTAAATCCCACATAGGTGGTGGTTCATGCACCAGAGGGAATACGTGATCTAGGCCCTTGAAAAAGCACCAGACCACCTTCTCCTGCGCCACCGACTGCTTGCCGGCCTGCGCCCGGTAAGCAAAGATGGCTGTAAGGTGCACCCTGAGGGTCGTCGACTGAAGACCCTGCTGGGAAAGGGAGCACAGGTAGTCCAGAATGCTAGCCAGTGGACAGGACGAGGGGACCAACCCCTTGCCCTGACACCAAACGGAGAATCTCTTCCATTTGAAGGCATAGCATTTTCTGGTAGACTCCTTGCGGGATGCCTCAACAACGTTGAGGACCTTGTTGGAAAGACCCAAGGCCTGGAACTCTAGCCGCTCAGGAACTAGGCTGTCAGAAGCTGGGACTGAAGATTTGAATAGAGTACCTTCCCTTCGTTGACAGAGAGAAAGTCCGGGCGGGCTGGAAGCCACCTAGGGAGCCTGGGGCTGAGATTGAGGAGATCTGGATACCAAAACTGGTGAGGCCAGTCTGGGGCTACCAGGATCACCTGCGCCTTGTCCCTCCTGATCTTGAGAAGCACCTTGTGGATCAAGGGCAGAGGACGGAAGGCACAGAAGAGGCCCAGGGTCCACGGCCTGGAGAAGGCACCCCCCTGCAGCGAGCCCTACTGAGGGGGGCAGGCATGGTACAGCTTCAGCTTGGCATTCTCCCTGGAGGTGAACAGGTCCACCTGAGGTGTGCCCCAGTGGGAGATCAGGTCTTGTACTATCTCCGGCAAGACAGACCACTCATGAGATGCATCGCCTATGCCATATGAATGGCTAGGAGATCCGCCTCCAGGCTGAGCACGAGAGACCAAATGCGAAGAGCTTCCTTGCACAGAGGCAAGGAGTGCGTCCCACCCTGTCTGTTGAGACAGTACATGATTGTGGTGTTGTCCGTCTGGACCTGGACCACTTGACCCCAAACAAATGGAGCAAAGGCGGTCAGGGTTAACTGGACTGCTCGGAGCTCCAGCAGGCTGATGTGGCATCGGGACTCCTGAAGGGCCCAGAGTCCGTGGGTTCTGTGCTCCCCCAGATGGGCACCCCAACCCAGAGACGCATCAGTCATCAGGATGACCGTCAGCTCGGGGCGGACAAACTGTATCCCCTCCCGTAGATGAGCTGGGACAAGCTACCACTGCAGGCAGACCCACATCTCCTGGGTCACAGAGACTGGCTCATACAGATGACCTGAGCGCAGAGACCACAGGCGGGCCAGCCCCACTACAGGGGCTGCATATGCCAGCGGGCCCAATGGACCACACTGGTGCAAGCCGCTATGAGACCCACAAGGCGCAGGAAGTCCTGGGCAGGGCGTAATTGCCCAACTAGAAATGATTGGGCAAAGGAGGAAAGGACCTCAGCCCTGTCAGCCGGGAGTTGGGCTCTGGCTCGGAGAGAGAGTTGAGCTCCACCCCGATGAACTGAATAACTTGCGAGGGCACGAGTTCCAACTTGGCCTCACTGATGAGGAGGCCAAGTTGAGAACAAGCCTGGAGGGCCAGATCTCTGGACCGCTCCATTTCCAACCTGGAGGAACCTGCTATCAGCCAGTCGTCCAGGTAAGGGTAGACCCGGACCCCTCAGCACCACAGGAATGCTGCCACCACTGTGATGCATTTGGTGAAGACCCTGGGAGCTGATGAGAGGCCGAAGGGCATGGCCCGGGACTCGTAGAGGGTTTCCTTTGCCCAAAAGTGGAGGAACCGCTGATGAGACGGACGGATTGGGACATGAAAGAACGCGTCCTGGAGGTCCAGGGAGCAGAACCACATGCTCTGCTCCAGGGATGGTATTATCTGAGCAAGAGTTACCATCCGAAAGGTGCGCGGCCTAAGTAACTTGTTCAGGTCGTGCAGATCGAGAATGGGGCGCCAGACTACCCCCTCTCATCTGTTTTGGAACCAGGAAGTACCTGGAAACAAACCCTGGGCATGGAGGAGGATCCGTTACCTTGCTGACTTCCCCCTTGCAGAGGAGCTAGTCGATGTCATCTCGGAGAACTGGCTGGAAGGCTGTGGATCCGGTAGCCCCCCATGGGCTCGAAAGGGAGGGACCTGCTCGAACTCCAGAGGCAGGCCCCTGATGACCACTTCCAGCACCCAGTGGTCCATGGTGATAGCGGACCAGGCAGAAAGGAAGTGGCTGAGCAGGCCCCCAATGGGGGGGCCCAGGGGAGGTGAGATGAGGTTGGGGCCGGCACCCCGCAACCTGTCACTGGGTAGGCTTGGAGGAGAAGGGACCGGCCGAGGAGCCGCCAGAGGCCCTCCCCCAGTTTCCTGACTGAGAAAGCAATGGACTTGGCTCTAGGGCACCAAGTTTGAGCCTGCTGGCCCTGCTGCTGGGCAGGGCTTGCCGCAGGAGCAGAGGGATGAAAGGGCTTAGGCTTCTGATGGCAGCCTTTGTCCTTTTGTGTTGATGTGACCGAATTTAGGGTGACACTGAATTTTTTCAATGCGCTGGAGGTGGCCCTCCACAACAGGCCCAAACAGATTAGTAACCAGAAAGGGAACATCTTTGAGCTTGTGTTGGGTGTCTGCCATGAAGGTCAAGATCTGCAACCAAGCACTGTGGTGCATGGCCACAGCAGCCACTACTGAATGGCACAAGAGTCTCCACTGTCCAGAGCTGTCTGGAGCTGCTGCTTTGCCACCGCCCTTCCCTCATCCCAGACCTGCTTGACCGTGGTCTGGAGGTCGGCCGGGAGATGAGGGAGCACCTCATCCAGGGAGGCCAACAGAGCGTGAGAGAAGTGTGCTATCATAACAGCCGAGCTGGCCTGGAGAAGGCCCAAAGAGGCGGCAATGTACACCTTTCTCCTTGAGTAGTCTAATTTCTTGGGACTCCTTATCTGGGGGCTAGTCCACGTCCCTCATGTTGTCTGAGCACCTGAAGACAGAATCTGCCACCAATCTCGCGGCCAAGGGGTGCTCCGAGAAGCTGGAGAGAGAGCCAGTAGGGACCGCGTACTTGCGGGCCATCCTGGCCGATGGCGCTGGGCAGGAGGCAGGGCACTGCCAGAGTTCTAATCCCGGGTCGACAATGGCCTCAGCTACAGGGAAAGCCTCCATGGGGGAGTCCCCCTTGTCCAGAATCTCCATTAGGGGATATCTGGCTCATTTCTGCACGGGTTCAAGCGGCATCCTGGTGGACTCTGAGATGAGCTGAAGGATACCAAGGAACAAGGTGGGGCTCTCGTCCACAAAAATACCCCCCCCCTCCCCAAGGATTCCAGGTCGACAGGACGGGAATGCAATGAGGAGTCTTCAGACTCCTCTAAGAGTCCGCATACAGCTGGTGACCGCCTGAGCCACTCTCCACTCGCCGAGGGCGATCGGGGGTGAGAGTGACTGACAACCAATGGGGCAAAGCTTGAGCCAACAGAGAATCCTTGGTCAGCGCCCCATTCTTCAGCTGGGGAGGCGGTGGTTCCACCACAATGGGCGGGGCAGCCGGTTTTGGCACAGCCGTCAGTGCCAGGACCAGGGAACCAGCGCCGGGAGTCTGCTTTGTCCGTTTGGGCGACAGCCACTTAACTGCCAGTGTGGAAGCCGGCTTGCTGCTGGCCAAAAGGAGCTGTTGCCAAATTAGATCCTCATAGCACCGACGCAACTTGCGCCAGTGCCTCTCCTTGGCCGAGAAGGATGAGGAAGAAGAGTGGTGGTGCCACTTTCCATGATGTTGGGACCGAGACCGCCAACATTGGCGGGATTTCCCCGAAGTGGAGGACCACCGAGACCTTGACCATCGGCGGTGTCAGCGGCGGGCTGAGGGATGAGCAGGGGAAACCTGCTGCCCCTCAAGTTCAGGGTCTTGGGCCGGGACTTCAGCTCAATAGTCTGAGGTAAGTCCTCAGAAGGCACCAGCAGCACCGGTGTCTGAGAGAGGGAGTTGTCGGCCTCCTCAGTTGACAACCTGTCAGTGGGCTCGAGAAAAATCTCGGCCGCGTCAACAGGCATCTCAGTCGACTGGTCTGATGGGGACACTGTGGAACCAGCAGCCTGGGCCGCAATATCGACCAAAGTCACGAGCCGATGGTCCGGAGAATGAGATCTCTCCCACTCCCAAGAGGGTCGACGGTGGGTCTTACCTTTTTTCAGATCCTTCTTCCAGGACAGAGGGGTGTGAGACGTAGAAGGGCCATCCAATTTAGTTGCGAGGGGCTGGCACAGCTCCCGAAAGGAAGCCATGTAAGAAGAGTCTAGTCGGAGCGAAATAAAGACGGAAGCCGAAGAGGAGCTTGCTGCGGCCTGGGTCGCCTCCTTCTCCTAGAGGGCCGTGAGCTGTTCAAGCTGTTCCAGTTGTTCCGAAGAGCCCACTGCCACAGACACCACCCAACGGGCCTCCTTCAATTTGACCAGCGGTACAGTTTCTCTGGTTGCCCCAGCTGGAGTCAGGCAGTGCAGTCTTCGAGCACTGACAGAGAAAAGGACAGACACATCTCGCAAGCCTGCGGATCGTGGTTGTGCCCAAGGCAATAAATGCAAGAGGCATGGGGGTCGGTGCGCGACATCTTATGCCTGCAGGGGCACCGGTGGAATCCAGGGATGGTCTTGTCCTTCACTGCAGCCGCGAGGGAAGTGTGTGAAGACTGAACTCGAATGAGCTTCAAATTAAGTTCTGTGGAAAAATCCGAAGTTTTTAGAGCCAGGGCCTGCAAAACACGAGAGCTCTAAGGAGGGAACCTGATGCTTCCAAGCGGTAAGGAAGATCTGGCGTCATGGGGCAGAGTCGAGAGTTTCATCACCTCAGTGGGTGGGAAGAGCCAGTTTGAAGACTTTCCGGCCCATCTTAAAGTGGAAAGATACCGGCCAGACAGTGTGGATAGAACATCATATCCACACCCTTAGAAAGAAAAATTCTCCAGCACTCCAGTGACTTACTCCTGATCAGACAAAGAGCTGGTCAGTTGTGGTGGTGGGATGTGACCCCAGAATCTCCTGGTTCCCAGTCCTATGCTCTAACTTACTAGCCACACTGCTTCCAATTTATAAATGGCTATTCCTCCACTACCCATCCCAGCTAACTGTATCAATGGAGCAGTCATCTGGCATATGAAGGGTGAGCTTTAACTGACTGCTTGTGGCCTCACTCACAGTGAAGTTGTAGTATAAAAGG
Source organism: Neoceratodus forsteri (assembly GCA_016271365.2). Taxonomy (NCBI): domain Eukaryota; kingdom Metazoa; phylum Chordata; order Ceratodontiformes; family Ceratodontidae; genus Neoceratodus; species Neoceratodus forsteri. Next base: position 639,929,587 of record CM028131.1, read on the forward strand.
GGAAGTGTTTTCAAGTTTTCAGGTGACCTGGAGTGCTGACTTAAGGCCTGAACTGTTGGTGAAAGGTACAAAATGTCTGTCATTGTTTCAGGTTTGTTACTTTGTCATCGTACATAATGCATATGCAATTGAAAGGAGAACTGTAGGTATGCAAACCAGAGCTACCATTCCACACAACCCCATCCCCAAAAGGGAAGGTCGCGGGCAGCACCAGGCAGACACTTCTGTGCTGGCTGCTGACTGCTCACTGCTCACTGCTCAAGATCTGCTGAATGCGAGCACTAAATGTCTGGCCGTGACTATATAATGTGCTTTTTTTTTCGTTTCAAAGTCTTGCCTCAGTGTTCACATAACATATATGTGGATACCGAGGCTAAACTTTGAAAAACAAAACAAAAACAAAAAGAGGCTACGTTATACAGTAAGAGGAACATCTCAGTAAATACTGCCTTGCCTGACAAGGAGCACACATGCAAGACACTCTCACAGGTTTAATGCTTTCAGCATGATCGGGGCAGTTGGTGGCCAGCACATGCAATGTCTGCCGGCTGCTGGCCATGTCCCGATCTGTTGCAGGCTCCGGTTTGCATACCTGCATTTGTATATATGGAACTACAAGGTCAGTGCTTCTGTGGGACCCTTCATAAGCACTAGTAACATATCAGGTAAACCCACAGTTGTTCTTTAAAAAGCAACTTTGCACTTCACCATGTACTTTCAGAAACACTGTTTCTGCTATTATAATAATTCATTAGAAATGCTTTATTTTTTCTTTTATTTTTCAGTTTTCTTTTCTGGGGTTTATAATACACCTCAGTGGCCTGCCTAAGAAGTGCGAGTAAAAAAAGCATTCGACTACCCCAACCGACCTCACTGTGCCTCTGATTATGACTCCATGGTGCTTACCTTGACAACAGGCTGTGATGTCACAAATAGCAATCTGAAGTCATTTGGGGACAGTCAGAATCTTTTTGAAAGGCACAGTGAAACAAGTACAGCACTTCCTTAAATATTAGTAGGCAAGCAACACATTTTAAAACATAATAATTGTAAATATCACAGTCCCAAACCCAACGCCCCCTAGCCCCAAGTCAGTGGGTGATACATACCCCTTTGTTCACTCATGTCTGCTGTTGTCTCATTCATGCAAGTAGTCACTATAGCTATGCAAGCTGCATTATCAGTACTGTAGTGCAACAAATACAGTATCAACATTGTGACCTGTACAGCACAGTGACTGGACTTGTGTGAATTTTGATGCCAGCCAGCAGTGGAAGTGAACAAAGGGGGTAACTGTTAGCTTCCATCTTGAGGAGGGGGAGTTGGGTAGGGAAAGCAGAGACTGGCAGGGATGGGCAATATGGTTATGATCGGGAGAGGAGTCCCCAAAGCACCCACCACCACCACCCTCACACAATCCCACTGTGTAAAATAACATCTCAATTATGCAAAAAAAACGCGACTGTTACCATAACAAATAACACTATATACAGAGATATATACAGGTATGTACCTTAAAAAGAACCCCATAGTAGCCCAAACTTTCATACACATTTACTGCTTTATTTAATGTCCCATATAATTTATAGGGCCAATGGTCACTATTCTGCAAGAAAGAAGGCAAAAACACGCTATGCCATCGATTTGTTATGGTAACAGTTGCGTTTTTTGCACAGTTGAGGTGTTATTGATTAAATTGTTCGCCTAATTGTAGCATGTGTTTGCCCGAGCACTTTATTAGACTGTAAGCCCTATAAAAGGGGTGAGGGATAAATGAATGGTTAACCTCTGATAACGCTCCACCCAGACAGAGCGAAACGTGGTTTGGTACCCAGTGACTGTTAGCTCTGACTATGTTGTGCATAGCATGATTTTAATGGTTTGATTTTGCACTCTGACTTTTTGTCTACTTGCTGCATACCTTGTAATGTTTTTGGAATTTCTTCATATGGAACATAGTATGAGATATTAAAAGTTTTTAATCAAAAGAAAAAGCTTTCTCCTGCTTCCATTCTTTGAAGTGCACTATACGTCCGGGATAAAAGAGAAAGTGCTTTTGCAGTAAAAACGTTCAAATTTAGAGTCTACAAGTTGGTGCACCTTCGTAATGGGGGAAGTTATTTTGTGGATAATGGTGGCACTACTTGTTTTAATTTAGACTCGAAGTGGAGCACCCAGATTGCTGTTTTAATTTATACGTATTCTGTATTACACTGTATCTGAATTTTGCTACCCCTTTCTTGTATTTGTATGCCGTATACCCGGGTCGCACATGGAAATGAGCTTCTGCTCAGTGTGCCTCTCCTAGTTACCAAATTTTAAATAAATAAATAAGTCCTATAAGACAGCACACTGAGCAAACCATTGCACGGTGTAATCGGCCCTGTTACAATATCCAGCCCCGTGTTCTTTAATCAGCTGTTTATGTTATTGAGAACAGTTTGTACCTAAACCTTTTTATTCTATTTTAGAGCCCCCATTTTTCTGTCTAGTAATATGCATTTCCCCCCTCATTTTGAGTCTGTCTGCTGAAGCACTTATTTTTAGACTTGAAATAATTAAAGGCTAGCATAATTAAATATGACTGCTGCAAGGTTCTCATCAATATTCTCTGCTGTATCTAAACACCCATTATTTAATATTACATTTATTGAGACTAAGATGAACTAGTGGGCAACATACACCACTCCTGGACCATGTAGGGCACTGTGGACATCATGACTAAGTCCGGGCCACAAAACTAGGGCTTGAACATGATGAACCTAAACTGAAAGGTGGCACAATGTAAACGGACTTAACTGGACTTAGAAAGAAACATGGACAACAAGGATTGAGATCAGGTGTTGAAAAGGAGTGCCTAATGAAGTATATGATGTTTTAATATGAAGTGCTACTTTGAACAGATGAGTTATACATTTTACTACCATATACCAAATGCCAATAGCAAACCAACTTAATGCAATGAATCTTAAAACAATGTTCTTAAACTGTCATGCTATTAAATTACATCACAAGTCAGCATATTCTGCATAACAGCCAACTGAGTACAGAGAATGAATGCTGTGTAGGTGACTGTGTGTTATGAAGTTTTTTGGTTGTTTTTGTCCCATCAGCCTTGAGAGGTTTATGTGGACATCACATATCAAGGGTGTGTAAAAAAAAAATGTCATAAGGACACAGTTGCTTATGTGTTATTTCTTATAACAACTGGTGCAGGGACAGAAACACAGAAAAATAAGACAATCAGGAAATTACACGCAAGTCTTATTTTCTGTTTAACTCTAGGTAGGGAGAGTGAAGTGTGTGCGTTTCAAACACTGTAATATCTGGGTATGACATCATACCCAGTTATTATGGCGCTTGATCTCACAGATAATCAGTGTGATAACAGGGGGTTACCAGTAATTATATATAGGATAAAATGTAGGAGAAGTGTGTTACAGAATTTACTTACATACCGAGTTGTTGGATGTTATAAACCCGAGGGTTTGTATGAATGCCATCCAACAGCAGGGTGTGTTATCTCAGCTTGCACACACTTTCTCCCATATTTTATTTTATATAATTGAAGGCCCGCTTAGAAAGTCTGAAGTCGCTTTTTGTTTTTTTGAATTGTGTTGCGGTTTTCCTGCTCTTGTCTTTCGGTTTCATTCGGTGTTTGGAATCGGCTTTTTTTTTCACTTCTAGGCTATGAGAGGCTGCTGGAGGCTATTTGGTATAGAGGCAACCCCCGAGAAGTGTGTATTTCAGTCAGTGCCGGTTGAGGTGACAGGGACAATTTGAACGTCGCACTATGTTTAGTCTCGAGTGCTTTGTTGTTCAAAGGGAGCGTGTGAATGCTGTAACACCTACTTAGGTGTTACAGCATTTAACACACGGTTGTGGCAATGGGAGAAAACGGAGACCATTAATTATACATGAATTATGTATATTTTCAGTATCCAAGCAAAGCAAATGAAAAAAACAAAATTACACTTTAAGTGAATTTAGGACATGTTCCTATCAGCCAGATCATAATTTTAAGAATCTGGAGACTAACACTATATCTTTTCTCACACTGACAGCTGTTTACCATAAAATCAAAGAGCTTGACCAGTCAGAGAGTGAAGCAGCAGGGGATGCTGCTTGCTACGCCTGCAAGTTCACTTGGATTCCAGGACTGCCAATGGGTGCTGCCAGGAGTGGCAACCCAGTGGACATGCGTCTCCTCTGCAGAGGCTTGTCTGCTCTTTATGTGCCCTCTTTTGGCCTGGAAGGAGCACAACACAATGAAGGCTCATTCTGGACGAGATGTCACTGGCATTTCCCTGCAACCCACTGTGATGCTGCCAGCCCCTCTACCTGCATCCTCAGTGGGAATGAGGGCAAGTCAGAAATGGGTGGGGCCTCAGATGGATGAGACTGCCATGTTTGCACAGCCCCACACATACACCCAGTTAAGGCATTCCCAAGTTGATCAAGAGGTCTGTCTCCACCACCAGAACCCGCTGCCTGATGGCCCCCACCAGTGAGAAGAGCCACTAAAGGCCAAGATGGAGGACCCTCTGAAGGTAAGCGCTCAAATGAAGGGACAGGGAGGCAGTGGTCAGCCTGAAGGAGAATATGAGAGCTCCATCAGGAAGGATTCAAAGCAGTACTGAAAAAAAAAAAGTCTAGCTGATCAGTAACAGCTTAGAAAGTGACACCATGCAAAGTAGTTGCAAACTATATTGGTTAATCTTTTACGGAACAGTCTTTTCACAGATATATTATCTGCCCCCCTTGGTTCTCATTTTTAGTAAAATAAGCTGAAGACTTGGCATTTTGGCAAGCTTTTGAGAGTTTTTAATTGTGTCTACTGTCTATTTGCATTTTATTTGGAATTATTTATGTTGCTAATTTATGTTTTTTTTCTTGCATCATGTGTATGTTGCATCATGTGTATTTGTGTTGGTATTTTATGGTGTCTATTTTATGGTTCTATATACTGCACCTTGATTTTTAGAACATTATTTATTTCTTCCTGTCTGTCTGTCTATCTATCTATCGGCTCTCCCGGCACTTAATCAAGACAGAAAAGCCATTTTCTGACTTGTTCATCTGCAACCTGATTTGCCTGCAAATGACTGCTCTGTTATCCCTCACCAAACCATCAAATATGAAGGCAGTCAGAAATGTATGCTGTGTTATAAAATGCTATTGGAAAAACCATAAACAATTGGGTAAAACACATCCCATGAACCTGCACTGAAATGCTTTATAAAATTACTTTAAACATGCATCCAAATTGGATTAAACTGATCACATCCATTAGCATTAATTTCACATTACTGACTGGTTCAGAGCTTCCTTTCTTATTTTCTTTGCTTTTTAAACTATTTAAGCAATTTTGTGAGTGCAATACCCACTCAAAGACAGGCAGTTGTGCAGACTTCATACACTTCACTGATGCTTGATGACACTTGGGCACCTCACAATGCACCCAAGACATGTACTCAATCTGCACAACTATTGTGAGTTACTGCTTACTTGACCCGGCATTCCTGTTGCCTAATTAGCTTTCCTTCTGCTAATGAGGAAAGTCAAGGTAATTAACAGTGAGACATTTGCACACAATAGAAGTGATAGCCTTAGAGTAAATCAAACACCTACTTACAATAAAGGCAATTGCAGAAGTGTAGACAGAACGCCAGTCTGATAAGGCTGAGAGGTTCTTCAGAAAATTTGTGACGGGTTTGGCACCTCTTTCTATTGGAAATAAAAGCAGTTTTGTGTATTTGTTTAAGCAGGAGGCAGTGTGGTCTAGTGGTTAGCACTGCTTTGGAACCTATTTTCAGGTTCAAATCCCATAGATCCAAATACTCATGATGTGACCTTGTGCAAGTCACTTAACCTCTCAGTGCTCCAGATCACTCACACGTGTAGATAAATAGTAGGACCACACTGGAAGCTAGATGTTGCATCTTATCTGGGCTACTCTGGGTAAATATTTATTCATTTATTTGTGTATTTATTGAATTCTGATAACCAGGTAGGCCCACTGAAACCAGAGGTCCTTTTTTCACAGGTTATCCAGTATTAATTACAGGCAGATATGGAAACAGTAGACTGATTCAATGTTGGCTTAATTACAGACAGATATACAGACAATAGATGGATATGATGCATACAGTACATTATAAGGTATTGCGTACTCTCACAACCTTTGCCACCTCTACCCCACCCATTCTATATACTACCCCCACTCCCTACCCACCCTCCAGCACCCTTACACCACTAACCTCCTACTATCACATCTCCTCTCATGCAACCCAGTAGGGTGCCCTAAGTTTGACTCAGGAAATTACTTGCTGCCTTTTATCCTAAATTTGGTCTGCTCATTATCGGAACTCTGTCTAAAAATGTACTACTGTATTACTGTATCTTACTGTTACCCTGTCTAAAACATGTACTACTGTTTTGATGTACCTTTGTCCTGGTAACTGATGTGGAACCCATAAATGAGCAACCGGTCACGGGTGTAATCCAAGAATTCAATAAATAAAATAATAGTACTGATAGGGAACATATAAGGCAGTACAATTAACTGGAGAAACTTATTTCAACAGTTACCATAGTTGTGCAGAAATTGATTGTAACGGTTACATTTAGAAAAGGACTTTAATAAAACATTGAAAACTTTTTTTTTTGAACAGGGATGTGGATGCATCTGTTTTGTGGCTAGGAAGGGTGCTATGATGATGTCACTGCTTCACCAGTGTCAACAGTGTGCAGTGGCAGCAGGTGAGAACAGTTCGGCTCTGCTGTTAGGGATCCTATTATATTCTGAAGAACATCCTGGATTCTATGTTTCAGAGTGTAACAAAAGAATCCAGTGCTTTTCCCTTATGATTTAACAGGATCCCTGTCTGTAGGAGCAGTTTGTTTTAACTTGCTTCATTGCACACTGTTAGAGCTGGTGTGGCAGTGATGTCATCACAGCACCCTTCTTGTTCACAAAATGGATTCCTCCATATCACAATTTTAAAAGTATTTTTCTGCCTTACTGAAGTCATTTTCTAAATATAACCCAGCAGTTTACATACTGAGTCCTCACAGAACCCTTTGCAATAATTGTAAAGGGAATTGTATGGATTCCCTTTAGGAGCCTGATGGTGCTGAGGAGTCATGAATGCCTTACCTCTTCCCACACCGGCAACCTGGGTTTGAGAATGGACACAGGTTGCTTGGAGATCAGACAGGAGGAGGACTGAGAGTCAGTAGGACTGCTCTCCTCCTTCTGGGAGCAGGAGATATCGAGCCTCACTGCTTCACTGCCACCTGGAGGAATCCAGGTGGTGGTGTGAGCGAGTCACAACCAGTGGGAAGGTGCACGTTCAGGGCACTGGGGGCATTTTCCATGGAGGCAGAGCTCGCACAACATGTTCATTGCACATCTATGCTGCCCAGGGGTGAAAACGTGAGGAAAAATGAAGGATGGGCTTCATGAAGCCCTGCCTTCATGCCGATGGCTCGCTTGGTCTCTCTGAATCTGGGGATGGTCTGTATTTGTGTTCCAAGTGGGGGAGGATGGCTCACCACCCCGACCTACCACAGGGGAAGGGGTCAGAAATTAGTGGATTAGGTCCCTCAATACTGGAGAAGACTCAGGACAGCTGCAGCTGATAGGGACATGGCTACGTACAGCTGACCATCCTGCCAAGGTGGATAAACACCTCTATGGGGAGAAAAAGCATAATAAAAGCACACAGTGCAGCACGGGATAAGGCACAGATGACATTATGATATGGGGAGACAGACTGGAGCAGGATTAGCAACGAAACATCTCTAAGAGCAACATGGTAAAAAAAAGACACGGAGGTATGGTTGTCATTCAGCAACAGCTTGCAGCTTTCTAGTAGAAAGGTTTTCACACCTTTTTTAAAACCCCCAAGGGAAGAGGAGTTTTGCAGCTCAGCTGGAAGCGAGTCCCAGTGAGGTGGTGCAGAGTACGCAAAGGACCACTTAGCCTTACTTCTTTTAACCCTGGGTACGTCTATCAAGTTAGCAGTTTGAAGAGTGGAGTAAACACCTCTCAGGCTTAAAAGCCAATATACCAGCTAGATTTGGCAGAGTATAAAATTTAAGGAGTGCCACTGTATTGCATATCAGGGGGTACAACATCCTCCCCCTCCAGAGAGGGCCAGTTTAAGGAGGAGGGAACCTTTTAGTGATGTTTACTTGGGGTGGGGGTGGGGGAACACTGGCTGCAAAACAGCTAATTATGTCGTACAAAACCTTGAGCCTATTTGTCTCAGAGTTCCTGAGGAACTTTAAAGTATAGAGGCACCATACAGCGGCATGGGGAGCAGGACACAGGGATAAAAACATTGCCGGGGTGGTACAGTAGTCCAATTTTTTTGGTGTATAGATTTGTTTTGATTTACATGAGGTGTAAGAGTGAATTCTTTGTCAATATAGATCCCAAGGTACTTTAGTTTGTCAACACTTTGATTTGTGTGACAGCAGGTGCTGCCTATCCGTACCAGGGTTTTTTGGGCCAAGGAGAATCACCTTTTTTTTTTTTTTTTCATTCAAGACAAGCTTGTAGTCACAGAACCATTTTTCTAAAGTACAGAAATCAGTGACAAAGCTGCCCACTGGTCATATTTACATCAGTGGAGCTTCTACACAGAATCACATTGTCTGCATAAAGTAGTAAGTTTCCTCCACCACAATTTTTAGGCACGTCATTGAGAAATATGGAGAATAGCAATGGATCCAGGATAGACCCCTCTGGGGAACATCACCTGTGACAGGCTTCAGGCAGGTGTGGATACCCTTCCATTTAACCTCCTGATACCTGTTGGTCAGATAGTGCGTGAACCAGCTACTTGAGATGTGGTCAAATCCCAGGCATTTTAGTTTATAAAGGCGCAGACTGTGATCAACCAAGTCAAATGCTTTTGTGAGGTCAAAAGAGACAGCTCTAGTCAGCATCCCTTTGTCCATTGCATTCAGTACATCGGTGGTCAGTTTAATTAGGGCAGTATCAGTACCATGTTGTTTTCCACAAAGTACAGTTATCTACTTACCGTAACAACAGATCTTCAAAAGCCTCTCTTATCAGGCCACACCTATGGAACTACAGCTACCAGGCACTAGGAACGCATGGAAATTTTTTGCTTGCAGTCCGCTAGGGGCCACTCACGACAACATTCTATGTTGGCACTTCCCATATAAAAGTGGGCAGCACATTCCTTCCTCAGTTCCCAGTCAGAGATCATGCACAGAGGACCTCCCTCTAGGGAACCAGGAGAGAACTTATGGTTCCAGCTACCAGGCAAGTCTGGTAATAGAACGTAGACTGTCCTGGAGAAAGAGACAGGAGTTACAGAGCTCTATGTCTTTATTTTTTATTTTATCACATTATTTATACCACCTCCGTGGACCTGGCAGGGGCTACAACCCCCACTCCCCGAGGGGTACATCCTCTGGCCCATTGGAGCCATCATGGGTCCTGCCGGGTCCCGGTATTTTCCCTCTGTTTTCTCCCTCCGCATCCCCCACCCGTGCAATGGGCGCAGCAGCTGTCTCCACCTCTGTGGAGGCAGCCAAGCACCCTGGGTGTGGGCTGAACCCCTCTGGTTGTGCTGATGCATGCAGCACAAACCCCTCACCTCAAGAAAGGAGAGCAGTCATCCGTCTGCTCAATCCTTACCTTCCAGACTGACCCCCGAATGACCAGAGTCCATTCCCGAACCCAGGTCGCTGGCATGCTGCAAGGTGTGGCATCCAGTGCCTCAACCCTCAGTGCCATCGGGCCAGCTTAGAATTCTATGTCTTAGGGTAACGGAGGGTGGGATGGCATAGCCTGATGAAAGACATTCTCTCGAAGATCTGCCATTATGGTAAGTACGTAACTGTTCTATCTTCTTCAAGGATATCTCTTTCATCAGGCCATACCTATGGAATGAGTACCAAGCAGTACTGAAAATAAAACAGTCTGTGTGGGTCGAGTTTACAGGTCTAAGAATGAAGGCCTTGAAGCATGGCTATGCCAAAAGATGCCCTTTTTTGAGAAGCAATTTCCAGACTGTTACATTTACTGAAGGTATGGATAGCACACCAGATGACAGCTGCACAGATATCTACAGTCGACACAGTTCTGAAACAGGCAACAGAAGTGACCAGGCCTCAAGCTGAATGGCCACAAACAACCCTAGGAAGTTCCTTACCATACTTCCTGTAACAGAAAGTAATACAGTTAGCCAACCATTTGGACAGGTACTGTTTAAAGGCACACCCTCTTTCCCAGAGGCGAATGAAACAAAAAGCTGTAATGACTTCCTGCAGTCCTTAGCACAGTGTATGTAGAACCTGAATATTTTATGTACATCTAAAGTATGGAGCAATGCTTTCCCTGGATTGGCATGCTTGGGAAAATAAACTGGGAGGTGGATGGTTTGATTCAAAGTAAACTCGGATACCACCTTAGGAAGAAATTTAGGATTGATAAGTAAGGTCCCATTATCTTTGTGGAAAATCAAATAAGAAGGCTCACACACTAGAGCCTGAAGCTCTGAAATCCTTCAAGAAGAAGTAATAACTTAAAATAACACTTTCCAGGAAATGAAGCATAGGCCACAAGTTATGGCTGGGTCAAATGGAGCTAAAGTAAGCTTCTCAAACACAAAATTCAGGTTCCATGTCGGGACTGGACTGTGGATAGGAGGCTTCAAGTGCAGAATGCCTCTCAAGAACATGTAGGCCACCTCCAGCTGAACAACCATATGACCATCAATAGGCACACAGAAGGTTGAAATGGCAGTCAAATGTACTTTGATAGAAGAGTATTGCAATCCTGCATCTGCCAAGGACAGCAAATACTCCAGAGCCTGATTTGCCAGACATATAAAAGGATCCAGTTAATGAGAAGCAGCCCACATAGTACACCGCTTCCACTTCATGGAATAAGTGGCTCTGGTGGAAGGTTTTCTGGCAGCCACCTTTTGAGATCATCCCAAACCTGGCAATGGCTATGTCTTTGGGAGCCATGCGTGGAGATGGAGAGACCTGAGGTCCAGATGAACCAGGGTTCCCTGTTCCTGTGATAGTAAGTCCTTGCACAGGGATAAAGGCACTGGTGGTTCCATTGCCAATTACTGCAGTAAGGGGAACAAGATCTGATGAGGCCAAAGGGGAGCAATAAGTATTACAGTTTCTCCGTCCATCTGGAGTTTGATTAACACCCTCTGGATTAGAGGGAAGGGAGGAAAGTTGTAAAGAAATCTCCCCTTCCAAGAGATGGACTATGCGTTTCACCAGAAAACTCCAGGCCCTAGCATGAGCGAGCAGAAAAAATGAGAGTTTTTCATTGTGTGGGGACAGGAAAAAGGTCCAATTCTGGACGACCCCACCTGTCGAATAGGTCTTCTGCTACAGAGATCAGCAGTTCCCACTCATGCATTCTGGACTGCAACCTGCTTAGCCTGTCTACCAAGACATTCTGAATGCCTGGAACATGAACTGCTGCCAGCTCTAGACCGTGTTCTAGAGTCCAATACCAAACCTTCATTGCTTCCCTGCATAGGGGATAGGAGTGAGTTCCTCCTTGCTTGTTTATGCAGTGTACCACACTGATGCTGTCTGTTTGCACCAGCAGATGTCCCAGGCATAGAAGGGTCCGGAAGGCTTGTAGACCATACAGAATAGCCCTCATTTCCAGGACATTTATGCGGAAGGTGCTCTCCACTTTTGTCCATGCTCCCTGTGTCTGATAAGGCCCTTGATGTGCCCCAAGCCCATCCCCGAGGCATCCGTAGTGAGGATCTGATGAGAGGAGGGGATCAGGAAAGGAACCCCCTTTCATCAAATGGTTGGGCTCCATCTACCACTGAAGCACCTTTCGGGCAGGAGAGGTTACTGAAACCTGCTGCTCTAAGTCATCGGTGTGTTGGTCCTACTGGACTCTTAATGTACATTGGGGAATTTGCACATGCAGTCTGGCCAGTAGTACCATAACAACGGCTGCTGCCATCAGGCCCAACAGTCTCAGGAATGTCCTGGCTGTGACATACCTGTTGTTGTACACCATCTGGGCCTGTGCAATCAGGCATTCGGCCCTGTCCTGGGGCAAGAAGGCTAAGCCTTGGACTGTGTCCAAGATGGCCCCTACGTACTGCAGGTGCTGACAGTGGGTCAGTATCGATTTTGGCACACTGACCATGATCCCAAGGGCATCGAACAGTCGTCCGGTGCATGTTAGGGTCTGGTAAAGCAGCTGTTTGGAATGAGCTTTGAGCAGCCAGTCATCCAGATAGGGGAAGACATATAGTCCTTCTCTCCTAAGGGCTGCTGCCACTGCTGCTAAGCATTTGTCAAAGACCCATGGAGTAGAAGATAAGACAAAGGGCAGTACCCTGAACTGATAATGTTCCCACCTGAAAAAGGAATATGAGGTACTTCCTTTGAGGGGGTACAGATCCTGATATGCTGGTAAGCAACCTGCATGTCTAGGGAACAGATTTAGTCCCCTACCTGCAGTAGTGGTAACAGACCTTGTAGAGTGACCATTCTGAACTTCTTGTACTGAATAAAGAAGTTCCGTTTTCTTAAGTCCAGAATGGGCCTCAGATTCCCCTGTACATTTTGGGACTAGGAAGATGTGAGAATAGAACCCCCTGTTTCTTTGTTCCCAAGGAACTGGTTCTATGGCCTTTTTCTGAATCAGGGTATGTACTTCCTCTAGCAGTATTGGTATGTGTTCTGGAGGATAGGCCAAAAAGAGTTGGTGGATGGTCTGGAGGTAACTTCAGAAGCTCTACAGCACAGCCCTGTTATATTATCTGCAGGACCCAAGCATCTGATGCAACCTTCCTCCACTGGTCAAAGTGGAAGGAAAGGCAACCCCCTGCCACCACTTCCAAAGGTATAGGTGGGTGGGGGTCTAGGAATGAGTCATGCAGATCCTGCAGCTGCAACCGTGCTCCCACCACTAGGGGCTTTCAAGTGGGCACCTGGGGTATGGTCCTGGGGCAGGCAAAACTGATCCTCCTCTGCTTTTACTTTGTTTGGCTACTGAACGGTGCCTGTTGCTGGCCGGGTAAAAGGGCACCTTCTGTCTACTTCTTGGTTGTGTGTGGCAGAGGGAATGTACAGATTTTAAAGTCCTTCCCGAAACCTGTAGGTTCAAGAGGATATTCTGAATGTCTGCTCCAAACAGCTTGTATCATCCGAATGGGGCATTTAGGATGGATTGCTGCACATCACTGGCAAATACTGCCACCCTCAACCAAGAATGTCATCTCAGGCAGACAGCAGAAGCAGCTGCTCTTGCAGAAGCATTGAAAATGTTGTAAGTAGACCTTAACAGGTGTTTACCAACATCTGCCCCTGCCTGGAGGGACTTTAGCATCCCCTACTTAGGAGTACCCTCTGGTAGAGCTTGGCCCACTGCCATGACCCTCTTCCAGAGGGTGTTCTGGTATTTTACCATATGGGCCTGATAATTTGCAATTCTCAGGTCCAAGTTAGCAGAAGCACAGGTCCTCTTCCCCAGGACATCCAGTATCCTGGACTCCTTGTCAGGAGGGAGAAAACCGAGATGTTCAGGCACTTTACATCTATCATGGGGTGCATTTATCACAACTGAGTTAGCCTCAGGTTGGCCTGCAAAAAGAGGCTTCCCTGAGGAGGCCTGGTACATTTTGTCTGCCTTCCTATGAATGGCAGGAATCATATTTGGTCTGTGTTAGACAGCCAGTGTGGCATCCTCTAGGGCAGGCAGAAGAGGAGGAATAACAAAAGGTGGGGAGTCAGGTAGTTCTAAGAACTCCAAATTCCTTTTAGTGATATCTTGCTCCTCAGCTTCAAACCCCATGGCAGACTGAAGTTGCTGCATCATGGAGATAAACTAGGGGTCCTCCGGAGGGGACCTCGGTGTTTACACAATGGAGTCCTCACTCCCTGTAGAGGGCTGCTGCCACTGCTGCTAAGCATTTGTCAAAGACCCATGGAGTAGAAGATAAGACAAAGGGCAGTACCCTGAACTAGACCTCTCATAAAAGCTCTCCACATACTCTTCCGCCTCCTTTTCTTCTTGCATTATGAGGCCAGAGTTATATTGCTGATCCTCATCAGTGGTTACTGTAGGCCTCAAGGAGGGAACAAAAGAGGTCGTCGACTCCCTGGAGGTCAACTGGCAGATCAACTTAACAGGCGCTGACACTGGGGTTTGTCTGAGATGCTTGGCTGATGCCGCTCCTGTAGCAGCAGGAGGAGGTAGCAGGTGCTGCAGCATGTCCGTGAAGGATAAGGGCACTGCCTGCACGTCAGCGCTTGCTTGAACTACAGGCAAGGGAGGTGCCATCCCCATCAACATCCCTTCGCCAGATGTAATAGGCCTGATGGTGCTCACAGTCTGTCCCATCCCCAACCTTGTGGAGTCAATGGTCTGGGTGGCAGATGGCATCACTGCTGAGGAGGTCAACGTCGCCGAGGTGGTTGCTGTGGTATGAAGGGGCGACAGAGTGTACCAGGGAGGATTTTTCCTTGGTTCTCTCCCTCTCCTGGTGCTTATTCTTATGTTGCCCAGACGTCTTCTCCTGAGACATAGAAGAGTAGGAGCCTGAGGGATGGACTGGCAATGCGGTAGAGTTATTTTCCTGGAGCTGTTTCTCCATCCTGGCTACCTGCTGTTTCAAAAGGTGGGTTTCCAAGGTATTCTTTTGGCATTGCTGGGTAGCGGTATGGAACCTGAGGCAGATCTCACAGGCCGTAACGTTATGGGCCACACTGTGGCAGCACATGCAGATGTCATGCGAGTCACCTGAGTAAATCTTTTCACTGCATCTGCAGTATCTAAAGAGCTTTGTGGGTTCTTTAGATGACATACATGATGGTTATCACTTGTGAAAAGTGAGAGTGAACTAGGAAGAGAAATGTTCAAAAACACTGAGAAGCAGTTGACTGCAGCAGTGGTGCCTGCATGGAGGGTCTGACGAGTATGGTTGATGAAGGGAAAAGAATTGAGGAGGAAAGGGGCTGCCCACGTTTATATGAGAAGTGCTGACATAGGACATCATCGTGGGCAGCCCCCCTAGCAGACTGCTTGCAAAAAGTTTCTATATGGTCCTAATGCCTGGTGGCTATAGTTCAATAGGTGTAGCCTGATGAAAGAGGTACCCTCGAAGAAGATCCATGCTGCCTGCCTGTCTGTGAGTAGGAGATGCAGCTCTAGACAGTTTTGTATTTGACTTTAACAAGCCTCTCTTGTACCTTGGCCAGAGGACTAAGTAGAGAGACGAGGCAGTAATTTTCAGCCGGTTCTTTATGGCCTCCATTGTGGACATGGACCACAATAGCCACTTTCCATTTTTTAGGTATTTTGCCTTTAAGAAAGGATCTACAAGGCTGGCCTGGTGGCGCTGAGGGTTGAGGCGCTGGATGCCACACCTCATGCCACACCAGCGACCCGAGTTCGGGAGCAAGCTTGGGTGCTGGGGGTCGGCAGGGGAGGGATTGGATTGAGCGCCCGCTGGACTGCACTCCTATCCCAGGGGAGGTATTGGGGAGTCCGGCACTCTGGCGGCCCCTGGAGATCGGGGGGGTGTGCCACAGAGCACTGGGCTGCATGTACACAGCATGGCCCGACGCTGGCAGGGTCTCCGTGCACCGAGAAGTTGGGGGACATGCACCACGCATGGCGGGGGAGGGTGTAACAAGAGGGAAAAAGTCCTCTCCTGCTGAATAGGTGATGGCTTCTTCCAGTGCCGCCACCACATGCCCAACGCTGGTCTCCTGTCACTGCCCCTTTGATCTCTCCGGGGCTGTAGGGCCCTCGTCCCCAGAGAATCGTAACGTCCTTGAAGATCACGGGAGGCACAGCAGGCGGTAGAGTGGTCAAGCCAGTGGGTAAGCCTGAGAGTTTTGGTTAGGGGAGAGAGAAAGAGAATCTGCAAAAAAACAAAAAAGGATCGACTGAGGAGCAAGGTAACAGGTTGGGCAATCACAGGGACTGCAATTGTGAGCAGCCTGGGTTCCAAATTGTCAACCCAGCAGAACCACCAGATTTCATTTGTTTTAGTAAGGGGTACAATTCATGTTTCTGGATTACCCAGAGATTGAAACAGGGTTGCTGATCTCGTCTGTCATCCTGTCCTAGCAGGGGAAGGTGGGTCCAGTGGAGGCAGATTTGAACCTGGTGAGTTCAGTGAAGAAATAGATCAGTGTTCCCCATTCATTATTTTTGCGAGGTGGGCCACCACCCCATATTTTTTTTACCACCACCCTATATTTTTTTGCCACCACCCTATATTTTTATCCATTACTGATTGTTTGTTATAAAATCCTCCAAAATTGGCTTTTATTCATATCCTTTATTGCACTACTACCCCGTTCTGATACCAGTCCACTATATTTTACTTAAAATCCACTTATGCACATGTACAGTGCATATAGGAGGTCCAGAAAAGTAATGCACCTTTGGACTCGATCATCACTGCCACCACCCTATATTTTCAGACACTGAGGAACCCTGTAGATGAAGGCATTAGCTATGAAATGGGGTTCACCAATACTCTGACCATTATCTGTAACATCCCCTTCTGATGAGCAAGTATGCCCAGTCAATAAAAAGCTAATGTGCAACCAGAAACACTTTGGGACTGCCAGGCTTTACCCTGTATCCTCCGGATATATTTCCTCTTTGATGATTCTGCATCTTTTTTGCATAGACTTCTCAGTTCCCTATATTTAACCCAGTCAGCCTTAAGGTCTGTTCTTTTAAAAAGCCCCCAGGCTTTGTCCCTCATTAGCTTTTTTAGCTCAGAGACTATCCACTTATGACATTTACCTTTGACTCAGTTCTCAGAAAGGGGCATACCTATCAGCAACTGAGAGAAAGT
Organism: Neoceratodus forsteri; assembly: GCA_016271365.2. Lineage (NCBI taxonomy): Eukaryota > Metazoa > Chordata > Ceratodontiformes > Ceratodontidae > Neoceratodus > Neoceratodus forsteri. The sequence continues at coordinate 639,946,452 of CM028131.1, forward strand.
TATGAATAAAAAAAGTCTAGGGCATCAGCTATGGTAGGGAGCACTCTGGTTTGATTCACATTTATTTTCACCAGGGTAGATCTGAAAGACCAATCAAATTTGGAGAAATCTTGTGCATGAAAGATTTTAGGTTGTGCTTTTGGGGCATTTGTTTTCCATATACGGTATAGAAAATGAGAGCGTGGTCACTGATAGAGCCTGAAAACACACCAGTGGCCCTAATTCTGTCTGAATTGGAAACAACTACTGTACACAGTCAAGCAGTGAATAGTTACCAGTGCTGTTATTACGCCTAGTGCATTCACTAATGATTTGTATAAGGCGAGCATCAAGTAACTGGGCATGAAGCCCAAGTTCTGTATTACGCGCCCAATTTAGGTTGAAATCTCCAAGTACAATTAGTTCTCCAGGAGGCTGGTCAGCTAAGGCTCTGATTATTTCAGCAAAAGTGCCGAAGGCCACCCGGGGTGGGTTATAAACACAACCCACTTATAACAGTTTAGTGTCACTAAGTTACATTTTGATAAATAAAGCCTCACCCATAGACGGCCTGGTAGTGCTGAGGGCTGAGGTGCTGGACGCCACACCTCGCGCCATGCAGGCGACCCAGGTTCAGGAACGACCTTGGGCTGTCAGGGGTTGGTAGGAGAGGATCGAATGTCCATAGGACTGCTCTCCTGGGGGTGGGGTTACAGTCTTCAGTAGCTTGTGCAACCTCTAGCGGTGGATGGGGTCATGCACTGCGGAGACCACAACAATGGGGTATGGGAGCTACGGTGGACATCCTGTGGGCAGATGCAGGAGTGTGCATATTGCACGCTGAACATCACTGCACATCTGAGCTCCCAGGAAAAAAAAAACATGGAAAAACACTGGCACCCAAGTAGGCAAAGGTCTGCCCACCTGACCCATACATGCTCACTGTCGGGCCCACCCCGTCCTATCTCAGATTCCTTCATTTCACTTGGTGGCAACTTGGCCCTTAAGATGAGCGGGACAGTGGGTTGGATCTGGGCAGAGCTGGAGAGAGACCTATGGGACAGCAAAAGGAGTAAAGAAAATATAAAAAAAAAAAACCCAAAAAGAATCATCCACAAAGGTATCAAGGTTGCTGACATCACCAAGGGAGATATTTAGGGAGGAGCTGACACAGATTAGTACACCACCCCTGTTCTTGCCAATTCTGTCTCTCCTAAAGGCAGTAGTATCATTTGTAAGTTCCACTTTATGGGTCTTGACCTGAAGCCTTAGCCAGGTCTCAGATAATGCCATAATGTCAGGTCTATAGATATCTACCCAGCTGTTCGGTTCTTGCATTTTAGATCTTAGGTTACATTTAGGTGGATTAGCTTCAAGCCTCTAGTGTTAGCCCAGCCTGGATCAGTAGGGGAGCAGATCCCGTGGTTATAATGTGTTAAATAGTTTTAAGAAAAATAAAATTATTTATGTACATAAGGAGCTATCTTTTTTTTCTTAAAAACTGGACAGTTTACTTTTTGTCTTCTCAAAGTATTCCAGATAACAAGAGTTCAAGTAATTAGTGTGTTATGTTGACTTGCTGATTGTCATGTACCATGTTATAATAACTGGTGACCCCCATATCAACTCGCTTCAGACTCCTTATCAAATGCTGTAATAACACGGTATGATGTCATACTGAGTTATTACGGCATTTTCGGCCTTGCGCTGTCAGTCTCAAACCGCGAATATGGCCGTTGCTTTAGCGAGTGGGTCTGAGAGTAGCACTGTCTGTATTTCGTCAAGAAAGTGGATCCATGGTGCAAGGAATTATTGGGTTCTGGGGTATCAAGCAGTTCCCTGGTGCGAGCCAACAGTTCTGTGGCAGATTTACTTCTGCATTTTTTTTTTACATCTGGCCGGTGGAAAAGAAGGAAAGGGACCCAGATGCAGGAGGATGTAAGATACTGAAGAGCAAGCAGCTGGAGAGGCGTAAAGACTTTTTACACTGTGGCAGTTTGGCTATTAGTTAAAAAAACAAACTGAAGAGTTTATCTCATGAGAAAAGGCACAAGAATATTTAAATCAAGCAGTTTAGCATAGCACTATGTTCAAAAGTCTGCAGTTAAAACAGCGCTGTCATATGCTGAAAAATAAACGTGATTTTATTACAAGATATTGCATGTTTTTTTTCTATATTTTAAAACCTTGGATCAGTTATTATAAAAAATAAAGCCTGTGCTAGGTTCGTCTTATGAGGATTTTTCAGCACACCCTTGGTGTGCGATAATCTCGTAACCTTTTTGAGCTTCTCTCTCTCTCTCTCTCAGTTTATGGACCATCACATACCACAGGTTTGTAAAAAATCCTCATAACACACACCTGCACAGGCATTATTCTCTGTTTATCTACTAGGAGAATATATGATCTAACCCTCACTTGGTTCAACTGTCATGGTCCCTCCACTTCACAGTATGCTTATTTAAGTAGAAGATATGCATAGGCATGTCGTACTGTCTCCATTATAGCCACAGTAGATCTGAATCGCTTGGGCAACATCTGCAGAGTTCAGATAATTGAAATGCATTTTTTTAAACTTTATTTTAATAAAAATAGTGATCAATTCCCAGTGACTGTATGTGGGTTCGTTTTTATTTTTCTTTATTCCTTCTCTCTTTATTTGACTTTGGTAGAAAATAATCTTACAGGCTGTCAACAGAGCTTTGTGTGACCTTTTGTCGTGGGTTGCACAGAAAGCGTAAGTGAAGTGGATCACATTCCAGCTGAGTTTTGAGCTATTTTATGCAGCAGAAAGATTTTCCTTAGTGTGACAGGTGGAATCCATCTCATCTTCACTGTCTCCTGATCCTGGACTTCCTCATCCACGTGAAACTTTTCATGATCCACTGCTGAGAAAGCATGCCATCAGTCAGAACTGCATGCCTATTTTCTTCCTCACTGTAGTTTACATACAGTTTTAAGATCTCCTCTCTAACCTCAAGAGATAAGCTGAGCTATCAGTTCTGCAAGTTTGTTTGCAGTATCAGGTCGGCTCATCTACTGCATCACCCTGCAGCTGGTCAGTTTCATAGTTCATAGGCCAGCTGGTTGGTTACAGGCTCCTCAGCTGGATTTGGGTCTATGACCAATTTTGCCCAGGCTTTAACAATCATTTCTGGGTGAACATTCTTCTAGGCTTTAGCCCCCATGTACTGTAGATGTATTAACATTAATGCTTTTATTATCTCCTGCAAGGAATATGAATTGTTTGTCACATCCAGCACTGTCCGAAATGTTTTTTTTTTTTTCGAGAACTGCAGTTAAAAAGGTCAACAATTCCCTGGTTGATTTTGGATGTGGTGTTAGAAGGCAGAAAAATATAGGTTACTCACCTGTAACAGGAGTTCTAGGAATGGTATATGTTGTTCATCCACACTTATTGGCAGGTTCCTTGCCGCTTTAAATCTTGCTGGAAGGTCTTCAAGCTGGCTCCTCCAACCCACCCGGGTGGTAAAACTCTCGGCTCTGCCCCATGACGCCAGATCTAGCCTGCTGGAAGACAGGTCAGGGGTTTCGGCAGGCATATGCACCGTACGCAGCAGAGTACAGTAAAATAAATCAGGCGGGGGCAATAAATCAAGCAGGGGCAACAAAAAGAGGAAAGCAAGGACACTGTGAGTCACATTGTGTCCATGTCGCACTGGGCCCTTTTGCCTTTGTTGTTGTTTGCTATGGGGCACTGATGCCACCAGCCAGATACACAAATAAGAACAATTTTTCAGACAGGCGGAAAAACAAAGGAAGGAATATCACAGGAGGAAACTGATTACTTGAATTCAGAGATGGCAAACGGGGCAATAGTGTGGCATGGCAGTGCATATTTTGGTTTATGTTTACATAGCAGGGGGCAACAGGGCATCAGTTTTGAGTACAAGTTTAAAATTCCTGGCTACACCCTGAGCCAGGTTAGGCCAAAGGAGGTCGGAGAAAGTGTGGATGAACAACATATACCATTCCTAGAACTCCTGTTACAGGTGAGTAACCTGTATTTCTAGGGACATGGATGTGTTGTTCATCCACACTTATTGGCAGACTTCTAGCAGTTCTCCAGGAGGAGGGAGGCAAGGCGCACCCCCCCCCGATACTTACTTGGGAAATAAAGACTGGAGAACCGAGGCCCCAAAACCAGCATCCCAGCATGACCCAAGGTCGATGTGGTAGTGGGTAATTAAGGTATGTGCCAACTTTCAGGTAGCAGCATTGCAGATATCTTGGATAGGGACATCCCTGGAAGCAGCCACCGATGCAGCGGTATGGTGGGTAAAATGAGCTCTTATCTCTCTCTGGGAGGCTCCATGCCTGCCAACCTATAGCAGAGATCTATGCAGGAGGTGACCCACCCGCTCATCTTCCGCTTGGCTGCAGGTCTGCCAGGTGCGGCTTCAGCGTAGGTGACAAACAGCTGGCGAACCTCTCCCGAACTTCAGCCGTGATGCTCTTTAGGAAAGCGAAAATCAACTAGGGTCCAGTATGGAGCCTATATTCGGCCTCCAAGGTGTAATTGGGGTAGAACACCGGCAGAATCAACACCTGGTTAAGGTGAAGCTCCGACACCACCTTTGGAAGGAACTTCGGGTGGGGCGAAGGACAACCTTGTCCCTGTGGAAGACCAGATAGGGAGACTCAAAGGAAGCACCTGGAGCTCTCCCGTCCTTCTGGTTGACGTGATAGCCACCAAGAAGGCGGTCTTCCACAACAGGTAGGAGATATCATACCTGTGCATTGGTTTGAATGGCCTGCCCATGAGCTTAGCCAATACCAGCAGTAGATCCCACGAAGGTGGAAGTTCTTGCACCGGAGGTGATATGTGATCAAGGCCTTTGAAAAAGCGCCCGACCACCTTCTCCTGCACCACCGACTGCTTCCTGGCCCACGCTTGGTAAGCTGAGATGGCTGCCAGATGCATCTTACGGGTCGTCGACCGAAACCCTTGCTGAGAAAGGGACCACAGGTAGTCCAGAATGCTTGCCAAGAAACAGGAGGAAGGGTCCAGGCCCTTGCCCTGACACCAAATGGAGAATCTCTTCCATTTGAAGGCGTAGCATTTTCTGGTCGACTCCTTACGGGATGCCTCAACAACGTTGAGGACCTCGTCAGAAAGACCCAAGGCCTGGAACTCTAGCCGCTCAGGAACCAGGCCGTCAGGTGCAGGGATTGAAGGTCCGGATGGATTACCTTCCCCTGATTGACTGAGATCAGGTCCGGGCGGGCTGAAGCTGCCTCGGGAGCCTGGAGCTGAGACTGAGGAGATCTGGATACCAGAACTGTCTGGGGCTACCAGAATCACCTGCGCCTTGTCCCTCCTCAACTTGAGATCAGGAGAAATGGGGGAAAGGCGTAGAAGAGGCCTGGGGTTTACAGCCTCGAGACGGCATCCCCCTGCAGCGAGCCCTGCTGAGGGGGCCGGGCATGGAACAGTCTCAGCTTCGCATTCTCCTTGGAGGCAAACAGATCCACCTGAGGTGTGCCCCAGTGGAAGAAGAGATCTTGTACTACCTCCGGCAGGACAGACCACTCGTGAAATGCAGCCCCTATCTGGCTTAGGGCATTGGCCAGTGTGTTGGAGGCTCCTGCCACGTGAATGGCTAGGAGATCCGCCTCCAGGCTGCGCACGAGGGACCATATGTGGAGAGCTTCCTTGCATAACAGCATGGAGCGCGTCTCACCCTGGCGGTTCAGATAGTACATGGTCGTGGTATTGTCCGTCTGGACCTGAACCACTTGACCCCGTAGAAACAGAGCGAAGGCGGTGAGAGCTAGGTGGACCACTCGGAGCTCCAGCAGGTTGATATGGCATCAGGACTCCCAAGAGGATCGGAGGCCAAGCGCTCTGTGCTCCCCCAGATGGGCACCCCAACCCATCAGAGATGCATCGGTGGATAGAGAGACCGTCAGCTCGGGGCGGACGAACGGTATGCCCTCCTGCAGATGTGCCGGAACGGTCCACCACTGGAGAGCGTTCCAAATCTCCTGGGTCACTGTCACGGACTGGTCCAATGGATTGCAGCGTTGTGACCACTGGCTGGCCAGTCCCCATTGAAGGGGACGCATGTACCAATGGGCCCAATGGACCACGCTGGTGCAGGCCGCCATGAGGCCCAGGAGGCGCAGGAAGTCCCGGGCAGGTCGCACTTGCCCAACCAGAAATGATTGGGCAAAGGAGGAAAGAACCTCGGCCCTGTCCGCCGGGAGCCGTGGTCTGGCTCGAAGAGAATCGAGCTCTGCCCCGATGAATTGAATCACCTGCGTTGGCACGAGTTCCGATTTGGCCTCGTTGGAGGCCAATCTGAGAGCAGACCTGGAGAGCCAGATCCCTGGACCGCTCCAACTCCAGTCTGGAGGGGGCTGCAATCAGCCAGCCATCCAGGTAAGGGTACACCTGGACCCTTCGGCGCCACAGGAATGCTGTCACCACTGCCATGCATTTGGTGAAGACCCTGGGAGCTGGAGAGAGAGGCCGAAGGGCATGGCCCGGAACTCGTAAAGGGACCCCTTTGCCCTGAAGTGGAGGAATCGCTGGTGGGATGGACGGATAAGGACGTGAAAGAATGCGTCCTGAAGGTCCAGAGAACAGAACCACATGCCTCGTTCCAAGGATGGAATGATCTGTGCCAGAGTGACCATCCTGAAGGTTCGAGACCTTAGGAATTTGTTCAGGTCATGTAGGTCTAGGATGGGGCACGAGCCCCCCGTCCGTTTTGGGACCAGGAAATACCTGGACACAAACCCTGAGTCTGGTGGAGGTTCCGCCACCTCCCTGATCACCTCCTTCTGGAGGAGCAGGGCAATGTCGGCTCGAAAAGCCGACAGAGAGTACGCGGACCCCATAGCCCCCCATGGGGCGACGGCTCGATAGGGTGGGGCCTGCTCGCATTCAAGAGGAAGACCCTTTCCTACCACTTCCAGCACCCAGCAGTCTGTGGTGATAGTGGACCAGGTGGAAAGGAAGTGGCGAAGCCGTCCCACCACAGGAGGAACCCAGGGAGGAGTGACGAGTTTGGGGGTGACACCCCTCAACCCATCACTGGGCAGGCTTGGAGAAAGGACCGGCCGAGGGACCTCCTGGGCCTTTCCCTCCCGGCTTCCAGCTGGAGGAAGCTGCAGACTTGGCTCTGGGGTGCCAAGTGTGAGCCTGCTGGCCCTGATGCTGGTGTTGCTGGGCAGGACGTGCCACAGGGGCAGAATGCCTAAAGGGCTTACGCTGCTGCTGGCGGCCTTTGTCCTTCTGAGCAGACATGACAGAGTCCAAGGTGGCATTGCACGTCTCGATCCTCTGCAGATAACCTTCCACCACGGGACCGAACAAGTCGGTACCCAGGAAGGGAACATCTGCCAGCTAGTGCTGGGTATCTGCCGTTAAAGTGGAGATCCGCAGCCAATCTCTGCGGCGCATGGCCACTGCGGCCGCTACTGACCGGGCACAAGAGTCTCCAATGTCTAAAGCAGTTTGGAGCTGTTGCTTTGCCGCCACCCTTCCTTGATCCTGCACCTGCTTGACCGCTGTCTGGAGGTCAGCCAGGAGATGAGGAATCGCCTCATCCAGGGACCCCAAAAGGGCGTGGGAAAAGTGTGCCATCAGAACGGCCGAACTGGCCTGATGAAGGCCTAAGGAGGACGCAGCATAGACTTTATGCCCAGAGTAGTCCAGTTTCTTGGACTCTTTATTGGGTGGCTTGTCCACGTCCCGAGCGTTTTCCAAGCGCCGGAAAACACTGTCAGTCACCAGCCCCTCAGCAGAGGGGTGCTCCAAGAATCCGGAGAGTGAACCGGTGGGAACAGCATACTTTCTGGCCATCCTGGCCGAAGGTGCTGGACAAGAAGCCAGCTGGTGCCATAGCTCCAGAGCCAGGCCAACAATGGCTTCAGCCACAGGAAAGGCCTCCGTAGGGGAATCCCCTTGGTCCAGTATCTCCGTGAGGGGATACTTGGCCCGCTTTGAAACGGGTTCGAGCTTCATCCCAGTAGATTCTGAGATGAGCCGAAGCATTCCCAGGAATAAGGATGGGCTCTCATCCACCGATTGACCCCCAGTGGACTCCAGGTCGAGGGGCTGGAGAACATCATCATCAGACTCCGAGGAGTCTGCAAACAGCTGCTGGGGGCCTGAGCCACCCTCAACTTGTCCAGGCCGATCGTGAGTGAGGGTGACCGACAACCAATGGGACAACCCCTGACCCGACCTTGGTCGGTGCCCCAGTTTTAGGTTGTGGAGGCAGGGGTTCCACCACAAAGGGTGGTGCAGCTAGTTTCAGCTGAACAACCGGTGCCGGCTTCGGCTCCTCGATGACAACGAGGGGTTGTTTCAGCCACCCTGGTGACAGCCACTTAATGGCCAGGGAAGGCGACGGAGTTGGCTTGTTCCTGGTCAAAAGGAGCTGCTGCCACATCAGATCCTCATAGCGCCGATGCAATTTGCGCCAGAGCCTATCCTCCAAAGAGGACGAAGACGAGGATGAGCGGTGCGGCCGCTTTCCTTGGTGCTGAGACCAAGACCGCCGATGTCGGCGGGCACGGCTGGACCAAGAAGAGGTCCGAGACTGAGACCGAGACCTTTGGTGTTTCCGAAGGTGGGTCTGGGAGGGAGCGGGGGAAACCCGCTCTTCCACTGGTTCGGGGACCTTAACCGGGGACTTCAGCACAGGAGGAACAGGCAAGTCCTCGGTATCCACCAAGGGAACCAGTGAAGAAGGGTTGTCGGCTTCTCCAGTCGACAGCCCGTCTGATGGGTCCAGAAAAATCTCGACTGCGTCGACGGGTGTCTCAGCCGGCTGACCTGACGGGGACACCGTGAAGCCAGCGGCCTTAGCCGCAACCTCGACTGAAGTCGTGTGTCGACTGTCCGGGGAAGGGGACCTCTCCCGCTCCCACAAATGTCGACGGTGGGATGTACCCTTACAGTCCTTTTTCTTGGACCGGGAGGAATGTCCCGAAGGCCCCTCTCCCTTAGTGGAGAGGGACTGACAAAGCTCCTTGAATGAAGCCGTGTAGGAGGAGCCCAGAGAGAGCAGGATAAATGCCGCGATTGAGGAAGAAGTAGATACGGCCTGGGCAGCAGCCTCCTTGAGGGCGATCATTTGTTCAAGCTGTTCAGCCGAGCCCGCAGCCGCGGACACCGCACAACGGGCCTCCTTTGACTTTACCAGAGAAACACGCCTCTTGGGGTGCCCAAGTTGTAGTCTGGCAGAGCGATCCTCAAGAACATTGGCTGAGAAGGACTTGCACAATTCGCAGGCCTGCGGATTGTGATCGAGCCTAAGGCAGTAAACGCACGTGGAGTGCGGATCGGTCTGGGACATTTTCTGCCCACGAGGGCACCGCCGAAATCCGGGAGTCAACTTGTCCACTGCAGCCTTGAAGGAAGAAAAAGACTGAAGTCTAGTAAATTTTAATGTAAGTTTCGGTTTAACCGACGAGTTAGGATCCAGGCCTAAAACGTAGAGCGCAAAGGAGGGAACCTGAGCTTCCAAGCGGTAAGGAAGATCTGGCGTCATGGGGCGGAGCCGAGAGTTTTATCACCTGGATGGGTGGCAGAAGCTAGCTTGAAGACCTTCCGGCAAGATTTAAAGTGGCAAGGAACCTGCCAGTAAGTGTGGATTGAACAACATATCCATGTCCCTAGAAAAACAGGTTACTCATCTGTAACAGTAGTTCTAGGAGTGGTATATGTTGTTCAACCACACTGTTTGGCATGTCCCTTTCCCCTTTAAATCTTGCCGGAAGTCTTCAAGCTGGCTCCTTCCACCCACCTGGGTGGTATATACCCATGACGCCAGATCTTAGCCCGCTGGATGCCAGGTTGTGTGCATCTGCAACCGGGGAGGTCGGGTGGGTACGTGTGGATGAACAGCATATACCACTCCTAGAACTACTGTTACAGGTGAGTAACCTGATTTTCTAGGATCGTGGATATGTTGTTCATCCACACTGTTTGGCAGACTCCAAGCAGTTCTCTGGGAGGAGGGAGGCAAGGCGCACACCCCCTACTTAGGGAACAGAGACTGAAGAACTGAGGTCCCAAAACCAGCATCCTGGCGTGACTCAAGGTCAATGTGGTAGTGGGTAATGAAGGTGTTTGCCGACTTCCAGGTAGTAGCCCAACAGATTTCCTGGATAGGAATATCCCTGGAAGCAGCCACTGATGCAGCAGTATGGCAGGTAGAATGAGCTCTTATCCTGCTGGGAGGCTTCTTGCCCGCCAACTCATAGCACAGACCTATGCATGATGTAATCCATCTTGCTATGGTCCATTTGGTTGCAGGTCTGCCAGAAGCGGCTTCAGTGTAGGTGACAAACAGCTGGTGAACCTCTCTACGAATTTACGCCATCCTCTCCTTACTATAGGAGAGCGCATGTCTCAGGTCCAAAGTATGGAGCCTGTACTTGGCCTCTGAGGTGTAATTAGGGTAGTATACTGGCAGAGTCAATACCTGGTTAAGGTGAAACTCTGACACCACCTTCAGAAGGAATTTTGGGTGGGGGCGCAGGACAACTTTGTCCCTGTGGAAGACCAGATAAGGGGAGTCCACCGAAAGTGCCTGGAGCTCCCGTCCTTCTGGCAGATGTGATAGCCACCAGGAAGGCCGTCTTCCATGACAAGTGTGACAGCTCACACTTGTGCATTGGTTCGAATGGCTTGCCCATGAGCTTTGCCAATACCAGCAGTAGATCCCACGGAGGTGGAGGTTCACACACCGGAAGGGATATGTGATCCAGGCCTTTGAAAAAGCACCTGACCACTGTCTCCTGCACCAATGTCAGCTGACTGGCCCGTGCCCAGTAAGCAGAAATGGCTGCCAGGTGCACCCTAAGGGTCAATGACCATAGACCCCCTCTGGAGAAAGATCAAAGGTAGTCGAGAAAGTTAGCCACAGAACAAGATAAGGGGTCCAGACCCTTACTCTGACACCAAATGGAAAACCTTTTCCATTTGAATGCATAACATTTCCTGGTCGATTCCTTTCTAGATGCCTCCACTATGATGTAGACATCTTCAGAAAGACCCAAAGCCTGGAACTCTAGCCGCTCAGGTACCGGCCTGTGAGGTGCAGGGATTGAAGGTCCAGGTGGAAGACCTTCCCCTGGTTCAGAGATATCAGGTCTGGGCGTGTACAAAGCCGCCCCCCGGGGCCTGCAGCTGAGGCTGAGGAGATCTGGATACCAGAACTGGCATGGCCAGTCTGGGGCTACCAGAATCACCTTTGCCTTGTCCCTCCTCACCTTGAGTAACACCTTGTGGATCAAGGGAAATGGAGGGAAGGCGTAGAGGAGGCCTGGGGTCCATGGCCTCAAGAAGGCATCCCCCTGCAGTGAGCCTTGCTGAGGGGGGCGGGCATGAAACAGCCTCAGCTTGGTGTTTTCCTTGGAGGTAAACGGCTCCACCATTGGTTTGCCTCAACGGGAGAACAGGCTGTAAGCTACCTCTGGATGGAGAGACCACTCGTGGGATGTCTAGCCTAAGTGGCTGAGAGCATCCGCCAGCTGGTTCGAGGCTCCTGCCAGATGGATGGCTAGGAGATCCACCTCCAACCAGCCTAAGAGGGTCCAGATGTGGAGCGCCTCCTTGCATAGCAGACAGGAGTGCATGCTGCCCTGTTTGTTGAGGTAATACATAGTCATGGTATTGTCCATCTGGACTTGAATCACTTGACCCCGGAGCTGAGGAGCGAAAGCTGACAGTGCCAGTCTGACTGCTCTGAGCTCCAACAGGTTAATGTGGCATCAGGACTCCTCGGGGGTCCAGAACCCAAGGGCCCTGTTGTTCCCCATATGGGCTCCCCAGCCCATGAGAGAGGCATCGGTCGTAAGGACGACTGTAAGCTCGGGGCAAACAAATAGGATCCCTTCCTGCAACCGGTCTGGGGTGGTCCACCACTGGAGAGCGTCCCACACCTTCCAGGTTATAGTGATCATCTGATCGAAATGACCATACTGCTGAGTCCACTGGGTGGTCAGCTCCCATTGGAGGGGGCGCATGTGTAACCGGGCCCAACGGACCATCAAGATGCACACCGCCATGTAACCTAGAAGGCACAGAAAGTCCCAGGCAGGGCACAAGTGCCCAACTGGAAATGATTGAGCAAAGGAGAAGAGAACCTCCGCCCTGTCCGCTGGGAGCCGAGCTCTGGCTTGACAAGAGTTCGGCTCTGCCCCGATGAAGCCCATCCCCTGGGAAGGCACGAGTTCCAACTTGGCCACGTTGATCAGGAGGCAGAGTTTGGAGCAGGTCTGGAGGGCCAGATCCATGGACCTCTCCACCTCCTGTTGGGTGGAACCTGCCAGGAGCCAATCATCGAGGTAGGGGTAAATTCTGACACCCACCTGATGCTGGAGATGGGCTGCCACAACTGCAATGCATTTGGTGAAGACCTGTGGGGCAGATGACAGGTCTTACGGCATGTCTCAGAACTCGTACAGGGTCCCTTCAACCCTGAAGCGGAGGAACCGCTGATGGGATGGATGGATTGGGATGTGAAAGAACACGTCCTGCAGATCCAGTGAACAGAACCACATGTTTCGCTCTAAGGATGGTATGATCAGGGACAGAGTGACCATCAGAAAGGTGCATGACCTGAGAAACTGATTCAGGTCATGGAGATCTAGAATGGGGCACCAGCCCCCCATCCATTTGGGCACCAAGAAGTACCTGGAGATAACGCCTGAGTCTGCAGATGGATCTGCCATGAGAGCTACTGCCTCCTTGAGGAGGAGCTCAGCAATGTCGTCTCGAAGAGCTGACTGGGTGCATGCGGAAATCTGTTCTTCCTGAGGGGTGCGAGCTCGGCTGGGAGGGTACTGCTCAAATTCCAGAGGCAGTCCCTGACCGACCACTTCGTGAACCCACCTACCCGTAGTGACAGCGGACCAGGCAGAAAGGAAGTGGTGGAGGCGGCCCCCCATGGGAAGACCCAGAGCTGGCGTGATGGAGATAGGGGTGGTAACCCCCACCCCATCACTGGGCAGGCTTGGAGGAGGAGGATCCAGGACCTGAGCCTCAGCCTCCTTTGTGGGCCTGTTTGGGTCCAGGCTTGGGCCGAGGGTGCCAAGCTTGAGCCTGCTGCTGATGCTGAAGCTGCTGTCCTCCCTGGTAGGAGGACTGCTGGACCGCAGGAGAAGAGTGCCGAAAGGGCTGCTTCTTTTTCTTCTACTGGTTCTTGCTCAAAGAACTCTTGGCAGAAGTGGTGTCCAAGGTGGCACTGGACTGCTCTATGTGCTGTAGGTGACTGGCCACTCCCGGGGCGAACAAGTCAGTCTCAAGGAAAGGCACATCAGCCTTGTGGTGAGAGGCAACTGCGGCGGCCATCGAGTGAGCACAAGAATCCCCAATGTCCAGGGCTGTCTGGAGCTGCTGTTTGGCAACAGCACAGTCCTGATCCCGGACCTGTTTAACCGTGGTCTGCATGTCCATGGGGAGATGTAGGAGGACTTCATCTAATGACCCAAGAAGAGCATGAGAGAAGTGTACCATGATGACGGCCGAACTGGCCTAAGGAAGGCCCAAGGAGGAAGCCGCATAGACTTTCCCTGCCAAATAGTCCAAAAGCTTGGACTCCTTACTGGGGGGGTTGGTCAGTGTTGGTAGAACTGCCAGTATGCCTGAACACAGAGGCGGTCACTAGGCTATCGACCAAAGGGTGCTCTGTGAACCCCGCAAGGGGCCCCATGGGCGTACTTGCAGGCCATGGCAGACAGTGCTGGACATGAGGCAGGGCACTGCCATAGTTAAGAGTGCCGGACCAACAATGGCCTTGGGCACAGGAAAAGCCTCCGTCGGGGTAACCCCTCTCCTGAGATGTCCATGACAGGGTATTCCGCCTTTTTTTGGATGGGTTCCAGGGGCATCCCTGTAGAATCAGAGATGAGACTGAGGATCCCTTGGAAGGAGGAAGGACCTTCCTCCATCCGTGTGAACGGATGACTCATCATCCCTAGGATGAGAGTGGAGCCTGGTGACATCCGAGACCAAAGAGTCAGGGGCCGAGGGCGGTCCAGGGCAACCGTGACTGACAGACATCGGGGAAGCCCGGTATCTGGTCGGTCATCTTTGGAAGGAGCCCCGCCCACAGGCTGCTTAGGCAGCGGCTCCACCACTATTGGTGGAGAGACCGGAATAGGTCGAACCAGAGGATGGGCCAGCCCCATGGGCAGGGGAACCAAAGGCTTTGGTTTCAAGGGTTCGGCCTAGGAGGCAAGCGCCAAGTAATGGCCGGGGTAGGCGGCGAAGCCAGCTTCTGCCCAGACAAAATCAGCTGTTGCCACATAAGGTCTTCGTAATGCCGACGGAGTTTCCGTCGGAGCCTCTCCTCATCCGAGGAGGACGAGGATGACCTGTGGCTTCGCCTCTTTTTGGGGCGCTTGTGGCTCTTCCTTGGCCGTTTGCTGAGGGGGTCCTAGACCTCGACCGAGATTGGGCTGGCCAACTCGGTCGCTTGGGAGACACCAGAGGGATCGGTGAAACCCGAGGGTCCAGAACTGGGTCCTCGATGGGGAGACCAGCGGGCTGGGTCTCCTCATCGGGGAACACAAGGACCGGAGTCCTCTCTCCAAGGAGTTGTCGGCCATGGCCGGTGACAGAGGGTTGACTGGATCAGGAACAATCTCGACCTCATCAGCCACCTCCTCGGTCGTCTGGCCAGACGTAAGGTCAGTGAGGTTGAGAGTGCATGCACCTGGGACTGAGACCTCTCTTGGTCCCAAGAGTGCCTTCATCGAGACGAAGACAAGCTAGGTTCCTTGTATGTCTTGCGAGAGTGGGAGGAGTGCAAACCTGTGGGCTCCTCACCCCGAGTGGGGAGAGACTGACAACTCCTTAAAGGAACCTGTGAAGATGGAGCCCAGGTTGAGTGGAACGAAAAAGCTTCGATTCACCGAAGTGCGGGCAGCTTCTTCTTCGAGCGCCTTCATGCATTCCAGCTGCTCGGCGGAACCCGTGGCCGCGGAAACTGCCCACCTAGCCTCCTTGGACTTCACAGGAGGATTCCTTTTCTCCGGTCTCCTCAACTTCAAATGTGCCAGGCGGTCATCCAGCACATTAGGATGGAAGGCCAAGCAATAACTACAGGACGAGGTGTCATGGCCGACACCTAGGCAGTAGACGCACGTGTGATGGGCATCGGTGTGCAACATCTTCTGGCCGCAAGGATACCGGTGAAATCCTAGAGAAGATTTCTCTTCCATTTCAATTTCTATAGATTTGAAAGGAGTCAAGGGGAAGAAGAGTGGGAGGAATACATTCAAAAAAATAGGGAAGCAAAGAGGGCAGTAAGAGAGGCAAAGGCAGACATGAAGCTGCGGATTGCTGAAGGGATCAAATCTGGAGAAAACATACGAATATGACAGCAGAAAAAGGCCCAGAGGTCCATCAAGTCTGCCTTGAGTGCAGCTCGCAGTATGCTTTTACTGCAGCTGCCCCCCAGCTTTGCTTCCCGGCTCTTATCTATACTCTACCTCCCTTTGACTCTATCCCACCCCTTTAAAAACTGTCCACTGCCCTTAAAGCAATCACTTGTGGCAGTTTGTTCTACCCTTCCACCACACTTTCTGTAACATAATGCCTCATCTCCCTCCTGAATCTACCCCCTTCCAGCTTCAGATTGTGCCCCTCATGACCCTCCCACTCTTTAAGCAGAACAGTCCCCCCCGCCTTAACCCTATTTATGCCTAAGTATCTGAAGGTCTCTATCATGTCCACGCTCTCCCTCCTGTCCTCCAGGGAATACATGTTGAGCTCCCTCAGACTCTTCTCATATGGTTTAACACCCAGACCTAGGATCATCTTTGTCACCCTACACTGCACCCCCTCCAGAAGTTTTATGTCCTTTTTTAGGTATGGGCACCAGAATTGTACACAGTACTCTAAGTGAGGCCTCACCAGTGATCTGTACAGTGGCAGGATGACTTCTTCCCTTCTAGAGGTGATGTCCCTGGCAATGCACCCCAACATTTGATTGGCCCTTGTTGCTGCCCTCCAGAATTGTGCTGATGCCTTCAAGTCTCTGGTGAGTAGTACCCCTAGGTCCTTCTCTTCCTCAGAAATAGATACCTGCACTCCCCCCCAGCTAGTAGGTAGTCTTGGGGTTTCTAGTACTGAGTTGCCATACACTGGACCAGTGCTCGAGTTTTGCCAGATCTTCCCTGAGTTCATGTCTACCTTCCTCACTGTCCACTGCTGCATATATCTTTGTGTTGTCAGTGAACAGGCTGATCTTACGCTTGATCCCATATGCTATATCCCCGATAAAGATATTAAATAAACCGGGGCCCAGCACTGAGCCCTGTGGTACCCCAGTGGTCACGGACCTTGGTTTGGAGCGTCCCCCTTTACAACTACCCTCTGGTGTCTGTTCTGCAGCCAGGAATTAACCCATGCCATTAGCTTCTCCCTGGCCCCAGGTTCCTCAGCTTGCCCAGCAATTTTTTGTAAGGCACCAAGTTGGAGGCCTTACTGAAGTCCAGGTCTAGGACATCCATGGCATGGCCTCTGTCAACTGCCCTTGTGACTCAATCGAAGAAGTCCGTTAGGTTAGTCTGGCAGGGTCTTCCCGAGACAAACCGGTGCTGCCTTTCGTCCTAGAGACCATTTTTATTCAGAAAATTAATCAATCTCTCCTTTAGAATGGTTTCCATTAACTTCCCCACAATGGAAGTCAAGCTTACTGGTCTATAGTTCCCTGGTTTGTCCTTGGGTCCACTCTTTTGGAGGAGCACCATGTGGGCCATCCTACAGTCCCCGGGCATGCACCTCAACTCCAGTGAGGTGTTAAACAGGTCTGCCAAGGGGCCTGCTAAGACCTCTGCTAACCCCTTCAGGACTCTTGGATGTACTCCATCTGATCCCGGGGCCTTGTCCACCCTCAGGGCTTTCAGTCCTTTGAGTACCCTATCCACCTGGATGACACCATTTGTTACCTCTGCCCCCAACCCCCATTGCCCTCTCCTCCTTTCCTTTGTGGTATTGGCCCATTCTTTTCTTTGGGGAACACAGAACAGAAATACTGTACTTGCCGAGTGCCTCTAACGTGGCCCTCCACATTTTCTGCCCAACCCCCTTCCCTCTTGATCCAGGCAGTCTAGTCTTTGCAACTCCTCTTCTCTCTTATGTACTTGAAGAAATCCTTTTCCCCCTCCTTGATCCCCTGAGCCAATCTTAGCTCCCTTGCAGCTTTAGCTGCCCTGACCGCCTTACTCACCTTCCTGGATTTCTTCATGAACTCTCCTTTGTCCTCGCTGCGCCCAGTTTTCTTGTATCTGTTGAAGGCCAACCTCTTATCTCTCACTTTCCCTGCCACTTCCCCGCTTGGCCAGCTTGTTTTTTTTAGACCTGGATGGCTTACTCTGGGTCTTGGCAGGCACACGTGTTAGTTGCCTCTATCAGACCCTTCCCTTCCTTATGATGGACCATTTCTGTTCTGCATCCATCCCCCGGGCAAACTGCAGCAAACTGTCCTTCCAGGATGCTGCCCATCCTAGCGAAATCTGCCCTACTGGAATCTACCACTCTCGTCCTGGTCCTGGCTGTCTCTTTGCCCACATAAAGGTAGAACAACACTGAGCGATTACTGTTACCCACAAGAGGGTCCTGCACAACTACATCCTGGGCATGGTCTCTGCTGGCCAACACGAGATCCGGTATGTTACCCTCCCTGGTGGGCTCTGTCACCCCCTGCACTAGGTAGCTGTCCTAGCTAGCTTCCAGCAATACCTGTTCCCTAGCGTTAGAGGTAGCCAATGTGCTCCAGTCCAACCTAGACAGACTGAAGTCACCTACTATGATGGTGCTTCACTTGCGCTGATCTTTATGATTTGTTCCCGCAACTCCTTATCAGTTTCCTCATTCTGTGAGGGCAGCCCATACACCACCCCCAATCTAACCTTCCTACCCTTGGAATTGTGGAGCTATACTCACAAGGCTTCTGGCTTACCCTCTTCCCCTTCTTCCCTGGTACACAGTATCCCATCCCTCACATACACAGCTACCTCTCCTCCTTCCCCCCCCACCTCTGTCTTTGCGGTACACCCTGTACCCGGGGATCATGAGGTCCCAATCATGGTATTGGCTGGCCCACGTTTCCGTGATGGCTGCAATATCAACCTCCTCCTCTGCCATCATTGTCTGGAACTCCGCCACCTTATTCGCCAAGTTCCTTGCGTTCAAGATACTACTCTCCACCATGTCTCCTGCCCCTCCTTACCCAATCCCACACATCTGCTTCCGATCCTTTTTAGACTCCCCTCTCTTCCCTCCTGGCTACCTGGGGAGGCCCTCCAGCCTCTCTTATTTGGTGACTGCAACTTGCAGTCCCTCGTTTGCACACCCCTTTCTCAGTTTAAATTCATTTTGATCCTGATGTATTCTTCTATACCCTGTTTCAGGATTCCCGAGCCCTCCTTACTCATATGCAGCCTATGCGATGCACAGAGCACCTTCCTATCCCATGTCCCTCCTCCCACCTACTACTTCGTACCCCATAATTTCACATCTCTCACTCACCTATTTACTGAACTCCTCAAGTCTTTGTTTCCTAGCAAAGCTTGCCCTAGGTACTGGGAGAACCTCAGATAACACCACCAATCTCCCAAGATAACCTTCATGCAGATTCTTCCCACCTCCTCAAATCTATCTTCCACCTCCTCCCACTCTACTCCCCTCCAGGTCATTTGTGCCTAGGTCCACCACTATGTGCGGTTTGTCCCATCCCTTCTCTACACACTTTGGGATGGACTGCCCCACCCTCCCCGCTGTCATACTGGGTATACACTCCACCCAAGCAAGGCTTTTCCTTGCTCCCTTCCCCCCATTTCACCCCTTTCAGCATGGAATCTCCTCGGATGATTACTCTTTCATCTATCGCCTTTCCATCCACCATGAACTGCCACCCCCTTGGGTCTTTGGACTAGAGGTTCCCTTCCCCTTACCTGCCGCCCTCATCTTCTTTTTCCTCCCCCTCTGTTCCTCCCTCTCTGATCTCCCCTCGCTGCCCACCCTTCTATACCTCCTACCCAGCCCATCCACCTCCCCCTCAGTAATCGCCTTTCCCCGCTGTTGTACTTACGCCTGTCCTCTCCACTCCCTTCTGCACTAGTACCCTTCTGCTCTTGCACCTAGGTAGAATTCTAACATCACCTCCTGTTTCTCTACCTCCCCAATTGCCTTTTCATTCACTTGCTCACTGCCCCCCTCCTCAAATTCCCCCCCTCCCCTTTACATGATCTATGACTCCACCCCATCCTCCTGTTTCCACAAACTGGCTAGCACTAAGAACCTGTTCTTAGTCCCCACCCCCCTTGCCCGAGCCTTCTCCCATTGCCTTGTCCTTCCTCTACATTCCATGAACCTATCCCCTTTTCGTCCTCCCTTTTCCTCCGTTCCTCATCGCCTGCCACCTTCCCATACCTGTGCACCCTTGTTCTTGGTGAGTTGCTGCTCCTGGCCCCATTTTCTCCCCTGCCCACTCTGACATTTGTTCACTTGGTGTAGTGTTTGGTGGATCCCCTCCTTAACACCGTAGGCCCCTGCTGAACCCCTGCCCCCTTCAGTTCTCCTTCCCATCTCAATCTTCCTATTTCCTGCCTAAGTTGGTTTAGTTGCCTACACACTGGACACTCCCCCTCCCTCCACAGAGTCCCCAAGAATATGGCTGCCCCACACCCCTTGCAGTTCACCACCCTCGCTTCCCATTGTCCACTCCTCCAATCATCCCCTCCTCTCTCATCCCCCAGCACCAATGTCTGCCCCAGTTCCCTTGTTCCCACATCCCCTCTGTACCCCCTTCCTGCTAACTCCCGCTTTTATTTTTCCAGAGTGCTCCCTCTTACTCAGACTCCTGCTCAGCATGGCCTGTGGTCTTCCCTGCGGATGCCCTGCAGCCATCTCCTAGTCGGACACCACACTCCTGCTTTGTGGCACTCATGCTTCAGGGTTGCTTGGCCCCCTTGGAAGTTTAACTGGACCCCGGCCTTCCAATAGGCCCGGCTGGTTCACGTGGTCCCACTACTTCCTACCCTTACTGTCCCTCCATCTCCAGCCTACCTCCCTCCCTCTTCCCAGAGCCCCGATTTCCCCACACACAGTATCAGAGCATCAGCTCTGCTCCAGCCCCCCAGTGTGTCCACACACAGCACAAAGCAGCAGCAAAATCAAGTCTAAACTGTACCTCCCTCCGCTCCTCTCCAGCTGGCGTCACCACATTACATGTCCATTGCATTACGGATAAAAGGAAAAAAGAGAGTAGTTGATCGTTAGGTCAGTAGCTGGGGGAGGGTAATTGAAGACAGAAGGCCACAGTCCTTAACAACTACTTCTGCTCTGTTTTCACCAGGGAGGATATGAGCCCCTACCTGAAAGTGGCATCCATGCAGCCACTAGGAGGATCCCAGAGATGGAAACTCCAGCATTCACTAGGGACAGGGCCTGGAAGGGGCTGGCAGCCCTCAGGATAGTAAGGTCCCAGGTCCAGATAGGACGCATCATAATGCCAAGGGAGTTGGCAGAAGAACTGGTTGTTCCTCTAGCATATCTGTTCAACAGCTCACTGCAGTTGGGGGTGGTAGCTACAGACTGGAGAGTGGACAATGTGATTTCATTCTATAAAAGTGGGACAAGCAACAGGCAGGAAAATACTGGCCAGTTACATAGAACATAGAAGTTGACAGCAGATAAGGACCACAAGGCCCATCCAGTCTGCCCATTTCTTTTTCTACCTTATGAATGTGCCATCAGCCTTTGCTCTGTCAATGGCCTATCTATTCATACTCATCTGTATTGCTCCCTTATACCCACCCCATGCCCGTTTGAAGCCCTGCACTGTATTCATATCCACCACTTCCTGGGGTAGGCCGTTCCATGCATTCACCACCTTTTTTTTTTTTTTTTTTTTAATTTATTGTTTTTGCCACCACCCTAGCTGCCTGCCGCCCGGTACTTTCGGCCCAGTCACGGGCCATGGGCTTCCACTCCTCAGATCGGCCTCGGGCCCTCCCGATGCCCATGTGGCTTACCCACAGGCGGGCTGCGGCACCGCCTGCATGCCAGTCTTCGGATAGGTCAGAGGGCTGGCCTGAGGAGCTAATTAGCTGTGGCAGGCTTCACTGAGGGCGCTGCAGCTGTCTATTTCATTTTTTTTTCTGGCGGAGGCAGGTGGTACCAATGACGCGATTGTCTTAGCCTCCTGTACCACGCTGTGCGGTGACTGTGACCTCCTAGTCTCTGCCAGGGGTCATCGATGCTCCAGGCACTTTCCCCACCCTCCCCCCGGAGAAGGAGAGCAGTCCTTAGGACGCTCTATCCTTCTCCCCCGGCCGGCCCTCCAGCGACCCTGGTCTGTTCCTGAACCCGGGTTGCCGGCGTCGCATGCGGAAATCCAACTGCTGCGCCGACGGACCAGCTTTCACCAGCCTTTCTGTGAAAAAGAACTTCCTCACATTACCCCTTAATCGGCCTCCCTCTAATCTCATGCTGTGTCCTCTTGTCCTGCTATTTTTCTTATAATGAAACATGTTAGACTCTTTCACCTTGTTAATGCTCTTAAGGTGTTTCAATGTTTCGATCATACCACCTCTCTTCCTCCTTTGCTCTGGAGTATACATATTGAGCGCCGTTAATCTGTCCTCATATGTTTTCTGATGCAGTCCCTACACCATTTTGGTTGCCCTTCTCTGGACTGCCTCAATTTGGTTAATGTCCTTGTGAAGGTGTGGCCTCCAGTACTACACGCAGTACTCCAGATGGGGCTTAACCAGTGTCTTGTGAAGTGGGATTATTACTTCCCTCTTCTGACTTGTGATACACCTACTAATACACCCAAACATCCTTATCTACTGCTTTAGTGGTCTGCTTGGATGATTTCAGGTCATCGGTGATGATGACACCCAAGTCTCTTTCTTCCCTTGTGACTACCAGCAACTCCCCTCCCAGCCTATAGGTGGCTTCAGGGTTCCTCTTCCCTATGTGCATGATCTTGCACTTCTTTGCGTTATACTCCAGTTGCCACTCTTCTGACCATTTTGGTAGTTTATCCAGATCTCTTCTCATTCTGCCCACCCCATCTGGATCATCTACTCTGTTGCAGACCTTCGTGTCATCTGCAAACAGACAAACCTTACCCTCCAGTCCATCTGCCATGTCACTGAAGAGGACTTGCCCCAGAACTGATCCCTGAGGTACCCCACTTGTGACTTGCATCTCTTCTGACTGTATACCGTTTACCACCACTCTCTGTTTTCTGCCCGTCAATCAGTTTGCCACCCAGCTGACCAACTTCTGACCCACCCCAAGCCTACCCAGCTTATTAATCAATCTTCTATGTGGAACAGTTTCAAAAGCTTTGCTGAAGTCAAGGTAGGCAACATCTACTGCTCCATCACTGTGGGAAAACTGATGGAGACCCTAATCAAGCAGGATCTTGTTGACTACCTGGAAAAGAACGGTCTCCAGGATAGCGAGCAGCACAGGTCGGTAGCAGGGAGGTCCTGCCAGACCAACCTTATTGTCTTCTTTAACTGGGTAATGAGGGAGCTGGGTATTTTATTTATTGAAATGTTTCACTAGGAAGGCACACTAAGTGACAGGTCACTTGTCTCCCGGTGCGACCTGGGGGGGGGGGAGGGGTACAATAGGACTAAAACATTAAACATTCAAGTTACAAGATCAACATTAACATACAGTTCTAAGGCAGGTGTTACAAGCAGCGTTACAACAGTGTTGTGCATTACAGTAGAAAGAGTGGTCAATAATAAGTGCCGGGTTAATAAGTAAGCAAGTACTTATGTAAAAGTAAAGAAAAGGGTGTCAGGAAGGCGGGGGAAGACTCATGTTCAAGTTACACTCAAGTTACAAGATCAACATTAACATACAGTTGCAAGACAGGTGTTACAAACAGTGTTAAAACAGAGTTGTGCATAATACGTAGAAAAAGTGAATCAATAATAAGTGTTGGATTAGTAAGTAAAAGTGCTTACATGTAAGAAAAGGGTGAAAGGAGAGAGAAGGAGGGGCGAGGTGGAGGGATGTAAGGGGAGTGGAATAGATGAGGGATACAAACCCTTGGGGGGAGTAGGAGAGGGACCCAGAGAGAGCATTTGGCGTCCCTTACATTCTGTTAGAGATAAAAGGAGGACAGTAAAGGGGAGCAGTTTGGAGGAACGGGAGGAGAGCTAGAAATGAGTTAGGTGACAGTAGAGGGACAGGGTTTATCCAGGGCTTATCAGAGGGAATTAGGGAGTGATATGGAAGGAACAGCTAGGAGCAAGGTAATTTTTGAGGGCAAAGCTGATGGAGTAGGCAGAGGATGAGTGCTGGATTTGAAGCAGGAGTGAATTTCAAATTTTTGTGAGTTGGTGAGAGTAAGCGGATTGGCCGATTAGGGTGGAATTGCGGGGGACTACCAGGGTTCGGGAGTTGAATGAGCTAAGGGAATGGGGGGTTGTTATAAAGGAGGTGGTTAGGTAGGAAGGGAGCTCACCTAACCAGTGCTTGGATGTGAATTTAGAACAGTGGGAGAATCACCTATTTGTAAGAGAGGGGAAGGATAGGGCACTATAAAGATTGCAGTGTTGGGCGCAAGGGAGGGCATCCAGGGCAAAGCAGCAGAAGGAACCGAAGAGGGTGTCCAGTCTGGCCAGGAAGGACTTAGGGGCAGCACCACAGACTACGTCACAATAGTCAAAAATTGGCAGTATCATCTTTTGAACAAGTTCACACCTAGCCATAGGAGGAATGCAACTATAGTTCCTGAAAAGAGTCCACGCTTGGGGTACAGTTTTTTCTGGATGGCATCAATATGTCAAGAGAAGTTTAGGTGTTGGTCTGACCAAACACCTAAGTACCTGAAGGAGAATGTGTCCTCAAGTAAAGTCCCTTCAAGGGTGTGGAAAGTTGGTAGGGAGGGGAGCCTAGAGAGTCTCTGCCTTGAGCCAAAGGTCATGGAGACAGTCTTCTTGGCATTGAGGAAAAGTTGATTGTTAGAGACCAGAGCTGAACCTTGTCAAAGTGTCGCTGTAAGCTGGTTGTAACCTCAGCAGGACAGGAGGTGGATGCATACAGGACTGTATCATCGGCATACATATGTATAGTGGTGGAGGTGGCGCAAACAGAGGTAAGGTTGTTTAAGAAGTTGGAGAATAGGAGGGGCCCAAATACAGAACCCTGGGGGACGCCAGTGCTAATTTGGAGGGGAGGTGAAGTGGCATCCAAGATCTTAACTGACTGGGTTCTGCCAATAAGGTAGGCTTTGAACCAGTTTGTGGCGGAGGGAGATAGGCCAGCTGCTGGGAGAGAGTTGAGGAAAAGGGAGTGAGAGACTGTGTCGAAGGCCTTGGTAGGGGCCATGCGGTGGATCTTTTTTTTTTGTTTTGTACTTTTTAGTTATGGATTTTATGATTTACAGCATACACCATAACACATAAAAATAAAGGGTAGGGTATGCAGACCCAAATGATAAGCGTACAGGCATTTTATAAGTAAACAAGAAAGAACAGGTCATAAAAGTTTAAACAGGAGTAAAGTCCAGCTTGATAATGCTGTAGGATATAGGGCTCTCACCACAACATATTGTAAATCAGGCAATACATCAGCATTACAGACCCCATACAGGTTAGTGCATTTCTGTGGGAGGGCTGACAGGTACAGTGAAAAAGACAAAAAGACAACAGAAACGAAAGCCTGGGCTCAGTTAAGTTGCGGTGCATCCCGCCAGTGTATGGCAGAACACTGCTGCCATGTGGGTAACAGGCATATAAATTACTAAGAATACAGTGAAAGTTCACAAACTGAGTGGCGTGTTATACCACACCAAAACATATTACCTTCCCATTCCCTGGATCAATGGGTCTATATTGAGGGCTTCAACAATAAAAACAGCAGAACATAGCAAACAGTAGAACTGTTATAAAGCAACTAAGAGTCCGACTGGTGGCCTGTTAAGAACACAGCTATGCCAGAGTCACTATTCCAACACAGAAGATGAAAGTGAACATCCAGACACTAATTCACTCATCGTCATCCTGGACGGTTTCAGAAGGGCTGAGCTGTGTAAGTAATTTTTCTGCAAAAGCAGTCGCAGATTCAGGGTCTACAAAAAAGTACAGTTACGTAAGAACTTACCATAACAGTAGATCTTCAAGAGGAGCTGTTACAGTAGGACTGAAGTCGCCAGGCGACAGGACCGCACAGAAAACTTTTAACTAGCAGTCTATCACAGGGGACCGCCCCCGCTGATGTCAGCATGCTGATGTCTGCCTATCCTATAAAGGGGCGGTCCCCCAAACCAACCTCAGTTCTCCTGCCAGAGACCCCGGCACAGGAAGCATAAATGGAGAACTGAGGCAGTTCCTCACAGCTGAGGAAGAGCAAAAGAAAAACGAAGGAGAAGAAGCAATCACGGGGAAGGGCAGAGGGAAAGCAGTGCCTGCTGCAAGAGCTCCTCTCGAAGATCTACTGTCATGGTAAGTTCTTACGTAACTTTAACTATCTTATTTTGAGGGGGGCTCTTGCAGCAGGAAACATCAGTAGGACTGAGTACCAAGCAGTACCAGGACTGACCGAAAGTCAGCAGGGAGGAGGCAAAAAGGCAGCCGCAAACTGCTCATGAAAGAAAGCCCTGAAGGACTTCTAGTCTGAAATTGGCCCTGCATCTGGAAGCACTGTCCAGACTGTAGTGTTGGATAAAAGTGTGAACAGAGCTCCAAGGGGCAGCTGCAAAATGTCCGCAGCAGACACATTCCTGAAACAGGCGGTAGAGGTAGCCATACCTCTGTTGGAGTGACCCTTAACCGCCCCAGGCAAGGGGCTTGTATTTACGGTAACAGTAAACAATGCAATTAGCCAACTATTTTGACAAACACCATTTCAAAATAAGTGTGCCTTTTCTCTTGGGGCAAACGAAAAAACAACTGATCAGTCTTTCTGACAGGTTGCGTGCAATTTGTGTAATAACGGGAGCAGCCTACTAACATCCAGAGTATGCAGTAAGGCCTCCCCCCGATTAGAATACTCAAGGAAATAAACAGGTAGGTGGATGGATTTGCAATGAGCAGAGACCCCACCATAGTACAGTGAGGTAAGATTTGAGGTTAAGACTGATTTTAACCTCAACAAACTCTGAACCCAAAACTAAGTCTAGAAATGGATCTGCCCAATGGTACTTTTATTAAACTTTCACAGGAACAGTATGTTACAACCTTGCACATCATAGCAGTAATTACATGTGTACTACTGAGCAGGGCATTGCAAATATTCTTAAACATCCACTACACCTGGTTGTTATATTGGTCTCTGCTGCCTTTCACAAGTAGCAGGTGGGAGAGAAGTTGCACAGCATTTAAACATGTATTATTATACATCTGGCCTTGTCAATAGTAATAGCTTTCGGAGTATTGGTGCCCTAACTCTGGCATGGCTCAAGCAGAGGCAGGGGTGATGGCCTAGAGTCCATTGGGCGGGTCCATTTCTAGACTTAGTTCTGGGTTCAGAGTTTGTTGAGATTAAAATCAGTCTTAACCTCAAATCTCACCTCACTGTACTATGGTGGTGTCTACTCATGGCATGAACCAGCCATCTCTGCCATCTGTTGGTGCATATCTCAGCCTGATCATTGAGGGAGAATGTAAGCCTCTCCATCTGATAAATTTGGTAAACTAGTGTGCTCCAGATTGCAAGGTTGGGGGTTGGGTGGGAGTCAGCCACAGCCTGGTGATTATTTTTTTGGCTAATGTTATAAGAATTCCTAACAGACACCATGTGGAGGGTCTCTTCTGTCACTACGGTATTGCAGCATAAGATATAATTCTGGGGACAGTTGAAGGAAGGGATCAAAGATATCTTGCAGTTCAGGCTAAATACCATTTAGCTATGGCTTAATTATTGTGCAGTCCCACACGATACGAGAATGTGTTGCTTGCTGCTTGCCACAATTCCTCCAACAGAAGAAATCTGCCATGGGAAGATAAACAGCAGTGATCACTGGAGTACAAAAGAACTGGTGAGCTGCTTCGAGGCATATTCTCTCCATTGGTGTGAACATGATACCTTGGAGAAGACTTGGCAGGCCCGATTCAAAGTCTTCTCCTCCATGGGGGAGTTCATTTCCACTTCCCATTTTCATGCTACATCCATAGTGATAATGCCCTGGGTGGCCTGCAACATTCGATACAGTTGCAAAATCATGTGGGGCTGCATTCCCTGGATGGACTGGTTTAACGTAAACTTAGACACCACCTTAGGCAAAAAGAAAGAATTACTTACCACAGTTATCTTGTTTCTTCCAAGGGAATCTCACTGTATTCTGGCATATGCAGTATGGTCTCACCATAGGACTGCCCCGGAGCCTAAATGGTTAATAGAACCTATGCAAATGTTGGAATGCTAGGCTTGAGCTTGGTTTTCAAACCACTGTCCCTGGAAAACATCCTGCAACTGTCATATTCTTACAGAGCATGCATACTAACAAGCTATCTAAACTATCCTAATAAATAACCAATACCCCCCGAAACACCAACAATCCTCTTATTTAAAAGTGTTGGCAATCGGCATCACCAAGACTCAAGTCACAAATGCCCCAATCAAGAAACATTCACAAGTTTCAAACAGCATGGACAGCTGTAGTACATAGTGCCCACAGGTTCTAGTAGGGAAGGTAGGATGGGAGCTTGGAATACAGCAAGATTCCCTTGGAAGAAACAAGATTACTATGGTAATTTTTTCTTCAAACCCCAGAAAATCTTACTGTATTCTGACACATATAGACTACCCAAGTAGTACCTTTGGAGGAGGGCAGAGAACCTATTTAGGAAATGGGCTCTGCAGAACTGCTGTACCAACGCTGGCATCACATCTGGCCTGGGTATCCAGGCTATAGTGCTTGGTAAATGTATGAACAGTTTTCCAAGTAGCTGCTTTACAAATTTCCAACAAAGAAATATCTCTTGCAGTTGCTATAGAAGCAGCTGTACCCCTTGTAGAGTGGGCCCCAAGGCCCATAGGGGGCTCTTTGCCCACCTTGCTGTAGCAGAATTGAATACAGGCAACAATCCTTTGTGCAATGGTCCTCTTTGAGGCAGGTTTGCCCATGCCCACCTCTCCATAAGTCAGAAACAGCTAAATACTCTCCTGTCTATGAATCTTAGTGTGATCCAAGTAGTAAATGATAGCCCTCTTGTCTTGACATCTACTGTAGGCTATGCAGCCTTTGTTCCCCTGAACTGGAATGGTCAGTGACGATGACTAGTAAAGTGACTGACTGATTCAGGTGAAAGTCTGGCACTACCTTGGGGAGAAACTTCCTGTTAGTCCTGAGGACTACCTTGTCCCTATGGACTAAAATGTAATTTGGCTCTGTGGACAGGGTCTGGAGCTCACCACTGTTTTCCACGTCACCGATTTAAACTCTGCTGAAGACATGGGTTTAAAAGGTGGCTGCATTAGCTGGCCAATGCATATATTGAGATCCCATGCTGTAGCTGGCTCCCTGTGTGGGGGATGCAAGTATAATAGACCCTTGAAAAACTTTCTGAAGACCTGGAAAGCAGCCAGGGATGAATCCTTACCCGCTGAGAGGTAAGCAGAGACAGGTGCCAGGTGTACCTTAAGGGTAGATGGCCTGAGGCCAAGGGAATGAAGGTGTGCCAGATAATCCAGAATGACCAGCAATCCAGCCTGGCTACATTCCATATGTTTTTGCTGGCACCAAATTGAAGACCTCTTCCACTCAGAGGTGTAGGTTTTCCTAGTAGAGGGTTTTCTAGAAAATCTGAGGACCTCTAGGACCCCTTCAGAGAGGCGTAGGTCAGCATATGCTAGGTCCTCAAGAGCCAAACCTTAAGCCTGAGGGACGGGAGATTGGGGTAAACTATCCTGCCCTGTGAGAAGGTCAGCAAGTTGTGCCTCCTGGGGAGGGAGACTGGTCTGGATACCGACAAGGTCAGAAGCAGTGAGTACCAGGGCTGCCTGGCCCCGTCTGGAGCAATGAGGATCACTGTCACTGGCTGGACCCTGAGCTTGTTCAGTACCCTGAGCAACAGGGGAAATGACATAGAAACATAGAAGTTGACGGCAGATAAGGACTGCAAGGCCCATCCAGTCTGCCCATTTCTTTTTCTACTTTATGAATGTGCCATCGGCCTTTGCTCTGTCAATGGCCTATCTATTCATACTCATCTGTATTGCTCCCTTATGCCTATCCCATGCCTGTTTGAAGCCCTGCACTGTATTCATATCCACCACTTCCTAAGGTAGGCCGTTCCATGCATCCACCACCCTTTCTGTGAAAAATAACTTCCTCATATTACCCCTTAATCGGCCTCCCTCTAATCTCATGCTGTGTCCTCTTGTCCTGCTATTTTTCTTATATTGAAACATATTAGACTCTTTCACCTTGTTAATGCCTTTAAGGTGTCTCAATGTTTCAATCATATCACCTCTCTCCCTCCTTTGCTGTAGGGTATACATATTGAGTTCAGTTAATCTGTCCTTGTATGTTTTCTAATGCAGTCCCTGCACCATTTTGGTTGCCCTTCTCTGGACTGCCTCAATTTGGTTAATGTCCTTGTGAAGGTGTGGCCTCCAGTACCACACACAGTACTCCAGATGGGGCCTAACCAGCGTCTTGTAAGGAGGGATTATTACCTCCCTCTTCTGACTTGTGAAACCCCTACTAATACACCCCAACATCCCTCTAGCCTTACCTACTGCTTTAGTGGTCTGCTTGGATGATTTCAGGTCATCGGTGATGAAGATGCCCAAGTCTCTTTCTTGCCTTGTGACTGCCAGCAGCTCCCCTCCCAGCCTATAGGTGGCTTCAGGGTTTCTCTTCCCTATGTGCATGATCTTGCACTTCTTTGCATTAAACCCCAGTTGCCACTCTTCCGACCATTTTGATAATTTATCCAGATCTCTTCTCATTCTGCCCACTCCATCTGGATCATCTACTCTGTTGCAGATCTTGGTGTCATCTGCAAACAGACAAACCTACCCTCCAGTCCATCTACAATGTCACTGATGAAGATATTGAAGAGGACTGGCCCCAGGACTGATCCCTGAGGTACCCCACTTGTGACTTGCATCTCTTCTGACTGTATACCATTTACCACCACTCTCCGTTTTCTGCCCGTCAACCAGTTTGCCACCCAGCTGACCAATGTCTGACCCACCCCGAGCCTACCCAGCTTATTAATCAATCTTCTATGTGGAACAGTATTGAAAGCTTTGCTTGGAGGGAAGGCATACAGAAACTTCCCTGTATAATCCCACTGTAGTGCATCTAGAGGCACTGAGCCCACTGCAGAAGGCCTGAAACAAAACAGTGGCAGCTGGTGATTGTCTGGGGCTGCGAAAAGGTCAACCTCTGGGGTGTCCCACCTTCTGAACACGACTTGCAGGATCTATTTAGAGACCACTTGTAGTGGTTCTGGATAATCCTACTGTGGGCACCTGCAAGGACACTGTCCTTCCCTGGGAGATGAACTACTGAGAGGGAGATCCCCAAGGAGCAGGCAAAGTTCCATACTTTCATGGCCTCTGTGCAGAGGGGGGATGACCTTGTGCCCACTTGCTTGTTGATGTAGTACATTATGGTTGCACTGTCTGTTCTTACCTGAACCACCTTGCCTTGCAGCATTGAAGCGAAGGACTGAATGCCTAGGTAAACTGCACTGAGCTCCAGCAGGTTTATGTGAAGCAGAGACTCCTGCTGGAGCCAAGTGCCATGTGTGGTGTGCTCCCCCAGGTGGGCACTCCATCCCAGGAGGGAGGCATTCATTGTTAGTAGTGCTGTTGGAGGCTGCTGCAGGAAGGGCATCCCTTTTCTGAGGTTGTTCTTTTCCTGCCACCACTGGAGTGCCTGAAGAAGGGTTCCTGTGACTGGCACCATTTTTAACAAAGAAACTCTTTTTTGTGACCAGTGAGATCTGAGATGGAATTGGATGTCTCTCATCTGGAACCTGGCACAGTTGCTGTTGATGCAGCCATGCATCCCAACAGCTGTGGAAAGTACCTTGCTGGTCTGGGAATATGCAACTGGAAGGAGCTGGCCAACTGTGTGAGGCTGTCCACCCTCCTCTGAGGGAGGAACGCCTTTCCTCTTAGTGTGTCCAATTCTACTCCTATAAATTCTAGGAGCTGAACTGGACTCAGCACGAACTTCTTTTGGTTTACTAAGAAGCCTAAGGACTCCAGGGTATCCAGAGTATTGGTTAGTGCCTCCTTGACCTGCTAGGAGGACTGTCCTACCACTATCCAGTCATCCAAATATGAGAAGACTAACTCCCTGCCTCCTTAAGTGTGCCACCACTACTGCTAGGCACTTTGTGAACACTCTTGGAGCAGAAGTCAAGCCGAAAGACATGGCTCTGAACTGGTAATGGCCTGAAGGCAATCTGAACCGGAGGTACTTTCTGTGGGATGGATGGCCTGATAGGAATGTGAAAGCAAGCATATCCTTTAAGTCCAGGAATGCCAGTCAATCTCCCTGCCTTAGAATAGTGAGAATGGTACCCAGAGTGACCATTTTGAACTTTGGCTTTGTCAAATGGCTGTTTAAATGTCTGAGATCCAGTATGGGTCGCCACTCCAGTTTTCTTTAGAGTGATGAAGTATCTTGAATAGAGTCCCTTTCCCTTTTGGGCCAAGGGAACAGGCTCCACTGCCTTCTCTTGAAGGAGTTTTGCTACTTCTGCCTCCAATAGAACTGCTTCTGATGGGGTGGCATGTCTGAAAACTCTTGCCCTCAGTCTGGGTAAGACCCTGAAGCTGAGGGCAAGACCCTGGCTCACTACCTCCAGGACCCACTTGTCTGTGGTAATGGATTTCCAAGCCTGGAGATAGTGAGCCAGCCTGCCCCCTACTGGAAGTGGGAAGGCAACTCTGGCAGACCCATAAGGGGGTCTGCTTTGCTTGTGCACTTGGCTGGGTACTGGGGCCAGCTCAATTGCTTCCCCTTCTGCCCCTGCCTCTAAAGTACCCTCTCTGTGGCTGACAGGCTGGGACAGCACGAGTCTGGAAGAAAGGTCTGTACTAGGTTCTAACCCTACCCCCTTTACTCTAGTACTTCTGAGGTGTTGCTGCCTTTTCCTTAACAGCAGCACTCTTGTAAGCCACCTTTTACTCATCCATCTTTTTAATGTAAGCCTCTGTTTGCTCACTAAAGAGGGATGTGGGCTCGCATGGAAAATCCAAGGCCTTAGCCTGGGTGTCCAGGGACAGATTAGTGGCCCTTAGCCAAGCAAATCTCTATAGAGACACTGAAGTTGCCATCAATCTGGCTGCAATGTCACTGGCATCTACTGCCATCCCAAATTGGTGTTTGGAAGCTTCTATGCCTCATTTAGCAGCCTCCGCTAGGTCAGATGCCATGGGGGCAGAGTTGGCCTTAGCAATCTCCATAACTGTATTCCACACACTTTTCGGTACCTGGAAACATAAGCCATCTATGGCCTGCTTAATGGCTAAGGAAGAACCCAAATAAGACTTCTTAGCCATAGAATCCATTTTCCTGGAGTCTTTATCAGGTGGGTGTGATGCCAGGGGAATGCCTGCCTTATCACAAGCAGCAGCCTGCATCACCCCCTCATGGTTGGGATGCCCAAAATGGAACTCAGCCCCTGCCTTTGCAACCCAGTATTTCCTATCCATCTTCTTGTCCACATGGGGGATGGAAGTGGGGGTTTGCAAAAAATTCTAGTGGCCTGTCTCCTTAGGGACTTATGGATGGGTAGAAGCAATGTCTTAGTTGCTAGTACATCCATCATTTCCATGTACTCTGGTTCCTCTTCCTCCTCTGTAGACTCCTGAGTGGAGAGGTCCAAAGTCTGAGCCACTTGCTTCATAAAAGCAAAATGTGAGACAAAGTCCTCAGCTCCCTTATCAGGAGAGTCTGGGCACTGAGGATCAGGGGAAACATCTGCTTCAAGGGGTTCCCCAAAATCTTCATCATCACCATAAATATCAGGATAATGTTCAAAGGAACCGGGAACTGAGGAGGAACCTGAAGTTTGAGCCGATAGATGTGAACTGGGTCGTGAAACTGGCACCAAAGTACCAGTTTTTAGTGACTGAATAATTCTGATGGCATTAGCGATCTCCTCAGAGGTAGGAACTGGCAGATTTGTCGGTCATGGTTCCTTGCCTGAATGTTTCTCCTTTTTCATTTGGGCAGAAGTTACCAGCTCAGAGACAGGTTCTGCAGTTTGCTTTCTACCCATACAACCTTCACCCTTGTCAGAGGGCTGTTCGTCTGGTTCCTTGGGTTTCTCTTTTGAGTGAGAAGGAGTCGGTTTATCTGAGGTTGGGTCAGCAGCTTTATCAGTCATCTTTTCCCCTCAGTCAGCTCAATCGCTTGTTAAGCGCCGATTGGGGAAAGTTTTTAAAAATTTCACAATCTGCGTTCAGGTGGTCAAATCCTAAGCACGAAACACAAATTAAATGCGGGTCTGCTTTAGCAAATGGTTCACCACATTCTGTACAATGCTGAAAACCCATAGGGTCGGTTCTTTTCTTGGGTAGTGACATAACATAAGAAAAAACCCTTGAATTGGGCTTCTCTGAGACAGATTACCCACACAAGTAAACAAAAGACTCCCCTCTCTTTTTCATTTTTTAATTTTTTATTTTTTTTCGGTCGGTTCAGTGACCAATGTGAGAACCGAGAGTTACCCTGGTTCCCTGCACAAATTAAATATAAATAAGAAACCAGCCCCAAGAAGCAGATTTTTCAAGGAATGTACCTTAAAAATATATACAAAAGTTCAGTTTCTTTCCAGTTGCGAGGAACTGACAAGGAACCGAAAAACTTACCAGAACAACACTACGTTGAGACTAATCTACCTGTAAACCAAGGACAGTGCTTTAAAAATGAAAAGAAATAAATTGTTCTTTAAAAAAACAAGAAAAATAAAATCTTCAAGAAAGGTGAAGGAGAACTCTCTGAGGTGTCTTACTTAGGCAAGCGGAGTAAAGAATCTGACAGCTGCAGAATGTATTCCAGAGACAGATGTTTTAAAACCGAGCTTGAGCCTAGCATTCCATTGTTTGCATAGGTTCTATTAACCATTTCAGCTCCGGTGCGGTCCTACAGTGAGACCATACTGCATATGTCAGAATACAGTAAGATTTCCTGGGGTTTGAAGTTAGGATTTGTATGCAAAGATATCCTGTCTGTGAAAAAACAAGTAAGGCTCTTTACACATTAGAGCCTGAAGCTTGGACATCCTCCGAGCAGAAGTAACAACCACCAAAAACAACGCTTTCCATGACAGAAAGCGTAACTTGCAACCAGCAGCTGGCTCAAAGGGAGGCAGAGTGAGCTTTTCCAACATGAAAAGAAGATCCCATGATGGGACAGGGTCTTGAATGGGAGGTTTTAAGTGCAGAATACCCTGCAAGAATGTGCGGGAGAAATCCAGCTGGGCAACAGCCTTGCCCTCAAAAGGTGCATGGTACGCAGAGATTGCAGAAAGGTACACATTAAGCGAAGAGTACCCCAGACCAGAGTCCGAAAGGGAAAGGAGGTACTCCAGAATCAGATTCACTGGGCAGGTGAAGGGACTCAGGTGGCGAGCGCTGACCCACAGGGAGAAGTGCTTCCACTTCATGGCATAGGTGGCTCTCATGGAAGGTTTCCTGGCAGCCACCAGGACATCAGCAACCCTAGAAGAAACCCCAAAGTGGGTGATAGCCAAATCTGCAGGAGCCAGGCATGGAGATGCAAAGACTTGAGATCTGGATGGACCAGGGTGCCCTGTTCCTGGGACAGCAAGCTGGTGCACAGGGGCAAGGGAACTGGAGGTTCCGCTGCTAGCTGCTGCAGCAGGCGGAACCAGATCTGACATGGCCAGTAGGAAGCTATGAGAATCATCTCTGCCTCCTCTGACTGAAGCTTGAGGAGAACTCTCTGCAGGAGCAGGAAGGAAGGGAAGGTGTACAAAACCTCTCTTTCCAGAATAGGGACAATGGCGTTTCACCAGAAAACTCCAGTCCCTGGATCAAGCGAGCAGAAAAGTGGCAGTTTTACATTGAGTGGGGATGCACAAAGGTCCAACTCTGGATGGCCCCTCCTGTCGAAGAGGACTTTGAGCACCAAGGACAGGAGTTCCCACTTGTGCTTCCTAGTCCTAGACCTGGACCCACTTAGACTGTTGGCCAGAGCATTTGGACACCTGGAACATGGAAGGCTGAGAGTTCCAGGTCATGCTCGATGGCCCAGTACCACAGTCTCATGGCCTCTCGACAAAGGGGGTAGGAGTGAGTGCCCCCCTGTTTGTTGATGTAGTATACTACCGATATGTTGTCCGTCTGCACCAATAGCGGGACAGGAAGAACAATGGGTCTGGAAGGCCTGCAGAGCATAAAGAACTGCCCGCATCTCCAGTACATTAATGTGGAGATGCTATTCCAACTCGGACCAAATCTCCTGGGTCTGATGGCTGGCTAAGTGAGC
Source organism: Neoceratodus forsteri (assembly GCA_016271365.2). NCBI lineage: Eukaryota > Metazoa > Chordata > Ceratodontiformes > Ceratodontidae > Neoceratodus > Neoceratodus forsteri. The sequence continues at coordinate 639,981,890 of CM028131.1, forward strand.
ACACCAGCCCGGACCCCAGGTATCCGTAGTGAGAATCTGCTGTGAGGACACAGCATGGAGGTGAACCCCTCTCAGAAGATAGTTAGAGTTCTGCCACCACTCCAAGGTCCCTCAATGGGTCAGAAACCAGCACCAGCTGATCCAGGTCGTCAGTGCGTTGATCCCATTGGACCAGAAAAGACCACTGGGGAATTCTCATATACAGGTGAGCTAGGGGAACCAAAGCTATAGCTGCTGCCACGTGTCCAAACAAACGAAGGAACACTCTGGCTGGTACACAATGACTGGAGGATACTAGCTGGGCCTGTGTTATCAACTGCTCTGCTCTGTCCACCAGCAGGAAGGCTTTGCTCTGGGATGAATCCAGGACTGCTCCTACATACTGGAGGTGTAGGTTTATCGTGATCCTGAGAACCTGGAAGAGCCAAAAAGGTGCCTTCAAAGGTCTGCAGCAAGAGATCCCTGGAGGGGGCTGTCAGCAGCCAATTGTCCAAGTTAGGGAACACATAAAGACCAGCCTCCATACAGCCGCAGCTACCACTTCTAGGCACTGGGTAAAGACCGAGGTGCCAAGGAAAGACCAAAAGGGAAGGCCTGGAACTGAAAGTGGACCCCCTGGAAACAGAAGCAGAGGAAGCGATGGTGGGCAGTGAAAACCTGTATATGGAGATAGGCATCCTGCATATCCAGGAAACCGAGCCAGTCCCCCTGATAAAAAAGAGGCAACAGCCCCCTGAAGAGTAACCATCCTGAATCGCTTGTACTCTATGTAGAGGTTCAGGTGGTTGAGGTCCAGGATCGGCCTCAGGTCCCCTGTTTTCTTGGGGACGAGGAAGAAGTGGGAGTAGTTACAGTACCTCTTTCCTCTTTGAGCTGGGGGGATGGGCTCTATGGCTTTTTTGCACAGGAGAGCCTGTGCAATCTTCCCAGATGAGAGAGATTTGGGCCTGAGGATAGTGGGAGAGTGAGGTAGGGTTTTCCGGAGGAAGCTCCAGAAACTCGAGGGTGTGACCCTGCTCGATAATCTGTAGCACCCATTGAACTGAGGTTCCTGTGCGTCACTTTTCTAGGTACAGGGAGAATCAACCCCTGAACCACCTCTCTTAAGGCCTCTGTGGGGGTGGGTTGGGCAAGGAGTCAGGCAGTGCAACTGGGAGTGGAGAGAAAAGCTTTGGGCATTCTGGGGACCCAAGGGGCAGTCACTCCGGCTGTCAGGGTTTTTGCCTTATGCTTGAAGGGTCCTTTCGACTGCTGGCCCTTGGAAGGCTGGCGAGAAGATTGGCGAATGGGCTGACGGTAAAACCGTGGTTGGGACCGGTACATGGAATGCACCGACCTCAGTGCCTGGCCCGATTCCTGAAGGTGGGAGATGATATTCTGGGCATCTCCCCAGAACAAGACAGAGCCCCAGAAAAGGGAATCCATATCTTGGCCTGAACATCAGGTGCAAAACCGAACACCCTGAGCAATGAATGGTGGTGAATGCAGATCCCTGCTGCTGCCCCACGCCCGGAAGCATCTACAGTGTTATAAGCTGCTCTTAGCACATGGGTGCCCACATCCGATCTGGAATTTAAGAGTTGGACCAACTGCATTTTAGTGGAATCTTCAGGAAGGGTTTGAACCAGATCCCTCACCTGATCCCAGAGGGCATACTGGTACTGTGCCATATGGGCCACATAGTTCTGGGCCTGAATATCCAGTGTGGCAGAGGAATACACCCACTTGCCCAACTTGTCCAGTTGGCGAGATTCTTTGTCTGGAGGTGCGTGCTAAGATGTTTGGGCTTCTTAGTGCGCTCATGAGCTGCATTCATGACCACTGAGTCCACTGTGGGGTGTTCGCCAAAGAAAGGTTTGCCCACCGGCGCATGACAAAGGTGATCTGCCTTCTTGGTTAAGGCCGGGGTGGATGAGGGGTTGTTCCATACTACTTAGTGACATTGTCATGCAAATCAATTAGAAGAGGGACCACCAAAGGGAGGGTCTCCTTCTTCCGGAGGTAAATAGCCAAACAGCAGCAAGCTCCTCGGTTTCCAATCCCATAAGGGTCTGGATATGGTGCATCACATCAGGGAAAGAAGGATCATCGGGGGAGACTTATGGGTCTCCATGGTAGGCTCCTGACCATCAGAGGAGCCACTTGAATCCTCTGACGACTCTAAGGAGGAATCATCCCCCCACTAATCGCAGTCTGGGAACGGCGTCTGAGGGTGACAGTCATCCATATACTGGTCCGAAGTCCCCTTGTGACCCCCGAAGACCCTGTGGTGTGGAGGTTGCTAGGTCCTGCCCATTCTGGATCACGAAGGGGGGAGGTCCTGGGGAGGAGGAAGGGGAGAAGGCTGCCTGGGTATGTCCTTGTCCTACATAAAGGTCCACCAGACTGTAAACAAGACATCATAATCCACTGGTGGTGGAGGATCGTAGGATGGATAAGGATATTGAGGAGGAGAGTACGGGTACATCAGTGAAGGAGCCAGCACAGGGTACCCTTGCATAGGTCCAGCAGGCACCGGCTGGGGTCCCAGGAAGGGCCAGTGGGCATCAGTTGTGGTGCAGGCTGGGGCTGAGGCGACAACGGCTGAGGAGTCATTGGGGTAGATGGTGTAGCCAGCACCGGCCTGACAGGTGAAGGCTGGTGTCGGTCCAGTGAAGCAGCAACGTTGGCCCCAGAGGTGGTGAGGAGGAGAGGTCCACCGACGCAGGGGCAGAGGCATCATCTGCGTGGAAGAAGAGGTGTGTGCTTGCTCTGGGCAATGCCTGGAAGGGCTAGTGCCAGCCCCAGAGTCGGGGACCGATGAAGGCAACGCCTTGACCGGGGGGGGGGCAATGGGCAAAGACCTGCCACCAGAGGTTCCCACCCCAGTCGAGCAGTCTGGCTGAGGACACATGGGGACTAAGGACCTCAGCATCAGGGGCTGGGAAGGCAGGGGATGAAGTCCACTTTCCCGAGGTGCCGCCGCCCATGATGGAAATGAGGGTGAGCAGCCGTACCACCGGCAAACTGGAGGGAGTGAGGGCTGCTGAGGAAGACCCAGTGGTGGAAGCCAGTTGGTGACCGCAAGCGAGAGGCTGACCAAGAATGGACCCAGTGCTTATGCTTCCCACTGGACCTCTTCTCCTTCAGGGAAGGGAGGAGGAGGAGAAGGGGACAGAAGAAGGAGGAAAAGGGGGAAAAAGGAAAAAAAACAGCAGCAGCAGCCTCCCTGAGGCTGGAGAAGAAGACAAATTAGATGGAGAACCACCAAAAGTCAATGTTAATACTATTGGTGAAAAAATAAATTCCGGGTAAACATGAACAAACTGGCAGTCGACTGAAGCAGGCATCCATGGAGGTCTGATGTGCGTGGGTTGACAGCGGAAAAAGAATGTAGGTAGGTCTGTGGGACAGCCCCCTTTATAGGATAGGTGGACGTCAGTGTGCTGATGTTGGTGAGGGCAGTCCCCCATGATAGACTGCTAGCTAGAAGTTTTCCGTGTGGTCCTGGTGCCTGGCAACTTCAGTCCTCCCAGTGTTGCCTGTTGCAAGAGCCCCCTTCAAGCAAAATCATGAGTTTTTGAGTTGTGGCAAACCTGTAGCCGAGCTGGAAAAATGAGCTGGGATGAGATCCCAATTTGCAGAAGCATTTTTTTGGTGGCCTATAACTCCTTTTTCCTAGCTTGGGTTTGAGTAGAAATGTCAGGGAAGAAGGCCAGCTTTCTTCCCTCTTGAACAGTGTCACCTCGGGATCTGGCAGCTTGAAGAAGTGCAGTCCAGGCTTCCGCCACTGACAGTGTCCCAATGGCCATCAAAAGTCTCTGCAAAGCATCGCCATGTGGCCAGGTTCGCTGTGGAATGGTGAAAGCTCTCAGCACTTTTACCCCCATGTCCACAGGCAGCAACTGTAAGTCATCAAAGATCGGTTTACTCACTGCCATCAGGATGTCCATTCTGCCTGTGAACCGGGGAGGAAAGCCGACTATTCTGACATTTGCTTGTCTTTGCCCATTTTCGAGTGTCACCACCTTTGCTCAAAGAAAGTGAAGGTCCCTTACAAAGATAGCATTGCAGTCCAATTGCCGGGTGTTTGCTTCCGAAAGTTCTTTTGTGACAGCGTGGCTCAGTTGGTAGCACATCCGCCTCTGGACCAGAAGGTTGTGGGTTCTCGTCCCACACTGGGAATGGACTTGCACCTAAAAATCGCTGGATTTCGAGTGCAGTATTGGGGGGTGCTGTACTGCTGTGGTGTGCCGTCCTTCGGATGAGACGTTAAACTGAGGTCCCTTCTGCCCATCCTGGTGTTGTCCTGGTGGGTGTCCAGGCAGAAGTAAAAGAACCCAGGGCACTCTTCGCAAAAGAGCAGGGAACATTCCCAGTGTCCTAGCCAACATTCCCCTTCCCATAAACTGGTTCATGCAATTATCCAGGCTGTGTGTGGGTGATGATGTGCGATATGGCCGCCACCACACATTCAGTCACTTCACTACCAGTCTAGCATTGCTTGTAAAGCACTTTGGGATACTGTGTATGAAAAGCGCTATATAAATGCTGAATCATCTTCTTTTATCACCATGGCATTCTCCTGAATTTTACCATCATTTTCCATGATCTTTGCCTCCACAGCCACCAGTCGCTTGTTGGCGTCTTCACCCGTGGCTTGGAGTTTAGTTAGCATAGCCAGGGTTTTAGCAGTTGGGAGGTCCTCCACTGTAGCTCCACCAGATGACATAGGCTCCAGTCCTTCTGAGGACGTTGTAGGAAAAAGAAAGGCATCTAAGCTCAGGGAAGCATGTTTCGTTCTTTTTGGACCCATGTCGTACTGCAATAGTTCTACTAAGTGCCAGTGTAGTTTTTGTGCTAAGTAGGAGAGAGTTGCTATTAATTAAGCAGGTTTCGATATTTTGTTGAGCCAAGCAGTCTCAGTTTGCATTCATCAGCACCCCCACAGCGGATCTTCTTTATTTCGATTCTGGCAAGGTATTCGACTCCATGCCACATAGATGCTTGTTGAAGAAGATGGAGGGCCTTGGGACAGCAAGGGATATAGTCAGATGAGTGGGAAACTGCCTCAAGAGTAGGCAACAGAGGGTCATTGTCAGTGGAGGGGGAAGTCAGAAGTGGGGTAACACAGGGATCGGTCCTGGGCCGGCTCCTTTTCAACATGTTCATTTAGTGACATTGATGAAGGAATCCAGGGTAAGACTGCACTCTTCACTGATGACACTAAACTTTGTGGAAGGGTGGATAGCGTTGAGGGAGTTAGTGAACTGTAGCAAAACCTCCAAGGGCTGGAGAGATAGTCAAAAATGTGGCAATTGAAGTTCAATGCCAAGAAGTATAAGGTACTGCACCTGGGAAAAAGGAACTCCAGGACAGAGTACTGGCTAAATGGGGTTAAACTTAGCACCACATCAGAAGAGTGGCATCTGGGAGTCACTATTTGTGACACCCTAAAGCAGTCCAGCCAGTGCAACAAAGTCTATAGCAAAGCAAGCAGAATGCCGGGGTGTATAAGAAAGGCTACAGCTAGTAGAAGTAAGGAGATAATTCTTCCCTCTTATCAATCCTTGGTAAGGCCACACCTGCAATACTGCGGCCAGTTCTGGAGCCCTCAGCTCAGAAAGGACAAGGAGGAGGCAGTGCAAAGAAAGGCGACTAAGATGATACAGCGCCTGCAGGGGACTCCATTGAGAAGCCTCTGAGAGCACTAAACATGTACTCACGGGGATATGATGAGACTTTCAAGTTTTTGAAGGGCATAAACAAAGTGCACCGCACCGAGTTCTTTTGTAGGCATGAATGAAAACTGAAGGGAGGGAGCTTCAGAAGGGACTTGAGTAAGTATTACTTTACAGAAAGGGTGGTGGAGCCATGGAACAGTCTGCCTGCCCTGGCAGTGGCTGCCAAGACCATGGAGGGCTTCAAGCATGGGAAGGAGAGAGTAAGGGTACAAAAAATGAGCTCTGCTCCAAGTATGGTGGTGAGGAAAAATAAGCTGAAGGTGGGGGGAAAGGGGGGACAGGTCATAGATACTAGGTCCTGGGCAACTATGGGCAGACTGGATGGACCCTTGGGTCTTTTCCTGCCATCACGGTCTATGTTTCTATGTTAAAAGACTGCATGATTCTACTACTTCGTTCTGGAGTTAACTCCAAGTGAATCAGCTTCAGAGTCAAATATAGCAGGAACATTTTTAACCGACAGCAGCCCCTGTGTCTGCATTTCGGTCAAACCCACCAATATTTGCCTTTTCTGTTCAGTCTAGAAGCCAAGTAATATATTTAGTTTATATTTTAAATTAAAATGAATGAAAAGGACTAAAATGCATAAAAAGGGGATGGCAAGAAAAAATGCTTGTTTTAATTGCCAGTCCACGCCTGCATTTCAGTTCCTCCCTTCCTTTTAATTAAACAAATAGACTAAATGTGTGACTGGGGTTTCTTAAACTGCCTTTTACTCAGAGGTTCATTGTTCTATTTATAATTTAATTTCAACTCCCAAACATAAACAGAACAAATCCAATTAATGCAGTGGTGATGTGGCACCTTAATGCCAGTATGCTTGATGCCTTGAAGGAGGCATTGGTGAGGCCCCTTCTGAAGAAACCATCTCTCAGCCCGGACAACTTAGCAAATTACCGACCTGTCTCTAATCTTCCATTCATGGGGAAGGTTGTGGAGAAAGTGGTGCCGCTATATCTCAAAGCCCACCTGATGACCTTCGACATCTACAAGGCACTTCAGTCTGGATTTAGGAGAAAGCATAGCACTGAAACAGCATTAGTTATGGTGCAGAATGATGTCCTCGGGGTGAGAAAGAGGAAAATGGTCAATTTTCGTTCTCCTGAATCTCTCCTCAGCTTCTGACACTGTAGATCACACGGTGCTTCTAGATCACCTTAGAGGGCTTTGTGAACTCACCAGCAAAATCATCAGCTGGTTTGAGTCTTTTCTGACAGGCAGGAAGCAATCGGTAGTGATGGAGAATTTCTCCTCCAGCCCGAAGCTCCTGACCTTCGGAGTCTCTCAGGGTCCAATCTAGTCGCCCCATGCTGTATGCGGTGTACATGCTGCCCCAGGGTGATATCATCAGGTATTATGATCTGGGTTTTCACTACTATGTAGATGATACCCAGCTGTATATGTCCTTTGCCCCTGGAACATCGGACACTGTGGATGTACTGAACAAATGCTTATCTGAGATCCAGGACTGGATGTCCGCTAACTGGCTGAGGCTCAACATCAGACAAGACAGAGGTACTGGTGATTGAGCAAGGTCGTCGATGGGATATGGTCGCCACCGGAGCAGAAACAGGGTGGTTCTTGGGTGCTACCTTACTGGTGGTGGCCAGTAAGGTGTGCAATCTGGGTGTCATCCTTGACGATGGATTGACACTTGAGGCTCAGGTGTCTTCCATCGTCCAAACTTGTTTTTACCATTTGAAGAGTGTCGCCCAGATTAAACCCTTAATCCCGCCTGATGACCTGCCCTCACTGGTGCATGCCTTTGTAACATCAAGACTTGACTACTGTAACGCTCTCTACTTTGGGATCAGTGGGGGTAACCTCCATGAGCTGCAACTGGTACAGAATGTTGCAGCCAGGTTGTTAATGAGCCTTCCTAAGTACGTACATATAACCCCCATTTTGCGCAAACTGCACTGACTAACGGTCAGGTGGAGTATTGCCTTCAAGGTTGGCTTGCTCACCTTTAATACCCTATACAGATTGGGTCCTGGTCATCTGTCAGACCTTCTGACACCTGCCTGCCCGGTGTGCTCACTCCGCTCTTCCACAGAGGGCCTCCTTACAGTTCTGAGGGTGCGGCTCAAGACTTCTGGAGACTGCACCTTTGAGGTCGCCAGGGCCATCCTATGGAACTCGTTGCCATGATCCCTAAGAGATGCTCCCTCTGTAGAGAGCTTTAAACGAGGACTCAAAGCGCACCTGTTTAAGCAAGCTTTTAATCTGTAATTAGTATTTTAATGGGGGGGTTTAGAGTTTTTATCTTGTAAAATAAATTATATATATATATATATATATATATATATATACACACACATACATACATACATACACACACACTTTTTGTGTATTTGTTTCACCCTTTTCACCCATTCCCATCCTCAGCCAGGCGCACACATGTGGAGGCATGTACACACCACGGCTTAAAACACCCTTTTGTGACTTGCTGCCTTCTCCTGCTATGCTAGCCACCGGACCTCCACCCAGTGGCAGTGGAACTATGGGGGGGGGGTGATGACCCCCAAGACAGGAGAGCTGCCCTACGGTTGCTCAATCCTGCTCTCTTTTCCCCTCACCGTGCTGGCTCCTCGATTATCAGAGTTTGTTCCCGAACCCAGGTCGTTTGTGTGACGAGAGGTAAGGTGCCCAGTGCCTCAGCTCTTTGCACCACCAGGCCACCTTTTATGTATTATTTTTAACTGACTCTGACTTACTGTAATTATTGAAATGTTTTTTAAATGTTGCACCTCTATGTAAAGCGCCCAGAGCCTCCGGGATTGGGCACTAAACAAAAAGTTTACTTACTTACTACTTACAATGTTCACAATGCAGGAAGCCCCGATTACAAAAGGCAGGCATATTGGAGCAACCTACAAGAACAGGATGGGGAAAGTAGCAGTAGGGACCACAGACTTGAGGAGACAACAAGGTGACACACCTAGGGGGTTTAAGGAAATGCCATGTTCTTTCCCACTCCTTCAGTAATAATTTAACCTTTTCCTATGAAAGCAAAGAGACAGCTCTTGTAGGACAGCATCAACTAATCTTATTTACGACATGTTAATTTGTTTAACTGGTTTTCTGATTTATGCCAGTGGAAAGCAACTTCCGAACAGCAGTACACTGGAAACCTTAGGAACATAGGAATCATGTCGACAGATGAGGACCGCAAGATCCATCTAGTCTGCCAGTCTTTCTGCCCACCTCCCTATTTAGACTGCACCCTGATGTGTCCACAATGTCTGTCCCATGCGAGTTTAAACTTACGTGCCGTCTTGGATTCCACCACCTCCTGAGGCAAGCTGTTCCATGGGTCTATGACTCTTTCTGTAAAGAAGTACTTTCTGAGGTTGCTTTTGAACCTGCCTCCCATCAGATGCAAGTTGTGCCCCCTTGTACATGCATCCCTGTTTTGCTGGAAGAGGTTTCCTGCTTGTGTTGTGATGATTACCTCAACATACTTAAAAGTTTCGATCATGTCCCCTCTGTTTCTTCTCTGCACAAGGGTGGATAAATTTAGTTCCCAGATTCTTGCCTCGTATGACTCATGATGCAGTCCATGCACCATCTTTTTACCCCTTCTCTGTACCGTCTTCAGGCGGTCCATGTCTTTTTTGAGGTGAGGCCTCCAAAACTGACTGCAGTACTCTAAATGTGGCTTCACCAAGGACCTGTAGGGAGGAATGATAACCTCACTCTTTCTACTTGTAATTCCCCTACCAATGCAGCCAAGGATGCCACTCACCCTCTGTGCTGCCTTTTCACACTGTTTCCCAACCTTTAAGTCATCTGCAATGACTACTCTGAGGTCTCTTTCTGTCTTTGTCTCCTCTAACTGATGCCCTCCCAGTGTGTACTTTATCCCTGGGTTTCTTTTTCCTATGTGCATAACCTTGTACTTCTTGGCATTAAACTTCAACTGCCACTCCCTGGACCATTCCTCAAGTTTTTTCAGGTCTGCTTCCATAGCTTTTGCTTCCTCCTGTGTGTCTGCTCTGTTGCAGAATTTTGTGTCATTTGCAAACAGGCAAACCTTCCCCTTCAAGTTGTCTGCAATATCCTCGATAAATATGTTAAAAAGGATAGGTCCCAGACCCCTGTGGAACACCACTGGTCACTTTGCCCTCCCTTGATAAGGATCCATTGACAAATACTCTGTGTCCTATCTTGCAGCCAGTTGGTGATCCAGTTCCCTATCTTATGACAGAGTCCTGTACGCTCTAATTTGTTAGCTAGCCTTCTGTGGGGGATGGTGTTGAAGGCTTTGCTAAAGTCCAGGTACACAGTGTCTACTGCTCCTCCTTGGTTGACTGCTCTGGTGACCCAGTCGAAAAAGTCGATCATATTGGTTTGCCAAAGCATCCTGCTGGGAAGCCATGTTGCCTAGGGTCAGTCTTTCTGCTATCCTCCAGGTACTTTACTATCCACTCCTTTAACAACAACTCCATAATTTTTCCTACCATTGAGGTCAAACTGATCAGTTGGTAGTTTCCTGACTTCTCCCTGCTTCCGCTGTTGTGTAAAGGTACTACTGTTGCCCTTTTCCAGGCCTGAGGTACTATTCCATTTTCCAGCGACTTGCTGAAAAGCTCAGCCAGTGGTGTGGCAAGTTCTTCCCAAAGCTCCTTCAGTACCCTAGGATGGATACACCATCTGGCCCCAATGCTTTATCTACCTTGAGCCTGTTCAGCTCTTTTAGGACCCTTTCCCTTCTGATGGGTCTTGTATCTGCTCCTGTGGTGTTGTGTACTGACCTACTTAGTACAGAACTCCTCCCACTGTCTTGTATGGTGAAGACAGAGCAAACTAAATCATTTAGTAACCCTGCTTTGTCTTCATCTGTCTCTGCCATCTTGCCTCCCTTTGTTGCTAACCTGACTCTTCCCCCCCTTACACTTTCTTTTGTCCCTTATATATCCGAAGGTTTTGTCTCCCTTCTTGACCCCTGTGCTATTTTCTCCTCCATCTGCACTTTTCATCTAACTGCCTTAACTGCCTTTCCTGCCTCACTCTGCTTGTTTTTGTATTCTTCTCTATATAATTCACTTTCAGTTTGTTTATATTTAGCAAAAGCCAACCTTTTTTCCTTGATTTTGGTTTCAACTTCCTTGGTGAACCAGAGTGGATTTTTCTTTCTTTTGGATTTGGTGATCTGCCCATAGTGTATGTAGCTGTATTTAAAGTAGTTTTTAAGGCCTCCTAACAGTCTTCTACGTCCTCCGAGTTTCTGCCCTCTAGCATGGCTGTGACTATACATTTCATTTCAGTTAAGTTAGCTCTCCTAAAATGCAGAACCCTGGTTTTAGTGCGACTGGTATCCTCTACCTTGTTCACAGTTAGCTGGGTTGTCCTGGGGTCACTGGTCCCCAGATTGACCCCTACTTGCACATCTGAGACTTTCGTGCTGTTTGTGAGCACTAAGTCCAGTACTGCTTTGTTTCTGGGTGGGGGAATACACCAGCTGTTGTAAATCTGCTCTTTGCAGTGCAAACAGAAAATCTTTGCTTCGTTCGGAGGATGCTGTGTATGAGGACCAGTCCACAATTGGCAGACTGAAGTCCCCTACCAGTAGCAACTCTCCCCTATCTACCATGATCAAGTTGGTCTCCATGAGCTCTTTATCTACAATATATCAGCTTCCTGGGATGGGGGTCTGTAGAGAACTCTGATTCGGATTGGGGCATTCTCTCCAGCCCCGAGGGTAATCCACAGTGCCTCTACCTTGCTTTGCTTCTTTTGGATTTCTGTTGCATTGATGTCCTCTTTTATATACAATGCAACCCCCTTCCTTTTTCCCTTCTCGATCCTAGCGTGACATCACATGTATGGGTTCCTGGTGAACCAGGTTTTTGTAACAGCGACAAAGTCTAACTGCGCTTCTGCCATCATGGCTGTGAGATTGGGAATTTTATTCGTCAGGCTATGAGCACTGACGCACACTGCCTTCCAACACTGTTTATTCTGGTTAGTTGAAGGCTTATCCTGGCTCTGCTGCGTATGTGTTTTGTGTTGCTTCTAGTGTGTATGACAGGAGCATATGCATGCTGAACTAGTGTGAGGGGTACCTAAAAATGTATTATAATTATAAAACAAGTCTTTTTTATCAACAGTTAATAAATTAAGGATGAATACAGATTAAGCTCCTGTTAATGTATACAGACAGTAGGGGGGAGGTTTTTTTTTTGTTTGTTTTTTAGTAAATGGGTAATTTAAAGAATAATTTTATTGTGATTACATACCTGAGCTAATTCATGTATTCAAAAGAGTCTTTGATTGTGATTTACATTTTGGAGTAGTATGTCCAGGGTGCTTGCCCCGGCTAGGGTTTTAAACCATATTATGTATGGATTGCTGTTTATGAACTTTTGTTTTCAAGAAAAATTTGATACATACACACACACACACACACAAAATAAGCAGCCAACATTTACGTCTCCTCACAAGCTCTCTAAAAATGGCACCTCAAAGACCAAAACCAAAAGTCCTTTACAAAGGCCCCTCACATCGTAAAATAGCACATATAAGTACTAAAACTGCTCTGTCGGAAACAGTTTCATTCAGCATTATGTACAATAAAAAAAGCAGGTATTACACACTTGGCTAGTGTGGCGACATCATTAAGCACTCAAGGTTCACAAGCAAACCAGTGATGTCACCACTCTAAATTGGTGCTAGAATATTAGCTTGTATGGCACACTTAGGGGTTCATTATTCTCAATACAGTGCATATATCTTATGAATCAGCTATACAGCCTATCAAGTCACTCCACTACCCAGATTCACACAGCATAAAAAGAGATTAACTGCCTTGAAATCATGGAAAGACAGATGATACCAACATCCACACCTTCGCCTACACCCACCCACAAGTAAAAAAATACTCCAGTAATGTTAGTGCGACTTTCTAGAAAGAGCCAATTCACTCAGAACATGGGTATTGTTACATAAACAGTTCAGGAAAATGAACATTTATGATGACAAGCAATATCAAAACATCAGGTTTCCTTTTTCCTAGTATTCGACAGTCTTGGTACAAATCAACCTTGGACCGCAAATGGGTTGTTCAAAGCTGTGCCAAGGGCCAAAGCAGGTCTGTAAATTCCTTACTTCCTAAAATCTTTCCAGACATTTGGGAAAGAGCTTAACCTACTGCATAAAAGGTAGCCAGCTCCATGGAACAAAGGGAGACTTGCAGCATGGTGGGTCCATTTTGGCTCACCAGAGTGTTCAGTGTTGGAGGATACCCGCATGCCCAGGGCATGGTGATGCTCGATGTCGCAGGCAGAAAGCCTTACAGCCCCTGGAAGTGTGGATATCCCCCAACACCCCACACCTTGAAGGGTCTTATTGTGCTTAGAAAATGACCTTTTGCAGTAACAAAATGAAAAAAATGGGTATTATAAAATACTTCAAGAAAATGTTTTATATTTATAAAACAGTCCTTATGCAGAGCCACCAGTGCTGGCTCTTTTTCCCAAAGAGGGTTCTGCTGGCTGATAAACATATGTCTTTGGAATGTTGTTACCATTCAGGTTTCAAGACTGTTTTAACTCATTTACTTACTAAGCATGAACACCACAAGTCAGTGTAGTGCAGGGAAGGTTTCTACATACTGCTGATTTAAAGCGAGAATACTTTTTTTGTGTGCTGCTGTTTGCTGTCATAAAACTATTTCACAAACTTGTAAGAGCCAGCTTTCTCTCTTTCCTTCCTTCCTTGGTGTGACAACCCAAGGATGTGCTTTTTTTTTTATTCTTTGTTAACTGGGTAAGGCCCATCAGACACAATGCCTGTATTCAAGGGTGACCTGGGAGCACTGGGGAGGTTACATGACTTGCTCAGAGTCATACAGTATGCAAGTGGCGGTTGTGGGAATCAAAACAAAGTCTGCTGGATGTATCAAGCTTATTCACAGCATGTTACCCTTACCTCTAGGCTACACTGCCAGCCCCAATATAGTATAAGGTATCAGTTGTACGCACAGTGCAGACACAATCCTACATTTACTGTACATGTCAACAACCATAATTTGTTATATGAGCAAGAGTTCTTGCCCTTGAAAATGGGCACTTGTTGCTCAAGGGCCGTCCTGTACATATACACATACTGTAAATAGCTAAATCAATCAATTAATAATTTGCCAATGAAAGCCTCGTAAAAATGTTACACTGAAAAATGCCATCTTTTTATACAAAAAAATCAGGTCAGATACTTACTTAGTCTTCGCATGTTTTCTGTTAATCTAAAAAAGAATGTAAAATAATTTATCTTACAAATTTACCAGAATCAAATTGTATAAACAATTTAAACATTTTTTTCAGAAAAACAGGTTAGGTGTGCAAATTATTTAGCTATAGAGATACTTAAATCTGTTATTTTACACTGTAATAAAAAAACTGACATACAATGTCCTACACATACTACAATTTAATTTCTAGGAGTGAAAGGAAAATGACTGTGTAACATGAATTGACAACTGTAGAGATACAATTATTTGTAATGGAAAATATTAAGCATCTTCAATGGCTGCCAGTATGGCACCAGGCACCCCCTGTTGAGCATGGATTTCCATCCTAACTAAAAAGCTGCTGTACCACAGTTCAAAGGTCAGATAATGCGGTTGTACCGCTCTGTGGTAGGACAGCTTTTTAATAAAAATTAGAAAGGAAGTTCATGCCATTTTCTGTTTTATTAAAATGTTCACTCCACACACAGGACCCAGACTCTCCACAAACACACACTTTGTTATTTCATCTTTTTAAAAAATACAAACCTGCCTCTCATCCAAGTGTGTTTTCAGCAGGTGGGTGAGGGTGGATTTCTGTATTTTTTTTAACACAAAATTAAACAGAAGCTATCTTGGGAAGGAAAAAAGCAGATCTTTTTAATTTTATATTTTGAACCACATAGTGTACAAAGATAACAGATAAGTAACCATACATAACTTGTCTGCGTTTCCATCTTGGGGTTGTGATGCCATCAGGGACCTCTCCCGAGCTTCGCTCTCAAGGTACTTGTGATCTCATCAGAATCCCTCTATTGAAACACATCCTTGGTGTGCATGGTTGCCAATGCATTATGCTCTATATAACCCCACTCTATGTTATCAGGAGAGAAGAGGTCGAGCCAAGGGTCTCCCCTCCCTTGGGTTGTATAATTACAGTATTTCTTATCATATGGAATAGTTTTATCACATTATGAAAGGACATACACTAATTACTGTGAAGAAGCCAATTTTCTTGATTCATCTTCTACTTCCCCTCTGCTCTCTGTCCCTCCTTGCTCCACAAAGATGAGTGAGCAAGCCTTCTCCCACTTCACTCCCAGATTCTGGAACTCCCTATCTCACTGAATTAGGTGTTCCACATCTCACATCACTTTCAAGAAAGCACTTTTCTCTCACCTGAGTGCACTTGGTGCTTGCAATTGCTCTTAATTTTTGTTTTGGGCTACCCATCTGCTCTTTGCCTTCCATGTCTGCAACTACTAGTGTTTTGTGTACCTTATGACCGTTTCCTTATTATAGTTGCACATTCCTGCGTAGGTGTCTTATGCCTTCCTGTAATCCATGTCTCTGACCTTCCTGCATGGGATCCTGTTTACCTGATGTATTGTGCTAATGTTGCACACTCCTATGTGGCTGTCTTATGTCTACTTGTAATTTTCTGTCCCCAACCTTCCCTGCGTGGGGTCCTGTCACATGATGTACCAATTTTAACTGTTTGGGTCACTGTTATAATCTGCTTCACTGTATTCTGTACTCTCCCGGGTCATGCTTGAAAATAGGCAGGTTTTTTGCCTAACGCACTTACCTTGTTACCAGAAGGTAATAAAATAAAATAAATAGATTTTCTAGATGAAATTTTAGGTGCGCGTACTGTACATGAATGAGGTTCAGGTTCCATAAATTTTAGAATCAGTCAGAGCTGAGTAGAAAATGTTTTTTTGTTAGAGTGTCTCTACTACTGAATTTGGTGCCGTTCTTGGAGCTATCTGAACATGGGCTGTTTTTGAAGGGCTGCAATCTATGATGACCTTGTGTTTCTGGGTGCCACAAATAAGGTTATTTATGCCCCCCCAATCATCCATTTTTTACTTTCTAGCTCAAATCTGTTGTGAAGTACAGTGGCAGGTAACTTCATGGTATTAAAATCAAAAACTAATTAAGCGCTTGTGGTGCAGGTACTCTAGGTGCATTTTAGGAGCGCTAACTCCTCCGAACAAATTAAACAGCAGAAACATGCTCAGCATTGTGCAGAGGTTTCACCAGAAAAGAGGCGCAGCATACCGCTTCAGTTAATAACTACAATTTGTACCGTGTCAATTCTGCAGACAAAAAGTGCTCACGCTGGTGCACATACAAAGTTCAGCAGGATAAAACCTTACTGTTGGTGGCCTCACAAACAATATCCAATGGCTGCTAGCTCGCCCCTGCACTTTGCTCCTCCAAGCTTCGTCAGGGGTCTGGCTTGCTGAAGTAGCTGACTTCTTTTTGAAGGTAAGTAATGATAATGCTATAACACTACACTATGTCATCTTATTCAGGTGCTATGATGGTTCTGAGTGTGCTTCCGCTGCCTGTTTAGCTTCATGGTATTATGAAGCCATTTGGGTGTTTTCAGTATAGATGATTCATAGTGTTTGTGCTGTTGTGAGCAGTTTAAACAAGGCACAGTGAAAGACATCAATAGAGGGTTACACAACCTGTCCTGATTTTTGCAGGACAGACCTGATTTGGGGAGTGGTGTCCTGCAAAAAAACCCCTGAAAAATACCACACATCCTGACCTTACAGCAGAAAAAATATTTTCTAAGTGTTGCAGAAAACTATAATACCTTAAACGATAAGAAACAATAGAAACAACTACAGAACTACCACATTTAGTCTTAATTCTGATTATAAAGAGAAAACAAGTCTGTTGCATCGATTGAGGATGCACACTGTCCTGCGAAAAATCACATTTTAGTAAGAAATGCACCACTTTGAACTTCTTAAAAGGTGGTAAATTCCCCCACTTTGGGATTCTTAAAAGGTTATACACTGCAAAAAAAAATCACATTTAAAAGACTGACAAACTGTTTAATGCTGTATTGGTCCTAGTAAGAACAAATCCAGAACAAATGGTTTCATACCTTTTATTGGACCAACAAGTATGTTACAAAAAGAACAAATAGCTTTAGCTTAATGACAGTTATTTAGAAAATCTCATTTTATTAACACTTAGAACATGCAGAAAAAAACAGAAATAATTCTCATTGGTTTAAAACAGGCCTTCAGAAAATAATTAAAGTGATGTCAGAGAGCTTGAATAGCTTAAGCATGCTTTTTTTTGGCTGAACCAAACTTAAAGGTCAAAGGTTGTCCAGAGATAACTGCAGGCAGAGAGTTCAACCCACATATATTATACCATATATCAATCTAATGAGTAACAAAACAGTAAGATGTTCACTTGATATATGAATAGAGCAAGCCTCCCCAAAACACATACTTCAAGAGTGAGGTAAGAGTACATCAGCATAAGCCAGCTTCAACTCTGCGCAGAACTCAGTTTGTGTATACAGCCTATGACAATAAAATGACCCTGGGAGAAAACAACTGCATGCCAAAATGTAACATATTAGCAAGTAAAAATTAAAAAATAAGCCCCAAAAATTACAACAGAAATTATCTTTACATGGCATATAGAAGGATGAAAGTGATGTTTACCCAAAGTGAGTGATGTTTACCCAAAGTGAGTCAGTGTATCACACTGATAAAAGTACAACTGGCTAGAGATATATTCCCAATATACTCTCAGTCAGCTATTACGTTCCAGAAACCTTAAGACCTTCAGTGTTGTAACAAGATTTTATACATGATATCAACTGTCAGTATAAGTGCCAGATACGAAAAAACACTAGTCAAGGACCCCCAATAAATTGAGACTATGCAGTCTGATATGTGCAGATTTCAATAAATTGTCAGTGTATAATCGAAATAAAACCACCCCCGACACTCTTTAAATCCCCCCAGTTATCATTTTTCCGCCCAGTACAAATTTCTACTGACGCCTCTTAAATCAGCAAGCACCTATTCTGGCACTTGAAGTTATTTTTTTTCCCCACTCAAGTGCAACTTATTATTTACGCCTTGTACTTTGCCTACATCTAAGTACTCACTTGGAAAATGAATAGTCACGTAATCCTCCTTACACTCGGCTCATTGACTGGGATACTAATGATGACAGACTTCTCAGCCACCATCTTGGTCACTGATCAAATCGGCCTACAATCCTTTACAGAATCATTTAAACCAACCAACCCCCCTGCCAGCGTAACTTGGCATGAGTTATTCCCTTATGGACTCTACCACGCTGTCCTTGCTATCAAACCTTGAACGTTGGTTGCTTGGACTTTTTGTTCACTCCCTCACATTCCAGTCCCAGCTGCCCCGTCCCCTTCTTTCACTCCTTCTCCTCGCGGGATGTGAAGCAACCCAGGACCCCCTAACACACACATTGACAATAAAAATGTTTTCTGGGCAAGTCACACGGGCCTCAGGATTGCTCACCTAAATATATGCAGTCTCCCATCTAAGTTTTCTGAGCTCAAGGCATGGGTGGCTCTATATAAGCAGCACATCCTGGGCCTCTCTGAGACCTGGCTGAAGCAACACCTCACCAATACCTCATATCAACTCCCTGGTTACTCCATACTATGATTAGATAGGCCAGAAAGAAAGAGGGGTGGAGGCGTAGCACTGTATGTTCTACACCATATCTCAGCTCCCACAATTGCTCACTCTTCCCCCACTTCTGCTTGTGAATGGCTTATTGCTGAGATTGTCCTCCGGGCCACAAAAAAACATCACCTAGGCTGCTGCTACAACCTCCTCTATGTGGGCATCCAGGGCCTATCCAGTTTTCTGGATGGCCTTTCGCATGCCTCCCCCTCCAGAGACACAATCCTACAGGGGATCTTAGCCTCAACTGGACTGACACCCCAATATGTGAGTACACACATCTCCTAAAAACACACCAATTAGAACAACACATCTCTTCTACTACAAGATATAACATACGCTCAGACAACCATACCATCTTAGACTGGATTATCACAAATCGAGTGGACCTGGTCCTACAGGCAGGCACAACGTCCGACTCCATCAGCAACCACGCTCCTACGTACATTGTCCTAACCACCAAATCAATCCGGCCTCCCCCAAAACTCCTGTCTTTCAGGAAGTTTCACAACCAGGACCTTGACTCCCTCCTAACCGATTCCAGGACTTCAAATTAGTCCATACTCTACTCGTGCAGGGATGTCTCAACTGCGATTGCATATTTCACAGAAGTTCTACGAAAATTTCAGGACAAACATTTCCCAATCACCACCAGAAGTGTCAGAGGTGACAGCACCCGCTGGCTGTCAAAGGAACTACTGGGCCAGATGAAAATCAGGGACAAAACTTGGACAGCATATAAGTCATCTCCGGAATAGATACAAACTGTGCAATTCCTGCAAGCAGACTGTTAAGCTGCTAAAGTGCAAAAACTATAACAACTTGCAAAATGACACGCTCGGTAACCCACCCAGTTTCTGGGCCTCAATAGGATCCCTCCTAAATCCTAAGTCTAATAAGCAGACAACACAGCTAAACTCTCCCTCAGGTCCCATCATTGAACCTGGTGCAACTGTGGACACTTTCAACAGAATGTTTACGGACCTCTCTTCCTATCTTAAGAAGCTCCCTACTCAGTTTCCCTCTGACCTACACCGCAAACCTCAATGCTCCCAGCCCTCCACTAGTACTGCACATGTTCCTCCATTTTAGTTTGGGGTCACTGGCATAAAAACCATTGCCAAACCCTTAAAGACACTTCCTACCCGAGGTAGCCCAGGTAGTGATGGGTTATACCCCACCTTCCTGAAACTGCTCTCCCCAGTTATTGTAAAGCCCCTAACCTTCATTTACAACCTCGCTCTGTCGTCTGCAACAGTTCCTGAATCTTGGAAGCATGCTCATGTCATCCCCATATTTAAGGCTGGGGATCCCCTCATCCCTGAAAATTATAGGCCCATCTCCCTCCTTCCTCACCTGAGTAAATTACTTGAGAAAATCATTCACCACCAACTATCCGATCATCTAGGAAAAATACCACCTCCTGCATCCTCTCCACCATGGCTTCTGCAAACACCACAGTACCTCCTCCGCCTTGGCAATTTCTCGAACCATATCCTTAGAAATATGGACAAGGGCAGGGCCACAGGCACAGTGTTTGTGGATCTGTTGAATATTTTCGACCACGTAGACCACCATCTCTTCTGCTCCGCCCTGTTAAGCTTTGGCTGCTCACCAGACACGGTCGCATGGTTCTGTAGTTACCTCTCAGGTAGGTCCCAGTCCATCTTGATTGGTAAAAATTCTTCTGCTCTGCTACCTACACACACCAGTGTACCTCTGGGGTCAATACTTGGCCAACTACATTTTTCTATGCTTATTAATGACCTCCCTGCTGAAAGCATCAATTGCAAGGCACTCCTCTATGCAGATGACCTAGTCATATACCACAGTGATAATTCCAGAGAGTCCTTGTCCACCATCTTCACAGCAAACTTTTGACTGCACAGAGCTAGTTACTCACCAGAAAACTTTTTATTAATGAGAAAAAGACAATGGCCATGTGCTTTGGCTCTAAGCCATTCCTAGCAAAGGTAGCCAGGTCAAAAAACCCACTCTTGATCGCTACCCCTGCCGACCCTCCACTCAAAACTGCCCCTGCTTTTAAATATCTAGGTGCCACCCTAGACCCCTCCTTTACTTTCAACGAACACATCAGCAACTCTGTGATGAAAATCCACCAAATATTAGGCGCTGCCTACCACCAAAATCAATTTCTGTCCCCTGAAGCTTGCCTAGCCATTGCTCAAGGAAACCTCCTGCCCCTCCTTGACTACTGCTCCCCTGTATACTCTACTACGTCCTCCTCCCTACGGACCAGCTTACATACAACTTCATCTGCCGCTTTGTCCTTCAAGCCCGATTTACCACCCACCACTGCTCGCTGTACCAGTCCCTAGGGTGGCTCTCTCTGCGAGGTCGTTTTGACTTCGCTATGGGCAACCTCACTGACAGTGCACTTAGAAACCATCAGCTGTCCCCCGACGCCTCCCCACTCATGGACAGAGTGGTCTCTCTCAGTCTGTGGGGCTTCTCCATTCCTCCACTGGACGTCCCTCGCATTACTACTACCAAAGGTAGTAAAGCCTTCTCTGTCTCTGTCCCTTCCAACTGGAATAGACTTCCTTTGTCCATTCGATCATCCCCCTCCTGTCAGTCTTTCAAGACAAACTTAAGGACATGGCTCCTGGCTGAAGCTGCTTGTACATGCAGCTGTTCCCCAGGTGGTACCAGGGCCCGTATCCTGGCATTGCACCTACACGTGTCCTCACCCTACTTCCAGTGCCCCTACCCTCTTGCACTGTTCTGATCCTCTATTCAATCTGGATAGGACTACCTGTTTTATTCTGAACTGTTAGCATTTCTGCAACTTCATTTAAGTTGTATTTCTGTCTATGACTTGTGCCTATACCACTCCTGGTGATAGACTGAACCTTCGTTTTAACTGTATTTATTTCCTTGGCTCCCCAGTGACTGTATGTACATTGCATGTAATACTTTACCATAATCCCCATGTTAAGCCTTTTATATTGCATATCCACTTAATGTATGTCACTACACCAGTATGTACTGATTTCTCCAAAATATATTTCTATGTAATGTGATTTCATACCAAGTGTTTTCGGCAGTCCTGTGTTGTTCTAATTATATCTCTGTATTGTATTGATGTTTGTTGTGTTAGCCATTGCAACTGAAAATGGTCCTCTGGATCAGTCTGCTCACCCGGTTATCAAAGATATATATATATATATATATATATATGAACAGTCAAGGAATCTAAACAAAATTCCTATGAATTAAATCTCCCCGGAAAGTAACTACTTAAAATGAAATATATGTACATGAAGCCTAATACACCATCAGTTGAACCAATCACTACAATAGTTACCCAAAAAGGAATTACACTTGTCATGAACCCCCAAGTAAATGAGACGACGCATCCTAACAAGTACAGAATATAAAAACATATCAGTATACACTCAAACTAAAGAAGGAAGTAAATATCTACTACAATATGAGCCCAGAGTCCTAGCCACTATGACACTATAATGTCATGTACCTGAACATAAGTTTACCTCAATATCACCACGATATTCACATCCACCATACCCACATAACCACCCACCTCAAATACCCATATGAAAAATTCAGTGTGCCAAACTTCTCCCCCTGCAACACACACATACACACAAACCCACGCACACATTCACACAAAACTAATGTGAGGGGCCCACCTTTAGATAACCAGTTAAGAGGGACTGTATAAGAGTCAAAGTCCAAGGCTCGCTGAAAACCTAAAATATGTGTGTCCATCATTTGAAGTAAAGGTCCATGTAAGTTTACGTGTAATGTGTCATGTATCCACCATCAGTGTTCAAGACATCTTCCACCGCATTAAGAAGTAACATAAGTCTTATCTCACACGCTCGTCTCTGTTGTGTACTGTTAAAATGTCCTTTCAAGATCATCACAGACATATCCAAGATTGAGTGGTCACCCTGAGAGAAGTGTTGTGCCACTGGTTTGTCAGTCATCTTCCTATTAATATCATACCTGTGTGAATTCATTCTAGTACAGAGTTGTCGTTTCATCTCCCCCATATACTCTGTGCGAGGACATTTCCTGCATTGAATAAGATAAACATTGCTTGATGTACATGTAGAATTACCCAATATCGTTGTCTGTTTTGTGAGGTAACCACACAGTCTGAAGTGGACATGTGCTCACAAGTTTCACATATGCGTTTATTTATTTGCTTTCGTTATTACAGGGTTGTGTGCCATATGATGCCATGGCACTCCGTTCAGGTTCTAGTTCACTCAATCTGGTTGGCGAAACTGGGTGGTTGTTTAAAAGACAGTAGTGGTAGTTCTTGAAAAATACAACTAAGGGTTTCATCCTCACTGATCATTGGGTGTAGGTCCTTAATAAACTTACGTAGAAGTTCAAGGTCAGGATGATAGGCAACTGCTACGGGTACTCTGTTAGTGGTGGTCCTTTCATTATATTGCAGTAGGTATTCTCTTGGTACTTGTGTAGCATGTTCCACTGCTCTGTCAATTTCTCTGGAAGAGTGTCCCTGCTCAATAACGGTGTTTTCAACATAGCTAAATGTGTATCTCTGTCTTCTTCATTTGAACAGAGACGATGGTACCCAAGTGCTTCACTGTATATGACAGATTTTTTTGTGACTCGGGTGATTACTTTTCTTGTGTAAGTATCTCTGTCTGTTGGTTTCCTGTAAATAAATGTATATAGGGTTCCATCCTTGATAGTGACAGTGGTATCCAGAAAATTAACACTGGTGGCAGAATATTCCAGGGAAACAAAACCCACAACAGCATATAAGAGAAAACTACAGGGACTGCGTAAATCATTTCCAGACCATGTCCAAGACGGAATAACTGCCCTCATCCCTGATGAACCCAAGCCTGGGACATTCTACATGCTACCTAAAATACATAAACCTGGGAACCCAGGAAGACCCATAGTCTCTGGTAATAGAAACCTTACAGAGGGGATCTCAGGTTTTGTAGAAGCCATTTTAAAACCGCTGGTTATACAATGGGACAGTTACATTCAGGACACTACTCACTTCCTGCGCAAACTTTCTGGTTTTAAGGACTTACCACCTGATACCCTTTTAGCCACAATGGATGTAGCATCCCTCTACACTAATATACTGCATAGAGATGGCATTTCAGCCTGCCTTAAATACATGTATGAGAAAGGATTGGACCACAACATCAATCCCGACGTTGTGGAGGAACTTACTAAATTCATTCTGACACATAACTTCAGCTTTAATGGGAAACATTATGTTCAAACTATGGGAACAGCAATGGGCACCAGGATGGCTCCACAGTATGCTAATCTCTTTATGGCCAATTTGGAGGAGGACTTTTTAAGGCACTGTACACACAAACCACTGGCTTACTTCCGTTACATTGATGATTTGTTTATAATTCGGACAGAGAACACTGACACACTTAAGGATTTTCATTAATTCGATAATTATGGATGTTTTCAATGTCAACTGGCATTCCCCTGAAGTAGGTTCCTTTAAGGATGCAGTCTCCACACTCAACCTTACCCAGCCTGTTCTGTCACCTACTAGAGCTAATTATAAGATGGGTATGAGTACCCTTCTCGATTGGATACTGTCCAATCGTCCAGATTGGATCATCAACATGAATGTTCTCCCTGACACATTAAGTGACCACTCCACTGTTACCTGTAACTGGTCAAACAAATTCAATAATCCTCCCCCTAAAACCATTTTCAGCAGGGTGCTAAAGCTGGGACACCTGGAACCACTGAAACAACACCTCCGTAGCACTAACTGGTCATTACTTGATGCCACAAAGGATATAAATATAGCTCTAGACCACTTCATCAAGCACTTTAATGAAGCTTGCGATATCCAGGCCCCTTTGAAAAGGATGAAAATCCGAGGCACCATCAATACCCGGTTATCCACCAACCTCATTAGTCAGATGAATCGCAGCGATCACCTCTGGTGTCGTGCAAAAGCTAGGCTACTGGCAAGCATGCAGATGTACAAGAATATAAAATTGCCAGGAATAAGTGCATCCGGGTTATTTGCATTGAAAAAAGCAAGTACCATAGGGAACAGCTTGCTAACACTTGGGGTGAGGGTAAGAATTTTTGGAACAATATAAAAGATGCAACAGATAAAGATGCTAATGTAATCCCCTTGTTCCCAGGGGTTACAAGAATCCCATTAGAATTAGTGGTAGGCAGGGAAGGCAGCTAGTGATTTCCCAGTAAATGGGTTTCTCTCTCTCTCTCTCCCCCTCTGTTGTCAGTCTCAGTTGAGAGCTGGAGGGGTGATGTCATTTAGAACTCTCGCAATGGCATAGGCAACTGCCAGCTGTTCTGAGAGAGTGAGACAGAATTCTGTGTAGTTAGTTGGTGGCTAGAGTCGCAGAGTGTAGGTGCAGATCCAGCAGCAGCTCTGCTATAGAGCTGCAGTTTTTTTTTTCTCATCCTAGTGGAGTTCAGAAATCTTCCAATTTGTGTGAAGTTGGATTTTAAAGGGATTTTCTTTCTTTCTTTTTTTTTTTATTCTTTATTCTGGTGGTTCCCTACTGTCGACCCTCAGCCCTGGTCACGGCCTCTGGGACTTCCACCACCATCTATGGCCGTTCTCCCCCCGTTACCCGTGGAGTCGGACCCCCGTATCTGAGCTGTGGAACAAGTGACTGGTCGGGAGAGTGATGGCGATGGTGGCTAATCGAAGCCCCAGGGAGGGCTTCACCTAGACAGTGGACCCACCTGCCTACCTCTTTTTCCGGTTTTCTGTTTCCGAGGCAGGGACGTGCAATGGCACCAGCATCCGTACCGCCTCCCTTCGTTTCAAGCGCCGGTAACTTGAGCGACTCCCGGCCTCCAACAGGGGTCCTCCTTGCGCCGGACACTACCCCCCCGGAGAAGGAGAGCCGTCCATGGGCCGCTCCATCCTTCTCCCCCGGCTGGCCCTCCGATGACCCGGGTCCGTTCCCGAACCCGGGTCACCAGCGTCGCAAGTGGAAATCCAACCGCTGTGCCACCGGGCTGGCTTCTCCAAGGGATTTTTTGTGTTTCATCCCAGGAAGGATGAAGCAGGCTGCCAGAATGTTAGGGGCAATCCCCTTGGTGCTACCAGGACATTTGGTGAAGCTGCCTTGTGTACATCTTCAGAGAGTACTTTTGTTTTGTGTGAAACTGCCCAGTTGGTACCTGCATTTAAAGGGTGGATTCTCTGACAGAGGGACCCTGTCACCCTAAACATTTTTAAAAGTTGGCTGTCCTCTGTGGAGTCCAGTATGTGACTGTCCAAGTGAACAGAACTTTTACCTTTGACACCCCTGTGGTGTCCTGTGAGGATTTTAAGTGTGAAATACATTTCTAGAGGGCATCTTCAATTTTGGTACAGTGTGAGGTGTATTTACCAGAGGGATGGCCAAGTATGAACTTGGAAACAAAAGGTGGGAGACCCCCCCATCTGGAGTGACCAGTTTAGCACTCCGGGTTCTGAAGGGCACCTTTGTTCTTTTCTGTCAGTGCATGTGGCCAATGTCTGAAGAAAGTTCTACCCCAGTGAGTGGGTTTTCTCCAATTTACCACATGTATGCGGGTTCTGCGAGTTTGGAGCCTGTAGTGCTCTTTTGAGGTCTATGTGCCACACCTTATCCTATGCCATATGGGAAGTGACCAAGTAGGCTGTGTGTGCCATTTCCAGGAAGAAAGTGTGTGTTCTACAGGTAGCTAGTCCACAACTTCTTCAGTCATCCTATGCAATATGGGAATTTGGTGTTCTGTACCTTAGATGTCTGCATTTACTGTGTGTGTAATCCTTGGGGGGTCCATCTTCACTTTGTGTTGTTTCTACTGTGTTATGGAATAAAGCCACACTCTAGGATCCCAACCTGGTTTGGACGTTTATGTTATTGCTTCCTGTGTGTGGAGTTACTTGGGTACCCCTGTCCAGAAGTGCAAACCTAGCATAGCCCTGAGCAAACGTTTTCTCCCTGGGATCTGGGTTGTGGCCATGGCACTGGTCCCAGCCAGGTAGTAACCGCACTTGGTTTGTGTTGTTTTTATAATGTCTACTCTATCTGGCATATCCCACCTTGTCTAATGGTGGCAAATCAATGTAACCTCTACCCCTCTCTTTTCCCCTAGACTATGGGAGGTGTGCCTACTGGTTAAATAAGGGACCGGTGGGGGGTTACACCAAGGTTGCACCCACCATGCTAAATATTATTGGAGCCCCCACCCTTGACCCATTGACCATAGAAAATGCTTTTAATAACTCATTCATTGACCTGGGCAGTGTCCTCCCACCAGACATCTTCAAGGACATCACTCAAGACACAGAACAGCGGGCAGAAGATTCACTTCCTGCACCACCTCCTTTCTACTTCAAAGAGTTCCCACTGTATATGGTCAGGAAATACCTAATAAAAGTACTCGGGAAGTCAAGGCATAGCGGTGATTCCTTAGACCTCAAATTAGTTGCCCTTACCATTGAAGAAATACTGTTGCCCATTGCAAAGATTCTTAACCTTTCACTGAGTCTGGCACAATTCCCCCAAATGTGGAAGTCAGCCCTTGTTAACCCTGTTTGCAAAAGTTGAGACTGCACTATACACACAAACTATAGACCTCTCTCTATACTTCCACCTCTGTCTAAGGCACTTGGGAGTGCATAGTTGTGGATCAGCTGGTGGAGTATATGGAAAAACATTCGATCCAGTGCCCCCAGCAGGTAGCAGCATGGATTCAGAAAGTGACATAGCACTACCACAGTACTGCTAGAATTCATTGGTTTCAGTCACCAATCTCTGGATCAAGGTAGATTGGTGGGTGTGGCCTTCATAGACCTCACAAAGGCCTTTGATACAGTGAACCACGCTCTACTTCTCAAGCAACTGTCCTCAGTTGGCCTCTTGGCAGATACTGTGTCCTGGTTCAAAAGCGATCTTGTAGGCCACTCCCAATGGGGGAAGATAGCTAATGTCACCTCTGACCACAACATGTCTGCTCTGGAGTACCACAGGGCTCCATACTGGGTCCAGTTCTCTTTAGCATCTTTCATAATCTCCCTTGCTCCTGTTACCAGCAGATCCTCTTCTATGTGGATGATGCAGTCATATACACTATCAACACTGACCCTGAACCACTGGAACACCAACTTCAACTCAGCTTTGAGGAAGTGGAAGACTGGGGTTCAGGAAACACAAGCTGATTCTGAACTACAAAACAATGAACATCCTGTTGTTCAGTGGTGTTTGCAGCCAACACAGATCCAGTGCCCTATCCATCAGGAACTCCTCTGGCATCCCGCTTGAACAAATTCAACATTTAAAGTATCTAGGGGTAACCATGGATAGCTCACTATCATATGCCCAGCATGCTGAAAATGTTGCCAGGTCTGCCAGTATCAAGATAGGGTTACTCCATAGCCATAACAGTAATAACTTTATTTTTATGGCTCCTTTCAAGGTATCAAGGCGCCTAACAAATTTTAAAACAACATATCAAAATCCAGATCATAAAAATATAAAACCAACAGTCCATTCACCAAAAACTTGGATCCACATGTAGGTTTTCAAAGCTTGTTTGAATCTCTCCAAAGTCGTGCACTCCCGTAACCGTCGAGGTAGAGAATTCCAAAAGATTGGGGCCACGTGCATAAATGCGCAGGCCCCAGATGATTTCAAACACACCCTCGGAATCTCTAGCAACCCCTTGTTGACTGAGCAGAGCAATCATCCGGGGCGGTAGTGAACCAGACGCTCTTTCAGGTAATCTGGACCCTGTTCATGTAGGGCTTTAAAAGTCAGTAAACCAACTTTAAAGGTGATCCGCCACTGTACCGGCAGCCAGTGCAGTCTGCGCGGCACCGGCGTAATATGACAGGATATAGAAGTTCCCGTCAGAAGCCGGGCTGCAGCATTCTGCACTAGCTGCAAGTGGCGGATTTCCACCCCAGGTAGCCCTAGATAAAGGGAGTTGCAGTAGTCCAGGTGCGAGGACACAAAGGCGTGGACCAGTGTAGTAAGATCACCGGACAGAACAAGGTGCTTAATCCTGGAGATATTCCTCAGATGGTAAAAGGAGGATTTGACGACGGCTGACACCTGCGAATGAAGTCAGCCCTTCATCAAAATAACCCCCAGGTTCCGCACCCATTCAGAGGTCGGCAGTGAAACACCCCCAAGGAAAAGCCCTGAGGGCGAACCCACCCCTGGCCCTCCTATCTGGCACACTGGATCCACAACCAACACCTCAGTCTTTTCAGAGTTCAACTTTAGCCAACTGGAATCCATTCACTCCTGGATTTCTGTGAGACAGCTAGTAAAAGCTGAAAAAGTTCCATCCTGGTCAGGTGCAAAGGAAAGGTAGAGCTGGATATCATCAGCATAACAGTGAAACCTCAGCCCATACCTTCTTACAATGTCTCCAAAGGGCAGAATGTACACTGCAGACAATGTGGGGGATAACACTGAGCCCTGAGGCACCCCACAAGACAGAGAAACTGGGTCCAAAGAATAAATCCCGGAACCACTCTAGAGTTCTTCCAGTGAGGAAAGATGTAAACCACCTGAGGACTTTACCCGACAGTCCACAGATGAACTTCAGACGGCCAAGCAGAACCCCATGGTCCACAGTGTCAAATGCTGATGACTGATCAAGAAGAACCAAGATGGAATGTTTTTTCCAATCCCTAGCCATCAGAAGATCATTGAGCACTTGAACCAGTGCTGTCTCAGTACTATGACTCTTTCAGAATCCGGACTGGGGGGTTCATAGATGTCATGAATGGTCAAATGGTTCTCCAGTTGCACAGCCACTATTTTCTCAATAACCTTCCCTAAAAAGGGAAGGTTAGAGACTGGTCTGTAGTTTGCATGGCAGTCTGGGTCCAAAGAAGCTTTCTTCAAGAGGGGTGTTACCACCGCCTCCTTTAGGGAGCTAGGAAACTTACCTGTTTCCAAGGAGCAGCAGACTATCAGTACTAGGACTGGACCAATGCAATCAATACAACCCAAAATCAGGGAAGTTGGTCCAGGATCCAAACTACAGCACGTAGGGCGAGCACCCTGGACAATCCGCATGACATCCGTGAATTCTGGTTGGTCAAAGGTACTCCAGGAAAGCCAAGAAGCAGTGATCTTGAGCCGATCCACAGCAGCACCCATACAGTGTGCTGGCTGGAATACGGCCCTGATGTCAGCCACCTTAGGCGCCAAAGAATCAGGCAAGCTCAGCCGCCTCTATTTGAGAAGGCTTTCAAACTTATAGGCAGGCTGGGTTGCACAGTCTGTCCACAGTTCGAAAAAGCTGAGCTGATTGATTCTATGCGACCACAATCTCCCCAGACAGGAATTCTGTCTTCTTACAGGTGATTGCAGATTGACAGACTTGATAATGATCCATCAATCTGACACTGTCGGCATCAAGGGCGGATTTCTACCAGCAACGCTCTAACCTTCGTCCTAATCGCCGCATCTCCCTGAAATTCCCATCAAACCATGGGGAACGAGGGCGAAGGGCGAAAGGATGAACACGGACAGGATCGATGACATCCAGGGCTGCCGAAATGGCCGAATTATTGGCCATCACAAGGGCCTCCGGATCACTGCTTGCCACTGGGAGGGATGATCAATCAAGCATCGCTGCCAGGCCTTCAGAGCTTACATTTCGTAAAAGGAAATACCTGACCATCTCCACAGGGGTAGGCCTACGAAGGGGAGGCGCTAAAAGTAAACCCCAATATGTAATGCTTGGACCATCTGACTGGCTCCACCCCCAAATCAGAGGCCTTGATCCTCAGGAGGAAGACTAAGTCAAGAGAGTGACCGTGTTTATGGGTAGTAGTGGTAACTATCTGTGTAAGGCGCAGAGATGTCATCAACTGAAGGAAGTGTTGTCCAAATTGAGAGAGTTCGTCATCGACCTGGGCATTAAAGTAGCACAGGACCATCAGCCTGGGTGACTCAAACGCCATGTCGATGACGAAAGTCCGCAACTTCCTGAAGGAACAGCTTCTCATCTCTGGGTAGATGAGGACAATCCTACAACTTACACCTGCTACCACAGTACACTCAAATGACTCAGCCTCCTCAACTGGTACACTCGTGAGGTTAAGTTCGGTCTTACAACACCCCCCCCCCGATCCAATCTCGGGCGGTGAATCACCGAGTACCCAGCTGGAGTTAAAGCTCAAAAATGGGGCCAGAGTTCTCATTCAGCCAGGTCTTGGTGATGCAAGCCAGGTCCACCATTCCAACAAGATCTGCAATAACTGCAGTCTTGTTCTCAGTGGACCTGGCATTGCATAACACCGCCTGGTTGAATGAACCTCCCACGCTGTCTGAACCACCTGCCCACCAAAACTGGTAGTGCCCTTGGGCATGGAAACCAGACAAGGTGGACCCCTATCTTGGTTCCATTTCGAACCAGGGCGTCTTGTGGATCCTACTACCCCAAAATGATGGCCCCGCTAATTCACCCTCCACTGTTTGCACCCCCCAACCCCCTCCTCCTTCCCTGCCTAATGCCCAATGCCCTACAGGGCTGATAGATTGTGAATTGCAGAGGGTGAATAGTGCACAACTGTGGGGGCAGGCCTCCAACACATTCTGGTGACTAATGTAACAAAACAACGCTCCCTTAACTAAATCACTAATATGTAAAAACAACATACATATACTATAAAAAAAAAATAATAATTATACAACCTCTTATTTAAGAAAAAGTATCCCTTGGCCCTCCCACAGCCTCAGGAAATAAACAAAACAATATTAAACTAAAAACAGAAATAAAATATCAAATCAAAACATCCAAAACAACAGTTTGAGTAGAACAAAATCAGTCAAAGTCAACAAATGTATTTGGGGGAAATTCTAATTTTCCAGCCCCCAATGGGCCTCTCACCACCACCAGAGACCGAAATACCCTCAGGAGCTCCCACCTCCTGAGCAGATTGATGAAAATATCTTGACAATTTCACCCAAAAAGAAAGAGGATAAGACCAAATAGTTTCCCAAGCTTCAGGTGCTCTCACTGACTGCATTTTAGGAAGTAACAGATTGCACTCTCGCTGCCAGTCAAATTAACAAAGTTAAAAAGCTGATCTAAGCTGAAACAAATGGGGGCCGGGGTGGGGATCCGACAAAATCTGTTCTGGAAGTGGATCGCTCTGGGCTGTGTATGGACCCTGAAAAATCTATGTGGGTGGCTGACCCTGGTCTACAGCAGCTGCCACGGGTCCTCGACCAAAAACCACCAACTAGCAGATCCTACGAGGAATTCCTAGAGGCCACCGGCCCCAACTACCAGCTCCCCAGCAAAAAAGGGACCAGGCCCTGCGCACCACTGCAAACCCATGCCCAGCCCACCCACAAGATCAGGGCTTACACCACCTGGCACCACATCAAGCCATACACCTTGCCACCGACCAGCTGCTCTAGGTCCAGACAGTCAATTCCTCCCCCAACAAAAGCCAGGAATTGTAATCTACAGTTCTTCTCTTGAGTTGGTTCAGACCAAGTGTTGTGCACACTTCAGCCTCCTTTATAGCACTCCCGCTCCAACTCACATCCAGTCCACGTAGAAGCTCCCAGTGATGAAAACAATCCAGTCCCAGAATTACAGGAAATAGCAGGCCCATCCGCCAAAGATACCAAAATGGCAGTGGGGGCTGACCGAGATAACACAAGGGACACTAACGATAAACGGAGCCCCGACTGGCATTAAACAGTAGTCCAATATTACAAGACGGAGGATAGAGTAATGTGCAAGCATTCCAGTAGCAGTAAACAGCAGTAGTAGTATACAGGGACACCAACAGTAAACAGAGCCCCAACTGACGATATACAGCAATCCAATATTATGGAGCAGGGATACGAGGAATATTCAGCGAACAATCATCCAAAAATACGAACAAAAGAATAAAAGAACGAACGAAAAATAACAAAAAATAAATCTAAAAACAAAACTAAAATTAAAAAACTATCGCAGAGCAACTGATGGCACACCCAGCCTGGTGGCAATTTGATGCCTGAAGCCCTTATACTAGCTATCTATAGCTCCATAGTATCCATTACTGACTATGGTCTGGTTATCTATGGCTCAGCTTCCACCACTACCCTCCGCAGAATATCAGCGGCACTCAATTAAGCATGCTGACTTCTTACTGGAGCAGCACGCCTTACCCATACATGTGAACTATATGCGCAAACAGGTTGGTTTCAGCTAAATGGGAGGATTCACTATCTACTTCTTGACTCTCTTATGGCTGCTGGGGTTGTCTACTTCTGCCCAAAACTGGTTTAGAGCTTACTTCTCAGGCAGAACACAATCAGTCAAGATCCAGGATACAATCTCTTCCCCATTTTCCCATTGTCCCATTTTCAGCTACTGTGATGTAGTCTATGGTGCCGCTCCCAAATCCTCCCTAACCAGATTGGACACTCTATTTAACTCCTCCTGTCGATTTGCCCTAAATGTTTCATCACACACTCATCACTGTGACCTCTACCAAACCATTTCCCTTCCCCCGCTTGCCAACAGGCACCTCACTCATTGTGCCAAACTCACTTCTAAATTTTGGTTAGGAGAACTTCCCTCCCACCTCTCATGCTTGCTCTCTTCCCCACCTCCTCCCTCCAATTCCCTCAGACACTCGCACTTTGTTGGTCCCCCGTCGTACCACTCTCATCGGTCGGTCAGACTTTACCCATCGTTTCCTGCAAATCTGGAACCACCCTCCCCCCCAAATATGGCACTCTTCCTCCTCCTCCCACTCCCTTGCCTCTGCCTTACATAACTTTCTCTCATCTAACTGCTCCTGTTTTAACCCCCCTTAACTGTCCTCCTATGCCTCTGTTCCTTTCCATGACACATCACCTATTAAACTTTCCACCCCCCAGCCTGCATCTCAGCACGCTCTCCTCCCCCTTCACTACTACCTACTATGTTCCTCAAATATACCACTTGTAATTAAATGCATATTTCACTGGTATGATATATTTAATTGTATGTTATGTTACAAATGCGACTGAATGTTCATTTATATTTTTAACTGTCTTGTTACAAATGTTATTGAATGTTTAATTTCTTGCATATTTTAAATGTTAAACTGTATGTCTAATTCTTCATCCGGTTGTAGCCCCCCCCCACCATCACACCGGGAGATGAGCAACTTGCTGTTCAGTGTGCATTCCTGGGGAAACATTTCAATAAAATAAATAAACTATCAAACCTGCTTGCTAACTAAAAAGGCACTTCTCGGGCTCCTGCCTTCTGGTGTTACAAACTTACTCAACTCCTCTTGCAGCTCCCAGCACACACGTAGCTCAGTCAACCAACTCTTCTCTGTCCCAAGATGCCGGACTACACAGGGCAATGATCGTTTGCATATAGAGCACCACTATGGTTTAATGCGCTGCCCAGTGATATCTCTTTCTTACCAAAATTGGGACCATTTAAAGGCACTCTTCATCAGCATCTTACAGCTCACAGTTCCTGTGACTGTTTCAACTGAAATGGCGATACCTCAGCAGTACTGACACATCCTTGTGTACCTAATTCTTCTCCCTTCTCTGCGAATAACCATTTTCACCCTAACTGCTCTGCCCTATTTCCTGCCTCCTTCCTCGATCCATCCTTCACCTCACCCCTCTCACCCTCCACCTTCTTTCCACTGTTTATCTTCACTTACTTGAACTTTTGTTCACTCAAATCTACCTATACCTATTTGACAAAGCTCCTTGGGCTTCCTCCTTTTATTAGGTTATTTTTGATTTCCCACCGATTCATAATTTTAATTTTAGTTGCAATGTTAATGTCACATTGTCATTTTAAATACTTTCTTATCCAAATTTTATGTAATACCATCCGTTGTATGTCCATCACCCTTCCCACTGATGTGGAACCTTTGTAAAAGATCTGTTACGTGCTCAACGGTATTGTAATCTGAGAATTAATAAATAAAAATCAGGAACTTGATCTCCACCCAACCATTAAGCTTTCCCTGGAATATTCTGCCACCAATATTAATTTTCTGGCTACCACTGTCACCATTAAGGATGGAACCCTACATACATACTGTATATTTACAGGAAACCAACAGACAAACAGATACTTACACAAGAAAAGTAATCACCCGGGTCACACAAAAAAATCTGTCTTGTATAGTCAAGCACTTCGGTACCAATGTCTCTGTTCAAATGAGGAAGACAGAGATATATATAGCTATGTTGAAAAACACCTTTATTGAGCAGGGACACTCTTCCAGAGAAATTGACAGAGCAGTGGGACGTACTACACAAGTACCAAGAGAACACCTACTGTAAAGGACCACTACTAACAGAGTACCTTAAGTAGTCACGTATCATCCTGACCTTTTTAACTTCTACATAAGATTATTAAGGACCTACACCCAATAATCAGTGAGGATGAAACCCTTAGTTGTATTTTTCGAGAAGTGCCACTACTATCTTTTAAACAACCACTCAATTTAGCCAACCAGATTATTAAGAGTAAACTTGAACCTGAACAGAGTGCCATGACGTCATATGGCACACAACCTTATAATAAACGCAGATGTAAAACTTGTGAGCACATGTCCACTTCAGACTGTGTGGTTACTTCATAAAACAGACAATTCAGGATACTGGGTAATTATACATGTACATCAAGCAATGTTGTTTATCTTACTCAATGCAGGAAATGTCCTCGCAGAGGGTATGTGGGGGAGATGAAACGACAACTCGGCATTAGAATGAATTCACACAGGTATGATATTAATAGGAAGATGACTGACAAACCAGTGGCATGACACTTCTCTCAGGATGACCACTCAATCTCAGATATGTCTGTGATGGTCCTGAAAGGAAATTTCAACAGTACACAACAGAGACGAGCATGTGAGATCAGACTTATGTTGCTTCTTAATATGGTGGAAGATGTCTTGAACATCGATGTTGGATATATGACACATTACATGTAAATTTACATGGACCTTGACTTCAAAGGATGGACACACATAGTTTAGGTTTTTGGTGAGCCTTGGACTTTGACTCTTACACTTACATATCCCCCCTTAACTGTTATCTACAGGTTGGCCTCTCATTATTATTATGTGAATGTGTGCGTGGGTTTGTGTATATGATTATGCGTGTGTTGCAGGGGGACAAGAAGTGTGGCACATTGAATTTTAAAATATGGGTATTTTAGGTGGGTGGTCATGTGGGTATAGTGGATGTGACTATCGTGGTGATATTGAGGTAAATTTATGTTCAGGTACATGACATTATGGTGTCATTGTGGCTGGGACTCTGGGCTTATATTATAGTGTATATTTACTTCCTTCTTCTAGTTCTGTAGTTTTTTTTTGGTTTGTTTTTTTAAGTCTTTTGGTAACCGGGTAAGTCCCACTAGGCACAAGTGCCTGTTTTCAGGGGCAACCTGGGAGCACTGGACGGTTAAGTGACTTGCTCAGAGTCACACAGTATGCAGGTGGAGGTTGTGAGAATCAAACTCAGGTCTGGTCTGCTGGATGTATTAAGCTTGTTCACACCTCGTTCCTCACACTTCTAGGCTATACCGCCAGCCCTAGTTTGAGTATATATTGTTATGTTTTTACATTTTGTACTTACTAGAATGCATTCTCATATTTACATGGGGGTTCATTACAGGTGTAATTCTTTTTGGGTAACTATTGCAGTGACTGGTGTAACTGATGATGTATTAGGATTCATGTACATATATTTAATTTTAAGTAGTTACTTTCCGGGGTGGGGGGGGGGCATGATTTAATTTCTAGGAACTTTTGTTTAGATTCCTTGAACTCTTTCTATATATGTACTATTTTGATTATATACTGACAATTTATTGAAATCTGTACATACCAGACTGCATAGTCTCAATTTCTTGGGGGTCCTTGACTAGTATTACTTTGTATCTGGCACTTACACCGACAATTGATATCGCGTATAAAATCTTGTTACAACACTGAAGGTCTTAAGGTTTCTGGAACATAATAACTGATTGAGAGTATGCTGGGAATATATCTCTAGCCAGCTGTACTTTTATCAGTG
This sequence comes from Neoceratodus forsteri, assembly GCA_016271365.2. Taxonomy (NCBI): domain Eukaryota; kingdom Metazoa; phylum Chordata; order Ceratodontiformes; family Ceratodontidae; genus Neoceratodus; species Neoceratodus forsteri. The sequence continues at coordinate 640,018,392 of CM028131.1, forward strand.
TGATACACTTACTCACTTTGGGTAAACATCACTTTCATCCTTCTACATGCCATGTAAAGATAATTTCTGTTGTAATTTTTGGGCTTATTTTTTATTTTTTACTTGCTAATATGTTACATTTTGGCATGCAATTGTTTTCTCCAGGGTCATTATATTGTCATAGGCTGTATACACAAACTAACAGAGTTCTGCGCAGAGCTGAAGCTGGCTTCTACTGGTGTACTCTTACCTCACTATTGAAGTATGCGTCTTGGGGAGTTTTTTTCACTCGACATATAATTTAGTGAGTGCAGAATCCTAGTGTTTTGTTATTCATTAGACTGACACATGGTATAATATATGTGGATTGAACTCTCTGCCTGATGTTACTTCTGGACAACCTTTGACCTTTAAGTTTGGTTCAGCTGAAAGCACACACAAGATATTCAAGCTCTCTGACATCACTTTTATTATGTTTTGAATGCCTGTTTTAAACCAATGAGAATTATTTCTGTTTTTTTCTGCACGTTCTAAGTGTTAATAATATGGGAATTTCTAAATAACTGTCATTAACCTTCTAAAGAAGGACTTGTTGGTCCAAAAGCTAAAGCTATTTGTTCTTTTTGTAACATCCTTGTTGGTCCAATAAAAGGTATCAAACCATTTGTTATGGATTTAAAAGACTAGTGACTTGCAATACTTCAGACCAAGTGTCAAGAGTAGAAGGACTAGGGCAGTGACCACATAATACAGCAGGCCTAAAGCCAACTCTGGTTGCGATGAAATTTCATACCCATGAGTCTAAGGAAAAAAACCTGGCAAGAAACTGTACTAGGACTTAACTGTAATCTTGTCTCTGCCGGTGCTCTGTGCTGTTTCTTAAGTCGGTTAGCATAAACAAAAGATCTGGACTGCTGCTTTTTATCCTGGTCTGAGACGGTTTCCTTTTTTTTCCCCTTTACATTTTGTTTTGTGAATTAACTGCTCATAAATGATGTCAGATTGACAGAAGAGGAGACTAAAGCCCTCTGTTTATCCACATTATAAGCACAGCAAAGTCAATCATGGTGCAGGCTTCCCTACACTGCTTAAATGTGCCTCAACACTGTCATACAGACTAACTCAGAACTCCCCAGATATATGGAGCGACACAGTTATCAAGGTTTATCGACTGGAGAAACTAACAGCAAAAATACAACAGAAACTAGACATTCAATAATAGATGGGCAGGATAGATAGCCCATATTATGGCTCATCGGCTGGACTCTATCCCCTAATGGGTGAGAGAATAGGGGTAGCATCCCTCTTACCGTGAAGGGAGAGGGGAAAAGACAGAGGGGCAAGGGATATGGGGATACAAGCTAAATTATGGTAGACTCCTCTTGATCTGAAAGGGATGCCTTTATCTATACATCAAATACCTTTACCAATGAAAACAGCATAACTAGGAAGACAGCGGACAGCCCTTTCACATTTTCCTTTTAAGTTTGTACAAGTTCCTTTAGGTTCAGTCTGGATTCATTTATATGCTGTTAAAGTTAATTATATGAGAAACAAAAAGTTTTTATTAAACTGCATGGATTATAAGAAGCCTCAGGTACGCTTGGACAAACAAGACTAAAAAAATTAATTGAATGGTTTCTGTTTTGAATAACCAAAAGTTGTATGAATGGAAATTAAAATGTCATACAGTGACCACAACATAAGTATCAGTCAATCAATCACTCAACAGAAACATAGAAATTGACGGCAGATAAGGACTGCTTGGCCCACCAAGTCTGCCCATTTTTCCAATTGGCCCGCACCAACTCAGCTGGAGGCTGTTCCATGCATCCACACCTTTTCTGTGAAAAAATACTTTCTTACATTACCCCTGAGTCTACCCCCCCAGCTTCATATTATGAACCCTTGTTCTTGAACATCTTTTTTTTTTTTTAAATGCTTTCCTCTTGTACCTTGTTTATACCCATAAGATATTTGAAATTCTCTATCATAGCTCCCCTCTCCCGCCACTTCTCCTGGGTATACATACAGAGGTCCTTAAGTCTCTCCTCACAGAGCTTTTGGTGCAGACCCTACACCATTTTGGTCACCCTCCTCTGGACTGCCTCTACTCTGTCTATGTCCTTCCAGAGATATGACCTCCATAACTGGACACAGTATTCTCCAGAACTGGACACAGTACTCTAGATGAGGTCTCACCATGGATCTGTACAGTGGTATCACCACCTCCTTCTTTCTGTTGGTGATACTTCTGCCTATGCACCCCACCATCCCACTTGCTCTCTCCAATGCAGTGTCATACTGCTTGGCCACTTTTAGGTCATCATACATGATTATCTCCAGGTTCCTTTCCTGTTTGGAGGTCATCTGAATTCTCCCCATCATGTACTCTGCACCTGGGTTTCTGTGTCCCAAATGCATGATTTTGCACTTTGCATTAATCTTGGCTACCACACTCTTAGTCTCGACCACTCCTTAAACTTAAATAGATCTCTCCTCGTCCCCCCTCCCCAGATTGTCAACCCTGTTGCAGATCTTAGTGTCATCTGCAAAAAGGCATACCTTTCCTTCTAGTCCCTGTGAAATGTCGCTAATAATGACATTAAAGAGGACCAGCTCCAGTGCTGATCCTTGAGGCACCCTCCCCTCCTTGGAGTGAACTCTGGTTACCACCACCCTCTGTCTCCTATCACTCAACCCATTTCTAACCCAATTTATCACCGTTGGACCCACTCCCAGGCTGCCTAGCTGGTTTACGAGTTTCCTATGTGCAACGGTGTTGAAGGCCTTACTGAAATCTAGGTAGGCCACATCTACTGTTCCCCCGATCTAATTCCTTGGTCACCCAGACAAAGAAATCTATCGGATTTGTTTGACATGACCTCCCCCCGGTGAATCCATGCTGCCTCGGATCCTGTAATCGGCTGGATTCAAGATATTCCACAGTGCTTTCCTTCAGCTGTGATTCCATTAATTTCCCCACCAATAAGGTTTCGCTGACTGGCCTGTAGTTGCTAGCATCCTCCCTGCTCCCACTTATGTGAAGGGAAACTAAATCTGCCCTCCTCTAGTCCTCCAGAACCACTCCCGTCTCCAGCAAGTGGTTGAACAGGGCTGTCAGTGGTGCTGCCAGCAATCAATTTATTGGCAGTATTGGTGTATTTTGCTGGTCTTGTTTACAGTTTGATTTATTTTATCTGTATTATATTTTATTAAATTGTTTGTCACTGTGAGGCGCCCAGAGCTGTCAGGATTGGGCCCAATATAAATAAAATTGCTTTACCTTGCAGGCAAAACTGAGAGGAAACCTTTTTTTTTTTTTACAATTGCGAACATGACAAATAAGTGACAGGACAGTTCAGATTCCATGCTCATTCAATTCTTGGCCTCTCATGTGAGGCTACAAATAAGGGTGCTAACTGTGCTGGTGGTTTTGTGATGCAGTCACATGTCCACAAGGAAATGGGACTTACAATCATCACAACTCATTTTATTTCACTAAGCCCAGGGCTCTTAGTAGGATAGTCATATTGAGGGTTTTGAAATCTGTGAAAAAAAGAAATAATAAATGGGGTTCTCCGCCGGCACATTTTGAGAGTTCCAACCAACTTTAAGAATCCCAACCTGCCCTAATAATACATTTTTTTTTTTACTTGCACTTTCTTTCATCCCTTACTGATTTTAGTGTCTGTTAAAGTGTTGTGTGCCCTCCCCCACTACTGCTATCCCCCAGACTCAAAATTAGTTAAATAAAGCAACCCACCATATGAGCCCACCACTTCTCCCCCAGTCTTCAGACAACCCTATATTACAATCTGTAATAACAGTGATCACTATTCAAAGCCACAAGCCAATCCTCATCATCTCTCTCACAGTAGAGCCCAAAGGCCAGTATCTGCCAACTGTGTACAGCACTACTGGGGATAAATACCAGCATCTGGGTCCAGTGTATGTGTGTGTGGGGGGGGGTTGACAGTGCACTGGATGATAATTAATATTTCAGTATTTTGCAATATGGAGTGTTTAAAGCCTGCATGAGAGTGCGGTGGAGCTCAGATAGGAGGATGGTGGGTTTTACCCAACTGAACTAGGTGCTAGACATTTGATTCTCACAACCTCCACTTGCATACTGTGCAACTCTGAGCAAGTCACTTAACCACCCAGTGCTCCCAGGTCACCCCTGAAAATAGGCACTTGTGCCTAGTGGGCCTTACCTGGTTACCAAAGACTAAAATAAAATAGAGAGTCCTGGCTGGTACACTCATGTATCTCAGAAATGCACACTGGGGAACCACCTGCATCCTAAACCTCATACTGTTTGTAAAAAATGCAGGTTCTCACATCCCCAAGATCCCAGAGGCCACCAATCATTCATCAGATGGCAATTAATTTTTTTTCAGTCCTGAGTCTGGCCAGATTCAAAACAGTAACCTAAAAGTGAAAGACTCGCTACCATTTCACTGGTTTTCTGTATTTTGTAAGTGGTCAGCTATGAATCTCAAGACACTATGCACCTTGTTGCAATCTTTAGCCCAAGCGACAGCTATTTTTGTTATGAGTATTTTGCAGGCAAGTTTACTCAACATGTGTACCTTTTAGCACTTAATGGTTCTTCTGTTTCTATGGTGTTTTCTTCCGGTTGAAACTGAAAGTCTTCAATGTACTCGCCAAATCTGTCATAGAACCATTTCTGAAGTCTTGAGCGCAGTGTCCGACCATGCTTATCTATATAGTATTATTGGAGCCAAAAGAAAGAACTCACATTAAAGCTGGACTGTGTCAATTATGAATTATAGACTCTGTAGTCTTTCGGCCTCTGAACTTTACTGGTGTCTAGAATCACCTGTCAACCATCAGTGCCAAACATTCAAGAATTATATTATTCTCCAATGCACTTATCAAGAAAATTAAACAATGTGCTCTGACAAGCGGTGGGAAGGCACTCATATTTTAAAAGTTAGAAAAACAAAGCATATTAACTCCATGCCTTAGGTTTAATATCATCAATGTTCCTCTATACTACAAAATGTAGATAAAACTAGAAAATAATGCATTTATTTTTAAACAGAACCACCACCAATATCTTCTGATCATTTTCAAAAATATTTCTTTACGATTGTGTCGGCTGCAAATACTATAGGGAAGGGGTGCCAGGCAGTGTGTGGACACTCTTAACACCAATGGCACCTCCACAAGGCCACCCCAGGCACTGCTATGAGGCAGACACACTGGATCCACCCCCACCCTGGAGGAGAGTGTCTACCTGGATGCTCTGAACATTCTGTGCTGGCCTCCAATGCTAATGATCCGGGTTCGAGGCGTGAACCTCAGTTGCCAGCATGCCACAGCAGTGCCCTATCACTCAGTGCAATGGAGCCAGCCTATAACAATACAGTTCTCATGTGTAGAACAGTGCTCCCAGATTGAGTTGGCATTCTCCCTGTAACTCCAGGGTAATTTTCCTGTAGATGGCTCCATTTCCCTGTACAATAGAGGCATCCTTACAGATCTGGGAGCACTGGTAGATACACATCTATACATGATGATATAATAAGTTGGCAAACACAGAATAAAAAAATTCACTGAACTGGCCCAGTTGCACGGATGGTTGAGGCGCTGGACCCCTTACCTGCTTCCTTGCTCGCATCCCAGGTTTGGGTACAGACTCGGACCACTGGGGTCGGCCAGGTGAGGGAGGACTGAGCATCCAGAGGACTGTTCTCCCTTGGGGAGACAGAACATGAATCCTGCTATCTGACTGCCAACTGGCAGGAACTGGGTGGCAGTGCCGGCGGGAGCAGAACGTTTGGGGGGGGGCATTGGCATAAGCACTGTTATTGCACACAAATGTTCTGGGGCAAAAACAAGTGAGAAAAATGCCCCAGGCAGCTCAGCTTCCCCCGCAGGCCCCGCCTGAGCTCAGGTGGCAGGCCACTCTTCAGTGGTGGATAACCAGTAAGGCCACTGGATGGGTTTGGTGGCATTGTCGGGGAGGTGCCAGGAAAAGTATTGATAAGAACAGCATTTTGAACCATTTGATGTTTTATATATTGATCTATGGAAGATATAGCATTGTCACATGTTGTTAACATGCACATAGGGAAGAGAAACCCTGAAGCCACTTATAGGCTGGGAGGGGAGTTGCTAGCAGTCACAAAGGAAGAAAGAGACTTGGGCATCATCATCACTGATGACCTAAAATCATCCAAGCAGACCTCTAAAGCAGTAGGTAAGGCTAGGGGTGTTGGGGTGTATTAGTAGGGGTATCACAAGTCGTGAAGAGGGAGGTAATAATCCTCTGTACAAGACATTGGTTAGGCCCCATCTGGAGTACTCGTGCAGTATTGGAGGCCACACCTTCACAAGGACATTAACAAATTGAGGCAGTCCAGAGAAGGGCAACCAAAATGGTGCAGGGACTGCATCAGAAGACATATAAGGACAGATTAACGGAGCTCAATATGTATACCCTTGAGCAAAGGAGGAGAGAGGTGATATGATCGAGACATTTAAACACCTTAAGGGCATAAACAAGGTGAAAAGAGTCTAACATGTTTAAATATAAGAAAAATAGCAGGACAAGAGGACACAGCATGAGATTAGAGGAGGCCGATTAAGGGGAATGTGAGGAAATTCTTTTTCACAGAAAGGGTGGTAGATGCATGGAATGGCTTACCACAAGAAGTGGTGGCTATGAATACAGTGCAGGGCTTCAAACAGGCATGGGATAGGCATAAGGGAGCAATACAAATGACTATGAATAGATAGGTCACTGACAGAGCAAAGGCCGATGGTACATTTATAAGGTAGAAAAAAGAAATGGGCAGACTGGATGGGCCTTGCGGTCCTTATCTGCCGTCAACTTCTATGTTTCTATGTTTCTATGTTAATTCTACTTAGCAGACTTCAAGCTTTCATTTTAAAATCAGTTACATTTCTAGCCCTCACGATTCCAAGATTATCCCATTTAAAGAAAGTATAATTTGAAAGGTCTAACTTTGAAACCATCAGTTGTACAAACTTGATTTTTCTTTAAATTAAAGCTTGGAGTCAAACTGTCAACAAGTAGCCCTATTTATACAGCTTTTGTGTCAATACTATTCTACAATTGTAGCTGTCCAGTTGTCCGGATATTTCCCAATATAGCTAAAGAAAATCTCTCTGGTGGCCCTGGAGTGGCGCTGCAGGCAGGCAGGACATTTATCTAGATATATCACAGAAATTTCAGGAACTATCCAGATATGTCAGTGGCTACAACTGTATATGTATTATTATACAATGGCAAGAACATTTCCTGGACTCTGATTGGTCAATGTGTGCCTGAGACAGTGATGTTATTACACAATAACATCACTGTATTGCTTTTGGATCCTATGGATCATGAGCTTCTGGCTATGGATCATGACCATTTGGACTCCTTAAAATCATTTTTGTATTTTTTTTTTTATTTTGTATAACAACGAGCCATTGTATAATAGCAATAAGGCACTCCAGGGATGTGTGTTATTGTGTAATAACACATACCCTTGTCCTGCCTTATTGCTTAAATATCACATCATTGATGTTTTGTAGTTGCAACAGACAGAACTAGCAAACACATTGTATCAGTACTGTTCTTAATTTCTTTTAACAGCAGAATGAAGTGATACCATTTGTTTGTAGTTATACCTAAAGTTATTTTTTTAAATTTATCTCTCTCGACTTACTTTTTTGAATTTTGGTAGCACTACACATTGCTTACTTAGAAACCATGTAGTCACAACTTAATTGTCATTCACCTTATGCCCTTAATCGCACTGCAGACATTTCACTTCCCCCTCTAGCTACCCCTACTCTTCCTTGCTTTCCCAGGCTTTACCTGCAAAAGCATCAAAAGGTAATTATAGTTGGGTAAGAACAGTTTACAGGGATGAGGATCTCCGGTGCTGATTACTGCTTCAGTTTCTCTCACCTGCTCCTGATTCCCACACTTGTGGTGATGCACAATGGTGCACACTGATGTTAAATGGCTTGCTACTGCATTACTGCGGCTGCTGCTCCTGCACTAGTAATGTCAAATTTCAAATTAGTATTGGTTAGCACTACATACATCATTTATCTTCTTTAAAAACACATTTTTAAGTACGATTCCCTTTTATAAGAAAATACTTATTGTGTTAATGCTTCAGCATTTTTTGAGCAATCCTGTCAAGTTCCCCTTCAATACTGACTAACCTGAGGTATACATTAACAAAGTCATACTTGGAGTTTGTGGCCAGAGCAAACACTTACTTGTATAGGGAGGTGCTCCTCAGTCCTCTGCTGTCCAGAAAACACTTTCTGAGCAGCACAGCGTCTGCTAGCAATTTACATAGAACTGGATTTTTTTAGGCACAGCTATTACAAATGTTGAGAACAGGACCCCAAGAACACTGGGGAAAAAAATGTGTGCTACTGTTCGCGAAAGTTGTCAGACAAGCTTTAGTAGTATACCAAGCTAGTTCAATAGCTGGTGCAAGTCAGTTATACACTTGGTCAAACACCAAGCTGGTAGTGGTGGTGGGTTTAGCACAACAAAAAGTTCTCAACTGCATCCACTGCACCATTTGTAATGGAATGGACATAGTTACGCTTGCTACAAGTCAGGGGCAGCTCATACAGTATATGTGTCAGGCAACAATGACATGCATATCAGACAATTAGAAAAGCTAAAATCATCACCGGTGATTGTATAGGAGTTCCAGCACACATGCCCTCTGCTTAAAGAGCAACTTTCTTGCTCAATTTCAAAATTCCCCCTCAAGAAGCAAGATGAACTCTCACCTGGGCAGAAGTCATATGCTGCATAAAATTTTCTTTGTAGTAGCCTCTGTTTAGGAAGGAAAGGAATTGTAATTTGGCTCCATGGAGTCAAGCTACGCTGATCCCTTCCACTTCCTGGTACCTTCTCAGACAGTGATCCGCTACCCCATGCTAGTGTGTTTTGTAATGTCACTATACGGGCAGCGTGGGGCGACAATCCATAGAAATCAATGGGGCTGCTTTTTAAACTTATATTTTGGTAGTTTAGATGGCAGTTCGTAATAGATCATGGCCACTGCTTAACTAACAAAGACCTTGATAGTTGAGCGGTAGCCATGATCTGTTCCGAACGGCCATCTAAACTACCAAAATTGAAGTTTAACAAAACAGCCCACTGATTCTATGGTTCGCCCCACGCTGCCGATATAGTGACATCTAAAACAAGCTGGCAGGGGCATATCACTGTCTGAGAAGGTCCAGAAAGTGGAAGGGATTAGATGAATCGCTCCAAGGTGCCAAATTATGATCCCTTCCTTCCCTTCCTAAACAGAGGCTACTACAAAGAAAATGATATGCAACACATGACTTCTGCCCAGGTGAGGATTCGTCTTGCTTCTTCAGGCAGGGACCTGGACAGTTGCTCTGTAAGGACTCCCTTCTTAACTGGGTTTGAGGTATGAGACCTTTTTTATAAAATAACTCTGCAATCGCACACTGATGCCTACACAGCAGGAGTTTAGTTCTCCAATGGCTAGTAGTTCTTTATTCAAAATGCAATTACCTGTTCCATTGACCTGCGTCTGACTTTTTGGTGGTTGTGGAGCTGGAGGCTCTTCAGTTCTTCAAGGAAGAAAGAAAAAAAGAACTGAAGAAATCAGGACGCAAACGGCAAGAAGGCACAATAGTAACATTTTAATATTAGAAGCATCTTTCTGATTTTACAGGAAGCAAACATCACCCCATTTCACTGAACTTGCAACTGTTCTGCAGCCATCTAGATACTGAAGCAAGAACATACTAAATACAATTACTTTTTTTTTTTTTTTTAAAAGAATGTTTCAAGCCTGCTAGGTTTTTGGGTGGTGGGGAGGAAAGAGTAGGATTTACAGGAGATAAAGGATAAACTTGATTGCTTCATTTTTTTAATACACCAACACATGTCATTTGTAAGGTATTCAGTGAAAAAAGAAATTTAGACATTCTTTAAATGAATGTGATTGAAGCAGAACCCTTGTGTAAAAGGTATTCTCGTCTAACCTCGGTAAATACATTGGAATTAACAAAAAAAAACTGAAGAGCCAGCTAGGCATATCATGGAATTTTATTTATTACTGTTCACTTACTAAAATAATACAAACTGTAGCTGAAGTAAAAACGTAAATGCAGATTGTACATTCCCCAAAGATTTACAGTTCAGAAGCTGTAAAGCAGGCCTCTGCTCTGTAAGCCCAGGTGGAATAGACAGAAAAGACCCTATTTTTCAAAGGGGCTTCTTCTATTTGAAGCCTATGCAACACTCTTGAAAACAAGGCTCTTGCATGCTGTGCTGTGTCCTGCGGTTTTATTCACACTGACACATTGCTTGTCTGTGCCTTGTGACAGCAAGCATTACATCCAGTTCCGCTGCTGTAAATTATGGTATTTTTGTACCATGGGTGCCTGCTACTCTGTTGAGTTCTTTGTAACCTCCCGCATCATTCCAGGCATTTCTCTGTCTAGTGTGCGTTCTTGGTCAACAAAGACAAAAAACAATCAATCAAATAAATAAATAACGGCTCCATGAAAATATACTTCTAATGAATCCTACAACATCGCAGTCTATGCTATTTGGATCCACCCCTCGGTTAAAGAGCATCCTTACTCCTCATTCAGAGGTTTGTGATAATGGTACACCCTAGGTCACTGTCCTCTCGTTTAGTTACCTAGGCGTTATGCTTGACCCCGTCTTCTAGATATTGCACTCCATGTGGTATCCTCCTGCAAGACAGTTGGCAACAGACTAGGGTTTTCCTATAAGGCTGGCCGTAATCTCTCTCCTATAGCCTGTATTACTATTTCCCAGGGCATTCTGCTCCCCAAACTCTCCTATGGTTTGCCTAGCTTTTCAGCAGCCAACAATTAAATATTACAAAAATGGGATGTGGCACATAATAATGTCTGTCATACTGCCCTAGTTACAAATTGACATGTCCACCACTGTACATTGTATTTGAAGCTTGGTTGGCTCCCTCCATCTGCAATGTGTGGCTGCTCCTTGGGGGATTATCTACAGTATTGTTCAGAATCGGGTGCCTTCACCGCTTGCCTCACTTCTGATGCCCTACAGAAACTCCAGACCACTAAGATCAACTGATCTTGACCTATTACTCATACCCATGACTAGAACCAAACTAGGCAACATGGCTTTCTACGTTTCTGCCTCCCAACTATGGAACACTATACCGGCCAATATCAGACACTGTCCTATCACCCAGACCTTCTGAAACTGGCACCGTTCCCACAAGCACAGTTGGCTGTACTGTATGTACCTGCTTCTAGCCACTGAACTCTACACAGACATTTTGTTTATGCTTATGGACACCTCTGTACTTATCGCTTTGTATATCTGCTCTGATGAATGCACATTTTTTTGTTTCATTCTCCATAGTGTTCAATTCATTGTAACCTTACTTTAACATTGGATACATACCGGGCATATAATTTTATTTCTCATTGTCACTTACTGTATTGTTTTTGGTTGTACTTCTCAACAGATTGTGCCTGAAAATATGCAAATGATTGTCTAGTGCACTCTACCTGGTTAATAAAAGCTAAATGAAATGAAATGGCTCTGACTGCACAGCTATACTTATTCCTGAGATTCCCGCACTGCAAAACAGGTCTACAAACTATCAAGGTTGCGGCTGACTGCTGACGGCAGCACTTAGACCCTGGAGGGACATCATTATACGATTTACAAAATGGAAAGAATAATTTATTCACTGCATACTAGGATGGAGCCTAGTAACTCCACAGAAACATGTTGGCAAAAAGGATCAGCAGGCCCATCCAAATGGACCTATTTTTCACTGCCTATTCCAACACCTCGGACTCTGTTTGGTCACCGGTGTCACCATCGCCTCCCTTTCCTCTACTTAATATACCCATGTGCCTATCCCATACGTGCTTGAAGCTCCCCACTGTTTTCGCCCCCACTACCTCTTCTGACAGGCTGTTCTAGGCATCTACCACCCTTTCTGTGAAAAAGTATTTCCTCACATCCCTGTTAATCCCCCCCCTTCACCTAATGGCCCCATGTCTGGTGTTTTTCCTTTTCTGAAAGAGACTTCCCACCTGCACCTTGTTCACCCCTGTGAAGTACTTACAGGTCTCAATCATGTCTCCTCTCTCCTCCACGAAGTACATGTTGAGATCCCGCAGCCTTGTCTCATATGGATTCTCGTGCAAATCCACACCAATCTGGCAGACCACCTCTGGACTGCTTCCACCCTGTCAATGTCCTTGCAGCAGTGTGGCCCCCAGAATTGGACACAGTACTGTAGGTAGTGTCTCACTAGTGTGCGATGGCAACAACACCTTCCTCCTCCTGCTAGAAATCCCCATCTCTATGCATCCCAGCATCCTACCAGCCCTGCAGATGCAATGTGAGGCTTTTTTTTTTTTAAACTATTTTTCTAGCTCCAGTGGTCCACGGCATCTCTCAGGAGTACCCACTCAACCGATGCCTCTATTCCCAGCCTGAAACCACCCTCCTCGGAAGTGCCCCCACCCCAAACCCATGGACTCACTCAGTCCCCCTGGATCACCTCCCCTCCCTGGGAGGGTCCGCCCCACCAACCTGGCGGCCTTTCTGCAATTAGAGGAGTGGTCGTGGGTCAGTTGAGGAGCCTCGAAGAGCCAGTAGAGGGTTGGTCCGACGGTGGGATGTGGGTGCCGGTTCCTGGGATCTCCATTGCCTTCCTGGTCCTCCAGGGTTTTTCTGCTTTGCTGTTTCCCCCTCGGAGCATGAACATGCAATGCCAACAGCGCAACTATGTGCAGACGTATACCCCCTTAATCTTTGGCATCACTCCCTGCGGTTCCCCAATCTTCATTAGGAGCCACAGGGGAGCAAGGCATGCCCCAATACCCACCCCGGGAGGGGAGAGCAGTCCTCCGGATGCTCAATCCCCTCCATCCCCTGCCAAACCCAGAGTCCGTTTCTGAACCTGGGTCACTGGCATGGCGTGAGGTGTGGCGTCCAGCACCTCAACCCTCAGCGCCACCAGGCTGGCTGCAATGGGAGGCTCTTATATGTTATGTCCACAGTTGTGGATTCTGTGCCTTAGAATGTTAGGGGTAGTGAGATGGAGGGATCTATTGGACTATAGTTATGTTTCTAAGGCCCCTTCCACCCTGCTGTGGTCATCTTGTTCCCTACCCAAGACAGGCTGGCCCCTTCTCGGCCCGGGCCTGCACCTCATATATATATAGCTCGAGCATGGGAAGTAGACTGAATAATACTAAGTTCTGAACCATCTGCAGCTGGCACATATACAGGGACTTTATAGCCTATGTTTATCCCTTTCCTAACAGAATGCTTGCTATTCATATTAAAAGACTTGGCTGCCATTCTTAATGCTGTATGCTGTGCAGTTTTCATAAAATTAATGTTATAAAAACAATTCCATAGGTCTAAATATGAAGTAGTTTCCAATTTTTAGATGCTGAATTACTCCCCAGGTCCCATATTTTAGAGGTTTAAATTCCAGAGATCAAATTTTAGAAGCTAGTATTAAATACTACAGGTAAAAAGATATTTTCTTTAAGGAAAAAAAAAAGAGCTATTCTCGACTTCCAGCCTCCAGAACTGGCTGTCACCTCAATTTCTTTGTTTCTTCTTGGACAGTTAAAAGCTTTCCCTTTAGGCCACCCCAAGGGCCCAGTGGCATCATATCCTACTGCCATGCAGATGACCTGGATTTGGGAGTGAACTGCAGTTGATGCGTCTGGAAGGCCAAACCACAGCAGCTGCCGTTCGGCAGTGTGCTGCGGTCAGGAGGAAAGGCATCAGGCACCCAGTACCACAGTGAATCTTGTGGTAGGCCAGGGGATTTGGGCATTATTCTGGACTGCAAGATGACACTGGGACAACAGGTGTCAGTGATAGTCAGGAATGACTTTCATCACCTTCATAACACTGTCCAGATCAAGCCACATCTAGCAACATCTGACTTGAAGATGGCAGTTCACACCTTTGTCAACTCCATACTGGATTATTGCAATGCTCTTACTTATCTGGCAGCCTGAGCTCCGCATGCAGTTGGTCCAGAATGCTGCAGCCTGGCTGGCTGCAGGAACAGCTTGGAGGGATCACATTACACCATTGTTGCATGGTCTGCACCGGCTGCCACTTCAATGGCATATCCCCTTCAAGATATGCTTGTTAACATTCAAGGTCCTACATGGTTTGGGCCCAAGTTACGTGAAAGATTTTCTATACACTTACTCGCCCCCACCCCCAACCATGTGAACTTCCTTCAATTCCCCTATTTCCACCTTAAGCAATCTGGGGACAGGACATTAGGGGTGCTGCCCATTTACTTTGGAATTACCTGCTAGAGGCTGTTCATTCTACCCATACTGTAGGGGCTTTTCATAATCCGCTAAAGACTTATTTATTTGCACAGGCCTACCTGGATTAGTCCAGCATAATTTTAAACTGTTTATTTTATTAATATTTATTTTATAAATAATTTGTTCTGACTTTTTATGCTGTTTTTAGTCTTTGCCTTACCCCATCCAAAGGATGTTGCATTCAAGGCCATCAACAGGTTCTGCTCATGTCGGGGAGGAGCGCAGACGGAAAGAAAAGGGCTAAAAATCCCACTTTTTGATTAAATGACAGATGGAGTTCCTATCTCCCCGTAGTCCTAGCACCTCCCATGTTGGATTCTGTCCACCTGGGGGACTGACTTGGGGGGTGGGGGTGGGGTGACTAGCGCTCCCTTTGGAGGTCTTAACCATGGGGGGAAGCTGTGGGACCATCCTTTGGCAGCTGGACTTCGAAGGATGGGTGAGCACCAGTTAAGAAACACAGATCAACTTGCCTGTAACAGTAGTTCTAGGAGTGGTATATGTTGGTCATCCACACCATCTGGCAGAGTCCTTTCCCCTTCAAGAAGTGCCAGAAAGTCTTCAAGCTGGCTCCTCCAACCCATCCAGGTGGTATATCTCTCGGCTCCACCCCATGATGCCAGATCTTGCTTGCTGGAAGCAGAGGTTGTGCACCTAAGCCAGGGGAGGTTGGGTGGGTCCACGTGGATGAATAACATATACCACTCCTAGAACTACTGTTAAATGCAAGTAACCTGTGTTTCTAGGGATGTGGATATGTTGTTCTATCCACACTATCTGGCAGACTCCTAGCAGTTCTCTGGGAGGAGGGAGGCAAGGCACACACCCACCACTTAGGGAACAGAGGCCCTAAAACCAGCAACCCGGCATGACTCAGGGTCACTGTGGTAATGGGAAATGAAGGTGCGTGCTGACTTCCAGGTAGCAGCCCTGCAGATTTCCCGGATAGGGACAGCCCTAGAAGCAGCCACCAATGCAGCGGTATGGTGGGTGGAATGAGTCCTTAGCCCTCCAGAAGGCTCCCCACCCACCAACCTATAACAGAGCTCAATGCAGGAAGTGATCCACCTGCCAATCGTCCGTTTGGCTGTCAGTCTACCAGGTGTGACTCTGGTGTAGGTGACAAACAGCTGGTGAACCTCTCCCTGAACTCCAGCAGTGTGCTGTTTGTAATAAGTGAGCGGTCACCTCAGATCCAGAGTATGGAGTCTGTGTCCAGCCTTCGAGGTGTGATTCGGGAAGAACACCGAAAGAGTCATCACCTGATTAAGGTGAAACGCCGACACAACCTTCAGGAGGAACTTCGGGTTGGGGTGCAGGACAACCTTGTTCCTGTGGAAGACCATGTAAGGAGACCCCACTGAAAGCGACTGGAGCTCCCCAGTACTTCTGGCTGACATGATAGCCACCAAGAAGGTGGTCTTCCATGACAGGTGAGACATCTCACACCTGTGCATCAGTTTGAATGGCTTCCCATGAGCTTTGCCAAAACCAGCAACAAGTTCCACAGTGGTGGTGGTTCATGCAACGAAGAAGAAATGTGATCTAAGCCTTTGAAAAAGTGCCAGACCACCTTCTCTTGTGCCACTGACTGCTGACCAGCCCACTCCCGGTAAGCAGAGATAGCTGCCAGGTGCACCTTAAAGGTAGTCAATCGAAGGCCCCCTTTGGAGAGGGACCAGAGGTAGTTTAAAATGCTAGCAACTGGACAGGCCAAAGGGTCCAACCCCTTGCCCAGACACCAAATGGAAAATCTCTTCCATTTGAAGGTATAGCATTTTCTGGTCGATTCCTTTCTAGATGCCTCCACAAAAGTGAGGACATCTTCAGAGAGACCCAAAGCCTAGAACTCTAGCCACTCAGAAACCAGGTTGTCAGGTGCAGGGATTGAAGTTCCAGATGGAGTACCTTCCCTTGATTGAGGGACAGCAAGTCCAGATGTAGGGGAAGATGCCTTGGGAGCCTGTTTCTGAGGCCGAGGAGATCGGGTTACCAAAACTGGGTTGACCAGTCCACAGCCACCAGGATCACCCGTACCTTGTCCCTCCTGGCCTTGACCAACACTTTGTGAATCAAGGGAATGGGAGGCAAGGCATAAGAGAAGCCTGGGGTCCAAGGCCTCGAGAAGGTAACCCCCTGCAGTGTTCCCTGCTGATGGGTGTGGGCACAAAACAGCCT
Organism: Neoceratodus forsteri; assembly: GCA_016271365.2. Classification (NCBI taxonomy): domain Eukaryota; kingdom Metazoa; phylum Chordata; order Ceratodontiformes; family Ceratodontidae; genus Neoceratodus; species Neoceratodus forsteri. The sequence continues at coordinate 640,034,949 of CM028131.1, forward strand.
TAGCTTTGCCTTCTCCCTTGAGATGAACACGTCCGCCTGAGGGGTGCCCTACTGGGAGAACAGGCTGTGTATGACCTCTGTGTGGAGAGACCACTCATGCGACGTATCACCCACCTGGCTGAGAGCATCTGCTAGCTGGTTGGAGGCCCCTGCCACATGGATGGCTAGGAAAGATCTGCCTCCAGGCTGCGTATGAGGGTCCATACGAAGAGAGCTTCCTTGCACAGTGGCCGGGAATGTGTCCCACCCTGTTTGTTGTACTACGTGGTCGTGGTGTTGACCGTCTGGACCTGGACCACCTGACCCCGAATGTGTGGAGCGAAGGCAGTCACTGCCAGCTGAACTGCTCGGAGCTCCAGCAGGTTGATGTCACATCAGGACTCTTCAGGGGTCCAGAGCCCATGGACTCTGTGTACCCCCAGATGGGCTCCCCAGTCCATGAGGGAGGCATCAGTCATCATGGTGACTGTCTGCTCTAGGCGGATGAATGGGATCCCTTCCTGCAGATGTGCTGGGACCAGGCACCACTGGAGGGTGTCCCACATCCGCTGAGTCACAGTGACCAACTGGTCAAAGTGACCCTTTCACTGAGACCACTGGCTTGTAAGTTCCAACTGCAGGGAGCGCATTCTCCAGTGGGCCCAATGGACCATGCTGGTGAATGCCACCATGTAACCCAGCAGGCACAGGAAGTCCCGGGCAGGGTGCGAATACCAAACCAGAAATGATTGGGAGCTCTACGCTGATGAAGGTGATCACCTGTAAGGGTATGAGTTCTGAGTTGGCCTCGCTGACCAGGAGGCCGAGGAAGGTGCCGGTCTGGAGGGCCAGATCCCTGGACCGCTCCACCTCCAGCCTAGAGTAACCTGCGATCAGCCAGTCATCCAGGCAGGGTTACACCTGGACTCCTCAACGCCTCAGGTAAGCTGCCACCACCGCAATGCATTTGTTGAAGACCTGGGGTCCAAGGACAGGCTGAAGGTCATGGCTTGGAACTCAGAGAGTCCATTCCGCCGAAAATGGAGAAACCTTTGATGGGACTGATGGATCGGGACAGGGAAAAATGTGTCCTGAAGATCCAAGGAGCAAAATCACGACACACCTTCCTGCAGAGATGGTATTACCTGAGAAAGAGTGACCATCCTGAAGGTGCGTGACTTGAGGAAATGGTTCAGGTCATACAGATCTAGAATGGGACGCCAGCCCCCTGTCCACTTTGGCAGCAGGAAATACCTGGAGACAAGCCCTGGGTGTTCCGGAGGATCCGTGACTGAAACCACAACCTCTTTGTGGAGAAACTGGGCTACATTGTCTTGGAGAGTCTACCGGGCATCTGCGGCTACCAAGTCCTCCTGTGGGGCATGGGCTCTGCTTGGAGGGTACTGCTCGAATTCCATAGGCAGACCCTGACCCACCACTTTGAGAACCCACCTGTCCATGGTGACTGCAGACCAGGCAGGAGTGAACTGGTGGAGCTGGCCCCCCACAGGAGGACCCAGGGGAGGAGTGACTGGTGTGGGCGAGGCACCCCTCATCTTGTCACTGGGCAGGCTTGAAGGAGGAGAAGGGCCTGGCTGAGGCTCTGTCGGGTCCCTTTCCTCTAGGCTTATGAGCCACTGAGGCCACTGACTTTGACCGAGGTCACCAGGTCTGAGCCTGCTGGCCAGCCTGATACTGGGCTGGTTTTGCCACAGAAGTGGAGGACTGAAAGGGCTTCCGCTTCTGTTGCTTGGAACCCATGGGGTCCTTCTGGGCAGATGTTAAGGAGTCCAAGGTGGTGGTGGATTTTTCAATTTGCTGGAGATGACCCTCCACACCAGTTCCAAACAGGTTGGTGCCCAGGAAAGGAACATCTGCCAGCCTGTGCCGAGTGTCTGCTGTAAAGGTCTAGATCCTCAGCCAAGCCCTACAGTTCATGACTACTGTGGCCACCACCAAACAGGCACAGGAATCTCCCAGATCCAGAGCCATCTGAAGCTGCTGCTTGCCCACAGCATGATCCTGATCATGGACCTGTTTGACCGTGGTCTGGAGATCCGCAGGCAGGTGAAGAAGCACCTCATCTAAGTAGCCCAAAACAGCGTGGGAGAAGTGTGCCATTAAGACGGCAGAGCTCACCTGCTGGAGGCCAAATGAGGAGGCAGCATAAACTTTTTTAGCTGCATGGTCCAATTTCTTGGACTCTCTGTCCAGTGGCTAGTCGACGTCCCTGGTATTGCCAGAGCAATGGAACACGGAGTCAGCCAGCAACCCCTCGGCTGAGGGGTGCTCCGTAAAATCTGACAGGGTGCCGTGGGCACCGCATACTTGTGGGCCATCCAGGCAGAGGGCGCAGGGCAGGACACGGGGGGCTGCCACAGCTACAGGGCTGGGCTAACAATGGCCTCGGGCACTGGAAAAGCCTCCGTTGGAGAGTTCCCTTGTCCAGAACCTCTGTAAGGAGATAGCGAGTCATCTTCTGAACAGGCTTCATTATCATCCCCGTGGACTCTGAGATGAGACAGAGGATGCCCATGAAGGAGGAGGGACCATCCTCTGTCAATAGGCCTCCCCATGGGCTAATCATCGACCAGACGGGAGTGCAGGGAGGGACCTTCGGACTTTGAGGAGTCCGCATAAAGCGGCCTACCACCACCAGAGTCACTTTCAACCCTCTGCAGACAGTCAGCTGATGGTGAAGTCCCTTTGGCATGCCGAGATTCCTTGGTCAGTGTGCCGGTCGACAGTTGCTTGGGCGGTGGCTCCACCAATACTGGCGGAGTGGCTGGCTTTGGCCGAACTGGAATGGTTTTGACCGGCTCCACAGGGGGAGGAGCAGTCTCAACCAACTCCACAGGGGGAGTCAGAGTCAACCTTTCGGGTGACAGCCAAGTAATAGCCAGTGTGGCAACCAGGGTTGGTTTAGTACTGGCCAACATCAACTGTTGCCACATAAGATCTTCATAGTGCAGATGCAACTTGTACTGGAGCCTCTCCTCACTCCAGGTGGCAAAGATGAGTAGCAGCGGTGCCACTTCCCATGGCGCACAGAGCGGGACCGCTGATGACATTGGTAACCTCTCGACCCACTGGATGATGACAGAGACCTCGACCTCAGCAGGACTGGTGGGGATTATGGAGGGGGCCGGTGACTGCTGGGGCTCCCCCTGGTCTGGGTCAGTGACTGAGGGGTTCTGGTCAGCAGGCTGATAAGCCCCTTTTACAGTCACAGGCAGGACCAGAATTCTTAAGAGAAAGTTGTCGGCCTCTTCAGACAACTGGTTGATAGGGTTGAAAAAGATCTTGGCTGCATCATCGGCTGATGTCTCGGCCTGTGGGCCCAACAGGGTCTCCATGAAGCCAGTGGCCAAGGCCTCGGCTGACCATAGCCAAAACCGGAGAGTCATGAGAATCTGAAGCTCTCAAATGAGAGCACTCCCGGTCCCAAGAAAGATTTCTTCTTGTCCTTTAGAGGTCTAGAGCTGGGTTTTTCAGACAGTCACAGCTCCTTGAGAGAGTCCGTAAAAGTGGAGCCCAACTGGAGGGGCACGAAAGCAGAAGCCGAAGAGGATTAAGTGGAGGCCTGAGATGCCTCTTCCTTGAAGGCCATGAGCTGTTCTAGCTGTTCATCGGACCTCGCAGCTGTGCAGACCACCCAATGGGCATCCTTAGATTTGATCGGTGGATGTTGTTTCTCTGGGAGACCCAACTGGAGATGGCCGGGACGGTCCTGAAGAACTGTCAAGTGGAATGACCGACACAAATCGCAGGCCCGGTTATCATGTTCAAGACTCAGGCAATATACGCACGTGGCATGGGGGGCAGCACGAGACATCTTCTGCCTGCATGGGCACTGGCAGAATCCAGGCATAGGCTTGTCATCCATCATGGTCACTGAAAAAAAATCAAACTGCAAGACTCAAAACCAACGGTTTTGAAAAGGTTGAGAAAGTGTTGGGGCCTACAACAGAGGAATGTGAGGGAGGAAACCTGCTTCTTCCAGCAGAAAGAAAGATCTAGCATCATGGGGTGGAGCCAAGGAATATATCACCCGGGTGAGTGAAAGGAGCCAGCTTGAAGACTTTCCGGCACTTCTTAAAGGGGAAAGGACTCTGCCAGATAGTGTGGATAGAACAACGTATCCACGTCCCTAGAACAGAGTATATTCCTGGGACCAGGGAATATCCTGGACAATGACGTGGCAAAGGGGGAAAAGCTATATGAGAAAAAAAGATTCCCTTGATTTTAAACATTTTTACATTGTCTGTGCAGACAATGCTTTCCTAATGTAACAGCTGGGTACTGAGTGCCTTTCCCCATGACACGGGTAAGAGAAATAATAAATAATGTTGCAATTGTGCTGAAAAGCTGTGTTTATATTCCAGCTATAATGTATAAATTACGCCTTCTCCAAAGTGTAACCAGATACTGCTACAATTGGAAAACATTGTAAATAAGTCCCTGATTCAACGGCGCATCTACTTCTTATGAATACAACTATTATAGTTTAATTAACTGAAGTCTAATTGAATGCTACATAAACTTTACCTTAATTAAAAACTGATCAATGAGAGCTTACATTTGTTTAGAATATATATATATAGTGTTCACTCACCCTGTGTTGATTGCTAAATATTCAACCATTTACATGCAGCACTGCTCTCCTTGGAAACACCCCAGGCTGCTGCCAAGTTATTAGTAAGCAGTTTTATTTTTATAACCAGTAGCTGACTTCATGGGGCTTGTACTGCAATGATTTATGGCACAGAAATCAAATCACAAAGAGTGTCTAATTACTTGGACTACTTTATTAAATCTGCAGCATTATTTAGGGACATAAAAAACATACTATGCAAGGCAATATTGTTGAAGTCCATTTGCTTTTAGAGTGGAATAAAAATGTATACAACTAAATGGTCATAATGTACTGGGGGTTAAAGAAAGCGCATGGTAATTTACATTATTTTAATAACGAAACTTAAAGAGCAGCAGATGGCTCAAGAAGAAGTTTGAAAAACATAATATCTGGACACAGTTCAGCTTATTTTTCACACTAGCTCTGTATTTTCTCTCTCTCTGTTACTATGGCCATAATACATAAATACAGGATCTTTGTTCCTTGAGAGCTCTCCACCTCTTATTACTTTTCCCCCTCTTGATGTCACATTACTCAGTTTGTGACATCACAGGTATTCCCACAGCAACAGACCGCGATTTTATAACAGAGGGTTATGACTTCATCAGTAGGGACAGGTGAATTCTAGAGGATAAAGATCCGGTTTATGTATACATTTGTTTACTTATACATAAGAAGGAGGCAAACTCTATAGACAATAAATGAAATACAAGCTGAACAGTATATAATACTATGTTTTCTAGGGTTTTCCAAGAGGTGACAATGTCTTCACAAACTAGGGCACTCAGAAAAGTTGCGTCGGTGCTCACTTTAGATCAAAGATCCCAATTTGGAAAAACAGACAAACAAAAAAGTAGCACTGTGGTTAAAAAGTCACAAATGCTCAAAAGGTTGCTGAGGGTGAGTTTATTCCAGCAGCCCAGGAGGACACTGACAAACTATGCCCTGGCGCTTTGACCACGTGGATCTTCATCAAGGGGCATGCCAATCTAGGTCTCACTTTTGAAAGAAAAGGTTAACAAGCAGCTGACACACTCAGTGCCTAGGGGGTAGCCTGTCCAAGAAGTTAAAGAAGCTACAAATATAAGCTATTCAGCTGTAATCCTAATTCTAAAAGTGCTATACAGTTCATAGTCACGCTTTGGCAGTTCCACTAGAACAAGCGGATTCGTCATACGCCTTCATACTAAGCTCCTCCCACCACCAGTGTGGTATATCCTCTGTCTCCATCCCATAATGTAACAGCCATAGCCAGGCCCTGCGACACACCATGAGAGCTGATGTTGTGGCACAGGTACAAGTCACCCAAATCCAGAGCCATCTGGAGCTGGTGTTTAGCCCGTGTCTCACCCTGGTCCCTGACCAACTTCACTGCAAGCAGCAGGTCAGCAGGAAGGTGAGGGACAACATCATCTGGTATTCTCAACAGGGAGTGACCAAAGTTGGCAGTTATGATGGTGTAGCTTACATGGCGGAGAATGAGAGATGAGGTGGTGCAGGCCATCTTTGCTACACGGTCAAGCTTTTTAGACTCCTTGTCTGGGGGCTTGTCCACATCCCCTTGGTCACCGAACTTCTGAAGAACCTAGTCCAAGATCAGCCCTTTGGCCGAAGGGTGGTCTGAGAACCCAGAAAGGGGCCCTGTAGGGACCACATACCTCCAAACCATACTGACTGTGGATACCAGGCAAGATGCTGCACACTGCCGAAACTCCAGGGCCCATCCCACAATGTTGTAAAATTATTTAAAGATAGGCTTTTTTGATGTAAAATCTATTTGAACAACAGCTTGGTACTTCATAGTGCTTTCTGAGTACAGTATTGAAAGCTAAACCTTCCAACAATTGAGGCTTTGAATGTTACTGAGTCTGCAATTGGTATAGCACTTTAGGTAGAACTGCAGGGGTTTGCCTTGGTGTGTTTAAAATATTGAAATGGCATTTACATAGACTATGACTATATAGCACTAAGATGTGCATGAAATACTGAAAATACTTTTGAATTGTTCAAAAATACATAGCGCCTTTGTAGTCTAAGTTAAAAGACAGAAGATAAAAATCCACTGCTTAAAATGAGGTTTTAAATGTAAAACAGTTTTAACTAAATGAGCATTTTGGCAAGTGCAGCAGGTTTCTAGCTATGGTATGTGAGAAAAGTCAGGGAGTAGATCTGCTATATATAAGAACTGAGTGTCAGTAAGTGTAATGGAAAGTACTGTGTTGGTATAGAAGATGTATTATAACTGATGTTTCTAATAAAGCTGCTATGTAGAAGAAAAGATAAATTCCAAAAAAAAGTATAGAAACAAGGTAAATTACTTTTACCTCAGGGATCAGTCCTGGGGCCAGTCCTCTTCAATATTTTCATCAGTGACATTGCAGATGGACTAGAGGGTAAGGCTTGTCTGTTTGCAGATGACACCAAGATATACAACAGACTAGATGATCCAGATGGGGTGGGCAGAATGAGAAGAGATCTGAATAAACTAGCAAAATGGTCGGAAGAGTGGCAACTGGGATTTAATGCAAAGAAGTGCAAGATCATGCACATAGGGAAGAGAAACCCTGAAGCCACCTATAGGCTGGGAGGGGAGTTGCTGGCAGTCACAAAGGAAGAGAGAGACTTGGGCATCATCATCACCGATGACCTGAAATCATCCAAGCAGATCTCTAAAGCAGTATGTAAGGCTAGGGTGGATGTTAGGGTGCATTAGTAGGGGTATCACAAGTCGTAAGATGGAGGTAATAATCCCTCTTTACAAGACACTGGTTAAACCCCATCTGGAGTACTGCATGCAGTACTGGAGGCCACACCTCCACAAGGACATTAACCAAACTGAGGCAGTCCAGAGAAGGACAACCAAAATGGTTGCAGGGACTGCATCAGAAGACATATGAGATCAGATTAACGGAGCTCAATATGTATACCATAGACTAGAGCAAAGGAGGAAGGGAGGTGATATGACAAACATTCAAACACCTTAAGGGCATTAACAAGGTGAAAGAGTCGAACATGTTTCAATATAAGAAAAATAGCAGGACAAAAGGACACAGCATGAGATTAGAGGGAGGCCGATTAAGGGGTAATGTGAGGAAGTTCTTTTTCACAGAAAGGGTGGTGGATGCATGGAACAGCCTACCTCAGGAGGTGGTGGCTATGAATACCATGCAGGGCTTCAAATAGGCATAAGGGAGCAATACAGATGAGTATGAATAGAAAGGCCACTGACAGCAAAGGACGATGGCACATTTATGAGGTAGAAAAATAAATGGGCAGACTGGATGGGTCTTATGGTCCTTATCTGCTGTCAACTTCTATGATTCTATATACATTTACAATGGATTACTGATGGAATTATCTTTTTAGTATAATAAATTAATGTATTCATTCTAAAATGAGTTAAGCTATGAAAACTAATTATTCGAGACTGTAGTAGCCCCAGGAATACGTGGAGGAGCAGCTTTATACATAAAGGAAGTATCAATGCTTGCTATGAGGCCAATAAATTCAGAATATAAAAAAATGTTAAGTAAAAATTTAAAGTCTTGGAAACATTATATTTCACATATTACAGCATTATAACTGAGAAGGTTCTTACTCTAATTGCAGTTGCAATCTAATTTAGGGGTAATTTATTGGTTTACGAAAAAGCCTGGACATGTCTCTCAGCAGTGCCAACTAATAGGTAAATAAATATGAGTTTTATTTGCACATTACAGAGATTGTTTATGTAAGTACAGAGAGGCAGTATAGCACAGTGGTTTAAGGCTCCAAGCTGCAAATCTGGAGACCTGGGTTTGAATCCCACAGCCCCCACTTGCATATATTGTGTGACCCTAAGCAAGTCACTTAACTTCCCTGTGTGCCCTGGTCGCAGCTGTAAACAAGCTTTCAGATTAATGTATCTCTCCTGGTTAAACAACTGGAAAAAGTTTACCACATTCAGTCTAGTTACTTGGGAGTGCATGGTTGTAGATTTACTGGCCTGGGGAGGGCCAGATGGCCATGATTGAATTGAAGTTTAAAATTAAGAAGCAACTTTTAAATGTTTCACTATAATTATAACAGGGATTTAAGTTTAACTTCAATTTTAATTTCATTTTAACATATATAATCTGCGTATAGTTCGATAAAAAACACGTCTGAGTATTTTGAGAATTGGATATGAAATCACAGATTTGGAAATTATTTTTTTAATTCATTTTATTATTTTTGTGTATAGGACTAAGAATACCTAAAAGTTCATTAAGCTGGATGCTCTAGCAATGTGCTAGCAAGCAATCTGAGAGAGTGAGTTCATAGACTTGAAGTCAGTAATGTACAAAAGTAAATTGTGTCCATTTAGGACAGATTATTAAAATATTATGTATTTGTCTGTAGGTCATAAGGCATTCTCCTGAGGAAGCATATATTTGTATATGCGAAACATTGAGATTTATTGCCTTAAAAAAATATGAAAATAAAAAAGGAACAGCAGCAAAATTAGGAATTGTCTGTCCATTATTGAATGACGTGCCCCCCCCACCCCCTTTTCTTTTGAACTTTGTTTGTTGACACATAAGGGGCTGGCAGTTGCATCAAATTAACTTTCTCATTTCCGGTGGGACTTGTGGAATTTTATTCCATGAAAACTAGAAGCCCGTCCCACAAGGGTCTCAGCTACAAGGAAGGAAACCCTGAAAGATTTGTCCCTGTCCTGGATGTCGGTGAAGGGGTATTCAGCCCTCGTCGACTCCAAGGGCATACCCATGGACTTCAATAAAAAGCAGAGTAAAGCCCCATGGTTGGCAGACACTTCCTCGACTGAGCCCCAGTCAAAAGTGTGGGTCCTTGAGGAAAGCATGGATGACCATTTAGAGTCGTCTGAGAACTCTTCATAAACAGCCCTCAACATTTTGCTACTGTGAATCATCTGGGTGTCCTCAAACTGGGTGATCTTCATCGACAGCTGGCCTGGCAAGCAGGCAGTAGCACAGGAGTCCTTCGTGGGAGCTCCCAACAAGGACTGTGGTGATGGTAGCTCCACCCTCAGGGGTGAAGAAGCAGACATAGGTGACACCTGTCATGGGTGACCCAGTGTGGGTGGGCATGACTGGTGGTTGCCAGGTGGCTGAAGGCCAAGAGTGTAGAGACCTACCCCATCCAACAATGGTTGACAGAGGAGCACCTTGCAGCACTGCTGCATTTTGTGGCAGAGCCTTGATGTCAGGGAGAGTCAAATGTCAACATCAACTGGTCAAGTGGGATCGACAGCAGAAGCAGCGTCACAATCTTGACCCAGGATCTGATGTCAAGGAAAGGCCTTTGGAGGGTCATGGAAGACCACATGCCAAGCTATGTTTAGTAGCACTGGCTTTGGAGGCATCACTGCCAGCTCAGGCTGGTCCCAGAGATATCAAGTTGGAGACACCGACCGAGTCATGTCCTGCTGAGCGAGGACCAGGAGTACAGAGGTCTGGGAATTCAACTCCTCTTCTAGCTACTCTGACAGCTGGTCAACAAGTTCAAGAAAAATATCGACCACCTGCTTGACTGGCATTGCGGAAGACAAACCCACCAGGGGTGCAGAGGAGCTCTCAGCCAGGCCTTCAACCAAAGGCAGCTTGACCGCAGTCGAGAGGTAAGGGAAGTTGAAGGAGCAGGGAGATCGCAATCTCTCCCAATCCCACAGCCTGTGTAAGCAGTTCTCCCCAATGGTCTGGAGGGCCCAACACATCTCACGGAAATCCTTTGTGAAGTACCCTCAGACACTGGCCCCAGCTGGGAGCAATGCTGAGATCAGTGAAGAACTAATCATGGCTGCATCCACCTCCTCCACGAGTGCTGCAAGCTGGGACACCTGCCTGGCAGCTGCTGAAGCCTTTTTGCAGTTATTAGGTTGATCCCTGGGGTCCCATTCTGCTGGTCGACCAAGGATGAGTCTGGCCTGCAAATCTTCCAGTGATGCTGGAAGCATCGCTTGACAAATGCCACATCCCTCCATGTTGTGCTGCACTCCCAGGCAGTAAAGGCAGGACATGTGAGTGTTGAAGTTTGACATTTTTTGTCAACAATGAACACAGAACTTGAAGCCACATTGATGATTTCTCTCTTCCATGCTGAGATTGTGGCCATCAAAGGCAGAGCCATAATGAGTGGATATGAAATACAATCAAAGTAGAATTATTCACCAAAAAAGCTGCAACCTGAAAGACTTCTCGAATGCTGAAAAGCTACAAATGGGAAGACCTATCTATTCCAGTGGAAAGAAAGATCAGGCATTATGGGGTGGAACCAGAGGAAATATTGCCCGAGTACTGGGAGGAGCTTAGCTTGAAGATGATCAATGAATTAGCCTATTCCAGTGGAACTGCCAAAGTATGGATGGTGAACTGTATCCATGCCCTTAGAATGTGATTTTTTTTAAATTCTAAATTATTTTTTTTTATCTTATTTCTGCTACAGTCTCACTTCCAAGACGGAGCTGAGCTGCTGAGGACCACCACAGCTTCACCCCTACAATCTATGTTTTAGTGATGCAAAGTAGGAAACGGGGCTGCGGTATCTCTAATAGAATGCCAGAAGGATTGGGACAGTGCCTGCCTTTCCATTCATTTCTTCATAAAACACAGTAAGCATGTTTCCCCAGTGTTTTTCAAAAGTTGTTCTTCACTTTTTAGAATGTTAATAGCAACTTTTTTCAGCTGAAGGAATCAGAATTAGTTGTTCTTGATGCTTTAGAATGAGAAGAACAACTTCTCCCAGGTGCCCCTTATTAGTCTTGCACTACAACAATAAAAATACAAAAAACAAAACAAAAAAAAAAAACAACAACACTGGAGCACAGTCTAACCTACCCCTCACACACAGCTGCCCTAAATGAACTTGCAAGCACTGCCTAAAAATGGTAGCTCTCATTCAAACTGCCTCAATAACCAAAAACAAAAAAAACCCATCAAAAAAACACAGAGAACATTGCAAGTTTGTATGTAAACTGTAAATAAAAAAGTGTTTATGGTATAGGTTAAGTTGGAAAACATATCTACTGTTATAGCATACATAAGAACAAAGCCTTGTTAGAGTGATGACATCATAAGGCACTTGAGCTTCATTCTTGTGCTGATAATGTCTCAACACTAACTTGATGTTGAGAACCTGCTTGTTCTTAACACCAAGGGGTTAGTTATTCTCTATAACTTTGCAGGTAATTGTACACAGAATGTGAGGTACGTTTTTTTTTTTTTTTTACTATGCTTTTTGTCCCAGTCAGCGTCGGGACATCTGCCCTAGTCACGGCCCCCACCGCCCCCAGCTCACAAATGAGCCGTGCTCCCCCCTTGCCCCCTGGCTTACCCCCCAGGGTAGGGTTGCAGCACCTGCCTGCCAAGGTGTCGCGGACGTCGGTTCAGTTCAGAGGAGCCGGCCTGGAAGCCCATTGAAGGCGGCAAGGAGGGCATCATAAAGGCGCTGGCTAGAGATTTTTGTGTCCCTGAAAGGACGTTGTTTTTCCTCGGGGGCGGGGTCGTGCAATGACATCCCGCAGGGGATCCCCCGGCCTCCGCCAGGGGTCCGTAGTGCACCGGACGTTCGCCCCAAAGATGGAGAGCAGTCAAGGGACGCTCCATCCATCTCCCGCCAGCCCTCTGGCAACCCAGGTCCATTCCTGAATCTGGGTTGCCAGCTTTGTATGTGGAAATCCAACCACTGTGCCGACGGGCCAGCATGTGAGGTAGTTTTACGTTTATATACCCATTTAACATGTACAATATATGTAACAGAGGGTGCTGCCCCGAATCAGGCCAACACTGTGTTAATAGCACTGCAGCCCCATTTCCTACTTCCCATTAAATGCAGATTTTAGAGAAAGGGCTGCAGATGTCCTCAGCAGCTCAATGTGATCTCAGAAGACACATCATAGAAGTACTGTATTAAGGTGACTAAATAATTCTGGAATAAAAACAGATTCACAGTATGGTAAATTTTCTCCTTAACCAGGCAGCTCCTTGACATGAGTTGCTGGCCCTGAAGAAACAGCTGCTCTTTAATATCCCCCAATCAGAAATGACTGTATAGTTCAGCTCCAGGAAGGGCAGTCTAAAGGTATTGATCAGACACAGACAGATTCATTAATAGGAACCCAGGATCCGGACCAGTTTCTGAGAAATGTGATGGATTCTGGTGATCATTCTTTTGAGATTTCATCTCCATGTTGCCTGACTGAATCCTAGATAAAACAGTGAACACTGAATACTTCTAGCCTGTATGAAGGCAGTTAACACAGTGACTTCACCTCGTGTCTTACTACACCCTTGAATGTGGAGCAAATCTAGTACAACCAACACCTGGTTGTGCCTTACTGCTTAAGTATAGAACTGTACCTTTGTCCCAGAAAACAGACAGAAAACCGTTTTGCTACAGTCTTTATATAACTGTGTCTCCTTCAAGGCTCAGTTCATTGGGGAAATGTTTCATGTTTGCCAGCTTCACCCTAGCTTGAGGGCATCTAGTGGCCTTGAATCTGTACTCCTCAACACCAAAGATTTAGCAGGTAATCATGATTTTGCCTTTGTGGGCCTGGCTGCTTGCAATTTATTGCCTCTTGATCAGAGGCTGAAAACTGTAGAACAATTTGTTGAAGATGCAAAATATTTATAAATGAATAATTAGTTTGATGATGTAAAGACTGTACAAGTCAAACAAATAAAGACCTGAAACTGAAAATTAGTTTTCGATAGTATCCTCGGTTTTATTATTTTATTATAATGACTTATCACTATATATTAAGATGAAGGCATACATGGATGAACATGAAGGTTCTGAAGTGGCAATTCATATGCAAAAGTGACTATTATATGAACTAAGGCCACAGGAAAACAACTCCATTTGAAACACATATGGACATTCATGCCTGTGTAAGCAAGGCAAAAAGGGTTAAAATTTCCAGAAGAAGAAATCCAGGACATAAGACTGAATCCATAGGTCCAGATAGCCTTGTTTATCTCCATGATGTCTGGCACCAAGACTTACATCAGATGACATCAAACACCTAAGATGCATAAACGTAAACTGTAAATCAAGAGGCCATGATCAAAGCTTTCTAAGAAGTGCTGCTTGTAAGGCACAGCTAAAACAAAAAGATGATTAAGAGATTTGTTATAAAAGACATGTTTTTTTTTTTTAAAGTATGTTGTACCTCCAAAAACAAATACAGATGAAAATGCTTTTCTTCAAAAATATGAATCATAGATATATATATAAATAATGTATAATATCTAAAAGCTCTTATTATGACAAACATGAGAATATAATTGTTGAGAATATATTCAAATGTTACATCAAGATAGGGAAACGTGAAGAAGCAGAAGAATAAACCTTTTAATGAGAACAGCCCACAGTCATAAAAACATTACTTGAAGTGATAAAGCAATTATTGTAACTATGAAACAAGTCATCAGCCACTGGCTGGAGGTCAAAGGGACAACCGATTGATGCCAAAAGAGGGGTCTGACTGTACTCAGCTTTAAAACCGTGGTACTAGGCTAACAGAGGCTGAACAGTTGAACACTAAGTGAAGATATGAAACTTGTGGTGATGAAAGAGACTAACCAGCTGTTCCCCCAGTGGTGATGTAGGAGCTGACATACCCCAGTAAGCTATGCCATTGGTGATGCCTTCCAGAAACCTGAACAAAGAGGTTTTCCTCTGCAAGACAATTTTCCAGTTCTGCAACCTAAAGAGATCAAAGCTGCCACCGATAAGGCCATGAATCCTATAAATCCATATGCCACCAATAAAATATATGTATTCCTGTTATTCAAATACATTTCTTAGCATAGCAATAAGGAGGAGGTACAAAAACACTATTGCTATTAAAGATTAGCTGACACAATACATTCTTTTGGGCAGGTGACTTATGCAAGTAGCTGCCTGCTCCAGGACCTAAACCATGCATAAGTTAAATTTTTCTGTGCAGTGATTATTTAGATACCGGCGGATCAAGTCTGATCAGGAAGTGAATTTGTAGTTTTAGTAAATCAATATCTACATATTCACATGCTCAGAAAAATTTTAATTATGCCTGGCTTCGGTCCTGGGGCAGCCAGATACTTGCCATGAGCTGCCTTCTTTGAGGGTGTCAGCTGATCTTTAATATGATTAAATGGATATCTATTTATTTAGTTTTTGTTAACCAGGTTAGGTGCACTAGCCGAAGTTTACTATTTTCAGGCACGACCCAGGAGAATACATACATAAAATTAGATAAGATTATACAATACATAGTACTGTATATAGTACAGGTAGGTTAGAATACAGATCAAGTCAGACAGTACTCAAGATAATACATATAGCTATACAAAGATGACAAAAGTGACATTAGTACATGCAAATAACAACTGAAACTGGGCTAAATGCAGCCATAAGGACATTTTATAGTAAAGCTTGTTTAGAAGTGCAGCAGTACACTCAGCAATATTTAAAAGATTATCTAGACCTCTGAAAGATTCAATATCTCACGTTATCTAACGAAAGAAATATTTTATTGTCTACACCATTTTTTTCCAATAGTTCTTGTTTTGCTGCCAAGGTTTTAAACCTATATGGATATGTTTACCAGTTCTCCATGCAATTTTAGATTTCCTGCAATAAGCACCTTACTGAATGTTTACATTTAAAAAAAGAACTCATACTTTTATACCACTTCAGTGTAACAACCTTTTACTATACTCTGAGCTGTGCGAATGTGAAGACTGTAATAATAAAAGAATTGTAAGTAATTTTCTTAGAATTCATTATCAAACAATACTGCTATATTTTGACTGAAGGTTCCCATTTAAAGTTACAACAAAATGGAGGCTTGCTGCTAGACTGATTATAATTTAAAAAAATATTATTTTATACTGATTGTGAAATGTTGAACAATTATTCTAAATCAGAATTTTTGGGCCACCTGATGGTTCAGTGGAAGCACATTGTGCTTCCATGCTGGTGACCCAGGTTCGGTAGCAAGCTTAGCAGTGTCAGTGGCTCAGTAGGTAGCATACCTGCCTCTGAGGCCGGGAGATCAGAGGTGTGTGGGTTCAGTTCCCACATCTGGCACTTGGGTTAATGTTCCAGTACTGACACTGTAATGCAGCATGAGAGGGGTGCTGCACTTCTGAGGTGCCGTCTTTCGGATGAGACGTTAAACCGAGGTCCCATCTGCCTGGACTGGTGGTACTTCAGGTGGATGTTAAAGATCCCATGGCACTTATCAAAAAGAGTAGGGGAATTCCCCCGGTGTCCTGGCCAAATTTTCCTCATTCACTAAAAATGCCACCAAAAGCTTAATCTGGTTCAAGGTCAGTTGGCATTCATCTGTATCCCCTTCCCCTCAGGTCGTGCCTGAAAATAGGCAGGATTTGCCTAGTGCACTTACCCCATCAACAAAAAATAAATAAATAAAAAGTAACAGGGATCAGGTTCCAGGCTGGGGGGTGCTCCTGAGGGAAGTGCAAGCCAGTGGGGGAGGGAGACATCTGTGCACCGGTGCAGCAGCAGCCCACTCGCAGTGAGCCTGGAAGCTTGCTCCTTCACAGTGGGTGGCATCAGCCCAGTGTGTGCTGTTGACGGTGAGTCTGGCAGAGGCTGTGCCCAATGTCACGAGGTGGTGGGAGAGATCAAGAAAGAGGGAAGAAAAAAAAAAAACATCAAAATGATGTGTGCCTCAGCTGTCAAGACTGATGGTCCCCTCAGTCCCCGCTCCATGTGGATACCCACCAGACACGATGGTGGGGGGAGTGGCAGTCAGGGCTTGGGGTAATCAGGGACCCGAAGTGAGGAGAAGGCAGTAAAAAAATCTGAATTTTTTATATTTTATAGTACAACTGTGTTTCTTAAATGACTGAAGCATATATACCTCGATCTTGGTTAAAGAAAAAATCCCAGCTTCCTATACAACCCCGCCACCTAATGGATAAATCCTTGATCAGGGCCCTATTATCCTTTAGGTGGTGGGTTTGCATGGAGAACAGTTGAAAAATTAATTTGCTACAGTCCATGTATCACTGTGTCTCCAAGGCTCAATACATTGGGGATTTGCTGAATATTAGCCAGTTACGCCTTGTGTTAAGGGCAACTACTGACACTGAATTTGTACTCTCCAAGACCAAACATATAACAGGTAATCATACTTTAGCCTTCATTGGCCCAGAGACCTAAAAACTCATTGCCAATTAAGCAGAGGTCGAGTACCAACCACCTGCCCCTTGGAATTTTATAAAGAACTGGCTTCACGCTGGCTGATGGTGCAGTGGTAGGGCCACTGCTTGTGACTCTGGCAACCAGAGTCTGGGAACATGCTCAGATCAGAGGGACAACTGGGGGACAATGGCTGAACACCCAAGAGGATGCCACTTTCCTCCACAGAGAGAGGGAGATGAGTCCCACTGCCAAACTGCTGGGTGACCACAAGGGGAGGTGCACTTTGGATAGCAAGTTGGAGGGGAGGTGGGCGTTGCTGACACATGGGCTTCCACTATGTGCACCAGTGTGTTTGATGGCATTCTTTGTTGCACTGTGTCCTCAGGGAAGGAGGAACCAAAAGTGGCAAATACATGCTCATGGCCTGTACGATAAAATCCCACCTGCCTGCAGGCCCCACACCTGCTGACTCAAGCAAGTCTCTCCCTGTCAGCTTGCAGGTTACTTTTTAGAGCAGCTTAGGGATCCCTGATGAAGCCACAATAGCCGATAGAGAGCAGACAGTGTGTCCTAGGAGATGGTCATGTGATGGGAATGAGGCATGGGTTGGGTACTCTTGAGGGCGATGAGGTTCCTCGGGGCCACGCAGAGCAAAGAGAGATTAAAAATGTAAATGGATTCATGATATATCCACGGAACCATGCAATATGTGTTCTGCTATTCTACCCAATAATTTTTGTATGCATTTGTTTGAATCCATTTGATGATGCACTGATAACTTTATTGTTTACTGAAAATGGGGTTGGCCCTGTAATCTTGTAATATCTCTCCTTACTGCTGACAAAAAAAATAATATTACTAATACTCAATCATAATACTGTGCCATAATTATTTTCAATTTTTAAGAAAACCCCAATGATTTTACCATCTTTCATGTCGATCCCATGATTTTTGCCATTTTCCATGAAAACACATTTGTGTTTGACATTTTTCAAGACAATCTCGTGATTGTTGCCATCTTCTATAAACACACAATAGAGTTTCCTAAACAAGACCCTGATTTTGCCTTTTTTTCATGAAAACACAATGAAGCTTGCCATTTTCCATGACAACCCCATGATTCTGCCATTTACCTACTGCAAAACTGCAGACCCCATTAGATCTTTGCCTTTAAACCCCCTTCCCTCTTTCCTTACCACCAAGGTTCCCTTATGTCTATCCCAAGCATTCTTGAATTCCATTGCTGTTTTCCCCCACCACCTCTGCTGGGAGGCTGTTCCAGGCATCCACTATTCTTTCTGCAAAAAAGAACTTCCTCAAGTCTTTCCCATGAGTCTACCTCCTCCAGGTTTATAGCATGCCCCCTTGTTCTTGAGCATTTTTTTTTTCTGAAAAATGCTTCCCTCGTGAACCTTTTTTATATGAGTGAGGTATCTGAACATGTACTCACTGTAGGCCAAACAAGAGAGGGGAAATATGATAGAGACTTTCAAGTTCCTGAAAGGAATGAACAAGGTACACTGCAAGGAAATAACAGTTACTTAAGAACTTACCATAACAATAGATCTACGAGGGGATCTCAGTCATCAGGTTAACACCATAGGCACCTTTGCCATCGTCGAAGGGGAATCCTCACGGAAGATTTTCAGCAGTACAACTGGGGCCGCCCATGACATCGACACCACCACACCCTATAGAGGTATGAGCAGCCCTGCACCCTCCTCAGTTCTTTCCCCCGGAGACTAAGGGAGCAAGGCTCTTGCCAAGGGGGACCAAGGAGAGAGAAAGATGCCCAGACCTAAAAGAAAGGCTGAATACACCAGACAGTCAGTTCCTAGATGGGAGCCCCAAAAAGTGGGGTGATGGGAGGGAAAATATACCTGATGACACAGATCCCCTCGAAGATCTATGGTTACGGTAAGTTCTTACGTAACTGTTCTATCTTCTTTGGGGGTATCTCAGTTATCAGGTAACACCATAGGAACAAGTCCCAAGCAGTTACAAGTGCATAACAGGCAGTCTGGGAGGAGGGCTCTCCATAAACTTAAGTCTGGACTCCCTGTAACAGCCAGCCTGGTAGTGTACAGGGCTGAGGCGTTGGCGCCTTACCGCTTACCATGCTGACAACCCAGGGTCAGGAGCGACCTCAGATGTCTGAGGGTCAGCCAGGAGGAGGAGGATCAAGCATCCCATGGACTGCTCTTCTCCTTTGGGGAGGGTGGGAGAGAATGACCGCTGAGGTACTGGTGGTGTCTGGGGGCTGGTGCCTGCTCGGGGGTCACAGTGTGGGTTGGTGCAGGCAGACATTGGATGTGCAGCACGCGGAAGAGTGCGCGGCAGTGTCCTTGACATCACTGCATGCCCATGCTGTGAGGATAATCACAGAGACACAAAAAGTGAAATCCTAAGGCTGGCCCTGACGGCGCCGTGGCAGACACACTCAAGATAGCTTCCCCCAAGCCTGGCCTCCAGGTCTTCCGCAGTGTGTGGGGTAAGTACCTGCTGTGAAGTGGCCTGGGGAAAGGAGGGCGAGTGGATGGAGCTCTGGCTGCAGCCAGCACGGGGGCCAAAAGGGGAAAGCTGGATAAGGGGAACCATAGGACCAGTCCCCAGCTGAGGAGGTAATAAAAAAAATAAGTATGAAAAAAAGGAATTCCTGTAACACAGACTTGCCAAATCCTGCGCGGGCTCCAGAGGCAATGTCCAGACTGTAATGCTTGGTGAAAGTATGGCCTGTACTCCAGCTGTCAGTTGCACAAATGTCTGCAGCTGAGACCCTTCGGAAACAAGACACTGAGGTAGCCATTCCTCTGGAGGAATGAGCTTTGACAGCACCAGGCAAATCTTTGCCGTACTTGTAGTAGAATACGATGCAATTAGCCAACCATTTGGATAAAAAGTGCTTAGAAACTGAAACGCCCTCTCTACCCGGGGCGAAGGAAAGAAACAACTGCTTCGACTTTCTGAACTCCTTAGTCCTAAGCAGGTAGTACTTCAAAGTTCTGTGCACACCTAACGTATGGAGCAGTGCTTCCCCAGGATTGGATGCTCAGGAAAATAAACAGGAAGTTGGATAGCCTGATTGAGTGTAAACTCTGAAACCACCTTGGGGAGAAACTTTGGATTTGTGCTCAAAGACACCCTGTCTTTGTGAAAAATCAATTAAGGCTTTTCGCACCAGAGGCCTGATGCTCTGAAATTCTTTGAGCAGAAGTAACTGCAACTAAAAACAACGCTTTCCAAGAGAGAAAGTGCAACTCGCGAGTCGTGATAGGCTCAAAAGGAGGCAGGGTCAGGTTTCCCAAAACAAAATTCAAGTCCCAAGCTGGGACAGGGGAACAAATTAGAGGTTTCAGATGCGGGATGTCCCTTAGAAAGGTATGGGAGAAATCCAGCTCAGCAACTGTGCAGTCACCCATGGGCTCATGAAATGCAGAAATAGCTGAAAGGGAACCTTAAGAGAAGAGTACTGGAGGCCTGGGTCCGAGAGTGAGATCAGGTAGTCCAGGATATGATTCACAGAGCAAGTTAAAGGGTCTAGGTCTCCTCATTCCACCAGAGGAATGGTTACCTCAGTGGCTTGTTTTCGAAGGGTCTCAGCTGCAGACATTTGTGCAGGTCTAGGACTCCACTTCATGGCATATGTAGCTCGAGTGGGAGGCTGCTGGGTAGCCACTAGGACATCTGCCACCCTGTTACAGAGACCCCGAGCCTGGCTATGGCTATGTTCTCAGGAGCCAGGCATACAGATGGAGGGAGGGACCTGAGGTTGGGATGGGCCAGAGTCAGCAGATTCCTGCAAAGAGGAAGAGGGACCAAAGATTCCTCTGCCATCTGCCGAAGGAGAGGGAAAATCATGCTGGCCCCCTCCGTCTGCAACTTGATTGGCACCCTCTGAATCGGAGGAAATGGAGGAGTGCATAAAGAACCCCCCCACCAAGAGAGGGACAATGCATCTCACCCAAAAACTCCAGGCACTGGATCTAGCGAGCAGAAATTGGGCAGTTTTGCGTTGAATGGGGACGCAAAAAGGCCCACCTCTGGATGAACCCATCTGTCGAACAAGTCTTCTACGACAGATGTCAGAAGCTCCCATTTGTGCATGCTGGACTGAGACTGTCCTCCAGAGTGTTTAGTACGCCAGGTACGTGGACCACAGAGAGTGTCAGACTGTGCTATAACACCCAGTGCTACACTCTCATGGCCTCCCTGCAAAGGAGGTACACAAATGAGATCCCCCACTTGTTGATGTAGTATACTACGCTAAGGTTGTCTGACTGCACCAGCAGTTGACCCAGAACAAGGTGTTCTTGACAGGCCTGCGTGGTGTAAAGCACCGCTCTCATCTCCAGGACATTGATATAAAGGGAGGCATTCCATTGAGACCAACAGCCCTGGGTCTGGAAGGGATCCAGGTGCTCTCCCCAGCCCAGAACTGAGGCATCTGTGGTTAGGATCTGATGTGGGGAGTAGATCTGGAAAGAGATGCCTTGAAACAGATTCAAGGGGTCCATCCACCTTTGCAGTACCTTGCTTACTGGGGAAGAGACTAGGACTGGTTGGTCTAGCTCGTCTGTGCACTGGTCCTACTGTACCTGGAGGGTCCACTGGAGGGTATGCATATGGAGCCTGGCCAGCGGAACAGTGGGTATGGCAGCTGCCATCAGGCCCAGCAATCTGAGGTATACCCTGACAGAAATGTACTGGCTCTGGGCAACTCCCTGAACTTGGGCTATGAGGCACTCTTCTGCCCTGTTTGGGGTAGGAAGGCATTCCCCTGCACAGAGTCCTGGACCACAGAGTCCAGGACCACCCCGATGTACTGCAACCTCTGGGACGCAAACAAAACCGACTTGGGCAGGTTGATAGTAATGCCCAAGGAGTGGAAGAGTTGGAGAGTTTGCTCCAGAGTCAGCAAAAGCTGTTCCCTGGACAGAGCCTTCAGGAGCCAATCATCCAGATAAAGGAGGACATACAGTCCTGACTCCCTCCCTTCTGAGAGCTGCTGTGACCACTGCTAAGTGCTTGGTAAAGTCTCTTAGCACAGAGGACAAGCCAAAGGGCAACACCATGAACTGATAATGCTCACTCTGAAAGGCAAAATGAAGAAACTTCCTGTGCGGAGGAAGGACTGAAATGTGCAGATAAGCATCCTGCATGTCCAGTGAACAGAGCCAGTCCCCTGTTTTGAGGAGGGGCAATAGGCCTGGCACAATTACCATCCGGAACTTCTTGTACTGGTGTAACCCCCTTGTCACCCAGGGTTACTAGAATCCCACTTAGAGTGAGTAGTAGTCTAGTGGCAGGCAGGGAAAGCAGCTTGTGAGACATCAGTTAAATGAGATTCATACTGTCTCACTCTGTCCTCAGTCTCAGCTGAGCTGGAGGGATGACATCATATAGAATTTTCGCAGCAGCATAAGCCACAGTGGAATGTTGCAGCTGGGAGTTAGGTTAGAATGTTGGGGTTTTAAAAGTCAGTCAGTAGTAGTCTAGTGGGAGACTCAGTGGAGGGAGGAGGTGCGCTGCAATTGGCAGTCCCTCAGAGCCCCAGCTCTGTTCAGAGCTACCACAGGAAGAGGGTGTGTGTTCTCACCCTAGAGAAGGACACAGAAGAACACTTGCTGAAGTGGTTGAGCCCATTCCCCAGTTTGTTCCAGTGCTCCATCCCTAACAGGGATGGGGGGAACAAGACCAGCTCTTCAGGGGCAATCCCCTGGCCCTGCTGGAGGAAGAAAAGCTGCCTGTGTAGAAGATTTGTGCTGAGGCACCAAGAAGTATGTTTTTGTTCTGGAGAGAAGCCCTGGGGCACCTGCAAACCATGGTGAGTCTGCTCTGCCTGAGAGCCTATGTTTTCACCGAGTCTGTAGTGTAAAGTATCTGTTACTATGGGTCAGGAAAGGACAGCCAAGTACAGTGCTTTAAAGTTGTGTGTATGGCTTGAAATGCATCTAATCAGTGTGGGTCTACAGGGATGGCGCTACAGTAGCTGCTAAAGAACACTGCAAGTCAGGAAACCAGTTACCAAAGACAGTAGATTGTTAAATGTGACATACATTTTGAGATAGCATTCTACAAACAGAGAGTTTCCAAGTAAAGGTGTTGACTCCAAATGAATGGCCTGGTATGGATTTGGGGACAAGAGGTGGGAGACCCCCCATCTGGAGTAACCAGATTTACCTCCACAGATTCACTCTGGGCACCTATAGGCTATAGCTTTCTCCCAGGTACTTGGCCAGTGTCCGTAGAAAGTACCCAGAAGTGGGATTAAGGATGTGTGGTTTCCCTTAGAGCTAGAAAGTGCTCATGGGTGGTAGAAGGGAGCCACCAACCGAAATATCCATGCCATATGGAAATGTGTACCAGTGCTGGCCGAGGGCCATGCCAGGGAATCCAGGAAAGAGAGAGTTCCAGTTTGGGCTAAGAGCCCAGTGTGTTCAGAACCTGAGGGTAAAAGTTGTTGTGATGATGAAGAAGATATGTTCTGACCTCTATAGTTCTGCATAATCAGTGAGTGTAGCCCTGTGGGGGCCCATCTTGCTTTGTATTGCTGTGTGTAAGTGAATAAAAGCCCCACTTTAGAATCCCACTCCTGGTTTGGACATTCACAGTTCTTGCATCCTGTGTTCAGAATTACTTGGGTGCCCCTGTCCAGAAGTGCAAACCTAGCTCTGATGCCGAGCGAATGTTTTCTCCCCGAACCCAGGCTCACCAAGTAGTTGGTTACAAAAATGGAGGCATCGGGCGCTGAAAAAACAACAAAACCCCTTGAACCCAGAACCTGGTTACACTAGACATACAGTACAGCTTGAGGTCCTTTATATCTAGAATAGGGCTCAGATCTCTGGTCTTTTTGGGGACCAGGAAAAACCTGGAAAAAAAAAAAAAAAATTTTTCTCTGGTGCCTGGGCACTGGCTCTATGGCCTGCTTGAGCAGAAGGGACTGCACCTCCTCCCAGAGAACAAACAGGTGAGCCGGGGCAGGGACAACAGGAGGGAGGAGGAAGGGTTCCTGGTGGCTGCTCAATGAGCTCCAAGGTGCGACCCTTTACTATGATCTGCAGAATCCATGCACCCAAAGTTATGGTTCTCCACTGATTCAGAAGGAGGGAGAACAGACCTCCGACCACTGCCTCCTGGTCTGGGATCAGTAGAGGGGAGTTCGGCAAGAAGTCAAGCAGAGGTGGAGCCAGCCACAAGGGCTGGACCCTCACTTCTGGGGTGCTTTGACACCACTCCAGCACCAGAGAGGGTGAGCAAAGGAGCCTGGGCTCAGTGTTTTCCTTTGGGACGGGGGAGTTGTCCCAGGCCTATTTTTCTGCTTATGAAAAGGAGGCCATTCTCTAGCCTTTAGTTGAGTACGATGGAGGAGGTGGGCAGACTTCAGGGCCCTGTCCGAGGCTTGAAGATCATTTATGATGTCCTGGACATCAGGCCCAAACAGCTTGGTGCCATTAAACGGGGCATTAAGCACTTCTTGCTGCACATCAACTGTGAACCCAGATACTCAGCCAGAAGTGCCTGTGAAGGCATATGTGGCAACTGCCCTGGCAACTGTGTCAGTCATGTTATACAAAGCTCTGAGGAGGTGTCTGCTAACATACTCAGCCGCTTGGAGGCACTGTAGCAGCTCCTGCCCCCCCCGTATGTATTTATGTGTTTTTTCCTGTTTTCGTCCACCCTCAGTCTCGGACACGTGTGCCGTGTTCCAAGATGCCCTCCTGACTTGCTACCGCCTCCAGCCTGCACTGCCAATGGACCTCCACCCGGTGGCGGTGTAACTACAGGGGGGTGACAACCACCCCAGGGGAGGAGAGCTGCCATTAGGTGCTTGATCCTGCTCCAACCCTCCCCCCATGCAGGCACCCCAACAAACCGAGGTCATTCCCGAACATGGGTCGCATGGCACAAAGTGTGGCATGTAGCGCCTCAACCCTCTGCGACACCAGGTCGGCGCAGCTCCTGCTTTTGCAGTGCCCTCAGGCAGGTCCTGGGTGGCAGCCTTGCCCTTCTTCCAACTGGCATTCTGGTATTTTACCATGTGCGACAGATAGTTTGCAATCCTCAAACCCAGCGTGGAGGAAGCATACACCCGTTTGCCCCAGAGGTCAATTCTACTAAGCTCTTTGTCTGTAGGAAGGGAACTAAGTGCTTAGGCGATTTAAATCTGTCATGAGCTGCCTTAAGGACCACTGAGTTGGTCCCATGGTGGGCAGCATAACAGGGAAGACCCTGGTGGGGGTGTGATGCAGTTTGTCTGCCCTGTGGGGCATAGCTGGCATTATGTCTGGTCTGTGCCAGGCTGCCGTGGCTGCATTCTTCAATGCAGTGAGGATTGGAGGAATGATCTTTGGGGGAGATTCAGGAATCTCCAGGAAATCCACCAGATCTGTCAGAGAGTAGGACCTCTTCTTCTTCTTCCTCCACATCATCAGAAAGAATTAGGTCAGGGTGGTACTCCTCCTCAATGTCGAACTCCTCACTATCTGCATCTGGTCATCAGGTTTGGCGGTCCATGGTGAGTCTCATGGTGCTGATGAGCAGGTGTCGATGACAAAGCTGCCATCAATGATGTTGGCGAAGGGGGCCTGTTTAAGGCACTCAGCTGCTGCACCAGCATGTTAGGGAACTTGATCAAGACTTCATTCAAGTCAACAGTTGATGTCGATGGAATGGGGGTTTGATGGCACAGGTTTCGACAACCTGCCTACTGTGTCCTGATAAGCTGATAAGCCTGTAGCCCTAGTAGGAGAAGGGGCAGGTATCCACAGGAGAGCCACTGACGAGGAACTTGTCATCGACAATGGAGAGGCTGAGGACCCAGAGACTGATTGCTGGGCGCCCTGAGAATTGGGCGGAGGTGCTGTCTGTATGGGTCTGGTGGGCACAGAAACCTGGAGAGCAGTTCTCTTTATCAGTGCGCCCGCAGCTGAAGAAGACCCCCAGAAGAAGGAGAGGCCGATGTGCAGCAATACAGACGTGGGGGGGGGGCGCATTGCAATCTCAGTCTGTTTTGTGACTTTCCCCCCCCAAGGACTTGTCTTGGGCCTTGGAGGCCTGTGAGCTTGAAGAACCAGTAGGCGACTGAGAGGCCAGGACCCTGGAGGAACCCTGCCTGGAACTGGCTACCTGTTGATCCATTAGGAATTTTTTAAGAGCGTTCTTGCGTTGTCTGAGGGTTGTTTGGTTAAACTTCTGGCAGAACTCACAGCCAGAAACTTCATGGCCAGGCCCAAGACAGCAGACACAGAAGGAGTGTTCGTCTTTGGAGGCAATCTTCTTTCCACAGCGGCAGTGACAGAAAAGAGAAGTAGAAGGATTAACTCTCGACATAAACAAAAAGGAATCTCTTTAAAAAAAGAGAGATTACTAAAAGGTAAGTCAAGATAAGCCATAGGCTGAAAAAGGCATGAATACTGCAATGGAGCTTCCGCAGAGACCCATGCGAGTGAGTCGATGGTGGGAAAGAACTGAGGAGGGAGAGGGGCTGTTTACACCTATATAGCGTTGGTGACGTCGACAGCGTGGGCGACCCCAGTTGTACTACTGAAAATCTTCTGTATAGATTCCCCTTCACCGACTGCGAAGAGAAGATCTATTTAGCATAATCAGTGGATCAAGAACATAGGGGCCTGAGTGGAGGGAGATTTAAGAAGGAAGTGAGAAAGTTATTTTACAGAAAGCGTGATGGAGCCATTGAACAAACTTCCAGCTGATGAAGTAGATGCCAAAACTATCAATGGTTTCAAAGATGGCTGTATATTAAAATTCTGATAATGTAGTTTGTGTTTAGTGATTATATGGTACAACGTGGCTCCAGAAATTAAAAATTATTTTTCAAAACTCAGAACAAAAAAAGAGTAAAACTGTAATTTACAGTTCCTTCCTTCACTGCATTCAGATACATATATTTTTACCTTGGTTTGAGCACTTCATTGATTTTCTGCTCTAGTTCTAACCGCTTTTGTCGCTCTTTTTCCAAATCTTGTTTGAGGACTTCGATGTTTGTTTCCTCCTTCAGTTTTCGTAGTTCTTCCTCTGTTTTCAAAAGGAAAAATATAAATTCACAGATTATTTATACAATACACACACACACACACACACACACACACACACACACACACAGTACCATACACACAGAAAGTAACTCATGGCTAACAAGCAGTTAGACTTGGATAACAAGCAATTCGACTTAATCAATCAAAACTTATTTAACCAGGCATAACATCATTGAGCAAGCTCATTTTCAAAGTGGTCCTGGACAGAAAGGACAAATACAGAATAAGATATGGGTTAATACACAAATAACTAGATTAAGCGCATCAAGCTGTAAGGACATTCTTATACAAATACATAGAACAAATTGGGGTAGTCAGCAATCAGTTACATAGTTTAGACTTGAAATACCAACTTTTTCTGTGAGGTAGCATACAACTTGTTAACTCAGGAGCCAGCAGCGTTTCACTAGTGCAGTCATTCCAAAAGAGCTGGGCTAATGGAGAAGGACATTATAAACTTCCAGCACAGCTAGGACGAAGATAAAACAATTTTATTGTAAAATTATATTGGTTAAAAAGTGGCACTCTTTGCTTCCAACGTTTTACATGTAATCATGTGCTTTTTCAAGGCAAAATACATTACAAATATGCAGCAGTATTTAAATCCATCCCTTAAAGGGACCACTCCCATTTCTGATTGGTCCAAACATTTTAGTCAAATCAAATCCTGACTTAACCCTAATAGATATAATAGAGAAGCTGTTCAACCACTCAGTATAAATAGTCATATACATACGGGGCATAAGAAAACAACAAAAGGGGGGAGGTAAAAGGAGAATATACAAGATATACAAAATATACAGGAATATATACAAAAACATCAGTGTTACACATTTACAAGTATGGTCCTAGTTGGAACTGTTATTTAATCCAGGCGCAGTCCCTGCTTTTTAACTTGAATTGCCAGGAAGTTTCCCTTTGAAGTAAAGTATTTTCTAAAACACCCACCCTGGGTCCAACATCATCTTTTCAACCCCCCAAAATTTTTTACTAGAGTTCACCCCTAGATATTGCTACATGTGCCGCCAAGGCATTTCCCATATCCCATTTTGTAATTTTACCCAAATGTTCACCCATCATTTGTTTTAATTTTCGGCTTACTTGCAAACATAAAAACTGCTACATTTGCATAATGCCCAATATATCACCACTGTAGTGTTGCAATCAATAAAATTCCTAGCCTTACAAATCCTCTCCATGTTTATCACAGAGGTCCCTTTAAGGGATGGATTTAAATACTGGTGCATATCTGTAATGCATTTTGCTCTGAAGAAAGCATGATTAAGTATGAAACGCTGGCGGCAAAGGGTGCCACTTTTTAACCAATATGTTTTTACAATAAAATAGTTTTATCTTCACCAAAGCTGTGCTGGAAGTGTACAATGTCCTTCTCTGTTAGCTCAGCTCTTTTGGAGTGACTAAACTTGAAATACAGCAGGCTTTGTTTTTGAATCCTCATGGTTAGTCTTGGCAGAGAGAACAGGCTTTTTATTGTCCTTGAATTCTGTACAAAGCAGGGTAATGGCACAGTAGTGTCCACTAGACTCAAACACTAATGTCTGCTTGCCCCAAGCATTGCTGGGGAGTAATTATAAAGAAAATAAAGAGTTTCGTAACTGCTGTGTACAAACTTGATAAATATTTAACAAAGATACTACACTATTTAATAAGTACACTATTTAATTGGCTGCCATTAACTAGCAGCAGAGACTGGCATAATGTCCAATTATCATTAAGATGCGTACAGCTCCACCAAACCAGATCTGGCCTGAGGTCCTTGCACTGTCTGGACTTAATCTCCAAGTCCTGCAACAACTTTGGTAGGAAGGCTTTCAGCTACCTTGGTCCCACCAGCCATTCACTGGAGTGTTCCTCCTTATCGGAGGTGCTGCCACGCTTTTTTACTGTATCCAACTAATATAAACCAGTGGTTCTTAGACACAAGGCACAAGCCCAAGACTTTCAGTGTAAGGTAAACACTGTTGTAGCAGGCCTACTGTAATGCAACTTGTCACAACTGCACACCACTGCAGCATCACTACCCTCTGTACTGCCATGCACTGTTCATCAAAACATGCTCATATGTTATAACCACTGGCTCTGTGCACTAGGGTGTCACTGTAAAAGAGCCTTGACTGTGAATCTGTTCCTGGACAAACCAATAATTATGTAAATGAACTGCATTCAGGGATAGCTAAACTTTTTTTTAATTTTTTTACTTTCTGTATACGCTCCATGCAATGCCAGGCCCCTATCCAGGACCATGGCAAACTACCAGCCCAGTCACCACTACTTGCAGCTGCTCCTCTATGCATCTGTGGTTACCCTTCTGACCAGGATGGAGAACAGGTGTCCTCTCTGTAATTTTCTTGTTTCGTCAGAAGCAGGACACCTTCATTTTCTGCTGTGCCTGGGTTTATGACAGTGTTTCACACAGTCCTCAGGAACCCACGGATAAGAGTATCAAGGTGGACATGCCCGCCCAATGTCCACCCAGCAGGACATGCAACCCTCCCTCATGGGAAGGCATCTTCTGGGATACCCATTCCTCTTGCTAGCCCCTACATAGTAATGTGAAGATGGAACTGATTTAGGGTTGAGCTTGTCTGCCCCTCCTGCTGAATGGCAGTAACTATGTACTCAAGATAAGTATGGCAAGTATCAAAGCTTATCAACTAGAATGCTACCCAACTCATGCCCTGTAATCCTCAATGCTATCACCCCTCAAAAATACCCAGCCCTGCTTTGTAAGTCAAAACAGTTCTAGATTCCACAACCCAACTGGGTAAGCTACTCCACCTTTGGTAACCTCTGTGTCTTGTAATTCTTCATACTGTTCCAATATATACTGCTCATCATTTTACTCACATATCCTCTAGTTCTACTTGCACTCACCAGCTCACATATCTGTGCATACCCCTCTAGGCATTATCAAGAAATGCCTCTCTTCTTTCCCTCAGTCATTTTCCACCTCCCAGTCAATATCAGTTAGGCTGAAATCCCCATGAGAATCAAGACCAGTCGCACATAAATTGTTCCTGTCTGTCACAAACATCTTCCATTTCCGAAACTTAAACATGGCCTTCTGCACCATCTTGACATGTGACCTTATCTGGAAAGAAGTTTAACTACAGTAGACGGGCCTCTAAGAAAAGCAGCATAAGTCTTTAAAAAGATACCCAATCTAGCAGACGGAAAGGAAAACCACTGAATCATTACCTACTGTAATGCCCCTAAACCCTCCTTGCTACACTGGATCTACTTTTCATTCTTTCTGCTGCTTTGCTCTGGATTGTCCCTCTCATACTCACCACTGCTCTTTTTACTCGGCTCTTTCTTTCCCTTCTCTTGATGCTAGGTGCCTTTCCCATTATGTCTCTTTTTGTCCAAATTCTGGTTTGGCACCCTTCCTTCTTATCTTAAGACCCTTCCTTTCCCTCCTACTCTCTCTCTGCAACAATACTTTCCATTCTCTTAATGTCCCCCTAGAAAATCTACTGTTTGTCAATCTGCTTTTTCTTACCGCTTTCCTAAACTTTGATCCTA
Source organism: Neoceratodus forsteri (assembly GCA_016271365.2). NCBI lineage: Eukaryota > Metazoa > Chordata > Ceratodontiformes > Ceratodontidae > Neoceratodus > Neoceratodus forsteri. The sequence continues at coordinate 640,065,327 of CM028131.1, forward strand.
CCTTCCCCTTTCTATTTGCTCTGCATCTTCTACTTCCTCCTTTAAGTCTCTTCTTTCTGATTTTAGTCATCCTACTTGCAACTGCCTATGACCCTTCCTCTTTTTCTGTATTCTCTAGTCTTGCAGCTTCCGGTTTTTTAAAGTCTGTATATATCTGAGAGTGTTTTTATTTTCTATTTTGCCTTCATATAATGTTATGCCTTTATACTGTTGATTACTTACTTTTAATATATGGATTGTGAAAATAATATGCTTAAAAAGCATACAAAAAAATCCCACTAATACCATCGCTCCTGGAGCGATAATACTACTGTTCATAAGTGATAATACTATCGTTCGGGTGCCGTAATAGTATCGTTCGGCACCCGATCGATAGTATTATCAAGAAAGCTGAAGGGCGCATGTGCAAGTGTATCCCTGACATTTTACAAAGCGTGCCCTCTGATTGGCCGCTTTTGCTCGGTGGGCGGGCACAACCAGTAGGAAAACATGGTGGCTTAGTCACTCGCTTAGCGAGTGAACGGTCAACAGCCGCTACAACTGTTTTTTTATCACTTTGGAAAAAATGTTTTCAGCTCCTCTGCTCCTCCGATACCACTGCCGACAAACAGTTAAAAAAAAGCAGCGGTAAATAAAGCCCACAGCACCGGTCATCCACACAGCACTGGGGAACCCTGCCAGCACTCAAATGGACCCACTGACTCCACTGTTTAAATGGAGGTGAGTCAATTCACCTCGTATCCATATATTAAAAAAAACAACAAATAGGTTCTGGTATATTACAAGGTAGTAATTCCATCTCGAGGTTCTGGGGACTCAAGAAACCTCTCGAGCTTCGCTCTCGAGGTTCTCTGTGTCCCCAGAACCTCTCGATGGAATTACTACCTTGTGATATACCAGAACCTATCTATTATTCTATTGGTAATTACCTTGTTATACGGTTTGCTGTCTCCACCTCCCCTCTCCCCCAGGATTCGTCTGGAAACTAGCTGTTTTCAGCTTAGAATGCATTTCCTGGTTAAACTTTTAAATAAATAAATTATAAAACACCAACAGAACTGCCCAAACTGGTGAAATATCTGACAAAAGGCGAAGTCCTTGACAGAAAGGCCTCACTTTGCAGTGAACAAATGGAATACAGAAACATACACAATAATGGCAGAAAAAGACTAATGGGTCCATCCAGTCTGCCTGTAGTTTCCTATTAAGCCCCATGACTTGCTGTCTATACAATGTACTAGCCCACACTGTCCCCGTTCCTCTCCCTACTACTACTACTGCCCTGAGTAACCACCTACCTTTCACTCTGTCCAAGCTGTGCTTGAAACCATTTAGGACTTTGGTGCCTACCACATTGGCTGGCAGGCTGTTCCCCTGTTCCACCACCCTTTCTGCAAAATAAACGTTTCTCATACCACTCCTGAACATCCCTCCTGTCAGTATCCCCTGATACCCCATGCCCTTAAACTGTTACTCATGCTAACTAGTTCCTTGCAGTTTACTTTATTCTTTTCAGGAACTTGAAGGTTTCAAACAAAGTAAATTTTGCATTATGGGACCACGGTGCTACAGAAACAAACCAGTCCCGCTATCATGAATTCCAGCACCATGAATTGGAGAAACAGACAGGGTAAAGTAGCTAGGTACAATATTCTTTATTACAAAACGTGTTGCAGATACAAAAGACAACAAAATTCCAAAGGTTGTGAGCTACCCAACGCATTTCACACTTCAGTGTTTTATCAAATGATACACAATAGCAGGAACTGGAAGGTCTCAATCATATCACCTCTCTCTTGTGTGGTCTCCAGCAAATACAAGTTCAATGCCTTGAGCCGATCCTCGTAAAATCTGCTCTGCTGGCCCTGAATCATCCTGATAACCCTTTGCTGCACCATCTTTAGCCTGATCTTATCTTTCCTGAGGGTGTGGACACACGAACTGGACACAATACTCTAGGTACAGCCTCATCAACGCTCTATTAAAAGGTAGTAATACCTCTTTTCATCTATTGTCAATACCCATTCTGATATATCCCATCATCCTATTTGCCTTACTACAGACCATACCGTCGGCTTGATTGTTTAAGGGAGTCACCTGTGATGACTCCTAGGTCCCCTTCCTCAGCTACAGTGCTCAGCTTTACCCACTTATCCAGTACTTTGTTCTGGGGTTCTTGTTCCCTAGGTGTATCACTCTTCACTTTTTGGCATTGAATTTCAGCTGCCAGGACTCAGACCACATCTAGTCTTTTCAGGCAACTCTGCATCTCCCCAATTCCCATGTCACTATCTTCCCTCCTACAGAGCTCAGGATCATCCGCAAGAGACAGTTTGCTCCAGATTCCTTCTCCAATGTTAATATTATTATTATAATAATAAAACTTATTTGCATGGCACCTTATCTATAACAAGGTGCCTCACATTTAAAACAATAACAATACACAATATAACAGACGTCAGTAAATCTATCCATATGCTAAAACAGGAGGATCAGTTATTAAATGCTTGATGCCATAAGTATGTTGAAGCCATAAGTATGTTTTTAATGATTGCTTAAAACCCTCCACAGTTGTGCACTCCTGAATCAGACGGGGTAGAGAATTCCAGAGGGTAGGAGCTGCAAACTAAAAAGCTCTCGCCCCTGAAGATTTTATACATACCCTCGGAATCTCTAGCAACCCCTCGCCAGCTGAACGGAGCGATCGTCCGGGGCAGTAGGGAACCAGGAGCTCTTTCAGGTAGTCTGGGCCCAGTTTGTGTAGGGCTTTAAAAGTCAGCAAACTGACTTTAAAGGTGATCCGCCACTGTACTGGTAGCAAGTGCAATTCCCGCAGCACCAGTGAAATATGGCAGGATCGAGATGATTCCACCAAAAGCTGGGCCGCTGCATTCTGCACCAGCTGCAAGCAGCCGATTTCTACTCCAGGAAGCCCCAGGTAAAGGGAGTTGCAATAGTTCAAACGCGAGGACACCAAGGCATGGATCAGTATAGGAAGGTCTCTGGACGGAACCAGGTGCCTAATCCTGGCAATATTCCTAAGATGGTAAAAGGAAGTTTTGATGATGGCCGACACCTGTGAATGTAGGGTCAGCCCTTCATCAAAAATAACCCCCAGGCTACGCACCCAGAGGTCGAGAGTGAGACGCCACCAAGAAAAATTCCTGAAGGCAAACCCACCCCTGACCCCCCATCCAGCGACCCGGATCCACAACCAACACCTCAGTTGTGTCCGAGTTCAACTTTAGCCCACTGGAATCCATCCATGCCTGGATTTCTTTCAGACAGTTATTAAAAACCAAGACAGCTCCATTCCGGTCGGGTGCGAAAGAAAGGTAGAGCTGGGTATCATCAGCATAGTAGTGAAACCTCAGTCCATACCTTCTTACAATGTCTCTGAGGGGAAGCATACACAGCGCAAACAACATTAGTGAAAGAACAGAGCCCTGAGGTACCCCACACAACAAAGAAGTAGGGCCGGAGGAACAAACCTCAAGACACCACTCTCTGTGTTCTACCCATGAGGAACGATGTAAACCACCTGAGGACCGTTTCCAACAGTCCACAGATGAACCTCAGACGACTTAACAACACCTCATGGTCCACGGTGTTGAATGCCGATGAGAGATCTAAAAGGACCAACATGGAACGGTTCTTCCGATCTCTAGCCATCAGGAGATCATTGAGCACCCGAACCAGCACTGCCTCGGTGCTATGTCTCTTATGAAAACCAGATTGGAAGGGTTCATAGATGTCATGGACGGTCAAATGGTCCTCCAGTTGTGCTGCCACTACTTTCTCAATCACCTTCCCTATAAAAGGAAGGTTAGAGATAGGTCTGTAGTTTGCATGGCAGTCTGGGTCCAGGGAAGCGTTCTTCAAGAGAGGTGTCACCGCCACCTCTTTCAGAGAGTTAGGAAACTCTCCAGACTCCAGGGAGCACCAGACTATCCATGCTAGGACCGGACCGATGACATCGATACATCCCAAAATTAGGGAAGTTGGTCCAAGATCCAAACTACAGCATGTATCCACACACTGGATAATTCGCATGACATCCATGAACTCTGGACAACCAAAGGTACTCCAGGACAATTGAGGTGTAGTGGCCTCGTATTGATCAACAGCAACACCCACAGTGTGTGCCGGCTGAAGTCCCGCCTTGATGTCGGCCACCTTATTAGCAAAGAATTGAGCAATTTCATCGCACTCTAATTGTGAAAAAGGTTTCCGTACTTGTAGACAGGCTGGGTTGCACAGTCTGTCCACAGTACAGAAAAGTTGAGCTGGTCGATTCTGAGCAGCTGCAATCTCCCTGGACAGGAACTCTGCCTTCTTATGGGAGATTGTAGTTTGATAGATGTGATAATGATCCATCAACCTAAGGCGGTCGGTATCAAGGGTGAACTTCCGCCAGCAATGCTCTAACCTTTGACCTAATCTCCACATCTCCCTCAAAGCCCCATTAAACCACGAGAATCGAGGGCGAAGGGAGAGAGGGCGAACTTGGATGGGGGCAATGGAATCCACTGCCACCGAGACGGCCAAGTTATAGGCTGTCCTGAGGGTCTCTGGATCACTGCTTGTAAACGAGGGGGACGATAGGTCAAGCACCGCCATTAGGCACGGAGAACTTATATCTTGTAAAGGGCAGTATTTTGCCATCTCTGTAGGGGTAGGCCTACCAAGGGGGTATAAAAATTAAACCTCATGGTGCAGTGATCGGACCATCTGACTGGTTCCACCACCAAATCAGCAGTCTCAATCCCTAGGAGAAAGACTAAGTCAAGGGAATGACCGTGTTTGTGAGTAGCAGTGGTAACCACCAGTGTCAGGCCCAAAGATGTCATCAACTGGAGGAAGTGCTGACCAAACTGCGAGAGTTCGTCGTCAACCCAGGCATTGAAGTAGCACAGAACCATTAGCCTGGGTGACTCAAATGCCATGTCAACAATGAAATCTGCCACTTCCTGAAGGAATCGTTTCTTGTCACCGGGTGGACGGTAGATGAGAATGATCAGACACCCTGCACCCGCTACCATGGCACATTCGAATGACTAAGTCTTCTCAACCAATACACTCGTGAGGTTAAGTTCAGTCTTGAAACAGACCGCAACCCCCATGGTCCAATCTCGGGCAGTGTATCACAGAGTACCCAGCTGGAATTAAAGCCTCCAAAATGGGGCCATAATTCTCATCCAGCCAGGTCTCGGTGATGCAAGCCAGGTCTACGGTTTCAACAAGATGAGCAATAATTGCAGTCTTGTTTTTAACCGACCTGGCATTGCATAACACCGCCCAAGTTGGACAAGCCCCTCGCACCTCCCGAACCACCTGCCGACTTAACTTAGTCATGCCCTTGGGTATGGAAACCAGGCATGGAGAACCACATTCTGAATTCCATTTTGCCCCAGGGTGTCTCCTGGATCCTACCATCCCAAAAGGATGACCCCGCTCATTCCCTCTCTGCTGTTCGTCACCCCCCGCCCCCCTCCATCTCTTACGTACAATGCCTAGTGCTCTACAGCACTGATAGACAATAAACTCAAGAGGAGGTATGAAAAAGGCGGAAGGCACGAAGAGCAGAGGGTGAATAGTGCACAACTGTGGGAGAAGGTGTCCAACACAAACCATGCAATCCCAATCAAGCAGATTAAATCTAAAATTTACAGTTAATTAATACTAAAGTTCCCCAAAAACAAGTAAATCTGATTCAACAGCACTTTAGAACAAGTGACCTTAAAATCAAATGAAAAATAAATAGCACAGGGAAGCTCTCACCTCCTCCGAACAAAAATACCAACAATTCTTAATCTCAGGTTCTGTTCTCACCAGAACCTGGGAAATAGATAACTTAAAAAAAATAAGAAGAAACGAAAAAGAAAAAACAAATGATAGAAAATGTAATCCATAACAGAACCAAAACTGTCATAATAAATGTTCAGTAGTGTACTTCTTGATCCTTGGTTCTGTTCACACCAGAACCTAGGCAAAATGTAACTCAAAATAATAAAAGAAATGTGACAAACTATAAAAATTAATCCATGACCACTGTTGTAAATCCAAAGTCTGTTGTAGCAGATCTCCAGCTGTTTGTCAACCAAAATTATACAATGGCAAGAAAATTTCCTGGACTCTGATTGGTCAGTGTGTGCCTGAGACAGTGATGATATTACACAATAACATCATATGGATTTTTTTTTTCAGAAACAAAGATACACTGCCTCACTAAAAATCTACTAAAAACATTTTTATTGTTTTGTATAACCTCGAGCCACTGTAAAATTGCAATAAAGCACTCCAAGGTGTGTGTTATCGTGTAATAACGTCACTCCTGGGGTGGTGGAAGCACTCTGCTTCGCCTCATGCTTCAACCCACCCCAAAAGTGACGTTATTACACGATAACACACACCCTGTCATGCCTTATTGCTTAAATAAATAACTTCCCCAGTCAAACCAAGATTTTCTCATCCAGCAATCTTATCAGGTAGTCTGGTAGTATAGGGATCCCCATCTCATCAGCAAGCTAGGAGTGTGTAAAAAACAAAAACCTAGAGGGGGCTGCCCCCTCCAGATAAGAAACGCTGCTAGGCCTTGGTAGCCAGCCCCCAACGACCCACAACTACAACCCCCAGAGGGGCAGGCCCCACAGCACATCCCGCAGAAGGCTTGGGAAATCCCAGCCCACCCCCAGACTTCCCTCAGAGTCGCTGAAAATCCCGTTTGGTCACAGGAGACCAGCTCACCACCTAGCCCCATGGATATCAGAGGAGGCCCCCCCCAAAACACACTTCCCAACCGCTAATGTACCGGGGGAAACCCACGGAGCATCCACTGGATGCACTCTCACCACACCATCAGCCTCCATGAAAGACCAAGTTTCCACAGGATCAAACACTTCTTGCAGCCCAATCCATACTCCCGATACAGGGTTATCACTCAGAAGTAATCAAATCTTCACACACAGTCCCAGTTCCACAAGATTGTGCCAGAAAGTTCAATCTAACTCCTCTTCGAATAATCCAATAATCCGGGTCTGCTCCAAATCTGCCCTTAGCAGCAAGTTCTGCTCTGGATCCACCCTCAGCAGCACAATTCACCTCTTCAGAGGAAAAGTAGATAGATCCAGCAGATGCTGATGTTAAAACTACGAGCACTCCCAACACTAGCACAACGTGGTCAAGAAACCAAACGAATGGCCGTAAAACACTGTCTTATATGAGGAAATAAAAAATAACCAATTGGTTAAATGGGAAAGCCGAAACAATGCTACAGATAGACTTATTAACTCACTAGGGACCCTTTCTGTCTATAAAATCGACATATAAATAAAAAATTAATAGCCTCCCAAACGGAGCTCGGTCCTCAGGCAGCTCACACAACACCACCATCTTGGTATCAACAAAACAAAACAAAGGAAACAACCACTGTGGTTCTCAAAAGAGGTGGCAGGGAAGGTTGCTGATGAATATAGTGAAGAGGACTGGAACTAGGACGGATCCTTGTGGCAGCACCCCACACGTGACCTCCCTCGCTTCTAAGTTGACAACATTAATCACAACCCTCTGTTGCCTCTCCTTCAACCAATTTCCTACCCATCTTGTTCTGTCCTTTACTGCACCCAGATCCTTCATTTTCTTCAGCAATCTTTTGTGAGGCACCGAGTCAAAAGCCTTGCTGAAGTCATAGTACTGTAAATACGTCGCATGGCCCCCATGCAATACCCTTGTCACCCAGCCAAAAAAAACTATCAGGTTGGTCTGACAAGAACCCCCCCCACCACCACAAATCCATACTGTTTACTGTGCTAGAGTTCGCTGCTCTCCAGGTAGTTAAGTTCACAAGGTCCTCTTTAACCAATGACTGCATCAGTTTACTCATAATGGAGATAAAACTGACAGGTGTGTAGTCCATGCTTGCTCCTTGTGGCCCCCCCCCAATGGCATGGAACCATGTCCGCTACCCTCCAGTCTTTTGGAACTACCTCCAACTGTAATGAGCTACTGAATACCCCTACCAGGGGTTCAGCTAGTTCTGCTGCCAGTTCCTTGAGTACTCTCGGATGCATCTTATCAGGTTTTGGTGCCTTGTCCATCTTTAGGGCAGCTAGCCCTTTCCAGACCCGTTTGCTGGTAAATACTGGCTACCTCATCTTTGAGGCTCCCTTTATGGCAGCCTTGATGCCAACAAAATGGAGGAGTAGAGACTTGAGAATGGGGAAAGACTATGTTCCAGCCTATATCTTTCCAATTATTTTTTCACATGCTTAGTAGAAAAGGTTATACCCTGTAGTGCAAATATAAATCCAGGTTCTGTTGTAAGATGTTTGCTTCAGTGTTGCTCAAATGAAGCTATTTGCTGAAACACCATTTAAATACTGTACTACATTTATACATATTCAATTTTAAACTACATATAGAGTATGCATTTTCTATCTTTTCATCTAGAAAACTAATCAGTTAGTAAGCAATAACCCATGACAGGATATGGGGTTATTGGGGAATAAACAACACCCCTGGTGTGTTGTGAGACAGAAGGTCGCAGGCTGAGAGCCCTCACAGCATCTGGGTGTTAATTAAGCAATAATGCACAACAGGGTGTGTGACGTACTGGGATAATGTCACACTTGGGGTGGTTGCGCACAAGGCCACAGGCCGAGTGTGCCCAATGCCCCAGAAGTTGCATGACAAATTTCTGCTCTCTGCTTTGCATGTATTTGAATATCCGGCCCCAGATTTTGTTACTAATTACTGATATCACATAGTTTTTCATATTACTCTATGCAGACATATCGACACAAATAATAAAGAGTTTAATGACGTATAAAGACAAAGCGTTTTTAGCTATCACACACTAGAAGATACTAGTGGCATCCCATTAAGTAGAACCACAACCTTTTCTTCTAGTTCTGTTTATATTTGCTTGGCTAGAAAACATAAATAACATTAGCTGGTTTGGCAGGCAACTTAAGTATGGGTAGGCTCAGTTATGAATGCATGTAGAATGCTTATGCAACATCAACTTTGGCCATCCTCTCCCAGCCCCGGGGCGGGGAGACCTACCACACTATTGGGGTGCCACTGAGCATGGTCACATAGCAAAGAAACATGTCTGCAGGAGGGTTTAACCCTCACAGGTTCTGCAGGAACATGGTTCCCTTTGACTAAAGAGCACAGTAATGATATCTAAGTAAACCCTGAAAGCTTAACTAGCGTGAGGCTCGCGACAGGAGCCGGGAAACTACAGGCTGGTCAGCCTGACATCGGTAATGGGCAAAGTGATGAAGGTCATCTTGAAGGAGAGGCTGGAGGAGGTCCTAAAGGCACGGGGTCACTTAGATGATCACCAGCATGGCTGTGTTAAGGGCAGATTGTGTCAGAACAACCTGGTGGAGTTCTATGAAGGGGTGACGAGGGCGCTGGGTCAGGGCAGGCCAGTGGATGTCCTCTTTCTAGACTTCAACAGGGCATTTGACTTGGTATCGCATCTCAGGCTGCTGGGGAAGCTGGAGGAAATGAGGGTGGGGGGACAGATGGTCAGGTGGATAGAAAACTGGCTGGAGGGGCACATACAGAAGGTGAGGGTAGGAGGAGAGGTTTCATCCTCCAGGAGTCTCATTAGCAGGGTCCCACAGGAGTCAGCACTGGGTCCACTCCTGTTTAATGCCTGTATCTCAGGCATCAGAAGAGGTATTAAATCCGGGATGAGTCTCTTTGCAGATGACTCGAAGCTGTGTGTGTTGGGGGGTGCTAGAGGGGGAGGAGGGGAAGCTGGCTCTCTAGGAGGACCTGGAGACTCTGAGGAGGTGGTCACAAGCCTGGAAGCTCAAGTTTAATGCGGGAAAGTGTAAGGTTCTGCACCTGGGGGACAAAAACCCAGCTCATGTATACACCTTGGGGACAGAGATACTGCAGGTTTATAGGGGGCAGAAGGACCTCGAGGTGGTGGTGGATGCCAAAATGAATAACTTGGAGAAGTGTAGGAGGGTTGCAGCCCAGACAAATAAAATGCTGGGTTGCATAGCCAGGGGGATAACTTCAAGAAGGTGAGAGGTGCTCCTTCCACTGTACAATTGCCTGGTTAGACCACACCTCAAATACTGTGTGCAGTTTTGGCATCCCTGCTTAAACAGGGACATTGCTCTTCTGGAGAGGGTCCAGAGAAGGATGACCAGGATGGTACTGGGACTAGGGGAAAGGCCCTATAAAGGAACGAGTAGAGGAACTCAACCTGTACTCGCTGGAGGACAGAAGGAACGAGGGGATATGACAGAGGTCTTCAAATATCTCAAGAGAATGAATAGGTTTAGCCTTGAGGGGGTGATTCAGCTGAGGGAGGTAGGGGCCACCAGAAGACACTCAATGAGGCTGGATGGGGGCAGAATGAGGGGGGAAACAAGGAGGCGCTACTTCACTGAGAGAGTGGTGAGCCCTGGAATGCACTGCCTGGGGAGTTGGCGGCTGCTACGACTGTGGAGAGGTTCAAGAAGAAAAAATTACTCACCTTAGTAATGTTGTTTCTTCTAATGGTGTCTTGCTATATTATGACATATGCAGTTTGACCCAGCCTTCGAACTGCTCCGGAGGTGAAAGAGTTAACTTTCCATGCCAGGCATGGAATCTTGACCTGAGCTCGGTTGAGAACTCTGTCTGTTGTTCTTCAAACTCAAACTGTCAGATCTTCTGAGCAAAACTCACTAAGATTCTGTGTGAGCTGTAAACCTACACTAGCCAACTGGCTACTAAAATATTAACCATTTTTTGGTCCCAAAACAAAGACTCAAGTCAGGGGATCCAAAAAATAAAAACACAACACCCAAACACCCCAAAAAAAGGGGGTGAAAAAAAAACAAGGTGGGCATCTACTAAGTGCCAACACTGCACTGCGCACCCACATCCCAAAAGCAGAGGTTCTGAGAGGGGCAGGCAGCGGGAGGTCATAATATAGCAAGACTCCATTAGAAGAAACAACATTACTAAGGTGAGTAATTTTTTCTTCAAACAACATGAAGTCTTGCTATATTATGACATATCTGAACTTACACAGCAGTACCTCCATGGAGGAGGACAGAACCTACTTAGGAAATAGGCTCTGAAGCACAGCTGTGCCAAACCGAGCATCACTCCTAGCCTGGATGTCCAGAGAGTAATGCTTGGTGAAAGTGTGAACTGTTTTCCAGGTAGCTGCTTGACATATCTCTATGATAGGGATGTCCCTGGCTGCAGCTAGGGACGCAGCTGTACCTCTGGTAGAGTGAGCCCTCAGGCCTGAAGGGGGAACCTTACCCAGTTTTTGATAACAAAATTGGATACAAGAGACAATCCACCTGGCAATGGATCTTTTAGTGGCAGGTTTCCCTTTACCAACCTCACCATAAGTGAGGAATAGTTGGAGGGAGTCAAACCTGTGACCCTTGGTACGCTCTATGTAGTAACTAAGGGCTCTCTTCACATCTAAGCTGTGCAGCCTCCTCTCACCAGAGGAGGAATGGTCAGTGAAGTAAACTGGAAGAGATATAGATTGATTAAGGTGGAAATCTGAAACCACCTTAGGCAAGAACTTCCTGTTAGTCCTGAGGACCACCTTATCTCTGTGAAAGGAGATAAAATCAGACTCCACTGACAAAGCTTGTAACTCACTTATGCATCTGGCAGAAGTGATGGCTACCAGAAACACAGTTTTCCAAGTCAAGTACTTAAGCTCTGCTGAAGACAAAGGCTCAAAGGGGGGTTGCATAAGCTGAGCAATGCAAACATTAAGATCCCAGGCGGGAGCAGGGTCCCTGAATGGAGGGTTGGTGTGAAGCAATCCCTTGAAAAATTTGGAGAATACAGGGTGAGCAGAAAGAGAAGAGGGCTTTCCTGCTGATATAAAAGCAGAGACAGCTGCCAAGTGCACTTTCAGGGTAGCTGGCCTCAGCCTCAAAGTATTTAAGCGGACCATATAATCCAGGACTGTGGGCAAATCAGCAGATTCTGGGGAAATATGCTTTCCAGAGCACCATATGGAAAACCTTTTCCATTTAGAATTATAAGTAGCCCTGGTGGAAGGCTTCCTAGAAGCTTTCAAGATACTCAGTACCGTTGAAAAGGTGTAGGTCAGCAAACTCTAACTCTTCAGAGCCAGGCCTTGAGGTTGAGGGATTTGAGATTGGTACCAAACTCTCCCCTGGGCACAGGTTAACAGATTGTGATTCCTGGGAAGACACAGGGGAAGGTGGACTGCTAAGGACAGAAGGAGTGGATACCAGGGCTGTCTGGCCCAATCTGGAGCAATCAGAATCATCTTGCAAGGTTGAGATCTGATTTTGACTAGCACCTTGAACAAGAGAGGGAAGGGGGAAGGCATAGAGAAACTTCCCTTCCCAGTTGAGAAGGAAGGCATCCAGAAGGACTGAGCCCAACACTGGGGGCCGGCAGCAAAATAGCGGAAGTTGGTGATTGTCTGGGGCTGCAAAAAGATCTATCTGCGGGGTGCCTCACCTGGCAAATACTACCTCCAGTACTAGGGGATCCAGAGCCCATTCGTGATGGCCCTGGGAAATCCTGCTGAGAGCATCTGCCAGGACATTGTCCTTGCCTGGGAGGTGAACTGCCATGAGGAGGTGTTCAGGGGAATAAGCCAGGAACCACAACTTCATTGCCTCGGTGCACAATGCCGAAGACCGAGTGCCCCCTTGCTTGTTGATGTACCACACTGTAGTGGTGTTGTCTGTTTTGACCTGTACCACTTTGTTCTGAACAGATGGAGAAAAAACCTGAAGTGCTAGAAAAACTGCTCTGAGTTCCAACAGATTGATGTGGAGCAGAGACTCCTGAGGGGACCACAATCCCTGGGTGGTGAGGTTGCCCATGTGAGCTCCCCACCCCAAGAGGGACGATCTGTAGTAAGGGTCAAGGAGTGAGATTGAGGGATGAAAAGGAACCCCTTGTCTCAGATTGCTCTGATCCTGCCACCACTGTAGGGCCTGGATCAGGTTCGAGTTACTGGGATCAATTTGGTTAGAGGATCTCTCCTTTGAGACCAGAAGGCTCTCAAATGGAACTGAATGTCCCTCATCTGAAATCTTGCTCCCTGCACTACTGCTGTGGAGGCAGCCATGTGCCCTAGGAGCTGCAGAAAATGCCTTGCTGGTCGAGAGACCTGCAGAGTGAAGGAGGAGGCCAGAGCCACCAAGGTCTTTGCTCTTTCTAGAGGGAGGAAAGCTCTGGCCTGCTTTGTGTCCAGTTCTGCGCCTATGAAGGTGAGTAGCTGAACAGGCTCTAGAACTGACTTTGGGAGATTGAGAAGGAAACCTAGAGATGTAAGCAGCTGCTGGGTAACCTGAAGGTGTAATTTGACTTGGTCTGGAGACTGGCCCACTATGAGCCAGTCGTCCAGGTAAGGAAAGACGGCAATCTTTTGCCTTCTTAAATGAGCAACTGCTACTGCCAGGCATTTTGTGAATACCCTTGGGGCAGAGGTGAGGCTGAAGGGCATTGCTCTGAACTGGTAATGGGCTGAGGGCAGTTCGAATCTGAGGTACTTTCGGTGGGAGCTTCTGATGAGAACATGGAAGTAGGCATCCTTGAGGTCCAGGGATGCTAGCCAGTCCCCTGGCCTTAGAGAGGGTAAAATAATTCCCAGAGTCACCATTTTAAATTTTGGTTTTAAAAGGTGCTTGTTTAGGTATCCAAGATCCAGGATGGGCCGCCATTCTCCTGTCTTTTTTGGGGTAAGGAAGTACCTGGAGTACAGTCCTTTGCCCTGGTGTAGGGGAGGTACCCTTTCTACAGCTCTGAGAGCCAGGAGGGTAGAGACTTCTGTTTCCAGAGCGAGAGCCTCTGATGGATTTGCAGGTGGAAAGGATCTGGTTCTCATCTTTGGAAATTTTTTGAAGCTGAGAATCAGTCCCTGGCTTACTACTTCCAGGACCCACTTGTCTGATGTTAAAGACTCCCAGTCCTGGACGAAGTAAGCCAGCCTGCCCCCTACAGGTAATGGAGAATCGGCCCTGGCCCTCCCATCAGGGTGCCTGTTTGGCAGGGGCTTTGCGCTTTAGGCTGAGGGGTGGGAGCAGGCCTGCTCGTACCCTGTCTGCCTCTCCCTCTGAAGAACCCCCTCTGGGCATAGGCTGAAGAGGAGGCCTGGGCTTGGTAAAAAGGTCTGTGAAAAGGCCTGCCCTGCCCCTGGAAAGCTGCCTCTGAGGAGTGGCCTGCCTTTCCTTGGCCTGTGCACTCCTATAGTGGTCCTAACTCATCCATTTTCTTCATGTAATTCTCTGTCTGCTCCCCAAACAGAGTTACCCACAACAGGAAAATCTATGGCCTTAGCCTGGGTATCCTGTGACAGGCTAGTACACCTGAGCCAAGCCATTCTGCGAAAAGCCACAGATGTAGCCATGACTCTTGAAGATACATCATTAGAGTCCACTGCAGCATGGAATTGCACCTTGGATGCCTCAATACCATCAGCAGCCACCTGCTCCAGCTCCTTAGCAAGCTGGCCAGGGACCTGTTTCGCCAAGGCCATAACAGTATCCCATCTGGATTTCTGGTATCTTGCCACATAGGCCATATCATTTGCCTGTCTGAGTCCCAAGGATGCTGCCATGTACTGTTTCTTTGCCATGGCATCAATCCTCCTGGAGTCCTTGTCAGGGGGGTGTGAAGCCAAGGGAATATTTGCCTTATCACAGGCCGCAGCCTGCACTACCCCAACATGGCTGCATTGTTGTGAAAGGAACTCCGTATCAGGGCCTGACAATGTGTACCTCTTGTCCATTTTTTTATCCACAGGAGGTATAGTGTGAGGAACTTTTAAAATTTTTATTGTCTGTTTCCTAAAAGATTTATGTAAAGGAATAGACAAACTCCTAGACTCTGGGATATCCATCATTTCTACATAGTCAGGCTCCTCCTGTTCATCCACAGCTTCTTCCAAAGGGAGCTGGAGGGTTCAACCACTTTCTTATAAAACATAAAATGAGAAGGGGACTCAGAAAGCCTAGGGAGAGACACTCCTGAAGGTCTGTCTGGGGAGATGTCGGTTCAATGGGCACATCAGACTTTCAAAATCCATTCACTCTTCATAATCTTCCTCCCCTCCTCCGGTTCATAAAATTCCTCTATATCATATTCTTGAACCGGTGGCATCGTCGAACCGACTGCTTACCTGATGGTGCCGGTTCGGTCGGAACCGGGGAAAGCGACTGGACAATTTTGATCGCTTTGGCTATCTCTGCAGCGGTTGGAGAAGGAAATTTTGGCTCCACACCTGCTGATTTTCTAGTCCTTTTTGCTGGGACTGACTCCTCCGAGTCAGCCCTCCGTTTGCCGGAGGAAGTCTCGCCCTGGTCAGAGGGCACTCCCTCCGGGCTGGCCATCCGGGTCAGCGGACTTTTTGGCCTCTCGTTCCCTAAGCCTACCAACTCTCTTATCCAGGGTAGCTGCAGGGAAATTCTTGCAAATCTGGCACAATTTAATAAAGTTTAACAACAACCTGATCGGTTCAAACCGAACCGATAATATCGTTTACAAGTTCCACACAGAAATAATGTAAAACCTATCTATTACTTACGATACCACAGACAGAGCTTGAACTGACCGGCTGCGGTTAAATATAGACAAAATGCAGTTTAAAAAGACGAGAAATTACACTTTTTAACCGAGAAAATGAACCGAGCAGCAGGAGAAATCTCCGGAGCGACTGTTCAGTGAGGCGGAGTAAAGAATCTGACAGTTTGAGTTTGAAGAACAACAGACAGAGTTCTCAAATGAGCTCGCGCTCAAGATTCCATGCCTGGCATGGAAAGTTAACTCTTTCACCTCCGGAGCAGTTCGGTGGGTCAAACTGCATATGTCATAATATAGCAAGACTTCATGTTGTTTGAAGGGCTGGGATAGATATGGGGAGGGTGCATCCCAGAGCCCCGAGGGGATGGGGAGCCTTGTCGGGGGTGTGCTAAAACCGGTGCCCTGGGAAGGCACTGATCACCAAGCAGACTCACTAGATCATAGGGTCTAATCTGCTGGCTTCTTAGTATGTTTGTATAATGGAGCCATGTACAGAATCGTAAATCACTTGCCAGTACAAAGGGAACAGAATTGGGTACAGTTACAGAGGCATACTAAGCAGACAAGACACCCTCCAGGCTCCAACTCACAGCATAAATTATTTTATGATCTTCTGAACAGAGAAAGAGGGGGGACCTTTCAAGAAAGTCATCTGTGGATCTAAGGCTTAAAGTCTACTTACCTCCAGGCTTGCTATCTATTATTTTAAAAAGTCCCCAAAACCCAATGCAAAAGCTCAGTGGCGCTCAAATGAGAAAACAAATTGGGAAGAAAATGACATGTCAGCTCAAATGCTACTTGGAATTTGGAATAAACTAGTAGCTGAGGGAAGCACTGTAAATAGGGGTCAGAAGTTACATAAACCTTTGCTCCACCCCTCTAATGGGAGCTTAAAGTTGTCACAGAGCTTACCTGGTGTGAATGAAAGAAACCACAAGGCACTGTGTTCTCTACCCGTAGAGGGCTGAAGGGCCAGGCCATCAATGGTGGAAGAACTTGGGGATCCTTGGGGAGATGAAACCGCATCTGCATGGTGCAGATGCCCAGCTTCTGACCATTGAGGAGGTTTAAACTAACAAAGGGTGTCACAGAGCCCAGTCATACGACTAAATGGATAGAAGAAGCAAGATAAATAAAGCAAAACTAACTGCCAATCAAATGCCAGAACTGATCCATGTCAGTCAGCTTCAGCCACTACACCTGATAGACCATGGGAGCCTCCATCCACCTTCACTCATACAGTACAAACCTATCAAGGAAGGCCAGGATACAGCCAAGAAGCCACTGCATGCTACTGGGCTGCAGTCAACTCTTTTTATGCTTTACTGGCCGGTATAAACACTAATTAATGAAAGTGGCTAAGTGATACAAGACTAAGCTTTGTGTTCTCTGTGCAAGTGTTTGGAAATATAGCTTTATTCTGTTTTCAGCAATAATATTTCTGTTAATTTATTTCAAACCTCTTCTGTCCAGGTAGTTTGTTAGGCCTTGTAAAATTAAGGAAAAGCATTACCGTTGTCACTGCGTTTTACTGTCATGGCCTTGCAGTGGGCTTGGAAGTGAGCATCAGTCATTGTTTAATCTTTAATGAGATGGTTTGTTTTACTCTATAGTGCTGCTGTGCCAAGCTGCAAATCATGAATAATCTTTTGTATGTGGGCAGTGACATAGAAAGGTTCCTGTATTATAAGCATATGTAATGGCCCAATGAAGAATAAGATGAAGCTGGGAAAGTGCACCTTGCAGAGAGCAGCGTGTTATTAATGCTGAAAAGCAGCATGTTTAATTTAGTCAAACGACACTCCAATACAGAATAATGAAAACAAAAAGTTTACCAGTGTAGTACACATCAAATTGTGGTACTTACTTAGGCTAGTTTATCTGAGACTATTTGAAATAAAACAACTTTATGCCAACATATGCTCTGTATTTTTGTTTCACTCTGCATACTGTACTTACAAAGACACAGACCAACTAGACACTTGTTAAATTGTCATCCACGTTCATGTTGTTGAAAAAAATGCAACAAACCTGTCAGTGAAAGCATGTGTGTTACAAAGCAAGATTCAAATTTAGGCCGGCCCGATGGCACTGAGGGTTGAGGTGCTGTATGGCACACCTCACGCCACAATGGCGACCTGAGTTCAGGAGTGGATTAGAGCGGGGGACACAGCACCCGATTCCTCGGTCGGTAAAGGGGTTCGGGTAGGCGGTACAGACAAGGTCGAGTGAGCCCCCGCCAGAGACGCACCCCAGTGGTCAGTGACCAGGAGCGAAAAAGAGTTCACACACACACACAAAAAAAAAAAAAGATTCAGATTTTGTCTTTCCACAGTCAGTCATTACAATATTACGTTGCATGGCATGAAAGCAAAAAAAAAGTCAAAAACCTGGGCTCGTGTGGCAGCTCCGAGGCTACCACGTCTATTTTTGAATTACAGGATGATCACAGTGATGAAAAAGTTGGGACAGCAAGACATAAATTAGTGTTGGAAACCGGATTAGCAGTCTTTGTTAATCAACATTATTTTGATTAGCAACCAGCCAGGTTTGAGAAGCAGCTCCACTAAATGGTTATTTTTATCCATAAGCTACAATGCAGAAGAGTGCAACTGCATGGAAAAGTGTAAAACTGCAGGAACTACTTCTGCAGTTCTGTACCTTTTACCACAATTGGCGGACAACATTACTACAGTTTGGAAATTGCTACTCAATGTGGCAGATCAGTTAATCAGTAACTTCTGCTAATCAAGGCTGCTCTTGATTAAGCAAATAGCATTCTGGGGCAGTAAATTGCTATACAAACCCACTTATTTTATCCCTTGTGCCAGTCATGCAGCCTAGCTTCCTCCAATGATGACAAATTACTGAGCACGATGTACATATTAAGTCAGTTCTTGGGTTCTTATAAATATGTAGTGGGGTAGTAGATAACAAATCTGTGAATTAATTAGTATTTAATAGTTACTTTAAAACTAAGCCTTACTTATTCAACTACAACCTCTGCAGCTTTAAAGCTACTGACTTGTTGACAAGGACAGGCACTAACACCATTCTATGAGAACACATGAAGCCCTCACTCACTGCTGATTAAACACGGATCTCTCTTTGAGATGAAAGTCAAGCAGTGAACATGTGATGCCACGAACACCAGCATGCAAGGATGCACTCTACTTCTTGCTAGTATGTTTATCAGTACTACAAGATTGACTTAGAAAATACCAGAAACATTAAATAGTCACGTGCAGCATGCTGCCATAATCACAGCTATAATCTTTATTTTAACACACCACTCTAAACAAGGGGCTGTGTCATGCGTCTAATCCCATTATGACATCTGTATGTTTCCCTTTTAAGCTACATGCATAACAGTTCATTAAAACTGGAAGACAGAAACAGTTACTGTAAATCTGTTTCTAATCCTGGACAGTCCTCACACGACCTCAGAATATTACTCCAGATCAACCATGAAGAGGTTTCACTGCAGTAGTAATTGGTATTGAACAGACAAACATAGTCACTAAATCCTGGTCACACACTGTCAAACTTGATCACATCATTGGCATCAGTAGTGGCAACTATAAACTAACATCAACGAGCCACTAATAGCTGCCAACACTTTAACATTTCAAAGGCTTCATGAGCTCAGTGTTATCTAGCAGAAAGACCTTGAGATCGCTGTGTTGGAGGACTCTGTAGAGCAAAAGTTGTTACCTTCTTCATAAACATATAAAAGCAGTTTGATCTGGTGTAATGAACTAGGAGCCATGAAACCCAGTTTCAGATCTTAGTACAGCCATCAGTTAATGAAGGGACCCCTGGGTAGAGCTGTTGTGAATTTAGACTTCACTGACAAAATTGTGGTATAGTGGCAGACTTTGCATTTCGCAAGATTTTAGTGTTGCGCAAACTTTGTGTTTTGTGACTTCTAGCGGTAAAAAAAAAGAAAATCTTTAACAAAAACACCTCTCCAAACCACTTAACACTCCATCCACCCAGTCACATCAGTAAGTAATTAAAATATTACCTTTCCTCTACATTTGCATAATCTGTCCCATCTTCCTCCATCCCAGCCACACAAATAGTCAAATCATCCCTCCCCAACCCATGTGGCACCCCATCCCACACTACCCCCTTCCCAGCCACACTAATAATTAATTCAAATATTACCCATCTCCATACCCTTGTAGCACCCATTCCAACATTATTCCTTCCACCCACCCACATAAGCAGTCAATTAATTCCCCATTCCCTAACCCACGCAGCAAGCCCTTAAAAAATAACCTACTTACTATAGGATCAGTATTTCCAACCTCTCCCCAAAATCACACATAATAAAAGTAGGCTCCCCAGCCAGCAGTAACAAGAAGAAATATAGAGCAGATGGTATGAGAGACTATTCTGTAAACAGAAGTTAAAAATATGTTTATGGGTCTAGGGCCTTCCCCCAACACCCAGATCAACCAAAACAAAAAAACTAAAAAGGATTCCCGGTCAGCAGCTCAACACCCAAAACATAGCTGCGTTTGAACATCTAAAGAGAAATGCAAAAAGTAGTCTTAAAAACAGCAAAGCAAAAATTGAGTTCCCCAGTAATAAAATAGATAATCCAGTAATTAAAACAGCAGTAACATAATTAAAAAAATAATTAATGAGCACCAAAGACTGAGCGGAAGATGATAAGAACTGAAACTTGAATGGTATACACAAACCGTACATAAACAGAAGTCCAACTGGCAGGATGATAAGGAGAAGGAAACTATTCAAATAAGCTGCAGGCAATAAACAAGTTACTGTATCTGATGCTTGTCTTTAATCATTACCAAAATATCCTGGCTACATGCATCTGTTTAAATACAGTACATGCCAACACTGTACCGTCGCTTGCTTTGGATGCCTTAATAAATTGGCCTGGCTCAATGACTTTCCCAAGGTCTCTCAGGGGTGTAGCCAGGAATTTAAAATTTGTACACAAAGCTGCTCACACTGCTACCCTACCAGCTCGCCACACACCAAGGGGTGTTGGCAGGCTCCTGGAAGTGCAGTTAGATCTGCAGAATGTATACCTATAGTGTCTTATTGCTATATAAAATTGGTACACTGAGAGAAAGTATTTAAAAAAAAATGAAACATCCATCTTCTAGCCTATACAATCAGTTGTGACCTCGCCCCTCTAAATTTTTTGGTATGCTCAACCGAGACTGCTACACAGTGCCCACTGGGGAGCGCACAGACATATCACCACTGCTCTTTACCAACGCTCCACTAAGTTACAGTAAGAAATGGGTAAATTAAAAATCAGTTTTGGACACTTCTGGGCTCCCCAGAAGAGAACCTCAAAAGATATGCACATTAGGTAAGTTACTGATGAGAGCATCCAGCATAATAAAATTCTACCACCCGTTGCCACCTAACAGAACGTACATTTCATATTTTCTTTTCTGAGGGCAGAGTGATTAGCAGGGCTTTGTACTGGGACCAGTCCTCTTCAATGTCTTTATAGGCGACATTGCAGAAGAGCTGGAAGGGAAGGTATGCCTCTTTGCAGATTACACCAAAATCTGCAACAGGGCAGATACTCTGGAGAGGGTGGAAGAGAATGAGCAGAGACCAAAGAAAACTCAGAGTAGTCAAGAGTATGGCACTGAGTTTCAATGCAAAAAAAAGTGCAAAATCATGTACTGTACCTAGGGCATAGAAATCCAGGGGTGGTGTATAAAATGGGTAAAAGGTTTTGACAGTCACAAAGCAAGAAAAGGACCTGGGAGTAATCATATCAGATTACCTCAAGGTGTCAGGGCAATGCAAAGAACAGTTAAGTAAGAATTTACTGAAACAGTAGACCTTTGAGGGAATCTCTGTCATCTGGTCACACCTATTGAATGTAGCTGTCAGGCGCTAGGATCACATGGAAGTTTTTCTGCAGCAGTCTACTAGGGACTGCCCACACTGACATCATGCTCCAACGTCACAGTCCTATATAAGCATGGGCGGCCCTGCTCCCTCCTCAGTTCTTTCCATAGTCGGAGGCCATAACAAACAGGAGTTCCATCAGGAACTGAGGGGGAAGGAGAGAGAGAGAGAGAGAGAGAGAGACAGATAAGGTACCCAACTAGCAAAAAGGCTAAAGCAACAGGACAGCCGAGCTGGAGAGAGAGAGAACGGGGGATGAGGGAGGGATGGCATGACCTGATAAGAGATTCCCTCAAAGATCTACTGGTATGTTAAGTACATATGTAACTGTTATGTCTTCTTTGCAGAGATCTCTGTCATCAGGTCATACTTATGGAAAGAGTCCCACGCAGTGCTATGCACAAGACAGTCATGGTGGCAGGAGGCCAGAGGCCTAAGAGAGAAGGTCCTGAAGCACAGCGAAGCCAAAGCCTGCCCTTCTTCTGGAGGCAATGTCCAGACTGTAGTGCTTGGTGAAAGTGTGGACAGTACTCTAAGTGGCAACAGCACAAATTTCCACAGTGAACACGTTTCTGAAACAGGCAACAAAAGTGGCCATGCCTCTGGCTGAATGGCTATGAACCACACCAGGAAGTTCCTTACCGTACTTCTTATAACAAAAAATAATACAGTTGGCCAACCATTTGGACAAGCACTGTTTAGACACTGGGGTGCCCTCTCGGCCAGGGGTGAAAGAAACAAACAAACTGAGAGGATGTTCTGCAGTCTTTAGTACGGTGTGTATAATACCTGAGAATTCTTATGTATTGACTATGCTTTTGCGTTGGGGCTTCGTCAGCCACCATCGGTCCTCTCCTGTGAACCCCACAGCTCCACCCAACACAGCAATCCCAGGACACACCTCCATTCCACCAGCACCCTGGCTTTCCCACCAGGGTGGAGCCACCAGTTTCCATACGGAACTTCTACTTTGGTATCAGAAGGCACCCTGGCTTCCCACCAGAGTGGGGCCACTGGTTCCCTGATGGACCATCATATGGTACCAGGGGCAAAGGGTCATGGTCTGGGGGGCAGGGAGGATGTCACCTTGCTGATGGAACCCCAAGGGCTTTTCAGTGGAAGACTCCCCCCAAAGGCAGGACATGCAATGACGTCTAAGGCAGGAGTGCCATCTGGCCCACCTCCTACAGAATATAGTTGCCAGTCGCTGCTGGCCCCTATCCTCCACCAGGGGTCAGTGATGCACTGGAAACTCAAATCTCCCCCCCCCCCCCGAGAAGGAGAGCAGTCAGTCCCCCTCCGACTCCAGAGTCAGTTTCCGACCCCAGGATGTCAGCGTCGCAAGCGGAAACCCTACCACTGTGCCAATGGGCCGGCTTAATACCTGAGAATTCTATGCACATCAAAAGTATGGTGCAGTGCTTCCCCTGGATTGGCATGCTCTGGAT
Organism: Neoceratodus forsteri; assembly: GCA_016271365.2. Classification (NCBI taxonomy): domain Eukaryota; kingdom Metazoa; phylum Chordata; order Ceratodontiformes; family Ceratodontidae; genus Neoceratodus; species Neoceratodus forsteri. The sequence continues at coordinate 640,088,243 of CM028131.1, forward strand.
AATAAACAGGCAGGTGGATAGACTGATTTAAAGTAAACTCAGACACCACCTTTGGAAGAAATTTAAGATTAATACGCAAGGAGACCCTGTCTTTGTGGAAAATCAAATAAGGTTGCTCATACATGAGAGCCCGTAGCTCTGATATTCTTCAAGCAGAACTAATAGCAAGTAAAAACACTTTCCATGACAAAGCATAGCTGCAAGATGTGACTGGCTCAAAAGGAGGCAGAATCAGTTTCTCCAGAATGAAATTCAGGTCCCAAGCCGGAACCAGATTACAGATAGGGGGCTATTAGAGATAGGGGGCTTTAAATGGAGAATGCCTCGCAGAAAAGTATGGGCCACTGTCGTCAAGGCTCAGGTCAGGAAGCATAGGAAAACCAGGAGCAGTTATACAATTTGCAAGTAGTGTTTTATTATCAATAACAGTAAAATAAAAATTGTTCAGTATAACTATTTACAAAGGCAGTACAAACAGATAAAGCAAAGTCCTTCATCTAAGGGCATCTCTAATTCCAGGTTTCAGTCTCTCCCCAGCAAAAGACTGCTGTTACTTTTATAACAAGTGTTTGCCTGATAATTAACTTGTTCATCCTGAACTTGTTAAAGTAAATTCAGAGACATCCAGTTTTTCACAAAATGTTCTTGTCAGTTTCTTTGCAGATGCAACAAACAGAACATGGTGCCCCAGAACTGACCTCTTGTGGACAACTCTGCAAAAGAGTTTACAAAGAAGCCTGAGAGAAGCTCAAACTGCATCTCAGGTTAACCCCCTAAATTCCAAATAGCTTTTTGAAATCATTTAAACAGTATAACTATATAAATTTCAACCCAAGGAATCCCAGTTTCACATATATTTTTATAACTGCAGATACACAAGGGGGAAAAAATACAAACACAGCAAGTGAAGGCAGAGAGATAGCATGAGGTGGAGCATTGTGACATCAGTGTGATCAGTTCCTAGGACTCACAAGAACATTTGGTTGTGCAATCAGACAGAAAAGGAGAAGCTAGAACAGATCCTTGCATTTAACTTTCCCCCCATAACAAATGGGACATGGGCTTATTCAACCCGGTCACAGCCACATCCAACTGGGCCACTGTATGGCCATCAATGGCACATGAAAGGCTGATATAGCTGACAGGTGCACCTTAACCCTTGCCCTGCCGCGGACTGATATCAGTCCAGAATTCCTATATGTTCTAATTCTGTTGGCAGACTAAGGGTTAACAGAGAAGTATTTGAGGCCTACATCAGACAAGGTCAGGAGATACTCTAGAACCTGGTTCAGATGACAAGTGAGAGAGTCCAGATAATGGGAAGCAGCCCAGAGAGCAAATCGCTTCCACTTCATAGAGTAAGTAGCCCTGGTGGACGGTTTTCTGACAGCCACCAGGACAGCAGCCACTTTCTGAGACATCCCAAACAGAGCAATGGCTACATCTTCAGGAGCTATGCATGCAGATGGAGGAACTTAAGGTCTGGATGGACCAGGGTCCCCTGTACCCGTGTCAACAGGTCCCAGCAGAGGTGCAGGGGAACTGCAGGTTCCACAACCAACTGTTGCAGTAATGGAAACCGTATCTGACGAGGCCAGAATGGAGCAACCAGAATTAGGGTGGCTTCCTCCATCTGTAGCTTGATGAGCACCATATGAATCAGAGGAAAGGGAGGGAAGGTGTAAAGAAACCTTCCTTTCCAGGACGGGGACAACACGTCTCATCAGAAAACTCCAGGCCCTGGATCTAGCGAGCAGAAACGTGGCAGTTTTGCACTGAGTGGGGACGCAAAAAAGATCCAATTCTAGACTCCCCCCACCTGCGAACAGATCTTCTACGACTGAGGTCAACAGTTCCCACTCATGCATTCTGGACTGTAACTGGCTGAGGCTGTTCACCAAGGTGTTTTGGGTCCCTGGCACATGGATGGCAGACAGTTCTAGACTGTGACCTAGAGCCCAGTACCAGACCTGCATCACCTCCCAACACGGAGGGGGTGTAAGAATGGGTCCCCCTTGCTGGCTGATGTAATAGACCACACTGACGTTGTCTGACTGCACCAACAGTGGGCCTGGAGAGAGATGGTTCTGAAAGGCCTGTAAAGCATACAGAACTGCCCACATCTCTAGAACATTTATGTGGAGGTGAGTCTCCCACTGGGACCAGATCCCTTAGGTTTGATAAGGACCCAGATGTGCTTCCCAACCCAAACATGAAGCATCTGTGTTAAGGACTTGGTGAGGGGTGGAGATAAGAAAGGGGACCCCTTTCAACAGATTGTCTGCATCCTTCCACCAATGAAGCACCATGCACACTGGGGAGGAAATGAGGACTGAATGGTCCATATCATCGGAACACTGATCCCACAGGACCTGGAAGATCTATTGTGGAATCCTCATATGCAACCTGACCAAAGGGTCTGTAACAATGGCTGTAGCTATTAAGCCCAGCAGTGTCAAGAACATCCTGGCTAGAACATACCAGCACTGAACCACATCCTGGACCTGAGCTATGAGTCAGTCTGCCCCATCTTGTGGTAGGAAGGCCTCACTCTGGGTAGAGTCCAGAACTGCCTCGTACTGCAACTGCTGGGATGGGATCAGCACCAACTTAGACAAACTGACAGCGATGCCCAAGGACTGGAACAACTGTAGGGAGTGTTCCAGAGTCAGCAACAGAGGGTCCCCGGACTGGGCTTTCAGTAACCAGTCATCCAAGTATGGGAACACATAAAGGCCTTTGATTCGGAGGGCTGCTGCTACAGATGCTAAGCACCTGGTAAATACCCGTGGTGCAGAGGATAAGCCAAAGGGCAACACCCTGAATGGGTAATGCTCCACCTGGAAGAGGAACCATGGGTACCACCTGTGAGCGGGGCAAGCCATGATATGCAGATAGGCATCCTGCATGTCTAGGAAGCACAGCCAGTCACCCAGCTTTGAGCAGAGGCAGAAGGCCATGTAAAGTTACCATCTGGAACTTTCTGTACTGAATGAAAAATTCAGCTCGCTGAGGTCTAGAATGGGCCTAAAGTCTCCGGATCTTTTGGGAACCAGGAAAAATCTGCAGTAGAACCTTTTGTTCCTCTGCTGCCTGGGCACTGGTTTTATTGCCCTTTTGTGCAGCAAGGTGAACACCTCCTCCCTGAGCACCACCGTGTGGTCCGGAGGATAAGAGGTGGGAGCTGGTGGAACATCTGGAGGCTGTTCTAGAAGTTCTAGAGCATGGCCTTGTTTGATTATTTTCAGGATCCAGGCATCTGTTGTAATGGTTCTCCATTTGGACAAATGGAGGGAGAACTGACCTCTGACCACCACCTCCTGACTTGGAACGGGGGGGTGGGGGTTCTGGCAAGGAGTCAGGCTAAGGCAGAACCAGCTGCTGAGGCCACTCTTCCTCCCCTGGGGGGCTTAGCAGAGTGACCAGTAGTGGAGAAGGGGGCAAGCAAGGCAGAGCTGGCCCTGTGTTTGCCTTGGAGCTTGTTTCAGGAGCCCGATCTTTGAAAGACCTTACAAAAGGAGTATTTTGGTCTGGTCCTAAGCCGAGTAAGATAAAATCAATCAGAATCGGGACTCTCTTTCCTCCTCCCTTCCCATCCACACTGGAGTCCCACAAGGCTCAGTCCTTGTACTGATTTCCTTGTTCATTTTTCTTAATGATCTCCCCTTGGTCTGTACATCTGCATCCAACCACGTTTGCAGATGACACCGTCCTCTACGTATTCCGTTCCATCCTCCCCCCATGGTGGAGTCCACCTTACAGCAGGACTCTGACAAAGTTCAGCAGTGGTTATGATCCAACCAATTGTTTTTAAATGCCAAGAAGACAATCTCCATGACTGTTGGCACAAGGCAGAGACTCTCAAGGCTCCCCTCCCTCTATCCATATGCTTGACAGGTCTACATTAGAAGATACTACCTCCTTCAGTTACCTAGGGGTCTGGCTTGACCCACACCTTCTCTGGTCACGTTGATGCTATTTACAAAAAACTACTACATAATCTAGGTGCTCTCTACTAGAATCATGACTGCATCCCTCTGCCGGCCTGTAGAGAACTTCTACTGAAAATTATCCTTCCAACTTTCGACTACGGTGATGTAGTCTACAGTGCCACCTCACAAAAAGATCCTATCCTGACTGGACACACTCTTCCACTCCTTCTGTCGCTTTACCTTCAACTGCCCACCCTGCACTTACTACTGCTCACTCTACCAATCCCTTGCTCTCCCCTTCCTCACAGACAGTCACACACTTTACTGTACCACCTTCACTGGCAAGTTCTGGTTCAGTGTGCTACCCTCGTATCAATTGTATTCACTCTCTCTCCTCCCCTCTACCCACTCCCTCAGGAGTCATGACGTTCACACTCTTGCCATCCCACATATATCTTCATCAGCTGGTCAAGCATCCTACACTTACCAATTTCCCAAATTTTGGATCTTGCTCCCCACAAACATTTGAAATGCCTCCTCATTTCATGCTCTTGCCTCTCTCTCTCTCTCTTGCACTCATTCACTGCCCCCACGTGCAACTGTCCCTAATCTCGCCTGGTTCCCCCATGATGACCAAGTGACCCAATGTGGTCACCCTCTCCCTGAACTACTATCCAATTAATGTTTTATCCCCCTGTACTGTACCGCAATTTATGTCTACAGTCCTTGCTATTGCTGTATCACTGGTGTATTTACTCACGTTTATCTCCTCTGTACTCAATGTTACTGTATATTATTCCTATACACAACGTAATGCCTAGCACTTAACTGCATCTGTACTTCCTGTAATCTTTTTTGCTACATTATACCACTGTTGTTCCCCATCCTCTGTACTCTTCCCCACTTCCTTCCCCCAGGACACATCTAGAAACCAGCAATCTTTGCTCAGCATGTCTTCCTGGTGAAACTTTTAAATAAAATAAAATAAAGGGAGTGAACAAACCTAATAGCTCTGTCAGAGCCCTGCAGGTCATTAATGATATCCTGTACATCAGGGCCAAAACATTTGTGACCAGCACCTTTTGCTGGACATCAGCAGCAAAGCCAGAGACTCTAAGCCAGTAGTAACTTCTAATGCAAATGCCAGTGGCAGCTGCCCTGGCTGTATTATCAGCTATATCATAGGTGGCTCTGAGGAGATGCTTACTAACATCTTCTGAGGCCAGAAGAACTTTGAGAAGCTCTTATCTCTGGGTACCCTTGGGAAGGGCCTCAGCAGCAGCCTTGCCCTTCCTCCAGAGAGTATTCTGGTACTTGATCATATGAGCCAAGTAGCTGGCAATTCTAAGGCCCAAAGTGGCCGAGGCAAAAGTCCTCTTACCCCTGAGGTCAGTCCTCAGAGATTCCCCGTAAGGCGGGAGGGAACTAAGGTACTTGAGTGCCTTAGACTGGTGGATGGAGATTCCGTGATCTCCAAGAAATCTGCCAGGTTCCTCCTTGTGACATCATCCCCCTCCTCCTACTCAGTCTGGAACCCCATGGTGGAGGAGAGCTGTTTCATAACATTAAAGAAGGAGGGGTCCTCCGGGGGGGGGGGGACCTTGGGGTGAGTTTGACCAAGTCCTTACTCTTGGAGGAAACAGTAGACCCATCAGAGGAATGAAGCTCAACATCTTCCTCTTCATCAGGGAGAATGAGATCTCGTCTACGTCAGCCTGTTTTGTAACAGGGACCAACGACCAGAATACTGACCACCTGGAGTATTGTGGCCAGTTCTGGAGACTACATCTCAAAGAGGATATAGACAGAAGAGGGCAACTAAAATAGTGCAGGGGCTGCATCATAAGCCCTACTGAGGAGACAGTGAAGGATCTCAACATGCACACCCTGGGGGGGGGGGACATGACACAGACCTAAAAATACCTCACAGGGTGAATAAGGTACAGGAGGGGAGTATTTCTCAGAAGAAAAGGTACAAAAGAGTAAGGGGCATCCAATAAAGCCTGAAGAAGGGAAATTGAGGAAGGATGAGAGGAAGTACTTCTTCACTGAAAGAGTGGTGGTCGCCTGGAACAGTCTTCCAATGGAGGTGGTGGGGGTTAAAACCGTGGTGGGTTTCAAGCATTCATGGCATAGGCACAAGGGAATCTTGGTAAGAAAGGGGGGGGGGGCATCCAGAGATCAGGTAGGGTCTGTGTTGATTGTGTAGGCAAAGGCAAACTGGGTAGGCCAAGTAGTCTATATCTGCAGACAAATTCCATGTTTCTATGGTGAGGAATTGTACTGGTGCAGTCTTTGCCACCATTATTTGGAGCATACATTATTATGTGAAAGAGGTAAATGACCTAACTTTACAGCCAGCATGCTCCAAGCTTGCTAAGCAGGAGACATAGGAGATCTAAGTTCAACTCTCACCAGAGCCCCTTGTATTGTTATATTTACCTGAGCAAGTTACTTGACCTTTCATATTCACAGAGTTGTAAACACCAGCAAAAAATGAGCCCCTGATGAAAACATATTACAGCTAAGCCAGGCTATACTTTGCTAATACAATGTAAACAGTAACTGGGAACTGAACCCAGCCCCTCTGTTTTAAGAGCTCTTAACAAAGAACACATAAGTGTGTCAGTGGTTAACAGTGGGGATATACAGGCAATATAATGTAGCTTAACTGTTCAAATCCTTCTTCAAAACTTGGCTTGAGGATATGGCCCATTGCTCCTGCCTATTGGGGTAGCCCCCCTCTCATACACAGCAACTCTAACCTCACACTAACCTGACTCCTGCGTGGAGTTTTATTATCTACTCTACCCAAGATGTTCTTAATCTCCTCCTCCTCCCTCTCTCACTGTGACTTTCAAAGGTACGTCGAATTAGAGGGGGCAAGGTTGGGTTTGTTGTACCCTCTTATGTCCTGACATATGTACCCTGATGCCAATGCTCTTGTATTTATTATCCCTGTATGTAAAATGTTTTGATCTATGTTTAATTTTGTACTATTCTTGTGTCTTGTGATTAAAACTGTTGCTTTCCTCTGCCATCTTTTATGGCCTGGGTCATGCCTGAAACCGGTCCCTCGGATCAGTGCATCTACCGGGTAATCAAAGACATAAATAAATAAATAAATAAATAGTGCCTAGAAAGCCTGGCGGAAAGTTTCTCAACACCACAGTGCCTATGATGGACTGAATGCTTTCTTGCTGCTGCCTCATCGAGCCCCCCCCCCCCCAACAACATTTAAATATAAAGCAGCATATGCTCTCCCACCAGTTGTAAACACCAGTGAAAAACATGCCCATTACATCCTAGCTGGGTTATACTGGCAGCAGGTTTCTCAGCACCACAGTGCCTGTGACTGAGTGAATGTTTTCTTGCTGCATTCTCATCAAGCTCCCACCCCCAAACATTTAAACATGAAGCAGCATATTCCCCATCAAGCTTCCACCCCCTCCCCCCACGGTTCCATTATGCAAACAGCCAGCTGTTAGACAAAAACTTAGTCAACCCCAGTCGGCATTAGTCCCACCAATAAATTATTTCTAAAGAAAAATAAACAATACTTTGTACAGGCTGGTAGCTGAAACTGGCAAACCCACAGAGATCTCAGAGCCAACCAAGGAGAATGCTGTCTGCCCAATCAAGCTCCACCCCCCCTCCAAAACCAGTCACAGTACACACACACAGTACCACGGCTAACACCAAGCTCAACCCCCATCCCCAGCCTTTCACCTTGAAAATGAACTCAGGATTTCTTAAATAATATTCTAACAGCACTTCTTTAAATTTGTTCATCGGGCTGTGACTGTTGTCCATTTCAACTGCTCGCTATTTCGTAGGTATGCTCTCGCCTTCACCTTTGGTCAACCAGTGCCTCCGAATCACCAGACAAAATGCTGTGACTGCAGTATAACCAGAGGACCGTTACAACCTCGGCCCAATTCTATATCTGGAAAGACCACTGTTCCTCTGCCCCACCCACTAACCAACAACATTCAGCTCCACGTCCATAGGCACGCCTCCTGATCTTCTCAGCTACAGTCTTTGGTGTCTCTCTTCCTGACATTGTGGAACTTCATACCGGCAAGTCGCCACCGCGCTTCTCACTCCCCCTCAAATTCTCGGTACCCTGCTTTGATAGATGGCAGCAGCTGGAAGGATTGTGTAATGGAGGCTCACTAAACCAACAACAACCATCTGCTGCTTGAGTCCTCATGCTACCCCCACGGTAAACTTTATACGCGGTAACTTTTCTGCGTACCTATTGACATCAGTGTCCCCACTAAATAAGTTTAATGAATGAAAAAAAAAATGTGGTCCCCATCCATTGATAGCCTTTCGCATCAAAAGAAGTAGAGGACGCAGATACGCTGTTTAGCAGGCACCAAGTGTAGTTCCTTCAGAATGGGCATAATATGTTCCCTAAGGCTAGAACCCATAACTAGAGGGAGGGTTTGACGTGTTTTCTAGGGTTCTAGCTCGATTCAGGTTCAAGTTCAGTTCAGTTTGATAAGTAGAAGTTTGGGTTCGAGTTCAGTTTGGTTCGAGGTTTTTTTGTGTAATTTTTCAGTTCGAGTTAGACCTCTCCCTACTGCCTCCTTGTGGGTTCTCCTTGTCTCACATTGTCTGGGTTCGGGTTGGGTTCATTTTTTCTTCTTAGGGTTCAAGTTTGGTTCGGATCGGGTGAAAATCTAAAACTTCGAGTTCAGTTTGGGTTCAGTTCATGGATGAACCCTCGCTCTACCCATAATGATCATGACTGCTGCCTTCTGAACAAGCTGCCAACAGTGGGTCAGCATTAGGGGGAAGTTCAGATAACAGGGTATGCTGTAAACTGCAAAGGAACAACAAGTGACTGTTACTGAATCACAATGGCCTTACCGAAAGAAATGAGAACAGCCCCAAACAATGACATGTTTTTTTTACAAGATGAATCTCTATAAGATACCATGGGTACTGCTCCCAGAGTCACCTACTGCATACTAAGGCATAGAAACTAAAAGATATACTACGCTGCAGCACATTTTGTTAGTCCAAATACCAACAGAATACCCTTGCTGCCAAGCAGGCCAGCAAGATTTTTCAGATGTGGTTACTGTAATGTTTGCCAACGGGTAATTAAGGCAGAGACAATATGAGTGGCAAGCTCGGAGACTAGAATAAGGATCTGGCAATTAATTATCTGTAACGCTGCATATGTAGTACATGTGCTCACATGATCTCACCCTTCAGAAGGATGCACTATCTGGTTCCTTAAGGTACAAACTCAGGAGCATGCCAGAGACAAAATTCATGCTATGCCGTGCAAGCTGTATGGGTAAGCATGTCTTCGAGAAATATGACGGCAACTTCACTACTCTAAAATTGCAGGGACTGAAATAATTCAGAGGAATCAAAGAGGAGGCATCAGCTGCAACACCTGCTGCAGATGCAATCAGAATACAGAACTCCCCATCTCATCTCTCATTTAAGCATGCCCTATTTTCACACCTCTTTACTCTAGGTAACTGTGTTTGCACTTAACTTCTGCCCTGTCTCTCTACTTTGTCTTCTGTCGCTATAATGGGCCCTTGTTTACTGCCTGCCCGTCAGCAAGTTGGCCTTTGTCCCAGTGTCTAACTGTCTGCTTCTCCCACCCCTAGCCCGGGTACCTTGTCTATCTCACTTCGTGAATATACGGTGAGTGGTGCCCTCTGGCCTGCTCTCCTACTAGATAGGCCACCAGATGGAAGAAGTAGTGCTTTATGTTATAATCGTTGCTTCTATAATGTTGCTATTGTTGTTTTCCAGGATATGTACTTCCTTATTTGACTGTCCTCCTTCATTGTTTTTTGCTGGATTGTGCCACTGTATTATGTACCTGTATCCATGTAACTGCTGTACTGTGTTACTGTATTCTCGCTGTATTGTGATATTGTACTCTCCCGGGTCGTGCCTGAAAATAGGCAGAATTTGTTGCCTAGTGCACTTACCTAGTTACCAAAAGCAAATTAATAAATAAATATTAAAAAAATCTTTAGCTCCATGAGATTAAATAAATTAGCTCCTCAGGGATTAAATAAAGAATGCGACCTGCTACCAGTTTTATTGGTTTTTAATTCATGAAAAGCAACAGAATATTCTACTCTCCTTACATATTCGAAAGAAGTTTCATCCTATACAGCTATGTACTTGGTTATTAGCAGTTTTTCTTTTCGTCTCCTTAGAGATTCAGACTGCACATTTTGTTTGGATTGTCAGGCAGGGAGATAGTGATTATCTGAATACATGAAGGATCAACTGTTGCATGCCGTGGCCCACTGTTCCTTGCACTGTCCTAGTCCGCACCATCTACAGTACAGTTCACATAAAACATAACTGTGGCAGCCATTTAGCAACACATTCCCCTCATGTAATTGCAATGAGCTGCCAATCTGTAAATGTGTCCCCCCCACATCACAGCCAATCAGTAATTAAGAGATTTCCTATGCACACCCTCAACAGCTCAAATGCTCACAGGCTGTTAACTGGCTACACAATAAGTTTAATATGAACTACACTGTAATACATGCAGGCACAACCCATTTGGGTTCCTGCAATTAAGTCAAAATTGCCTCAAATGACTGTACTCTTTAGGAGTTTAGGGTGAACATACAACATTATAGCTAACCGTAAGTACAAAACATTTATGTTCATCTTCAATACTGGGTGTGTTATTTACTTGTTCTTCACTATTGGGTGTACTATTTACTATCAGTGGGATTTAAGCAAGAACCATTAGTGCAATGCAAGCAAGCAATAAGACATGACAAAGTGTGACTTATGACCTGATAAGAGCACATCCCAGGTGTGTTGAGGCATAAGGTGCTTGCACTGAGTGCCTTTAGCACCTGGAAAGTGCTCTTATCAGGCCATAACCCACACCTTGGAGTGTCTTACTGCACTTATAAAATGGGCCCCCAAGTAATTATTAAAAAAAAGAGTCAAATATAAAAATGGAGGTTTCGATCGGTCAGTCAGTAAAATACAGTCCCCCTATTAAAAGAAGTGTTTATTGGCAGCAGAGGCCTTCCTATGTATTCCTGAGGAAGAAAGTAAAAAAATACCATACAGTGTGTGTAAGGTAATCCTTCCTCCACAAGCCCTAAACATTTTAATGTTTTGTAACTGAAGTCTGACCTGTGCTTCAGTGCTCAAACCCAACCACAATCAAGTCAGTGAAGCGCGGCTTTCAAATCTTGCTACAGATGCAGTCCTCCATTAGCGATCCAGCGAACACAGCAGTATCTTTGAAACAAAAATCCAGATTTGCTACTCTGATATTTTTATTTGATTTTACAAACTACTGATAAAAGTATCATTCCAGTATCAGTGACCAGCCCGAAGTTACACCCGAGATTTCGTAAGTGCTATGTGAAAATCGCTAAGCACAGCAGGCCAAGTGGGACACGCTTGCTATCAATAAAAGCGGATGGCTGGTGTTAGACAAATAGCTGGTCTCAGCATTTGCAGATACCAAAGACACCTTACAAACGACAGATAAAAGTATCAGCGGAGGAGCTGGTCTGGATTTTAGATACTGACGCGTTCGCTGAATCGCTAACGGAGGACTGCATCTGTAGTGGGATTTGAAAGCCACACTTCACTGACTTGATTGCGGTCGGGTTTGATCACTGAAACACAGGACAGACTTCACTTAGAAAATGTTAAATGTTTAGGACTTGTGGAGGAAGGGGGACCTTACACACACTGCGTGGTATATTTTCTACTTTCTGTCTTGGTGCCACTGCTCTCCCTGTGTAGTAGTTGTCATTCCATTTGGATGCTAGCTGAGAAGCTGCAGCAGGAGAGCAGTGGAATAGACTGATTTTACTGTGTGCTGCGTTTTGCTTAGCACAATTAGTGCAGGTTGCAAGGGTATGTCCTGATAAGGACACAGCTAAATACCTGTTTCGGTCAATCAGAAATCAGGAAATTATGTGCCCATTTTACAACAAGAGAGAACACTGGGTTTTTGATATTGCATAGACACTGTGTTTTGAACTCACTTGCCACATTACCCTAGATAACACTGCAATCTGCTAAATTAATTGTGTAATGTACTACTGGCATTCAAGCGAGATCTCCTTCAATTAGCATAATACAGTAGGAGATAAGGAGGAAGCCAGAATGGCTATATGACACTGTATTCATACTGTGTATTGAACTGATATGCCATATTTCCCTGGCTAGAATTGATTTTGTACAAAGAAGTATGCAATGTTGCTACGTGCTTATACACCTTTAAGAAGGTGATGTATTTAAAGACTGTATCCTTGCCACAGACTCCGCCTCCTGATGGTACTGTAGTGGCACAAAACAGCAGGTTGTTGGGCTGATATTTGTTAATGTGTGACCTCTGTAATAAAAACACTTTATGTACGTGCTTCATGGACCCCTGCGAGTGCTCTCACAATATGTTCTATTATTGCGGTTTCCATGTTGGAGCACCAGTTGTCTGCAGTGCGTGGTCCTCAGTGTACTGGTTCCACAACCATAATCCAGCTGGGATGTTAACAAAAGTATACACTAGTGTGAAGAGATCCACAGAAGGTAACAGTGGATGCAATTTTCTGATGTCACATGAATAATAAAGCAGGACTAGACCTGCGTCAACACCCGTTTCTCAAGTATCAGCTTAGCATCCAACTACCCCCTTAGTTTGCAAAACGCCTGACTGACTTCAGTCCAGCTTTGTCACTTAAAGGAAGCCAGACAGTTGCCCAAACCTTCCAACACCTTCTACCGAAAAACTACCAAATTTTTTTTCCTGAGCCAGTCAGTAATCTCAGTCAAGCTACTCAAATGGTTAACAGACAACAGGCAGTATGTGGGAAAAGACAGATACAGTTGTGTATCATCTGCATAGCTATGAACCACACAGTTGCACCACCTAGTAATCTCTTTAAGGAGCGTTTTCAACACATTAAACAACATAGGGCCATGGGGACACTGCAGGTTACCTTAGGCCACCTAGTTGAGCAAATATCCCATCAGGATAGACTGGGACCTGTCCTAAGGATAAAAACAGAACCGCTGCAGCATTTCCCACCATAGAAACATAGAATTTGACGGCAGATAAGGACCGCTTGGCCCACCAAGTCTGCCCATTTCCCTGCCTACTGGATAAGCTGCAGATTCTAGTTAACCAGCAGCCTACTTCTTCCTACCCCCACCCCCTAGAATTGCTTTATGACTGTCCCATGCATGCTTGAATTCCACCACTGTTTTTGACTCTGCGACCTCCTCTGGAAGGCTGTTCCATGCATCCACAACTCTCTGTGAAAAAATACTTCCTTAAATTACCTCTGACCCCCCCATCTTCAAATTGTGCCCCTTGTTCTTGCACACCTCTTTTTTTGAAAGATGCTACCCTCTTGGACTTTGTTGATTCCCTTGAGGTACTTAAAAGTTTCTATCATGTCGCCCCTCTCCCTCCTTTCCTTGAGGCTATACATATTAAGCTCCTTTAGTCTCTCTTCATATGTCTTCTGGTGCAGACCCTGCACCATTTTAGTTGCCCTCCTCTGGACAGCTTCCATCCTGTCTATGTCTTTGTGAAGACTGGGTCTCCAGAACTGCACGCAGTACTCCAGATGGGGTCTCACCAGCTGTCTGTACAGAGGGATAATAATTTCCTGTTTTCTACTGGTAATGCCTCTCCCTATGCATCCCAATATCCCCCAGCCCTCCTTGCTGCCCTCTCACATTGCTTGCCCACCTTTATGTCATCTGATATGACTACCCCCAGGTCCCTTTCCATTTTTGTTGTTGTTAGTATCTCACCCCCCACTGTGTACTCTTCCCTGGGTTTTGTTTCCCAGGTGCATTACCTTGCACTTCTTAGCATTGAATCTAAGCTGCCATACATTTGACCATTCCTCTAACCTTGCCAAGTCCCTTCTCATCCTTTCCACCCCACCTTGTGCATCAACTCTGTTGCAGATCTTTGTCATCTGCAAAGAGACACACTTTTCCTTCCAGTCCCTCTGCAATGTCCCTTATAAAGACATTGAAGAGGACCGGTCCTAAGACTGAACCCTGCGGTACCCCACTAGTAACCCCCCTTTCATCAGAGTGGACTCCATTTACTATTACTTTCTGTGTCCTATTTTCCAGCCAATTTTTAACCCAGGCTGTCATCTTGGGACTCACTCCCAGGCTAGCTAACTTGTATATTAATCTTTTGTGTGGGACTGTGTCAAATGCCTTGCTAAAGTCTAGGTAGGCCATGTCCATAGCCCTCCCTGATCTACTACTTTGGTCACCAGTCAAAGAAATCTATCAGATTTGTCTGGCATGACCTTCCTGCTGTGAATCCATGCTGCTTGGGTCCTGTGCCCTCTGGCCTCTAGATACTTGACAAGTCTTTCCTTCAAAGTGATTCCATCATTTTCCTACCACTGAGGTTAAACTAACAGGTCTGTAGTTTCCTGCTTCTGCCTTGCTCCCACTTTTGTGAAGGGAATCACATCTGCCCTCCTCCAGTCCTCGGTACCACCCCATCCTCCCATGATTTGTTAAACAGGGTAGTCAGTGGTGTCACTAATTCTACCCTTAGTTCTTTTAGAATTCTGGGATGAATTCCATCAGGTCCCATTGCTTTGTTCACCTTCAGTTTTAAGAGTTCTTTCAGAACCCTTTCTTCTGTAAATGGGCTGGTATCAACTTCTGTATCCAGTGTGTTTCTACTGTTTGTTCTAGGTACCCCCCCCCTTTGTAAATACTGAGCAAAAATATTTGTTTAGTATCTCTGCCTTTTCACAGTCTCCCTCTGCCCACCCTCTCCCCGTTTATTAAGCCTCACTATCCCTCCTTTGGTCTTCCTTCGCTCCTGATGTACCTATAAAGGTTTTATCCCCCTTCTTAACTGAGTTAACTATCCTTTCCTCGGTTTGAGCCTTTGCTGTTCTGACTGCCTTGCCAGCTTCCTTTTGCTTTAACTGATACAGTTCTCTGTCCTGTTCCTTCTGTGATTCCTTGTACTTCCTGAAAGCTTTCTTTTTCTCTTGAACCTTCACTGCCACTTCCTTTGAGAACCATAGTGGTTTCTTACATCGTTTAGTTTTGTTTATTTGCTTCACACAAAGGCTTGTTGCCTCTGTGATGGCAGTTTTATTATTCCCATTGTTCTTCCACCCTCCTTCCTGCCCATTTGCTAGTGCATTCCTTAGGCACTTACCCATTTTAGCAAAGTCAGCCTCCTAAAGTCCAGTACCTTTGCCTTTGTATGGCTTGACTCTATTGCTGTGTTTATTGTGAACCATACTGTTGATGGTACTAGTTCCCCAGATGGCTACCCTTCTACATCTGTGGTCCTCTCTTCATCTCCATTTGAGAGAACCAGGTCTAAGATTGCTCCCTCTCGAGTGGGCTCCAATACTAGTTGTCTAAGGCATGCCCCCTGTAGGGCATCTAGAATAACCCCACTCTTGGAAGTGGCTGTGGCAACTTCACTCCAGTTAACATCTGGCATATTCAGATCACCCCTTTTTTTGCCATACTAAGTATACTTTCTATCATTTCCTTGTCCATTTCCTCCCCCTGAGAAGGGGGTCTGTGTACAACCCCTGTGCGGATTGTGGTGACATTGCCAGTCTCCAAATTTACCCACAGTGCTTCTTCTCCTCCCTGTTTTCTTTTTTGTTCCATTACTTTGATTCCTTCCCTTATGTAAACAGCTACTCCTCCTCCTCTTTTACCCTCCCCGTCTCTCCTGTAGCTGGTGTATCCTGGTATGTTTACGTCCCAGTCATGGTTTTGTGCGAACCATGTTTCTGTGACTGCCACGATATCCAGATGTTCCTCCTCCATCAAGGCCACTAATTCAGGAAGCATGTTACTCAGACTACGGGCATTGGTACTCATTGCTCTCCATTTTTTGATGGCTTTACTTTCTGTTGCAGCATCCCCCACTGACCTTTCTACCTCGGTCTTTTTCTCATTTAGTACCCTGTGTTGTAGGGAGACCATACATATGTTATACCCTCTGCTGAATCAGCAGCACCCCATGTTTCAAAGTGTCTAATGCTGATGAAGAATCCAACAGCTGAACTGTGTATATTGCTCCAAGACAATAAAGAGTGAAGTTTTGCTTCTGTCTAAAGAACTCCCAGTCGTTTCCTAGTACTGTGACAGGGTAATGTTGGGAACAGATCTCCTGTTGTAACCAGCCAGACCTAAAAATGACCAGACATGTTTCTCTAGATGCTGCAACTCTTCTCTGTACCTCTAGATACTACCTCTTTTTCCCACTTTTCAGTATCTCTTTTGTTGTATAGCTCACCATCTTTTTTTTGGCCACCGTTTGCCGGAGATTCAACCGGTCACGGACCCTTGCTCCCACTTCCAGATGGAGTGCACCCATACCTTGGGACCCCCTGACTTACCCCCCAGGGCAGGGCCACGGAACTGACCCCTCTCAAACAGCTCCACGGGCAACGGGATAGGACAAGGCAAGGCCACTCTGGAAGCTGATTTGAGCCAAGGGCCTGCATCATGGAGGCGGCCGGCAGCTCTGAATTTTTTTCTTATATGCTCCACTGAAGAGCTGGACGTGCACTGACATCAGTGCACTAATGTGCAGACGTCCGCCGGCTCCCCCATGTAAATGGCGTGCCTTGCGAACACCCAGCCTCTGCTGGGTGTCACTGCAGCACGGTGCATATCCCACACCCACCCTGAAGGAAGGAGAGCTGTCGCAGGACACTCAATCCTTCCTTCCCTCTGCCAGCCCCCGGCAGCCCGAGTCCGTTCCTGAATGTGGGTCGCTGGCGCAGTGCAAGGTGTGGCATCCAGCACCTCAACCCTCAGTGCCACCGGGCCGGGCTGTATAGCTCACCATCTGAAGAAGGCAGACATGTTTTCAGGTTCTGTTCCTGCCTCCTCCTCTTCTTCCATCACTGTTGCTGGCTGCACAGTCTCAGTTTGGACTTTTGTTTCTTCTCCTAGTTTGGATGCCTTCCTTCTGGTCATCACTCCTGGGCTTGGTGATACAGGATGCTTCCCTGGTACCAGGTCTAGTATTCACGCAGTAAACTCCTGGCTTAGGCCCTGTCCACACTACACCGCTCCGACCCGGTAACGGTCACAAACCGTTACGGCCGGTGAGTGGTACAGTGTCTCCACACTGTGGCAGTGTCCAGTATGGCACCATTACCGCCGGTCCACACTGCAGGTGCTGGGTGACTGTTACGGTGGCACCCGATCCCACAATGCAGCTTGCGCTGTGCTATGGGCACTGCTAGGGACCACGCTCACACATCCACACTATAGTCGGTAATGGTACAGCGGCGGATCCGGTTCCATAACCGTTGTTGAAACCACCTCACGAGTGTTTTCGACAACTGTTACGGAACCGCCTCCTGTAATGTTACAGGTGTAAACGCAAACCGTTGTGGTAACGATTTGGACCCCCTGTAATGGGGTGGATCCAGTGTAGTGTGGACAGGGCCTTGGAGTATGCATGACGTAAATACTACTACTGACACCACCGGTCATCGAGGCATAGGTCAGAAAGCATAGGCAAACCAGGAAAAGTTATAAAATTCACAAGCAGTGTTTTATCATTAATAACAATAAAATAAAAATAAAATTGTGTAGGATAGCTCTTGATACAGGCAGTTCAAATAAACAGAAGTCCTTCATCTGAGAGTCCCTAAAATCTCCATCTCTCACACACACTCTCTTTTTCTCAACAAAACATTGCTCTTTTTATAAGATGTTTTCCCTGGCAACTACAGTAAATTCTGCATTCTGTTCTTGTAAATTACACTATCTGTGTTCCACAAACTGTTAAGACTTTGTCATTTTCTTTCCTGTGACCAGCCTGAAGAGCATAATAGTCTTCTTAAGAGCTGCAACCAATTAGGGCCGATTTCTTGTTTTTAATTCTACAAACAAGAGTGTGGAGATCAAAATGTACCTTAAGATTAACCCCTTGTGTTCCAGATAAACCCAAATAGCCATCTGTAATCATTTCAACAAAATAACCGTAGAGGGGGGATGGCTCAGGGGCAATGTGAGGAAGTATTTTTTCATGGAGAGGCTGGTGGATGCATGGAATAGCCTTCCTGAGGAGGTTGTGGGGTCAAAAACAGTGGGGGAATTCAAGAATGCATGGGACTGACATAAGGCAATTCTAGTGGGGGGGTAGGAAGAAGTAGGCTGTTGGTTAACTAGGATCTGCTGCTTATCCAATAGGTAGGGAAATGGGCAGACTGGGTGGGCCAAGCAGTCCTCATTTGCCATCATAGTCTATGTTTCTATGTTACATATGCAAACCAAGGGATCTCAGTTTCACATAAAGGTTCACATATATTTGTTAACCCCAAAGAAGCAAGGAAAGAAATAAAGAGAAGAAACAACAAGGAAAGGAAAGAAGGAAGATAAAATGGAGAAACTGTGGGATCATCTGAGTGGCCAATTCCTAGGTGCCACAAGGAAAATTTGTTTGCGTAATCAGATAGGCAAGAAATAGACAAATGAGGGAATAGGAAAGGACAGAGTAGATCCTTGCTTTTAACACTCTCTTCATAACAAACGAGACAAGGTCTTGCCCAACCCTGTCAAAAGTACTTGTTGAACACCCTAATGGTGTAATTTTCACATGGTTTGCAGAATATTAAATTCATTAAAACAGTTTACCTTCAGCCGGCCCGCCGGCGCAGTGGTTGGATTTCCGCTTGCGACGCCAGCAACCCGTATTCGGGAATGAGCCTGGGAAGCTGGAGGGCCGGTCGGGGGAGAAGGCTTGAACGTCCCCAGGACAGCTCGCCTTCTCCAGGGAGGGAGGGGGGATAAGGTCCTTGCGCAAGACTGACCCCAGGCGGAGGTCTGGGGCACAGCATGCACTGAGGCAAGAGAGGGGAGGATGTTGCGGACGTCAGCGCTATGCGCCTTGACGTCAGGGGTTCATGCGACGTCCACAGAACACCAGAAAAACAAGCACCGAAACACCGAGGGGAAGGACAGCCACTGCAGACCCTAATAGCTCCCTCCTGCCTGGACTGATGGGGACCCGATGAAACTAGAAGCATCGGGGTGCTCGGGCCCCACCTCGTACCCGCCTGGGGGTTATAACCACGACTCCATGGGGGACTGACGCAGAACCAGGTAAGGAGGCGAAGCAGGGTCACACATGAGCATCTCCCGACTGAGCAGGGTTCCGGTGCAAGGGAGGAGGCAAAAATAGAAAGTAAAAAAAAAAACAAAAAACAAACAAACAAAAACAGTTTACCTGCCTACTGTGGCATGCAAGTTTTAAAAATAGATGCCCACAATACTGTATTTGGGACTCAGAAGATATATATGTAGAATGGGAGTCCTGTAATCATATGCCCGTCATACAATTTATTTTTATTTTTTTGTTTCTTTTATTTCTATTGGCCTTACCTCCTCAGCTGGGGGGTGTTCCTATGGTGCCCACTATCTGAGCCACCGGCAGCTCCTGCACCGGGTGCCGTGCCCGAGCTGCACCTCCTCCCCCCTCCCTCTCTCAGGACACATTACGGACCCCATGCACGGAAGGCCAAGGGGTCAGGACTAGAGGGAGCTCCTGGAGCATTCTGTGCGGCACCGCAGGTGGATCCTCAAATGTGCTGGAGGATTCAGCCTTACTTTTTCTCCTGTTTCCCACAGTACGGGTGTGCAATAACGTCAAGAACACTGTGGCACGCACTCCCGTGCGCTGCACATCGGATGTCTGCCCATACCACCCCCACCAGAACACCGTGAGTTGCTCTACCCCCTAGCCACTGCCAGGAGCCAGCACCATCTCAGGATTCCCTCCTCGGAGAGCAGTCACAGGGACACTCGATCCTCCGACCCCTGATGACCTGAGTCTGCTCCTGAACCCGGGTTGCCAGTGTGGTGCGAGGTGTGGTGTCCAGCGCCTCAACCCTCAGTGCCACCGGGGCGACCATCATACAATTTCTGTGAGTGTGCATGTTAGTCTTATTTTCCTGATGGTAACAGATAGCACCAGTGCAGAGTACATACAGCATCTTGTCTGTAATGTCTTCAGTATTTAAAACAAAATAAGAAGTGTAAAAAAAAAACAAAAAAAAAAACTACAGGCTCAAACTGATTTACTGTATGTACCCATACTGTTTTCTGCAGCATTTCTCTTTTAAATACAAATTTAAACTGAAGGGACTTTTGAATCAAACCCTCCAGCCCTTAAAATTACAAATTTATAAAACAACCCCAGATGTATCTGCAGCCCCAACTCTTAGAGAGACTTTTACATTACATGCCTTAAATCACCAAAGAGTACTTTTGAAAAGAAAAGTGCCCCATCTTTAAAAGGATCCAAGTATTTTTATATACCTTCCACAGGTCAGCCCTAGTATAAGCAGCACACAGCCCTAAAAATGACTTTTGAGATCTCAGTTTTAGCTCTAAAGAGCTTTAATGTATTTTTAAGTCAAAACAAATATTTTTGTTCAGTATTCACAGAAGAGGGGAAAAGTGAGGGACCACAATTAAGTGGCAGGAACAATAAGGGAAGGGAGGTGGACACTAGTCCATTTACGGAAGAAAGAGTTGTAAAGGAACTCACAAAGCTGAAAGTGGACAAGGCAATGGGACCAGATGGGATACTTCCTAGAATATTAAAGGAGCTTAGAGAGGTTCTGGCAGCACTACTGGCAGCCTTGTTCAGTGAATCGCTGGAAACAGGATTAGTTCCAGAGGACTGCAGGAGAGCAGATGTAACCCCTCTACACAAACGTGGGGGCAGGCAGGAGGTTGGAAACTATAGACCAGTCAGCCTGGCCTCGGTGGTGGGGAAAATAATGGCATCACTGCTAAAAGAAAGGATTGTGGAACATCTTAAATCCAACAGAGCACAGAATTTGAGGCAGCATGGATTCACAGCGGAAGGGTCACGTCAAATGCATCTGATAAGATTTATTTGACCGGGTGACCAAGGAAGTGGCTCAGGGAGGAGCGGTGGATGTGGCCTACCTGGATTTCAGCAAGGCCTTTGACACTGTTCCACATAAGAGACATAAACAAGCTAGGCAGCCTGGGAATGGGCCCCAAAGTGGTAAACTGGGCTAGGAACTGGCTGAGGGATAGAACACAGATAGTGGTGATAAATGGAGCTCAATCTGAGGAAGACAGGGTGACCAGCGGGGTGCCACAGGATCAGTTCTGGGGCAAGTCCGAAGTGACATTGCGGAGGGCTGGAAGGAAAGGTATGCCTTTTTGCAGATGACACTGAAATCTGCAACAGGGTAGACACTCCAGAAGGGGTGGAAAAAATGAGGAGGGACCTAAGTAAACTAGAGGAATGGTCAAGAGTGGGACAGCTAAGATTCAATGAAAAAAAAGCAATATCATATATCTGGGGCATAGGAGACCAGGGGAGGCTTACATGATTTGGGGGGGGGGGGGATGCTGACGGCCACCAAACAGGAAAGGGATCTGGGGGTGATTACATCAGATGACCTAAAGGTGGCCAAACAATGTGCCACGGCTGTGGAGAGAGCCAGTGAGGTACAGGGGTGCATAGGGAGAGGTATCACCAACAGAAGGAAGGAGGTGGTGATGCCTCTGTACAAATCATTAGTGAGACCTCATCTGGAGTACTGTGTCCAGTTCTGGAGGCCACATCTCTGTAAGGTCAAAGACAGGGTAGAGACAGTTCAGAGAAGGACAACAAAAATGGTGCAGGGCCTGCACCATACGTCATATGAGGAGAGACTGAAGGACCGCAATATGTAAACCCTAGAGGAGAGGAGAGAAAGGGGGGATATGATAGAGCCCTTCAAATATCTGAAGGGCACAAATAAGGTACAGGAGGGTAGCATCTTTTAGAAAAGAGATGTTCTAGAACAAGGGGTCATGACATGAGGCTGGAAGTAGGTAGACTAAGGGGTAACGTGAGGCAGTATTTCTTCACAGAAAGGGTGGTGGACACATGGAACAGCCTCCTAGTGGAGGTGGGGGGGCACATTCAGTAGCGGAATTGAAAAATGCATGGCAGAGACATAGGGGAACCCAAGTGACAGGAATGAGATCAACGCCGGAGATCAAGAAGGTCTGTGGTTTCTGCAGCAGGTAGATAAAAATGGGTAGCCTGGGTGGGCCTAGCGGTCCTTATCTGCTGTCAGTTTCTTTGTTTCTAAAAAAGTCAGGATTTTACTGTTTACTGTGTCCTCAAATGATAACCAATTTGCAGCCCTGTAAAGGTAACAGTGATGGGTGTGCGTCTAGGGAGGCCAGTGACAAACCCAATAATGTTGTGATAGGTTGCCCTTAACCTGTTGAGATTTTTGGGAGAGGTAGAGGGGGAATGCACAATAGACCCATAGTTGATTAGCTGTAGCAAGAAGCTGTTGGCTTCCAGTGCTCTTGTTTAAGGTATGAGGAATCGACTGACACATAAGAGCATGCCAAGCCATTGGTGTACCTTATTGATAAGTTGACTGATGTGGAATTAACTTAATAAATCACATAGCTGTTACAAGTAGGCTTTATCTTTGAATTTGATTCATTTTACAACTGCAGTCATGTTAATCATCATAGTTTTTATCATTTGTATCATGCGCGTAACTTAGTAACACTTTGTAAATATCAGCTACAATGATTTTGTAACTCTTTCATCTTTGTTACTACTGTTCTTGCTTCCAGAGTCAGTCTTGGAAGCTATGGGTCCAATAAAGTCATGATCACTGGTGGTGCAATTTTAGGGTGCAAAGGGGGACCCTGCTGTGCCACTACCAGAAACTGCAATACACAGAGCCTTGACTTAGCTGCTGGGGAAGGAGTATCTCCCAGCAGCCAAGTCAAAATGCAAATGTAGTCAGCAGATCTTAGTGGGCGGAACCGGGGGTTTTGCCCCCTAAAATGCTAGTGTGCATGATACATGGAGGTTTGGGCATGGAAAAGTTCCAGTCACATGGCACTTTGCACCATACCAAGTCATCAGTCACCGGTGCTAACCACCTCAGTCATCCCCTCCACCCACACCTTTTAGACCTGCTTGACAACCATGCAGAAATTTAGTTTTGCAGTCTCTTGACGGTCTTCTGTTATGGTCCAGTGGCCTCTCCTTCTCTAGCAAATCATGTCTAAATTTGATCCCTCCCTGATCTCAGTCCCCCAAAAGCTAAAATCACCTTGTGATAGGGCCTTTGAGGTAGCTGGCCCAGGCCTTTGGAACTCGCTTCCAAGATCCTTCGCTGGAGGCCTTTAAGAGGGACACAAAATCACACCTTTTCAAGGAAGCCTTTGGACTACAGACAATGGCAATTGATTCACTGACTGTTTTTCAGAATGTATTTTATTAATATTTATTACTGGCTATTACATTATTTAATTTTATTTTGGGTTGTTTTTATTATGAGTTTTATTTTATTTTTGAACCATTTGTGACATGAACTGTCCTGAACTTTGTGCTGCACCCCAATGGCGGAGCTAAAGGGGAGGCTGGGGGTCGGTCGCCCCTCCTGGCTGCCCCAGTGTGAGTAGTGACACCCTGCCACCATCTTTATTCACTGTTTAGTGCCCATTGTGGAGCCCATGACTGACTGAATGGCCCCCCCTGGCTCCGTCACTGCTGCACCCAGAGCTCAGGGAAATGGATGCTGTAGAAATCAAGTTTACTTATTTACTATCTTAGTGTGGCCGTCTAAGTGCTGTATGGACCTGATCTCTGTAAGAAATAAAATCGGAAGGATCTGGTGTATGCTAAAATTATTATTTTGAGATGGGGATGGAAACATGGGAAGAGCTGTCAGCAGTGGGAGGTGAGGATTATGTCTCAAAAAAAGTGAGAATTGCAACATAAAAAGAGCTGAAAACTAGATCAACTATAAACACAAGGATTCAGAAGAAAAGATTAAGAGGGAGACAAAAGCTGAAATTGTAAAGGGCAACAAACAGAAAAAGCAAATGTGGGCATGACAGATGAAACAGAAAACGGTGGTGAACATACAGAAAGAGAAAGCATAAATATATTTAAAATTCTGCCCTGCCGTCCAGATGTTTAGGAAATGTATGTATTTGGATTTTCAAAACCACTGGGGTACTAACAAATGAACTGAATTCCTGACAGAGAACTGATTGGAAAGCCACAGCAAATAAATGTCCTAATCATCAGGATTCACCATTCAAACTAAATTATTTGAGGAAGGGGGCAGGCACATGCTTGTGTCAACACACTTCCATAGCTTCCTATCACGCATGCGCATAGTGTACAGAACTGCATCACACCATGATCTGGATGAAAAGGGAGTTAAAACATTTTTAAGTTGCCTGTTAAAAAATGTTAATTTTAGACAAAAGGGCAAAATGGTGAAAATGGCATCAGGTCAGTAGATGGTTACAATATCTGGTCTGTAAATTGAGTGTCTGCCTGCATTCCTCAGACACATAATGCTGGAGCACTGTTGAAAAAGTACAGTTAACTAAGAATTTACTGTAACAGTAGATCTTCGAGAGGATCTCTTGGAGCAGGCCACACTGATAGGACTTAGCCACCAGGCACTAGGATCACACAGAAACTTTCTAGCTAGCAGTCTACCAGAGGGGGCTGCCCACCACCGACATCACTCATTGACATCAGCCAACCCTATAAGTGTGGGCAGCCCCCATAGCCTCCTCAGTTCTCCCGCCAGAGACCAAAAGCAGAACCTGCTAGGAAAGCCAAGGTAACTGTTAGAAAGAAAAGAAAGCAGAAGATCCCATCCAAAGGAAGGGAAAGCAACAAAAATAGCAGCATAATGGGGGAAGGAGGGAGAGAAAGCAGGGCCTGCTGCAAGAGATCCTCTCAAAGATCTACTGTTATGCTAAGTTCTTACGTAACTGTACTATCTTACTTCAAGGGTACCTCTTGCAGCAGGCCACACCAGTAGGACGAGTTCCAAGCAGTTATACAAAAAACTGTCAGACAATCTGGGTGTTTGTAGAAAAGAGCCTAAAACAGAAGGCCCTGGAGCACGGCAAGCCCAAAATTGGCTCTGCGCCAAGAAGCGATGTCCAGACTATAGTGCTTGGTGAAAGTATGGACACAGCTCCAAGTGGCCGCTGCGCAAATCTCTGCAACGGAGACATTACGGAAGCAAGCAATGGATACGGCCATGCCTCTGGTGGAATAACCATGTACCACACCTTGAAGTTCCTTACCGTACTTCCTGTAACAGAAAATAATGCAGCTGGCCAATCATTTAGACAGACACTGCTTATAAACTGGAACCTTCTCTTTCCCAGGAGGCAAAAGAAACAAACAACTGTTTGGACTTCCTGCAGTCCTTGGTACGGCGTGTATAGTAACGCAAAATTCTATGCACAACTAATGTGTGTGAAGCAATGCTTCCCCTGGATTGGCATACTCCGGGAAATAGACAGGCAGGTGGACGGACTGATTCAATGCAAACTCAGACACCACCTTGGGGAGAAAAGAGGGGTTAGTATGCAAAGACATCATGTTATGAAAAACCAAATAAGGCTGCCCACACAGGAGTCCTGAAGCTCGGAAATTCTCAGAGCAGAGGTCATAGCAACTAAAAACAATGCTTTCCAACACTGATAGCATAGCTCGCAACTCATGGCTGGTTGAAAAGGAGACAGGGTGAATTTATCCAAGACAAAGTTTAAGTCCCAAGCCGGGACAGAATTGTGGCTTGGAGCCTTCAGGTGCAGGATGCCTCTCAAAAAAGTATGAGACACATCTAGTTGAGCCACAAAACGGCCATCAACAGGCACATGGCAAGCAGAGATGGCAGAAAGATGCACCTTTATTGACGAGTATTTCAGACCAGAGTCTGAGAGAAAAAGCAAGTATTCTAAATTCTGGTTCACCGGACGGGTGAAGGGGTCCAGATGGTGCGATTCAATCTATATGGCACAGCAATTCCATTTAATGGAGTAAGTGGCCCTAGTGGAGGGTTTCCTAGCTGCCACTAAAACATCTGTCACTTTAAAGCAAGGCAAGGCAAATTTTATTTTTAGGGCACCCATTCCCTGAGGCACTGGGTGCCTAACAAAGCATGACAAAGGTAAAAACGACAGATAAAACACAATACAATTTCCAGAATAAATAAGAATCAAAATAAGTTATCAAGATTTGTTACTAATAATTAGAGTGGCTGGGCAGGGAGATCACTCCATAAAAGCCAGGCTAAAGAGGTAGACCTTTCAGCCTCAGCTTGAAAACACCAGCCGAAGGGGCCTCCTGGACTACAAGTGGGAACGAGGTCCACAGGGTCGGCCCAGAGACACTAAAAGCTCAGTCACCTGATGTCTTGAGCCAAACCCTGGGAATGTCCAGGAGGCCCCTCGAAGAGAGAGCGGAGGAAGCAAGCAGAGGTTGCAGGTATCAGGAGCTCCGACAGGTAGCCTGGACCCAGTCTGTATAAGGCCTTATAGGTGAACAAGACCACCTTGAAAAGGACCCTCCACCTGACAGGCAGCCAGTGCAGAGCACGCAAGATCAGGAGTTACAAGGCTGGACCTAGGCATACCCGTCAGCAACCGGGCTGCAGTGTTCTGCACTAGCTGCAGTCTGTGTAGGATTCCTCCCGTGACCCCGAAGTATAGAGAATTACAGTAGTCAAGCCTAGAGGTAACAAAAGCATGTACCAGGGTCATCACATCCTCAGGCAGAACAAGGGGCTTGATCTTGACAATGTTCCGCAAGTGGTAAAAACCACTCTTGACTACAGACGATACCTGATCTTCGAAGATCAGTCTGCTGACCAGGATCACACCGAGGTTATGCACCCTCAGGGAAGCCACCAATGGAACAGACCCCAGGAAAAGACCGGTGTTCACTCCAGGCAGTAACCCATCACGACCACGACCTGGCTCGATCACTAGCACCCTCGTCTTATCTGGGTTTAGTCTCAGCCAGCTGGAAGCCATCCAGTCATTGATTTTAGCCAAACAGCTGTTAAGCACGTCGACAGCACTGGATGTTCCAGATGCAAATGACAAATACAGCTGGGTGTCATCTGCTTAGCAGTGAAACTCCACACTGTATTGCCGAATGATCTCACCCAGGGGCAGCATGTACACTGTGAACAGCATCGGCAACAAAATCGAGCCCTGTGGTATTCCACAGGACAGGGGCATTGGGGAGGAGGAGAAATTCCCCATCACTACCCACTGTACCCTATCAGAGAGAGATAGGACTCAAACCATCTGATAACAGTGCCAGAGAGTCCACAAAACTCACAGAGCTAATCAAGAAGCACCAATGAGAGATTGAGGAGCACAAGAACTGACCTGTGTCCTCTATCTCTAGCCCTGAGTGGGTCACTGTGCACCCTAACTGGAGCCGTTTCTGTGCTGTGTCTAGCCCAAAAACACGACTGAAAAGGTTTATATATGTCAAAGGATATGAGGCAATCCTCGAGCTGCTGTACCACCAGTTTCTCAACTACCTTGCTGAAAAATGGCAGGTTGGAGATTGGATGGTAATTCGCCAGGATGTCTGGGTCGAGGGAAGATTTCTTAAGGAGGGGTCTCACTAGCACTTCTTTCAAAGTCACTGGGAGCATCCCTTCCACCATCGAGCACCTGGCAATCCAGGCGAGCACTGGGCCAACAGCCTCGGTGCATCCCATTAAGAAATGCGTCAGGGCTGGGTCCAATTTGCAAAATGTGTGCTTCAGCTCTAAGATCACCCCAGTCACTTCAGACACTTCCACTGGCCTGAACTCCTCCCAGACAGGCACAGTGCCTCTGTTCCTCCCAGTCCGGCTACTGCAAGGCATTTGCCTCCCTGACGGAATCCCCAACCGGACAAATGACACTCTGTCAGAGAAGAACAGAGCAAACTCTTCACATAAAGTGGATGAAAAAGTCTTCTTTGGCTGTAGACAGGCAGGATGGAGAAGCCTATCCATAGTCCAAAAAAAGCTGTGGAGATCTGTTCCTCCCTGCTGCAATTTCCCTGGACTGAAATTCTACCTTCTTATGGGAAACTACCCCCTGGTACTCACCATAGTGAGCATGCAGAGCCAGTCTGTTGGCCTCCAGCCGAGTCTTCTGCCAGTAACACTCCAACTTCCGACCCTTGATCTTCATCACCTTGAGATCCCCATCAAACCAGGGGAATCTCAAGTGAGAGGATCTAGGTCATACACGAACCAGAGTGAGGACATCCAGTGCTTCAGATACCACCTTATTGTAAGTGGCCATTCGCCTCACTGATACCAATCGCACAAGCTGCCTCTACTCTAGACAGGTCAGCTAACCCCAATAGTCCTTCTGGGTGCAAACCCCCTAAAGGGCAGTAGCTGACCATCTTCACAGGGGAAGGACTTTCAGGGGGGGCCCCAAACGTGAGCCCCATGGTGCAGTGATCGGACTAAGAGACCTGATCAATCTTGAAGCTATCAATCCCAAGACCCAGCTGGAACACCAGATCGAGTGTGTGGCCATGCTGGTGGGTCGTAGAAGCAACCATTTTTGCCAGATCCAGTGGTGACATCAACTGGAGGAGGTCGTAACCGAAATGCGAGGATTTGTCATTGATCCAGGCCTTAAAGTCCTCCAGGATTAAACACCTGGGAGACTCCAATACCTGGTATACAACGAAGTCTAATACCTCCTGCAGGAATTCTCCTCCCAGCCCCTGAGGGCAGTAAACAAGGAGAATCCTGCAACCTGCACCTGGATCCCCACACACAGCAACACACTCAAAAGATCTGGTAGTTCCAACCGGATGCACCGTGAAGCCCAGGTTGGATCTAAAACTGATGGCCACCCCCCCCCCCCACAATCTTTCCTCAGGTAGTGCACTATGGTGTACTCAGCAGGGAATGCAGCCTCTAGAACTGGACCAGCATCATCACCCAGCCAGGTCTCTGTGATGCAGGCCAGGTCGGCAGAGGAAATCAAGTCTGCAAAAATGGTGGTCTTGTTCCTTATTGACCTGGCATTGCAAAGCACTGCCCGAAGAGGATTTGAGGAGGCAGCCGGCCCTCTAGCTGCTTGCTCACTTGGTCTGATGGGACCCCTGGGTACGGAGACCAAACATGTCTGGCCTCCCCTTCGGCTCCATTTAAACCCAGGGCATCTCCTGTACCTTACAATCTCAATGCTACTCACCACCCCCTCCTCAGCTGCCCTTCACCAACGGTGACCCACCAGCCCCATCGTAATTCTGACCTTCCTGCAGTGCCTGGCAGCAGTGGATGAAAGTGGGAGGTCAATGAAGGGGCGGAGGTCACGAAGCAGAGAGGTAGCATAGGTGATTCGCGCCTGACCGTGGTCCCAACACATCACTGCCTGGTACACTGGCCCAAATCGGAAGAGCCTAATCTAAAAACAATTTTTAACCAATTACATAAACTTTTATTATACTAAACTAGGAAACTACAAAACACACACACACACACTCTAATTATACAGACTCTACAAGAATCATCCACACGCCCCAATCATACACCCCACATAACCACTCCCAACTAAGTAACCCTCCCACCCAATCACAGAAAAGTAAAATACGTTACTAAAGTAGACAACAGGGGAGAATATAAACAAATGAGTAGGTAGTGCAGCAAATTCAGAAGAAAACAGATACAGAACGTTCAGAGTAAATAAAATTAACTGTCCAATCAAAGATCCAAGCCTCTTTGGGTTTGTGAGTGTATCAGAGTGCAGAGAGAACTTAGGTGCTCACACCACCGATGTTCATAAGATTTTAATACTGCACAGCACCATTCAAAACACGGATTTCAGATATCAGGTAACCCCTCCAAGAACACAAATTTGGAGGTGGCTCTACTCTCACCAGAGCAGCCTTGAAAAAAGGTCTCTAAAGGTCTTTGAGATCATAAGCACTCACCCCATATTAATTTTTTAATTTTTTATTTAGTTTTTGGTGACTGGGTAAGTGCACTAGACAAATCCTGCCTATTTTCAGGCACGACCCGGGGGAGGGGGTAAAGGCAGTAACATTTTGAAGACAAACTGAAGACAAGCTCTCACCAAGTCCTCCATGTTAAACTTCCAACTCCTGGTAGCGATAGTTCCAGCAAGAGTACAGCGGGCAGGCAACCCACAAAGAAACAGAAGAAATTAAATCCGGACCAGGAAGGAGTCCTTCAGGAAAATGATTCCTCATCCCTAGCAGATGAAACACAAATGGTCCGCCTCTCTAAGGCCCAGGGTCCACCTCACAGCTTGAATTCAGAATAGCGGGATACAGGCGGGGTCCTCCTGGGGGGCAGCAGAGCTCCCACCTCCTGCCACACAGTTACCCCTGCCGCTCAACCGCCTTCCAATTCAGCAAAACCCTCCACATACCGTCAAGGCGGCCTCCAGCAACAAACATCACATTCTTCCATAACCAGCAGTCCTGTGAACAGCAGCCAGCCAGCAATCACGACCCAGAGAAACCAGCGCTCCACAACTCCAGCAGCGCCTGCTCGACATCCTCCTGCCATCACATGAGTGCCTCAGAATCCTTCAGATTGCTCCTCAATATCATAAAAGCCAGAATTTTTTGAAAAGCTGCAGCACAAACTCCCCGGTACTCTCCAGTTACCCTCACTGAAATAACCTATGCTCCTATACTAAATCACTGTAGCGCCCTGCCTAACACTAAAACCCCCTACACTAGCACTTGCTAAACAAAAATTGAAATGCAAAACTCTCCCCAATCAGCTAATCTTAATAAATTATAGATCTAGGTTACAAACGCTCCTAGGGACACCCCAAACCTTGCGACGGCTACGTCCTCAGGAGCCACGCATGATGATGGAGAGACTTAAGATCCAGATGGACCAGGGTGTGCTGCTCCTGGAAGAGCAAGTCTGTGCAGAGGGGCAGGGGCATGGGAGGTTCCACTGCTAGGTGCAGTAAAGGGGACCAGATCTGACAAGGCCAGAAAAGGGCAACTAGAATCATAGTTGCCCGTTCTATCTGAAGTTTGACCAGGACCCTCTGGAGGAGTGGGAAGGGAGGAAAAAGCATACAGAAACCACCCCTTCCAAGAGAGGGACAATGCATCTCAACAGAAAATTCCAGGCCCTGGAGTGAGCAAGCAGAAAAGCAGCAGTTTTGCACTGAGTGGGGATGCAAAAAGGTCCAACTCTGGATGACCCCACCGGTCGAACAGATCTTCCACCACTGAGGTGAGGAGTTCTCACTTGTGAGCCCGAGACAGGGACTGGCTTAGGCTGTCCACCAAGATGTTTCGGATGCCAGGAACATGGATGGCTGACAGCTCCAGGCCATGGTCTCTTGCACAATACAAGACTCTCATTGCTTCCCGAAACAGGGGGCTAGGGTGAGTCCCTCCCTGTTTGCTGATATAATGGATCACGCTGGAGTTGTATGTTTGAATCAGCAGTGGACCACAGGAGAGATATGTTTGGAATGCCTGAAGGGCATACAGAACTATTTGCATCTCCAAGACATTGATGTGGAGACTTATCTCTGCTGAATTTCACTACCCTTGGGTCTGGTGGGCTTCCAGATGAGCTCCCAACCTAGACCCAAGGCGTCCATTGTAGGGATTTGCAGCAGATGGGGAATGTAAAACAGAGCCCACTCTTAGGAGATTGCTGGGCTCCGGTCACCAGAACAGCACCCACTGGACAAGGTCTGAGACCCGGACTAGCTGCTCCAGATCGTCCACATGCTGGTTCCACTGGACTTGGACAGTCCATTGGGGAATCTTCATATGCAGCCTGCCAAGAGGCACTGTAACAATAGCCATGGTCATGAGTCTTAGGAAGTGAAGAAAGACCCAGGTTGGGACATGTTGGCTGGAGTAGGGCAGGCGTACCTGATCCATGAGACGTTTCGCCCTGTCCAGGGGAAGACAGGCCATCCCCTGGGATGTATCCCACAATTTGTAAGCAATTAGTTAGTTCTCTTTTTATGTCACAATTGGATCATGGTGACTGTATTTATCTGAAGACACCAGACACTGTGTTGAGACTACTGGACCCTTTGTACCATAGTGCCTTGATGTTCGTCTCTGGTCTGCCGTGGATGACCCACCACTGCCAGCTATATGCTGCAGTTGGGTGTCAGTCCTTGGCAGCTCACAGACAACTCCAGTGGTACATTTATGTATATAAATTCATTGTACAACAACTTCCTTCTTATTTAACAACTTTATCGCAGTTTGAGCAACCAAATAGATATGCATTAAGGTCCAGCAGTCTCCCATAGTTCTCTATAGCTAAGTCCAGGGACAGACATGGCAACAACTCAGTGGCAGTGTCAGTACCTTGCACATGGATTTCTATCCAAAAGAAATTAAAGATGATGGCTATGATATCAATTTCATGTTTTAAGAACCACTTTATTCAAAGTACATATCATAAGTGTAAATTTTTTTTTTGGTACTGTTTCTCCCCTTGGCTCCCGGTCTGCTGTACATCCCAACCAACCTCCGGACCCGAACCCCGACATCAGGCTGACCTCCACTGTACCCCCCATGGCTTGCCCTCTGTGTCAGGGTGGTGAGAAGCCCCCCCAAGCTCAACTCACCTGAACGGATCCAGATAGGAGGAGGGCCATTCGGGGTCAGGCCACAGAGGTCGGAAGCTCATGCTGCCCGACTGGGAGTCCATTTTCCTTGTTTTTGTATGGTTCCCCCAGAGGCGGAGCATGCAATGACGCCAGCGATGGCGCCACGCACACTCCTGAATGCGCACCCAGTCAGGCATCTGCTCCACCTCTGCTCCTCTAGATGCAGTGCCGGCATGCCAGCCCCCAGCCACTGCTAGGGGCCAGGCATGCACTGACATCTGGGAACCCCCCTCCCCGGAGAAGGAGAGCTGTCCCTGGGATGCTCGATCCTTCTCCACCCCTGCCAGCCCGCGCTCGCTCCCAAATATGGGTTGCCAGCATGGCGTGAGGTGAGGCGTCTAGCACCTCAGCGCCACCAGGCCGGCCAAGTGTAAATGTTTTTTAAATGAATGTTTGTTAAATTATATGTTGTTTGTGTGTTATTCTAATTTGCATAAATATTTGTTTGTTCGTCCTTTGGATGCAAATGTAAAAGAGAGTTGACTCTCAATTTGCTCTCCTATAAAACTGACTGATTGTATCCAACACCGCCCCAGTATACTGAAGCCACTGGGAGGGTGCCAGAAAGGACTTGGAAAGGTTGATGGTAATTCCCAAATCCTGGAAAAGGGTGCAGGTAGGGTCCAAGGTTTGGACCAGGTGTTCCCTGGATGGGGCTGTTAATAGCCAATTGTCCAGATAAGGGAATGCATAGAATCCCTGCCATCTGAGGGCAGCTGCTACTACCACCAGGCATTTGGTGAACCCCGGGGGCTGAGGACAAGTCACATGGCACAGCCCTGAACTGGAAGTGGGCTCCCTGAAAATGGAACCTGAAGAAGTGCCTGTGAGAGGTGCAAACCTTGATATGCAGGTATGCGTCCTGCATGTCTAGTGGGCAAACCCAGTCCCCCTGATGTAACAGGGGTAACAGTTCCTATAGGGTCACCATCCCGAATCTCTTATACTGGATGAACAGGTTTAGCTCGCTGAGGTCCAGGATAGGCCTGAGGGTCCTTAGTGCGCTTGGAAACCAGGAAGAAGTGAGAGTAGAACCCCTGCCCAAGCCAGGACTCTGGGACAGGTTCGATGGCCCTTCTGTGGAGCACAGCCGGGATCTCCTCCCAAATTAGTGGAATGTCGCCAAGATGGTAAAAGGACTGAACTGTGGGATTGTCTGGAGGCCACTCCAGAACCTCTAGGGAGTGGCTGTGCTCGATGAGCTGCAGAACCCAACTGTTGAAAGTTATGTTCCACCACTTGTCCAGATGGAAGGAGAAGCGACCCCCTACAACCGCTTCCTGCATGACTGGAGGGAAAGGGTCTGGCAAGGAGTCAGGAGGTGGGGGCAGCCGCAGTAGGGGCTGCAGAGGCCCTCTGACACTACTGCTGGAGGAAAGGGTGGGGGCAGGCAAGCTGACGCCGCCGCCCTCCACTTGCTTTAGGACTAGGCCATCATATGGGTCTACCTGGTGGCGGACTGGTGAAAGGAGGATCTTTGGCTAGATCTGGGCTGTGTCCGATACAAACAGTGAACAGA
The DNA here is from genome assembly GCA_016271365.2 of Neoceratodus forsteri. Taxonomy (NCBI): domain Eukaryota; kingdom Metazoa; phylum Chordata; order Ceratodontiformes; family Ceratodontidae; genus Neoceratodus; species Neoceratodus forsteri. The sequence continues at coordinate 640,122,215 of CM028131.1, forward strand.
CTGGACAGCCCACTCTGAGGCTTGCAGCTTAGAGAAGATGTCATTAACATTATCTCCAAACAGGTGGTTGCTCCTGAAGGGAGCATTCAAAATGGACAGCTGGACATCTTGGACAAATCCAGACACCCTGAGCCATGAGTACTGATGCAGGCATATTCTAGTAGCCACTACCAGGGCTGACACATCTACAGCAACGTAGGCCATCCTAAGCAGGTGGGTACCGACATCGGAGGCTGAGTTAAGCGCCTCCATGGCTGACTGATTGGCAGACTCATCAGGAAGGGACTGGAAAGCATCCCTGGCCTTATCCCACAGTGCATTCTGGTACTGCAGCATGTGGGCGAGATAACCGAGGGCATGGTTCATCAAAGTAGAAGAGGCGAATGCCCATTTTTCAAAGAGGTCCAACTGATGGGACTCTGTCTGGTGAAGTGAGCTCAGGTGCTATGGCCAGTTAGTGCGGTCATGAGCAGCATTGATGACCATTGACTCCACCTGGGCCTGCTCCCCCAGGAAACGCTTGCCCGCTGGGGCGTGATACAGCCTGTCAGCTTTGCGGGACATGGCCTGGATCACATTAGGCCTGCGCCATGCAGCCTTTGTGACATCCTATGTGTCAATAAGAGGGGGACCACCAAAGGAGGCAAGTTGGGCTTATAAAGGTAGGTTGCTGGCCGACGTCGCCCCAGGTCCTGCTCTTCAGTTTTGAACCCCATCACCTCCTGGATGTGCCTCATAATGGCGGAGAAGGAGGAGTTGTCCGGAGAGGATTTAGGCACATTCTTAGAGGCCCCTTGCCCCTCAGAGCCCGTGGAGGGAAAGGGAGACCTGCTAATGTCCCCATCGTCTGGATTTTCCCCTTCGTCGGGCAACAGCATGTCCGGGGGATTATCATCCCCATTGTTGGAGGGGGCTGACATGGGGTTGGAGTCTGCTGGGGTGCCGAGGTCGGCCTGGAAGGATCCGGAGAGGCAGGCCCCAGAGGCTTATGCTGTGGGGTAGGGGTTGCTGGGCCTGGAGGCGCAGGGACCCGCGTCTGCAGGACACCCCTAATAAATGAGAACAGCCTTTGAATATCCACCAACACCGGCGATGGTCCAACTGATGCTGGGTAAGGATACACCGGTGCAGGCCCCATGGGCGCTGGTGAGAGATAGACCGGCGATGGTCCGACTTGTGTAGGCTCCGGAAAAATAGGTTGAGGGCAAGCAGATGTCAGCCAAAGGTTGGCCGGTGTAGGCTGTGGGTAAACAGGCAAAGATCCGTCCAGTGCCTGGTAGGGTAAGACTGGCAAAGGCCCTATAGGAGCTGGACACAAAGTCATAGTAAGTCTCACTGGTGCAGGCCAGAGAGGAGGGCCCTGGTGTGGGAGGAGCCCAGGCAGGTGATAGAGGAGGAGGAGGAGAACTTGGCTCAGGGGAAAAGCCAGCATCCCTGTGGACCTGTGAAGGAGGGGTGGCGGGCCTAGTAGGAGAATCCAATGCCAGAAAGGCAGGTGAGGAGAGCAGGAAATGCTAGCAGCTGCCAAACCCACACCAGCTGAGGAAGCGCTGGTGGAGCCACCATGCTGTGTGCCTGACGTTACAAGGGGCCAAAGCAGCAGGGGTTGAAGGGCAGGGGAAGAACACTGGCCCGAACAGCCTCTGCCAGAGACAGAAATTGAGACATGAGGCTGGGCCACTGGTAGCCCTGTGGAAGAGAGGGCATGCAGGGCCATGGTGGCCGACCCCCCAGAGGAGGAGAACCCCGAAGTGGTCAAGCGATAGTGCTGCGACTGCGAGCAGGAAGAAGATGACCAGGGTCTATCATGATCCTTATTCCTGTGCTATGCCTCCCACTGGCCTTATCCTGGGACTTAGAAGAGAACCCGAGGACTGGGCTGGGGTGGCCGAGGAGCTCCTGGCCTGCAGTTCCTTTTCCATGCAGGCAAGCTTCTGCTTAAGAATAAAGTTCTCGAGTGTCCACTGACTGTGTTGCTGGGTGGCCTGGTCGAACTCTTAGCAAAACTCGCAGGCTTGGATGTCAAGGTCTGGTCCTAAGCAGCAGATAACAAGCAGAGTGGCCGTACTTTGCTGGAATTTGCTGACTGCAGGCACACTTTGTAGAATGCTCTGTAGACGACATCAGTTTAGAAGACATAAACGACAGAAAAAACCATTGAAAGATGGAAAAATAGCTATGGTGAGAAATTATAAAAATAAACACTGAAGAAAAAGGTGCAAAAATGGTGGCTAACTGAAGCTGCAGTGGTTTGCAAAGAACTAGCATTGGTCGATGGCGGGAAAAGAACTAAGGAGGCTATGGAGGCCGCCCACTTTTATAGGGTTGGCTGACGTCAGTGAGTGATGTCGGTGGTGGGTGGCCCCCTCTGATAGACTGCTAGCTAGAAAGTTTCTGTGTGATCCTAGTGCCTGGTAGCTAAGTCCTACTGGTGCGGCCTGCTGCAAGAGACACCCTCGAAGGAAGATCTGTCGTTTCAAAGTAATGACTCATGATTTAGTAGCTAAAGAATATGGTTCAGTAGCAGTCAGGAATAAACATGTAATTTTTATTTAAAATATTTGACCAGGAGGGCACAATCAGCCACAGACAGACAGCTTCCAGGTGTGTTTGGAGATGGTAAAACATGAGAGTAGCATAATACATAATACACTACACATGGTTAAAAAATACAGTAAAAGTCAGAGTATAGCACAGTGAAGCATGCAGGTGCCATACAGGGGCTGTACACATAGATACGAGATATTGTACATAATTTAAAAAATGGGGTTAAAAATAAAGTACAGGGAGTAAAAATACTATGTAGAAAAGACAGCAGCAATATAGTGCCATACTGTGAAGTACAGTGCAGACAACCAAGAAACAAGCAGACGCATTTAACATCCAAGTTACCCTACAGGAGCTGGGGTTAATTGTGGAGGGGGGGGTGTCTAAAGGAGATGATGATTTGCCCTGCTAAGGTTTTAGGACAGGGAAGGGAGGAGGGACAGTTCGCAGATCTGAGAGCATAGGTGAGAAGAGAGTTTAATTTCATTTTCGTTTTATTAACCGGGATAAGGCACTGAACAAGTCCATTTTCAGGTCCATACAATGACAAAAACATAAAGAACAACTTACAAGAAACAGTGACAAATATCCATGGCTATTAAATATTGCTTGGGATTAACTTAAAAATGTTGCAATGAAGTTGATGCATAAATATTATCAGGAAAAGCATTTCAGAACAATGGTGCCAATACTGAAAATGATCTAGAACCTGCCTTAGTCTTGTGCACAACAGATTGTACGAGTGTACCTTGAGAGGAATGTAACAAAACACAACAATGGATAGCCAAATCAGCTAAGGGAAATTCTGAAGTAGGAAAAATGGATTTGACACCCAAAAAAGTAGGCAAGTTTAGATTTAGGTAGCAGTGGAGGGATACATTCCTCAATTTGGAAATAAGAAATACAGTGGAAAAGGAATGTGACCTTTACAAAGAGGAGTTCAAGGTAGTCTCCTTTTGGTGTCTTTCTAGTATGTTAAGTGAACTTTAGGTCTGCTAGTAAATCCCTTTTAATAACATAATGTGTCACATTTTAGAACACAGCAAACACAGTAAAGAACCTATATACTCAGGCAGGTGCATATGTTTTAAACAATATTATCACATGTGGTAGGAGCAGGCACCAACTCAATTGGCTAAAGAGCATCAGCTGACGACCATGCATTAACTGCTGGTAAAGGAACAGTTGTTAGGAGGCAGCAAGCAGATCACTCCGCACAGTGCCAGAACCGAACAGTGAGCAGCAGCCATTGTTCCTATCACAGACAGGAGGCACAAAACAAAATGGAGAGCATACAAGTGAATTTCTCAGTGTTGGGCCACCCGACAATAAACCAGTGGCTAAAGCAATACTTCCCCGATGGTTAGACACTGAAACAAAAGCAGCAAAATGAGCCAAGAGAGGGATTGCAACATGCAGAGCAGCACCAGGCATGTCACACTGTGTGACACAGATCTGGACCACTTAGAGAAAGCAAAGGATGAGCCCAACACTAAAAAACGACAGTGTGTGCTATCAACGTCCTGGAGGACTGGCTCACTGTAGAGAAACAGTTTGTAAATTACAAAGAGGTGCCAATCGAAACCCTGAGTGCCCTGATCCGTGAGTTCTTTGTGAGCATGCAAGGGCTTCAGGGAAAGGTGTACACAGTGAGCTCCCTCGTAGGGCTCACACCAGGGATCAATCGATACCTAAACATTCCAGAGAACAACAGACACATATAACGAATCATCCGGTGTTCCAATCCGCTAACAATGTGATATGCTGCAGTGGCGAAGCAGATCCGGAAAGATGGCCAAGACCATGCTGCGCACCACCCAGCAATCACACAGGCAGACTACGCAGTCCTGAGGGCTTAAGACACTTTATCTTCCCATACACCATCTGGAATGGTAAAGCGCCTATGGTTCAAAATTCAGCTGGGACTCGCTTGTCGTGAGAGAGAGAGAGAGAGGAAGTCTGGCAGCTGACGCAGGACTTATTTACAGTGAAGCAAGATCTTGATGGCAAAGAGTATTTGACCCTGACCTTCAACCCCCACACTAAAAACCACCATGAGATGAACAAAGAAAGCCAGTTGGGTTTCCTCTCTGCTGACCGCATAAACCCCAACTGCCCTGTGCAAATCTACAAAATGCACATCAGCAGATGCCCTGTACTTACACCCCAAAGGATTGGTACATCCCTACAATCAGTACTGGTACACCCACCAACTGATGGGTGTTAATTACATAGGAGACCAGGGTATTAAATAGGCTGAAAAACATGATTAGCAGTTCTCTGCATGAAAGTTCTAATCTGTGCCGAAAATGCATAGCACCTACAGTAGCACAGCATGATTAGCAAAATTAAAAAAATAGAATACTGTTTTTGTTTTGTCTATTGTGCCATGGGCTTGCTCAGAAAATGGTTAGCAGCATACTGCTACAGTATGAATTCTGCATATGGTTAGCATTACCTCCTGTTTTGCTATGCCATACCGGCCATTTAATACCCTGGAGACTTGATGTCAAAAATCCCAGCAGAAGTGAGGTTGCCACAGCGGTACACAAACCACTGCATTCATTGTATTGCTATGCTAATCTTATTAAACGTGGGCCTGTCTTACAGGGAAATCATGAGTGTGACAGGACACCGCTACGAGACAAGCCTACAATTCTACTGGAGCACCTCCAATGCTGACCAGTAGAAGTGGAACACACTCCTGAGTTCAGCTGGGACAGCTGGCAACCACCCGTCCGCACCAGCGAGTCGCAGCAGTATCCCAGCACAGAAGTCACTGGATGGAGACAACAGCAGCAGCCACTGAAAGCAGTGTCACAATATCCGATGAAGCAGACCCAGTGTGCAAGCAGTGTGGAAGGTGCTCCCCCCCCCCCCAACAAAGCAAGTGCCACCTGCAAAACAGCCCACTTTGCAAGACAGCACACCAACCTGCAGCCTGACTCCCAACATGGAGCTCATGATCCCTGGCTTTAATCTCCAGAAGTTTACAATTAATGGTCTGGTTGAATTCCATTACCACAGCAAGTGAAACATACTGCATGTCGTCGACCGACTGTGAGCTGCGGTATAACTGTTCTTTTTGCTGCTTAACATTGCAGTGTTAAGTGTTACATCTATCCGATCTGTCACCTAATATTCCCACGTTGATGTCACTGTTGCCACTTTCTGGCTTTGATCTGCAAAGTCTCTCTGTTAAATAAAGTTAGAACGTTGCAGTGTTAATCGTTTGATGTAACCGATCTGTGAAATAATGTTGGCACTTGATGTAACTGTTTCCACTTCCTGGCTTTCATCTTCTAAGTCTGTCTGTTAAATAATGTTGCCAGTTTCATGTTAATGTTGTCAGTTCACTTAATCTGGGACAGGATGAGTGTGGGCAGAAAGTGGCATCCTTTGATGTCCCAGGACACGTCTGTGTTATGTCTGCAATCTTCCTCTGCATGTCACGCTGTCTGAGTAGTGAATGTCTGATGTCTAAAGTGGCGACTGTACTAGCAGACCGTGCAAAGTTGAACAGTGTTGCCAAAAAAAAGTGTTGTGTTATGTCTGAAGTGCTGCTTCTTGGAGCAGCATGTCCCATAGGCAGCAGTCGGTACCTCCCCTTTTGCAGCAGTGCTTAAATTTCTCACTGTTGATTGCACACTGTAGACAGTGTTGACTGCACAGCAGACTTGTAGCTCTCTGTAGTTCTGTACCCAGGAGTTGTTCTTACCAGACCTTAGAGCTGTTGTACTGTGGAACTACTTTGTTGGTGGAGGCACACATAATAAACCTGCCAGTTTTGAACACTTACAACGCGTGTGTGTTAACTGTGCGACTATGGTTGTTACCCCATGTTATAAGCGCAATAACCCATGCCAGAGTATGGCGTTATTGGCAGTTAATCCACAGCACAGGTGCTGCAATGCATCCAGGGAGTGGATTAACTGCCAATAACCCCATACCCTTTCGTGGGTTATTGCTTACACATTTCTGAGCCTGCAGCCCTGGCTGATACTAGTGCTGCCTCTGAGATAGTGGAGTTGTATGTAGTATGTGTATGTCCAACTGGGGAGGTATTAAAAAAAAAATACATTTAATAATTTTGCTCTCCACTCCGTGATTTGTAGGTCCCAAAATCTGAGGATTAATTGTTTTTTGTGTATGGCGGAACTGCTTCGAAGTAAGGGTGTGTGTGCATGGGTGGGGACCTTAGCTAGAATATCAACACCCACCCCCCAAAAAAAACATTCAATGCCATCTTTCAAACAATAAAATACAGTTTTTAGGGGACTTCGTATTGCCTGTCAACTAAGACAGCAGGAGTTAAACCTACAGATTGCAGGCACTGGATTTCATGTCATATTTCAAGTCTGAACAAATTACCTTATATGTCTGCAGTTATTGGACCCCCAAATGGTCCTAATTATCCTCCTCCTCTCTATTCAAAACTTTTTATATTTATCTTTCCATGCTTCATTTTCATACAAATAATCTGCAATGGTGACATCTCAAGAAGCTGCAAAAAATGTGCATCTCTCCACACCACAGGTTTACATTTTAAAGCCTCAAACACAGGGCAATGCACAGTGGGTACAACAATCCTTGCACGAGGCAGGGCAAGGATGGTAAAGGTGCCACAAAATGTTCCTATCAGGACACCTGTGCTACCCCACTTGTTGTACTTAGTGTTTCTGCCATGTAAGCCCCTTTTACCATAAAGATTTACTATTCTAACACCACACCGCCATGGATTGCCACGCAAGCAGGGCCGGTTTTAGGACTTTGGGGGCCTCCAGCAAACTCTATGTCTGTTAGTTTCCATCATGACGGGCGGCCCCCCAGTAATCTTCTACATAGTATTTGAATTTCATAAGATATATGCCAGTGCATACTTCAGTCTAAGCTAGCGTCCCGACAGGCCTAGCACAGACCACATATGTACCAGCCATTCTAAATGCTTCACAAATATTCCAGATCACCTTATCACAGAACTGTTCGCTTTGTTCATGTATTAGGCTTACATAATAAAACACTCATTACAATGAACAGTATGCAGCAAGCCTGTCTGGGGTGGAGAGAGATGAGGCAGAGTGCACAAAATCATAAAATCCGAAACCAGCAGATTTTCAACTCTCGAGTCCCAGACTGCTGAAGGACTGTAAATGCACCTTGGTGGAGCACTCTTTTTAAAATGCTCACCCCTCAGATAAACTACCACCAGTAGCTTGTGCATCCTGTTATCACAGATAATCCTTAATGTACAGAGCTCTGAGCCACAGGGACGCGGGGCTTTATAAATTAAGTTTGCATTGCCTTTTGGGAGTGCAGGTTCAGTGTATGACCCACAATTCAGGACATGGTAATAATGTGCTTTGATGAACAGCTTGTGCAGCGTAACCTGGAGAATCATTTTCACAAGTAGCCACATAAAATTGCCTCAACAGTGATCAGTGGGAATACTGCCTTGCCCCCCCCCGTCTTTCCACAGACCCCACCACACTGAAGGGGGAACAAGGATGAGGCCAGCTCTGCCTAAAAACGAGACTATTGGACATAAAAAAAAACTATCCACAAACCAGGCAGTCAGACCACCCCCCCAACCAGTACTCCCTCAGTGAAGTCAGATTTATTTCTGGTATAACAAAAAAAGATACAGGTTAACATGCAAGTGAGAAGTGGAATTCTTTGCAATTTGTAAAAAGGACGACTCCTGTCACTCATGTTTTCAAAGCCCAAGATAACATTTACCCAAACTCCAGCGTTACCTAAACTGGCTTGGACCCCAGAGGAATCTACTCTCCCCTTACACAATTATTATCAGAGTTCCTGTGCCTCCAAAACCTTTCTTCACTGGAACATTATTTGGGGGACATACAGCCTGCTGCTTTTATAACTTGACACAACTGTCAGAAATCAGAGACTTACAACAAACTTTACTTTTTGTATGTTCACGTTACACTAGATTATTCAATCGCCATCTTTCTGTGTGGGGGTCCTCTAATCCAGGTCACACTGCATTCATTCCATGTGCTAATAAGAAAACTAAATTAGAATTGGGACTTACTGGATTTAGGAGGATATCTGTAGACCGATTAGAAGGGATATCCAGCTCTTCAAGATCAGGAACTGGGTAGTTGGTTTCAGAGTGTGGTCTCTGGTCTTCTCTCTCAACGCTGTCCTCCAGGCTCAGCTCCAAGTTAGCAACCTCACGACTCAACAACAGGATTCCCTCGCTGAATAGTTCCAAGAGCGCCAGAGGGATTTTATGGGACGGACAGGACCTGAGTGGGGACCAAACGTTTCAGATCCGAGGGGGAGGAGGTGCAAAAACAGCAAGGGACTGAGTAGAGCACTGTGATTGGCTCCAACAGCACCTCCACGTCACCATGATGTGCAGCACAATAGGGGACCGTGTGGAAGCAAACAACCTTGTTGCAGTCTCAGTGGGACAGCGTGGATGTGCACAAGCGGGCAGCCTGAGTGAGAAAGATTGGCGGGCCCCCAACTTCTTTATGAGTGTTTGCAGATGCGCATGGGCCATGCATGGAGTGACCTTATGTGGGTTTGTCGGTTCCAAACTACTTGCCAGACTAGTCTATGCCTAGGTCAGGAAAGGAAATCAGGTGGCGGGCAGGCGGTCGGAGGCCCAGTGGCAGCCAGGCAGCATGAATGGTGACCTGCGAGGATGTACATTATAGGACCGGACGAATACGAAAAAACATATAAATGAAGGAAAGGATTGGAAGGTATGTAATGCTGTGCTGGGCTGCTGCTTTTCAATTTAAAAATGAACGTTTTGTGTGTGTATTTTTTTCATATGTGGGACTTGGGAGTGCAGCAGGGATTTGGGAAGAGTCACCTCTTTGTCCTTACATGTGGGGGGTTGGCGGGGCCTCCTGCGGCCGCGGGGTTCGCGGGTGCCTAACGCCGGCCCTGCACACAAGTGAAATTATGAGAAAAGAAAAGTGAGGGGATGTTGTCCGGATTCAAACCCATGACCTCTGGTTTATGAGGCTGTAGACCTTTCCACTACACCACAAAGCTGACACAGCAACAAAGGTGAGCTCTTTAGCTATAGAGGTTAAACCCGTGTCAGGAGGTTCCCAACAGGACAATTTCCTGACAGGAAAATCTCTTTCCTGAGAGAAGAATTTCCTGGCAGGAAAATATCGTGGCACCTTTACCATCCTACCCAAGGCAGGCTGACAATGCTTCACCAGTACAGAAATTGCATTCTAGAGAGGGCTACGTCATCTGACCCAGTACAGACCGAGAACAACAAACTATTGACACATTTTTTTTGTTCTGTAGGGACTCCTCAGTGTAGTGCAGTGTGGTGCAATTGGCTCAGCTTGTTACTTGAAGCTCACCGCTTTCAAGCCTTTGAAAGCAAGCATAGTGTGCCTAATTCATCAACTATGCATTTCTGGTAACAAAAGAAAAAAAATCACAGCAACAGTTTATTCAATCATCCTTCACAGAGTTGCACAGTTCTCTGCAGAGACACCCTGACCGACTGAGCTATCAACTGACTGGCTAACCAACCTACCGACCGATGAATCAATGATGGTAGTTTTAGCCAGATATGGGTCCACACGTTCTTGATAGTGCCTTTGTTCCAAGTTTTTGCCTTGTGATAACACTAACAAAGAATTGTAATTATCAATGGCTTCAAAACTGCCAAACTGATTTGTTGGTACTCATCAAGAAATCTCCATTTAATTTAATTGGTTTGCCCAGTTTTATAGCTCTGATAGTCCTGCATTATTTGCAGGATCAAGAAAAATGCCATCTTCCACTATAAGATCTGGTATTACCAAGGGCAGTTCAACAAAACAGGTGATATGACATCTTTATTGGACCAAGTAACTTTCTGTGCACAAGACTTCAGGCCGACAAAGGGCCCATCTTCAGAAGAAGGTAACGGAGTAGGCATGGAAGCTTGTGTACTGAAAATTACAAGTCAATCCAATAAAAGGTACTAAATCACCTACGATCATTATCTGTTTCTACAAGGACCATTACAGCTATAAACATTTCTGTGTACAACTGATGGTCGAAAACCACAGGCACAGGTAATCTACAGCTCCCAGTGATTTAGGTTATGACCGGTAATTTACCTGCGTTTTATAGACTGTATTTCTCTTTAAATAATGTCCATTTCTAGCCCTTTCTGAGAAAAGATGACCTTTTCTATGCAAACTGAAGAACTGTCAGTGTTGCTGTGTTGAACCAGCATTTCAGAAAACTGCATTCCGATACCCTAAAACTGAAACAAGAGAAGCAATAAAAGTGTGAATGCCCTCTGTTCACCCTCCATATCTTCAAAGCCATCTTGTGATCATTTACTGTAATCTAGCAACAAACAGGTGTTACAGAAGCTTTTATGGGCATATATTCTACTGCTAAAACACTCTTGTTTTACTTTGGAATTATGTAAATTACTGTATGAGTACACAGTAGCTTGGCAACACGAACAGTGCACTTCCTGGGAACTGCTTGCTATGTAGGAAATCTGATTTTCTGTTCTGAGTTTGGAACACAACTGTGGGCCAGTGGGGAAGATTTCAGTATCTCAAACAACATGCTCTCCCTCTAAATGAGATGGGAGGTATCCCCCCCCCCCCATGGCACTGCCCACTGGTTGTCCAGGTGGGCCGGTGCCTGAATAAGCAATGCATTTAAAGGATTTAGATGGAAAGGGTGTTTGCTGCAGAAAAGGAAAGCTGGTCATTTTACTGTTTGCAACTGGCAGTTGTGGGATTCAAACCTAGCTCTGCTGGGTCTCCTGTTTCACATCTCAGGGCTCTAACCACTAACCATACTGCCTCACATAGATCCCCCCCCCCCCCGTGTGGCAGGTAGTGCCTCCATCTGGATTAACCCTTCCCCCCAGCCCTATTACTTGGCTTTCCATTGACTTATCAGCGTCTCCCAATCTGCCCCTACAGCTTCCTCCCCATGGCAGGCTGCAGCAGAATCCCCAACTGCTGCAGACCAGGATCCGGTTCTTGGGAAGACTGCCACATCATCGTGGTGTGGGGCCTGTGAGGGGTCAGTCCTTCACCCTGCTCCAGCCTGCCCATTTTTCAGCTTTTCTTCCCTTCCTTCCCCTCCCTCGAGATCCCGGCCTTGGGGAATGACACATGCAAGCATGGTGCATATCAAGCGTCAGCATCTCCCCTCCCACTGAGCCATTCCCAAGTGTACTGCCACCTGTGGTTACCCAGGTAGCTGTCGTGCACCAGACCTGGCTATCCCCACCCCAAAGGAGAGCATCCTGTGGAGCGTTCAATCCTCTTCCCACCAGCTGGCCCCAATGACTCAGGCTAGCTTCTAAAACCAGTCTGTCGACATCGTGAGCAGTAGCACTACCACTGCGCCAACAGGCTGGCACCGACACAGTTTGTTCAACAGCCACCTGGGTATCCAGAGGAAGTGTGTTGCGTTTCCATGTAAGTAATGCAGGTTCAGAACCAGACTCATCCATGAAGCTGGACAGGAGGAACGCTACCCATAAAGTACAGTTACGTAAGAACTTGCCATAATAACTGATCTTCGAGAGAGGCTCCTGCAGTAGGTAATCACCTTGAGGACTGCATCCTCTGGTATCAGGACCACACAGAAACTTTAGCTAGCAGAGTCTGACGGGGGACCGCCCATCCGATGTCACGTGACCAACGTCAGCATAACACTATATAGTGGGTGGTCCCCACACTTGCCTTTCAATTCTCCCACTGGAGACCTCCAAGGAGGCGCGAAAGGAGGAAGAAAAAAAACGAGACTCCTGGAGCCCATAAGGAACTGATGGAAAAGGAACAGCAAAAGAACTCGGGAGATAGAGGGAGGAAAAAAGGTTATCTACTGCAAGGGCCTCTCTCGAAGATCTACTGATACGGTAAGTTCTTACGTAAAGTACTATCTTACTTCCAGAGGGCTCTTGCAGTAAGTAATCACCTTGAGGACTGAGTCACAAGCAGTGTGAATCTGAAGAAACAAACATGGGAGGCAGGAAAAGCAGGAAGCTCAGGACAGGAGACCCTGGAAGACAGCTAGGCCAAAACCTGCCCTTTGCCCAGAAGCAATGTCCAAACTATAATGCTTTGTGAAAGTGTCGACAGAACTCCAAGTAGCCACCACGCAAATATCAGTGGCCGACACATTCTTGAAACAAGGAGTAGAGGCAGCCATGCTTCTGGTGGAATGCCCCTTAATCTCCCTGGGAGAGATTTCCTATATTTCTGGTAACAGAAAACAATACAGTTTGCCAACCATTTATACAGACATTGTTTGGAAACTGCTGCGCCTCCTCTCTTTGGCATGAAAGAAACGAAAAGCTGGTCCGATTTTTGGACAGACTTGGTTTTATTAGTGTAATAAAAACAGGTTACTCACCTGTAACAGTAGTTCTAGGAGTGGTATATGTTGTTTATCCACACTATCTGGCAGGTACCTTGCCGCTTTAAGATGTGGCAGAAGGTCTTCAAGCTGGCTCCTCCCACCCACCCGGGTGGTATAACCCTCAGCTCTGCCCCATGAAGCCAGATCTTCCTTACTGCTTGGAAGCTCAGGTTCCCTCCTTAGCGCTCTTGTGTTTTGCAGGCCCTGGATCTTAAATCTTCGGATTTTTTCCCAAAACTTACTCAAACTCATCAGAGTTTGGTCTTCTCCACCTTCTCTTGTGGCTGCAATCCGTCGGTGCCCTTGCGGGCAGAAGATGTCTCGCACCGACCCTCACTCCACGTGCGTTTACTACCTCGGGCATGACCACAATCCACAGGCTTGCGATCTGTGTCTGTCCTTTTCTCCACTGGTGCTCGACGACCGCGCTGCCAGACTCCAGCTATGGCGACCGGAGAAACGATACCCACTGATCAAATTGAAGGAGGCCCACTGCATGGTGCCCACGGTAGCGGGCTCTGCGGAACAACTGGAACAGCTTGAACAGGTCACAGCCTTTGAGGAGGCGGCCCCGGCCGCGGCAAGTACCTCTTCAACTTTGACCTTTATTCCGCCCCAACTGGGCTTTTCTTACACGGCTTTCTTTCGGGAGCTGTGCCAGTCCCTCTTGATTAAAGGGGAGGGTCCTTCTGGGTCTCACACCCCTCGGTCACGGAAAAAGGAGCAGAAAAAAGGTAACACCCACCATCGACGCTCTTGGGAGATGGAGAGATCTCATTCTCTGGATGGTCGGCTCTCTACTTTGGTCGAAGTTGCAGCCCGGGCCACTGGTCTCACGGTGTCCCTGTCAGACCAGTTGGTCGAGATGCCTGTCGATGCGGCCGAGATTTTTCTCGAGCCCACTGACAGGTTGCCGACCGAGGAGGTCGACAGCTCTTTGTCTCAGACACCGGTGCTTCCAGTGCCTTCTGGGGACTCGACTCAGCCTCCTGAGCCAAAGTCTCTGGCCCGAGACCTTGAATTGGAGGGGCAGCGGGTCTCCCCTGCTCCTTCCTCAGTCCACCGTCGGCACTGCCAATGGTCGAGATCTCAGTCTCGGTCCACGTCCATGTCGGGTAAATTCCGCCAACCTTGGCGGTCTCGATCCTAACATTGCAGAAAGCGGTGCTGCCGCTCTTCTTCCTTTTCCTCCTCGGCTAAGGAGAGGCTCCGGCGCAAGTTGCATCAGTGCTATGAGGATTTAATGTGGCAGCAGTTCATTCTGACCGGCTCTAAGCAAATGCCGGCTTCTACTCTGGTTATTAAGTTGCTGTCGCCCGAACGGCCGACATCGACTCCCGCCACCATTTCCTTGGTCGAGAATCCGCTTCCGGCGCTGTTGGCACAGCTGAAATCGGCTCCCCTGCCCATTGTGGTGGAACCACCACCTTCTCAGCCAAAAATTGGGGCGCTGTCCAAGACTTCTCCATTGGCTTTAAGTCTGCCCCATCGGCTGTCAGTCACTCTCACCCCTGATCGGCCTTGGCGAGTTGAGAGTGGCTGAGGTGGTTGCCAGCTGTATGCAGACTCTTTGGAGTACGAAGACTCCTCGTTGCACTCCCGTCCAGTGGACCTGGAGTCCTAGGGGGGTCTCTCCGTGGACAAAAAGTCCTTTCTCGTTCCTTGGTATTCTCCGGCTCATCTCAGAGTCCACTGGGATGCCACTCGAACCCGTGCAAAAGCGGGCCAGCTATCCCTTGATGGAGATCCTGGATAAAGGGGATTCCCTCATGGAGGCCTTCCCTGTTGCCAAGGCCATTGTCGGTCTGGCACTAGATTTATGGCAGTGTCCAGCCTCTTGCCCAGTGCCGTCGGCCCAGATGGCTCACAAGTATGTGGTCCCCACAGGTTCCCTCTCGGGCTTCACAGAACACTCCTTAGCTGAGGGGTTGGTGGCAGATTCTGTTTTTCAGTGCTCTGGCAACACCTGGGATGTGGACAAGTCCCCAGATAAGGAGTCCAAGAAATTGGACCACTCGGCCAAAAAAGTTTATGCTGCTTCCTCTTTGGGCCTTCCCCAGGCCAGCTCGGCCGTTATGATGGCACACTTCTCACACGCCTTGTTGGGCTCCCTAGATGAGGTGCTTCCTTATCTCCCGGCTGACCTCCAGACTACAGTCAAGCAGGTCCAGGATCAGGGTAGGGCGGTGGCTAAGCAGCAGCTCCAGACTACTCTGGACATTGGCGATTCATGTGCCCGTTCCGTAGCAGCTGCAGTGGCCATGCGCTGCAGGGCTTGGCTGTGGATCTCGACTTTCATGGCAGATACCCAGCACAAGCTAGCAGATGTCCCTTTTCTGGGCATCAACCTGTTCGGGCCCGGTGTGGAGGGTCACCTCCAGCGCATTGAGAAATCCAGTGCCACCTTGGATTCTGTCACGTCTGCTTATAAGTACAAGGGCCCCCGCTACCAGAAGCATAAACCCTTTCGTCCCTCCGCTCCTGTGGCTAGACTGGCCCAGCAGCACCAGCAGCAGGGCCAGCAGGCTCAGACTTGGCACCCTAGAGCCAAGTCCGTGGCTACCTCGGCTAGGAAGCCTGGGAGGGGGAGGGTCCTGGAGGCCCCTCAGCTGGACCCTCCTCCTCCAAGCCTGCCCAGTGACAGGTTGCAGGGTGCCTCATCAACCCCATTGCGCTTCCCCTGGGTTCCTCCATGGGGGGTCCGGCTGAGCCACTTCCTTTTCGCTGGTCCGCTATCACCACAGACCGCTAGGTGCTGGAAGTGGTTGGCAGGGGCCTGCCTCTGGAATTCGAGCAGCTCCCTCCCTTTTGAGCACATGCCTCATGGAGGGCTACCAGGTCTGCAGCCTCCCAGTCGGCTCTCCGAGATGACACTGATCAGCTCCTCCGCAAGGGGGTTATCTGCAAGGTGGTGGATCCTCCTCCCAACCCAAGATTAATTTCCAGGTACTTCCTAGTCCTGAAACGGATGGGGGTCTGGCTACCCATTCTCAATCTGCAGGATCTAAACAAGTTCCTAAGGCACGCACCTTCTGGATGGTAACTCTGGCACAGATAATACCATCTCTGGAGCAAGAAATGTGGTTCTGCTCCCTGGATCTTCAAGACGCATTCTTCCACATCCTAATCCGTCTATCCTACTGGCGGTCCCTCCATTTTCGGGCAGAGGGAACTCTTTACGAGTTCTGAGCCATGCCCTTCGGCCTTTCTTCAGCCCCCAGAGTCTTCACCAAATGCATGGCAGTGGTGGTGGCGTTTCTGAGGTGCTGAGGGGTCCGGGTGTACCCTTACCTAGATGACTGGCTGATAGCAGGTCCCTCCAGGCTGGAGGTGGAGCAGTCCAGGGATCTGGCCCTCCAGACTTACCTAGAACTTGGCCTCCTGATCAATGAAGCCAAGTCGGAACTCGTGCCTGCGAAGTTGATCCAGTTCATCGGGGCAGAGCTTGACTCCTGCAGAGTCAGAGCTCGGCTCCCGGCAAACAGGGCGGAGATTCTCTCCACCTTTTCTGGTTGGGCAATTATGCCCTGCCTGGGACTTCCTCCGTCTTCTGGGCTACTTGGCAGCCTGCATCACCTTAGACTGTTAGAACATTATCAATTCTATCAGTCAGAAATTTCCCATAAGAAGGCAGAGTTCCTGTCCGGGGAAATTTCTGCCGCTCAGAACCGACCTGCTCAGCTATTCAGAACTGGGGACAGATTGTGCAACCAAACCTGTCTGCAGTTCCGTAGAGCATTTTCACAATTACAGTGTGATGAGATTGCTCAGTTCTTTGCTGATAAGGTGGCTGACATTAGGTCAGACATCTGTTTGACATGTTCTATGCTAGTTGCAAGTGGCCAGGATCGGGTTACTACCCCCTCATTCTCCTGGAGTACCTTCGACCGCCCGGAAATCGTGGACGTTATGCGAATTGTCCAGGGGCTGTGCCCTACCTCCTGTAGTTTAGATCCAGGTCCCACTTCCCTAATTTTAGGGTATGGAGAGCCCGTTCTACTAGCTCTAGCACAGATAGTCTGGTCTTCCCTTGACTCGGGTGAATATCCCCATTCCTTGAAAGAGGCAGTGGTGACACCCTTGTTGAAGAAATCATCTTTGAACCCAGACTGTCTTGCTAACTATAGACCTTTCTTGAACCTTCCCTTTGCAGGGAAGGTGATCGAGAAGGTGGTAGCAGCCCAGCTGGAGAACCATTTGACCATCCATAGCATCTACAAACCTCTCCAATCAGGTTTCCGTAAGAGGCATAGTACCGAGACTGCACTGGTTCGGGTGCTCAATGATCTCCTGATGGCGAGAGACCAGAGAAAATGGTCCATTTTGGTTCTATTAGATCTGTCATCAGCATCTGACACCGTCGACCGTGGGGTACTACTGGCGTGCCTGAGATGCATTTGTGGACTCTCTGGGATTGTGCTCAGATGGTTCACATCATACCTCACTGGAAGAACTCAGAGGGTGGTGTCAGGGGTCTTTTCCTCTGATCCCATCTCTCTATTTTGTGGGGTTCCTCAGGGCTCTATATTGTCCCCCATATTGTTTGCGGTGTACATGCTTCCCCTCGGAGACACTGTGAGACAGTATGGGTTGGGATTTCACTGTTATGCAGATGACACCCAACTGTACCTGTCTTTTGCATCCGACCAGGAAGGAGCTGTCTCAGTATTTAATAGCTGCCTAAATGAAATCCAGGATTGGATGAGGTCCGATTGGTTGAAGTTGAATTCTGGGAAGTCCGAGGTATTGATACTGGATCCGGATCGCCGGATAGGGGGACCTGTGCCCGGCTCCCCATCTGGGGTGTTTTGTGGGGATGTCGAGCTTCTGGTCTCTGAATAGGTGCGAGATCTGGGGGTGACCTTAGATGTGGGGCTGACTCTTCGTTCTCAGGTGTCAGCAGTGGTAAAATCTTCCTTTTACCATCTGAGAAACATTGCCAGAATCAAGCACCTTGTTCTGTCCGGTGATCTGTCAACTTTGATCCATGCCTTTGTGACCTCAGGCCTGGACTACTGCAACTTGCTTTACCTTGGGCTTCCAGGGGTTGATATCTGCTGCCTGCAGCCGGTGTAGAACTCCTCAGCCCGAGTACTTACAGGTACTCCTAGATCTTCTCATATTACTCCAGTGCTGCGGGAACTGCACTGGCTGCCAGTTCAGTGGCAGATCACCTTCAAAGTCGGATTACTGACTTTTAAAACCCTGCACGATCTGGGCCCTGACTACTTGAAAGAACTCCTGATTCCTTACCGCCCTGTGAGGCTGCTCTGCTCAGCCGATGAGGGGTTGCTAGAGATTCCTAGGGTTACATTAAAATCAGCTGGGGCCCGGGCTTTTACGTTCGCGGCCCCCTCCGTTTGGAATTCTCTACCCCGCCGAATAAGGGAGTGTACAACCGTGGGAGGCTTTAAACAGGCTCTCATAGCTTGGCAGAAGACACCAGGAGAAAGGACTGCTGTGTGATTGAACTTCTCTGCTGGGACTAAAGTAGAAGAACTTTTGTATTTGGACCTTCAATTTAGGGTAAAAAAAAATAACATACAAAACAAAAAAAGTGTGTGTTTGGGTTAACTGAACTGAATGGGTAACTGAAAAGTCATCTAGGTGTAAATCTCAGGTGACTGAAAGGACTTAACTGCTGTGAGGTTTAAATTACTTGTAGAAAGATCTGGTAAGTAGGGGAAGTGGCATAGCTAGAAGGAAGCTACATTTAAAGACTGCCTTAGAAAGATTCTGCTAATAGCTTGGCAGAAGACACCAGGAGAAAGGACTGCTGTGTGACTGAACTTCTCTACTGGGACTATATTGCCCTCCTTCCCTCTCCTCCACCCGCCCACCCAAAGCTAGTTCTATTTTTATAGGCACAGGATTTGACTGACAACAGGAACTTCCTGTTTAGGGGCAGGAAGTGAGTGATCACAGAACCACCAAGGACCCACCATCCTAGAAGGGCAAGAGTAGCCTCCCCCCCTCTAGCTGCTGGAGGTCTGCCTCTGAACAAGTAAGTGGTCTACTGAGAAATATAGGATATTCTTGTCTCAGAACAGGACAATCAGGAGCTTAAAGGGCACACAGGCAGAAAGTAAGGAGAGAGAGAGAAAAAAACAGACGAAAGAGTAAGGATTGCAAACAGTTAAGGGGCTGGAAATAAGACATGATTGAGTGGTGCAGTGCAGTGGCTGTGGAGCAGCAGTCTTCCCGGGAGATGTTTGGAGGATGCGGTGTTGTCCCATCTGCAGGCACCTCTCTGGGCTGAGGGAGGAGGTTGCTCATCTCCAGGCTGGGTTGGCCAGGATTTAGGGACCTCCTCTTCCATCCAGGGACCACCAGTGCCACTGCTGCTGCCTCGGAGGTTGCCAAGAAAGAGGAGCGGTTGGACCACATTGGGCTCAGGGAGGGTGAGGGTAGGAACAGAGGCACATCCTCCAGTTGTACCTCTTCACAATTCCTATGCCATTCTGGCAAAGTGTGGTTCCTCTATGGAGGCACCTACAGTGGAGACCAAGGAGGATGCTGGGAACCTCCACAAAGGAGACCCACAGGAGGGTGGCAGGAGACCCTGCAGGGGAAGGAAACAACTCCTGGTGGGGGACTCCATTGTTAGGAAGGTAGAACTGGGCAAGGAAGGGTAGAGGGAGGTAAGGTGCCTGCCTGGCGCCATGGCTTGGAGGGACAGGGAGCGAATCCTCAGGATTGCCGGAGCAGCTGCACAGGGGAGGGAGCTGGATGTCATTGTCCACCTAGGGACAAATGACCTGGCTAAGAAAGGGATTAGAGAAGTGCAGGAAGAGTTTGTGGAATTGGGGAGGGGCCTTAGTCAAGTAGCACGCACGGTAACCTTCTCGGATGTGCTACCCATCTATGGCATAGGAGAGGCTAGGTGTTCCGCACCATGGGATTCAATCAGTGGTTGAAAACTGGTGTGGAGCCTCAGGGATTTGGCTTCATTGGGGACTGGGGTCCACCTGGAGTGATGCAAGCCTATACTGGCATGATGGGCTGCATCTGTCCGGGAGGGGAACCAGGATCCTAGGTGATAGGTTTAAATGCTTCATTGGCAAGCTTTTAAACTAGCCAAGGGGGGAGGCACTGGAAAGGAGCAGGAAAATCCTAGCCCCCCCAAACAATCACGGTAGTAAGTGTGGCAAACATCAACATGGAGGTGTCGATAGGGAGAAGGGCAGGGGTAAATGGAGAAAGTGACAAAGGCAAGAAGGACAGGGATGGGGCAAAAGGGGGTAAGGCCATCAGGAAATGGAGGGTAATGAGTACCAATGCCCGTAGTCGGGGCAACAAGCTCCCTGAGCTGGTGGCCTTAATGGAAGAGGGATGCCTGGATATCGTAGCAGTCACAGAAACATGGTACACAGAGAACCATGACTGGGATGTTAACATACCAGGGTACATAACCACAGGAGAGACAGGCAGGGAGAAGGGGGAGGAGTAGCTCTATGTAAAGGAAGGGATAAAAGCAACTGAACAAAAGAGTAAACAGGGAGGAGAGGAGGCACTGTGGGTCACCTTGGAGACTGGAAAGGCACCACAATCCGCACAGGGGTGTGTACAGACCCCATGTCAGGGGGAGGAATGGACAAGGATATGATGGAAGGCATTCTTGGAATGGCAGAGAAAGGGAGATACTGTTGATGGAGACCTGAATATGCCAGATGTTAACTGGAGCACATTGCTGCAGCCACATCCAAGAGCAGGGCCATTCTTGACTTCCACAGGTGGCAGGCATTAGACAGCTAGTTTCGAACCCACTCATGAGGGAGCAATCTTGAGACCTCGTGACTTCAAACGGGGCAGGAGAGATCTCAGATCTAGAAGTGGGTTGCCATCTGGGACAAGTGACCATCAAACAGTGTGGTTCACGTTAAACTCCGCTACAGAGTCAAGCCATACAAAAGTGAGGGTACTGGACTTTAGGAGGGCTGACTTTGGCAAGATGGAGAGTGCCTCAGAAAAGCACTAGCAAACAGGCTAGAAGGAGTGTGGAGCAACAATGGGAATTATCAAAACTGCCATCACAGAGGCAACAAGCCTTTGTGGAAGCAAATAAACAAATCAAAACGAAAGAAAACCACTATGGTTCTCAAGAGAGGTGGCTGTGAAAGTCAGGAAGAAAAAGATAGCATTCCGGAAGTATAAGGAAACACAGAGGAGCAGGACAGAGAGCTTACCAGTTAAGGCAGAAAGAAGCAGGGAGGGAAGTCAGAATAGCAAAGGCCCAAACTGAGGAAAAGATAGCCAACTCAGTTAAGAAGGGGGATAAAACCTTTTATAGGTACATCAGCGAGCGTAGAAAGACAAAGGGAGGGATAGTGAGGCTGAATAGAATGAACGGTGGGTGGGCAGAGGGAGACAGTGAAAAATCAGGAATACTGAATGAATATTTCTGCTCAGTATTCACAAAAGAGGAGGGGGAAGTGCCTAATCCAATTAACAGAAGCACTCTTCATAGGGGGTCGATCCCAGTCCTTTCACAGAAGAAAGGGTTCTGCAAGAACTCCTAAAACTGAAAGTGGACAAAGCAATGGGTCCTGATGGAATTCACCCCAGAATTCTAAAAGAATTAAGGAAGGAACCAGTGAAACCACTGGCTACTCTTTTTAATAAATCATGGGAGGCTGGTGTGGTACCCGAGGACTGGAGGAAGGCGGATGTGATTCCCCTTCACAAAAGTGGGACCAAGACAGAGGCAGGAAACTACAGACCTGTCAGTCTGACCTCTGTGGTAGGAAAGTGATGGAGTCACTTCTGAAGGAAAGAATAGTTGAGTACCTAGAGGTCAGTGGAGCACAGGATCCAAGGCAGCATGGGTTCACAGCGGGAAGGTCATGTCAGACTTAATCTAATAGATTTCTTTGACTGGGTGACCAAAGTAGTAGACCAGGAGGGCTGTGGACATAGCCTACCTAGACTTTTGTAAGGCATTTGACACAGTCCCACACAAAAGATTATTAGTCAAATTAACCAGCCTGGGAGTGGGTCCCAGGTGGTAGCCTGGTAAAACATTGGCTGGACAACAGGACACAGAAGGTAATTGTAAATGGAGTCCACTTGAAGAAAGGGCTGTTACTAGTGGGGTACCGCAGGGTTCAGTATTGGGTCCAGTCCTTTTAATGTCTTCACTGTGACATTGCAGAGGGACTGAAGGAAAAGTATGCCTTTGCAGATGACACAAAGATCTGCAACAGGGTTGATACACAAGGAGGCATGGAAAGGATGAAAAGGGACTTGGCAAGGTTGGAGGAATGGTCAGGACGATGGCAGCTAGGATTCAATGCAAAAGTGCAAATAATGCACCTGGGAAACAAGAACCCAGGGAAGAATACACAATGGGTGGGAGGTAGTAACAACAAAACAGGAAAGGGACCTGGGGGTAATCATATCAGATGACCTTAAGGTTAGCAAGCAATGTGAGAAGGCAGTATGGAGGGCTGGGGTATACTGGATGTGTAGGGAGAGGCATCACCAGTAGAAAACAGGAAGTTGTTATCCTCTGTACAGACAGTTGGTGAGACCCCATCTGGAATACTGTGTCCAGTTCTGGAGACCCAATCTCGTAAGGACATAGACAGGACAGAGGCAGTCCAGAGGAGGGCAACTAAAATGGTGCAGGGTCTGCAAGAGAAGCCGAGATGAGGAGAGACTAAAGGAGCTTAATATGTATACCCTGAGGAAAGAAGGAGAGGGGGGACATGATAGAAACTTTCAAGCACTCAAGGGAATCAACAAAGTCCAAGAGGGTAGCATCTTTCAGAAAAGAGACTTGCAAGAACAAGGGGACACAATTTAAAGATAGAAGGAGGCGGTTCATGGGCAATGTGAGGAAGTATTATTTCTCACAGAGAGGGTAGTGGATGCATGGAACAGCCTTCCTGAGGAAGTTGTGGGTCTAAAACTGTGGGAGAATTCAAGAATGCATGGGACAGACATAAGGCAATTCTTGTGGGGGGCAGGAAGATATAGGCTGTTGGTTAACTAGGATCTGCGGCCTATCCTGTAGGTAGGGAAATGGGCAGACTAGATGGGCCTAGCGGTCCTTATCTGCCGTCAAAGTCTATGTTTCTATGTTTCTCAAACCCTTTTTATGGGAAAGGGCCTATGATGGTTCTGATTAATTGTTGTATTTGTTTTAATAGTTTTTATATTACTGTTTGGATATTTTGTTTGTTTTACATTCTATTGGAATGCACCTTGGTACTCGAAAGGCACAATACAAATAAAAAATATTATTACTATAATTATCAGTGTGGTCCGATGGGCCCGCTGGCATATGCATTCTCTCCAATGGGAACAGGCCAGCCAGTGGTCTCAGTACTCGGGTCATCTGGACCAGCTGATCTCTGTGACACAGAGGATGTGGAACGGCCTCCAGTAGTGGCTTGTCCCATCTCACCTGCAGGAAGGGATCCTATTTGTTCGCTCTGAGCCGACGGTCATCCTGATGACCGACGCCTCTCTGATAGGTTTGGGATGCCCATCTGGAGGAGCACAGAGCACATGGACTCTGGTCCCCTCAGGAGTCCCGATGCCACATCCACCTGCTGGAGCTCTGAGCAGTCCGGATGGCACTGACCGCCTTTGCTCAGTTTGTTTGGGGTCAAGTGGTCCAAGTCCAGATGGACAACACCACGACCATGTACTATCTCAACAGACAGGGCGAGATGTGCTCCTTGCCCCTGTGCAAGGAAGCTCTTTGCATTTGGTCCCTCGTGGTCAGCCTGGAGGTGGATCTCCTAGCCATTCATGTGTCAGGAGCATCAAATAGTCTGGCCGATGCCCTCAGCTGGATAGGCGATGCATCTCATGAGTGGTCTCTCCTGTCGGAGGTAGTGCAGGATTTGTTCTCCCACTTGGGCACCCCTCAAGGTGGACCTGTTTGCCTCAAGGGAGAACGCCAAGCTGAGGCCATTCCGCACCCATCCCCTCAGCAGGGTTCACTGCAAGGGGATGCATTCTTGAGGCCGTGGACCCCAGACCTCTTCTACGCCATCCCTCCTCTGCCCTTGATCCACAAGGTGCTCCTCAAGATCAGGAGGGACAAGGCACAGGTGATCCTGGTAGCCCCGGACTGGACTTGCCTGTTCTGGTATCCAGATCTCCTCAGCCTCAGCTCCAGGCTCCTGAGGTGGCTTCCAGCCTACCAGAACCTGCTCTCCTTCAATCAGGGGAGAGTTCTCCACCTGGACCTTCAATCCCTGCACCTGATGGCCTGGTTTCTGAGCGGCTAGAGTTCCAGGCCTTGGGTCTTTCCGACGAGGTCCTCAACGTTGTTGAGGCATCCCGCAAGGAGTCGACCAGGAAATGCTATGCCTTCCAATGGAAGAGATTCTCTGTTTGGTGTCAGGGCAAGGGGTTGGTCCCCTCGTCCTGTCCGCTGGCTAGCATTTTGGAGTACCTGTGGTCCCTCTCCCAGCAGGGGCTTCGGTCGACGACCCTCAAGGTGCACCTGGCAGCCATCTCTGCTTACTGGGCGCAGGCTAGGAAGCAGTCAGTGGCACAGGAGAAGGTGGTCTGGTGCTTTTTCAAGGGTCTAGACCACATATCCCCTCTGGTGTGTGAACCACCACCTCTGTGGGATTTACTGCTGGTATTGGCTAAGATCATGGGCAAGCCATTTGAACCGATGCACAAGTGTGACATCTCTCACCTGTCATGGAAGACTACCTTTCTGCTTGCTATCACATCAGCCACAAGGACTGGGGAGCTCCAGGCACTTTCTATTGAAGCTCCCTACCTGGTCTTCCACAGGGACAAGGTTGTCCTGCGCCCCCACCCAAAATTTCTTCCGAAGGTGGTCGGAGTTTCAATTTGAATCCGTGTTGACTCTTCCGTGTTCTACCCAATCACACTTCGGAGGCCGAGTACAGGCTCCATATCTTGGACCTGAGACGAGCGCTCACCTACTATAAAGAGCATATGGCGTAAGTTTGGGGAGAGGTTCGCCAGCTGTTTGTAACCATGCTGAAGCCGCACCTGGCATACTTGCAGCCAAGCAGACGATTGGCAGGTGGATCACTTCCTGCATTGATCTCTGCTATAGGTTGGCAGGTAGGGAGCCTCCAGTAGGGCTTAGGGCTTATTCCACCAGTCATACCGTTGCATCGGTGGCTGCTTCTAGGGACATCCCTATCCAGGAAATCTGCTGGGCTGCTACCTGGAAGTCAGCACACACCTTCATTTCCCTTTACCAGATTGACCTTGAATCATGCCGGGATGCTGGTTTTGGGGACTCAGTTCTTCAGTCCCTGTTCCCCAAGTAGGGGGTGTGCGCTTTGCCTCACTCCTCCCGGAGAACTGCTAGGAGTCTGCCAGATAGTGTGGATTGAACAACATATCCACGTCCCTAGAAAAGTGGGTTACTCACCTGTAACAGTAGTTCTAGGAGTGGTATATGTTGTTCATCCACAAGGAGTCACCCGACCTCCACGACTTTGACGCACAACCTGGCTTCCAGCGGGCTAGATCTGGCATCATGGGGTGGAGCTGAGGGTCACACCACCCGAGTGGGTGGGAGGAGCCAGCCTGAAGACCTTCCGGCACATCTTAAAGCAGCAAAATACCTGCCAGATAGTGTGGATTGAACAACATATCCACGTCCCTAGAACGCAGAATTCTGTGAACATCTTAAGTGTGCAGAAGTGCCTCCCCCACCCCAGTTAGAATGCTTGGGGTAGTAGACTGGCAGCTGAATTAACTGGTTCAATGTAAATTCAGAAACTAACTTTGGTAAAAACCGAGAGTTGGTAAGCAGAGCCACCCTGTCCCTGTGAAAAATCAAATAAGGCTCCTTACACATCAGGGCCTGAAGCTTGTAAATCCTCTGAGCAGAAGTGACAGCTAATCGCTCACAGGGCTGTGAGGTCTTTGGGCATGAAGGTGAAAACTAGCTTAAAAATGGGTTTGTTACACTTAAGGACCTGGCCTCACTCTATAGTAGTCCATCTTTGGGGTGCTGTCAAACCGCTCAGACCATATATCACATACCACTATCCTCTGTGATTCCTTAAGTGATCATTCACGTGTCCAATTCCAATGGTAAAACTATTTCTCTAAACCCCCTCCCAGAACAATAACAAACAGGGTGCTTAAACAAGGGCACCTAGAACTAATGAAAGCTGACCTGCGCCTGCAGGACTGGTTCCCATTCCTTACCTCCTGCAATGTGAATACCGTGCTGGAGCAATTCATTCTTCTTTTTAACAACGTGTGTGATAGGCATGCACCATTTAAAAAACATAAATTCAAAGGTTACTGCAACCTGTGGTTCACTTTGGAACTGCTAGAACAGATGAAATCATGGGACCATCTATGGCATAAAGCCCGTGCCTCGGGTAAGCAGGAGGATATCCAATCCTATAAAAAAGCCTATAATGACTGCACTACGGCCATATGTTTGGCGAAAAATCAGCGCTATAAGGATGCTCACTCCCACACATGGAAAGATGGCCGAAAATACTGGTCAAATCTAAAACAGCTTACTGGGACTGACCTCAAATCTGCCCCACCATACTAAACATTGATGGTGCTCCCCCACACAGGACCGAAGAACCACTGCAAACGCTTTTAACAATGCGCTCTCTAACCAGAGTAATGTCCTTTCCCCTGATTTTTTCCACTAAAATCCTTTCCATTTCAGAGCCTTGTCAGCTGGTGAAGCCAAGAAATATCTCCTGAAGGTCTTAGGAAAGTCCAGGTTTAGTGGTGACTCCTTAGACCTTAAATTTGTTACACTAATATTGGATGAAACACTAGCCCCACTTACTCACATTAATAATACCTCATTAAGGTATGCACAGTTCCCTGAAAAATGGAGAGCTGCTCCAATAACACCAGTCTTTAAGAGTGGTGATTGAACCTCTTCCGGTAACTACAGACCCATCTCAATCCTCCTGCCACTTTCCAAAGCTCTTGAAAGAATAGTGGCTTACCAGTTAGGAGAGTACTTGGAAAAATATCAACTACAGTGCCCGCAGCAACACGGGTTTCAAAAGGACATAGCACCACAACTGCCCTCCTAGAGTTCACAGGTTATATTCACAACTCCTTGGACCAAGGTTCCTTAGTGGGTGCTGCTTTCATTGACTTAATGAAAGCGTTCAACACAGTTAATCATGCCCTTCTAATTGAACAGATAGCAGATTTAGGCCTCTCCTCCGATACTGTTGCGTGGTTTAAAAGTTACCTTCATACCCGGTCCCAACAAGTCAAGACTGAAAATGTATTATCGGTCTAATATCTGCCTAATTAGGGACCCGGTTTCAAAGAAACTTGTTTCGTTCCCTTCTGAAATAGAACAGGTCTTTTGTAAATATTATAGCTGCCTCTATGGCTCTGAGCAAGCAGTTACCCCTCAGGCAATTGAAGCCTTTTTGGGGACACTCAAGTTACCAGAGATATCCCAAACCCACCAACAACTCCTGGAAAGCCCAATTACCAAGGCAGAATTAGAACAGTCACTTGCAGCTCTAAAGGCTAACAAAAGTCCAGGCCCTGACGGTTATACTGGAGATTTTTACAGGCCTTTGGAGCAGAATTGCTACCTACCCTGCTAGAAGCCTGTACGGCCATACAATTGGGGGATCCCACTCCCGATTCCTGGAGATATGCATACATATCTAGCATTTTGAAGCCAGGTAAAGATATGACATCCTGCTCCTCCTACAGACCCATTTCGGTCCTCAACATTGATTATAAGATTTTCACATCAATATTAGCCAAAAGATTTCAAACTTTTTTACCCGAAATAACAGACCTGGACCAAACTGGCTTTGTTCCAGGTCGCCAGTCCCAAGACAATATTAAAAGAACTCTACATCTGCTGCAGAAGGTGAGATCCTCTGGAACCAGTTTTCTTCTGCTTTCTCTTGACGCCAAGAAGGCGTTTGATCGAGTCGAGTGGCCTTATCTGTGGGAGGTGCTCAGGAGGGTGGGAATCCCTCAGACAGTTGTTAATATATTGATAGCTATGTACTCCCATCCCAGGCATACATTCGCACTCAATGGTTCCTTTTCCTACCCTATCTCCCTCTCAAGAGGCACTAGACAGGTGTGCCCCTCTCCCCTTTACTATTCGCATTATATCTCGAACCACTAGCACAGACTCTGAGACAGAGAACCCAAGTCACTGGGATAAGAGATCTGTATGGGGAGCATAAATTGGCCTTTATGCAGATGACCTCCTAGTGTACCTTACAGATTCCTGAGTCCCCTCCTCACCTCTGGATATCCTGAAAAGGTTCTGAGCGGTCTCTGGGTATAGAATTAATGAAACCAAACTGAAGTTTTGACATGCAATTTTGTTCCTCATGACAACCTGAGGCAAGCATTTAACTTTAAGTGGCACTTGGACAATATTGAATACCTTGGGGTTAGCTTGCCCTCCGGCAGTGACCTGTTCATGTTGAACTATACCCTTTCTTACTTAAGACCTCCTCCGACCTTGAGAGATGGCGGGTCTTTCACTATCACTCAGTCAACGTGATAGAATCAATCAGAATGGTAACCCTTCCTCGCTTTTTTATACCTAGCCCAAACCTTGCCAATACCAACCCGACACCTTTTAGGTCTCTCATAAAAAGAATCTCGCATTTATTTGGGCAAATCATAAACCTCGAATTAAATTGGCAACTCTACAACTTCCTAGGCAGGCAGGGGCCTGTCTCTTCCAAATTTTAAAGAATATTATCAGGCCTGTCAACTTAGAATCCTTTCTACTGGCTAGACAAATCCTACATTTCTCGATGGAAGGAGGTGGAATTACAGGAGATGGGGCCCAATGATTTATTTGACATCTTACTATCTTTCCCTCCCAAGGTCAAGATAGAAACTATATCTAACCCTTATACTCAGTCAACACTTAAATGTTGGCAAAAGACCCTGACAGCTAATACCTTTAAACCTTGGAGACCTGACCTATTCTCTCTCCCATACCTTGATGCTTTTCTCCCTGGCAAGATGGATGGGGGATTCCTTAGGTGGCTTAAGAAGGGCCTACACCTGATATACCATTTCTCTCCTGGAGGCAGGATCCTGTCCTTCACAGAGATAACCCAGAGTTATAGCATTGCTCCTAATGATAGGTTCAGATATTTCCAGATCAGGAATTTTATAAATACACTTGGGAAATTACCCTGGGAGGATACTCCTCCCCCTAGCTTACTGTTTCATCTGATCACCGCAGTCGAGGGGAAGGCGATTCCTCCTCACCTAATATCTACTTTATATAAGGCCCTCTCTATGACCCAAACCCATTCTCTGGATGCAGTGAGGTTAGCTTGGGAAAGGGACCTGGCAATAAAACTGCCCACCTCTGATTGGGATAGGTATTTAAGGAATATGTATAAGGGGGTGGGTTCGGGGATCTGGAAGGATTTTGCATGAAAACTTGGAGTTAGATTCTTTTTGGCTCCTGTACGAATCCAGAAATACTTAAAGCAATCTAAAGCTGACTGTTGGAGACAATGCGGTTGTTCATCTGCCAACTTGAGTCACATCTTCTGGTCTTGCCCCATCCTCCAGCCTTTAATCCTACACCTGTCAGGAGCTCTCCAGCAGATGGTATCTCCAAATCTACACTTAAACGCCCAAGTCTTTTTATTTGGTCTCCTCCCCCCAGAAATATCTGACACTTACACAAAAAAAATTCTAAATTTGTCCCTTTTAGCAGCAAAAAAAGCAATCACAAAAAAATGGTCCTCCTCACAGCCTCCCTCCTTGGACCTTTGGCATCATTTGATGATAGACTTATATAAGATGGAGAGACTTACGGCCCTGGTTAACAAAACGCAACAAATATTTGAAATCCTGTGGAGGAAATGGGTTTTATATATTGTGCCTCTGAGACCAGATTTTGTACCTTAGCTTGTGCTATGAGAGCCGGTAGCTCCTACTAGCTTTCCCTTCTCCGCACTGTTTTTTTTTTTTTATATATAGACTGATGAGTTATGATCTATTGATGACTTATAGCCTTCATTTTAAATAAGGAAATAGCTATTATTACCTTGACGTATGTGCATTCCTGTTATCCCTTCTCCCTTACTTCCCTTACATAATCCTCCCCTCCTTTCTTGTTGTAAATATCTTGCTCCCATTTTTTGTATTCCTTTTAAGGAAAAAACACAATAAAGATTGAAAGTAAAAAAAAAAAAAAAAAAAAGAAAGAACATGTATTATCGGAAAGCGGACCAATTTGTTCTGGAGTTCCTCAAGGATCAATATTGGGGCCACTGCTGTTCAGCACTTTCCTCAACCAACTCCCCTTCTCCTGCTAGGGATGTATACTACTTTATGCAGATGACACAGTCATGTTTACCAGTGATCCTGACCCGAGACAACTGGAATATAATTTACAGAGATATTTCATGGATGTTGAGAAGTGGTTCAGAGAGCATAAACTCATTATGAATTAGAAGAAAACTAAAAAAATAATGTTTACCAGCACCAGAAGCAGGCATAAATCCTACCCCTCTCGGTCACAAATGCGGAGGGCACTCCTCAGGAACTAGTACAGCATTTTAAATACCTTGGGGTAACAATGGAAAGCACCCTGTCCTTCACCCAACACACTGGCAACACTGCCAAGGCTGTCAACATGTGTATTGGTCTGCTTTACAGACATAAGAATAGCTTTACCACACAGGTCTTTAGCCTTCCTATCCTAAGCTCCGTGGTCTCACTTGTAGACTATGGCCTAATTATCTATGGCTCTGCAACTGATAATGCACTTCACCATCTCAAAGTGGCATTAAACAAAGCTTGCCAGCTTGTAACAGGAGCTGCATGGCTTACACACACGTGCGACCTGTACGCTCAGGCAAATTGGCTCCAGTTGGCAGGTAGGCTGAAGTACCAATCCTGTATTATGGCTAAAACAGTTAGTCTTGGACTGGTACCTTCTGGAGTTCAGAAACTTCTCAGACACCCGATATGTATCTAATTGCTGCACCAGAAGCTCTGCTACTTTGATTTTTAACATTCCACGCACCTGCACTGCATTAGGACAAAGGTCCTTCGCGCACCGAGCCCCAAACTGGCTCAATACTCTTCCCCCAGACATCACAGCTATGGGCACCATAGGCCCTTTCAAACATATGCTTAGAAACCATCTAATAGCTAATTCCAGCTGTGATTGCTTTCCATAGCTCAACTCTGGCTATTAATGTTTGGACCCAACTTTCCTCACCCTCGTCTTCCCCCACCTGTTTCCATCCCCATCTCTCCCCTTCCCTCCTCCCCTTTATTTTTTTATATATTTTTTGACTACCTCACCCCTTTCCCTCTCCACCCCTCCGACCTTACAACCTTGCTGCCCTCAGCTACCTTGTCTGAAGTAACCTTTCTTTTCACTTCCTCCACCTGATGGTGCCTTCTGGGCCGATGCTTATTCAGTAAATCATACCACTAGTCCTGGGTTGATGGTCTCTGCCACGAGGTATACCTGGTATATGCTGTACAATGTTGACACTTTTCTATGATACTTTTATGCCTAAGTTAAAACCTGTTGAATTTTTTTTGTTACTACTGAGTCCCTGTAACTTTTTGTTTCCCTGTATTGTCTCAATCCTGACGTGGAACCTATGTAATGAGCTTGTTCTCAAAGGTGTTAATTCAAGATCAAATAAATAAAATTTACCACCTTTTAAAATTCTAGCCATTACCGAATGAAATGTGAAACTTCAAGTCCCATTCCTCCACAAGAACACTGCCAAGCTGCCATTTTCCGCACACCTAAACATCCAGACCCACAACAAACAACCCCATTTCCTTAACCGATGAGCAGCAGAGTAGTAGTGCTCGGAGACAGAAGGTAGTTTGAGGAGACAAAAGCCAGAAGGTGTCCAGTCTGTAAGCTGTGAAGTAAAGATATTAGGTACTTAACAGGGATTGACACAGTGGGGGAATTCATTTGCATGCTCTGTATCCTCCCATACTAGAGATGGACACAAATCTTGGCATACTTGTGTGATTTGTTTACCTCTTGTGTATCCTTGCTGTTTATTATACAGGTATAAAAGCGTTGCATGTTAGGAAAGAGTTAGTGTTTGTGTCACAAGTAGTGGTTTGACAGCTTAAATGTAGCCTAGAGGTTAGAGTAACGAGCTGTGAATGAGCTTGGTAAATCCATCAGATCTGGCTTTGGTTCCCACAACCTCCAACTGTGTACTATGTGACCCTGAGCAAGTCAATTAACCTTCCCCTTGCTCCCGAGTCACCTCTGCAAGCAGGCCTTGTATCTAGTAGACCGTACCTGGTTAGTGGTTACTAAAACAATAGAATAAAAAAATTACAAAAATATTGCTGTCTTAGCCGCTAGGACTGCAAAATTTGGTGTGCACAGTTTTTGTCCTAGGGGCTTGTCAAGTTTGCCAAGGATTGGAGCATTACGATATTCTGCTTCAGTAGTTCCAAATCACGCAAAAAAATACAACTAGTTTTGCCAGTCCCAGGATATGGGACTATACTATATACTCACGCAACTAAACAGTTACTCGAAATGTTAAATGTCATATACAACTGACTGGAGAGATTTACAAAGAAAGGTAGACATTTTCAGGAGCAAAATACCACTGGTCCATACTTACATGGAAACATAGACATTGTCAGGAGAAAAACATTATTGGTCCATCCAGTTTGCCATGTTTTACCTTATCTTACCCCTTGGTCTACTGTATAGACAGGGTTTTCATCTCGCCTCCCCTCCTCCCACTGCTCCCTGCCTTATAGCTACCCCGCTGTGTAACTATCAAACTCCTTTCTCTGTCCCAGCCATTTCTGAACCCCGTTTGTCTTTTTTGCACCCACCACCTCAGCTGGTAGGCCATTCCATGGCTCGACCACTTTTTTCCATGAAGTAAAAATTACATCCCTCCCAAATCTCCCTGTCATAAGCTTCCTTAGTCCGGAATCATTTTACGTACCCTAGGCTGTACCATAACTATGCACCGACGTAGGTTTTTTGCAATTAATATTTATTATTGCATGTTTTATTGTCATTTTAACTGCACCTAACTGTGGCTGTAACTTTGTATATATGACTGCTAGTTTTTAGTTTTTGTCCTTTTTTCTCTGCACACTGCTCCAGAAGTAGAACGGCCAACGTACTTACTTGTAACTGCAGTTTTACCGCTAGCATTCCTCTCACAGTCACACTGGTGCAGTTCCACGGAGCATGCTTGGAGTCCTCTGAATGCCCACTGGCTACAACTTTAGCTCTTCCACTTTTGTCTTGCAGACTTACCCATCCATACTCCAGCTCTTTAATCAAATCACAGGAAAACTGAGAGACTGCCCAGCTGGGACAAAGTATAAGAACTAGCAGCCCGAAGAGAGCGAGTGAGCTGTGTGAATGCTGACAGAACACCAGTAGTAAAACAACACTTTCAAGTAAGCAACCTAGTCTTATAACTCACGGATTCATTTCCCGGAATCACACCAGTGTAGACTACTTGCTGCGCCCAAGATGAAGGGTGTGAAGCCCTCACCTTAGCTGAAGTGGGACTTGAAGACCCAAAAGCAGCATCCCTGCAAGTCTGGACTGTAATGAACTGAGAGAAAGTGTGTGCAGATAACCAAGTTGCTGCCCTGAAAATCTCACTGATTGGGCTGCAGCTGGCAGTGGTAGAATGGGCATAGGAGGCATACATGTGCTCAGACACCTGCAAGCCGAATACTTCAGGCCAGAGTGCAACAGTGCAAAATGCATGACACACTCCACTGAGAGCTAGTCTGCTTTGAGACAGGATGACCACAGAAGAACTCAGCAAGGGCCACAAACTGCTGTTTAGTGGTGCCACAGAATTCTTCTGTCCTCTGATGTTAGAAAAAGGGCATGCCTGATATGCAAGCTATGCAGCTGTTCAGAGCAGAGGCTGTCATGAGGTTGGGGAAAAAAACACCACGTCAAAGGACTGATTCATTTGGAACTCTAACAACACTAAGCAGAAAACTTGTGCTTGATGCACTGCACACTCCTGCCCATGTGGAAAACTGAATACACAGCAGTGATTAAGCTGAAAGTAAAAACCCTACAGCAATTTAGCCAATGAACTCCTGTACACTCAAAGCAGATGTAGGACCCTCACACTGTGTGGGGCTCCACTTGCAGCAGTAGATGAGGAAAAGGACCCATGGTGACAGACAAGGAGCTAAAGCATGATAAGCAATGTGTGGCTGTCATTGAGAGGTCTGTCAAAATGCAGGGATGCAGCAAAAGGGTGGAGTGACCGTCACAGCAGGGGAATTAATGCTGCCACTTTGCAAGACCATGGTCAGGAGCCACATGAAATACTATGTGCAGTTCTGAGTTCCTGAAGTACTATATGCAGTTCTCAGTTCCTGAATACAAAGACGACACTGAAGCGGCCAAATGGGTGCAATGTAGTGTCAATAAAATGATCAGCAATAAGGGGACAATAGCTATGTGATGCTGGTGGCATTTAACATGTTCACCTTTGATAAGAGGGGCCATAATCTGTCTTCTACATACTCAAGGGTATTATGAAGATCAAACAGAGATGTCTGATCTGGTGTTCTCCGGCAGGCTCTCAGGACATACCCTGAAGGTGAAAGATGGTAAATTCCAGGACAATGCAAGGAGGCACTTCTCCCAGAGTGTGGTGCACCTACAGAACAGCTTACTTACCATTAAGTGGATATAAAAACAGTACAGGCCTTCAAGGTAATCCTGGATGAATTTCTGCATATTAAGGAAATCTTAAGGTATGCTGGGCAGTACAGTGGGAAGGGTATCCTCATAAATTAGCATACTTATTTGTCCCTGCTTACGAAGTGGGTTTATTTATTTATTTACGAGATTTACCAGGAAGGCATACTGAGCAACATGCTCGATTCCAGTTGTGACCTGGGGGCCGAGGCCCGGTGCATTACATTGAAAATAGTGCATTACAATAGCAATTATGAATACAGTAAAAGTGTATGCCTGGAGCCTTAGGTCCGGGAGTTTACATACAGGAGATAGCTGTGTGGTACAATACAAAAATCATGAACGAAACTTTATAACTACAATTCAGAATGAGAGATTGATTACATTAGCTTAGACAGGAGCAGCTGGAGGAGAAATGTGCCTTGAGTAGTCGGGATCACTGATAGGGATTTTGTGCGTGTCTTATGAGGATAGGTAGGGCGTTCCAGATCTGTGGTATTCTGTAGCTAAAAGCTGCCTGCCCCTTGGTAATGCGCATATATGTGATGTGGAGTAGTCTTGGGTCCGTGCCTCTTAGGGAGTATGCAGATGGGGGTTGTTGGGAGATGGTAGGCGCCAGGTAGGGAGGGAGGGAGGAGAGAGACCAGTATTTGGCAGTGAACCTGGCACAGTTAAGCGCTGATCATGAAGGGATGGTAGGTTTAGGGAGCTGTATAGAGTGCAGTGGTGTGGGTGGATGCGGGCAGTCAAGGATGAAATGACAGAGCAGGTGGAAAAAGGGTGTCTGGGCTTGCCAGGGCAGGCGCGGGAGGCGATAGTGTATACTATATCAGCCATAATCCAGTACAGGAAGTATCATTTTTGGACTATAGCGTGCCTCGCTTAAATGGGAGGCAGTTTTTGTTATGATATACTGCGCCCAGTTTAGGAAGCAGCCTCTTGTGTAGGGAGTCGATGTGAGAGGCAAAATCAAGGTGCTGGTCAAGCCAGATGCCTAGATATCTGTAACTAGTGCATTGCTCCAGTGTAGTCCCATCCAGGGTTGCGAACGGAGGGCAGGGGGATTGGTGGGAGAGTCGTTTTTGGGAGCCAAACGTAACCGGCACTGTTTTTTTCGGGTTTAGAAATAACTGGTTCGACCTAAACCAGTGCTGGATGGCAGAGAAATCCTCCTGGAGGAGAGATGCCATGCTGCTAGTTGAGGGGCCGGAAGTATACAGGACGGTATCATCCACATACATTTGGATGGAAGAATGGGAGCATGCAGAGGGGAGGTCATTTAGAAAAATGGAGAAAAGTAATGGTCCTAGGACCGATCCTTGGGGGACGCCCGATGTGACTGGAAGGGGGTTTGAGGTGTGAGATGCAATTTTGACAGCTTGCTTCCTGCAGACATGATGGTTCTAGAGCCCCTTTAAATTATGTCAGTAAGGCAAAGGCTGTATCTTAATACTTTCTTTTAAAGTCATTAACAGACACGGCCCACCCTGTCTCCATGAGCTCATGACCTCTGCCACCCCTCCCGCCACCACCTGTCAGTACACTGCATTCCACTAACTAGGAAGGACTGTTGGGTCTTCCTCCCCCAAGAATAAAATCAGCTGGGGACAAGGCATTTTCAGTCAGAGCCCCAGTCCCATGAATGTACTTCCAACAACCTTTCACCAGGCAAGTTCCCTTAGTCTTACTGAATATTATGTCTGGAGATGGCCATTTGCACAAGCCTTCCCAGACTGGTCTTGGTAGCCCCCCTTTCCTACCTTCTGAGGTTCTGTGTAATCATCTCATCTGGCTGACAACTATATTATTATGTTGTTTTTGAACTTTACATATTTGAGATTGTTTATGTTCAATATATTGTATTTTCTACATTTTAAGCCTTTTAGAAAGTTGTTCTATAAATAAAGCATATTCATATCTACCTACCAAATATCTTAAGTAAAACAGAAGACTACCTTTAAAAGGTCAGATTGAGGGGCAGCCCAGTGGCAAAGAGGGCAGAGGTGCCGTGGATGCCCTACCTTTTCCCACGCCGGCGACCCAGGTTCAGGAACAGACTCGGGTCACCAGGGATCAGCCAAGGTAGGAGAGGATTGCCTGTCTGATGGGACTGCTCTCCTCTTCTGGGGAGGGTGGCTGTGGACTCTGTCGTGAGACTGCCACAAGGTGGAGGCCTGGTGGAACAACAGCCAAGAGTGACAAACAAGGGTGGGCATCGAGGGACTTCTGCAGAGTGTGCTTGCCTCCACACGCACACTCCAATGTGTGCGCCCCAGCGTTGGGGAGGGGAAGGAAAAACAGAACATGGGAGGACAGGATAAATGAAGCCCTGCCTGTCTCCCTATAGCCTGTTCCATCAAGCCGCAGACTGGAACCTCTGGCTTTGTCTGTCTGGAAGGGGGACAGCCCTCCCCTGTAGCTGTGTCATGTGGGGAAATCTGCAGGTGTCTGTTACTGGGAACAAACCAGCAGTGGTGTTGAAGCCAGCTGCAGCAGACAAGGAGAGTGCTGTAGAGCTGCCTGTCCAACTGGAGGAAGAAAAAGACTTCTATGGCAAAAACAGATCACGTTGAAAGCTTCAACGACTGTTTTTTAGCAGCTTTTGGGCAAGCAGTCTGCAAAAATGATTGTTTTATGATGTTCTTATATACAGTACTTGTTGCTTCTAAGTGTTAAAAAAAAAAAAAAACCCTCATAAGCAGGAAGCAAGACTGCACATGCAAGCATGACGGGGTCAATGATGAGGCACACGTCTCCACTGCAGTTATTTCCACAGTGGAGACTACATTCTACAAACACTATTCTGAAAAAACACTCAGTATATTTTAGTTCAGAAAACAAAAGCAGTTACTACTTTCAATCTTGCAGAAGTAACTAATCACAGGGTCTTTTTTTTTTTTAACAAAGATGCAATAAATCCAGAAATGGACAATAGATCAATAAACTTATCAATTGTTTAGAGTTGTGGTTATGGTTAACATAGCTAAAACTTGGACATATTACAGTTTAATGATTTTAACGTAATGGTTATAAGACTAGAAAACAGTTGCACTTTAACTTACTGTAATAGGTCTAGCACAGAAAATGATCTTACGAACAGTCTGATATACACTATTTCTTCAGCTTTAGGGTTATAAGTCCAAGGGGATTCTCCACCAGGCAAATGCCTTTATTTGTATTTGTTATATAGAATTGTAGAATCATAGAAACTTGGCAGCAGAAAAGGACCCACCAGCCCATCTAGTCTGTCCCTTACCCCCAATTACTCGTCCCTCCCTTCCCCTCTCTAATATAATGTGATATATGACCAGACACAGTAACATTTTTATGTACAAAAAAAGATGCAATAAATTCAACTCCACAATGCCAAACTGGACTGATGTGGTAACTTTTTAAACAATTAACTATGGAATGGCACAGTTTCACCCTAACATGATGCAACAAAGACTTTTTCTTTGCTATAAGCTCCCTTTACTCAAGAGTGATTTGGCTCATCTTCATTACTGAAGCAATCTTTCCTAACCTTGCTCTAACCAATTATGCTATTTCTTTGAATATCAATGCTGAACTTCACAAAAATGCTTTATAACACCACAGATCTAATACCGAGCAAAACTGTCCCATCGTAGACACACACACTGCGCCCCCCCCAAAAAAAAAACAGTATTTGCAAATTAGCTTTGACTATTTCTGTAGGATATCAAGCAAATATAACACTGAATGTCTTATACATCTTTGCTGATATGTCAAATTCAGCGCAGCTGCAAAAGTAGCATCTGGCTTTCCCAAACTTTCTTACACTGGGGACCACCCTGATTCAAATGGCAGTTTAGCCACTGGCTCACTGTGCAACCTTGTACATGTCTACTGAGCAGCCAGTCCTTCTACTGAAATCCTGCTGGCTGCAAAACCAAGTAGAACCATTTACTTCACAAACACACGTGCAGCTGGCAACTAGAGATGGTCAACATGCGAGATAACAGCCTGCCTCCTGTTTTTACAGGCCCCTTTGGATATTTAGTATATGACAAATGCACAGTATGGATGGACGAATCCAGTTTTCCCCCATATGCATCATTCTCAGGAGGCGTAATCCAAGCTTGAAACTTGTTTTTGTTTGGCAATCTGAAAAGAAAAAAGAAAAAAACAAAACTGCTACACAAACTGTACCTGCCAAAACTGGAACTGGTGACTGGCCTAGTGGCACTGCAGCTGCCTGATGTGCTGCCACCAGGGAGACCATGACTCGATGATCCTGCAATCCCACTCTGGGGCTAGGTGCAGCACAGAAGGGAGCTGGAATTTATTTTTCAATGACAATGTTTAGTGAGAGTTTTACAGCTTTAGACACCAACCAAGAAGGCAGACGTACACACTACAGGGTAAAGGGTTGTGTAATAATAGGAGTTTAACTAACAAAACAGCAGAACATTAACACAAAAGCCGTCCGACCCCGCTGGCACAGCCGTAGGGCTACCACTCATGAAACCGGTGACTGAGGTGCAGGAAAAAACGTAAAAGTTAACTTGTCACTTGTGAAAATGGGCTTTTAGCTCATCTTACTAACAAGAATAAAAAATTTAAAATGAAATGAAAACAGCCCAAGTCAGGCCCTCTGAAGAAGATTATGGTCAAAGTGTGGAAGCTTGCTTTGGTAAGACAGAAGGTCCCTGTTTTGAAGTCCATGCCTCTTTACTCAATAAATATTTTTGCAGGAACTGCTGTTTAATTGAGTTTATTTGTACATAGGCTCATTTCCTACCTCAAGTGCTAACCCTTTCCTGCATCCATTTGTGTCCGTCTAGAGCTTTGCACCAGGTCATGTCTGCTACCCAGTACATTGTTCCTTGCTTTCCAGAGTCATTGGGTGCCTGCTGGGGGTGTTAAGAATCCCAGAGGATGCTTTCCTCATTCAGGGAG
Source organism: Neoceratodus forsteri (assembly GCA_016271365.2). NCBI lineage: Eukaryota > Metazoa > Chordata > Ceratodontiformes > Ceratodontidae > Neoceratodus > Neoceratodus forsteri. The sequence continues at coordinate 640,161,747 of CM028131.1, forward strand.
GGTAGAAAGAGTCATCCACCAGCACTGTTACTTAGGGACAACAGATTTGAATCCGACTAACTCTAAAAACATTAATACTGTCCATACTATCAGACGGTGCAGATCTACATAAAAAAAATTCAGAACTTCTTCAGAGGATTACCTGTGGTTTGGTGCTGTGTAATGCTTGTGGAGGTGTGGGAGCATCGCAAGGTGGCCATCAAGGTGAGACGCTTGAAATTGAATTTTTGCACACAAAATGTAACAGAAATATAATGAACATTATTGGCATTTATGCATTTGTTAGTAGTGATAGTAATGGCAGCAGGACAAATGCAGCCATGTACTATGAAATGTAAATAAAAACAAAAAAAAACTGACAGTGTCCCTTTAAAACATGAGGCCACTTGACACTGGCATGTTTTTCCAGCAGGAAGTGTGACACATGGTGAGAAACTAAGCATCTGTGAAACTGCAGCTAACAGAGAAAGAATCCAGTCAATGATCTTTTGTATTTTATGAAAAAGTTTCACGTGCTGTAATCACCTATTGTATAACTTCTTGTGGAAGAAAGGTTTGGCTGCAAAAGGAGATGTAAAAGAGGTCTGTAGCATCTCTAGGAACTTAGACACAGATGAAAATATTTTCCATAGAAACACAGAATTTGTTGGCAGATAAGACCACTTGGCCCACCAAGTGTGCCTGTTTATTCCCTAACTACATTATCACTGCAAGCCCTACTTGACCTCCGGTTACTCCCCCGCTTTCCTACCAAGATTTTTTTGTGCTTGTTCTAGGCATACTTCAAGCCCACTACTGTTTTCAGCCCTACCACCTCTGCTGGAAGACTGTTCCATCTGTCCACCTCTCGTTCAGTAAAGAAGTACAGTAATTCCTCTCATCCCGTCTAAATTTCCCTCCTTCCAGCTTCATTTTCTGCCCCCCCCCCCCCCATGGACCTTCTCTTCCGAAAAATACTTTTGCATCTTACTTACCCCAGTGAGGTATTTCAGGTCTCTCTCATGTCCCCCCAACCCGTCCCTCCTCTCTTCCAGGGTACACATACTGAGATGCTCAGTCTCTCCTTATAGTGCAGCCCCTGCATCATTTTAGTTGGCCTCCTCTGGAGGTCCTCTACCCTGTCTATGTCCCACGTGAGATGTGGTGTCCACAAATGGACACAGTACTCCAGATGGGGTCTCACTAATAACAGATACAGTGGTGACATCACCTCTCTCCTCCTTCTGCTGGTAATACCCCTCCCTATGAACCTCAGCATTCCCCTGGTCCTGCCTTATCGCACTGCCTTGCCACCTTGAGGTCATCTTCCACATCTTCAGAAATGTTCCTCCTACAAACTTTTAATTTATATATTTCAAAACATCTGGCCATAACCAGTCTGGAGATGTAATATTTAGAGATTTGTCACAATACTTGGATATATCTAAGTTAATACAAAACAGGCCAAGTTTCAGCTTTTACAGTGGTAAAGCCCATGTCATAAGTCAGGATTTGACAGCCATGAAGAAACCTTATGAATAATAATCAGGGGGCTGCATTTCTTCACTTTAAGACACAGACAGTAAGGAAGAATTCTCTCTGGGGAACCCTCGCTTCTCTTTTGAGACCCCTTAACTCTTTGGGTGACACCTTGCCTCGTTCAAAGGGGATCAAAAAGAACTCTTTTTCTCTCTCTCTCGCTGTCTGATAACAATTAGACTTTTTTTTCTTCCTCTGTCTGGATGCCTGCATGAAAATACAACACCTGGGAACTTGACACAAAACCAAAAAACAAACAAAAAAAAAACAAAAACACAGAGTTAAAGAACTGAAACATCTGAACCAAATCTATGCAACACCCATGTTTTCATAGGTTTATCAGAGCTTTTTTTAGACTGAAGTCCATTATAGCTTGCTGTCTCATTTAATGTAACCCAGGATATTTTTAGATGCCAAATATGTATCTAAGCGTGTCTTAAAGCTAAGCATACTGTCAGTGGTCACTACTTTTACAGGAAGTTCATTCCATATTTTCACTACTCTAATGGAAAACCAGTGCTTCCTTCTGACAGTATTCAATCTGTCGGAATCAAGTTGTAAGGGGTGTGATCTAGTATTAAGGATGTTATGTTTAAATTCTAGACCCAGTATCTCACTTAACTGAGCGTCCCTTGTTGCTTTGTATACCAAACACATATCACCTCGCATTCTCCTACATTCCAAGAAATACAGCCCTAGAGTGTTTAGTCTGGAATTATAATCCAGCCTTTAGTTTGTACCTCCTTGATCCTACATGTAGCCCTGCGTTGTATCCTCTCTAAAGCAAGAATTTCCGCTTTTTTACCAGGGGACCAGAACTGAACACAGTACTCAACATGTGGTCTAACCAGTGATGTAGAGAGAGGGACAAGCACATCCCTACTCCTACTCTTAATATGCTTATTTACGGAGTATGATATTCTACTTGTTTTATTAATAATCTCATTACATTAAGACCTGAAATCTTCACTAATCATGATACCCAGATCTCTCTATGAACTTTATTTAGAACCTTCCACATAATATATAACTTTCCTGTGAGTTTCTGTTTCCGAAGTGCATTACATTGCACTTAGTATTAAAAATAATTTTTTTCTCATCTGCCCAAGTTTCCAGATCTACCAATGCCTGTTGTAAGACAGCTACATCAGTACTATTGTCCACAGTGAATCCCAATCTAGTGTCATCTGCAAACTTTGATATCCAAACATTAGAAGTAGTACTCATAGATGACATATAGATGTTAAATAGGGACCAAGTACGGAACCCTGTGGCACCCCGCTGGTCACCACTACCCAATCAGAAAATGCCCCTTTCATACTGACTGACTGTTTATAGACTGAGAGCCATGCTTCAATTCATTGGGTTTGTTCTCAGATAACATCCACAGAGTGTTTATCATCCAGAGCTTTACTGACCCTTCCATAAAACTCTAACAGGTTAGTCTTGCATGACCTACCCTGCACAAATCCATGCTGGGTATTATCTATGGTACCTGTTAACTTTAAATGATTTGTAATATGATCTTTGATGATACCTTCCAAAACGTTACCCAAAATTGCCGTCAGGCCAATGGGCCTATAGTTTTCTACCTTATGTTTAGTACCTTTTTATGGATTGGTATCACAACAGCCTGTCTCCATACCGCTACAACCTTCCCTTTAAAAAGTGATTTTGAATAAATAGCTATGATAGGGTCTACCAATAGTTCTTCAAGTTCTTTAATGACTCTTGGATGTAAACCGTCAGGACCCCATGATTTATTCTGATTAATGCTCAACAGTCTTTTGAGCACGTCGTCCCTGACGATAAGAGTTGTTATGGAGGTAGATTGTTTGCAGTGATGTGACCTGGGGGATGTTTTGGAATTAAAAACAGAAATAAAAAAATTGTTATAAAGCTCGGCCATCTCTGCGTTATCTATAATCGTATTTCCAGATGAATCCCTCAAGGGTCCGATATTTTTACTTACACCCCTCCTGTTATTAATACAGGTGTAAAAGGAGTTGTAGTTATCCTGAACCTTGTTGGCTAATCTGATCTCATTATCTTCTTTCGCTCTTTTAATGCCATTTTTAGATGTTTTTAAGAGCCTTCTATAGTTGTCCCTGCATATCTTACTTCCACTTTCCTTGGCATTGCTATATGCTTTATTCTTCTTTTTTACAGATTTTTTCACACTGGGAGTAATCCATTGTGGCAACATTTTGTTGACCCCAGCATATTTATGGAATGCTGGTATATATGCTTTTATAAGGGAATTAATGTTATGTGTCATAATTTCCCACATTGTTCTAGGGCTATATTTTCAATGTCATCCTCCCAATTCCATAAAGCCAATTCTGACCTCATACTTGCAAAGTCTGCTTTATGGTACTTGTAGACTAGTGTATTTCCCTAACCATGTCCCAACCTTCTCTTATAGGTAAAACTAACCATGGCATGGTCACTAGAACCTAAGGGTGTTATGGCTTTACAGTCATGGATATTATCCATGAGATTGCTCAGGACTAAATCCAATATATGATTTCCCCTAGTGTTAGTATTAACATACTGCATCATGCCTGACAAGTACACAATTCTCTGTTGTAGTAATACTACTTATAAATTCCATCAGAAGTGCTCCATCATGTTGTGACATGGGGGGGGGTCTATAAACTAGCCCTATGTTGACATTTGCAGAATGTGGTGGAGAAATCTTTACCCACAGGGGCTCAAGCCTGTCCCACTGGGATTTAATAATCAATTCTGTGACTACAGTATCTCTAATATAAAGTGCCACCCCCCCAGTATGTTTCCTGTCCTTATGATACAGGGTGTATCCAGGTGTATTTTTTCCCAGGGATCGTCCTCTTTCCACCAAGTTTCTGTAATAGCACAAATGTATATGTTAAGATTACATAGCGTGTAGAGAATTTCATCAAATTTATTATTGAAACTTCTGGCATTTACAACTAAAAAGTTCCATGTTAATGGAGCAACCTTCTCTCTGTCATTGTACGTTGATCTTGGAGCCCCCTTGTCCCCCCCCACTTGAAGTTTAAACCCACATCTATAGCATTGCATAGTTTATTGGCTAGAATGCTCTTTCCCTGCCTATTGAGATGGAGACCATCTCTAGCAAACAGCATCTGATTATCAAAAGTATTTCCATGTTCCAAATCAGTATAGCCTTCCCTATAGCACCATCTTTTTAACCACCCATTCAGAGTTTGAATATCTCTGTTCTTAATATAAGATGCTCCATGTGTAAAGGAAATAGAGCCTGGGAAGTAAGACCTAACCAAAGATGTAACCAAAGATGGTAAATTGGATAAGAAATTGGTTAGAGGATAGGTGACAAAAAGTGGTGGTAAACGAAGTTCATTCTCAGGAAGGCAGGGTGACCAGCAGGGCACCATGGGATTGGTGCTGGGACTGGTCCTTTTGATGTCTTTATAAGTGACATTACATAGGGTCTGGAAGGGAAGGTCTGCCTCTTTGTGGATGACACCAAAATTTGCAACAGGGTGGACACTCCAGAGGGTGGTGGAAAGGATGAGCAGAGATGTGATAAAACTAGAGGAGTGGTCAAGCGCATGGCAGCTGGGTTGCAATGTGAAAAAGTGCAAAATAATGCACTTGGGTCACAGAAACCCAGGAGCGGAATATAAAATGCGTGGAGTGGTACTGACTACCACCAAGCAGGAAAAAGGCCTGGAGGTAATCATACTGGATTACCTAAAGGTGGCCAGGCAGTGTAATAAGGCAGTAGGGAGGACTACTGGGATGATGGGGTACACGGGGGGGTATTCCCAGTAGAAAGAGGGAGGTGGCATTGCCCCCGTATAGATCACTGGTAAGACCCATGGATAGCGTTAAGGATGTGCTCCATGCTCTGAGCACAGCCAGTGAACACAGGAGCACACTTTCTTTGTAAAATACTTAGTTATCTGTGCTCCTCCTGCCTTTCTGGAGCACAGTTAAGGGTGGGAGTTCCTGGCAGTAGGATGGTGGTGGTGGTGGTGGGGGGGGGGCCCAGCAGGGATACTGGGATACAAACTGGGCTTTTTTATTAATTGGGTGGAGTTCAAAGTTAGATCAGCAAATGACTGGGTGAGCGGGCAGCTGCCACGTTAATTGGTGGGCTGACAGGATCAAGTAGCCAGCAAGTTAGTGTGCACTTTGACATGCAAGCATACTGGCACAAGTTAGTGGGTGAGTTGGTAGGCAGGTAGGGAAAGAGCATGAGTGCAACTAGCAGGCTAATGTGCATATGATCATGGGGTGTCCTGCATGTACCGAAGGAAGCCCGATAGGTAATTCCATTTTTCTGTGGGTTTGTTTAGAAAGTTGCCTAAGATGGGCGTGACAGTGGTAGCAGCAGAAGACTGTGCTCGGTTTGGCAGTTCCACCTATGAGGTAATGGTGTCAGATGGAGCAAAGGAACATGTGTTCCTTCCTTCTTTGTGTGGGTCTTCTGAGTGTGTCAGGAATCCAGTTTAGTGCCACACTGGAGACTGGGTGACGTTCATTCAGGCAGATATCAATTCAGAGGGAGAGAGACTATAAAAGTTACTGTTATTGGGGGAGTAAAGCCAGGCATTTTCTTGTCAATCTAGTCAGTGCCTCTGAGTAGTACTGCTCTCCCCTGCTGCAGTGAAGTGAAGCTCGACTCAGAGACTGGCTTGCTGCATTTTCTATGGGCTGGCTGAGTGATGAAAAAAGTTACCGGCTGCTAGATGAATGCCTGTGGCTACCCCATCATAATCAGGGAAAGCAGGGGTATTTTCTCTGTTTTCCCTGGCACTTGAAACCAACAGTGTTTTATTTGGTGACTTCTGCTCCACAGACTGTCTTGCACTGAATCCGATTCAGACTGTGGAGCAGTCCGGTGGCCCAGGCAAACACAGATTGCACCTCCACTTTTGCTACTGATGTGGCAGCTGCAGGCATTTCTAACAGCCGGTAACTACTTGTATGTATCTGACGATATTTATTGTCAATGCTGAATGTTTGCTTGCTGATATTAGCATTGGACGTGCAGGAGTTAGACAGATGCAGAATAGGAGTGGCAGTGAAGTACTGAACTCACGCCAATCCCACCTCCACCCTGCAGAGATGGACAGGCATTGGGGTGTGCCTGTGGGTCGTTGCCCATAATGCTCATGGCATTTCACCTCATTTGAGAGCCATAGCACATTTATTGTATCAGGATATCCTTGCCCCATTACTGCAGACCTTGAAAAATGACACGGAACCGTGGTCCCTTTTACCTTTCCCTATGCATTCAAGGATGCAAGTGATAAAAATTAACGTGTCGCCAAGATACTTGTATTTCTTTCAGTGTACCCCAGTGATCCTGACTAAGACACGGTTTGCTCAGACCAAATGACAGATTTCGACGTTTGTTTGGGCAGACACAGGACCAAGGTATGGAGTGGGGTCTTGGTGGCCAGAAAACAGTGGGAAGGCTGGGCAGTGCCAGCTCTGGGAAGAAAACTGGGTCACACCCGGGTTAAAATGGCACTGCCCTAGAGGGATCCCACCTTAAGCTGCGCAGTGGAAAACACTAGAAATGAAGACAGGGGACAGTATTTTGCTACCAGTACTGTTATTTGGTGCACACTCACTCAGCCCCAGGTGGACACTTAAAATAAGGTTAAGCGTAGAACATTTCGACTCACATGTGAGTTCTGGGGCTGAGTGTTAGTGTTTTATGGAATGTAACCTTATATTATAATCCTGTGTCTTGATGTACTGTATGTTAGTCTGTCCATTCCCCTAATGCAGAACCTCTATAAATAAGCTACTTGCTCAAAAGGTTGCTAATCCTAGCATCAATAAATAAATAAATACCTACCTCACAGATTTTGTTAATTAAATATTGTTCAGCAAGATCTTGGAGGTCTGCTAATTCCAAGTAGCTACAGCAGTCATTCACAAATGCCATCTAAAAACTAGTGGAGGCAGGGCATTTGCTGTTAGGGCTCCACTACTATGGAATACCCAGCCCTGCGCACTTAAGACTGATTAATTCCCTAGATGGTTTTAAAGCAGCAGTATTTTTTAGTTGGCAAAAAATTTCATCATATACTATTTTTTTTGGCAAAACCATATTTCTAGCATCCTTAGGTTTATGGTCAGTTCATTTTTAGATTTCTCAGATACTACCAAAAACAAAATTTAAATACCTGTGAATTTTCTTTCTCTAACGGCTGGTCTCTGAGCTTCCATACTGATGGGATGTACCTCTTGATGCTACCATGCAGGCAGGCACCAACACTTTGCAGCCTGGATATCCTCCCCTCCACTTCCTGTGCACACCAGTTCTTCCTAAAGCAGTCCAAATCTGGTAGTACTATATAAACTTGGAAACAAAAATGAGAAATATTATCCAAACATTCGGCCAACTGGCCACATTTGTACATTAAGGGAAGGAAGAAGCCCGGAGACCAGCAGTCGGAGAAAGACAATTTGCAAATATTTAAATTTAATTTTCTCTCTCCTAAGCTGGTCTCCAGGCTTCCACACTGATGGGATATACCAAAGCAGTACATCCCCTGACATCCCAGGTTGGAAGAATGTAATTGCCCTGAAGGGTCCACCACCGCCTAGAGAACTCAGTGGCCAAAAGATGCCTCAGCTGAGGCCGTCACATTCAGTTTGTAAAATTTGGTGAATGTGTGATTAGATGACCAGGTAACCACCCTGCATAAGTCTGCTGGAGAAGCTTCTCTGAAATCCGCCCACGAGGTGACCATAGCCCGGGTTGAGTGGGTTTCCACTGGCTCAAGCGAAAGCACTCCAGCCTGATTGTAGGCAGTGGTGATGGCTGAACGGATCCATCTGGCTTTTGTCTTTAGAAGCTTTTTTGCCCATATTCTGACCCGCAGTGAGAATTAAACTAGAAGGTTTGCACATCGACTCTGAACTTTTAATGTAAAGCTTTACTGCTCATCCGGGTTCCAGAGAGTGAAATTCCCTCTCCTTGTCATTTTTTTGGGGTGAGGACAGAGGGAAGGTAGCTTCAATTCCTGGCTGCAAAGAGACAGTACCTTAGGCAAAAACCTGGATATGTTCGGAGGACTACAGAATCCTGATGAAATCCAGTATAAGGTTCTTTAGTCAACAGAGCTCCCAGCTCACTAATTCTTCTAGCTGAAATAATGGCTATGAAAAGGTGACTTTTCTCATGAGATGTATAAGGGATGCCTCCTTGAGAGGTTCAAAGGGAGCCATGGTCAATGCTTTGAGGACCAAATTGATCTCCAAGGGGGTACCTTTGGTTTAATTGGTGGGTGTTTTAGAGTTGCTGCCCGCAGAAACCTTCTAACATGGGGATGAGAACCCAGAGACTCCTCTGAATCTATTAATAAGATGGCCCCCAGAGCAGAAACCTGTAAATTGCAAGGCGGCCGGTTGCAGCCCTTTGACGAATCCTTCTTGAAGGAACTGGAACAGAATCGGAATGATATTGGCTGGTTTAGTGTTTGTCAGGATTGAAGCCCGAACAGGAATCTCCACCAAATCCTGTAGTATACTTTGGAGGAAGATGTGCAATGTTAATGCACTTTGGTGGAAGAAGTGAGACGCGAGTAAACCATCATCTCAATCACGGGAGCTGTATATCCTATCGCTTTGAGAATTTCCCGTGCAATCTCCAGGCCGAGAAGGACCAATTACGCAGACTGTGATGTAGCACAGGGCCTTGATGAAGAAGGTCCGGGCTTATCCAAAAAATTATAGGTGGTTGCCTTGACCGGTGAATAAGAAGGGGGGAACCATGGACAATGGGGCCGTGCGGGCAGACTAGTATCAGCTCTGCCTGATCGAGTGCTACTTTGTGGATAACTCTGGATAGGAGCGGTATGAGGGAAAGGTATCCAGGAGACTGTACTGACCCTAGTTTAGGGAAAAGGCGTCCTGAGCCACCGCTAGTTCGGCCTTGGCTGGGGAGCAGAATTACCTGACCTTGGAGTTTTGCTGGCAGGTGAAAAGATCTACCTGAGGAGAGCCCCAGTATTCTGTGAGGACTTGGAAGGCGCTGTCCTTCAGCTCCCATTCCCCCAGTAGGACGTCCATGCAACTGAGCCAGTCTGCTGTGATGTTTGCCTGACCTGGAATGTACACCGCCCTCGGGCTTGCGAGGTGATGTTCGGCCCACTGAAACAGCAGAAGAGATTCCCTGAGCATCCACAAGCTTCTTGTGCTGCCCTGGTGATTGATGTATGTCACTGATTCTCATTTGGCGTGGAAGCCTCAACTTGTGACCTTTCATGATATTGGTCCTCAGTCCTCCAATGAATGTAGGTCCTCATCTGGTGAGAAATTGGGATCTTTTGGTCCTGGTTGTGTCTGGACTGGGACCACAGTCTGAGGAGGTTTGCCTGGATGGGTCACATGTGAATTAGTACCCAGGGGACTGTATCGGCCTGAGAAACCACAGTCCCATGAGCTGAATGACGTCGTGAGCTGGCAGCTGGTGGCCGTCTGAAATCTACTGATAAGCTTCTGTAGGTCCTCGAATTTTGTTTCCATGGGAAATACCCTATTCAATTGTGTCTTGAAATCTGCCCCAGATGGTTCACAGTCAGTGTTGAAAGTAATCTGCCCACAGGTGGTTCATAGTTAGCGATGGAACTAAGAAACTCTTCTTCCGGTTGTGACCAACTCAAGTGCAAAGAGGCACCGTACGACCTCGACCACTGCTTGTACCGCTTGCCAAAATGCGGTGCTCTGATGAGAACAGTGTGCAGATAAGGGAAAAGCTGTAATCCTTGACTCCGAAGTGGCACTATGATTGTCACTAGGACCTTGGAGAAGACTCTTGTGGCAGATGAATGCCCAAATGGAAGCGCCCTGAATGGGGAGAGCTGTCCCCCCACTTTGAATTTGATAGATTGCCTGTGTGCCTCTTGGGTAAGAATGTGTAAACTGGCATCCTGCAAGTCGAGAGATGCCAAACAGTTGACTTGAGGGAACTCTCTGATGATGAATGGCAGGGTCTCTATATGAATGAGCTGTTGCGCACAAAGTGGTTTAGAAATCTCAGGTTCCAAACTAGTCTGAATCCCCACGTGCATTACGGAACAATGAAGAAAAGCGAGAAGAGGCCCCAGTTGAATTCTGCGGCAGTGAACCCGCTTAACAGCCCCTGGTGGTAGAGTGTTTGTAATTGCCTGGAACAGTGCACATTTTATGCTTAGTTGCCCAAAATGGGCGATGGTACCACATGAGGTAATGGTGTCTCCGAGTCTAACTCGATTAGGTATCCATGGTGCATGATGTCTAAACCCATCTGTCTGTTGTGGTATGGACCCATTTCTTGTGAAAATTGGAAAGCCTGCCTCCGTAGTGAGAATGGAGCCAGGCTGTGCAGCATGCAAGGCTGAGCATGGAGCTTGTCAGCAATGAGCCCTACTCGAGGATGGGTTTGAAGTGTTTCATTGGTGTTGTTGCTCCCCCGAGCCTGTCAGGCGACACTTCCTCTTCCTCCTCTGAAGCTATGCTGGTTCCGGGAGAAGAAACCCATTTGTTTCCCGAGAAGTTCTGTTTTGCCCTTTGATGTAATTTCAGCATAAAAAATTTAGCCGGTGACCTGCTAACCCGGACTTTTCTCTGGACTTAGACTGCGGCAAATGGACCATAGCGGTTTCCTCCGATTCTTTCACCGCTTCTTTGAAGGCGGAGCCGGACAAAAGATGATCTTAATGCCACCGGAAGCTTGCTGATCAGGACTTATCTCTAGTCTTTGTCTGCAGCCTGCACTCCATAGTGGTTTCCCCTGATTATATACTGCGAATAGTAGATAACCTTCGTAGGAAGCACTGACCAAGGGAATCTTGGAGAAGCATCTGCTTGCAAAGTGTGAAGTCAGAGGTTGAGCCGCACTGAAGTTTGATAGAACATGGTTCTTGCAGTGCATCTGGCTGCTGCCTCTGACACATCTGCTGAATAAACATAGGCTAACCCAGAGAGCTGGAGCTACTGCAGTGCCGCCTTGTTTTTCTCAGAATGTTACGCCAGCTGGAAGATAGGACTTTGGCCCAGGAAAGAGGGGCTCTGGCTAAGAAAGGATTAGCTGTCACTGCCTTGAGCTAAGTTACTGAAGCTTGGAAGGCCTTCTTAAGATGCATCCACTTTCCTGACCACCGGGTCTCAGAGTGGCCTCTCCCTCTGCCAGACTAATGGTTTTCTTTGTCTTGGCAAGATGTGCAGAGAGGTGCTCCTCCTCGTCAGTGGACGGGAACTTGGTTGTCTTTCAAGTCACCATTCTGTGGACCCTCCGCCCCAGGGGCTTGAGGCTGCAATTCAGAGCAATGGGGGCAGGGCAAATGCTATGTTCAGTGATTCTATTAAATCTGGGGCCAACAAGGCATGGCCAGTTTTTGGCCCTCCTGTACAAACACATGTACTTCAGTCCAAGCGGCCCACCTCTGATACGAACAAGCAGATGAGGAGGGGGCCTCCACTAGGTCCTCTGCCCTGGAGGTCGCTTCCTTCTCGCACCTTAAAACAGAGGTAGCCTGCAAAGGTAGTCAAAAAAAAGGGATTTGCATTTTCTTGGTATCTCCTGCCCTTGGGAGGCTTGTCCGGCGACAAAGTGTGGTTTAATCTCAATGTCCCTGAGAAATGGGGTCCCCTCCCCCGTGAGCCTCGGGGAGCGATCACCAGTGAGGAAAGCCTGTAAAGGTGGCCAAAGGAGGAATTCTGGGGCTTGATTCCAATGCCCTAGAGGATCACCATGCTCCTAAGAAAGTACAGTTACGTAAGAACTTACCGTAACAGTAGATCTTTGAGAGGAGATTTTGCAGCAGGCTATTACAATCAGGACTATGCCACAGGCACTAGGACCCTCCGGTGAAACTTCTGCCAGCAATACACAGCAGGGACCGCCCCCGACACCAGCCCAACCCCGACATTGGTCAGGGTACAAGAGGAGGCGGACCCAGTTCCACCTCAATTCTCCCGCCAAGACCCAGAAGAAGGCCTGACAAGAGAAGGCGACGAAGCCTACCATGAAGAGAACTGGAGGAGAAAAACGAAAATGGATCTGCACACCTCGAGGGGGAAGGCGGGTGGGCAGTAGCACTTGCTGCAAGAGCTCCTCTCGAAGATCTACTGTTACAGTAAGTTCTTACATAACTGTACTATCTTACTTAGAGTGGGAGCTCTTGCAGGAGGCTATTACAATCAGGACTGAGTCCCAAACAGTCCCACAACAAGGAGGTAGAAGACCCCGGGAGGTGGAATATGCCGACTCCAGAGGCCTTAGGACAAAAGCCCTTGTAATACGGCTAGGCCGAAGCCAGCTCGGCATCTGGAGACGATATCCAAGCTGTAATGCTTGATGAAGGTATGCACCGAGTTCCAGGTTGCAGCTGCACAAATGTCCTTTATGGCGACATTTTGCAGGGCGGCGAAAGAAGCTGACACTCCTCTGGTGGAGTGACCCCTAACCAGGCCCGGCAGGGGTTTACTGTGTTTCTCATAGCAAAACGAGATACAGCGAACTATCCATTTAGAGATAGTTTGCTTGGACACCGGTTGACCCAAGCAATATGGTGCAAAAGCCACAAAGAGTTGCTCCGATTTATGGTGCTGAACCGTCCTTTTGAGGTAATACCTCAAAGTCCTGTGGACATCCAATGTGTGGAGGAGAGCCTCCCCTCTATTGGAAGGGGAAGGAAAATAAACAGGAAGGTCAACTGACTGGTTGAGGGTCAATTCTGAGACCACTTTCAGAAGAAACTTAGGATTTGTTCTGAGGGAAACCCTTTCCCTGTGGAAAACCAAATAGGGCTCTTTACACATCACAGCCTGAAGCTCTGAAACCCTTCGAGCTGAAGTAACAGCAACCAAAAAACAAACCTTCCAAGAAAGGTAACGCAGCTCACAATCCACTGCTGGTTCAAAAGGAGGGAGGATGAGTTTCTCCAACACAAAAAGGAGGTCCCAGGGTGGGACAGGGTCCCGAATGGGAGGTCTCATATGTAGAATTCCCCTAAGGAAGGTGCGGGCTACATCCAGTTGTGCTAATGCTCTATCTCCCATGAGAGCATGATAGGCGGAGATTGCCCATACGTGCACCTTGATAGAGGAGTAACTCAGACCCTCATCGTACAAGGAGAGGAGATACTGTAAAGCTGAGTTCACAGCGCAGGTGACGGGATTCAAACGCTGCGGCAATGCCCAAAGACAGAAACGTTTCCACTTCATAGCGTAGACGGAGCGAGTAGAGGGCTTTCTTGCTGACACTAGGACCGCCGCCACTTCTGGGGAAACCCCGTATCTATGTTGAGCTATGTCTGAAGGAGCCAAGCATGTAGGTGTAAGGATTGAAGATCCGGATGGACCAGCGATCTTTAGTCCTAGGACAGTAACTGCGAGCATATGGGCAGCGGAATTGGAGGTTCCGTTGATAACCGCTGCAGTAGTGGGCCATTTGGTGCTGAGGCCATTTGGGGGCCACTAGGATCATTCAGGCCCCTTCTGCCTGTAACTTGAGCAGCACCCTCTGAATGAGAGGGAAGGGCGGAAAGGCACAGAGAAACCTCCCTGCCCAGCAAAGGGATAACACGTCTGGCCAGAAAACTCCAGGCACATGCTCTCGCCATCAGAACGTTGGCAGTTTAGCGTTGCGCGGTGACGCAAAGAGGTCCAGCTCTGGAAGACCCCACCTGTCGAAGAGCTGGTCCGCCACGGACTGCTCAGCAGCTCCAATGCAGCTCTGGAACATGACCTGTTGAGGCTGTCGGCCAGATCGTTTAGGACTCCTGGAACATGCACTGCAGACAGCAGGATGCCCCGCTCCAGCACCCAGTACCAGACTCTCATCGCCTCCCTGCAAAGAGGATATGAATGAGTGCCCCCTTGCTTGTTGATGTAAAAGATGACTGCCATGTTGTCTGTCTGAACTAGAAGAGAGCCTGGCACCAGGTCCTCTTGAAAAGCCTGTAGGGCGTAGAGGACCGCTCACATTTCCAGCACATTGATGTGAAGGAACTGCTCCTAAGGTGACCAAACCCCTTGCATTTAACGTGCACCCAGGTGCACCCCTCACCCCAGGTCCGAGGCATCTGTTGTCAGAGTTTGACCTGGTGGCTCCGGACGAAAACTGACCCCTTTCTCCAGATTGCTGAGGTCCAGCCAACAAAGCAGAGTTCTCCTGACTGGCTCCGAGATCTTGACTGGGGAGTCTAGATCATTGTGGCTTGGTCCCACTGCACTCTGAACAGCCATTGCGGGACTCATGTGGAGGTGGGCCAAGGGAGTGACAGGAATGGCCGCTGCCATGTGCCCCAGTAAACTAAGGAAGTTCCGAGCCAGAACTCGAGGAGTTATGGAATTAGTTCACGCCATCTCTCATGGCGAACTCCCCTGTCCTGGGGAGAAAAGGCCATGCCCTGGACGGAATCAGGATCGCTCCTATGAAGGTGAGCTTTTGGCTGGGCTCCGGAGATGATTTTTGTAAGTTCAGGGTGATCCCCAGCTCTCGGAACAGAGTATAAGTGTCTTCGAGAGCTCGTAAAAGGCTTACTCTTGATGGGGCTGTAAGCAGCCAATCGTCTAGGTAGAAGAACACATAGTGCCCCATACGCCTTAAAGCCGCAGCCACCACTGCTAGGCATTTGGTGAAGACTCACGGAGCGGAAGAGAGGCCGAACGGAAGCACTCGAAACTGAAAGTGCTCCCCTTGGAAGTGGAAACTCAGAAACTTCCTGTGGGGAGGATAGACCCCGATATGCATATATGCATCCTGCATGTCGAGAGAACAGAGCCAGTCCCCTTGGTGCAGCAAGGGAAGAAGTCCTTGAAGAGTCACCATCCTGAACCTTTTGTACTCGATAAAGAGGTTTAGAGGACTGAGGTCCAGAGTGGAATGAAGGTCCTGAGTCTTTTTTGGGACCAGAAAGAAGTGGGAGTAGAACCCATGCCCTTGCTGATGCAAGGGGACCCTCTCTATTGCTCTCTTCTGCAAGAGGGTCTGTATCTCCCCTTCTATTAGTGGGATGTGAGAAGGAGGATAACGGGAGAGCTTTGGTGGAGTATGCGGTGGAAACTCTGAACTCCAGCGTGTGTCCTCTCCTTATGATATCCAAGACCCACTGGTCTGCGGTGATTGACTTCCACCCTTCAAAATGAAGGGAGAAGCAGCCCCCAACCGGCTCCCCTGGATCTTCCCGCGGAAGGAGGGGGGCGGAAGGGAGTCACTGGGCAGAGCCGGGAGTGGGGAGAGAGGCCTGGGAGGACTTGGGGCCATGGGCAGGAGGTCCACCAGAATGCTGGTTTCTGGATCTCCTGCGAAAGCCTCCTCTCTGCCCCTGTTGGACCTTGACTGCCTATGGACTTACGAAAAGGCCATCTACAGTGCTGTCGTCGCTGGTCGCCACAGTACATCTGGCGGACCGACCAGATCGACTTGCCCAACTCCTGGAGGCGGGAGATCAAGGCCTCCATCTCCTGCCCAAACAGCATGGTACTCTGGAAGGGCAGATCCTTGATACCGGCCTGCAGATCCTGGTGAAGGCCCGAGACTCTCAACCAGGCATGGCGCCGGAGGCACACCCCGGAAGCGGCTGCCCTGGCTGCTGTGTCTGCAGTGTCATACGAGGCCCTCAGTACATGGGAGCCTACGTCTGAGCCTGACTGGAGGAGGGCCAGGAGCTCTGCCTTTTGGTCAGAGTCTGGCATGGTCTTTGCCAGCTCTAGTCCCCTTTCCCACATCGTTTTCTGGTACTGTACCATATGCGTTAGGAAACTGAGGGAACGATTGGAACAGGTGGAGGCAGCATATACTTTCTTTCCCACCTGGTCCAGGTATCGAGACTCCGGGTCGGGAGGCTGGGAGCTGAGGTGCTTCGGTTGCCGAGACTTGTCATGGGCAGCCATGATCACCGAAGAATCGGCCTGAGGGTGTTCCGCTAGAAAGGGTTCTGCCCTCGGGGCCTTATACAGCCTGTCCGACTTTTTTGGAACTGCTGGGATTGAGGTCGGATGCATCCAGGTGGTTCTGGTAAGGTCCTGGAATGTATCAACTAAAGGAGGGATAACCAGAGGCTTTGGCTCCTTTTGCCTCAGGTACTTGGCCAATCTCCGGCGTTCCAGATCCAGGTCCTCCGTGTCCCACTCGTTGGAGGCCTGGATGTGCCTCATGACGTCCATAAAAGTAGGATAGTCTGGAGGCGAGCGAGGCTGGTCCTTCTCTCCCGGGGAGCGCTTGAGGCTGAGAGAGAAAGAAGAGGTAGACGTTGGTGAGGAGGATCGACTATCCGACTTGGAGTAGTCTGACCCGTCCTATGACCATGCTTTCACTGACATCGGTAGCTAGGGGACCGGCGTCAGTCGAAGACGACTCCGGTCCCTGGACTGGCGATGGAGCAATGACTGGCGTCGGTCAGAGGACCCGGCGTCAGGGCGTTCGCCTGGATCGAGAGGGCTCCTGGGTGTGACCTGAACCGGCGTCAGTCACCGAATCCGGGGAGCAATGTCGGTGGTCCTAAGACGCTTGTCGCGAGAACGAGCCCTGGAGGAGGTGAAGGCCGGCGCGGTGACTTCCTCAGGAAGACTCACCTCCCGGCTGTGGTTTTCCGCAGGGTCCGGTACCAGTGTCTGGGCCGGCGACGGGGAGGACCGCTTGTGGACCTGCCCCCACCAAAAGGAGAAAAGATCCTTGGGCTCATCCTTGGTGAATATTTCAGCCGTTTGTTTTGGGAAGGAAGTCTCCGGAACGTCGGGGCCCGAAGGAGAGCTCTCCTGAGGGCCCAGGGGAGAGGAGGACTTGGGCGACGAGGACATTGGTTCCTCCAGCGACCGTCCCGCATCCTTCACCCCTTTGACTGGTGTCGATGTAGGGACCGATGACAGGGTGACAACGGAGAGTCCTTGGTCTCCGGAGGCGCGCCTTTAGCAGGTGGCGTTGGTGCCTTAGCAGGTGGGGCTGAAGCAGGCACCTCTAAGGGCTTAGCGATGACCCTTAGCGGGGTCACCTTTGGCTTGGCCGGCTTCTCCCCCGACGGGCTGGCCTTAGGCTGAGTAGTCTTCGGAAGATCTCCAGAACCCAAGGGAAGGCCTTTTTAGGAGATGGCCGTGAGTGCGAGCGTGACCGGGACCGGTGACGGGACCGACTACGGTCCTTGCTGTGGCGCTTTTTCTCCTTCCGCTTCCCCTCTGAGGAGTGCAGATCCATCTTCTGCTCCAGCAGGTAGGCTTTAAGGGCCTTCAGGCGGCGGATGCGGGTCCGGCTGGTAAAGGCCTGGCAATCTGCGCAGTTGGCGGTGTCGTGGTCCGGGCCTAGACAAAAAATGCACCGCCGATGGCCGTCCTTCGCTGGGATCTGCCTCCCACACTCACACTTGTTTACGTGTTCAGGAGATGCCGACGCCCGAGAAGACATTGATCTCGGCCGGGAAACGGCTGACGTTGGACTCGATAAATGGAGCGGAGAGCGAGGAAAACAACGCTCTAAAGGCGGAAAAACAACTGATGGGCAGCGGACTGACATCGGGTACCTGAGGACGAGAAAACCCATCGAAAATGAAGAAATAATGTTGATTGTAGATCAAATCTACAAGGATCTTTAGCTGCAACTGCAAGCAGAAGCTGTTCCTTCGACTTCACGTGCAGGACGCGGCGGGAAAGAACTGGGGTGGAGCTGGGTCCGCCCCCTCTTGTACCCTGACCGACGTTGGGGAGGGCAGGCGTCGGGGTGGTCTCTGCTGTGTATTGCTGGCAGAAGTTTCACCGGAGGGTCCTAGTGCCTGCGGCGTAGTCCTGATTGTAACAGCCTGCTGCAAGAGCTCCCATTCGAAGTAAGATCTGGGGCTTCTGTAAGCCGTTATGCCCCAGCACTGTCATCAAGAGTTGGAGACCTTCCAAGTTAACCTTTGGGGACCCCCGAGAGGCTTCCTGAGATTATTGCTGTGCTTGAAGAAATGCTACTTGCCAGCCCCTTAAATGCTGCTCACAACTGATTCTGTGAAATGTTATAGCTATGCAAGTCTTGGAAGAAAAGCAGATTGCTAGCCCCTCAACTGCTGCTGGGGGGGTTATGACGCTGTCGATGAGCACCACCACTGACAACTCCAGAAGTGCTAAAAGGCTGTTAGCACTGACGAGTGGCTGCATGAATGCTTCAGCCATCGACGAGGAGATCACCAGTTAATGCCGTCGACAGGGAGTATGCTCCTTAACCCAATATACTGCCGTCAACAGGGTCTATTCTCCTTCACCCAATATATGAGTGTATACACACACACACACACACACATATAGATATATATATATACACACGCACATACATATATATATATATATATATATATATATATATACACGCACACACACACGCACACAAAACTGTGTTTCTGAGGCCGTGACGTCGATCAACGGCTTTTTAGTGCTAAGGGGAATTTCAAGGCAGGCTGTGCAGCAGCATGGCTGAGCCCCAAATCGTGGGAAAAACTCTGCTAGGAATGTGGGCAAGTCTGTACAGTGTGCAAGGTTGAGACTGGAACCAAACAGAAAAAAGAGCTTTTGTAATGTTGCACTTGTCCAACACTAAGGATATTCAAAGAGAAAAATAAAAATGAGACTTAACAGTTTGATGTCTTCAGCCCTGAGAGCTTTTGTAATGCTGCTCTTGTCCAACGTTGGGGATATCCAAAGAAGAGAAAAACAAAAATGAGACTTACAGTCTTATGTCTTCAGCCCTGCCATGCGGAGACAGAGCTCTGCTACAGAGTACTGTACCTGCCTTTTGGAAGGCAGGAAGTGGAGGGGAGGATATCCAGGCTGCAGAGTTTTGGCTCCTGCCTGCATGATAGCGTCAGGAGGTACAGTCCATCAATATGGAAGCCCAGAGACCAGCTTCGCAGGGAGAAGCAGCTTTTTCAGCTAATTTTGTAATTAATGATTCACGTCATTAAAGATGACCACCACTCGCAATTTTCAAAAATCTCTTCTGTTGAGGTTACCTGTTAAATGTACATGCAAGATTCATAATGTGGCTGTATTAGGATGGTGTTAACACATTTTTTCTGATGGTAAACAATCAAACAGCATACTGAGGTATTTATATTTTCATGGCGGGCATGACACAGGAGTGGGAACTTTAAAAAATTTCAAAATCCCATATCTTGGTTCATTTGGTTAGTTTTTCATAAATTATTCTATATGCAGTAAACTCTACAGTATGGGATTATATGCCCATTTACTGAAGAGAAATTCTTTTGCATGATGCCAACTTTAAATGCACGTTTCCAATAAAGCTGAACTGCCCTGCATGCACTGAGATGTATTGCTCTGTTTGTATTTAAATTTATATTTTCTATTGCTTGTATGACAATACTGTACTGTTCACTGTATTCATGAAGTCCATTTAAGCAACAAGCACAAAAGAGTGTGGGTCACTGTGGGATTACCCACAATGCAAGCAGTGCAGAACAAGGGGTAACCATGTGCTTTAAACCACATAAGTGGGTAAATCCCAAACAAAATAATTCAAACAAAAACAGAGAGCGGCTAAGGGACTAGCGTATGGTGCCCATGTGAAAACCGAAATCTGGAGCTAGAAGGAATGGGGCTACTCGAACTGTGGTCACAATCACCGAACCATAGTTGGATTCATAGTTAGAAGTTTTTTATACAAGTATAAAGTTAAAAAGCAGCAAAATAAAACTCACCCCCACTGGTGTCAACTTTTCATGCAAGGCCTTGAGAAAGCATATGTTGTGTTGCATGAAACGTTGGCGGTGGACGCTGGTAGAGGCGAGTTTCATTTTGCTGCCTTTTTTAGCTTTATACTCAAAAAACTTAACTATGAACCCATTTATGGTTCAAGGATTGTGACTATGGTTTGAGTAGCCCTGTTCCTTGTGACTCTAAATTCCATAACAACCCATACCCTGGAATCGGGTTGTGCGAATACCTTTTCCCGAATATTCGACATTTGGCAGTCATACATTTTGGTACTCAAACAAAAAAAGAAAAATGAAACTGCCCAGACCAGGTAAAATGTAAACCCCATCCTCCATACCATCTATTAACAGCCTAATCACACCATCCTCCCCAGTACATCCACAATCATTTATAAATTACATCCCCAGTGAGTGAAAGGCTCAACCCACCTGCCGCCAAGGCTGTCAGCTGTCTTACCTAATGTAAATTACTGTACTCATTTGCACTTAAAATATAATTTGGGGGAGTTGCTAATGAGCAGCTAGGAAAATGGTCGCACTTCTCCAGAGCTCCGCATGACTAGCTGAATAAAAGTGCTAAAATTCTAAATATTTAAAAGTTTTTCAGTATAAGTTGATTGTTTCTTCACCGGAGAGATGGACGAATATTCACATCAGGTAAGTTCACCAGTCAGATACAGGCATTTATTGAAGCTAAGTTTCAAAGAAATAAAATACACATGCTTCAATCGTACATCATGGCTGTATATGCAAATCACCACAGAATATTATGCTGGTTCAGCTTTAAGCAGAAATGCATGGTGCATCTACTTAAAGTTGAACCAGCATAATATTCTGTGGTGATCTGCATATGCAGCCCATGATGCTTTGCATTGTGGGGGCATGTGTGATTTTTGTATTTCTTTGAAACTTAGTTTCCCAGCCAAAACCCCTTTGGGGTAACCATTGCCTCAGTGTTTGCACACAGAGGTTCTTTGCCTTTTTCACGTGTATTAGGATGCACTGTGCTTTGGGGAAGGACGGTGGGACAACGGAGCCTGTGAGTTGAAGGGGGTATCTAGAACACTGTGTGAACAGCCTGTAAAAATGTGCAGGTACTGGAGACCCCCATCAGGCTTTCTGTTCTTCTCTGTTGAGCTCTGACTATTTGGTAGGGTGAGATTGTCCAGCAAATAAGCACACACAAGAACTTGACCTCGATACCAGGCTTACGAAGTGATTTGAAATCAAGCAGGTATGACCAACAATAGATGCAAGCTATTCCCCCCAATTTTTTTTTCTGTGTTTCCCGATAAATGGCTACCCCACCCCCCCGCGTGTGGACTAGAGACAGAACTGTGTCCCAGCATGTGGGTTTTGCACCGGGAACGGCGGAATTTAAATTGAGGCATGGCACCTAAAAATGCATGTTCTGCTGGCCTCAAAGGTGTGCAGCCTATAACACAGCCTTAAGGAAACACTTAAGAGTAAAGCCTGCAGGCGCTCAAGCAGGTAGAAGGAACACTGTGAACTGCCCTTGCCTCGCGTTTTGGATCACCGACTGGAATGTCTACATATGCCGTCTTAATTGCAAGTATTATGACTCTGGTCATTAAGGACAAATGGGAGAGGGAGAAAACTAGGGAACTATATTGGACTCTCCTACAAGTGCTTTTTCAGTTAAGGCTAGGGAAGCAAAGCACGGTTGCCAAGTCTCTCTCTGATTTTGGGAGTATTTTGGGGGGATCGAAACATGGAGAATGCAAAGGGGAATGGCTGCAACTAACCACATGTGGACTGGGAGTATGGCATAGTAGGTATAATTTTATTTACTAGAATGCTATGTAACTATGTTCAACATGTATTTTGGAGCAAACACTTGGTATGGAAAAGAGTGAAGGGGATGAAGTTAAAGTTGGGGTTGGGGGAACAGCAATGTTTAGTTAACATTTTAGATTACTGTTCAATGTTCTTATATGTGGTCTGTTTTCTGATTTCTTGGATATCTGACACTATTCTTCTGCTTGGGGGGGGGGGGTATAATGGCACATATGGTGGAGAGCAATGGTTAAGATAGTCAATAATGAATCCTTGATATGTAAAGTCATCTTGTGGAATGTGAAGGGATTTACCTCACCTACAAAGCGGGCTAAGGTCCTGGTGGAGTTGAAAAGGAAAAATGCTACAGTGGCCCTTTTGCAAGAAACGTATATGTCCACTTCAGAGCATAAGAAATTAGGAGGTGGATGGGTTGGGGTCTGCCACGCAGCAGCATACAACTCCCACAAGAGGGGAGTCGCCATTTTAGTGAACAAGCATTTTCCATTTATGGCAGAGACAGTAACAAAAGATCCAGGGGAGGGCAGATATGTATTTGTAGTGGGGGAGATTTATGGAAAGATTACATTTGGGAATGTATTCGCATACGATAAGACCTTTTATCAGAAAATACTGGATATTAGAGAACAATTTTCGAATCTTATTATGGGTGGGGACTTCAACTGCGTGGCAGACCCTAACTTAAGACTACAGGGGGACCAGAAACAGGGAAGTTAGGGTGATCCAGCAGTGGCAGCTTGGGCTTACTGATGGCTGAGAACAGCCAATCCAGGGCTTAAAGAATATACATTCTTTTCAGCCCACATGGATCATGGTCAAGGCTCAATTATGTATATATATATATATATATATATGTATATATATATGTATATATATATATATATATATATATATATATATATATGTATGTCCCAAGGGAATTATTCACGAACACTAAGAACCTGGTGCATAGTACAATTTTTTTTTCAGACCATGCCATGGTGGAATTAAAATTGTATTTGGCTCCCCCAAGTGGACGGGAAGGAAATTGGAAGTTCCCCACATATTTACTAAGGAAAGCTTCAAGGATTTTGTAAGGGAACAATGGAAGTTCTATGAGGTGCACAATCAGGGCACGGTAGAGAGAGGGAACTTATTGGGAAGCTGGCAAAGCATATATGCGAGACTCTAATTGGCTATACGGCCAAAATGAAAATAGATAAAAAAATAAAGAGAACTAGAGATCCAGATAGGGGAGTTAGAGAAAGAAGTGCTTGGGAGACATTAGGCCAAGGTTTAAAGAATATTATGAAACACTGTACCAAGCTGAGTGTCAGGGCACTGAGGTTAACAGGGTAAGGTTTCTACAAGGGTTGAAAATTCCAAAGTTGAGCGAGGAACAGCAGAAGAGATTAGGCGCCAAAATTACAGCAGAAGTGAAAAAAGTCATTAGCCAGCTAAAAATCGGTAAAGCCACAGGCCCCGATGGTTTATGGGTAGAATATTATAAACTACTGAAAGAAGGATTAGCGGGCACCTTGTGTAAAGTTATGGAAGAAGCAAAAGAGAACCAGAGACTCCCTCAAACATGTTGTCAGGCCCTGATTACAGTTATCCCCAAACCGGGGAAGAATATGGAGGAATGTGGGTCCTACGGACCCATTTCTCTTCTGAACCAAGATTGGAAGATTATGACCAAGATATTGGCCAAAAGGTTAGAAGAAGTTTTACTCCTGTTGGTCAACCCTGATCAAACTAGATTTGTTCAGGGTAGGCAATCCTATCATAACATGAGAAGGTTGCTGAATGTTTTATGGTGGGGGACTCAGCACCCGGAGAGAGCATGTGTCCTATCCATGGACACTGAAAAAGTATTTGATAGAATTGACTGGGGATACATGTTACATATATTGGGGAGGTCTGGGCTGGGGGAAGAATTTATTAAACTAGTAAATGTTTTTACAGCTCCCCAATGGCCCAGGTATTGGTAAATGGCACCCCATCTCAAGAGTTTCACCTTAAGCGAGGAACTAGACAGGGTTGCCCTCTGTCTCCACTGTTGTTTGCCCTAGCAATTAAAATTAGAGACAATCCCAGGACAGGAGGAGTAAGGGGGAAGACATATTATCACTCTCTACACAGATGATATTTTATTGTTTCTGACAAATCCAGAGCAATCAGTTCCACAACTGCTGGCAGTGGTAGAACAATTTGCTAGCTTCTCGGGGTATAAGCTTAACCATGGGAAATCTGAAATAATGTTTCTGGGGGGAGGACATGGCAGAAAGGGAACAGAGGCCTAGGTACTAAAGGTGGTACACTTTTGGTTGTTGGTGGTTGCACTTTTGCATACTTGGGGATAGAAATAAGTAGAAACCTAAGCACTTTGTATGAGGTAAACTACGGACACCTAATTAAAAATATTTTGAAAGATCTTAGTCACTGGCAGGCGCTGTCCATATCATGGAAGGGTAGGATGAATTTATTGAAAATGAATGTCCAACCCCAGATTATATCATGCAAATGTTGCCATATTGTCCTACGGTAAGGGATGTTAAGAAACTAGAAAAGGGTTTTACTTCATTTATATGGAAAAGTAAAATACCTTGGATAAGTTTTAAGAGACTAAAAGTCCCCATAGCACAAGGACGCCTTAGTTTCCCTGATATCAGGGGATACTACTTGGCAACTCAGTATAGGTATATACAAAACTGGGTGAATTGCAATTAGGTAGCAAGCTGGTTAGAGCTCGAAGAAGAAGGGACACCGACCGGGTAGATTATCAGAGTACTCGGGGGATGAAGGACTAAAAGCATATACTAGACTTAAGATACCCAACCCCATGGTCAGTGCCAGCCTCAGAGCGTGGACTCACATCTGCAAGAGGCAAAAGACTGCATCATCAGAAACACTATTGGTGCCAATTTCAGGTAACCCTAACTTTCTCCCAGGACTAGAAGATGAAGGTTTCCAAATGTAGCAAAAAGAGGGGTTAAATGTGTAGCTAACTTAAGTTACAAAAGACAGGTTATTCTCATTTCAGGAGATACAGGCAGCACTAGATCTCCCCTCTACACACCTATGTAAGAACTTTCAAGTGTGTAACTGCTATAAAAGAATAATAGGTACCCAGGAGGCACACAATCGACAGAGACATAGAACAAGCGGTCCTGGGGCGGCTAACAAGAAAGAGGCCTAACAGGAACGGCAGTTAAATTAGATAGGAGATTCTTTCAGGAATCCCCGCAGGTAGCCAGTAAATGGTGGGAAAGAGATATAGGAGAAGCGATAAGCGAAAGTAACTGGAATTTATTGCTGGAATCCCATGTAGGGCTTCTAGTTTGCAATAAATATAAGGAGGCGCAGTATAAATTTATACAAAGGCTATGTTACCCCCCACATATGGTACACAAATTCTTCCCCGAGGTGTCCCCAATATGCAGTAAATGCCATGCTGCACAAGGTACATACCTCCATTACTACTGGAGCTGCCCCCTAATTGAGAACTACTGGAGAGAAATAGCTAAAGAGATTTCAGTAATGAGAGGCCAACCTGTCAAACTCTCCAAGAAATCAATGCTTCTAGGAATTGAGGGTATAGAACATGAGGAAGGGATTTTATTCCCCAGGTGGATTAGAATACTCCTAGTGGTAGCAAGACAGGGGATTCAAAATATCTGGGACCCACAGTGGAACAATGGAAGGGATTCATCAAGTAGGTTTTAATGGTGGATAGGCTTACATATAGCTTGAAAGGAACAGAACAACGATTTGAGAGGGTCTAGCTGGGCTACCTTGGTACCTTAGAAGGGGGTGAAAGAGCTCTCTGGGTAACAATGAGCTAATGTACTACTAAGTAGGAGAACTGTATTAAATGACATACTCTGGGATAGGAGTCAGAATAATCTCTCTTTAGTGAAAGAGCTGGGTTAATTATAATACAGACACAGACCATTCAGTTCTGCTGAAGTTTATCAGCAAAGTTTAGGAGTTTTTCATTTTGGTATGTTATTTTTATTTTGCTTCTTACAAAATATAAAATTGACAGTAAGTAGTGAGACATTGTGGTTGTTGAATACCTTCTGTAAGGTAGACATATTATGAGAGATAAAAATATAAAACATGATTTGTTCTACACTGTAATAGACTGTAATGCCAGATGTCTATGTCAAAGTATTCTGATATATGTACTGTCACTCAATAAAAATATTATGCAAAACATATATAAAATTTATGTCCCCCTCCGGCACAGCACCCTACTCCCCTGTCACCCAACAGCACTCTATCCTTAGTATGAGCTCAAGGAGGTGACCAGCTCAACTCACTCTCCTCCATGGTCAGCCACTTTCTCATCAATGAAAGCACTCACATAGCTTGCTATAGTAAAACCAGTTGTTCCGTTCAGAGGATGGGAGGGAGCACAGAAAGAGACAGAAGAGCAGGGATCTCCACTGCGGAAGCAGAAAGTAATATACATCAGTTTCTTTCACTGTCTGCTCTGCTACCACTCCTCGTTAGCAATATGTTGCATAGCTACTGCTGTGGAGTCATAAACATGAGCACAACTGGTGCTTTTTAAGGGCTTCAGTTTTGTTAGGCCCATCAGGTATACTGCTGACAATATGAGCATGGCCCATCTCTATCCACATGCAGTTCTGGTATTTTGTCAAATACATTTGGTAACTGGCAATATGCAAGCTAAGGGAAGCCGAGATGAAAGTGTGCTTGCCTATCATACCCAATTTTCTAGACTCTACAAGAGGGCCTGATGCTTATCATCGGTGGGGGAGGGGAGACAGAGATGCAATCATGTTCAAGACAATCTCGTCTGGATAGGTAATACTTTTTGTCCCTTTAATTTTTATTTCCCACCCTTGACAGTACTGCGACTGAGGATGTATTCTCCTTGCAGTACCTTGGTGTCTGGCTGGACTGTCTCCTCGATTTCTCAGTACATACTGATGCCATACACCATAAGCTCCACCCCAAGCTTAGTGCACTGTACAGGAATAAAGTGAGCACCTGACTTCCTGGCTGCCGTGAGATTATTTTTTAAAGATGATTATCCCTATTCTACATTACAGTTGGCTGTACTGGGCCCCCGCTTTCACTCCTTTTGTCATTTTGACTTAGACTATCCCCCCTTCATGCCCTGCTCTGCCCTCTCCCTCTCCTCTCTTGATGCCAGGCTCCTTCACCACTGTGCCTCCTTTATTTCCAAATTTGGTTTGGTTCCCTTCCTTCCGTTCCACCTATCTTTATTTCCAAATTCTGGTTTGGTTCCCTCCCTTCCTTCTTTCCTTCCTTCCTGTCCTCCTCCTTCCTCCTGTCAGCGTGGCTCAGTTGGTAGCACATCCGCCTCTGGATCAGAAGGTCATGGGTTCTTGTCCCACACCGGGACTGGACTTGCGCCTAAAAATCACTGCCATCCGAGTGCAGTATTGGGGGATGCTGTACTGCTGTGGTGTGTCGTCCTTTGGGTGAGACGTTAAACCAAGGTCCCTTCTGCCCATCCTGGTGTTGTCCTGGTGGGTGTCCAGGTGGAAGTAAAAGAACTCAAGGCACTCTTCACAAAGAGTAGGGAACACTCCCGGTGTCCTGGCAAACATTCCCCTTCCCATAAACCGGTTCACGCAATTATACAGGCTGTATGTGGGTGATGATGTGCGATACGGCCGCCACCACACATTCAGTCACTTCACTACCAGTCTAGCATTGCTTGTAAAGTGCTTTGGGATACACTGTGTATGAAAAGCACTATATAAATGCTGATTCTTCTTCTTCTTCTACCCTCTCTGAAGCAATGTTTCCCATCCTTTTTGTGTTCCATCTAGGAATCTACTGTTGGTAAAGTGGCTTTCTCACATTGCTTTCCTTAACGCTGGTCTGCCCTTTCCCTGTCAATCCACACTGCCTCTTCTCTCTTAAGTCCCTTCTTTGTGACATTTCTACTCCCACCTTCTACTGTCCATAGCCCCTTACCTTATCTTATGCCCTTCATACCTACTCATTTTCCCATCATCATAGTGCTTCCCTCCGCTATGCCAGTTGGTGTCATTTCCCCTTGCCTAGCCTCTTCTCCCAAATGTACCACGCCTTGTTGTACTGTTTTGACTTCCGATGTTTAAATATTATGCTCCTTAACTGCACTGTATTGCTTTTATAAGACAATTATTTTCTCCTCTTGTACTATCTTCCATACCCCTAACCCCCAGGATGCATCTGGAAACAAGCTTTTATCAGTTTAGTATGTCTTTCCTGGTGAAACATTTGACATAAACATAAAAATAATCCCTAGGGACTAGATATTCTTTGTCTGCCTTCCGGGGGGCTGGCCGGCAAAGTACTCAGACTGTGCCAGGCAATCAGGGTAGTGTCCTCCAGAGAACAGCATGGATAAGAGGAATCACCGCTGGGGAGACACTTTCCACCTTCAGAAAAATCAAAAAGATAATTTTTTTTTTTTTTTTAAAGAATCTTCTTCTTCCAAGGTGAAGTCCAGTGTCTCCTGCATTAAATCAAGCAAGAAAGATAGGATCCTCAGGCAGAGAGGCCTGTACAGGACTGTATCTTCATACCCTGAGGACACACTGGAACCAGCCAAATCCTTGTGCCCCACTATGTGGAAGAAAATTAGGGTCCTTCTCTCTCCAATCCTTCTGCAGCTGAAGCTGAGGAGATTCTGGTATCAGAAATGACTGAACAAATCTGGAGCTATCAGGATTAGTTTAGCCTTGTCACTGCGTGCCCTGAGAACCACTTTGTAGATCAAAGGGAAATGGAGGGAAGGCATACGGAGGACTTTGGGTTCAGGGATGGGAGAAGGCATCCCTCATCAGCATTTCTGCCTGAGGGGGTGGGCACAGAATAGCCTCAGTTTTCTGTTCTCCCAGGAGGCAAACAGGTCCGCCAGAGCTGCACCCCACTGGGAGAACACCTATGTCACCACATCCTAGTGCAAGGACCACTCTTTCTAGTGCATCCCACCTTGCTTGTTCAAGTAGAACATGGTCGTCATGTTGTCGGTGTTTACTTGCAGGACCTGACCACATATCAGAGGAGCAAACTATTTCAGTACCAGTTGCACTGTCCCAAGCTAAAGCAGGTTGATATGCACGGACGGGGTCTTCTTAGAAACTAGAATCCATGGGCTCTGTAGTCTGATAGATGAGCACCACAACCAACCAATGACCCTTCTGCCAGTAACTGAGGGATTCCCTCCAAGAGGTTCTGGAAGCACAGCAACAACACAATGGTGTCCCACATCAACTGTGTCATCCAAACCAGCCAGTTCAGGACTGGCGCCCCAGTTCCCACTGAATGGGGTGCATTTGCCAGCGGGCCCAATGGACCACAGCTGTCGTAACCACAATGGTCCCCAACTGAAGGTGGAGATCATGAGCCGGGCACAATTGCCAAACATGAAATGATCAGGCAAAGGAGGCAAGATCCTCTGCCCTGTCCAAGAAAAAGCAAGCTCTGGCTTAGAGGGAGTGCAGTTCTGCTCCAACAAACAGGATTACCCGCTTGGGTATCAGCTCTGACTTGGTTCGGTTGATATGCAGGCCCACGCGGGCCAAGGAATCCAGATGGCAGAATGTTAAAATGGGCGGATATAGCCTGGAGATATCCACATCTAAATCAACTATATATTTTTGAGCAAGTCAGCACCTGTGTCATGGAAACTTGAGACAGGAACTGATGTCATGGTTAGAAAAACTGTGTGCTGTTTACCACAGCTTGCCCAATCATGAAATCACTTCCTGGTTCACATTACCAAGATATGATGTTGCCTTGGTTTTATATGTGGCTACTTTATGCATAGGTATCTCTGAACTGCTGACAACTACAAACAAGCCCAATACTTTGTCTGAAAGAAATTTCATGGGCTTTCAGACTTCTAGGGATCCTGAACACCTACCTTCCCCCTTTAAATAATTGCACATGGGTTTTAGAAGACTAATTTTAAGAAACTGTCTGTAATTCCCAAATTCAGCATCATGGAATCATTCTGACTGCACCAGGAAAACAGGGTGGGCATTTGGACTTAATGATACACAAAGTTGCATGGGGAGCACTGAACTATCTAATACCAATAAAAAAAAACAGTGCTTCAAGAGACTATATATATATATATATATATATGTATACACTGTGTGTGTGTATATATATATATATATATATATATATATATATATATATATTACAAGAACCTCTGTGCGCAAACACTGAGGCAAGGGTTACCCCAAAGGGCATTTGGCTGGGAAGCCAAGTTTCAAGAATACACAAAATCACACATGCCCACACAATGCAAAGCATCATGGGCTACATATGCAAATCACCACAGAATGTTATGCTGGTCCAACTTTAAGCAGAATTGCATGGTGCCAAAAGGCCTCTCTCACAGTTTGCAAAGGGTGCTAACAGATGACAGACACGTGTTTCATTCTACCAGGACTCATCAGTATGCCTCGTCTGTTTGACACCCCAGTGGAATGGACCAGCTACCCTAAGACAGTGTGTCTTGGATATGTTGTGGTGAACCCATTAAAATAAAAAACTATTTAAAAGACAAAGAACCTCTGTGCGCAAACATATATATATATATATATATATATATATATATATATACACACACACACACACATATATCAAGAAGTGAAAGAACACAAATAAAATTCTGCTGAATTACAGAGAAAACAATTTTTAAAAGTTGCGAGTTCTAGCCAATCATAGCAGTAAAATGTCTACTGTTCAAGGAGAAGCTGAAGCAATGCATGTCTGGAAATAACACATCAGCACAGGAACAAGTTACTCCAAAAGAATCCAATGGTCAATGTAATCAAAACACATGTCAAAACAAATGCAAGACCCTTGTCACTACTAAGCAAGAGAATCATTATTCACTCACACAGAGCTATACGGTGCGCTTACATGGCCTTAGTAATACAGAGTATTCCAAATAAGATTAGAAAATTTCTGGTCAAGTAAACATTCTGACTGTCACATTGCCTCGCTGTCTAAACCCATATCCAAGCTTTTCAAATCATGTACCTATGTCCGCATGTACAAGCAGACTGTCAACTACATTGTAGCTTTGTATACCTTTTGCATGGCAAATTGTTTGCTGGTTCATAATGTTAAAATGGTTTCAAAATTCAGTTTTTTAAGAAAAGCTTCTCCATTTTTTTTAATTGCTTTAGGTTGCCAACAGAATTAGAACATATAGGAATTTTGGACTGATACAGTCTGTGGCCATGTAAGGGTTAATTAACTCAACAGTAAAGGTCACAGGACCCCTGAATTCTGCTTAAGACTCTTGATCAGAGAGGGGTGGGGTGGTGTGGTTGGGGGTGGTACGGTCAACAGATGCATCATATACTTTATCCATCATTTCCTTACAAAAATATATTTTGCCACGCAGGGGGATTTGCACTGCATACCATGTACTTGCTATTTAGATTAGATCTAATCTCTGTATTTATTTTTAATTGCTCTACCTGCATCTTTTGTAAAGTTTCTGTTACATAAGTTCAGGCTGTAGTATTTAGTGTACCTTTCCTTCCATACTACTGTGTTAATTATGTATCCTATATGTATCTCTAGTGTGCATTTGAACTTGTTTAGTCAGCTGTCCTAACCAGAACCCCCTTATAATGGAGCATTGCTCAAAGGAGCCTTTTCCTGGTAAAAATATATACAAAAAAATACACAGACCCCCATACCAGCTCACAGAGGAATTTATAACGTTACAACTAAACAATGCAAAAGCTTCCAATAGCAGAGTCAAGACAGACAGGCCAAGGGTCTCTATGTAAAATGGGTAAGGAAATACCTGTGTCCTGATTTGCTGAGACATGGTTCTAGCTATGGGCTTGGGAGAGCACAACCAATGGCAAAAAACAAGTCCCTGCCAACCTGGACACGGTGCATATCATATCCATGTGCCAGATAAAAAGAATGTTCTTTTTTAAATTACTAGCCAATTTTTTTTTGTTGTAAAGCCCACCACCCCCTCAAAAAAACAAACAAAAAAAAACAAAGTTAAACATCCCTGCAGCGGCATTATATCTTTTTCCCATCCACTTCTCAAGTTTTTGTTCTTTCTAAACTCATTTTTTTTTTTTTTTTTCTTTGTAACTGTGAAGCACTGCCCGGACATTCGGCTGCTCTCTCCCTCTCCCACTTGCTCGCTTGCAGCCTCACTCCTCCAACCACTGGATCCCAACTGAGCACGAAAACTGATCTGAATTTATGTCTGAAGCTCTCTGCTGGCTGCCACAATCACGAATCGCTCACGATACTCTGGCTACAAGTCAGAACCTCTGTGTCGCTGAGCACATCCACCTGTTTGCCTGATTTAGGTTGCAACTTAAGAAGTAGTTCTTATCGCGATACTCCAACCCCCATGATTCCCTGTCTCCATACTTACTCCCCCTGCTCCTGAAACTGTTCTGTTACAGTGAGTTTCCCTTATAGATTCAAACATAAGATGGCAAAGCTGATGCCCACCGCAACTGCTGCTCACCCCAGACATGAACATCCAATCTGTCACCTACACTCAGAGCTCATATGCCTACCCAACCCCTCCCATCTGTAATATAATTATATAACAGATATAATAATACATAGCTCAAATTAATAAAAAAACTCAAAAAAGAAAAAATACAGAAAAAAAAAAAGAGTCACAAAAAGACAGCACTAAAAGAAGCCGCATAAAGTAACAAAATAAGTATATAACAGTAAAATATAGTGTCCCCGGGTGTCACCAACAGGCGTAGGAACTATATAAACTTTTTAAAAGCATTTAAAAATGCTTTTGCTATATTTAAAAAAGAGTTCATGTAATTTTTTTAATTTTTCATTTAAACACTACTGCAACCTGAATGCCGCATACTTCAGCCTTGTCCATAATGGTGGCAAGAAAATGACAAACGATTTTAGAAACGTTACTGCACTTATTGTGCTACTGCATCAACATTCTGTCCGATCCGTGTTTAAACACGGTTACCACCTGTCCACACTAGAAATGCTGGGAACATGCTTGCACATTGCAGGGAGAACTGTGGTGCAGTTCATTTACTCCCTCCATTCCCACAATGCATTGCGTGATGTTGGGATAATGACAAATACCGAGTTTGCCTGCAATATGCCAGCAGACACACAGCTAGATGCACTTGATTATGTGCAGTAGTGCAAACCAACAACATGCAAGTTTTAACAAGAACTGTATCACCTCCTGTTATTGCAGAGCCACATCTGGTTTTCCCATTGTTGCTGTTCTCTGGGCATGCGTGGCTGCAGGCACAGCATCATGGGAACAATATGCACTACATTCTGGACCACAGCAAGCTGGCATAAGCTATGAACTCCTGTCCATGCAGGTAACTGAGCCATGCTACACTGGAAACTGTTTTCAAAACCAAGCTAAAGCCCTTGTTACAACAGGATATATACTCAGTTTTGAAAAAAGGTTTAAAAATGCATTTCACGTTGACACAAACAGTGTTTGGCACTGATCTACGTGTCACTTTTCTGCAAACTGCCCTTTACGTATTGCACTAGCTATGATTGTGCTAAATGTTTGTTTTCATTGGGTATATGCCAAAAAATGAAAGGTAATGATGTATACTGGCAACAAAAATCCACAGATAGAAAACAGCAGCAGCACAGTCAAAGTAGAGTATTTAAAAGAGGAAAAGACTTAGTGGTTATAATACACAGCAATTTAAAACCCTCTTCTCAGTGCTAGAAAGCAAGTGGGAAAAGCAAACCGCATACCTGGGTGCATCAGATGGAGCTTCACTAGCTGCAACAAAGAAAAAACCTTGCCACCATACAGGCCACAGCTGGAAAATTGTGTGCCGTTTTGGAGCCCTCGTCTCAAAAATTACATACTAGAGAAGCTGGAAATTATGCAGCAGAGAGCAACAAAGATGATAAAATGCCAGGGCAACAAGGAAGGATCTATCGGGAGAGGCTGGACGCACATCCTCAGCTAGAGGACAAGAGGGAGAGGGGGACATAATAAAAAACTTGGATACACGCAGTGGTATAACAAGATTGGCAACATACATGGTTGACATCCTGGATTTATAATTCTTTACAGAAAAGGGTGGTGGATGAGTGGAACCAATCACCCAGTGATATGATTAATGCCAGCATCACCTCAGGGTACAAAACCCAATGGAATAATTACAAAGGGGGTAATTAGAAACTGACTGGACAAGGGCTCTGTGAGCTCCAAAATGATTAAGTGCTAGGTATAAATAACAATGCAGACTGAATTAACTTTTTGTCTGCTTGATGGGTCCCTACTGGATACTGTCTGTCATTTTAAGTACTTCGGAATCACTTTAGATCCTACATTAGCCTTTTCTGACGATATTACTTTTGTGTGTAAATTCCATTAATTCAAGTTTGACCCTACTTATAGAGTTTGTTATAATCTTACCAGTAAGGCTTGCTTGGCAATTACCCAAGGAGTTCCAACTGCCCAGCCTAGCTATGGCCTACTAGCCCTTTCTAATACTATTAAAGGTAACCTTGCCAAGTGGGCTGTCACCTATTAACATTTGTCACTTTGCCCTTCCTGCCATCATTCTCATTCATCACTGCCTTTTATACTCTGGTTTAGGTTGTCTAGCCCCTGCTGCTAAGCACTCTTTTGCCCTTGGCTGGTTTTACAGGCAAACTACTAAGATCACAAGTGCCTGCATCACTGGCTGATTTGCTTCGGTCCTCCTTGTGTACCTACCCTTTCAGATCCAGTGAGATGTCACTCTTACTTGTTCTGAAGTGTTCTACTAATATGGGCCTACAAGTCTCCTGCTCTTTTGCTCCCATTTACTGGAGCTCTCTTCCTCCAAGATTGCGTAACGTCTCCTCACATTCGCTCTTCAGTTGTGAATTAGGAAAATATCTACACACATTAAATGTCTGAGAGCAGACATAATTTAATGATTTGTACTTTCTGTATAAATTATACATTGCTATTATATATATATATATATATATATATATATATTACTGTATCTTTGGTGACGTTTCTGTAATTTGTGCAGTACCTTACAATCCTTTATTTGTTGTTTAGCCAGTACTTTGCTGGCTACCTGAAAATTGGGAAGAAACAAAACAACGGTGGTACTCAAAGGGTTAAATAAGTCCACAAAAATAAGGTAAATCCAATTTTATCCAAAGCTAAAGAGCACGCCAATAAGCCCCATTGCTTTCTAGCTTTGAAAAAAACTGGATTTACCATATTTTTGTGGATTTATTTAATCCTTTGCGGAGTGTTACTGTTGTTTTGTTTTTTGTATTTCTTCTGAGTCAGCACCTCTCTCTAATTGCGAGTGTGTGGTGGTTGAATCGGTACCTGAGAATTGGCACTGTATCTCTAGTGCCCATACCTGGTTAACAAAAGTAGACATTTCTTCCTACCATAATTTCCTTTTCTGTTAGCTCCTATATTGTCAATGGACAGTCATTACAACTAGGTATGGTGTACGCCCTACTATGGGAAATGTCACAGCCCAAATCTCAGAATGTTGCGCACATGAGGATTCCTGACAGCAGCATCTCTCCAGTCACTATTGTCCACATAGGCCTCTAAATATGTAAATAAAAACCATACTGGTCAAGCAAACACCAAGGAGACACAAATTAGCTGTCTACACATATGTATCTCTGGCCAGAATGAAATACTGTAAACAGCGGCCTACCTTGTCAGACAACAGAGGGTGAGTGAATGCAGCTCGTCTTCCAGTTCTGTGTCTTGGTAGCATCAACCAGTGGCATACCTTGTCAGAAGAGAGAGTGAGGTGTTGAAGCTGGTCTTCCAATTCTGGAGGTCGTGAGGGCTGCTGTTCCTGCCCTCCCCAACCCCCGCTCGCAAACACTGAAGGTGAAACAGATCCCACCGGGGTCCCGCCATGAAAGTCATGAGGGCTGCTGTTCCTGCCCTCCCCCACCCCTGCTCGCAAACACTGAAGGTGAAACAGATCCCACCGGGGTCCCGCCACGAAGATCGTGAGGGCTGCTGCTCCTGCCCTCCCCCACCCCCACTCGCAAACACCGAAGGTGAAACAGATCCCACCGGGGTCCTGCCACGGAGGTCGTGAGGGCTGCTGTTCCTGCCCTCCCCCACCCCCCCGCCGCAAACACCGAAGGTGAAACAGATCCCACCGGGGTCCCGCCATGGAGGTTATGAGGGCTGCTGTTCCTGCCCTCCCCACCCTCGCTCACAAACACCGAAGGTGAAACAGATCCCACCGGGGTCCCACCATGGAGGTTATGAAGGCTGCTGTTCCTGCCCTCCCCCCCCCCCAAACATCGAAGCTGAAACAGATTCCACCGGGGTCCCACCATGGAGGTCGTGAGGGCTGCTGTTCCTGCCCTCCCCCTCCCTGGCTCGCAAACACCGAAGGTAACTTACTCCTTGGAAGGCTTTGTAGCGTCTGTAAAATAAGGCTGTTTTTTTTTTTTTTTATGAACTCCTGGACAAAAGCGAAGAAAAGAGCCTGCCACAGTGCAGTACGTACCAGCAATCACCAGGCCGCTCGTCCGCATGCTGGTTGTTCCTCCGAGCTGGTGCTGCATGGAGGTTTTTGAACTTGGCGCCTTTTTGTTGGCGCAGATGTTCAGATTGTTTTTTAAGTGGAATTCTCTGCAGTACTCATTATTTCAAACTGAACTTAAAAAGTTCTTTAAGGGATTATTATTACAGGCATCGTTGGTCAACCTGAATATTTTTTTATTTTTAATTTTTTTAAGTGGAATCCTTCGCAGTACTCGCTGTTTTTAAAATGAACTTAAAAGTTACTTTAAGAGTTTATTACAGGCATTGCTGGTCAATCTGAAAAAAGTTACTTTAAGGAATCACTGCGCTACCGACTGTTCAACTGCACTTATTAGTCACTTAAAGGATTTAGAAACACAGGCATTGCTGGTCTAATCTGCTAAAGGGCCCTCCTAGTACATGCATTTGGGTCTGAATTTCTGGGGTTAGGGGGGTTTAGTGCTCGACTCCTAGTCACCAATGCCTCACTGTGCCTGCTGTTGAATTAGAGCCACTGTTTCTGTCCTGTACTGAGTAGGCTAAACCTGCTTCCCTCTGCTCTCACCCCCTGTCCTCTATCTCCTCCCCCCTCTGCACTGAATAAATAGCCTCACTTTGCCTTCTATTCTTTCAGGTGAAACAGATTCCACCGGGGTCCCTCCACGGAGGGTAGGTGAGGGCTGCTGTTCCTGCCCTCCCCACCCCTGCTCGCAAACACCGAAGGTAACTTACTCCTTGGAAGGCTTCATAGCATCTGTAAAATAAGGCTGTTATTTTTTTTTTTTTATGAACTCCTGGACAAAAGCGAAGAAAAGAGCCTGCAACAGTGCAGCAGTACGTGCCAGCACTCGCCAGGCCGCTCGTCCGCATGCTGGTTGTTCCTCCGAGCTGGTGCTGCGTGGAGATCTGTCCCCGCCAGCTTGACCGGCTGCCCCACTGCCCCCACCACCACTCTTGGTCGTCACCACAATTTATACATATAGATCTGATCACGTGAGGCGCAAAAACCTATCAGCCCACTTTGCCATCTGCAGGCTATACTGTCTCTTCGCTAGGGGCATCCTACTGCCTTTCAGTAAAATTCTATGTCAGTCTTCCCTAAAAATACTGTTCTACTGCTGATTCCCCCCTCATCCACCCTCTCGCCCAGTCTTCATATTAATCAATCCCCTAAACGTAGCTACCCATTGGGCTCTAAAGCCAGCCTTCGCCCCATGAAAGTTGTGCCCCTTCCCCCTTTTTCTTTCCTTCCCGAGCTCCCTGGAGACTACCCTGTAGGCACGCTCCTGCATCCCACTAACTGGAAGCTCTGACATATTCCGCCCCTGCTCTGCTGCCAGGGTGCGACCTCACACTCACCAAAGTAAATTCTCAGGCACTCCTGCTAGCCAGCACTCGAAAGACGCCCACACTGTAGCCATAATTTGCTGACCGTTGCAATTTTTCTTTTCCTTTTCTGAAGGGACTCCTTCCCCGCAGTGTTAAAACGATCCTTCCCCACTGGGTTCACTTAAGCCAAATCATGAACGGACCCCTCCCTAATGACTTCAGCTATATTTTTTCTTCTCACTTCAGAGAGAGTGACCAGTGGATACTCCTCCCCTTCCACCACAAAACCACTGGCTACCTTGCCAGGCTCAAGCTGGCATTAGGGGGGATACTGAACTTAACCCTGGTCCCTACTCTCCTAATCACACTCTCAGCGACCCCTCCAACCCCCTCTGGGCCGACAGCAAAGGACCCAAGCTGGCCCACATGAATATCAGCAGCTTAAGGCACAAAATCCATGACCTCGAGGCATGGACAGCACTTTATAAACCTGACATTCTAGCCGTGACTGAAACTTGGCTCAAGCCTCAGATCCTCCCCCACGAAGTGGACCTATCGGTTTGTCATACTTTCAGAAAGGACAGAGAGGGGAAAAAGGGAGGAGGGGTTCTTATCTACCTCAGCACTGCCTTGCAAGCTTCGCAGTTCGATCACCCCTCTCTTTGTGGATCCCTAGGTGAGAATATATTTGTGAAAGTTCTCCTCGGAGACACCAAGCCCCTCTTCATAGGGTGTGCCTACCTCCCGCCCCAATCTGCTGCCTCCTCCCTAGAATCCCTAACCAATGCCCTGGAGGAGTGCCCCATGGGGGAGACCATCCTCCTTGGGGATTTCAATCTCCACTGGCCAGCCCTGGGGACCTCCTCCACTAAGAATGCATTACTTGGCTCCTCACTTACCCAAATCATTGATCTACCTACTAGACATAATGCTAAGTCTGGTAACCATTCTCTTCTCGACTGGGCATTAGTGTCCTGCCCTGACTGCATACTGTCAGCTGGGATCAAGTCAGACTCTCCGAGTGACCACTCACCAATTTTCTACACCTGATCCAACAAGCCCCTTAAAACTGCTGCTAGGGTCATAGAAGCCAGGAACTTCAGCAGGCTTGTACCAGCTGACCTCTGCTCTGACCTGGGGACAATAGACTGGGACCCCACTGTTTCCCTTCCCTCACTTGATGAGGCACTTGACTACTTCACCAATTCTTTCTTATCTATGGCTAAGATGCATGCCCCGAGAAAGAAGCTCAGGGTACAGGGAAAGTGCTATAAATGGCTGAGCCCAAGCCTTAAGCATTTCATGCTACTCCGCGACAGGGCATGGGGAATCTACAAATCCTCAGGCAGTACAACTGACTGGGAGAAGTACAGGGAACTGAGGAATCAGTGTAAAAAAAAACATCCAAACAGTCGAAGTCCAAGTACCTAAGAGACCTCCAAACAAGCCACCTACGCGACCCTAAGAAATTCTGGGGCCATATAAACACCCTCCTCAAGGGTACTACAAACACACAAGCAGACTCCATCCTAGTTGGGGATACTTTGACCAATGACCCCTCCGTAGTTGCCGAAGCCTTCTGTGCCTCTTTCTCCAACCCAAATGGTCCCCCCCCCCATCCTCTCTGGGACTCCCCACTACAACCGAACAGACTGGGTGCCTCCTTGGACCCAATTCCACCTGAAACTGGTCGAACAGTTTGCTGTACTTCCTCTTCTACTCAAAATAAACCCTAACTCTTCCCCGGGACATGACCTCCTAGAACCTTGGCTGCTGAGGGCCACTGCCCCAGCTATTGCCTTCCCTGTCACCCTGCTCATCAACAGGTCCCTCCTCGAAGGAACAGTCCCAAGTAAGTGGAAGGTATCGACCATCGTCCCTGTCCACAAAAATGGACCCCGGGACAAAATGGGAAACTACAGGCCTATCTCCCTACTCAGCCCCCTAGGGAAAGTACAGGAGAGACTTGTATACAACCAACTGTAGGACTACCTAGAGCAGCACCTACTCCTTGCTGATGTACAACATGTCTTCAGGAAAGGCCACGGCACTGACACTGCCCTCATCTGACTTACATCCGACATCCTCAAGGCTATGGACCAAGGCTCTCCCACGGGCACTCTATTCATCGACCTATCCAAGGCCTTCGACCTGGTTAGCCACAAACTCCTTCTCTCCAGACTCCACCAACTTAGTCTGGATGAGCACTCGCTCTCCTGGTTTGAGAGCTACCTGATCAACCGAACCCAAAAAGTCTGTTGGAGAGGAACCCAATATGGCACAAGACTCGTTGTCTCCAGGGGACCCCAGGGCTTGATCCTGGGACCCCTGCTATTCTCACTCTTTCTCAACGACAGTGAGGAAAACTGCATGCTCAGCAACCTCATCCTATATGCAGATGACACTGTCGTCTACTGCAGTGACCCACAACCCAGTGTCATCTCCGCCAAACTGCAGGCCTGTCTTATCTCTTGAG
This sequence comes from Neoceratodus forsteri, assembly GCA_016271365.2. Taxonomy (NCBI): domain Eukaryota; kingdom Metazoa; phylum Chordata; order Ceratodontiformes; family Ceratodontidae; genus Neoceratodus; species Neoceratodus forsteri. Next base: position 640,202,104 of record CM028131.1, read on the forward strand.
GCCTGGTTCACCTCCAACTCCCTAAAGCTGAATGAAGACAAAACTAAGGCTGTCCTGTTTGGGACTAGGTGCCTGGGCACTGACAGAAGTGAGCTACTCCAGCTCAACTCAGCCCAAGGAAAGAGAGTAGAGGTCATTGACCAGTTCAAATACCTCGGGGTCCTCCTTGACCAGGAGTTGACCTATAAACCACACATTGACACCATAACTCGGGCCATCCATCAAAGGCTTGGCCTCCTCTTCCGCCTGGGCAACTCCCTCTCCTCGACGAGCCATTGCCAACTGCAACCTCCTCCCCTCCATCCTATACGGTGCCCCCCTGCTGCAGTTCCTCCGTGAGATGGAACTCAACAAACTCACCATGCTCTACAACAGAGTGGCTCGCTTTGCAACTTACTCCTCCCTTGGGAGGCACCACTGTGAGGCCCTCGTGGACCTAAACTGGCCCACCCTATGGCACAAACTGACATACGCTGCTGCCTGTCTTGCCTTCAAATTCTCCTCCCTTGGCCCTCCTCCACACCTTCAAGGGCTTCTCACTTCCAAACTCCAGTGCCGAACCCTGTGATCTTCTGCAAGTTGCCCCTTGATATCCCCCGTGTTCGCACCAACCAAGGCAAGTGCTCCTTCCAATATGCTGCCTTCTACCTATGGAATACCCTTCCCAGCAAGCCTGGTTGACAAGCCTACCCTCCCTGGGTTTAAGTCGGGCCTCAAAGCGTATCTCCTCGAACTCAGCCTCTGTGGTTGTAATCGCTAGCCCCACTCCGGGCCCTCTCCCCGCTACCACTGGCTTAACCTTGCCTACTCTCCCCCAAGAATCTCTTATGCAAGGATGTAAATGTACTGCATACCTGTCTTAACACCTGTGAACTGTGTGAAACCTAATGACTCTGTGCTAAATGTATGATTCCTAACATGTATCTGCAGTAACTACTGTATATCGATGCCAACGTATGTTTTCTCTGTAACTAATTCCGGGTCGCCCCTGAAAAAGGGACCTCAGGTCTCAGTGGGTTTACCCGGTTACCAAAATCTAAATAAATAAATAAATAAACTTGAAAGAAAAACAGTTATTACACGGCCAAGGAAAAATTGCATTCAGTGCAAACACTCACCAGCAACAAAGGAGGCACCCTTGGTTAACCTCAAATTTGAATGTGCTAAATGTGCATTACAGAAAGTAGTATTCTAATGTGGAACTGCTTTGTTTTTTTTTTTTGTTTGTTGTTTTCTTAACATATCTATATAGACATAGGGTGCAGCAGGTAAGCTACAGAAGGATGTCCAAACAAGGCTCACAAACAGAGTTTTAACAGGGCAACAGACATCCCCGCACAGCCATGTCAGACAATATTCTCCCACAGGAGCAAGGCTCCCAGGCAGGACCCACTGACAATGTAAGAGCTATCAGAAAAGAAAATTACGGTCAGTATGAAGAAATTTCTTCTTTCTGTAGCGCTCCACATTATCAATGGGTAGTCATTACAACTAGGGTCCAAGAAGCAGTACTCAGAGAAAGAACCAGGTGGGGGAGAATATTGTCCCATACATCAACAAAGTATAGGAAGGAAATTTACCTGCCAACTACCACCTGCAAGACTCTGCGGCCAGAGGCCATATCACTAGAGCTCAGAACATCCAATCTATAGAGTTTGGAGCATGTCTAGACTGAGGACCACATAGGTGCCTTACATAACTCTAGAACAGATGCCATGCCTTTCTCCTCTTAGGAGGTGGCCATGGTTCTGTTGGCGTGAGCCTTGAAGAGAGCCGAAGGCCCCTTATTAACCGCGACAGATGTCTAGGAAAAGCAGGCCCTCACCCTTCTAGCCAGGTTGGTCTAGGAGACTTCTGGCTCCTGCCTTGCTGTTCACAACTTGATTGATTTCCGGAACTCAGCATTCCGTCTAGGTACTATCTTAGTGGCCCATCACAATTTAAGTTGCGCCACTTCTCCTTAGGACAAACAGTTTGCTAACAGAAAGACAGAAGAAAGTCTTCCTGGTTCACATGCAGGGAGGAAGGAAACTTTGGAAAGAAAGATGGAACCGTTCTGCACATCACACCGTCCCTATGCATGACGAGATATGGTTGTTTGTGGAACAAAGCCTGGAGCTCACCAATCCTCCTGGCTGAGCACAGAGCAACCAAAAAAATACACCTTGCAAGATAGCCCGATCCAACGGTACCAATGAGAGTGGTTTGAAAGACTCTTAACCAAAAGCATTCAGAACCAGATTCAGATCCTGTGGAGAAAAAGATGATCAGAACAGGGCTCAGCTCACTCCGAAACCTCCCCAAAAGCGAATAACCTTCCAGTTAGTGCCTAAGGATGATCCCAAGAAGGCTCCTCCCAGGGAGTTCAAGGCCAAACCTTACCCACTCTGTCCTGCAGGAAAACCAAGACTGTGGAGCTGTGGCTTTGTAAAGCTGAATTTTTTTTCTTTTTTGGCCCCACAGAAAAAGGTGTTCCATACATGAGCATAAGCTATTGACCTGGAAGTTTTCCTGCCATCCATAGGGTGTCTACCACATTCTTAGAGAAGCCTAGCTTGAGAAGACTTCTCCTTTCTAGAGCCAGGTCATGAGCTATGTTGCTCCTGGATCTGGATCTAGAATGGGGAACTATGAGAGACTGTCCCCCTGAACTGGAGGGTGAAAAGATGTGTGCAGAGCCAGGTTCACTACGTCCAAGAACCATGCCCATCTGGGCCACTTTGTCATCAAGGCAGAGGTCAGAAAGCATAGGAAAACCAGGAGCAGTTTCAAAATTCACAAGCAGCATTTTATTGTAATCAACAATAGAATAAAAATAAAAAATAAATGTTCAGGATAGCTTTATGCAAAGGCAGTACAAACAGAGAAAACAAAAGTCCTTCATCTGAAGGATTCTTTTCGATTCCAAAATCTCAGTTTTTCTCTCTCTCTCTCTCGCAAAAGTGTTGCTGCTCTTTTTTTAAGTCTTTGCCTGGGAACTCGTTAACAGAGCAACCGGTTTTTACAAAAATGTTCTTGTTAGTTTCTTTGCAGAGCAAGCTTGCAAACAGAACAGTGTCTCAAGCTGGCCACCAGTGGACAGCTCTGTAAAAGAGTTTGCAAACAAGCCCGAGAGGAACTGAAACTGCATCTCAGGTTAACCCCTAAATTCCAAATACATTTTTGTAATCATTTCAACAGTGTAACTATACATTTTCAAACAAAGGGATCCCAAGTTTCAAGTTCAAGTTTACTGAAGCAATAGATTCTGTTGAGCAAACTCATTTGCAAGGAAGTTCCTAGTACACAATACAATCATATATATAACCATACATAATAAAAGTTTGTATATACAGGGGAGGCCACAAGACCAATCATTTAATCACATAAAGAATCACATATGTTTTATAACCGCAGACATACAAGGGGGGAAGAAAAGCCAAAAACAGCAAAGTGAAGGCACAGAAATAGCGAGAGGCGGAGAATCGTGAGCTTGTCAGAATGATAAATTCCTAGGTCTCACAAGAATATTTGATCATGCAACCAGACAGAAAAGGAGAGGATAAAACAGCTCCTTGCAGTCACCTCTTTCTACATAACAAAATGGGACACGGTCTTATTCAACCCTATCACGCACTTCTAAGCTATCAGAAGCAAACTTCATCTTGAGTGCCTAACCCTGTGTATGACTTTGGAGAGGAGGGCAGAGAAGGGAAGGCATACGCTGTTGAGACTCTACTCTAGTGAGAGGGCATCCACTGGTTCCACCTGTGGACACTGGTAGCAGCTTAAGAACCAATGAATTTTAATGTTGTGGCTGGAGGCGAACAGGTCGATCTGCAGAGGACCGAACCTTTGACACAAAAGGTCAAACACCTCTGTGTTCAACATCCACTACCCTGGATGAACATGTCCTGGCTGATAAGGCTCAGAGTCAGATTATAGGCTAACAGAAAACCCCATCTGGAGGATTCATGTGAAAAATGAGTCCACGGGACTAGACCTATCGCCATCGCCTTGAGGCCCAGAATCTGAATCACACAATGAGCTGAAGCCGGCGATTGACTTCTCAGTCACTGGGACTCTCACAAGGGACTCATTCCAGGCTAAGGCACAGTGAGGGATCTCTTGGAAGAAAACAATATTACTATGGATTTTATTTATTTATTTATTTTTTTTAAGAACACCGCTCCCAGGTGTTCCAAGGGTTGTGACAGCGAAAACGCTTTTCTCTGGATTTAGCACCAAGCCGTGGGACTCTTGCCTCCAGAGACCAGATCGCCGACTTCCTAGCCAAAATGTGCAGTCTATACTTGAGTAAACAGATCATCCAGGAAGGGACAGGCATGATTTCCTTCCTGACAGAAGGATCACCAGGATTATGAGCACCTTCTAAAATAAAAACCCTGGGGGCAGTTGCTAGCCAAAAAGGAGCACCCCAACTGGAGGTGCTGCCCCAGGATCCTGAACCTGAAGAACCTCTGATAAACCAGACAGATGGGGATGAGAAAAAAACTGGTTACTCACCTGTAACAGTAGTTCTAGGTGTAGTATATATTGTTCATCCACACTTCTTAGCATGCCCCTTTCCCCTTGAATTCTTGCCAGAAGGTCTTCAAGCTGGCTCCTCCCACCCACCCAGGTGGTACAACCCTCGGCTCCACCCCATGATGCCAGATCTTAGCCCGCTGGAAGCCAGGTTTGTGCGCCGCAGCCAGGGAGGTCGGTTGGGTCAGTGTGGATGAACAACATATACCACTCCTAGAAAGTGCAGTTATGTAAGAACTTACTGTAACAGTAGATCTTCGAGAAACTGTCTCTTGCAGTAGGTTATTACACTTGGGAGTTCCACCAGGTGGCGCTATCACACGACAGCTTCTACTAGCAGTCTTCTTCAGGGACCCCCACATGACATCACTTCCTCAGCCTCTGCATAAGCGTGGGTGGTCCCACGAACGCTCTGTTCCCTGCCTGCTTCAGCACGCAAAGGCGAGGACAGAGGGAAACCGAGGAACCAGGAGTCCCACCCCAACGTCGAGATCTAGGACCTGAGCAAAAGGCAGGGGATGGAGGGCGGGACTGTACCTATTGCAAGAAACAGTTCCTTGAACATCTACTGCTACGGTAAGTTCTTACATAACCACACTATCTTCTATGGACTGGTCTGTTGCAGTAGGTTATTACACTTGGGAGAGTACCAAGCAGTTACGGCCAGATGTGAGGACAGGCAAAGCAGGAAGCCAGGCAAGAAGGTGTGGCAGCAGACAAAGTAGACAGGAACATTCTGTAAGAATGTCAAAAAGAGAGGCGAGCAGAGTCCAAGCGGAAGCCGTGGAGTCATCTCAGGCAATCCAGGAGACTGCCGCAAAATCCCAGTAAAAGGACGGCATCAAAATCACTCATAGGCAGGTAGACTCGCACCACACCCAGGAAGGCAGATGTGTGAAGGGTGGGTGAGGTATGAACAGTCCGCAAGATGGGAGAGGAGTAGAAGGCCAGGCAAAACAATGCAACCTGATGAGCAGGGGTTGAGAGGACATGGCGTAAAGCAAGTCCAGCAGAGCTCCTAAAGCGTGGAGCATGGAGGAGGTGGTAGAGTACACCGGGGAAAGCAGCACCGGGAATCCCACAGCAAGGAACCACTGAAGGGTCTCCAAGAGGGAGGACAGCAGGAGTTCCAAATGATCTGCAAAGAGGAGCGAAGCGTCCATGATCGGGAAGCAAGCCTCTGAAGAAAGGGCAGACAGATCCCCGAGTGCCTCCGAGGCTCGTGAGAGGAGGCGGAGGGAAAGCCCAAGGAGCGGTCAATGAGCAGGGGCAGGCCCGGCCCCCCAAAGGGACGAGCATGGGGAAGAGAGAGGCGCAGAAGTTGCAGCCCCTATGGAAACCCTACTGTGGTCCCGAGCAGCACCCCGATAAGGGGGGCGGGAATGGGATGCCCTGCCAGCAGAGGAGGACAGGGCCCGGGGGGGCACGGTAGAGATCCTGGACAGACCACACAGAGATCCTGGACAGACCACACAGTGTGACTGGAAGCTTGGAGGGAATCCATAATGGCCACAGAAAGGGGCATCGGCAACTGACAACTGGACATCGGGAGCCAAACCCAACACCTGAAGCCAGGCGTGATGCCGCAAGACGACGCTGGTGGCAGACAGACGGGCAGATGTGTCGACGGCATTGTACCCCGAGTGAAGCAGGTGACGGGAAAGCAACAAAATGGCAGACAGGGGCTGCGCCAACTGGGCCATCCCCAAGGAGGGAGACAAGTCAGCAGGAAGGTCCAAAGTGGAGGCACTGAAGGTGTGGAGGTACCGGACCATATGGCCCACATAGTGGAGAATGCGAAGCAGCAAGGCATTAGAGGTGTAAACCTTCTTGCCAAGAAAATCAGTGTACCGGGACTCCTTATCCGGCGTCAAAGATCTGGTGTGGTGGGGCCGAGCGGTCCGGCCATGAGCCACTGTAATGACCATGGAGTCAGCCGCAGGAGCGTCAGACAAATAGGGATGGTCCAATGGGGCCCTGTATAGCCGGTCAGGCCCATCTGAGGCGGGCGGAGCAGAAGATGGGTGACACCATGCCTCAGTCATGCCGTTCAAATGAGCAGGAATTAAAGGAGGGACGACGTAGAAGACTTGGTTTGCTGGCCAAGGCACCTAGCTTCACCTGAGCTCTTTCCTTCTAAGACTGCTTGAAAGGCAGAGTAGAGAAACTTACCAGAGCAAGGGAAAAGGATTAAGACTTAGTTTGGCTAAGCAGATTTACTGTGTGGTGGTGTTTTTATTTTTTACTCACAGGGATTGGTACTGTTTGTTGCTAACATTTCATTGCTTTATTTTTTCTCTGATTCAAATTGTTGCTGGTATACCTTCTTCTGCATTATTACAAGGTGTGCCTACAGGTGTAAAAGTAACAGATTACTCCTGTAATCTTCTGATTCAAATTGTCTTTGCAAGGTATATCTTCTGTTACTGCTTTATTTTCTCTGGAGCAAAGTGTTTCTACAGCGATATCTTCTCTGAAATTATTATAGGTGGTGCTTTACAGGTTTTACAGTTTTATCTAACATTAGGATAAGCTTCAGGGTTACTGCATTTGTTGTTGACTAATTGTTTCTGCTCTACCTCCTTGTTCTTTCGTCTGTGGTTCTTCTTTTTAGGCAGGAAGGGCCCAGCCACCCACCCCATCCCCAACCACCCCACGCCACACTCCTGTTATAGGGTACCACAGTTGTGACATTTCCTGTGGCAGAGCAGAAAGGGGCGGATCAGTGGGGCCTCCACAAGGTGATCTCATTTATAGGGGCACTAGTAATTTAACTTGTTATAACAAGTTAAACAAAGCACAATTAAACCATTACTTGCATTTTTTTCCTTTTTTCTCCTTCTAATTACTATGACTAAGTTACAAACCCAGCCACTTATTTGGAATGGATTTCATTAACTGCAGGTACTGTGAACAATTTTCAGAAGGACAGTCTTACAGGATTTAGGACACTGTCCCACATGCTGGCCTTTGGAGATCTTAGGGCTCAGCTCCGGCAGTATGGGCAGAGATTGCACGCTCAAATTTCATATTGAAGAGGAAATACATTATAAGAACCACCCGCCATTTCCCCAGCATCCAACAGAAAAACCCCGACTAGAGGGTAGTTGGTGTAGGAGGTTACGGGTGGTTAGGAGGAGCAAATCAGGTGCCCCATCACTCTCTGCTCTCCAACACATTACCTCCAAAACCATATAAACACTACAAAACAGGTATCTGCCTCTATCTCTGAAATCAAATAAAGAGGCAGAAGACACTGCAGAGCAGGACATCTGCACAGAAGCTAGCACAACAAAACTCACCCAAATCAGGAACCAAACAAAACAAGCACAAAGGAAACCAAAAACTCTGATCATAGGAGACTCCATGATTCGGGAGTTGATACCCATCTCCAGCTAGGTGATGATCAGATGTCTCCCGTACATCACCATGGAGAGACACTGACGCATTGCAAAATTGTTCACAAAGCAGGAGAAAACATTGATGTCCTAGCACACATAGGGGACTAATGATCTCGCCAGCCGTCAGTTGTGGCACCAAGGAACACCTGACTAGGCTGGGTGACAAACTATCATCTATTTCGTCCGGCATCTCCTTCTCTGAGATCCTGCCAGTCTGGGAGAGGGGAGCAGATGGACGGAAGGTCAGAGAAGGGGAGATAGGGGAGCTAAACACGTGGCTCAAGGGCTATGCCAGGAAAAGGACAGATTTGTAGGGAACTGGCAACAGTTCTGGGAGCGAAAGTTCTTTAAATTTGATGAACTGCATCTGACTAAGAGGAGTCAGTGCATTGGGGCAGAAGTTTGACGTCTTTGCAGAATATTTAAACTAGCAAATGGGGAGGGTGCAGCACCCCATCGTCGAATGGGAAGAACACCCTCCCCTCAGCTAGTGGTCAAACAGGAATTCAGCATGTTTGCCGCTCATTTGCATCACCAGGTAAGAAAAAGGTTTGTCTCCCCATCGACGAGACAGGTAATGCCAACTTCACCCAACAACTAACACACCAAAAATCTGCCAATGGAAAATCATGTACACAAAATGCTCACAGCCTGGGAAATAAGATCCCAGACCTGCAGGCAACAATGTCAGAGGCTAAACTGGACATAGTAGCAATTAGTGAGACGTGGTTTACCAGTAACCACACTTAGGGAGACTTCAGTACCTGGCTATGTGTATTGTTCAGCAGAGACCGAGGTGCAAAAAGGGAGGAGTGGCCCTGTATATAATGAAAATATCAAAGCTACAGAAATTCAGAATACACATAAGGAGCCAGAAGAACTGTGGGTTACCCTGGAAACAGGAAATGGGACAGCCATAAGAACTGGGGTTGTCTACAGGCCCCAGACCAGAGGGAAGACATAGACACATTACTGTTAGAAGATATACAAAACATGACAGCTAAAGGGAGGTTCTGATAATGGGAGACTTCAACATGCGGATACAGATTGGTCAATACCAGCAGGAACATCTGCCAGAACTAGACTCATAGTGGATTCCCTACAGGGGGAGGGCCTCAAACAACTGGTACAGCAACCCACAAGAGACAGGGCTATCCTAGATCTAGTACTGACTAACAAAGAAGGGATCACAGATCTCCAGGTAGAAGGTCACCTGGGGGCCAGTGACCATCACATGGTATGGTTCAATTTGGCTACTACATCTAAATCATCCCATTCCAAGGCAAAAATATGGGACTTCAGAGGAGCTGACTTTGATAAGATGGCCAACAGAGTTAAGCTAGCCCTGGCAAAAGAAACACAGGTGAGGGGTACAGGCAAAGTGGGCAAGCATTAAGGATGCAATACTTGAAGCAACATCCCATTGTGTTAGACAGAAAGGAAGTGCAAAGAAAGAAACCACTTTGGTTCTCAAATACAGTAGCAGAAAAGGTCAGAGCCAAAAGGCTGGCCTTCAGGAAATATAAGGAACACAGCGGGATGAAGATAGGGAGGCATACCAAACTGCCCTAAGGGAAGCAGGTAAGGCAGTAAGGCAGGCAAAGTCCCAAACTGAGGAAACACTAGCACGAACAGTAAAGAAGGTGACAAGACTTTCTATAGATACATTAGTGAAAGGAGAAAGTCCAGAGGGGTATTGCTAAGCTTAATGGAAAAAGGGAGCATGTGAGGAGGAGGACCTGTAAAGGCATCTATCCTAAATAGATACTTTTGCTCAGTATTTACTGAAGAGAAGGTAGGGCAGGGCCCACAGCTCCAGCATCATGGACACAGGGGAGGAGGTGAGCACTACTCCCTCACAAAAGAAAGGTTCCTACAAGAGCTTGCTAGCTCAGGGTGGATAAGGCAATGGGACCTGATGGCATACATCCCAGGGTACTTAAGGAGCTAAAGGAGGAACTAGCAGAGCCATTAGCAGAATTGTTTAGTGAGTCTCTGAGCACAGGAGAGGTCCCAGAAGACTGGAGAAGGGCTTATGTGATCCGCTCCACAAGAGTGGTAGCAGGAGGAGGCGGGAACTACAGGACCGTCAGTCTTACCTCAGTAGTGGGCAAGATTATGGAGGCACTCCTAAGGAAAGGATAGTGCAACACCTGGAACCATAGGGGCACAGGATCCAAGACAGCATGGGTTTACAAGGAAGGTCCTGTCAAACTAATCTCATAGATTTCTTTGACTGGGTAACCAGAGTGGTGGGACCAAGGGAGCAGTTGATGTCGCCACTTGACTTCAGCAAAGCTTTGACACTGTTCCACATAGAAGATTGATAAATAAGCTGGGTAGGCTCGGTGGTCAGAAGTTGGTCAACTGGGTGGCAAACTGGTTGACGGGCAGAAACAGAGAGTGGTGGTAAATGGTATACAGTCAGAAGAGATGCAAGTCACAAGTGGGGTACCTCTAGGGATCCGTCCCTGGGGAGTCCTTCAACATCTTCATTAGTGACCTTGCAGATGGACTAGAGGGTAAGGCTTGTCTGTTTGCAGATGACACCAAGATCTGCAACACAGTAGATGATCCAGATGGGTGGGCAGAATGAGAAGAGATCTGGATAAACTAGCAGAATGGTCAGAAGAGTGGCAACTGGGATTTAATGCAAAGAAGTGCAAAATCATGCACATAGGGAAGAGAAACCCTGAAGCCACCTATAGGCTGGGAGGGGAGTTGCTAGCAGTCACAAAGGAAGAAAGAGACTTGGGCATCATCATCACTGATGACCTAAATCATCCAAGCAGACCTCTAAAGCAGTAGGTAAGGCTAGGGGGGGTTAGGGTGTATTAGGGGTATCACAAGTCGAAGAGGGAGGTAATAATCCCTCTGTACAAGACACTGGTTAGGGCCCCATCTGGAGTACTCAGGCAGTATTGGAGGCCACACCTTCACAAGGACATTAACCAAATTGAGGCCTGCCCAGAGAAGGCAACCAAAATGGTGCAGGGACTGCATCAGAAGACATATGAGGACAGATTAATGGAGCTCAATATGTATACCCTTGAGCAAAGGAGGGAGAAAGGTGATATGATCGAGGCATTCAAACAACTTAAGGGCATAAACAAGGTGAAAGAGTCTAATATGTTTAAATATAAGAAAAATAGCAGGACAAGAGGACACAGCATGAGATTAGAGGGAGGCCGATTAAGGGGGAATGTGAGGAAATTCTTTTTCACAGAAAGGGTGGTGGATGCATGGAATGGCTTATCACAAGAAGTGGTGGCTATGAATACAGTGCAGGGCTTCAAACAGGCATGGGATAGGCATAAGGGAGCAATACAAATGACTATGAATAGATAGGCCACTGACAGAGCAAAGGCCGATGGCACATTTATAAGGTAGAAAAAGAAATGGGCAGACTGGATGGGCCTTGCGGTCCTTATCTGCCGTCAACTTCTATGTTTCTATGACATGTGGGGAGTAGTGCAATGTAATGGCTGTGGGGCAGCAGTCTTCCGGGAGTCTTTCTGGAGGCCGAGATGCTGCCCTGTTTGCAGACAACTATCTGCCCTGAGGGAGGAAGTTGCCCATCTTCAGACCACACTGGACAATAGTAAGGGAACCTCCCCCATCCAAGGAGCACCAGAACCACCACCACTACCTCAGAGGTTGCGAAGAAAGCACAGCAGTTGGACCACAGTGGGCTCAGGGAGGGTAAGGGTGGTGGAACAGAGGCACACCCAGTCAGTTGTTCCACTCCACAACCCATACACCATTCTGGGGGAGCACAGTTCCCCTATGGATGCACCTGCAGAGGAGACTAAGGAGGTTGCAGACAACTGTCACAAGGGAGGCCCTCAGGAAGGAGGCAGAGGGCACCACAGGGAAAGGAAGCAGGTCCTGGTGGGGGACTCAATTATTAGGGGGCTAGAACTGGGGAGCAGGGAAACTGAAGTAAGGTGCCAGCCTGGTGCCATGGCTTGAGGGACAGGAAGCGATCCTTAGGATCACGAGAACAGTTGCACGGAGTTCTGAGCTGGACATCATTGTCCATCTAGGGACAAATGACTCGGCTCATCATGAGATTACAGCAGTGCAGAAGGACTTTGTAGAGTTGGGGAAGGGCCTAAGACAAGTAGCACACACAGTATCCTTCTCAGAGGTGCTGCCTGTCAGAGGCATGGGTGAGGCGAGGGTACTTTTCACCATGCAGTTTAACCAATGGTTGAAAGGAGTGTGGAGCACAGGGGTTTGGCTTCATTGGGGACTGGGGTTCCACCTGAAGGGACACCAGCCTAGACTGGCAGGATGGTCTGCATCTGTACAGGAAGGGAACAAGTCTTTTGGGCAATCAGTTTAAATGCTTCATTGGCAAGCTTTTAAACTAGTCAAGGTGGAAGGCACTGATAAACAGCAGGAAAATCCCAGCCTCCCTACAAAACAGGGTAACTAAATGAGAAAAAGACCAAGGTAGAAAGGTCAGTGGGGATGCTGCTAGTAAGGTAAAGCCATCAAAAATGGAGAGCAATGAGTACCAATGTCCGTAGTCTGGGTAACAAGCTTCCTGAATTAGTGGCCTTGATGGAGGAGGAACATCTGGATATCGTGGCAGTCACAGAAACATGGTACACACAGAACCATGACTGGGACGTAAACATACCAGGATACACTATCTACAGGAGGGACAAGAGGGTAAAGAGGAGGAGGAGCACTCTACCTAAGGAAGCAATCAAAGCAACAGAACAAAAGGGTAAACAGGGAGGAGAAGAAGCACTGTGGTCAATTTGGAGGCAGGCATGGCACCACAATCACTTAGGGGTTAGATAGATCTCTCTTCAGGGGAGGAAATGGACAAGGAAATGATAGAAAGTATACTTAGAATGGCAGATAAAGGGAAGATATTGCTGATGGGTGATCTGAATATGCCAGATGTTAACTGGAGTGCAGTTGCAGCAGCCACTTCTAAGAGTGGGGTTATTCTAGATGCCCTACAGGGGGCATGCCTTAGACAACTAGTACTGGAACCCACTCGAGAGGGAGCAATCTTAGACCTGGTTCTCTCAAATGGAGATGGAGAGAGGATCACAGATGTAGAAGTGGGTAGCCATCTGGGTACTAGCGACCATAGAACAGTATGGTTCACAATAAACACAGCAATAGAGTCAAGCCATACAAAGGCAAAAGTACTGACTTCAGGAGGGCTGATTTTACAAAATGGTGAGTGCTTAAGGAATGCACTAGCAAATGGGCAGGAAGGAGGGGTGGAAGAACAATGGGGAATAATAAAAACTGCCATCACAGAGGTAACAAGCCTTTGTGTGAAGCAAATAAACAAAACAAAACGATGGAGGAAACCACTATGGTTCTCAAAGGAGGTGGCAGTGAAGGTTCAAGAGAAAAAGAAAGCATTCAGAAAGTACAAGGAATCACAGAAGGAGCAGGACAGAGAATTGTATCAGTTAAAGCAAAAGGAAGCTGGGAAGACAATCAGAACAGCAAAGGCCCGAACCAAGGAAAAGATAGCCAACTCAGTTAAGAAGGGGGATAGAACCTTTTAGGTACATCAGGAGCGAAGGAAGACTAAGGGCGGATGAGGTTTAATAAAGGAGGGGTGGGAGAGGGTGACAGTGAAAGGCAAAGATACTAAACAAATATTTTGCTCAGTATTTACAAATGAAGAGGGGGAGGTACCTAAAACAAACAATAGAAACACACTGGATACAGAAGTTGATACCAGCCCATTTACAGAAGAAAGGGTTCTGAAAGAACTCTTAAAACTGAAGGTGGACAAAGCAATGGGGTCTGATGGGATTCATCCCAGAATTCTAAAAGAACTAAGGGTAGAACTAGTGACACCACTGACTACACTCTTTAACAAATCATGGGAGGATGGGGTGGTACCTGAGGAATGGAGAAGGGCAGATGTGATTCCCCTTCACAAAAGTGGGAGCAGGGCAGAAGCAGGAAACTACAGACCTGTTAGTTTAACCTCAGTCATAGGTGAAATGATGGAATCACTTCTGAAGGAAAGAACTGTCGAGTACCTAGAGGCCAGAGGGGCACAGGACCCAAGGCAGCATGGATTCACAGTGGAAGGTCATGCTAGACTTAATCTAATAGATTTCTTTGACTGGGTGACCAAAGTAGTAGATCAGGGAGGGGCTGTGGACATGGCCTACCTAGACTTTAGCAAGGCATTTGACTCAGTCCCACACAAAAGATTAATATACAAGTTAGCCAGCCTGGAAGTGGGTCCCAAGGTGATAGCCTGGGTAAAGAATTGGCTGGAGAATAGGACACAAAGGGTAATAGTAAATGGAGTCCACTCTGAAGAAAGAGGGGTTACTAGTGGGGTACCACAGAGTTCAGTATTAGGACTGGTTCTGGAAGGAAAAGTATGTCTCTTTGAAGATGACACAAAGATCTGCAACAGAGTTGATGCACAAGGTGGGGTGGAAAGGATGAGAAGGACTTGGCAAGGTTAGAGGAATGTCAAATGTATGGCAGCTTAGATTCAATGCTAAGAAGTGCGGTAATGCACCTGGGAAACAAAACCCAGGGAAGAGTACACAATGGGGGAGGGGGTGAGATACTAACAACAACAAAATGGAAAGGGACCTGGGGTAGTCAATATCAGGTGACTTAAAGGTGGGCAATAATGTGAGAGGGCAGTAAGGAGGGCTGGGGATACTGGATGCCTAGGAGAGGCATCACCAGTAGAAAACAGGAAGTTGTTATCCCTTTACAGACAGCTGGTGAGACCCCATCTGAGTACTGTGTGCAGTTCTGAGACGCACTTCCCAAGGACATAGACAAGATGGAAGCTGTCTAGAGGAGGGTATTCAAATGGTGCAGGGTCTGCACCAGAAGACATATGAAGAGAGACTAAAGGAGCTTATTATGTATAGCCTCGAGGAGGAGGGAGAGGGGACATGATAGAAACTTTCAAGTACCTCAAGGGAGGTCAACAAAGTCCAAGAGGGTAGCATCTTTCAAAAAGTGTGCAAGAACAAGGGGGCAATTTGAAGACGGAAGTGCCTGAGGTAATGTGTTGCACTTTTTCAGTTGTGTGGAGATGCATGAATGGCCTTCCAGAGGAGGTTGTGGAGTCAAAACAGTAGTTGAATTCAAGCATGCATGGGACAGTCATAAGGCAGTTCTAGGGGGTGGAAGTAGAAAGTAGTGGGCTGCTGGTTAACTAGGATCTACAGCTTATCCATTAGGTGGGAAAATGGGCAGACTGGGTGGGCTAAGTGGTCCTTATCTGCCATCAAATTCTATGTTTCTATGACCAGGACAGGCTCTTCAGGCAGGTCAAGGTAGGCAGCCATGTCCTGCCGAAGGGAATCCTGCTCCGTAGAGGGGTCTCCAAAAACCTCCTGGACCTGCAACATCAGATCCGTGAAAGAAGAGCTATTCAGAGAGGTGACATTAGGAGGGGCAGGCAGGGCTGTGTGCAGAATAGAGGACACAGAGAATGTGGAATCTGAGCCCCCATAACTCAGAAAGCACATGTCAGAAGCAGCCTCCACAAAGGGATCCCCAAAGTCCAGATCCCCAGACACAGACTCCTCAGAAATGGAGGGGGGGGACCAGGTGGAGACGACTGGATCCGGATGAAGCCATTTAGCGGCGGGGGGGGGGATGCCGAGGTATAGGAACCGGCAAAGGGGCCTGAGACGGGCCGTGACCCAAAGATTGCAGGACCTCAAGGACAATGCGAGCAATGCCAGGCACCAGGGAAGGTGGGAGGTCCACAGTCGGAGGGCACCCAAGGGCAGTGACCTGGGGAGGGGATGAATGGCGAGGAACATCGGGAACATAAATCCTGGAAAGTTGGGGGAGGGCATCCCAACCCCTGTGGACAGGCGCCGGAGGAGGGCCAAGGAACAGGGAGTGAGACAAAGGGAAGCCCTCATGAACCCCACCTGAGCCCAAGGGGCATAAGAACGACGATGGGGGGGGGGACCTCTGCCAACACAGCAACAGTGTGCCATTGCCAGGAAGGACAGGGGGACGACAGGGATAGGGAATCCACAACAGGGATAATCCCGGGGTGTGGCACCCCTGCCATCAACAGGGGAACCTCCCCCGTCGACGAGGAATGCAACAGGAAACGTTCCATCGACGGGGAAAACATCCCCCGTCGACGAGGAACGAGAAACGGAATGCTCTGTTGATGGGGGAAGCAGCCCCATCGATGAGGATTGAGAAGTAGTCCAGTCGACAAGGAATGCTTCGTCGATGGGGGAACAGCCTCCATCGACCAGAATTGAAAAATAGAAGGCCCCATCAACAGGGGAAGCATTCCCGTTGACGAGGGAGTGAGCAATGCATGCTCCGTCAATGGGGGGAGCAGCCCTGTCGACGAGGAACGTTCTGTCAATGGGGGGAACAGTGCCCATTGGTGAAAAACATGGTGTAGAGTGCTCCATCGAGGGGTGACGCATTCCTGTTGACAAGGGAGGGAGCAGCCCCAACGACAAGGAATGCTCCGTCGATGGTGGAAGAGCAGGAGAAGCCACCATCAATGGGCAGTGCTGGAGGGAATGTGAGGAGTGCGAGTCCCTATCCCTGTTATGCAAGGAATGAGAGCCCTGAGCCGGGGAACCCTTAGTATGGGTCCCCGAGGTCCGTTCCAGCAGGGCGGCCTTGTCAGCCATAAAAGTGCCCAAAGACCAAGCAGGAGCACTGGGCCAAGGAGCAGCGGGGATGTTGTGAGTGGTTCACAGGCCCGCAATAGAAAGCTGGATTCACGTTCTTCTCAAAGACTGCAACACAGAAGAGTGAGCTAGCTGCTGTGTGGGCTGAAACCGGCAGAAAAATGAACAGAGGGTACATGGGTATGCCCACACTTATACAGAGACTGAGGAAGTGATGCCATGAGGGCGGTCCCTGTAGAAGACTACTAGAAGAAGCTGCCATGTGATAGTGCCATCTGGTGGAACTCCCAAGTGTAATAACCTACTGCAAGAGACCAGTCCATAGAAGATCTACTGTTACAGGTCAGTAACCTGTTTTTCTAGGGACGTGGATATGTTGTTCATCCACACTTCTTGGCAGACTTCTAGCAGTTCTCCAAGAGGAGGGAGGCAAGGCGCACACCCCCTACTTAGGGAACAGAGACTGCAGAACTGAGGCCCAAAACCAGCATCCCGGTGTGACTCAAGGTTGATGTGGTAGTGACTAATGAAGGTGTTTGCTGTCTTCCAGGTAGCAGCCCTGCAGATTTCCTGGATAGGGATGTCCCTGGAAGCAGCTACCGATGCAGCAGTGTTGCAGGTGGAATGAGCCCTTAGTCCTACGGGAGGCTCCCTATCTGCCAACCTATAGCAGAGATCAATGCAAGATGTAATCCATCTGCCAATCATCCGCTTTGCTGCAAGTCTGCCAGAAGCGGCTTAAGTGTAGGTGACAAACAGCTGGTGAACCTCTCCCCAAATTTCCACCGTCCTCTCCTTGTAATAGGAGAGAGCCTGTCGCATGTCCACGGTATGGAGCCTGTACTCGGCATCCGAGTTGTTGTTCAGGTAGAACACAGGCAGAGTCAATACCTGATTAAGATGAAACTCTGACATCACCTTCGAGAGGAATTTCGGGTGGGGGCGCAGGACAACCTTGTCCCTGTGGAAGACCAGGTAGGGAGACTCCACCGAAAGTGCCTGGAGCTCCCCAGTCCTTCTGGCTGACGTGATAGCCACCAGGAAGGCCTTTTTCCATGACAAGTGTGAGAGCTCACACTTGTGCATTGGCTCGAATGGCCTGCCCATGAGTTTTGCCAAAACCAGCAGTAAATCCTATGGAGGTGGAGGTTCATGCACCGGAGGGGATAAGTGATCTAGGCCCTTGAAAAAGCACCAGACCACCTTCTACTGTGCCACCGTCTGCTGACCGGCCCGCGCCCGGTAAGGAGAGATGGCTGCTAGGTGCACCTTAAGGGTCGAAGACCAAAGACCCCCTTTAGACAGAGACCAAAGGTAGTCTAAAATTACCCTCTCAGTTCAACCTCCCCTCCGCATATTCTTTCAGGAACACTGACTCTCGGCTTCTGTATGTCCCACATACGTCCACAGCCAAAGGCCAAGCTGCCTTCAATTACCGGATGCCTAAACTATGGAACTTCCTGCCGGCTGACATTAGGCACACAGACAACACTCAGCAGCTCAACCATCTCCTCAAGGCACTTTTCTCCCTCACCTGCACATGCAGGCTGCCCCGCCGTGATACCATATATCCCGCCCCCCACCCGTAATTTCTACCACACTATGGCACATCGTTAAGAGCTCATAGACCTAGGCACACAGCCAAGTACCTGGAGAAATTGGCCTGTAGCTGATTCTTAATACCATATGTGTTCTTCTAGTGATCTCAGCATGTGGACCTTCATGTGTTTAATATTCCCTTCTTTGCATAGCTCAAATTGTAATTCATCTAGACATGTTAGTAGGTTATTTCTCTCTTGCTCTTCCCACATCTATTGTACCCACCATTTCTCGGCAATTAGCTTCCACTTGCATACTGTGTGACCCTGAGCAAGTCACTTAACCTCCTTGTGCTCCCAGGTTGCTCCTGTAAAAAAGCTTTCAGCTTAGTGTGCTATACCTGGTAAAATAACTAAATAAAAAAAAAATAAAAAATTAAGCTACATGGAGTGTTTTTGTACTGTATAATACTTGTGTAGGTTGCTGTATATGTACTTTATAATCCCTGTGTATATTACTGCATATATTCTTTCCCCCCCCTCCCCCCAGGATGCATCTGGAATCGAGCGGTACTCTGCTCAATATGCCTTCCTGGTAAAACTCTTAAATAAATAAATAAATAAATAAAAGAAATAAAATGTTAGCCACAGGACCAGACAGAGGGTCCAGGCCCTTGCCCTGATACCAAATGGAAAACCTTTACCATTTGAAGGCATACCACTTCCTGGTCAGCTCCTTCCTGGATGCTTCCACTACTGTGAGTACATCCTCGGAGAGACCCAAAGCCTGGAACTCTAGCCGCTCAGGTACCAGGCTGTCAGGTGCAGGGATTGAAGGTCCGGATGGAATACCTTCCCCTGATTGACTGAGATCAGGCCTGGGCATGCAGGAAGATGCCTTGGGAGCCTGTTGCTGAGGCTGAGGAGATCTGGATATCAGAACTGGCAGGGCCAGTCTGGGGCTACCAGGATCACCTGCATCCTGTCCCTCCTCACCTTGAGAAGCACCTTGTGGATCAAGGGAAATGGAGGAAAGGCGTAGAAGAGGCCTGGGGTCCACGGCCTCAAGAAGGCATCCCCCTGCAGCAAACCCCGCTGAGGGGAGTGGTATGAAACAGCCTCAGCTTGGTGTTTTCCCTGGAGGCAAACAGGTCCACCAACAGTTTGCCCCAGTGGGAGAACAGGCTGTGAGCTACCTCTGGATGGAGAGACCACTCGTGGGATGCCTCGCCTACGTGGCTAAGAGCATCTGCCAGTTGGTTTGAGGCTCCTACCACATGGATGGCTAGGAGATCTGCCTCCAGGCAGCTCATGAGTGTCCAGATGTGGAGTGCTTCCCTGCACAGCAGCCGGAAGTGGGTGCCGCCCTGTTTGTTGAGGTAGTACATGGTCCTGGTATTGTCCATCTGAACTTGAACCACTTGACCCCAAAGCTGCTGAGTGAAAGCTGACAGCACCAGTCTCACC
The DNA here is from genome assembly GCA_016271365.2 of Neoceratodus forsteri. NCBI lineage: Eukaryota > Metazoa > Chordata > Ceratodontiformes > Ceratodontidae > Neoceratodus > Neoceratodus forsteri. Next base: position 640,221,688 of record CM028131.1, read on the forward strand.
GCTCTGAGCTCCAAAAGGTTGATATGATATTGGGATTCTTCGGGGGGTCCTAAGCCCATGGGCCCTGTTGCTCCCCACGTGGGCTCCCCAGCCCATGAGAGAGGCATTGGTTGTGAGGACAACCGGGATCCCTTTCTGCAGATGGTCTAGGACGGTTCACCACTGGAGGGCGTCCCACATTCTCTGGGTGACAGTGATCAGCTGGTCAAAGTGACCGTGGCACTGAGTCCACTGGGTGGCCAGCTCCCATTGAAGGGGGCGCATATGCCAACCGGGCCCATCGGACCACAGTGGTGCAGGCCGCCATGTACCCCAGAAGGCACAGAAAGTCCCGGGTAGGGCGCAAGTGCCCAATCAGAAAGGATTGGGCAAAGGAGGAGAGAACCCCTGTCCTGTCCACTGGGAGCCGTGCTCTGGCTCGGCAAGAGTCAAGCTCTGCCCTGATGAAACATATCATCTGTGATGGCACAAGCTCCGACTTGGCCTCACTAAGCAGGAGGCTAAGTTGAAAGCAGGTCTGAAGGGCCAGGTCCCTGGAGCTCTCCACCTCTTGCTGGGTGGAACCCGCTAGAAGCCAGTCATCGAGGTAAGGATATACTTTGACCCCTCGATGCCTGAGATGGGCTGCCACCACTGCAATGCATTTGGGGAAGACACGTGGGGCCGATGACAGGCCGAATGGCATGGCTAGGAACTCGTATAGGGTTCCCTCTGCTCTGAAGCGGAGGAACCGCTGATAAGATGGACGGATCGGGAGATGAAAAAACACGTCCTGGAGATCCAGTGAGCAGAACCAAGTTTCACTCCAGGGATGGTACGATCTGGGACAGAGTTACCATACTGAAGGTGCATGGCCTGAGAAACTGATTCAGGTTGTGCAGATTTAGAATGGGGTGCCAGCCCCCTTCTGCTTCAGGACCAGAAAGTACCTAGAAACAAACCTTGGGCTGACTGGAGGATCTGCCACTCTAACCACTGCCTCCCTGAGGAGAAGTTGGGCTATGTCATCTCTCAGAGCCGACCGAGTGTGGACTGATACTCTCTCTTCCTGTGGGGCGCAGGCTGGAAGGGAGGGTACTGTTCGAACTCTAGCAGCAGACCCTGGCTGACCACTTCTATGTCCCACCTGTCCATGGTAACAGCGGACCAGGTGGAAAGAAAATGGCGGAGCTGACCCCCCACTGGAGGACTCAGAGCTGGCATGACAGGAATAGGGGTGACAGCCCCTATCCCATCACTGGGCAGGCTTGGAGGCAGTGGGTCCAGATTGGAACCTGCCTGAACCCTAACCTCCCTGTCTGCGGGCCGCTGGAGGCCCGGACTTGGGTCGAGGGTGCCAAGCTTGTGCCTGCTGTTGCTGCCCACCCTGAAAGGAGGGTTGCTTGGCCGCAGGAGCAGGGTGCCGAAAGCGCTTCTTCTTCTTCTGCTGCTGTTTCTTGGAGCCAGGGGCATCCTTTTGAGCAGAAGTAGCAGAGTCCAAGGTGGCACTGGACTATTCGATTCGTCGACGGTGACCATCCACACCTGGGCCAAAGAGATCGGTACCCAGGAAAGGAACATTAGTGAGTTTGTGCTGGGTATCTGCCATAAAGGTGGAAAGCCTCAGTCAAGTCCTGTGGCACATGGCAACTGCGGCTGCCACTGAATGGGCGCAAGAGTCCCCAAGGTCCAAGGCCTTCTGAAGCTGCTGCTTGGCAATGGCTCAGCCCTGGTCCTAGACCTGCTTGACCGTAGTCTGAAGGTCTATGGAGAGGTGTGGGAAAACTTCATACAAGGAGCTCAGGAGGGCATGGGAGAAGTGCACCATGAAACGGCTGAGCTTGCCTGATGAAGGCCTAGAGAGGAGGCTGCATAGACCTTCCCGGCAGAGTGTCCAGTTTTTTGGACTCCTTGTCTGGAGGTCCATCAGTGTCAGCTGAGCTGCCTATGCGTCTGAACACAGAAGCGGTCACTAACCCCTCTGCCGAGGGATGTTCCATGAACCCCGAGAGGGACCCAATGGGCACCACATACTTGCGTGACATCCAGGCAGACAGCGCTGGGCAGGAGGCAGGATGCTGCCAGACCTCCAAAGCTGGGCCAACAATGGCCTCGACCACTGGGAAGGCTTCGGTAGGGGTATCCCCTCTTTAAAGAATATCTGTAAGAGGGTAATCCGCCTGTTTCTGGACAGGTTCCAGGGGAATCCCTGTGGATTCGGAGACAAGGCGGAGAATTCTCAAAAATGACGAAGGGCCCTCCTCCGCTGACAGACTACCCACCATCATCCAGCGGGTGAGAATGGAGGTCGGTGTCATCAGAATCCGAGGTATCTGGATAAATCAGTCGGCCACCAAGGTCCCCTTGTACATGCCCAGGATGGTCAGGCATGAGGGTGACCAATAAACTGCGTGGAAGACCCGGAACCATCAGAGATTCATTCATAGGAGCTCCTCCCAAAGGCTGTTTAGGTGGCAGCTCCACCACTATCAGTGGATAGACTGAATTTGGCTGAACCGGGGCAGGTTTTACCGGCTCTGCGGGTGGATGAGTCTGCTCCGGCCTGGGAGGTGAAAGCCAGGTAATGGACTGAGTGGAAACCGTAGAAGGCTTCTGCCCGGACAGAATGAGCTGCTGCCACATGAGATCTTCATAGCATCAACAGAGTTTCCGCCGGAGCCTCTCCTCATCCGAGGAGGACGAAGATGAACAGTGGCGTTGCCTCTTTTAGAGCGCTTATGTGCCTCCCTCAGCCTCTCGGTCGAGGAGGCCATCTCAACCTCAAATCAGACTGACCGAAAGGGCTGGTCTGGGACAGTTGGGAACCAGTGCACCCAGATCAAGGACCGGTTCCTCGATGGCATGCCAGCAGTCTGGGTTTCTCATCAGGAAAGTTCAGGACCAGGGTCCTGGTAAATGAGTTGTCGACCTCATCGGGTGACAACAGATCGACAGGCTTGAGAGTGATCTCACTACATCGTCGATTGAGACCTCAGCCGGCTGACCAGTTGGCAAAGCCGAGAAGCTGGCAGCCGAAGAAACAGTCTTGACCGAAGCCAAGACTGGAGATTCCTGTGACCGAGATCGCTATCAATCCCAAGACCGTCTTCACGAGATGAAGAATCTCTCAGTTCCACGTCCTTTTTACGGGACCGGGAGGTATGCGAGCCCAAAGGTCCCCGGCCCTTGATGGGGAGAGACAGGCACATCTCCTGAAAGGAGCCCAAGAATGTGGAGCTCAGGTTGAGTGGAACAAAAAAAAAAAAAAAATCGTCCGAGAGGAGAGCTCCACGGTCTGCACCGCCTCCTCCTCCTTGCTTTTAAAAACACTATTCTACGAATGGATAGCTGTCACCTCAAGCCACTGATACAGTACATAATATTCTTAAAGGACAGTTTTTAAGAATCAGATGTACATGTACAGAGAATGATGATTTTTGAACTCTTGTGTTAATGTTAATAAAGGTAGTGATATGAAAACAAGGTTCAGGGACAGACAATATGATGAGATGATAATAAATGAGGTTTATGAATATGCAAGGAGAATAATTAGAGATGATGTAATACACAAGTTGAAGTAACATCAAATGCTGACTCTACTGAAAATCCACCCACATTTATCACAGTGTTTTCCTCAGGCATACCACATTGGAAACATTGTGCAGAAACATTGGGATATTTTAAGGGGAGATAATAAGCTCGACATTAGGTTGCATAATACCCCAAGAATCACATAGACAGGGAAGAAATCTCAGGGATACTCTGGTTCATGCCATTTTACCAAGATAACCTAGTATAAATGACAGGTTGCCTAAACTGCTGCATGGGATTTTCCAAATGTGGCCACTGACTCCACTGTGGAAATACTGCTAATACCGATTCATTTGTATATCATAGGAATGGGAAAGGATATCAAATTAGACAACGTACTAATTACAGTACTGAAGGACCTGTACCATATATACTTTGTCTTGCCCCTGTGGAATTTTATAGGTTGGTCAGAAAAAAAAAGAGCATTGAGCCAGAGAATAGCAGGGCGTAAGACAGCCATGCCAAACACATGCCATTTCCAAACATTTTAAGGAAGCTGGCTATGTATCTGCGACTGTGCTGAAGTTCATGGGAATAGAAAAAGTGGAACTGGATGTTTAGAGGTGGTGCTCAGGTGAAAAAAGTATTCGAATGTGAGGCTTCCTGGATCACTACCCTGGGAACAATTGTGCCAAATGGACTGAATGACAGTCTGCCGATGCATATGTTTTAGATGTGTGCATCCAATATTTATTTGTGCGATTTATTTAATATGTGTGTTTGTTCCTTGTGTAACACTTATTATGAACCAAGGATCGCAAATAGAGGAATCTGACTGGCCAAGAGCTCGTTGAAGCTGTGATATCGGGCTACATCATCACGGCTTCAAAAAAGTTCCAGCACCACCAGCCTCTTTGGTCTCTACTGTCTGAGAACTATTTTTTCAAAATGTACTCCTACACCACCCAAAAACTCATTCATAAAATGTTTTAAAACCGGTTTGTTTAATTTTTTTATTTATAAAACTTCAAACTCGTTCATATTAGCAATAAGTCACTCAGGGTGTGGTACCGCGGGATATCGTCACTCAGGTGGTTGGACGCACCGGCCTGCGGTCTCATGTCCAACCACCCGCGGCGTGACGATATCCTATGATATATCACACCCTGTCATGCCTTATTGCTTAATTATAACATGGGTTTGCTGAGCAAGAAGTGTAACTGGTCAGGAAGCATCATCTGACCATTGATTAAATACCTGTACCGGTACAATTAGGGTGATGCATCCGATTAGAATCCCTCAGCCTACTCGTTATCTAGCCAGCAAGTGAACGTTGGGTGGTGGGCATTTAAAATCCTCTGTAAGTGAGAGACAGCTGTAGCAGTATTGACCCTTGACAGAAGCATGACATCATTGATCACTGAGCAGCAGCTGTCTTGGCTCAGTCACCCAGAGATCCACAAGCAAGTGCTGCAGTCGTGCACTGTGAATGGGCACTTTTGTCTTTTAAAGGGCTCCCATGAATTGTACAGCTGCACAGGAAGCCCCAATCCCCCTGCTGTTCCCAGTCTCCATGCTGCCTTAAGGACAGCTAGTGGACTCCCCACCCACTTGCCCAGTGGAACTCCGGGGACCGAGCGCTGACTGACTGGGGAGAGGGAGTGCTGACTTTGGAGAATGTTTGCGCTTCTGTCTCTCTACCTCAGCTATACTGACAGTGGGTTGGATCACCAAGATTGAGAGTCGGTGGCTGTGTTAGAAATGATTGCCCACCCGTCCCCCAGGTTACTGGCTGTAGTTGACAGAAGAACAATTGTGCAGGAGGGAGAAGTGCCGGTGGATCATTGTGCAGAGTAGCTAAGCGTGCAGCTATCCCGTGATTCTGGGAGTGGTAGCAGAGACAGACAGTGTCCGTTGCTGTTTGCCATGCCGTAACCGAGACACTGAGTGTGTCAAAGGTGCTGTCCCATAGCTACAGTTCCCCATGGCATGGTTAGAGAGCAGGTGTGCTGGGTCCATGGCGATCAGAGGTCTGTGAACAGGTGAAAGTGTTAATGACCATCCCGTCAGACACAGCGTGAGAGTGGACAGTATGATTCCAAGGAAGACACTGACAGAGTGACTGTCCCCCCCCCCCATCCTCCGGTGAGTCAGCATTCCCTCCTGTGTGCCCTTGAGCACTGCACAGTGAGAGAGAGAGAGTGTGTGTTTGTTCGCATGCTGTCCCACGGCAAGTCAGCAGTGCCTGTGTGTCGTCCGGTTTCTTTTCTGGGTGTGTATGCCACCAAGCAAGGTCAGCAATATCCTGGCCAGCTGCAGTTAATGAGAGCAAGTCTGGGGAAGCAGCAAGGCCATAATGGTAAGGAGCGATAGCAGGATGGGGGATGTGATGTACTGAGGGGCAGAGACAGTGCAGTGGTATTAAGTGGTTCCATGGAGTGAGGGAGGCAGAAACACACAGCAGCAGCAGCAGTCGGGAAGAGAGAGAGAGCGCTGACTTGGGTTACAGTCCCCCGGTTCACAATTCCACCCCCCCAAGAGATGTCAGGCTGTGTGAGAAAGAGAGTGAGTGTCAGCCAAACCGTGCAGGAGACAGCAAGTGAGAGAGAGGGAGCGAGTGCAACAGAGAGTGTGTGTGTAAAGTAGTACAAGATTGCATGTGCATGTGTGTTGGGGGTACATTGAACCTTCTGTGGAAGGAAGCAGATGATATTATGCACAAGAAATGTCACAAACCATGTCACTGGTGTATGTGTGACATTTCTACAGTATGTGAATAACATCCATGCTAGATGCATAATTTGATAGGGACTATTTTGCAAGGTGGCAGGATACTGCACCTTTTTGCTCTTTAAACAGGAGGAAACCCCCTTTCTGTGGGTTTTTCCCTTGTTTAAACCTAACCGATGTTATAAGTGCAATACCCATGACAGGATGTGATGTTATAGACATTTAATCCACGCCTGCGGCCTCGTGCCTCACAGCGCACCCCAGGCATGGATTTAATGCCTATAACCCCACACCCTGTCACGGGTTATTGCTTACATATTTATTGTGTGTCTGCAGTTGTGGGTTTGTAGCATTTTGTAGGCACTTGGCACGCTGATAAGAATGTTAGTGCACTTTGTGCTGGAAGCACTGACACATTACTGCATTTGTTTGCACTGTGTATGTTTTTAACCAGAATCTCCACTCTGATGAAGATGTCATAGTGACGTTGAAATGTTAGTCACATGGGTCGCAGCCTCCAGGAAGCACGGCAGTTGGCAAGTGTTTAGGCAAATACCACATTAGCAAGGAAACTTTTGATACCTGGACTAAGCCCAGAGATATGTACTTTTAGCTGCGGCAATTGAAATTCAAATTAAAGTTGAGCATTTGAAAGTGTCTTGTATGCTGTTTTGTGAGTGCTGACCTGTCCACTATGGTGGGTCTGTGTGGGTAACGTTTTACCTTATTTTGTTGCCAAGTGCATTATATTTATCTAGTTGATCCTGCCACCCCTCCTGTCTAACATCTCATGCCAAGACATGCCAGTGGTGCATCCCAGAATCTCCCACAACCGACAACAGATTGGGGAAGCAGCCATGGGAGACAAAATCTGTTCATTAAAGTGGTCCCACTGGGAACCCAGGGTAGTAGAATGAGTAGGCAATACCTTTAAATTGGTACCTGTTAGCATAGCATTCATATTTCATCCCTGCACGTGAAGCAGTGGGTGGGGGTGAGTGGAAGGCATGATGGACCTAGAGTTATTTCTAACCTTAAATTGGCATGTTACTATGTACCGTATGTATTTTTTTAATCATTCTTCTTCTGTCTCCAGCCCTTGCCACCTCATCTTCTCTCCATGCTTTAACCAGGTCCCACCACTCTGGCGTCTGCTGGATCACACCTAGTGGAACCAGAGGCCTCCAAATAGATCCCCCATCTTCTCTCTCTTTGCTTTAACCTGGTCCCACCACTCTGACTTCTCAGGCACACCTACGAGAACTTGATGCCTCCAAACAGATCCCCTTCTGCTCTCCTGGCACTGCAGCTTTTTTCCTTTGGGGGGGGGCTCTTTTAAACCACAGGACATTCATGGCCTGCTGAGGTTGAGAGATATAGTCACATCTGTCTCTGAAGCAGGGAGAAAGGTTCTCAATCTGGTCATTGGCTCCAAGGTGGACAAGCAGGCTGCGAGTGTCACACACAGGGGGTAGGGGTGTTCTTTGTAGAGGATGACAGACATTTTGTGGTCATACACAATGTAAACTTCATCCCCAGCCCTGCCATCGGAACTGCTTTACAGTGGTGCCCAGTGACAGGTTTGCCAGTGTCACAGTATCTTGAGACACTGCTGTCATGATATCCTTAGTAATGACTAGTCATACTGTTTAGAAACACTAGGCTTTTAAGCAGTTAGCAGGAGATGGCTCTGTATTCTTGCTCATTCTTCACTAAAGATCCCTCATCTGATTGGATCAATATAGATGTTACAAAACAAAGTGCTTAGTTTGACCAACAAAGTCCATTTTCGGAAGCTTATGACAATAATTGTCATAAGCTCGTGGAAGGACTTTGTTAGTCCAAAAGTTTAAGCACTTTGTTCTTTTTGCAACATCTATGTTGGTCCAATAAAAGGGGTATCAAACCATTTGCTTCTGGCTCTGCAGTTTGCAGACAGTGATGAACTCTGCTTTTACAATAATTACTGAATACAGGCAGAGAGAGACCAAGTTACACTGGAGCTAAACAATTACACCGATTATCAACTGAACATTGCACTAGTTTTTAAGGTTCTTTCCTTAATCTTTGAAAGTCTTCACTAGATTTATTGCAAACTTTTGTGCCGCCTAACCGCTGCGTTCTACTTATCAGAATCTTCTCACAGTTCCTTCTATTAGACTTACCAAGCATTTATTTCTCTTTTTTTTTGGGGGGGGGGGTAGAATTCTTTACCAAGTTGTAAAATAATGGCTAAAACACTTATTTTAATGCAATTTTAAAATCATATCTTTTTAAATTAGCATGTGATTTTTAAGAAGAATACTAACACCATCTTTACTGATATTGCCAATGTATTATTTTATAGTACTATTGAGGATATTAATGACCTGAGAATTGTTATAATGTATTTGGTGTAAGGCTACATGTCAATTTGTCCTGGTCAATCTGCTCCGTGACAACTCGGGCCATATTATTAGCTTCAGCATTAATCAACTCCCTGTACAAACTGTTCTCTGATGATTCACCCCAGCCATAAATTGAATATAATAAACTCCAGTGGTATGCAATTTAGGAATGAACTGAGCAGGGAACAATTGATGCCAAAGCCAAAAGTATGGCGCAAGTTGTTGTGGAGCAGACTAACCAGCATGACTTGACATGTCATCTTATTGTAAAGAGTATTTTCAGTGTAATGTTTTGATTATATGCATTTGTATATGGGATTAGTAAGCCCAATATGTAAAGTGCTTCAAGTTTGTTTGTCTCTCTCTCTCGCTACATATATATATATATCTATATCTCTCTCTCTCTATATATATATATATATATATATTCATTGCAAAAAAACTCTGTTAATGCATCGAAAGAAGTTGTTTCTACAGCAACAAAAGTGTGGAAATTCGACGTTAGGGTCGTCACCCTAGCACCCCGCCCCCATCCTCAAACCCCTAACCCGTGATCCCCCACCCACCCACCACACACACACACACACACACACACACACACACACACACACACACACACATATATGCAAGCAGTACAAGACACATCCATCATCATGGTCCAGCAACTGTATAAGTTCTGCTGCCATCAGAGTGCCTTGTGGATACACACGCATGCTGGGCAACCATGGGAGATGGCCCACAGTAAGCATTTTGCTGTTACAAACATAAATAAGATTTAAGCAGATGCCTATATTTCAATTGTTAAGAAATGATGAAACACACAGTATGTTATCTATAGATAGCTGTATTGGAAATAACAGTTTGGACAACCCTAGCCAATAGTCATTGGATGTTTGCATATTTTTTTCTGATAGAGTGAGTCAGTCCTAATAACAAATGGTAGTGATAATAAAAGTGATGTTTTGTAGTATAGTTCACATGCAACATGAGATAGCAACAGTTGTAACATCCAAAGCTAACCATAACATGCTGCTAATGAGTATTTTCAAGTAACGCAGCAGTATAACAACATGTGATGGTGCTAGTTTCATACCTGAGCAATATCTGAAAAGTACTATGCAAGTGTCAGCGGTGTTTGTAGTGCCACGACATGCCTATGTGGTAGCAGCGATACCTGCAGTGAGCCAATCGTAGAATTATGAGACATAAAAATCAATATTTAGAAAGTCTATGCAGACTAAGTTTCACTGTATGAATAGACATGCCAGCAGTAATGTGTCATCATGCTGTGCTGGCAGTATAGAGTTGATCAAACTGTGTTTGTTTTTTCATTACATAGTGTTATGTGAAAGGAGTACAGTGTAGTGATTATTGTGCTTACAGATGTGACTGACTGGTATAGTGTCTTACTGTCTTGCATGTGTGTGTGTGTGTGTGTGTGTGGGGGGGGATGCGGATGAGTCAGGTGATTTGAATGGGGGCTTGGGGGTGGGGTGGTAACCCTAACATCGAATTTCCACACTTCTGTCGCTGTGGAAACAACAACCCTAACTGATGCATTAACTGAGTTTTTTGAAATGAATATCTCTTCTTTTTGAGAAAGTGTAATAGAAATAGTAAATGGTATGTGTTGGTGGTAATGTGGGCCCTCCAGGCCCTGTGCTCCCACTTACACATAAGCACGGAGCCATACAGCAGCCCTGTAGGCCAAGGAACCTTGTAGCACAAATTTGTCAATATATTCGGAACCGTAGCAGGTAGAAAAAAAATTCAAGTGTGGTTGTAATCATGAGACTCGGTAGTTCTCGCAACATGAGTCAACCGAATCCGTATCTCGCTTTGTGTCTGAGATACGGGCAGAAAAAAGCACTGTGAATGCTAACTCTGTGGGCGTAATAGTAGGCCTCTGACATGAAAATGAGCAACTGGAACACTAATTCCCAAATATTTCAGTAACCATACAAGCTATAAAAAAATTTCAAATTGTATGTTATTTATGGCATTGCAGCCTACTTTTGCATTTAGTCCCCTTATAGAGGGACTAAACATTTTTCCGACAAAAAATCCGTATTGCAAACCGTAATTGAGATATAGGCCCGAAAGGCAGAATAGGCACCAGCAATGTTATCCTTTGGGAACATTTCTGAACTTTGGAATGCTGTACCTTTGGGCCCCTGTACTGTTTTGGCACCAAACCACCAAAAGGCACATGTGTGGCACCAGGATTTGCCACCCTGCAAATTTCAGCCCAAAACACCCAACCATTTTGTTGCAGGAGGATGGCAAAGATTTGCAGTTATTTTGAGAATACTTTAACAAATTACTTTCGCAAATCACGAAAGTTACGCAAAAAATATTATGAAACTTTTGCATTTGTGAAAGTAATTTGCGAAAGTACTTTTCCTTGAAGTTGGAAAAGGCATTTCTGGGTGGTTAAACCCCCCCAAAAAAGATAGGGCTAGCATCCTCAGGACCCCACTAGGTAAACACAACAATCAGTGTTTACAAAGAGGGTCCCAATTTTAAATGCCAGCCATTTTTCTGCGTCACTAACTGAAAACAAGATGGCCGAATCACAAAAGTAAAAGGGCCATTTACGAAAGTAAAAAAAAAAAAGCATTTGCAAAAGTTTCGTGCTTTTTACTAACTTTTCCCATTGACTATAATGGGAAATTTGTTTTTCGAGTAACGTTTGAACAGTTTAATATTTTTTCACTAAATCTTCGAAAGGCACGCAAGTGGCCAAGACTACATCATCGCTGAAGATTTTGGGCTGAACGGACAAACCATGCAGGCTATGGGCGCGAGCAAAGAAATGTGCAAAGATTCAGTTTTTTTGCGTTCTGTAGCTCTGCAACTGTACATACGACTGTAACGCAACTTGCTACATCCAGAGATCTATGGTACCAGACCACGCATGCAAAATTTCAGGCAAATCCATTGTATGGTGGCAAAATTGTTAAGGTGCAAAAATTGAGGTTTAATAAAGTGCTTACTCAACCTTAACTATAGTATACATTCATGGCAAAAAAATCCATTTAATGCATCAGCTAGTGTTGTTCCACAGTGACAAAAGCAAGGAAATTCGATGTTAGGGTTCCCACCACTGCACCCCTCGTCATCCCTTCCACTCAACAGGCATCAGGTGTGCTTGATCGCCGGGTCCCAACTCTCACCCATCCCATGTATAAAAAGCTGAGGTGGTGCAGTATAGTATAAAGGGTGAGAGTTAGGACCGACGACCCCAATGCACACCACAATGCCTGTTGGTGGGGGCGGGGGGTGCAAGGGATGAGAACCCTAACATTGAATTTCCTTGCTTTTGTCACTGTGGAACAACCCTAACTGATGCATTAAACTGATTTTTTTTGCCATGAATTTCCCTTGTTTTTGAGAATGTGCAGTATAAATAATGAATGGAATGTGGTGGTGTGAGCGTGGGGAACGGTAATGCAAGTGGAAACTCAAATGGAATGGTTATGGTAACAGCAAGGAGGAAGCCAAAGGGAACAGTAACAGAAACGCAAGTGGAAATGCAAGCGTGTAAGCAAACGCAAATCGTTACGCGCATGGTCACGGTAACGCAATTGGAAACACAAACGCTTATGGTAACAGCAATGATGACACCAAAGGAAACAGAAACACAAACGGCAATGCACATGGTGACGCAAAAGGAAACGCAAACGCAAACAAAACCAGTAATGGAAACGCAAATAGTAACAGTAATGCAAATGCAAAGGGTAATGCACACGGCGATGTAAACGGAAACACTAACGCAAACGGTCACAGAAACGGTAACTGTAACAGTAACGCAAACGCACCCACTTTTTTCCCCAAAAAAGTGCATTCAGAAGCACAGTGAATACAAAGAATGTATGCATAATAATGGCCCTCTGAGCAGAAAATGAACACTTGGAATACTAAATTGCTTATATCTCAGGAAACGTACGACGTAGGAAAAAAAATTTACATTTCATATGATTTATGACTTTCCTGGCTAGTTTTATACTTAACTCTTAGCAGGAGCCAAAAATTTTCTGATGAAAAATCTGCATCTCGAAGCGTTTGCCAGATACGGGCCCCAAAGGCGCAAGTGGACACTCGTAATGTTAGTCTATGGGAAAAATAGTCAACTTTGGAGTGCCATAACTTTGCAGCCCTGTAATATTTTGTCACCAAACCACCAACAGGCACATCTGTGGGATGTTGCCTTTCTTCCCTCCCTCCAAATTTAGCCCAAAAGACCAAACTGTTCTTTTGCAGCAGGGTAGCAAAGAATTCCTGTTATTCTGGCCATAGTGTTGCAAAGTAGTGTCGTGATTTGCGACACTTTCGCAAAAATAAAAAATCCTGAAAGTGGAGCAAGTGCAACACCACTTTGCAACACTGCAGTTTACAAAAATGTTAAAAACATTTCTGGGGTGTTTAACCCCCCAGAAAAGACATGGCTAGCATCCTCAGGGCTCGACTAGGTGAACACAAAAAATAATTGTGTCCCTAGAGGGTCCCAAATTTAAATGCCAAGCATTTCTGTGACCAGTAACTGAAAACAAAATGGCATTTGTGTGACACTACAGGGGTAATTTACGACACTGTCAAATAGTTTAACTTTTCCCATTGACTATAATAGGAAACCTGTTTTTTGAATAACTTTTGAACTGTTTAATATTTTTTCACAAAATCTTTGAAAGGCACAAAGGACCCTGGCTGCATGTTCCCTGAAGGTTTCGGACCGGTCGCACAAACCGTGCGACCTGTAGGCATGCGCAAATAATGTGCAAAAAAGCATAATTACCACATTCTACGGTGCTATGTAGGTCAGCAACTGTATATCCAACCGTTACAAAACTTGGCAGATCCAGAGATCTATGGCACTGCTCCATGCATGCCAAATTTCAGGTAAATCCGTTATACGGTGGCAAAGTTATTAACCTGCAAAATTTCAGACTTTAACATTAAATGAGGTACTCAACCCTAACTATAGTGGCACTACCGTGTCACTATAATATATATATCTACTGTATATCTAGTTCCAGGACTAGATGGTGTGTAGTCCAAGACTCCCACACAGCTGTTGCTGCTGTCACTGTTCTTACAGCTGAGGTAGGATACCATATCATAATCCTCTCCTGACATCATGCAGAGACTAGGATTGGGCATAGCTGCAGGGGTACTCTCCATGTCTAGGGAAAGGAAGTAACTGCTCACTAAAGGCATCTCCTGTTTCAATCAAATACACTCATTCTCTAGCTATTTACAGTTCATCTCCTGTCCATTCACTCCTTGGCGAGCTTTTGGTATCTGTGCCTTCCATTATGTTATAAATAAATCACTCTGCCATGTGAAGGAATGCTGTCATATTTACTAACATATTTGTAGTTATCCATGTGAACACGGCCCTTGAAATCACTCTCCTCATTAGCACTGTGACACCAGACATAACTCGGAAGCTTAGGGTCCTTTAAAAAGTTTGCACCCTTTAAACACATCTTATAGGAGGCCCCATGACTCCTCTTATTTGGGGCTATGCACTATTGAGGGGCTGGGTATGTGAAATGTTCACATACCTGGCCCGCATAGCTCAGCATCCAACAGGTGCACAGTGTGCTGTATGCACTACCGCACACCTCCGCGGGGTGCCTGTAGGCCTTTCACTTAGACACTCCTGGCTAATGGCCACTCTGGCTCAGAGCACCTCATATCAACCAGATCCTTACTCTCACCGGACAGTATGCTGGGCACCAATACTGAAGTGCAACTGCCAATTTCCCCAGGCCCTCTCCCAGAGGCAACATCTCTGATAGCCATATCAGCTTGGGATTCCCCATACAAATAGTAGGCCCAACTCCTACCTGTTTCAGCAACTCAGTCTTTGGCACCAAATCTCTTACTATCCTCAGCAAAGCTAGCGGTATCTCCTGGGCACAGACAGGATCAAAACTGCTCCCCAAAGTGAAAACACCTGCTTTGTTGAGATCCTCTGTGCATTGCCATAGTTTTCTCTTGAGTTTCTCTTGAGGGGCAACCCCTTAGACTACTTCCTCCCCTCGGGTGATTCCTTATACTCCCACCAGAATTAACAGTGATCTACACCAAATGGCATTTTAGACTCCAAGTTCCTAGAGTCATCACCACTGTACTGGTGTCTACACTTGCTTACCAGATGACTAGACAATTAATTTTGCTGTTCTCCCACACTAGCTACACAGAAAACTGCCACAGGTGAGGGGCCTATGCCTCCTCACATGGCCTGGCAAGAAACCCCATGGCAAAACAATGAGACAGTGACGCAACATGTTGGGTGGATCACTGGAGACTGCCTTCTGTAAATAACTGCACATTCCACACGGTGAGCACAAATGAGCACCATATAAAGAGTAAGTGACTGCACCATTAAAGGAAAACTGTGGAAATACAGGCACCCCCGGCCCGGCAAGGCTTACCACCCCCCCCCAATTCAGCTTTTTATGTATGAAAACCCCTTTTTCATGCGCTGGCACTTACTTAACCTCTATTTCGCAAAATCAGCGACCCGTGAAAATAGCAGACACTGGAGGTTTCCATTTACTGTAAATGTGCAGCTCCCGCACCACCGCTTGTATTGAAGTAGGTCGATGCTGCGCCACACCATTATAGTAAATGGATCCCCAGCATCTGCCATATTCACGAGTCACGGACTTTTCAAATAAAGATTATGGCAAGAAGGAAGATGAAAAGGAGCTTTAAATAAAAGCTGAATTGGGGCATGTTTTTGGGACGGGGTGTCTATTTCCACAGTTTTCCTTTAAAACAGAATTCTGCTTCTAATTAATGGTAGCGCTAATAATAATAATACAGTTGAGCCCTCTTAAACGCATACCCTTGGGACCAGCAAAAAGTATGGGTTTAAGAGGGCTATGTATGCGTTTATCAGATCTTGTATTCTTTTAATGGCGAGAGGAACTTGTAATGTGTGCCAAGGGGGCTGCATAGGGAAAAGAAATGCCAGCAGCACTTTAGTGCTTCTTTGGTTGTGATAAAGTGATTTGTGACATGTAGTGGCATTCTTCAGTCTGATTCCTGTGTAAGGAAAGGTGCTTCTGGGATTCATGTAAAGTGCTTCTGTGACATTCTTTGTGGTTCTTTGTTTTGATTTCAGTGTAAGGGGCAGGGTGCTTCTGTGACTTGGGTTTGATGGGTGAAGCAGGTGATTAATACTATTTTATTAGAGCAGACCATTAACAGACAATTAATTGCTAATTAGTAAGGCAGCTACATGCAGTGTGAACAAAACTGTGCCAGTCATTCCACACTTGAACAGCAAATCTAGGGGAAAAATATGCATTTAAAAGGGCTCCTTCTATGTGTTTAACAGGTCTATTTAACACAGACGTATAGGGAAAAAAAAAAAATCGGAACTTGGAAATTTTATGCATTTATGCAGGCTATGCATTTATCAGGTATGCGTTTAAGTGGGATGCACTGTAATAATAACAGGCAGTAACCGGTCGCAGAGCTTTGATGTGAGAAAGTGCCCCAAAGGCACACCTGTACTCTCCTATCACCCACCTTGATGTTCCTCATGCCATCAGCAAACTGTCATTCTTAACTCCACCCACTGTCTGTTAGAAGCTCAACCAATCAGTAGGCTTCATGGTCTGACATTCCAGTAAACAAACCTTCTCCCTCTGTTGGCAGGAGATGGTTGTTAAATATGTGCAGTCTGAAGGTTTTTAGTTAGTATTTAAGTTCCACATGAACAAAAACTTTGATGTACAATAACTTATTAAATACTTAAACGTTATGGGCGATATCTTAATGTTCGTGAAGTGGGGACATAATGAGAGTGTGATTTTAACAAAATTTTAATTTGTGACTATATGTATATTTTTTTGTAAACTTTCTTTTTATTTGAAAAAATATGTCAGCTACATCAACACGTTTATTCTGGTCACAAATAGCCGAACAATATCTATTTACTGTACAAAGTTTGCTACTAGTTTTGATGATCCTCAGCACATTGAACATCGCTGAGTTGCAATTATATGAACCACTATAAACATTTAAACCTCTGGGCTACAGTAATAACAAAACGTAACCAGTGATAACTTGGGACATTTATTTCCAGGTTTCAGCAGAAACCCCGTTACTCTAAGCTCATCCCTGTGAAATGCAAAGACATGATATCGGGAGGAAAACAATTTACATGGTTAAGCATTCTTCTTTCCTAGGGCTCTCCCTTTCCTATCCTCAAGTGCCTGTGCCCCCACCGCGGTGACCTAACGAGACAGAGTCGCTCTACCTGCTGTGCTTGGTCAGAATGCCAAGGCCACCATATCTCCAGAAATTTTGGAAGGAGTTGCAGGAAGGCTACGATTCCTTCCACAACTTCATAAGTTGGTTTTTTTTGGGAGATGGCCATTTCAGGGTAATACATCTAAGGACACCTATTCTTACCACTTGGATCAGCCTCCATTTTCATCTAGGACCTTTAGTCAATGTTGGAAGACCCAATGTCCTATCCTAGAATGTATTTGGGAGCACCCCAGACTCCACTCTCTGGAGCTCAGCAATGACCATTCTCCAGAACGGCTGGACCACTGAGCAATCCCAAAAGAGATAAGAGTTATGTCCCCCTTGCCCCACACAGCCTCCAACAGGTATCAGTAAAGGCAGCAAGGAAATATTTCGTGAGGGGGGGGGGGGCAGTGGGATCCAAAACTATCTGACTGAAATTCTCCAACTGAATTCCCTAGAAACATAGAATTTGATGGCAGATAAGGACCGCTTGGCCCACCTAGTCTGCCCATTTCCCCTACCCAACAGATAAGCTGCAGATCCTAGTTAACCAACAGCCTACTTCCTCCTACCCTCCACTAGAATTGCCTTAGGTCTGTCCCATGCATTCTTGAATTCCCCCACTGTTTTTGACTCTACGACCTCCTCAGGAAGGCTGTTCCATGAATCTACACTCCTCTCTGTGAAGAAATACTTCCTCACATTACCTCTGAGCTGTCCCCTCTATCTTCAAATTCTGTCCCTTTGTTCTTGCACATCTTTTTTTTGAAAGATGCTACCTCTTGGACTTTGTTGATTCCCTTGAGGTATTTGAAAGTTTCTATCATGTCCCCCCTCTCCCTCCTTTCCTCGAGGCTATACATCTTAAGCTCCTTTAGTCTTTCTTCATGTGTCTTCTGGTGCAGACCCTGCACCATTTTGGTTGCCCTCCTCTGGACAGCTTCCACCCTGTCTATGTCTTTGCGGAGATTGGGTCTCCAGAACTGTACACAGTACTCCAGATGTGGCATACCAACTGTCTGTACAGAAGGCCAACAACATTCTGTTTTCTACTGGTGATGCCTCTCCCTATGCATCCCAGTATCCCCCCAGCCCTCCTTACTGCCTTCTCACATTGCTGACCCACCTTTAGGTCATTTGATATGACTACTCCCAGGTCTCTTTCCATTTTTGTTGTCAGTATCTCATCCCCCACTGTGTACTCTTGCCCTGGGTTTTTGTTTCCCAGGTGCATTACTTTGCACTTCTTTGTGTTGAAACTAAGCTGCTATACATTTGACCATTCCTCCAATCTTGCCAAGTCCCTTTTCATCCTTTCCACCCACCTTGCGTATCAACCCTGTTGCAGATCTTTGGGTCATCTGTAAAGAGAGACACCTTCCCCTCTAGTCCCTCTGCAATGTCACTTATAAAAACATTAAAAAGGACCAGCCCAATTACTGAACCCTGCGGTGCCCCACTAGTAAGCCTCCTTTCTCCACTGTGGACTCCATTTACTATTACACGCTGTGTCTTGTTGTCCAGCCAGTGTTTTACATGGGCTACCACCCTGGGACCCACTCCCAGGCTG
This sequence comes from Neoceratodus forsteri, assembly GCA_016271365.2. NCBI lineage: Eukaryota > Metazoa > Chordata > Ceratodontiformes > Ceratodontidae > Neoceratodus > Neoceratodus forsteri. The sequence continues at coordinate 640,240,162 of CM028131.1, forward strand.
GCTAATTTATTAATCTTTTGTGTGACTGTGTCAAATGCCTTGCTAAAGTCTAGGTAGGCCATGTCCACAGCCCCTCCCTGGTCTACTACTTTGGTCACCCAGTCAAATAAATCAATTAGATTTGTCTGACATGACCTTCCTGCTGTGAATCCATGCTGCCTTGGGTCCTCTGCCCCACTGGCCTCTAGGTACTCAACAATTCTTTCCTTCAGAAGTGATTCCATCATTTTCCCTACCACAGAGGTCAAATTGACAGGTCTATAGTTTCCTGCCTCTGTCCTGCTCCCACTTTTGTGAAGGGGAATCACAACCGCCCTCCTCCAGTTCTCAGGAACCACACCATCCTCCCATGATTTATTAAAAAGAGTAGTCAGTGGTGTTACTAGTTCTTCCCTTAGTTCTTTTAGAATTCTGGGGTGAATCCCATCAGGCCCCATTGCTTTATCCACTTTCAGTTTTAAGAGTTCTTTCAGAACCCTTTCTTCTGTGAAAGGACTAATATCAACCCCCTATCCATAGTGCTTCCATTGACTGGATTAGGTCTCTCCCCCTGCTTTTCCATTGTGAATACTGAGCAGAAATATTCATTCAGTATCCCTGCTTTGTCGCTCTCTGCCCAGCCACCTTCCTCTTTATTCAGCCTCAGTATCCCTGTCTTTGTCTTTCTTTGCTCCCTAATGTACCTATAAAAGGTTTTATCCCCTTCTTAACCGAAAGTGCCCATGTTTTCCTCAGTTTGGGCCTTTGCTATTCTGACTGCCTTCCCTGCTTCCTTCTGCTTTAATTGGTACAGTTCTCTGTCCTGCTCCTTTTGTGTTCCCTTATACTTCCTGAATGCTATCTTTTTCTCCCTTACCTTCCCCACCACTTCTTTTGAGAACCATAGTGTTTTTTTCTTTCGTTTTCATTTATTTGCTTCACACAAAGGGTTGTTGCCTCTGTGATGGCAGTTTTAATATTTCCCCATTGTTGTTCCACCCCACCTTCTTGCCTGTTTGTTAGTGCTTTTCTGAGGCACTCTCCCATTTTGACAAAATCAGCCTCTACTGAAGTCCAGTACCTTCACGTTTGTGTGGCTTGACTCTACAGCTAAGTTTATCCCTCCAGGTGGTAGAAGCTGAACCGGCCCAACCCTTGCGCAGCCTCCAGTCCCAATTGTCCAGTGTGATCTCTACCCCACTGCCCAACTCCCCGCGCACTCTCACCTTATCTAATGGTGTTTGGGATTATTTAATTAGGAGTTTATATAGCTTTGAAATTAATTTGGGTTTGGTATTTAATATCACCATCAAGTAAAAGAGAAGTTCCAGATAAAACAGAGGCCTAGTACCAAGAGCTAAATGATTCTGAGCTAAAATGAAGTGCTTGACCTGCATGTGTGTGAAGTGATCCCCTGAGTGTAAATTAAACTTCTCCTTGAGCTCCTGACAAGACATGCATCTATTCTGAGATACACACTGTTCAAAGCAGGTATGGCTTCTATACTCCCAAAATACATAGCCAATGTCTGACTGAGAGGGAAAGAAAATGTCTAATTAAGCAGAGTGGTCATAAAAAATGTGGGGAATTCAACTTTTTCTTAATTTTAAAGGGGAACAGTCAGCATTCCCCTGGCAAAAACACAGGACCTAATATTAGGTCCCGATTAGGTAAATCGTACAGGCAGTAATTTAAAAAAACAAAAAAAAAAAAACAACTTACAAAGCTATTTTTTTCTAATTTAACTGGTTGATCCCACAACCCTCCACCTGCCATTACTATTCCAGAATCCCCTGCGGCAAGTCCTTTGATGACCTAATTGACACGTTAAGCTGCAGGGGACTCCTACTGGACAGTACAGCTGTTAGGAAATATTAAAAGATATACAGGTCTGTTCATGAAATACATGTTACTCACCTGTAACAGGAGTTCTAGGAGTGGTATATGTTATTCATCCACACTGTCTGGCAGGTACCTTGCCACTTTAAGATGGGCCGGAAGGTCTTCAAGCTGGCTCCTCCTACCCACCTGGGTAGTAAAACCCTCGGCTCCGCCCCATGACACCAGATCTAGCCCGCTGTAAGCCAGGTTGTGCACTGAAGCTGGGGAGGTCGGGTGGGTCTGTGTGGATGAACAACATATACCACTCCTAGAACTACTGTTACAGGTGAGTAACCTGTATTTCTAGGGATGTGGATATGTTGTTCGATCTACACTGTCTGGCAGACTCCTAGCAGTTCTCCAGGAGGAGGTAGGCAAGGTGCACACCCCTTACTTAGGGAACAGGGACTGGAGAACTGAGGTCCCAAAACCAGCATCCCGGCGTGACTCGAGGTCGATGTGGTAATGGGAAATGAAGGTGTATGCAGACTTCCAGACAGCAGCCCTGCAGATTTCCTGGATAGGGACGTCTCTAGAAGCAGCCACCGAAGCAGTGGTATGGCGGGTGGAATGAGCTCTTAACCCTATGGGAGTCTATTTGCCCGCCAACCTATAGCAGAGATCAATGCAGGAAGTGATCCACCTGCCAATCGTCCGCTTGGCTGCAGGTCTGACAGGTGCGGCTTCAGCATAGGTGACAAACAGCTGGCGAACCTCTCCCCGAACTTCCACTGTTCGCTCTTTGTAGTAGGCGAGCGCCCTTCTCAGGTCATAAGTATAGAGCCTGTACTCAGCCTCCAAGGTGTGATTTGGGTAGAACACCGGCAGAGTCAGCACCTGATTCAGGTGAAACTCTGACAACGCCTTTGGAAGAAATTTTGGGTGGGGGCACAGGACAACTCTGTCCCTGTGGAAGACCAGGAAGGAAGATTCGATGGAAAGCACATGGAACTCCCCAATCCTTCTGGCTGACATGATAGCCACCAAGAAGGCGGTTTTCCACGACAGGTGAGAGATGTCACACCTGTGCATCGGTTCGAATGGCTTGCCCATGAGCTTAACCAATACCAGCAGTAGATTCCATTGAGGAGGAGGTTCACGCTTCAGGGGGGATGTGTGATCTAGGCCCTTGAAAAAGCACCAGACCACCTTCTCCTGTGCCACCGACTGCTTGCAGGCACGTGTCCGGTAAACAGAGATGGCTGCCAGGTGCACCTTAAGGGTCGTCGACCGAAGCCCTTACTGAGAAAGGGACCACAGGTAGTCCAAAATGCTAGCCAACGGGCAGGACGAGGGGTCCAACCCCTTGCCCAGACACCAAATGGAGAATCTCTTCCATTTATAGCATAACATTTTCTGGTCAATTCCTTACGGGACGCCTCAACGATGCTGAGGACCACGTTGGAAAGACCCAAGGCCTGGAACTCTAGCCACTCAGGAACCAGGTCGTCAGGTGCAGGGATTGAAGGTCTGGATGGAGTACCTTCCCCTTGCTGACGGAAAGCAGGTCCGGGTGGGCTGAAAGCCGCCTCGGGAGCCTGAAACTGAGGCTGAGGAGATCTGGATACCAGAACTGGCAGGGCCAGTCTGGGGCTACCAGGATCACCCGTGCCTTGTCCCTCCTCGCCTTGAGGAGCACTTTGTGGATCAAGGGAATTGGAGGGAAGGTGTAAAAGAGGCCTGGGGTCCAAGGCCTCGAGAAGGCATTCCCCTGCAGCGAGCCCTGCTGAGGGGGTTGGGCATGATACAGCCTCAGCTTGGTGTTCTCCCTGGAGGCGAACAGGTCCACCTGAGGTGTACTCCAGTGGGAGACCAGATCTTGTACTACCTCCGGCAGGAGAGACCACTCGTGAGATGCATCGCCTATCTGACTGAGGGCATTGGCCAGAATGTTTGAGGCTCCTGCCACGTGAATGGCTAGGAGATCCGCCTCCAGGCTGAGCATGAGAGACTAAATGCGAAGAGCCTCCTTTCACAGAGGAAAGGAGTGCGTCCCGCCCTGTTGGTTGAGATAGTACATGGTTGTGTTGTTGTCCATCTGGACCTGGACTACTTGACCCTGAAGGAACGGAGCGAAGGCAGTCAGTGCTAGCCGGACCACTCTGAGCTCCAAAAGGTTGATGTGGCATCAGGACTCCTGAAGGGATCACAGTCCGAGGGCTCTGTGCTCCCCCAGAGGGGCACCCCAACCCATCAGAGGTGTGTCGGTCGTCAAGAAGACAGTCAGCTTGGGACAGACAAACGGGATTCCCTCCTGCAGATGAGCTTGGAAAAGCCACCACTACAGGCCATCCGGTTTAATGTCAAAATCGCGCATCATCAATAGCGCAAACACAATTAGCATGCACAAAATATCGTAAGCCCTCTATAGCACGGTAAAATTAGCCGCATAGCACAATAGCGTACAGAACAGAACAGCTTTTATCCTTTGGTCAGCCAACAGGATTAGGTATTTATTTTTATAAGGGCACCTACTTTGCTTGGCTCCTGTACAATCAATTGTGATTGTGTTATGAAACACACACACTGCAACTTCTCCCATGTCATCCTCCCTGGCATAACATATTAGAATTACAAAGGATGTCAATTAACTCTTAGGGCTATCTTTGAAAAACAATTTACTAAATACATATCCCTCAGGACTCTCTCTAGTCAATAAGTTGCAGCTCACTGGATTTAAAGTTTTTTTTCCACAACACGTCTTTGAGTAGTGTATCTTTCGAGAATGAACATGCACACACATACACATACAACCCCCCGCACGCAGACGCCACACTCACAGCGCACACTCTATCTTAGGAGCTCCGAAGTCCAGCAGAATCCTCCCAATACGGGCCCGTACAGGGCTTGTGCAGTGACTGCCGTCTGTCTCTTGCTTGTTCTTTCTCTGTCTTTGTCAGTTGTTTAATACAATTAAAAAAAAAAAAAAAAAAAAGAAGCACAGGAAAATATATTTTTACTATCCACGAAGGGGAAGCACTTTGGGCTAAGTAGACTGGCGCTATAAACGTAAGCGCTATTTAGTGACACAGCGATTTAATACTACGCTGTTTTGACTGCGCTAATATTGAGCGCATGATTTCGGTTGCGCTACTTTAACCGGATCCCAGGCCGTCCCACATCTCTTGGGTTATGGAGACTGGCTGGTCTAGGTGACCAGAACGCTGAGACTACTGGCGGGCCAGACCCCACTGCAGAGGGCGCATATGTTAGCGGGCCCAACAGACCACGCTGGTGCAGGCTGCCATGAGGCACAGGAAGTCCCAGGGAGGGCGTAATTACCCAACCCGAAATGACTGGGCAGAGGAAGAAAGGACCTTGGCCCTGTCCACAGCGAGATGGGCTCTGGCTCGGAAAGAGTCGAGCTCTGCCTGATGAACTGAATTACCTGCGAAGGCACGAGTTCCGACTTGGCCTCATTGATGAGGAGGCCCAGTTGAGAGCAAACCCGGAGGGCCAGATCTCTGAACCGCTCTGTCTCCAACCTGGAGAGGGTTGCTATCAGCCAATCGTGCAGGTAAGGGTAGACTCGGACCCCGTGGCGCCGCAGGAATGCTGCCACCACTGCCATGCATTTGGTGAAGACCCTGGAGCTGAAGAAAGGCCGAACGGCATGGCCCAGAACTCGTAGAGGGTTCCCTCTGCTAGAAAGCAGCGGAACTGTGGATGAGACGGACAGATTAGGATGTGGAAGAACTCGTCCGGACGGTCCAGGGAGCAGAACCACATGCCGTGTTGCAGGGATGGTATGATCTGAGCCAAAGTCACCATCTGGAAGGTGCGTGGCCTTAGGAACTTGTTCAGGTCATGCAGATCCAGAGTGGGGCACCAGCCTCCCATCCGTTTTGGAACCAGGAAATACCTGAACACACACCCTGGGCAAGGAGAAGGATCCGCCACCTTGTTGGCTACCCCCTTGCAGAGGAGCAGAACTCAGAGAACCGACAGGGAGGCTACGGATCCGGTGGCCCCCCACGGGCACGGGCTTGAAAGGGAGAGACCTCCTTAAATTAAAGAGGCAGGCACCTGCTGAAAACCTTCAGCACCCAGCAGTCCGTAGTGACAGCAGACCAGGTGGAAAGGAAGTGGCTGAGCCGGCTCCCCATGGGGGGACCCAGGGGAGGCGAGATGGGGTTGGGGTGGCAGCCTGTCACTGGGCAGGCTTGGAGGAGGAGGGACTGGCCGAGGAGCAGCCAGGGCCCTTTCCCCCGGGCTTCCTGACCGAGGAAGCGCTGGACTTTGGCTTTAGGGCGCCAAGCATGAGCCTGCTGGCCCTGCTGCTGGTGCTGCTGAGCGGATCTTGCTGCAGGAGCAGAGGGACAAAAGGGCTTGCGCTGCTGTTGGCGACTTTTGTCCCTCTGAGCAGATGCAACTGAGTCTAAGGTGACATTAGACTTCTCAATGCGTTGGAGGTGACCCTCCACCCCGGGCTGGAACAGGTCAGTGCCTAGAAAGGGAACATCTGCTAGCTTGTGTTGGGTATCTGCTGTAAAGGTTGAGATTCGTAACCAAGCCCTGTGGTGCATGGCCACTGCGGTCACAACTGACCAGGCACAAGAGTCTCCAATGTCCAAAGCCATCTGGAGCTGTTGTTTAGCCACCACCCTTCCCTGGTCTGAACCTGCTTGACCGTGGCCTGAAGGTCGGCCGGGAGATGAGGGAGTTCCTCATTCAGGGTGCCCAACAGGGCGTGAGAGAAATGTGGCATCAGAATGGCCAAGCTAGCCTGGTGAAGGCCCAAAGAGGTGGCAGCATACACTTTCCTCCCAGAATAGTCCAGCTTTTTGGACACCTTATCTGGGAGCCTGTCTACATCCCTAGTGTTGCCTGAGCACCTGAAAATGCTATCGGCCACCAATCCCTCGACTGAGGGGTGCGCCGAGAAGCCGGAGAGGGAGCCGGTAGGGACCGCATAGTTGCGGGCCATTTTGACAGAAGGCGCAGGACAGGAGGTTGGGCACTACCAGAGCTCTAGAGCCTGACCTACAATGACCTTGGCCAGAGGGAAGGCCTCCGTGGGAGAATCCCCTTTGTCCAGAATCTCTGTAAGGGGATATCTGGCCTGTTTTTGCAAGGGTTCGAGCGGCATCCTGGTGGATTCCGAGATAAGTCTAAGAATACCCAGGAACGAGGTGGGGCTCTCGTCCATAGACAGACCCCCCAGGTCGACTAGACGGGAATGCAACGAGGAGTCATCGGACTCCGAAGAGCCCACGTACAGCTGTTGATCGCCTGAGCCACTCTCCACATGCTGAGGACAATCGAGGGCGAGAGTGATCGACAACCGATGGGGAAAACCTTGAGCTGACCAAGAATCCTTGGTCGGCGCCCTGATCTTTGGCTGTGGGGGCAATGGTTCCACCACAACTGGTGGAGCAGATGGTTTTGGCTGAGCAGTCGCTACTGAAACCAGATCCTTGACCGAGGAACCGGAAGCAGGAGAGGGCTTCGGTTGTTCAGGCAACAGCCACTTAACTGCCGGTATGGAAGCCGCCGTTGGCTTGCTGCTGGCCAAAAGTAGTTGTTGCCACATGAGGTCCTCATAGCACTGACGCGACTTGCACTGAAGCCTCTCCTAAGCGTGGAGGATGAGTGGCAGCGACACTTTCTGTGGTGTCGGGACCAGGACAACCGACGTTGGCGGGACCTACCCGAAGTGGAAGAGGACTGAGACTGTTGGTGGTGCCATCGGCGGGCTGAACAGGGAGTAGGGGAAACCCGCTGCCTCTCCGGTTCAGAGTTCTTGACTGGGGACGTCGGCTCAGCAAGCTGAGGAAAGTCCTCAGAGGGCACCGGGAGCACCGGTGTCACAGAAAGAGTGTTGTCGGCCTCCTTGGTTGACAACAAGTTGGTGGGCTCGAGAAAAATCTTGGCCTCGTCGACAGGAGTCTCGGCCAACTGGTCTGATGGAGACTCCGTGAAACCAGTGGCCCAGGCCACAACCTCGACCGAAGCCGAGAGGCGACAATCCGGGGAGCGAGATCTCTCCTGCTCCCATGAACTTTGATGCTGGGACGTACCTTTCTTAGGATCCTTCTTCTTGGACCTAGAGGTACGAGACCCAGAAGGGCCCTCTCCTTTAGTCGCTAGGGACTGCCCGCTGCCACAGACACCACCCAATGGGCCTCCTTCGACTTTACCAGTGGGTGCAATTTCTCTGGTCGCCCCAGCTGAAGTCGGGCAGCGTGGTCCTCGAGCACCAAAGGAGAGAAGGACAGAGATCGCAAGCCTGCAGATCATGGTCGTGTGCGAGACAGTAAACGCACATGGCATGAGGGTGGGTACGAGACATCTTCTGCCCGCAAGGGCACTGATGGAACCCAAGAACAGACTTGTCTTCCATTGCAGCCACAAGGGAATGAGGTGAAGACTGAACTTGATTGAGTCTAAGTGTGAGTTTTATGAAAAAATCCAAAGATTTAAGATCCAGGGCCTACATAACGCAGGAGCACTTAGGAGGGAATCCGAGCTTCCAAGCGGTAAGGAAGATCTGGCGTCAAGGGGCAGAGATTAGGGTTTTACCACCCGGATGGGTGCGAAGAGCCAGCATGAAGACCTTCCAGCTCATCTTAAAGTGGCAAGGTACCTGCCAGACAGTGTGGATCGAGCAACATATCCACGTCTCTAGAAAAGGTGTTATCAATGCCCAGCATAAATACTAAAGGCAAAAGATAAAAATCTGGCAGTTTTTGTTATTCCTTTCTCATTGCATCTGATAGCTGGTCATGTGTTGGGATATAAAACATAGGAGCATAGAATTGTAGGGTGCGTGTATATATATTAATTTTTATTCTCAGCATCATTTTTCTGCTTTTTTCCATGCTGAAATGTGACACTGCAAGCCACACGTGTTCATGTGTCTCACTGCATTGCTTATTTTGATGCCTGCCATTAATAAACCATTTTAAGCAGTATGCATCTGTGTCTATTATTTTTTTTAGTCTTCCCTTTGTGCTGTGTAAAATAACATTTATTCCCCCTTGCAACTGATGTGGTGAATGTAACTGCTGATGTCACAGCAGGTTACATTCACCCACAGCCTCTCCAAATGTTCTGTGGTGGTGCTGCTGCTGCCTCTTAAACAGATCTTTTTTTTTTTTTATCCCCCAAGCTCTGCAGAGCAATATGCTGGCATTTGCTAGTGGAACAGTGAGCCCTTTGATCTCAGGCGAGACCTTTCACCCCTTGCTCCCACTGTATCACATTTGCCTGGATGTTCATCAGTCACCTTAAGTGATTGTTGTACCCCCTATTTGGAGTGAGCAGCAATTGCAATTGTTTGCGGGAGCGGGTGGCGTTACTTTGCCGATAAAAAGCCGCAAACACAGTTGGTCGGTCTCATTTGCTAAAGTGCAACCAAAGAAAGAAGATCATCGAGTCACAGCGTTCTTCCAGTGCTACATTACTCTGCAGGTAGGGCACAAATTACGATCAACACAGTTTTGGGGTTAATAATGAAATTAAAAACTTCTGCTCACTGGTATTGGGGGTTTATGTGTGCAATCTCTCCAAATGCCCCTATGCATGGAAAGCTTTGAGGCAAGGCAAGATTTCAGGGGTGAAGTATTTCTTTTTTTTTGTGTTTGTGACACCAGGCACTTTTGTTTATAAGTTCACTCAACACAGGTGTGACTGGTGTCACAGTTACTTCAGCCACTCCAGTGATGCAGCTCCAAGGGGGAGAAATGCACAGATAGTTTTTCGGTAGGCATTTTGAGCACATTTCACAATACATGGTGTTTGGGTGAATGGGTCACATCACCGAAACATAGGATGTGAATTGATGTTTTCTGATGATTTTTGGGGGGTTATTTCTACTTAGTATGGCTCTTGCTGTTGGAAAACCAGAGATCAGTATGTAAAGGTGATTACTTGCTTTGTGAATGTGTGGGTGGTGTGGGGTTTGCGGGCCACAAACTACAAGGAGTTGGTTTGCTGCAGTGAATGTGTGGCCAAACTTAGGTGGCAAATGCACCTGGTTGTGTGGGTTGCAGGCATTTACATTGTTTTTAAATTACCAAATGCCTTTGTCCAGGTGTGTTTTAAGTTCGGCCACTTTTGAGGACCACATGGCTTCCTTTGGTGGTGGTGAGGGGGTAGGGACAAACTGCAAGGAGTGAATTTGCTGCTGTGAATGTGTGGCTAAACGTAGGTGAGAAATGCACCTGGATGTGTGCATTGCAGACATTTTACATTGCTTTTAAATTTTCGTTATGCCTTTGTCCATGTGTGTTTGTTCACTTACTTCAGCCATTTTGAGAATCATGTAGCCTCCTTTGTTGGGGGTGGTGAGATCCATGCTTCTGTTTGATAAATGCTGATGTGATGAGACTGCCTGGGTGAACGTAGGTGTGCACAGACACAGCGGGTAGGGCATCGGCCTGTTCTGCTGGATTAAAAGCAATTTACTTTTTTTTTTTTGTTGTAAAAGCACTCCTGCCTTTGTTCCAGCTGTGTTTGCTCACCTATGTTCGGCCATGTTAAGCACCATGCAGCCTCCTTTGTTTGGTGGTGGTGGTGGCACTGAGATCCATGCTGCTGTTTTGTTTCATCTTCTGCTACATGACTGCGTAAATTGCCTTTTTTTGGATGTTTGTTTCTCCAGTGACTAAAAACTGTTTACAAAAATAATTTTTAGTGCATCTCCTTTGCTCTTCTGATTCCTGTGGTATGTTTAGCACGTCTCCTTCAGTCGGTCTGTCTGGTTGAGAACGTGGAGCACGTCTCCTTCGGTTGGTCTGGCTGCCTGAGAATGTGTAACGCATCTCCTTTGGTTGGTCTGTCTGTCTGAGTGAGAATGTGGAGCGCGTCCCCTTCAGTTGGTCTGTCTACCCGAGAATGTGCAGCGCATCTCCTTCAGTTGATCTGTCTGCCTGAGAATGTGAAGCGCATCTCCTTCAGTTGGTCTGTCTGCCTGAGAATGTGAAGCGCATCTCCTTTGGTTGGTCTGTCTGCCTGAGAATGTGAAGCGCATCTCCTTCGGTTGGTCTGTCTGCCTGAGAATGTGAAGCGCATCTCCTTCGGTTGGTCTGTCTGCCTGAGAATGTGGAGCACATCTCCAGTTGGTCTGTCTGCCTGAGAATGTGAAACGCATCTCCTTCGGTTGGTCTGTCTGCCTGAGAATGTGAAGCGCATCTCCTTCGGTTGGTCTGTCTGCCTGAGAATGTGAAGCGCATCTCCTTTGGTTGGTCTGTCTGCCTGAGAATGTGGAGCGCATCTCCTTTGGTTAGTCTGTCTGCCTGAGAATGTGGAGCGCATCTCCTTTGGTTAGTCTGTCTGCCTGAGAATGTGGAGCGCATCTCCTTCAGTTGGTCTGTATACCCGAGAATGTGTAGCGCAACTCCTTTGGTTGGTCTGTCTGCCTGAGAATGTGTAACGCATCTCCCTCGGTTGGTCTGTCTGCCTGAGAATGTGTAGCACGTCTCCTTCGGTTGGTCTTTCTGCCTGAGAATGTTTAGTGAAGAAACAATACTGCATCCAGGAAAGCTGCTCAGGGTGCTGAATGATGGGAGCAAACCAAGCAAACTATAAAAGGAAAATCCAGCACTCCAGGAGTTCCAGAAAATATGTTTTATTCACAGGATGGTGTGAACATGAAGGACAAGCTGACAAACTGCAACCCCTAGTGCTCGACCAAACAGTCTTCCATAGAGTTCCCCCTTTGAAAGACTGTTTGGTCGAGGTGCTGGGGGTTCATTTGGAAGACTGTTTGGTCAAGGCGCTAGGGGTTGCGGTTTGTCAGCTTGTCCTTCATGTTCACAACATCCTGTGAATAAAACTTCATATCTCCTTCCGTTGGTCTGTCTGCCCGAGAATGTGGAGTGTGTCTCCTTCAGTTGGCCTGTCTGCCTGAGACTATGTAGCGTGTCTCCTTCGGTCGGCCTGTCTGAGAATGTGGAGTGCGTCTCCTTCAGTTGGTCTGTCTGCTCCTGAGAAAGTGCTGTCATCAAATCTGCTGCAAATTGGGAGATGCAGAATTGTTAGGCGGTGATTTGTAATGCAGAAGAACTAATCAAATTTTGTGAAAGTAACCTGACAGAAAGTTCCTGACAATGAAGGATGTAGCCATTTGCTAAGAACCTTCTTTTGGGTAGGAGACAGACAAATAAAATGTCGAGCAGGACTTGAAGTGAGCACCATACCTGGAACATGGAGGATTCATAACGTTAATTCTGTGGCAGATGGCGTGGTTGCAACAAGAGGAGTGAGCTGTTTCTGTAGACCATGTCAAATGAAGATGGCCTATGTGAGAACTCTTGTCATGTGGAATCATGGAAGTTACGTACACTTGGGAAATCTTCTGGATATTCTTCTACTTCAGATAGTGATATCATGCAAAGTACCCATATTCCTATTGCAGTGTCATCATCCACCTCATCTTCTGATGTTTGTGCATTAGCTTTTAGCCATGACATGCCAGTCACATATGCGACCTCAGCATCTCCTATCACAAAGCCTGATGATACTACCCTGTCAACCCACAGAAACATAGACTTTGACGGCAGATAAGGACCGCTTGGCCCACCCAGTCTGCCCATTTCCCTACTTATTGGATAAATTGCAGATCCTAGTTAACCAACAGCCTATTTCTTCCTAACCCCCATCAGAATTGTCTTATGCCTGTCCGATGCATTCTTGAATTCCCCTGTTTTTGACCCCACAAACTTCTCAGGAAGGCCGTTCTATGCATCCACCACCCTCTCCGTGAAAAAATCCTGACAAAGACATGGTTCCCAAGACTACGGCTGTTCCATCAAGCAGCACCACCACCACCCAGAGCTCTGACACAGCCACTCCTTCATCTGCCACAGTTCCTGAGACCCCGGATGTTCCATCAAGCAGAAGCACCGCCAACCAGAGCACTGACATAGCCACTCCTTCATCTGCCATGGTTCCTTGGACTCCGGCTGTTCCATCAAGCAGCAGCACCACCAACCAGAGCTGTGACACTGCCACTCCATCTGCCATGGTTCCTGAAACTCTGGCTGTTCCATCAAGCAGCAGCACCACCAACCAGAACTCTGACGCAGCCACTCGATCTGCCTGTTCAAAGAAAGTGAATTCAAAAGAACATATACAGGTGAACACATTTTATGCCGTGTACTATTCAAAGACCTTCTACATCGGTCAGCTAACCACCTTAGATGAGAGTGGTACATACCATTTCAACTTTATGCGGCAGCGTGGGGTTAGCAGCTTTACATAGCCATGATGCAAGGACACAGATTCATTATGGAAAACAATGTGCATATTTTGTGGGCCCCTAAACCTTGAAGGGAAGGGAACACTCAATCTTCTACCTGAGGAACTGCAGACCATCAATACTAAATATGAAATTCTGAGACGGCGCTGGAATTAACTGGTGTCCATACATAGAAACATAGAAGTTGATGGCAGATAAGGACTGCAGGGCCCATCCAGTCTGCCCATTTCTTTTTCTACCTTATGAATGTGCCATAGGCCTTTGCTCTGTCAAAGGCCTATCTATTCATACTCATCTGTAGTGCTCCCTTATGCCTATCCCATGCCTGTTTGAAGCCCTGCACTGTATTCATATCCACCACTTCCTGAGGTAGGCTGTTCCATGCATCCACCACTCTTTCTGTGAAAAAGAACTTCCTCACATTACCCCTTAATCGGCCTCCCTCTAATCTCATGCTGTGTCCTCCTGTCCTGCTATTCTTCTTATATTGAAACATGTTAAACTCTTTCACCCTGTTAATGCCCTTAAGGTGTTTGAATGTTTCAATCATATCACCTCTCACCCTCCTTTGCTCTAGGGTATACATACTGAGTTCAGTTAATCTGTCCTCGTATGTTTTCTGATGCAGTCCCTGCACCATTTTGGCTGCCCTTCTCTGGACTGCCTCAATTTGGTTAATGTCATTGTGAAGGTGAGGCCTCCAGTACTGCACGCAGTACTCCAGATGGGGCCTAACTAGTGTCTTGTAAAGAGGGATTATTACCTCCCTGTTCCGACTTGTGATACCCCTACTAATACACCCCAACATCCCTCTAGCCTTACCTACTGCTTTAGAGGTCTGCTTGGATGATTTCAGGTCATCGGTGATGATGACGCGCAAGTCGCTTTTTCCTTTGTGACTGCACAGCAGCCCTCCCAGCCTATAGGTGGCTTCAGGGTTTCTCTTCCCATGTGCATGATCTTGCACTTCTTTTGCTAAACCCCAGTTGCCACTCTTCTGACCATTTTGCCAGTTTATCCAGATCTCTTCTCATTCTGCCCACACCATCTGGATCATCTACTCTGTTGCAGATCTTGTGTCATCTGCAAACAGACTAACCTTACCCTCCAGTCCATCTGCAATGTCACTGATGAAGATATTGAAGAGGACTGGCCCCAGGACTGATCCCAGAGTTACCCCACTTGTGACTTGCATCTCTTCTGACTGCATACCATTTACCACCACTCTCTGTTTTCTGCACGTCAACCAGTTTGCCACCCAGTTGACCAACGTCTGACCCACCCCGAGCCTACCCAGCTTATTAATCAATCTTCTATGTGGAACAGTATCGAAAGCTTTGCTGAAGTCAAGGTAGGCAACATCAACTGCTCCCCCATGGTCCACCACTTTGGTTACCCAGTCAAAGAAATCTATGAGATTAGTTTGACAGGACCTTCCTTTTGTAAACCCATGCTGTCTTGGATCCTGTGCTCCTATGGATTCCAGGTGTTGCACTATCCTTTCATTTAAGGAGTGTCTCCATAATCTTGCCCACTACTGAGGTAAGACTGACTGGTCTGTAGTTCCCTGCCTCCTCCCAGCTACCACTCTTGTGGAGACCTCTCCCGTGCTCAGAGACTCACTAAACAGTTCGGATAATGGCTCTGCTAGTTCCACCCTTAGCTCCTTTAGTACCCTGGGATGTATGCCATCAGGTCCCATTGCCTTGTCCACCCTGAGCTTATCAAGCTCTTGTAGGACCCTTTCTTTTGTGAAGGGACTAGTGCACACCTCCTTCCCCCCATGTCCATGGTGTAGAGTTGTAGGCCCTGCCCTACATTCTCTTCAGTAAACACTGAGCAGAAGTATCTATTTAGGATAGTTGCTTTTACATGGTCCTCCTCCTCATACACCCCCTTATCCCCTATGATCTAAGCAATACCCCCTCTGGACTTTCTCCTTTCACTAATGTATCTAAGGAAAGTCTCGTCTCCTTCTTTTACTGTTTGTGCTAGTGTTTCCTCGGTTTGGGCCTTTGCCTGCCTTACTGCCTTCCCTGTGGGAAGTTTGGTATGCCTCCATATCTTCATCCTGCTGCGTTCCCTTATATTTCCTGAAGGCCAGCCTTTTGGCTCTGACCTTTTCTGCTACTGTGTTTGAGAACCAAACTGGTTTCCTTCTTCTTTTGCACTTCCTTTTCTCACTAACACAATGGGATGTTGCTTCAAGTAGCGCATCTTTAATGCTTGCCCACTTTGCCTGTACCCCCTCACCTGCAATACAACAGTGTCACTCCCTAATGGGATTTAAAATAGCTGTCCCTACACTTTGCTTTTCAATCTTCAAAACAGGAGCGGGCAGCAGAACTCTACAGTTGCTCCGCTGGACCATGGATTAATGCTAACCTAATATACAGCCTCGCAAAGAGACTCAACCAATCAGGCTGCCCATTCCTGTCAATCCATATTTATAAGTCAGTAGTATGTTAACCATTAGTAATGTTCAGTAAACACAGAAACATAGACTTCGACGGCAGATAAGGACCGCTTGGCCCACCCAGTCTGCCCATTTCCCTACCTACTGGATAAGCTACAGATCCTATTTAACCAACAGCCTATTTCTTCCTACCCCCCACAAAAATTGCCTTATGTCTGTCCCATGCAGTCTTGAATTCTCCCACAGTTTTAGACCCCACAACCTCCTCAGGAAGGCCGTTCCATGCGTCCACCACCCTCTCTGTGAAAGAAATACTTCCTCACATTGCCCCTGAGCCCCCCCCATCTTCAAATTGTGTCCCCTTGTTCTTGTACATCTCTTTTTCTGAAAGATGCTACCCCCTTGGACTTTGTTGATTCCACTGAGGTACTTAAAGGTTTTTATCATGTCCCCCGTCTCCCTCCTTTCCTCAGGGGTATACATATTAAGCTCCTTTAGTCTCTCCTCGTATGACTTCTCTTGCAGACCCTGCACCATTTTAGTTGTCCTCCTCTGGACTGCCTCCATCCTGTCTATATCCTTTGCGGAGATGGGGTCTCCAGAACTGGACGCAGTACTCCAGATGGGTTCTCACCAACTGTCTGTACAGAGGGATAACAACTTTCTGTTTTCTGCTGGTGATGCCTCTCCCTATACAATCCAGTATCCCCCAGCCCTCCCTACTGCCTTCTCACATTGCTTGCTAACCTTAAGGTCATCTGATAAGATTACTCCTAGGTCCCTTTCCATTTTTGTTGTTGTTACCACCTCCCCCATTGTGTAATCTTCCCCTGGGTTTTTGTTTCCCAGGTGCATTATTTTGCATTGACTCCAAGCCGCCATACTTCTGACCATTCCTCCAACCTTGCCAAGTCCCTTCTCATTCTTTCCACACCTCCTTGTGTATCAACCCTGTTGCAGATCTTTGTGTCATCTGCAAAGAGGCATACGTTTCCTTCCTGTCCCTCTGCAATGTCACTTATAAAGACATTAAAAAGGACTGGACCCAGTATTGAACCCTGTGGTACCCCACTAGTAACCCCTCTTTCTTCAGAGTGGACTTCATTTACAATTACCTTCTGTGTCCTGTTGTCCAGCCAATGTTTTACCTAGGCTACCACCCTGGGACCCACTCCCAGGCTGATTAATTTTACTATTAATCTTTTGTGTGGGACTGTGTCAAATGCCTTGCTAAAGTATACGTAGGCCATGTCCACAGCCCCTCCCTGGTCTACTACTTTGGTCACCCAGTCAAAGAAATCAATTAGATTCGTCTGACATGACCTTCCCACTGTGAACCAATGCCGCCTTGGGTCCTTTGCCCCACTGGCCTCTAGGTACTCAACAATTCTTTCCTTCAGAAGTAATTCCATCACTTTCCCTACCACAGAGGTCAAACTGACAGGTCTGTAGTTTCCTGCCTCTGTCTTTCTCCCACTTTTGTGAAGGGGAATCACATCTGCCTTCCTTCAGTCCTCGGGTACCACACCATCCTCCCATGATTTGTTAAAAAGGGTAGTCAGTGGTGTCACTAGTTCTCTCCTTAATTCTTTTAGAATTCTTGGGTGAATTCCATCGGGCCCCATTGCTTTGTCCACCCTCAGTTTTAGGAGTTCTTTCAAAACCCTTTCTTCTGTGAAAGGACTGGGATCAACCCCCTATCCAGAGTTCTTCTGTTAATTGGATTAGGTACCTCCCTCTCCCCCCTCTCTTTTGTGAATACTGAGCAGAAGTATTCATTCAGTATCGCTGATTTTTCACTGTTCCTCTCTGCCCACCCACTGTCCATTCTATTCAGCCTCAATATCCCTCCCTTTGTCTTTCTACACTCCCTGATATACTTATAAAAGGTTTTATTCCCCTTCTTAACCGAGTTTGCTATCTCTTCCTCAGTTTGGGCCTTTGCTATTCTGACTACCCTCCCTGCTTCCTTCTGCCTTAACTGGTACAGTTCTCTGTCCTGCTCCTTTTGTGTTTCCTTATACTTCCTAAATGCTATCTTTTTCTCCCTAACCTTCACCACCACCTCTTTTGAGAACCATAGTGGCTTTTTCTTTTGTTTTGATTTGCTTCACACAAAGGCTTGGTGCATCTGTGATGGCAGTTCTGATGTTTCCCCACTGTTGCTCCACCCCTCCTTCTAGCCCGTTTGCTAGTGCTTTTCTAAGGCCCTCTCCCATCTTGCCAAAGTCAGCCCTCCTGAAGTCCAGAACCCTCACTTTTATATGGCTTGACTCTGTAGCTGAGTTTATCGTGAACCACACTGTTTGGTGGTCATTTGTTCCCAGATGGCTACCCACTTCTAGATATGAGGATACTCTCACTGTCCCCATTTAAGAGTACGAGGTCTAAGATTGCTCCCTTGTGAGTGGGTTCTAAAACTAGCTGTCTGAGGCATGCCACCAGAAGGGCATTGAGAATGGCCCTGCTTTTGAGTGTGGCTGCAGCAAAGGTGCTCCAGTTAACATCTGGCATATTCAGGTCCCCCGTCAACAGTATCTCCCCTTTCTCTGCCATCCTAAGGATGCCTTCTATCATATCCTTGTCCATTCCCTCCCCCTGACATGGGTGTCTATATACAACCCCTGTGTGGATTGTGGTGCCATTTCCAGTCTCTACGGTGACTCTCTCAGTGCCTCCTCTCCTCCCTGTTTACTCTTTTGTTCTGTTGCTTTTATCTCTTCCCTTACATACAGAGCTACTCTGCCCCCTCTTCTCACCTCCCTGTCTCTCCTGTAGGTTGTATACCCTGGTATGTTAACATCCCAGTCATGGTTCTCTGTGTACCATGTTTCTGTGACTGCTACGATATCCAGGCATCCCTCTTCTATTAAGGCCACCAATTCAGGGAGCTTGTTGCCCAGACTATGGGCATTGGTACTCATTACCCTCCATTTCTTGATGGCCTTACCCCTTTTTGCCACATCCCTGTCCTAACTGCATTTGTCATTTTCTCCATTTACCTCTGCCCTTCTCCCTATCGACATCTCTATCTTGGTGTTTACCTCACTTAGTACCCTGATTTTGGGGGGGGGGTAGGATTTCCCTTCTCCTCTCCACTGCCTCCCCTTAGCTGGTTTAAATGCTTGCCAATGAAGCATTTAAACCTATCACCTAGGTTCTGGTTCCTCCTGACAGATGCAGACCATCACACCAGTATAGGCCTGCATCCCTCCAGGTGGACCCCCAGTCCCCAATGAAGCCAAATCCCTGAGCTCTGCACCAGTTTTTCAACCACTGATTAAATCCCATGGTGTGGAGCACCCTAGCCTCACCCGTGCCATAGACAGGCAGCACCTCCTAGAAGGTTATCATGCGTGCCACTCGTCTAAGGCCCCTCCCCAACTCTACAAACACTTCCTGCACTGCTATGATCCTTTTCTTAGCAAGGTCGTTTGTCCCTAGGTGGACAATGACATCCAGCTCCCTCCCCTGTGCAGCTGCTCTGGCAATCCTGAGGATTCGCTTCCTGTCCCTCCAAGCCATGGCACCAGGCAGGCACCTTACCTCCCTCTCCCCTTCCTCCCCCAGTTCTACCTTCCTAATAATGGAGTCCCACACCAGGAGTTGTTTCCTTCCCCTGTGGGGTCCCATGCCACCCTCCTGTGGGTCTTCTTTGTGGAGGTTCCCAGCATCCTCCTTGGTCTCCACTGTGGATGCCTCCATAAAGAAACCACACTTTGCCAGAACGGCATATGAATTATGGTGAGGTACAACTGGAGGGATGTGCCTCTGTTCCACCACCCTCACCCTCCCTGAGCCCACTGTGGTCCAACCGCTCCTCTTTCTTGGCAACCTCTGAGGGAATGGCAGTGGCCCTGGTTGGGAGAGGAGGTCCCACAAATCCTGGCCAACTCAGCCTGGAGATGAGCAACCTCCTCCCTCAGCCCAGAGAGGTGCCTGAAGATGGGACAACACCGCATCCTCCAGAACGTCTCCCGGAAGACTGCTGCTCCACAGCCACTGCACTGCACCACTCCCATCATGTCTTATTTTTGGCCCCTTAACTGTTGTTTGGAATACTTACTCTTTCCTCTGTTTGTTTATTTTTTCTCCCTACTTACTGCCTCTGTGCCCTTTAAGCTCCTGATCTTCCTGTTCTGAGACAAGAGGTTCCTATATTTCTCAGTAGTCTCCTTACTTACTCAGAGTCAGACCTCCAGCAGCTGGGGAACGGAGAAATACTCATCCTTCTAGGATGGTGAGTCTTTGGTGGCTCTGTGACCACTCACTTCCTGCTCCCAAACAGGAAGTTCCTGTTGCCAGTCAAATCCTGTGCCTATAAAAGTAGAACTGGTTTAGGGTGGAGGGAAGGGAAGGAGGGCAGTATAGTCCCAGTCCCAGTAGAGAAGTTTAGTTAAAACAGCAGCTCCTTCCTCCTGGTGTTCTCTGCCTGTTCTATGACAGAAGCTATCTAGGGCAGTGCTTAAACCTGGCTATAGCCTGGCTTCCTGCTAGCTAAGCCACTCCCACTATTTACAAATCTTTCTACACTTAGTTAATGGCACATATAACAATTCCCTTCAGCCACCTGGGACAACCACCTAGATAACTGCACAGATAACAATTCACTTCAACCAACTCTGACAGACACACTAAATTTTTTTTTTTTTACCCTAAATTGAAGGTCCCAGTAGTAGAGTTCTAGTTCTTAGTCCCAGTAGAGAAGTTTAGTTAAAACAGCAGCTCCTTCCTCCTGGCGTTCTCTGCCTGTTTTTAAACTAAAACAAATTTGAGGGGTAACTAGTTACATTCACCATGGTATGTCAGGAAAAACATCACACCTGCCAGTAATGTTGTTGTTGTCAAATTTCTCCAGGGTTTGTAGTGTTATGTCAGTCATTAGTAGTAGCATGTTAGCAGTTAGGCATGTTCAGTAAAGTTTTTACAACTAAAATAAATGTGTGGTGTCACTCGTTACATTCTTCATGGTATGTGGAGTCAAACATCACACCTGTCAGTAATGTTGTTGTCAAATTTCTCCAGGTTTTGTAGCGCTATGTAAGTCATTAGTAGTAGCACATTAGCCATTAGGCATGTTCAGGAAAGGTTTTGCAACTTAAACAAATGTGTGGTGTCACTCGTTACATTCATGTCAAACATCACACTTGCCAGTAATGTAACTGTCAATTTTTTGCATGTTTTGTAGCACTGTCAGCCAGTAGTAGTAGTATGTTAGTTGTTAGGCATGTTTACTACAGTTTTAGTAAATGAAACATGTGTGGTGTCACTTGTTACATTCACCATGGTACGTGGTGCCAAACATCAAACTTGCCATTAATGTAATGGAATTCTTGTAAATATTTGTTTCTCATATTTAATATAACTCATTAAATACGTTAGTAAACTTTTTACAACTAAAACAAGTATCTTGTGTCACATGTTACATTCACCAAGTTGTGTGGTGTCACTTGTTACACTCACCATATTTAGTTCTTTTATCTCAGGAACCTGTGAAGTTTTTATCTCCCAACGTTTCTTTTTTCATGCTTGGGTCATGATATCTTGAAATTAATCACAAAATTAATCTAGAAGTAATCTGAAAATGTTACCCTCATGTCACACTTTGGTAACCCTTTTCATGAACAGACCCATACAGCGCATGTTTGTGCTTCCAGTTCTGGTACCAAACATATGAACATACAAACATATGAACATGACAGCAGAAATGGGCCTCACAGTCTGTCGAGTCTGCTCGATTGTGCAGCTAGCCCCTCAGGAAAGCGCTTTCCTCAGTTGATCAGTGCCTGAGCTAGAAGCTCAAACATGTGCTGTATATCTTTAAATATTTTCTAACAGGTGTACTGTCACATAGGAGTCCCTCGCAACTTAACCTATCAGTCATCTCATCAAAGGACTTGCCATGGGAGACTCTGGAATAGTAATGGTGGGCAGAGAGTCACAGGATAAAACAGATAAATTACAAATAACAGCTATATAAGTTATTTAAAACAAAATCACTGCTACTGTGTTTTTCCTAATCGGGACCTATAGGCCCATGTTTTTTTCCACTGGAATGCTGCCAGTTCCCCTTTAACCAATATCTTAAGAGTATGTACAATTACCGGGGAGCGTTTTTTCCAAAGGGAAACCCAGTTATAATTTACAGTTATAACCAGCTGGTTATAACAGCAAACATGAGCCGGGGTTCCAGTTCTCTGCGCATGCGCCAGCCAGCCATCTTCCCGCTGAACACTGCACCGCCACCCCGACTGGTGCTCGCTCTCAGTGCTCTCTCAAAGAAAAAAAGAAACGGGACTGTTATGATTAAACTTTTTTTTTTTTTTTAAACCTTACTTGAACTTAAAACAAAACAAAAAAAATAAGGTTGCAGGAGCTGCAGACTACGACACACCCAGACAGGACCGTGCCTGAAGAGGAATGTGTTTTTATTTTATATAATTGTTGTGGTGATAAAAAGCTCCCCAGCAATTATATAAAATAAAGGAATAAAGGCTGGGTGGGGGGTGAGTACTCGAATTTTACACTCCCCCCTCGGTGTTGGATGCCTTTATAAACCCAAGCTTCGTTCTAGGAGGTTTATGTGGCATCCCACACCATGTGTGTGTGTGTGTGTGTGTAAAATTCTCATTATAACCCCTACCCAGCCATTATTCTCTATTTTACCCAAGGGTTATTACGAATGTCATGAGCCAGGGCATGGGCTATCTCTCTGGCTGGGAGGGTCAATAGTGGGATAACCAACGTATCTGCTTCTTCTATTGCATACCACTCCATGTCATGTCCTTGTTTTGCTCAGGTTCCCAGATAAGCAGCTTGTGCAGTGAGATAATACTTCTTCTTAAAGCATGGGAGGCCCAAGCCACCCTGATGTTTGGGTAGTTTTAAGATGGCTTGAGCAATCTGAGTTTTTTTGCCCAACCAGCGGAATCTAGAGATTTGTTGTAGAAATTTATTGCAAAACTGGGTGGGATTTGAGAGTGGCAGAGTCTGTAAAAGAAACAACATTCATGGCAAGACATTCATTTTAATTATCTGTATGCGACCAAAGAGAGTTAAAGGAAATATTTTCCGTTTGGCTATGTCATGTTGGAGTATGTCAAATAATCTCTGATAAGTATCTAAAAATATCCTGGTAGTATCTGGTGATAACTGGACCCCAAGATATTGTATTGTATTGCGTTTGGCCAAGGCAGGTCTGTTTCAATTGTTTTTTTTTTTGGGGGTCCCACTCAATATTATAGTTTCAGACTTGGTGTAATTAATCTTATACCCTGCCAACCTGATAAACCTAGTTAACATGTTTAATAGATGTGGGAGGCAGCTGGTTGGATCCCACAGAAAAAAACAGTTGTCCACATAAAGTGTGACTTTTTGTTCTATACTCCCGCCATCATTCCCCTGATTTTTATTTATTGAGATCTCGGAGTACACCTTTGAGCTGGAATCTCGTTTACAAAGGTTCCAGGTCAGTAGAAAATAACAAATTACAGACAATTCAAACAGAAACATATGACAGTACTTGAAATTCAAAAAATGAAACCATACAACAAATAAGAGTGCAATAAAAGATCTAAATAGTTAATAATACAGGTGAGTATAGGGTTGTATACAATGTGAGAATGGAGCCGCAGTACATGAACTACTAAGCAGAATAACATTTCATTGTCAAAGTATAGGGAGGAGAGATGTGTGGATGGAAATAAGTGCATCAAGGAGAAAAAAAAGGGGACTAAGACAGGGATTATATTGGGGTTCATCCAGATGTCTATCGCTAAGGGCTCTCAACTCACAGCAAATGACAAAGGGGAAAGTGGACACCCCTGTCGCGTACCCCTATTCAAGGAAAAACTTGGGGAGAGATGTCCATTCACTTTCCCTGCCTCTTCTAGGCTGTGGAAAAATGAAGAAATAACTGTAATAAATAGGTCTCCCAAGTTCAACTTATGCAAGGTCTGCTGCAAAATGGCCTAATCAGCCCTATCGAAGGCCTTCTCAGTGTCCATACTAATGGCCAGCTGGAAGGCCCTCTCTCATCTCTGCGATGTGATTATTGACACTGCATACTGTGCTGTAAGACTCTGCCCTGCACAAACCCTGTTTAGCTACAAAGAACTATTTTAGCAATATGGTTTTGTAATCTAGCCACTAAGATGCCCGTAAAGATTTTCAGATCCACATTCAAGAGGGAAATCAGGTGATAGAAGCCATGCTCCCCAGAGTTTTTGTCTGGTTTTAGTATCACCGAAATTTGAGCCTCACACTGGGGGGGAGGGGGGAACAACTGTAGACCCCTCCTCCAGAATGGCATTTACTGTGTATGTGAGGAGGGAAATGACTGTCTAAAGCTACGCCTTGGCCGGATATCCATCTGGACCTGGAGATTTGCCATTTTTAAGATTCAGAATTTTATTTTGCATTTCTTGTGCTGTAAATGGGACATTAAGTTCTGCCCTTTCCAGGTCGCCCAACACTGGGATGGGGAGCCCATCCAGGAAGTTCTGCACTTCCCTGCGATGGTCAAGGCCTCGCTCTGCTGTATGTAATGCAGTAAAAAAAAATGGCAAAGGCCTGCTGGATAACTACAAGGTTAGTCGTGGTACTTCAAAAAAAAAACAGTCTGGTTTCCTAATTCTCAGCACTGCTTTCAAGCAACTTGTCATTTAAGTTGCACAGCCAGAAGTTTACCTGTTCTGTTCTCATGTTCATAAAATCTTTGTCTGGAGTATCTAAGTGCTTCTTCTACCCTATTTACTAACAGTTTAGTCAACTCCTTTCTTTTACTACCTAGTTACCCAGTTAACAAAGACTAAAATAAAAAACAAATAAAATTAAAATAGTTGCAGTCTCACCTCAGGATTTATAATTATCTTGTGCCAAAATTCCAGATCCGCTATTTGTCTCTCTTCAGCTTTACCTCTCAGACTAGCCTTCAGTGCATCCCAATACACTGGTGCCTCTATATCAGCTGGGGGATTATGGCAGACAAAGTTATCGATTTCCCTGTGTCTAAAATTGCAGAATTCCTCTGCATTCAATAAACTAACATTCAATCTCCAAGTTGTCTGTCGTGGAGTGGGATTAATGGATAGTCAGTGAGTAACCAGAACATGATCGGAGGCAGTGATGTTTTCTATAGGACAGCTCTCCACTGCATGTATCCAGTGAGTGGAAAGAAAAAATAATCAATACTGGGAGTGTCAGGAGGAATGGTATGAATAGTCTCTTGTCCAGGATATCACCAAACATCCATCAAGCCTAGCTCAGTCCTCAGTCTCCCCAACAGTTTGGCTGTCCGATCCGGACGATGTGTTGACTGGCCAGAGTTCCCTGTGCTGGGGTTGAGGACAGTGCTGAAATCACCACCTATAATTATTAAACTGTGTATGTCTGTAATAGTATCGAAGATTTTTTTTTTTTTTTTTTTTTTTTTTTTTAGAAAAGGGTCCCTGTCTTGTTTTTCATTAGGGGCGTACATGAATCACCCCTCTGAGTCAAGAGTCCAGCTGAGAAACTTTAGAGAGGACAAGAAATAACTACTTAGTGGCAGCTGTTCGTGCTGTTCCTATTTTCTGAAATTACATTCATACCCCTGTATGATCCATATTTAACTGTAGCAGAATAAAACATTATGTTAACGACTGTATTTTGCATTGCAGTTTTTTATGGGCAGCATTCTGTTACAGTTGTCTTCATGGAACCAGTAATATGGAACTTTGGCTATGTCACAGCTTGTGTATAGAACTCTAACCATGATTTTGATAGGTAAACAGCCTTGTTTACCAGTCTGTACACAAACCATGACATGGTAAAAACTTAAGTTATACAATGGGCTCAGAGAATCCTGGAAGCTGTCTGGCTAACTGGCACCTTTTCACTGTTGTAAATCCTGCGATTTTCCAAAGGAAAAAGTGCCAGCCGCCAGTCAGCTGCATCAGGAACCCCGTACAAATCACTCTGAGTACGAAGCCCAGCACTGGCAAAGATGGCGAGAGTCAGACTACCTGACCGGCGTTCGTAGTTTTCATGTGTGTGTGTCTCCGGAAGCGGGGCAGCAGTTTGTTCACACTTCATAAGCAAATACCTCTACCAATGCAGCAGTTAGGTTTTTTTCCCTAACATCAAAGTACTGTTGAACAGTTTGTGGGCCAGACTCAGACATCCACTTTCACTACACTCCATCCCGTACAACTCGAACCCCCCGCCCACACTCCACTCTTGAATCCACTCCCAAAAATGTGCGGCTTAAGCCCTCCATTCACGACTCCCGGTTCCCACTAAACTCCTACAACCTCTTGAGAGCAGACAGACCTGCCCCAAAAAGAGGTGGTGGTACCGCTATCTATTTCAAAGACCACCTCAATCTCACTGAGATCTGCTCTTCTCCCCTAGTCCATAGTGAAGCACTACATGCTCTTCTCTCCCTGGGCTCCAAAAAAACTTTATATAGTCTGTGCTTACAACCCTCCCTCCAGCGGTTTAAAAGGTCTTGATGAGCTGCTGAAACAAACCACTCTTCTCTCAGGGAGAAATGAGGCTCTCTTGCTTGGGGATCTCAATATAAACTGGCTGGGTAACTCCCAACCCTCGCTACTTTCTAAGATTCACAGTTTTAACTTTCACCAAGTTATCACTAATCCCACAAGAACTGCCCATCACTCAAATTCCTCAGCTCTGCTCGACTGGGTTATGACTAACCACCCTGAAAATATTATCTCATCTGGCATACTAGCAGATTCCATTACAGATCATTCTCCCACTTTCTGCGTTTGGGGTAAGACCAAGCCCCCACTCCCTCAAAGTCTCGGTTCATCACATTCCACAACTATGCTCACCTCGACCGCCAATCCTTCCTACAGGATATTGCTTCCATCAACTGGTCTCATCTGTTTAACTTGGATGACCCTCAAACTGCATTGAACCTATTCCTAAATCGCTTTTTGGAAGCTCAGAACAAACACTGCCCCCTCATTACTCGCATAGTAAAAAATAAACATACGCCTTGGCTTAAGTCCGACCTGCTCTCCAAACTACGCCAGCGTGATAAAACTGGGCATCGTTATGAAAAGACAGGACTGCCTGCTGACTTCAATTCCTATAGGATACTCAGATATTCCTGCAAGAAGGATATTAAACGTGCCAAGAGCACCTACTGTAAAGATCTCTAAACCAAATTGTATGGTGACCCCCAAAAATTCTGGTCCCACATAAAATGCCTCCAAGGTTCAAATCCGACCCCCACCCCAAACGATATGACTATTAATGGCATCCACTGCAATAATCCTTCGACCATCATTAACTTTTTCAACACACAGTTCTCTGATCTTACAAACTATACATCATCCTTCCCAGCTTCAACTAACCCCCATACTCAACTTGAATGACTCTGGGCCCAAATTTCATTTTAAGTCTGTTACCTGTCTGGATGTGCTGAGATTGCTCAATAACATTTCAGTCCATTCTGCTGCAGGCTCTGACAGTATCGAACCCAAGCTGTTAAAACTTGCTGCCCCTTATATAGCCTCACCTTTAGCTAGGATCTTTACCCTCTCCCTGTGCCATAGCTATGTTCCCGCTCTCTGGAAGATGGTCAGGATTACCCCTGTTTTCAAAAAGGGAAACCGCAAAAACCCCTCCAACTGTAGACCTATTGCCATATTGTCTGTCCTCAGCAAAATCCTTGAAAAGCTTGTTGCCACCCAAATATACAGGTTACTCACCTGTAACAGGAGTTCTAGGAATGGTATATGGTGTTCATCCACACTGTCTGGCAGGTTCCTTGCCGCTTTAAATCTTGACGGAAGGTCTTCAAGCTGGCTCCTCCCACCCACCCGGGTGGTAAAACTCTCGGCTCCGCCCCATGATGCCAGATCTAGCCCGCTGGAAGCCAGGTTGTGCGTCGGGCCGGGAGGTTAGGTGAGTGGTGGATGAACAACATATCCATTCCTAGAACTCCTGTTACAGGTGAGTAACCTGTATTTCTTAGGGACATGGATAAGTTGTTCATCCACACTGTCTGGCAGACTCCTAGCAGTTCTCCGGGAGGAGGGAGGCAAGGCGCACACCCCCTACTTGGGAAATAAAACTGGAGAACAGAGGTCCCAAAACCAGCATCCCGGCATGACTCAAGGTCGATGTGGTAGTGGGTGATGAAGGTGTGTGCTGACTTCCAGGTAGCAGCCCTGCAGATTTCCTGGATAGGGACGTCCCTGGAAGCAGCCACCGATGCAGCGGTATGGCGGGTAGAATAAGCTCTTATCCCTCTGGGAAGCTCCATGCCCGCCAACCTATAGCAGAGATCTATGCAGGAGGTGACCCACCTGCCTATCGTCCGCTTGGCTGCAGGTCTGCCAGGTGCGGCTTCAGCGTAGGTGACAAACAGCTGGCAAACCTCTCCCTGAACTTCAGCCGTCCGCTCCTTGTAGTAAGCGAGCGCTCTTCTAATTTCCAAAGTATGGAGCCTATATTCGGCCTCCGAGGTGTGACTGGGGTAGAACACCGGCAGAGTCAACACCTGGTTAAGGTGAATCTCCGACACCACCTTCAGAAGGAATTTCGGGTGGGGGCGCAGGACAACCTTGTCCCTGTGGAAGACCAGATAAGGAGACTCGATGGAAAGCACCTAGAGCTCTCCCATCCTTCAGGCTGACGTGATAGCCACCAAGAAGGCGGTCTTCCACGACAGGTGAGAGATGTCACACCTGTGCATCGGTTTGAATGGCTTGTCCATGAGCTTAGCCAATACCAGCAGTAGATCCCATGGAGGTGGAGGTTCTCCTAACGGAGGGATATGTGACCAAGGCCTTTGAAAAAGCGCCCGACCACCTTCTCCTGCGCCATCGACTGCTTCGGCCTGCGCCTGGTCGCAAGAGATGGCTGCCAGGTGCACCTTAAGGGTCGTCGATCGAAGCCCTTGCTGAGAAAGGGACCACAGGTAGTCCAGAATGCTTGCCAAGGAACAGGAAGAAGGGTCCAGGCCCTTGCCCTGACACCAAATGGAGAATCTCTTCCATTTTAAGACGTAGCATTTTCTGGTCGACTCCTTACGGGACGCCTCAACAATGTTGAGGACCTCGTCGGAAAGACCCAAGGCCTGGAACTCTAGCCGCTCAGGAACCGGGCCGTCAGGTGCAGGGATTGAATGTCCGGATGCAATACCTTCCCCTGACTGACTGAGATCAGGTCCGGGTGGGCTGGAAGCAGCCTTGGAAGCCTGGAGTTGAGACTGAGGAGATCTGGATACCAGAACTGGCGAGGCCAGTCTGGGGCTACCAGAATCACCTGCGCCTTGTCCCTCCTCGCCTTGAGAAGCACCTTGTGGATCAAGGGAAATGGGGGAAAGGCGTAGAAGAGGCCTGGGATCCATGGCCTTGAAAAGGCATCCCCCTGCAGCGAGCCCTGCTGAGGGGGCCGGGCATGAAACAGTCTCAGCTTCGCATTCTCCCTGGAGGCAAACAGGTCCGCCTGAAGCGTGCCCCAATGGGAGAACAGATCTTGTACTACCTCCGGCAGGAGAGACCACTCGTGGGACGCAGCCCCTATCCGGCTTAGGGCAGCGGCCAGGGTGTTGGAGGCTCCTGCCACGTGAATGGCAAGGAGATCCGCCTCCAGGCTGCTCACGAGTGACCAAATGCGGAGAGCTTCCCTGCACAGAGGCATGGAGCGCGTCCCGCCCTGGCGGTTTTGATAGTATATGGTGGGTGGTATTGTCCATCTGGACTGAACCACTTGACCCGTGAAAGCAGACGGCGGTGAGGGCTAGAGCGAACTGCTCAGCTCCAGCAGGCTGATGTGGCATCGGGACTCCCGAGGGAACCAGAGGCCATGCGCTCTGTGCTCCCCCAGATGGGCACCCCAACCCATCAGAGAGGCATCGGTCGATAGAGAGACCGTCGGTTCAGGGCAGACAAACGGGATGCCCTCCTGCAGATGTGCTGGAATGGTCCACCACTGGAGAGCGTTCCACATTCCCTGGTCACTGTCACTAGCTGATCCAGAGGATCGAAGTGCTGTGACCATTGGCTGGCCAGCCCCCATTGAAGGGGACACATGTACCAGTGGGCCCAACGAACCATGCTGGTGCAGGCCGCCATGAGGCCCAGGAGGCGCAGAAAGTCCCGGGCAGGGTGCAATTGCCCAATCTGAAATGACTGGGCAAAGGAGGAAAGAACCTCGGCCCTGTCCGCCGGGAGCCGTGCTCTGGCTCGCAGAGAGTCGAGCTCTGCCCCGATGAATTGTATCACCTGCTTTGGCAAGAGTTCCGACTTGGCCTCGTTGATGAGGAGGCCAACCTGAGAGCAAACCTGGAGGGCCAGATCTCTGGACTGCTCCACCTCCGCTCTGGAGAGGGCTGCAATCAGCCAGTCGTCCAGGTAGGGGTACACCCGGACCCTTCTGTGCCGCAGGAATGCTGTCACCACTGCCATGCATTTGGTGAAGACCCTGGGAGCTAGGGAAAGGCCGAAGAGCATGGCCCGGAACTCATAGAGGATCCTCTACCTAAAGCGGAGGAATCTCTGGTGGGACGGACGGATTGGGACGGAAAGAACGCGTCCTGAAGGTCCAGAGAACAGAACCACATGCCTCGTTCCAAGGATGGGATTATCTGAGCCAGAGTGACCATCCTGAAGGTCCGAGACCTTAGGAACCTGTTCAGGTCATGCAGGTTGAGAATGGGGCGCCAGCCCCCTGTCCGTTTTGGGACCAGAAAGTACCTGGACACAACCCGGGTCTGGGGAGGATCCGCCACCTTCCTGATCACCTCTTTTGAGAGCAGGACAATGTCGGCTCGGTGAGCCGACAAAGCTGGACCCGGTAGCACCCGAGGGCGACGGCTCGGAAGGGCGGAGCCTGCTCGAACTCCAGGGGAAGGCCCTTTCCTACCACCGCCAAAACCCAATGGTCCATGGTAATAACGGACCAAGCGGAAAGGAAGTGGCGGAGCTGTCCCACCATGGGGAGAACCCAGGGGGGAGTGATGAGGCTGGGGGCGACACCCCTCAACCCGTCACTGGGCAGGCTTAGAGGAGGGACTGGCCGAGGGACCTCCTTGGCCTTTACCTCCCTGCTTCCTGTTGGAGGAAGCCGCGGGCTTGGGTTTGGGATGCCGGCGGAGCCTGCTGGCCCTGGTGATGGTGCTAGGCGATGGATGAAGGCATGAAGGACCAAAGGACTTGTGCTGCTGCTGTTGGCGCCTTGTCCTTCTGGGTGGAGATGACAGAGTCCAGAGTGGCATTGGACTTTTCGATCCACTGGAGGTGACCTTCCACTCCAGGGCCGAAGAGGTCTGTCCCTAGGAAGGGGATATCCGCCAGTCTGTGCTGGGTATCCGCCGTGAAGGTGGATATCCTCAGCCATGCTCTGTGGCGCATGGCCACTGCGGCCGCAACCGATCTGGCACAGGAGTCTCCAATGTCCAGAGCCGTTTGGAGCTGCTGTTCTGCCACTGCCCTACCCTGGTCCCGTACCTGCCGGACCGTGGTCTGCAGGTCAGTCGGGAGATGAGGGATCACCTCATCCAGGGAGCCCATGAGGGCGTGGGAGAAGTGTGCCATCAGCACGGCCGAGCTGGCCTGGCGGAGGCCAAGGGAGGACGCAGCATACACCTTACGCCCGGCATAGTCCAGCTTTTTGGACTCCTTGTGGGGGGGCTTGTCAACATCCCTAGCGTTCCCGGAATGCCGGAAAACGCTGTCGGTGACCAACCCCTCGGCAGAGGGATGTTCTGAAAACCCGGGCAAAGAGCCGGTAGGGACCGCATACTTCCTAGCCATCCTGGCCGAAGGAACAGGACAGGAAGCAGGCTGCTGCCAGAGCTCCAAGGTTGGGCCAACAATGGCTTCAGCCACCGGAAAGGCCTCCGTGAGTGAATCCCCTCGGTCCACTATCTCCGTCAGGGTATACTTGGCCCGCTTGGATACGGGCTCGAGCTGCATCACAGTGGACTCCGAGATGAGCCGAAGCAAACCCATGAAGGACAATGGGCTTTCGTCCATCGACTGACCCTCGGAGGACTCCAGGTCAATGGGCCTGGAGAACAGGGAGGAGTCGTCGTTGGACTCCGAGGAGTCCGCGAAGAGCTGCCTGGGGCCGGAGCCACCCTCCACTTGCCGAGGACAGTTGGGAGTGAGGGTGACCGACAACCTGTGGGGCAGGCCCTGACCCGACCGAGAGTCCTTGATCGGTGCCCCCGATTTCGGTTGTGGAGGCGGAGGTTCCACCACAATCGGAGGGGCAGCTGGTTTTGGCCGAACAACTGGCCCAGGCTTGGGCACCTCGACTACAGCAAGGGGTTGTTTCAGCCGCTCGGGTGACAGCCACCTGATGGCCGGGAAGCGATGGCGTAGGCTTGTTCCCGGACAGAAGTAACTGCTGCCACATCAGGTCCTCGTACCATCGACGCAACTTGCGCCTAAGCCTCTCCTCTTCTGAGGAGGAAGACGAGGACGAGCGGTGGCACCACTTACTTCGGTGCCGAGACCGCCGATGTCGGCGGGATCGGCTGGACCGAGAGGATGTCCAAGACCGAGACCGAGAACCTCAGTGTTTCCGAGGACGGGTCTGGGAAGGGGCAGGGGACACCTGCTCTTCCCTCAGCTCGGAAGCCTTGACCGGGGACTGTGGCACCGGAGGCGCAGGCAAGTCCTCGGTCTCCACCGGGGAAACCGGTGAAGAAGGGTTGTTGACTTCACTAGTCGACAGCCCATCCGACGGGTCGAGAAAAATCTTGACCGCGTTGACGGGTGTCTCGGCCGGCTGACCCGACGGGGACACTGTGAAGCCAGCGGCCTCAGCCACAACCTCGACCGGAGTTGAGTGTCGACTGTCCAGGGAAGGGGACCTCTCCCGCTCCCACGAATGCTGATGGTGGGACTTACCTTTCGAGTCCTTCTTTTTGGACCAAGAAGAATGTCCCAATGGCCCCTCTCCCTTCGTGGAAAGGGATTGGCAAAGCTCCTTGAAAGAAGCTGAATATGAGGTACCCAGAGAGAGCGGGATAAATGCCGCGACCGAGGAAGAGGATGATGTGGCCTGTGCCACCTCCTCCTCGAGGGTGATCATCTGCTCGAGTTGCTCAGCCGAGCCAGCCGCTGCGGTAACCGTCCAACGGGCCTCCTTCGACTTCATCGGCGGGTAGCGCTTCTTGGGGCACCCAAGCTGTAACTGGGCAGCGTGGTCTTCCAGGACGTTGGCCGAAAATGAACGGCATAACTCGCAGGCCTGTGGGTCATGTTCTAGGCCGAGGCAGTAGACGCACGTGGAGTGCGGATCTGTCCTGGACATTTTCTGCCCACGAGGGCACCGCCGAAATCCGGGAGTCGATTTGTCCATTGCAGCCGTGAGGGAGAAAGTTGACCGAAGTCTTGAGAATTTTAAAATAAGTTTCGGGCGAACCAAAGAATTAGGATCCAGTCTACATGCAGAGCGTTAAGGAGGGAACCTGAGCTTCCAAGCGGTAAGGAACATCTGATGTCATGGGGTGGAGCCGAGAGTTTTACCACCCGGGTGGGTGGGAGGAGCCAGCTTGAAGACCTTCCGGCAAGATTTAAAGTGGCAAGGAACCTGCCAGACAGTGTGGATGAACAACAAATCCATGTCCCTAGAATATTGCCTTTCTCCAGACACATGGCCTCCTTACGAATGCACAACATGGTTTCCGTAAGGGTCACAGCACTACCACTGCATTACTTAAATTTACTTCCGATACC
Organism: Neoceratodus forsteri; assembly: GCA_016271365.2. NCBI lineage: Eukaryota > Metazoa > Chordata > Ceratodontiformes > Ceratodontidae > Neoceratodus > Neoceratodus forsteri. The sequence goes on from CM028131.1 coordinate 640,273,349, forward strand.
CTATCTGCCATGGACTCCGGTCTCCTAACAGGGGCCATTTTTATAGATATGACAAAAGCATTCTACCTAGTCAACCACCCTCTCCTCCTGGACACACTTAGATCCCTAGGTTTCTCACCAAATGTCACAGCATCTTTTGGTAGCTACCTGTCAGATCGCACCCAGCGAGTGAAATTCAACTACACCTTGTCTGATTCAGCAACTGTAAACATAGGCGTGCAACAAGGCTCTACCCTTGGGCCTCTGCTTTTCTCCATTTTCATTAATGATATTACCTCTAACCTTCCCCTGACTGCCTCAATACTATACGCAGATATTGTTCTTTACGCCTGTGCCAAAAACATTACAGAAATAAATGAAAAACTTTCACCTGACTTTCAAAGAATTCAGCAATGGCTATATAGCCACAAACTGCTGCTGAATGTATCTAAGACTCAAGCCATGCTATTTGGTACTACTGCCAAGCTCGAACTCTATCAACCCACCTTCAGTGTAAATACCCTGAATGGCTCCTCTATTGACGTGGTACCCTCGTTCAAATACCTTGGTCTCACACGTGACCCTACTCTTTCTTTTGATCTCCACATTCAACAAACCTGCAAGCTGACCAACATAAAACTAGGCATGGCCTATCATTCTAGCTTTATGCTCACACCTTCAGCAAAGCTTGCCATAGCCCATGGCATACTCCTTCCATCACTCACCTATGGAGTTGTTGTGTATGCCTCTGCTAGTAAATCTATCCTTAGGAAGTGGGATGTCACCAACAATAATATCTGTAGGTATGCGTCCTCGTCACATCGGTTGAAACAACACTGCCTGCTATACTCAGAGCTCGGATGGCTTTCTCCGGCTGCATCTAGAGACTTTGCACTGGGCTCGATCATAGATAAAATCACTCATAACCATATGCCTAAACCCCTGGTGGATTTATTCATTGCCCAGCCATCTAAATACGGTCTTCACTCGACTGGTAGTGCCCCTGTGCATATTCCTCGGCAACACTCCATGAAAGGTGCTAGTGCCTTCTCCTGTTATGCCCCTTATCACTGGAATTCCCTCCCACTTGCTATAAGGATAGCACCTTCCCATGCCTCCTTCAAGAAACTGCTGCTTGTCCATCTTGCTGACTCCTGTTCATGCTCATGTTTCAAACCACCCTAGCCCATTATCTCTCCCATGATCCATGCACCCTCCCACCTATGGCATGCACTTTACCCACCTCTTTACTTCTACTTGCTCCCTTAATTTCTACCCAATTCCTTTCCCCCTATTCCTAGACTTTCTGTTTATACTTCTCCATCCTTCCACTGCTACTCCCTAGTCATATCCTAATTTTACTCTATATGTATAACTATATTTTGGGGGTATTTTGTTTTGTGTGTTATACCATTTTTTCTCAACCTTGGTAACTGATTTAATTGTTTTTATTGCACTTGCTCTATTATTTGCTCCATGTTATTGCCCATGTAATTTGTACCATGTTTGCTTTTGGACTACTTTGTACTACTACTGTCCATGCTCTTACATTATTTGTATTTCAATGTTCTGTATTTGTTTCCCTGTGTAGATCAAATGTTACTTCAACTGTATTATACCTGTAAACTCACAGGTCGTGCCTGAAAATACTCATTGCTATGGCTAGTGCACCCTACCCGGGTCAACAAAAACAAAATAAATAAATAAAAAAACCACAAAGTGAATCGGATGATGAGTAGCTGCTGACAAGCTGCTAAAATTGACTGCCACCTCCACCATTTCTACTTCTCCCAGTGCCACTTTAAAAAAAAAATGAAACGGAAGACTGAAACCATGCTCTCTCTCTCATCCTTCCACAACCTGCCACCAGGTGTCATGCCTGATTACATCCTACAACACATTCCATCCTAATTTTGGCACGACACTGGCCCACTTCGGAAACACACACTGGTCCTTTCCCTATCTCTCTCACTCACGTTTTCATATATTAAAAAAAATACACAGCTCAATCTCTTCACTCATGCCAAAATTACAATCCATTGTGATATATGATACAATCATGCATGACACCAGCATGTTGCCAAGGACTCGAGCACGACTTCATAGATACATAGACAGTGTCGGCAGATAAGGGCCTATGGCCCACCAGTCTGCCCATTTGAGCTTGTAAGTTCAGTTTGTTTTCCTAGAAGTCTGTTGCCCCTTACCCCTGACCTCCAGAATTCCTTTATGTCTATCCCATGCATTCTTAAATCCCGTGATTGTTTCAGCGCCCACCACTTCCTCCGGCAGGGTGTTCCACTTGTCCACCACCCGCTCTGTGAAGAAATTCTTTCTCATGTTTCCTCTGAATCGTCCTCCCTCCAACTTCATCCCATGCCCTCTAGTCCTGGAACATCTTTTTCGCTTAAAAATAGTGTTTTCCTGCACCTTGTTCCTCTCTGTAAGATACTTGTATGTCTCTATCATATCCCCTCTCTCCCTCCTCTCCTCCAGGGAGTACATGTTCAGTTCCTTCAACCTGTCTTCATAGGACTTGTGATGTAATCCATGCACCATCTTTGTTGCCCTCCTCTGAACCTTCTCTACCCTGTCTATGTCCTTAAGTAGGTATGGTCTCAGAACTGTACACTGTACTCAGGTGGGGCCTCACTAGTGTCTTGTATAGCGGAATTATGACCTCCCTTTTCCTGCTGGTGATGCTGCCTATACAGCCCAGCATCCTATTTGCTTTACCTGCTGCCTTGTCACACTGTTTCCTACCTTGAGGTCATCAGAGATGACAACCCCAAGATCCCTTCCTGCTTGGTGCATGCTATATCCTCACCCCCAACTGATATATTGTGCAGGTTTTTGTGCCCCATATGCATTATCTTGCACTTCTTTGCATTGAATTTCAACTGCCAAACCCTGACCATTCTTCAAGTTTCTGCAGGTCCCTTCTCATTCTGTCTACACCCTCTGGTGTGTCTACTCTGTTATAGAGCTTTGTGTCATCAGCTAACAGTGAAATTCTGCCTTCTAGGTCCTGCGCCATGTCACTGATGAAGATGTTGAATAGGACCGGTCCCAGCACTGATCCCTGTGGTACCCCACTGGTCACTCTTCCTCTGTGGAGTGACAGCCATTTACCACCACCCTCTGTGTCCTGCCACCCAGCCAGTTACCTACCCACCACACTACTGTCCTGCCCACACCCATATTCCTGTTTGTGTAATAGTCTTCATGTGGCACAGTGTCAAAGGCCTTGCTGAAGTCCAGATAGGCCATGTCCACTGCCCTCCCTGATCCACCTCCCTAGTCACCCAGTCAAAATTCAACGAGGTTGGTCAGACATGACCTCCCCTGGTGAAACCATGCTGCCTTGGGTCCTGTAGTCCATTGACAACCAGAAGTTCCACCAACTCTCCTTCAGTAGTGCTTCCATGATCTTCCCCACTACCGAGGTGAGGCTGACTGGTCTGTAGTTCCCTGCTTCCTCTTTGTTCCCACTTTTGTATAAGGGACTACATCTGCTGTCCTCCAGTCTTTGGGTACCTCCTGTTTCCAGTGATCGGCTAAACAGGATAGCCAGAGGTTCAGCCACCACCTCTCTAGTTCTTTAAGGACCCTGGGTGCACCCATCTGGCCCCATTGCTTTATCAACTCTTATTACTTCCAGTTTCTTCAGGACCCTTTCTTGTAAAGGGACTTGTGTCAATTTCTGCACCATTCTCACCCTTGTACCCCTTCAGACCCATTACCCTCCTCTTCCTCAGTAAAGACTGAGCAGAAATACCTGTTCAAAATGTCAGCTTTACTGTTGTCATCCTCCATGCGCCCCATCCTCCCCTTCAGTCTCACAATCCCTCCCTTTGTCTTTCTTTTTCACTTATGTACCTGTAAAAGGTTTTGTCCCTCTACCCACTGATTTTGCAATGTGTTCTTCTGTCTGAGCTTTGGCTTCCCTTACTGACCTCCCTGCCTCCCTTGCTTCTCCTGGTACTTCTCCCTATCCCCTTCTGCCTGTGTCTTTTGTATTGCCTGAATGCAATCTTTTTGGCTTTCACTTTCTTTGCTACCTCTTTGGAAAACCATAATGGTCTCCTCTTCCTTTTCCTCTTGCTAACCTGCTTAATGCATAATTCTGTTGTTCTTGTAATCCCCATTTTAAATACTGCCCACTGTTCCTCAACCCCTGATTCCTGTCCCATTCCCCTTAATGCCTCTTTCAAGTATCTCCCCATTTTTCCAAAGTCTGCCCCCCTAAAATCCAGGATACGTGTTTTTGTGTGGTTTGGTTCTGCTCTTTCTGTGATTTCAAACCACAATGACTGGTGGTCACTGTTTCCCAGGTGCTCCCCCACTGTTACCCCCATCACACTGTCCCTGTTTGTGAGCACAAGGTCCAGTATTGCCTTCTGCCGAGTTGGTTGCATGACCAGTTGCTTGAGAAGGCACCCTGAAGGAGTCCAGGATAAATCTGCTCCTAGTTGATGCTGCTGCTGGGATGCTCCAGTCCACGCCTGGAATATTGAAGTCTCCAACCAGTACTACTCATCTTGTCTGCCATCCTTTGGATGGCTAGCATCAGCTCCCCTATCTGTTTCTTCCTCCTGGGCTGGTGGTCTATAGACCACACCTGTGCGGATGGCTGTCCCCATTTTCCTTTCCAGCTTAACCCACAGTATCTCTCCCCATTTTGTTCCTCCTGGATCTCTGTGGCTCTTATGTCATTTTTCACATACAGTGCCACTCCTCCTCCCTTCCTGCCTTCCTGCCTGCTCTGTCTCTTCTGAATATGTTGTAGCCAGGTATGGTCATCTCCCAGTCGTGGTTATCATTACACCAGGTTTCAGTGATGGCCACAATGTCCAGGTCTGACTGTACCATGACAGCCTCCAGATCTTCCATCTTGTTGCTAAGGCTCTGGCATTTGCACACATGGCTTCCATGATTTGACCTCCTAGACTGTTTCACTGTTCTACCCAGCCCCTTCCTTGGTTGTCATTTATCCCTGGTTCTCCTTGCTGTCTGCCCTTCTGCTGAATTTTGCCCTTTTCTGCTTATCCACCTCTTGGGCAAAATCTCCATCTTTTGCACACTGCTTTGCAGAGATAGCCACCCTCTGGTTCACTGGTTCCACTGCTAGCTGTGGGGGTGAGCAAGTAGGTACCCTCCTTGCTGGCCTGTCACCCCCTTTGCTAGTTTAAATGCTTGTCAATGTAGCATTTAAACTTATCATTGAGTGCTTGATTCCTCCAGGATGGATGCAGGCCGTCAGGCTTGAACAAACCTCCATCCCTCCAGGTGGGTCCCCAGTCACCAATGAATCCAAACCCTCCTCACAGCACCAGTTCTTCAACCATGAGTTAAAGTTCCTGGTGCATGCACTCCTATGCTCTCCTTGCCTCTCACAGGTAGTACTTCTGAGAAAGTGACAGAAGTAGCTACTTGCTTGAGACCCTCCCCAGTTTCCTAAACTCTTCCTGAACTTCCTTTGGCTCCCCATTTGCCAGGTCATTAGTACCTAGGTGGATAATGACATCCAGCTCACCCTCCTGTCTTGCCTTCCCAGTGATCCCCAGGATCTTCCTTCCATCCCTCCATGCCGTGGCACCTGGTAGGCACCTCATCTCCCTGTCCTCCCCCTCCTGTGTTCCTAGCTGGATCCCTCTTATGACTTCAATATTCCTTTTTTTTCTAACCAGATGTTGTAGGTTGCTATATAAACCCTGCCTTATACAGTCCAGCTCCCTGCCCCCCTCAGAGCTCAAGTTGTTGCGGGACTTCATATAAAGCTTTCAGCACTGCCACTTGTCTCACTTCTCATTTTCACATTCAGTACCACCTACCCTATAGCTTTAACATATGGTTGCCTGTCAAGCTACAGTATTTTACCTAGTAACAAGGAATTATTTTCTCTAGTGTAACAATAAATTTATAAAATTATTTAAACTGAGAAAAAACAACAGTATTTTTTTTTTTTTTTTTTTTACAGAAACAAAAAGGGACCATTGTATAATCACAATATACCACGGCAGGGTGTGGGTAATGCTAGGATTTACCATGCCTGGTGTGTTTTGCTCACTTGGCCTGTGGCCTCGTGACCAAACAACACACCAGGCATGGTAAATCCTAGCATAACCCACACCCTTTTGTATTTTTTTTTTAATTTATTTATTTAGTTTTTGTTGACTGAGTTAGGTGCACTAGACAAATTCTGCCTATTTTCAGGAATGACCCGGGGGAGGGGGATGCAGATTAATGCCAAATGACCTTGAACCAGATTACGCTGTTGGTGGTTTTTTTTTTTAGTGACTGGGGGGAAATTTGACCAGGGCACCGGAGAAATTCCCCTACTCTTATCACACAAATGGAATGAACCAGTTTTTAATGCAATGTCTTATAGTATTTTAATGTATGCTGTATTTCCATCTTGATGGAGAAAATGGCATAAAGGAACTTTGCAAGTGGTTCTCTCTGTTATAAAGTGGCATATCTGGATGTTCCATTGTTTATTTACTCTGCACAAAAAAGAATGTACGTATTTGGAAATGGCACAAAAAATCAGATGTGATATTAAAAGAATATATGAGAAAGAATCCAAGTGGGGGAATGTAGAGGACGTATGAAGGAAATGGATAAACATGCCCTGGATTACAGACAATGATTTTCCAATCACTTAAATAAGGGGGAAATAGATAAAGAAGAAAAGGCTGTATAGTATATTTCTACCAATTGAAAAATAGTGTGTAGAGTTTTTTGTTTCTTTTGTGTTTTTTTATGTTATTTGATTCTTGGTTTTTGTATCTTTTTACCTAAGTTCCTTTTTGTTTTCTCTTGCTGTGGATATATATTATGGCTTTATGTATTGAAAGTTTGTATTTCTTTATTTTTGCAATGAAAATTTCCCCTACTCTTTTCGAGAAGTGCCATGGGACATTTAACATCCGCTTGAACTACCACCAGAACAGGCAGATGGGACCTCGGTTTAACGTCTCAACTGAAAGACAGCACCTCAGGAAGTGCAGCACCCCCTCATGCTGCACTACGGTGTCAGTACTGGGGTTTAAACCAAGTGCCTGGTGTGGGAATATTGCTTAAATAACTGGTTCCATGATGGGGAACTGTGCATAATGTTGTCCATAAAAAGAAAACCACTGAGAACAGCCTTTCACATCAGTGTTTATTCTGAGTACCGTTAAATAACGAATATATATTTGGAGGTATGAAATTCAGTTCTGTAAGTAGAAACATTGCAAACTGCTGCCAATCAGCACACATTTCCTGTCCCCTTTAAATGGGAGGTTTTTCTTTTAACAAAATAGCCATGCCTCTTCTATATGGATGGGTTTCCTATTGTGAGGCATGGACTTTCCCCCACCCATGCACACTTCAGTTTTGCTGTTCTGCTGCCCTAAGAGGAGTTTCCTGCAGGAATGCTAGTCCAGCTCCCTGGCATTGTAATTCCTGCAGGATTCTCCCTCTCTTCACAGAGTTGTTTATGCCTCTAATGTTGCAGGAAACTAGCTTGAGATCTGCCACAGTAATATTTAGCGCAGTTTCACTATGTACTAAACTGATCCTTAAATGCCCATAAAACCATGTAAAAACTCACAGTATGCAATATATATAACTGGATCACAAATGCATTAAACCAACAACTAAAGTAGCTAGCAGTATAACAGTATAAGAACCATCCGTACCCTCACTGTAATTTCAAGGTGATTCATCCACCCCCCCTCCCCCAGCTGTAAAGCTGGAGGGTGTTAGAACCTAGAAACGTTTCCTGGCTATTAATGCAAGGCAAATCTACAGCCAAAGAGTGTTGCCTGCTGCAATGTAAATATCAAAATCTGTACAGTTCTGTATAATACGACCACAGCAACCAAGTGTATAATTAACTCTTGTACCACTACTAAGGTAACTAACCAGTCGTGGCTCCCCCTGGTAGCACATAACTCATAGCAGAATGTCTGTGTGGGTGCCAGAAAAGCTGAGGAGGAGGGACAGTCCGCCAGCCAAGAGGCACAGCACAGGGAAGTAAAGGTTCTCCTCCCACACCTAAACCACGTATGTATCCCATGAAACACATGCCCTCCTGGTAAGATAGGTGAAAGAGGCCCCCCGAGCTCCCCCTCCCCCGACCCAGCCATCCAGTATCTTCTGACTTTGTGATCAAGGTCGAAATAACATAACCATTAAGAGATGTGGTCCCACAAGTTGGCCACTGCTCTGACCCTGGGTACAGGAAAGAAAGGGAGGTACTTCAACAATTACTGACTTTCTCTCTCTCCCACACAGGAAACGTTTTAAAACACTAGCTGCACCAAACATTATAGATGTTTGTTTAAACACAGAATGTTCATAAAGAAATCCTTCACAAAGATTTTGAAAATATGCATGCTGCATGATGATTCTAAAGATAACCATTGTGAAAACGTTTCTAAGTCCTACACAAACAAGAAGTCAAAAACTTAAAAACAAGAAAACAAGTGACTAAAAGTGTGCATTTTGTATTACAATTTAAGTCATGCGTAATAGACACAGAAGTATGAAAGTTATGTCTCATCTCATGCTTTGTGCAGGGCCTTCTGGACTCAGCACAAAGTAAGTTAGAAGTCCCTTCTGCTTCATGAAGGGCCTCAAGTGCCCTGCGCAATGCAAGATACAACTCTACTTTTTCAAAAACTAAGGAAATTCATTGCAAAAGACTATGTTGATGCAGATTAGGGTTGCTACTGCACAAATGTTAAGAACCACAAAAGATTAGAAGTGTGCTATTATGGTATCAAGCCTAACCCCCACCCCCTCCCCTCTCCTTGTAACCCAAGTCCAAGCCCAAGGTATGGGGCTGCACATCGATAGTGTAGGCCTCAGTTTATTCACAATCTGTAAATGGCAACCCTAATCCCACCCTTCCCCATACCTTACCTTTGTGACTCAAAGCCAAGCTACTGGTCTGGAGTCATGCCACACAGGTCTGGTGCTTCATACACATCCTTCAAATTCTAAGTCTGTTATTTGCACACACGTGTGGCACAGCTAAAGGGTTTTACATCATTTATGATGTGGCTTACTTTGGACACAATACTGTGGACCTTACGCAAAGCAGCAGAATTGTTACAGCTTTAGTACTATATACACTGCTATTTACTTAGGAAACAAACTTGGAACTATGCAAAGCAAGTGACACATCAGGGACATGTACACTATTTTATGCAGTGTCTTGTGGAAGCCTGTACAAAACAAGTTATAAGTGGATGGTACATACTGTATTCTACTAGGCAATATGTGAAACAAAATACTGTTGCTAAATGAATGCTGTACTACACAGAGGGTCCAAAAGGCTGTATAACACCTATAAAGGTTCTCATGGACTAGCACAGACATATATCATGAAGCCAGATCTGTAGCTTGGCCTTGGCTCATGAGGGAAGGGGTGAAACTTAGGCTTGACATGCCCAATAGCATACCTCTACATTTAGTGGGCACTGGATTGAAACTAATGGCACATTTCCAAACTATGTAGGGTTTGCGATTTGTGCCGTAGCAACCCTAATCTGCATCAACATAGTTTTTAGCAATGAAAACAATATAATATAGATATACATTTACACAACTCATGTATCTGATAACTAGCAAGATAAGACTTATCTTGACCCAACATAGCAAGACAATATTATCTTAGAAAGCAGGGTATGTCACAATGCATAATGAACCAATCAGAGAGCAGCTTTCACAATGCTGATGGCATGTGCAGCCAGCAGTTGAAATCAAATGGAAACTGTTACATTTTCATACAAACAGCAGATTGAAAAGCTATATCCTAGTACACTGATGTTATATAAATTGAATATAAATGGATCTGCCTCAAAATACACAGTTTGTCATCACTCACTCATGCATACCTCTCAACCTTCTGCCTCATAAATCAGGGACAAGGCTTAAAAAAATCAGGGACAAATGACCAAAATCAGGGACACATCTTTAGAATTAGAGGTAGCCACTCAGAAATCTGGTAGAATATGGGGCTTAGTGCAAAATACATTTTCTAAAGAAAAAGAAGTCTGTAGCTTTAATACTTGACATTATTTTGTGCTTACAACCCCCACTGTTTAGCCACGAAAACACAAATTTTAGGAGGGACAGAGTAAAATTTTGAGGCAAAATCAGGGACATCCCTGAAAATCAGGGACAGTTGAGAGGTATGCACTCATGGTTCCACCACTCGTGAGTTATGGTCCTGCCTTCTAACACGTAAAGACAAACTGCATATCTTGTCAGCCTACTGTATACCCACTATATTTATACTGTATGTGTGTATATAGATATATACAGTGAAGTCCACCAATATGAAGCGCAGCGCTACTGAATTCTGTAGTAGAGTTACTGCAGTAAACAATGCAATTTCAATGGGAGTTAATCCCTTTTGTCATGCAGTAAACCTATCACACTAAGCTTCATCCTGGTGGGCTTCACTATATGTGTGTATATGGGTGTGTGTGTGTATATATATATATACACACACACACATATATATATATATATATATATATATATATATATATATATATATATACATACATATTATATATATTTATAATATGGGTTGACAATAGGGAGAGAAGTCATTGGTCATACAGCATCACCTGACCGTGGATTAAATTCACTATTTAATCCACAGGTGGGGTGAGATGCCCGACCAGCAATATTTATTTTTTTAGTTTTGATTACTGGGTTAAGTGCTCTAGACAATGAAATTGCCTATTTTCAGGCATGACCCGGGAGAGTTACAGACATAGGTAAAACATATTACAATGGTGACAGGTACATATTGCTTGGGTCAAACACATTACAGTAGATACAGGCACAGCGATACCTACATTCAGGAGAATCAGTCTTAGACTAGGCAATTCATCGACACAGGGTAACACAAAAATACAGATTCAAGGAAATAAGCCAGGACGATAAAGTAAATGGTGAATTATTCCAGACAGTCTCGCCGTGGGAGATCTCACCACCATCTTTGCTGTCTATAAGTTAAGCTGCCTCAAAGAAGGCAAAAGCGGGCAAAAATGAGAAGTGCCTAATTAGGTGATGAAGGGACATGCTAAGGAAGCCTAGCTGGGTGTCTACCCCGGAATTTAGGTCGCATGTGCATCTGTCAAAGGCAAGGAGGTAGGCATGGAGCTCATTCTTAAAGGTCAGGTGTGTTTTGGAGTGTCTGGCAGTTACTGGCAGGGAGTTCCATAGCTTTGGGGCGGACACCCCAAAAGCTTGTTTCCCCATCTTTGTGGCAAATTTGGGTGCATTAAGGAGCAACTTTTCAGTAAATCTCAGGGGGTAACTCTGAGGGTTTGTCAAGCTAGCCACGGACACTGGTATTCCAGTTCTGATGATACTGTTCATTGTGCATCCTGTAATACAGACACAGTAAGAGGCAAAAGAGAGAGAGCCAGCCCAGACAAGAGTAGAGTAAGTAGCAGTGGGTGTGCCTAGGTACTGATAGTGAGAAGTGGCAGATACTATTATAACAAGTGTTCCACTTCTGCAATAGCTGCTTGTTTGCATCTTTATAGGAAGTGATTCCATATGTCAGGCTTGGTGGGAAGCACCCCCTGCGCAATCGCTAGTTTTGCCTTCGAGTTTAGAGATGCTCCAACTTTGTAAGTCAGTCCCAGCTTTATACTGACCGCCTTGCAAGTGTTTGTGATATGCAGGCTGAAATCCAACGAGAGGTCGAGTGTTATACCCAGGTATTTCAAAGAATCCACTATATCCAAGAGCAAGCCGTCCAGGCCATGGATGGCCAGGGTTGCAGAGCTGGTTTTGACCCTAGGTGCTGATCCAAACAGCACTGACACTGTTTTTTTGGTTTCAGTAGAAGTTTGTTTCGAACTAGCCACTCATGCAGACAGGCAAAGTCTGACTCATGTGTGGAGTTAATGGTGTCAATGTCCTTGGCACTGGTGTATAACACCATATCATCTGCTTACAAGATGAAAGAGGTTGTGCCAGATATTTGAGGCAACCCATTCACAGTGAGAAAAGCAGTGGTCTGAGACTTGAGCCTTGAGGTACACCACTGCTGACAGGAGATAAATCATATTTGTATTTGTCAATTTGAACAAATTGCGTCCGTCCACATAGGTAACTGTTGATCCATGCAGAGGAGCCTTGGTGTGGCCAGTGTATTTAGTAGCAATGTGTGATTCACCAGGTCGAATGCTTTAGTTAAATCACAAAAACCACTCTGCCGGCCCGTCGGCAAAGCAGTTGGATTTCCGTTTGTGATGCCGGGTTTGGGAACTGGCGCGGGATACCGGAGGGCTGGCTGGGGGGAAAGGCTCGAGCGTCAGAAGACTGCTCGCCTTCTCCCGGAGGGAGGGCAGGGTTGGAGCCCGGCACCTGCTGACTCCTGGCGGAGGCTGGGAGCACAACAGCATGCTGGGTTCATTGACTGGGGGGCGTGGTGGATGTTAGCGTGCACCTAAACGTCTGTGGCATGCCATGCCCCTGGGCTGACCGGATGAAGGCTTCCGGCCCCTGCAGACACAGAGGCCCCGATGCCAGCCATACCCACTCAGCAGCAGCACCCAGGGCCAACTGAAGAGTGCGCTGGCCAACACATGGGTGCCTTCTCCCTCAGAGGAGAAGGACCCATCCAGCGAAGGGTTATGCCGGGTTACACTGGGGTGCTGGCTGCACTATGAGGTGGGGGCTGGGGAGCAGGGTGTTAAAGTGGGGTGCCTAGGAAGCCCCAAGGAGTGGCCAGACCGTGGGGGGGTCATTAAAAAAAACCCATAAATAAATAAAATGCTCCAGTGAATATCCCTGGGCAGAGCAGGCCTTATCAGTAGCAACACTGAGCAGTGATAGGTAGCCATGACAAATCTGCTGGAGCGAGAGAGCTCCAGTGCTATCATTTCTTGCACAGTGCAGGACGAATGGAAGAAGCTGGTGGCCACTGGCAGTCTGTTAGCCATGCCATGGCAGGTACAACTGGGCAAATCATTGTTCACAGACAGTGAGAGACAGAGAGACAGCAACAGCGAGATAGTGATATATAATGCTGCCTGCACTGTCCTCTGCCTGTGCAGTCCGAGTTCGGGAGACAGCGATGGATGTTAAAACTCCCCTGAACATACTTAATGTCTCCCACAGCCTCTTTGTGCAGCTTACCGGCTTCACACCAGCATTACTCTGTCACCATTGTTTCACAGGTTTGCAACCCCCAACCCGGTACAGTAAGCAGAATCACCGGGCGCTACTCAGTGCAGCACCACGCTCGGTGCTCTTGTGTCTCATGCAGCTTAGACAGTGACAGATAGCTGTGGTGCTGAACAGTCGATCGTGGGCAGAGAGAGAGTGAGAGAGATACATACACTGCGCTGCCAGCAAAGAGAGAGAGTAGAGTAAATGACCACGAATGTGTTGCCAGGGTGAGGGAGGGGTGTGGGGAGCCACGCAGACTGAAGAGCTGAACTTCAGAACATCTCTAAAATTTGGTATTTTATGCTAGCTGCCAAAAGAGTTGAACATATGCAGGAAAAAGAACCCGCGTTTAAAAATAGCTCCTTTATGCTGCCCAATATGTAACACAGTGAGCGCTGCAGCGTGCTATGGTCACGGTGGAGAGAGCAAGAGGCAGACAGCAGGACTGACCTATGACAAAAATATGCTGGCTGAGACAGTTACTCATGTCCTGAATGTCACTGCATGTGTTTTGGCGGGGTGAGGCACCAGCAGCTGGTGTTTCGCACATGTTGATTGTACTGTGAGTAAAAGAGGGAGAGTCACTGAGGGCGAGCAAGCATGACATGCAGCACACCACTCATAGTGTTGGTGTCTGTGCAGCAGCTCTACTCTGTGTGTGTGATGGGCAGCTGAGAGATGTGGAAAGGGTGTACTTCTCTGGTCATAGTTGTTTGCACATTGCATGACACAGAATGACAGAGGAGAGACCAAGCCACACAGAGCAAGCAGCAATCGTAGTTATCACCCGGAAGCTGCATCTGACACTGTACCTGTTGCATTGGGGTGGGGCAGCTGTAACTGACCGTCGGAGGCATGGCACCCAACACTGTTATGCAAAAGAAATGCCACAGATCATGTCAGGACTGTGTCTGTGACACTTCTATGTGAATAACAAGCAGACAGTATGCATCTTTTCTTAGGGACTGTTTCTCAAGGTGGCAGAATACATTCCCTTTTTTCCCCTGAAACAAGAGGAACAGAAGTTTTCCGGGGGTTCTGCCCTGTCCTCAATATAACTCATGTTATAAGCGCAAAAACCCCTCCAGGGTATGGGGTTATAGGCATTTAATCCACACGTAGGGTGCTGTGAGGAGAGACAGCCTGCAGCCTCATGCCTCACAATGCACCCCAGGTGTGGATTAAATACCTATAATCCCATACCCTGTCATGGGTTATTGCTAATATATTATATTGGTGCGGTAGCACCAGTATAGTTAGGGTCGGCGAGGCAGTTTAATGCTAAAGCTCAAAATTTGTACTTTAATAACTTTACAACCATTCAATGGATTTGAACAAAATTTGGCATGCTTTGCGACTGGGACGGGTCTCTTGATGTGCCAAATTCCACGAAAATCCATTTAGTGGTTTTTAAGATACAGAGTGGTGAAAACCGGGACATCTGAATTTTTTTTTTTATTTTTTTTGACAGCCATTTCTCGGAAACAGCCTTAGGTTCTGGGCTGAAATTTTCAGGGTTGAAAGCCTTTTCCCCATAGATTTGCCTTTTGAAGGTTTGGTGAAAAAAAATATTAATCCGTTTAAAAGTTATTAAATTTTTATTTTTCCCATTATTTCCTATGGGAAAAAATAGATATGCTATGCAAAAACAAGTTTGTTTTCATCCGCATGCATCTTGTTTTTGGGAGACGGTTACAAGGTGTTGCAGGGTAAATGCCAGACATTGTGGCACTGTCCCGGTTGTTGTGCAACATTATTTTAGGGGGACACTGGGGAGCCCTCTCCCTGTGTCCCAACTCGTGTGTCCCCCCCAAGCAGTGTAGGACACTGGGGAGCCCACTCACAGAGTCCCGACTCGTGTGTGCCCCCCCCAAGCAGTGTATATACCGACCCCCCCCAAAGCAGTGTGGGACACTGGGGAGACACTCCCAGTGTCCTCAAATCAGGCTTCTGTCATTTTTTGTTTTAATAAAGTGGTCCTTTGTTGTGGGACACTGGGGTGCCCCTCAGAGTGTCCTGATACATATATGCCCTCCCCCACTAGTGTGGGACACTGGGGAGTCCACTCCCAGTATCCAAAAATATTTATGATAATGTTCCTGTAATAAAGAAAACCATCCCTCGACATCTTTTTTTAACCTGAAAAAAAGAAAACGGTCCCGCGTCGTCCCTGCCCTGCCCTCCCCTCCCCAATCCCATTCTCCCACTGAGCACTCATCACCCCACCCCACCCCCCTTACCCTGTACCTACCTCCGGAGGTAGTCCACTGTCATCTTCTGTGGACTGGGACACGTCTGCACTCTTTAAAGCCGAACCGCGAACTAAAGAATCAATGTAAGTGCCGTATAATAGCAGTCAAAGGCATTTTGAACTCAAGTTGATATCTTGCCCATTTTATAGTATTTTTTCACCAAAGTTCTTTATATGGGCTTTTTGGGACCCCACCTCAGGAACACTGTCACTGTTGTTTCATTAACTGGACCAGACAGGTGATTTTGTAGTCACCACGCAGAGTCACCTTTCGGGACCAGTTAACGAGATGACAATACCAGTGTTCATGAGGCGAGATCCCCAAAAGCCCATGTTAAACAGTTAGTGAAAAAAATCCTAAAAATGGGTCAGTTATGCACGCTTGTTGAAATTTTACTGCGCACATGCATAACTTGGGTGATTTTTAATATTTTGACTCCAGATTTTCAACATAGCCATTTTTTTCACACCACCTCATGAGCAGTGTAGCTGTCATTTTTCACATCCTGCCCAAAGTGTTTTTTCGCACCTGTGGCATGGAATGCCACAGTCACTGTGCGAAATCACATTTCAGGACCGATTAATGAAATGACAGTGCCACTGTTTTTGAGGTGGGATCCCAAAAACCTCATGTTGAAAATGTGGTGAAAAAACTCCTAAAAATGGGTGAGTTACATGTGCTCACTGACATTTTCCTACGCATGTGCGTAACTTTGGTAATTTTTAATACTTTCACTCCAAACTTTAAACACAGCCATTTTTTCACACCACCTCATGAACAGTGCAGCTGTCACCTTTCACATACTGCCCAAAACATCTTTTCTCACCTGTGGTGCGCAGTGGTGTTTTTATACGGATTTTAACATTTTCACCTACGGGGTTTATGAAGTGGGGTCATAAGAACACGATGTTCAAAATTTGGGGTCAAAATAAAAAAAAAAACTGCCTATGTTATGACCATTCATTGCAATTTCAGTACTCCCACTCATGACTTTGGAAATTTTAAATATTCTGACCACAGATTTTGAGCATAGCCTTCTTATTACCCAATCTCATGTATGTTACAGCTGTCATTTTTCAAATCATGGCCAAAATGTGTTTTTGTAGCCAGCCCAATGGCGCTGAGGGTTGAGGCACTGGACGCCACACCAGCGACCCAGGTTATGGAACAAGGTCGGGTCATCAGGGGTCGGCAGGGGCAGGAGGGGATTCAGCGTCCAGAGGACTGCTCTCCTCTCCTTGAGGAGGGTGGGTTGTGGCTCCCGCTACCATTGCAGCTACCAGTGGAGCCTGGAGCATCGCAAATAGCGAGAACACATCGAGAGGGTTGAGGCTGCAGCGGACATCCTGCATGCAGGTATGGAAGCACACCCGTCACGTGCTGGACATCATTGCACATCTGAACTTTGCAGAAAATGGGGAAAAAGTATCCTGGTCCCTGGTAGGTGAAGGTGGGTCAAGTGGCCAACCTCCACACCCAGCACCAGGTCCTGCAGCCTGCCTCTGGGTCTCCATCCGCTGCCTGGTCGACCAATTAAATTACAGAAAGGTCACCAGGAGGAGAAGGCGGTCCCAACCCGGGAGGCTTATATCTGGGGTTTCGAAGATCAGAGCGAGTGGAGTGGAGGCCCCCACCCCACCCACCAGCACGGTAGGCTGAGTCCCTATGGAGAGAGTCTGGGTGACCAGAGAGGGTGGATAAACAAAGTGTACAAAAAAAAAGTGTTTTCGCACCTATGGCACACAGTGGCTTGCACTTGCATAGAATTATGTTTTGGCAGGGATTTTAACCTTTTCTGTACTGAGTACATGTGCTTGGGTAATAATATGGATATGCTGATTATCTGGTCATACATCTACGAAGGGATGGGTGCACAGAGTCCAAGGGACCCTGCACTCCCACAGTAAACTATCTGAAAAAGTAAGGAAATTTATTGCAAAAAAAACTTCAATAATGCATCAGTTAGGGTTGTTACTAAACCGACAAAAGCAGGGAAAGGGGGTGATAAGGTTTCCAACCCCAACAACCCATCCTCACCCTGCAGGTAGGGGTTTAGTAACAACTCTGATGCATTAACGTAGTTTTTTTGCAATGAATAAATATATATATATATTTATACAACAGGGGTGAGAGCCCCAAGCTGATGATAAATTATGTTATTTTCTCTGCAGTATGATAAATAGTGATGACATCACCGGAGTTAAAATAAATGGCATTTATCACACTCTGCTGAGTCATCTTCCCTACAGCCTGCATTCTAAATGGAACTGTTTCACAAAACAGTTTGTTTCTCACTGCTACCTGCAACTTACTCAATTAGAATTGCAAAATACACTCACCTGTGTCCCACAGTGTTTCTGAGACTCCCAGCCCATTACTATGCTGATCTCAGCTTCACTAAAGCCTGCATTCTAAATGACACTGCTTCACAAAACTGTTTTGGTTCCTCACTGCAACCTGCAACTAACTCAATTAGCATTGCAAAGACACTCAACTGTTTCCCATAGTGTTTCTGAGACTCCCAGCCCATTCAGAAAAAAACACACACACACACACACACACACACACAGCACATAGAAACAGGCAAACATAACAATACTTCTGAAGCTCACACCCCCGTTGTATAAATATCACACATGATGTGCAGATCATATGCTATGGAAAATATTCTCACTCCTGCAGAGAATATTTTCCATATCACACTACTACCCATCATGTTTCCTCTATTCATATATAAACTCAGTTAATGCATCAGTTAGTATTGATTTCACACCAACAAAAGTTTGGAAATTCGATGTTAGGGTTACCAGCCCTACCCCCCTCCAACAACCTCCACAGAACAACAGATGCCGGGGTGTGCCTTCGGGTCGTCGAGCCTACCTTTCACCACACAAGCTTGAGATGGTACAGCACAGGAGAATGGGGTGAGAGACCCGACGACCCCAAGGCACACCCTGGCACCTGTTGTTCTGTGGAGGGTGGGGTGGAGGGGTAGGGTTGGTAACCCTAACATCGAATTTCCAGACCTTTGTTAGTGTGCAATCAACCCTAACTGATGCATTAGCAGAGTTTTTTGCAATGAATTTCCCTTCTTTTTGAGAAAGTGAAACGTTACTCCGGGCCCAGCGCTCCCACCCACCTATAAATGCAGAGGCATAGCGCAAGAGGGCCTAGTGCTCCCAGTTTTGCATAACAGGATGTATATTTGGGAGTGCGGGCCCTCTGGGTCCTGTGCTCCCATGCACCCATAAGTGTAGAGACATAGTGCAAGAGGGCCCTGTGCTCCCAGTATTGCAAGATGGTTTCCATGGGTGAGAGCTCAGGCCCTCTGGGCCCTGGTGCTCCCACCTACCTATAAGTAGAGAGACATAATGCAGGAGGGCCATTTACTTTTAGTTTTGCATAACGGTATTGTGGTAGTGCTGTGCTCACCCCCCCTCCCGGTGTGGGTTTGAGAGGAGAGACTCTTTACTATCTCCTTTATATCCTCCTTTAACACAGTTGCACAACAGCACCTTTCTTTCCTTTTTTTGGTCATGTAGGCTAGCCACCTACAGATCTCACTTCTTGTTTCCCTTTCTGTCTCTCTCCCTTTGCCACAGGGGAGCCCTGCATACCATCTCCCAGTTTGCCCGTTTGTCTGGCTGTGATGCTAGTAAAATAAAATAGTCAAAAACAGATAAAAATGCTGCGTCAGAGCACTAGAAATAGAGACACTCTACTGAGCTATTTTGGTTTTGTTCCAGAGCCTGTTTGCATTCCTGCACGAACGTGTACAGGATCGCAGCGCCGCACAGAAATAGCGCTAAGGTATTCCCCCCTTTATTTTTATTTGCCTGTATTGGTATCGCCTACCTGTGTAGGCTGTTAGGACGTTAGGTGTTTAGGCTTATTTACCTTCCCGATCCTTGGGATGCCAGAGAATAAAGAAAAAGGCACTCCTGCGGTACAGTGAGGGGAAAGAGCTGTTTTCCTCACTCCCTTCTCTCGATTCTTATTGTTGTAGAGTTAACTTAAAACAGAAATCCCTCAGAGAAGTGCCCTGTCCTAACTGTCCTTCCTGTGCAGGGTAATCCAGGGCCAAGTGAAGGGAATGCGAATGCTTCCGTGCTTAGCACTGCTCCTTTAGTGTGGAACTGCAGCTGTCAGCTCTGTTATGTGTACTGCACACATACAGAGGCTGTCAACTGCAAAGTCAGCCATTTAGAAAATTCCCAAAGCTATCAAAATGCCCAGAAATGTAGATGCTAGCTGCTAAATAATTCTTCTATTGTGATTTGCATTTTATTGTAGCCTTTCGGTTTGTTTCTGATGGCGTTTGCTCTGCGAGTGTTTAGTTGGCGCCAAAAACACTCTCAGGTTAGCAGAGCTGTCTTGTAAGCAACCCGAACTGGTAAAAATTGTCACGGAGGGTTTCTCTTGTAAATTAATGCTGTTTTCTGGAGAAACCCCCACCGTAACCAGCCAGCTTGCCTCATTCATTTCTTTTTGAAGGTTTCTCTTTTGCTCCTCTTGCCTAAACAACTAAAAGCCCTTCAGTGCACCAAACTCTTGTATTACCTTAGCAACCTGTATTTTCATTGAAAGTAAAGCCAGCCAAGCTGAATATAATTGCTATGTCTTTCCTCTGTGACTACTTGTTACTCCTGGGACCTTACTAAAATTACAGCTTTCTTTGGTCACTCACCTAACTGGTAGAGCAGGTCTCTTATTAAAGGCCAGTGCCCCTTTGCTCTCTTGTTTTTATCCAAGAGCTTCTGTCACTCACAGCGGGGGGGTAGGGCTTCAGGAGGAAAAATGTTTAAAAATCGATTGTTTGCTTTCCTTTTGTGCATATAATGTCCCTAATATACATATCTGACGATGCCTTTTCCTGCAATCTGTTTCTTATATATTTTTCAATTAGTTTAGCAACTTTTGTTAGCTGAGGAGGAGGAGCCTCTTAAACTATGTGATTTTACTGTATAAAAGAGATCCTTTTCTTAGGCTAGACAGATCAGTTCAACCTTGGAACAGGTTGAGGTAACACAGAGGGTGGACTAATGCCAGGTCCAGACTGTGTAATGTTTAATTATTTTTTTTGTTTTTAAAGTTTTTTTTTTTTTGTAAATAAATTCACACTTGTGTGTGACTGCTGCACCTACTCCTTGTGTCAGTGCTTTACTCATACAACCCACTATGACAGGTATCCATAGGTGGGAGCACTGGGCCACCCATGAGGGTAGAGGCATAGCGTAGGAGGGGGCAGTGCTCCCACTTTAGCATAAATGGTATGTATAGGTGGAAGCATGGGCCCTCTGGGCCCTGCACTCCCACCTACCCATAAGTACAAACACACAGTGCAGGCCTAGAGGCATTCTAAGTAACCCTTGTACTGCAAATGTGACACTATCTCAGAAACCATTGCAACTTTGGAAAAAATTCCTTCGCAGTTGTATTCATAACCTGGCCACCTCCACATGTGCTTACTACATCCAAACTGTGCTTAGCAAAAAATCCATATTTCAAACTGTTTTCGAGATATAGCCACCGAAAGGTGCCGCGTCTGCCACAATGTTATCCTTCGGGAAAATTTGCAACTTTAGAGTGCTGTAACTATAGAACCGGTGTAATTTTTTTTACCAGACCAGCAAAAGGCACATCTGTGGGGCAAAGGCTTGGCACTCTGCAAATTTCAGCCCGAAAACCCCAACCTTTTTTTTTTTTTGCTATGAAGTGGCAAAGAAACAGATTTTTGGGGCCGTTTAACCACGATTCTGCGACTTTTGCAAAAGTTCCATTAGTTAACATGGGAGACTTGTACAAAAGTCCATGGGACTTTCTCAAACGTTCCGTGGACTTTCGCAAAAGTCACCCATGTTAACCAATGGGACTTTCGCAAAAGTCTGCAGTACTTTCGCAAGAGTTAATAGCACTTTCGAGGGGAAAATACATTTTTTCCCCATAAGCTATAATGGAAAATTTAAACTTTAATAACTTTTGAACAGATTAATATTTTTTCACCAAACCTTCAAAAGGCACTTCCCTGACCGGTCCCCATATACCCTGAACATTTCGAACCAGACAGACAAACCCGGCTACAGAGATGAGCAAATAGTTCACCAAATATGGCCAAAAAAGTGCTGTATTGCACTTTTATTGGCACTCTGCAGCTCCACAACCACACATCCAACCGGAAAGTACAGTTACGTAAGAACTTACCGTAATAGTAGATCTTCGAGAACAGCTCTTGCAGCAGGTTACACCATTAGGACTGAAGCCGGCAGGCGTCAGGACCCCACGGAAATTTCCTAGGTAGCAGTCTTCAGCGGGGACCGCCTCCGACGTCGGTCCGGCCCCCGATGTTAGGCACAGTACATAAGGAGGCGGTCCCGCCAGAATCCCCAGTTCTCCCGCCGGAGACTTCCAGTCACTGGATGATATCAGAAGAGGAGACCGAGGACCCGCCATCAGATGGTCAAGACTAAGAACCAACCTTTCCAATCCTAAGGATAGTGTTAGGCTGGAACCTACTTCCTCCAAGGGGGAATGGTGGGCAGGAAGGTACCTGCTGCAAGAGCTGTTCTCAAAGATCTACTGTTCGAGTAAGTTCTTCTGTCTTCTTCTGGTACAGCTCTTGCAGCAGGTTACACCATTGGACCCGATTCCCAAACAATGGCGCCTTGAAAAGCCATCGGGAGGAGGCAAGATCGAGATTGAGACCCGTCCTGAGCCTAAGACAGGAGTTCCTGAAGAACGGCTGGGTCGAAACCAGCTCTTCGCCGAGGCGATATCAGCTATAATGCCTGATAAAGTGTGCACCAAACTCCAGGTGGCTGCGGCACTATAGCCCGATGTGAACCACGTTCTTCAGTGCTGCAAGAGGTAGCCACTCCACTTGTAGAATGGCCCTTGATCACTCCTGGTAGGGTTTCTTCACGTTTGTTGTAACAAAGCGAGATACACTGAATGAGCCAGTGTGAAGGGTCTGTTTAAACTGGGGCCCCTTTCATTCTCTCAGCAAATGAAATGAACAGCTGCTCCGCTTTCCGGTGCTGTTTGGTTCTGGTCAAATAATATCTGAGACACCTGTGAACATCCAGGGTGTGGAGCAGTGCTTCTCCTCGATTGGCGTACCTAGGAAAGTACACTGGTAAATCAATGTCCTGGTTAAGAGTAAGGGCTGAAATCACCTTAGGCAGGAACTTAGGATTCGTCCTCAGGGACACCCTATCCTGATGAAAAATTAAATAAGGCTCCTTGCACATGAGAGCATGTAATTCCGGAGATTCTTCTCGCTGAAGTAACAGCAACCAAAAACAACATTTTCCACAACAGAAAACGTAGCTTGCAATCTGCGGCAGGTTCAAAAGGTGCAGCATAAGCTGCTCCAGGACGAAGGGTAAATCCCAAGGAGGGACGGATCTCTAATGGGCGGCCTAAGGTGGAGGGCCCCCCTTAAAAAGGCACAGGTAGTATCCAGCTGGGCCACCATGCGGTGGCCTATGGGGGCATGATAAGCCGAGATTGCACAAAGGTGCACTTTGATCGAGGAGTAAGCTAACCCGGATTGAAAGAGGACAAGCAGGTACTCCAGAACCAGCTTTTCAGGACAGTCCAAGGGTGAGAAAACCGCATGCTTGAGACCACAGGCAAAACCTGTGCCACTTCATGGCGTGTATTGCATGTGTCGCCGGTTTTCTGGCGGCAGAAAGTACCTCTGCCACCTCTTGCGAGACCCTGTGTCGCAACATGACTGTCTCGAGAAGCCAAGCATGCAGGTTCAGTGAATGTAAGTCCGGATGGACTAGTGAACCCTCCTCCTGAGACAACAGGTGGGAGCTGATTGGCAAAGGAAGTGGAGGTTCCCGGGATAACTGATTCAGAAGCGAGAACCAAATTTGCCTGGGCCAAAAAGGCGCTATCAAAATAAGCGTTGCATGCTCCCTGCGAAGTTTGAGAAGGACTCTCTGGATCAATAGGAAAGGAGGGAAGGCGTAAAGGAATCTGCCCGCCCAGGAGAGGGAAAACGCGTCTCACCAGAAAACACCAGGCCCTGGATTTAGAGAGCAAAAACTGGGCAGTTTTACGTTGAATGGGGAGGCGAATAGGTCTAATGCTGGAGTGCCTCATCTGTGGAACAGATCCTCTGCCACCTCCTGTAGAAGTTCCCACTCATGGACTCTGGCCTGGGAACGACTCAGGCTGTCTGCGACAGTGTTGTCCACCCCGGGAACGTGAACTGCAATGAGGTTTGCGCCATGTCGTATTACCTATTCCCACACCCTCATGGCCTCCCTGCAAAGGGGGTAGGAGCGTGTGCCTCCTTGTTTGTTGAGGTAATACATCACCGCAGTATTGTCTGTTTGTAACAGGAGAGTACTCGGTGGAATCTCCGACTGGAAGGCTTGCAGGGCATAAAGGACTGCCCTCATCTCCAAAATGTTGATATGGAGATGAGATTCCTGGGTAGTCCATGTTCCCTGAGACCTCACCCCGCTCAAGTGCGCCCCCCACCCCAGCCCTGAGGCATCTGTGGAGAGTGTTATCACCGGGGACGGCGCTGTGAAAGGAACCCCCACCGAGAGGGTTCCTGAATCTAGCCACCATTGCCAGTCCTGAACCACGGTCTTCGTGATTCTGACTGGATGCTGCAGATGGTCTTGGCTTTGGTCCCACTGCACCCTTAACATCCACTGGGTTACCCGCATGTGGAGTCTTGCCATCGGGACTGTTGGAATGGCCACAGCCATGTGTCCGAGCAGGCGAAGGACCAGTCTGGCCGGGACGGTCTTCTTCGCTGACAGGTCCCTTATGAGGGATCGTATGCGTTCCGCTCTGTCTTCGGGAAGAAAGGCCTTCCCCTTGACGGTGTCCAGAACTGCCCCTATGAACTGCAGCTTCTGAGACGGTACCAGGAGAGACTTCTCATAGTTGATTAAGATGCCCAGAGACTGAAAAAGAGCCTGGGTATGCTGAATGGCCAACAGCAATGCCTCCTTGGAGGAGGCCATGAGAAGTCAGTTGTCCAGGTACGGGAACACGTAGTGGCCCTGTCTCCTCAGAGACGCTGCCACGACTGCCATGCACTTGAATACCCTGGGTGCTGATGACAGCCCGAAGGGAAGTGCTCGGAACTGATAGTGGTGACCGAGAAACTTGAAGCGCAGGAACCTACTGTGCGCCTGAGCGATAGGGATGTGCCGGTAGGCGTCCTGCATGTCTAGGGACGCCAAGAAAGCATCCTTCTTCAGCATGGGGATTAGTCCCGGGAGGGTCACCATGCGGAAGCGCTTGTAAATGACCGACATACTGAGGTTGCTGAGGTCCAAGATTGGACGGAGGTCCCCTGTTTTCTTTGGAACCAGGAAGAAGTATGAATAATTACCTGCTCCTCTCTGGTTCCCTGGAACATGCTCCAAAGCATCTTTCTGTAGAAGCATGAGCACTTCCTGCTTTATGAGCAAAGCATGCTGACCCGAGTAATGGGAGAGCAGAGGAGGCCTCGTGGGGGGCTTGTCTAGGAATTCTATATAGTGGCCTTTTACGACCAATTGTAGCACCCACCTGTCGGTGGTGATCGACCGCCACCCTGGCAGGTGGTCTGCGATGCGACCCCTGACCTTTGTTTCCCGTTGATCCTGAGGAGGGGCGGGGGCCGGGAAGGAGTCATGCTGTGGCAGCAGAGGGTCCTGCAGGTTGGGCCGACTTGGTAGCACGTTGGCCTCTACCTGAGGACGTCTTGACCTGGGCTTTCCGAGAGAAGGAACCCCTCTGTTGCTGGCCGGAACGAGGTTGTTGCCTCCGAGTCCGACTGCGAAAATGGCTCTGGTTCCTACGAAAGGAACTGAGTCTAGATCTGTACATGGCCTGGACAGATCTAACAGCCTTTCCAGTTTCCTGTAATTTGGTGATGACCTTTTCCGAGGCTTCACCAAACAAAACTTCACCATGAAAAGGAGCGTCCATGATGTTTTTCTGGATGTCCGGGGTAAACCCAGAGACACAGAGCCATGAGTGTCTCGGAGACATCGCCTGAGGCTGCCTCTGGCCGAAGAGTCCGCGGAGTCGAACGCGGCTCAGAGCACCTGGGTCCCCACGTCTGAACCTGTGCGGAGGAGCTGAAGGAGTTCCTCCTTTTGGCCACCGTCTGGCAATTTCTCCACCAGTTCCTGTCCCCCACAGCGCGTTCTGGAACTGAACCATGTGGGTCAGGTAATTCAACGATCTAATGCTGCAAGTTGCGGCCGCATAAGTGCGCCTGCCCAGGACGTCCAATTGCTTGGACTCCGGGTCTGGTGGCTGCGTGCTCAGATGTTGTGGTTTCGGAGACCGGTCATGAGAGGCTGTAATGACCAGGGAGTCAGCCAGAGGATGGTTAGCCAGGTACTGGTCCTCCCCTTGGGACTTGTACAGGCGGTCAGCCTTCTTCGTCATTGCCGGGGTCGAATGTGGATGCTTCCACGCTGCCTTGGTGACGTCCACGAAGGTGTTCACCAAGGGTGACACTACCACAGGCTTGGGATCTTTTTGCCGAAGGTAGCGGTCAAGGCGTAGTCCTTCGGGGTCGAGTTCCTCCGCATCCCATCCCATGTTCTCTTGGATGTGTCTCATTATCTCGAAGAATGAGGGGTCATCCGGAGGAGACCTAGGGAGGTCACATGGGTCTGGAGAGTGGATGTTGATTAGTGAAGGAGACCTGGAGCATTCAGAGATGTCAGATCTGGAATCCTCTGTAGACAGTGAATACCGACGTCTTCTGGGTCTCTTGGGGCTGGGTGACCCTGAAGAGGATCTTGACAGAGGCCTTCTCTTTTCTGTAGATCTGCCCCTAGGAGATGCTGCTGGCTCCTGGGAGGAAGGTGCTGGGCCTGCTTCCCCTTTTGGTGAAGGAGGAGGTGCAGGCGTCGGTGGTACCGCGGATGCGGGAGGAGGGTGGGTGGTGACCACATCCTTTTTGATGGTGTCCCACCAGAAAGTGAAGAGCTCCTTCACTTCTGCCAAGTTTAGGCCCGACGATGGACCGGGCGCCAGTGGCCTGTCGTCGGGGCCGGGCGTCGGCTCCTCGGGGGTCTCAGGTTCTGGAAAGGGCTCCCGTGGGAGCTCGGCGGGTCCAGAATCGCCCGCCTGGTCTTCTGCCTGAGTAGACTCCTCCTCCGACAACGCCTCCTGACCGACGTCGGTAGGCGGCGGTGTGGTCCTTCTGGCTGCGGTATCTGGCGCCGGTCCCCCCGCTGGCGTCCTGGGGGGTGAATGCCTCACCGGCGACGGGTGACAACCTACCGCCGGTTCAGGAGTATTGTGTACCTTGGCGGCGTCGGGTGGGCGGCGTCAGGTCCGACATCCACTTAAGGGAGGTCAGCTCCTTGGTCTTGCATTGGGGTGGTGGCGGCAAGGAGGCTGACTGGACGTCGGGGACCAAGTGCCGGGCCGAGGACTTGTGATGCTCCCCTGACCTGGATGAGGCCTTAGCCGAGGAAGCGGGCTTGGAGGTCTTGGCAGGCCGCAGAGTGGAAGAACCACTGGCTGATTTGACCACGACCGGGGGAGGCTGAGAGTAGGCTCTAGACGGGAAGCGGTCCGACCTGGAGCCGGAGCTGCGGGAGTCCAAGGCCCTGGAGGGGGATCTGGGTCTCACCTTCTCCCAGTGCTTCTCGTGGTGCCTGTGCGACTTCCCCGAAGATTCCCCCATGGAGGAAGGTTCCATGGCCTTAAGCTTTTCTTCAAGAAGGAAAGCCTGGAGAGCTTTCTGTCAGCAGATTCTCATTCGGCTGTTAAAGCCCTGGCAGAAGGAGCAAGCCTGGGTGTCGTGATCCGGGTCCAGGCACCGAACGCAGGCCGAATGAGGGTCTTTGAAAGGAATCTGCTTCCCACAGGCACACTTCGAAGAATGGCCCTCCACTGAAGTTGGGGAGGACATCAGACGAAGAAACGGCTGAAAAAGGAATTTCCTCCGAAGTTTGGATAGTTTGGAATGGATTTCCTGGTCGTCACGCGCTAGACTAAACTGATGAGGTCGAGACATGCAAAGTCGACGGCAGGAAAGAACTGGGGATTCTGGTGGGACCGCCTCCTTATGTACTACGCCTGATGTCGGGGGCAGGACCGACGTCGGAAGTGGTCCCCACTGAAGACTGCTAGCTAGAAAATTTCCGTGGGGTCCTGATGCCTGCCGGCTTCAGTCCTAATGATGTAACCTGCTGCAAGAGCTGTACCTCGAAGAAGATCAAAACTTGCCAACTCCAGAGATCTATGGTAGCAGATGGCACATGCAAAATTTCTGGCAAATCAGTAGAACGGTTGCAAAGTTATTAACGTGCACAGTTTTGGGCTTAACACAGAAGTGGCAGTGCAACCCTAACTATACTGGCGCTACAGCACTGGGTGGGAGCGTGGGCCCTCTGGGTCCTGCGTTCCCACTCACCTACAAGTATAGAGACATAGTGCAGGAGGGCTCTTTGCTTTTAGTTTTGCATAATGGTCCCATTGTTTAACATGAGTGACTTGCACGAAAGTCCGCGGAACTTCCTTTCGCGAAAGTCCTCCATGTTAACCAATGGGACTTTCACGAAAGTTTAAAGTACTTTCGAGAGGAACATATATTTTTTCCATAGGCTATCATGGGAAACTTTAAACTTTAATAACTTTTGAACAGATTAATATTTTTTCACCAAACCTTCAAAAGGCACTTCCCTGACCCAGTCTCCAGATACTCTAAAAATGTCAGACCAGACGGACAATCTGTTCGGGCTGTAGAGACGAGCAAAGAATTAATCAAAAATGGTCAAAACAGTGTTTTACACTTTTTTGGCACTCTGCAACCGCACATCCGACTGGACCGAAAAGTGCCGGGTCCAGAGATCTATGGTAGCCGATGGTGCATGTAGAATTTCAGGCATATCGGTCAAACGGTTGCAAAGTTATTAAAGTGCAAAATGTTTGGACTTAACATAAAAGTGGCCATGCAACCCTAACTATACTGGAGCTACCATGCCAGTATAATACATACATATATATATATATATATATATATATATATGTGTGTGTGTGTATATATGTGTGTGTGTGTGTGTGTGTGTGTGTATGTACGTATACACACACACACACATACTATATATATATATACACACACACACACACATATATATATATATATATATATAAATAAATAAGGCATACACAAAGGAGAGCTGTCAGATAAATGATTTATCTACACAAGTGCTTTTTACCTCGGTAACCTCATGAGTGGCATGTCCGAGGTCAAACAGTACAAGTGTAGATAAATCATTTATCAGACAGCTCACCATTATATATTTCATTTATGCAACAGGGATGCTTTCTGTTAGTGCAGGGACATTTGCTTTTGACTGTTTATCTTTTTAATTTTTTAATGATAATTTCTGGGTCCTTTTGTTAACTTTCCTAATGTAGGTCCGCCTAGCGTAGCGGTTGCTGTTAAATGAAACACCACTCATTGTGTAGAAAATTTTGTGCCGAACAAATTTCATGCTCACAGTACCATGCTACCTTTTTCATTTTAAAGTACTTTGCATTTGTTGTTGAAAAAGTGAACAAAAAACTGAATCTTCTGCCATTTTTTGCCAATTATAAATAAATCTATAAGGTTTCTATAAATGAAACATCACTCATTTTGTAGTTAATGTTGTGCTGAACAACTTTCATGATCATCACAATACCATGCTATCTTTTTTCGTTTTAAAGTTATTCCCATTTGAATATGGTTGAATATGGTTATTATTGCTTCTGCAGTCAAACATTCTAAATGAATTCCGGAGAGATTTGTAACATAGTAACTGCGTGTATAAATGAGTAACTGTTTGTATAAATAAATGTATACACACAGTTATTCGGATAAATGGATTTATCACACTCTGTTTATCTCCATATTTATTGCACATATTATGGTAGCACAGTAGTGCTACCACAGTTAGGGTTGAGGAGCCCTTTTAAGGTTAAAGGGTCAAACTTTGCACCTTAATAACTTTGCCACCGTTCAACAGATTTGCATGAAACCATACATCTTTGGATCTCCCAACCTTCGTACCAGTTGGATAGACGGCTGCAGAGTTATTAAGCGTGATCTGCACGCACGTTTATGCTTTCTGGTGAATTCTTTTCTCGCGCCTACAGGTTGCACGGTTTGTGCGACTGGTCCGAAAACTTCAGGGAACGTGTGGCCGGGGTCCCCGATGTGCCTTTCAAAGATTTCATGAAAAAATATTAAACGGTTCAAAAGTTATTCAAAAAACGAATTCCCATTAGAAGTCAAAGGGAAAAGTTAACAAAAAGTTCGACACTTTCGCAAATGCACTTTTTAGTGTCGCAAATGGCCCTAACAGTGTCGCAAATCCACCGTTTTATTTTCAGTTAACGATCAGAAAAATGCTTGCCGTTTAAATTTGGGACCCTCTAGCAACACAATTCTTTTTGTGTTCACCTAGTCAGCCCTGAGGATGCTAGCCATGTCTTTATTTTGGAGCGAAACACCCTAGAAATACAGGTTACTCACCTGTAACAGGAGTTCTAGGAATGGTATATGTTGTTCATCCACACTTATTGGCAGGTATCCTTGCCGCTTTAAATCTTGCCGGAAGGTCTTCAAGCTTGCTCCTCCCACCCACCCGGGTGGTATAACTCTCGGCTCAGCCCCATGACGCCAGATCTGCCCGCTGGAAGCTCAGGTTGTGCGTCGAAGCCGGGAGGTTGGTGGAATAGGATGAATAAATATGCCATTCCTAGAACTCCTGTTACAGGTGAGTAACCTGTATTTCTAGGGACATGGATATGTTGTTCATCCACACTTATTGGCAGACTCCTAGCAGTTCTCCGGGAGGAGGGAGGTAAGACGACACCCCAATACTTACTTGGGAAAGAGAGACTGGAGAACCAAGGCCCCAAAACCAGCATCCCGGCGTGACTGAAGGTCGATGTGGTAATGGGTAATGAAGGTGTTTGCTGACTTCCAGGTAGCAGCCCTGCAGATTTCCTGGATAGGGACGTCCCTGGAAGCAGCCACCGTTGCAGCAGTATGGCGGGTAGAATGAGCTCTTATCCCTCTGGGAGGCTCCATGCCCGCCAACTTATAGCAGAGATCTATGCAGGAGGTTACCCACCTGCTTTATCGTCCGCTTGGCTGCAGGTCTGCCAGATGCGGCTTCAGCGTGGTGACAAACAGCTGGCGAACCTCTCCCAATTTCAGCCGTGCGCTCCTTATAATAAGCGAGCGCCCTTCTAGGGTCCAGAGTATGGAGCCTATATTCGGCCTCCGAGGTGTGATTGGGGTAGAACACCGGCAGAGTCAACACCTGGTTAAGGTGAAACTCCGACACCACCTTCGGAAGGAATTTCGGGTGGGGGCGCAGGACAACCTTGTCCCTGTGGAAGACCAGGTAAGGAGACTCGATGGAAAGCGCCTGGAACTCTCCCATCCTTCTGGCTGACGTGATAGCCACCAAGAAGGCGGTCTTCCACGACAGGTGAGAGAGAGCACACCTGTGCATAGGTTCGAATGGCTTGCCCATGAGCTTTGCCAGTACCAGCAGTAGATCCCACGGAGGTGGGGGTTCCCGCACTGGAGGGGAAATGTGATCAAAGCCTTGGAAAAAGCGCCAGACCACCTTCTCCTGCGTCACCGACTGCTTCCCGGCCCGCGCCCGGTAAGCAGAGATGGCTGCCAGGTGCACCCTTAGGTCGCCGACCTAAGCCCTTGACTGGAAAGGACCATAAATAGTCCAAGATGCTTGCCAAGGAACAGGAGGAAGGTCCAAGCCCTTGCCTGACACCAAATGGAAAACCTTTTCCATTTGAAGGCATAGCATTTTCTGGTCGACTCTTACGGGACGCCCAACTACATTGAGGACCTCGTCGGAAAGACCCAAGGCCTGGAACTCTAGCCGCCAGGAACCAGGCGCAGGTGCAGGGATTGAAGGTCCGGATGGAACACCTTCCCTGATTGACTGAGAGCAGGTCCGGCGAGCTGGAAGCTGCCGCGAATCCTGGAGCTGAGACTGAGGAGATCTGGGTACCAGAACTGGCGAGGCCAGTCTGGGGCTATCAGAATCACCTGCGCCTTGTCCCTCCTCGCCTTGAGAAGCACCTTGTGGATCAAGGGAAATGGGGAAAGGCGTAAAGAGGCCGGGGTCCACTGCCTCGAGAAGGCATCCCCTGCAGCGAGCCCTGCTGAGGGGGCGGCATGGAACAGACTCAGCCTGCTGCCTCCTGAGGCAAACAGGTCCACCTGAGGTTGCCCCAATGGGAGAACAGATGCTGTACTACCTCCGGCAGGAGAGACCACTCGTGGGATGCAGCCCTATCCGGCTCAGGGCATCGGCCAGGGTGTTGGAGCTCCTGCCACGTGAATGGCTAGAGATCCACCTCCAGGCTGCGCACGAGTGACCAAATGCGAGAGCTTCCTTGCATAGAAGCATGGGAGCGTCCCCGCCCTGGCGGTTTAGGATAGTACATGGTCGGTATTGTCCGTCCTGGACTCGACCACTTGACCCCGGAGGAACGGAGCAAAGGCGGTGAGAGCAGGGCGGACCGCCGAGCTCCAGCAGGTTGATGTGGCATCGGACTCCCGGGGACCAGAGGCCATGAGCCGCAGTGTTCCCCAGATGGGCACCCCAACCCATCAGAGAGGCATCGGTCGATAGAGAGACCGCGTCGGGCGGACGAACGGGATGCCCTCCTGCAAATGATCTGGAACGGTCCACCACTGGAGGCGTTCCACATCCCTGTGTCACCGGCTAAGTTGGTCCAAAGGATCACAGCGTTGTGACCACTGGCTGGCCAGTCCCACTCGAAGGGGACATGCTCCAGCGGGCCCAACGGACCACGCTGGTGCAGGCCGCCATGAGACCCAGGAGGCGAGGAAGTCCCGGGTAGGATGAATTGCCCAACCAGAAATGATCGGGCAAAGGAGGAAAGAATCTCGCCCTGTCCGCGGGAGCCGCCTGGCTCGAAGAGAGTCGAGCTGCGCCCGATGAATAGAATCACCTGCTTGCCTCGAGTTCCGACTTGGCCTCGTTGATAAGGAGGCCCAGTTGAGAGCAGACCTGGAGGGCCAGATCTCTGGACCACCCGCCTCCTTCCTGGAGGAGCTGCTATCAGCCAGTCGTCCCAGGTAAGGGTACACCTGACCCTCGGGCGCCAAGAGGAATGCTGTCACCACTGCCATACATTTGGTGAAGACCCTGGGAGCTGGAGACAAGCCAAGGGCATGGCTTGGAACTCAAGAGGATCCTTCCGTTGGAGCGAAGGAATCTCTGGTGAGATGGACGGATAGGGACGTGAAAAACGCTGCCCCAAGTCCAGAGAGCAGAACCACCGCCTGCTCCAAGGATGGTATTATCTGAGCCAGAGGACCATCCTGAAGGTTCGAGACCTTAGGAACTTGTTTAGGTCGTAGGTTTGGAATGGGGCGCCAGCCCCCTCTGCTCTCGGAACCAGGAAGTACCTGGCACAAACCCTGGGTCTGAAGGAGGGTCCACCACCTCTCTTATCACCTCCTTCTGGAGGAGGAGCGATGTCGGCTCGACGAGCCGCCAGTGAGGCTGGGGATCTGAAGCCTCCGAGGGCGACGGCTCTGAAGGGTGGTGCCTGCTCGAATCCAGAGGCAGGCCTCTTCCCACCACCTCCAAGACCCACCTGTCCGTGGAAACAGCGGACCAGGCGGAACGGAAGTGCTGAGCCGTCTCCCACGGGGGGACTTAGGGTGGGTGGTGACGGGAATGGGGCGACACCCCCAGCCCGGCCACTGGGCAGGCTTGGAGGAGGGACCGCCGAGGGACCTCCTGGGCCTTTCCTCCCTGCCTCCTGTTAGAGAAGCCGGCGGTTGGGTTTGGGATGCCAAGGCCGAGCCTGCTGGCCCTGACGTTGCTGGGCCGGGCGCGCCGGGGGCACAGAAGGACGAAAGGGCTTAGGCTGTGGTTTGCGGCCTTTGTCCTTCTGAGCGGAAGAGATCGAGTCCAAGGTAGCATTGGACTTCTCGATCCTCTGCAGGTGACCTTCCACCCCAGGGCCGAAGAGGTCAGTCCCTAAAAAGGGAACATCCGCCAACTTGTGCTGGGTATCCGAAGTAAAGGTGGATATCCTCAGCCAAGCCCGCTGACGTATAGCCACTGCGGCCGCCACCGATCTGGCACAGGAGTCCCCTATATCCAAAGTAGTCTGGAGCTGCTGTTTGGCCACTGCCCTGCCCTGGTCCCGCACCTGCTTAACCGTAGTCTGCAGATCGGCGGAAGATGAGGATGACCTCATCCAGGGAGCCCAACAGGCATGAGAAAAAAATGTGCCATGAGGGCGGCCGAACTGGCCTGCGAAGGCGAGAGGACGTGGCGTAGATCTTCGCCCGACATAGTCCAATTTCTTGGGACTCCTTGTCAGGAGGTTTGTCTGACATCCTGGCGCAGCCGGGCGCTACCGAAAACGCTTGTCATAACCAACCTCAGCAGAGGGTGTTCCGGAACCGGACAAGGAACCGGTAGGGACCGCATACTTCCTGGCCATCCTGGCAAGGCGCAGGGCAGGAAGCAGGGCGCTGCCAAAGCTCCAGTGCCGGACCCACTATGGCCTCGGCCACCGGAAAGGCCTCG
This sequence comes from Neoceratodus forsteri, assembly GCA_016271365.2. Classification (NCBI taxonomy): domain Eukaryota; kingdom Metazoa; phylum Chordata; order Ceratodontiformes; family Ceratodontidae; genus Neoceratodus; species Neoceratodus forsteri. Next base: position 640,307,373 of record CM028131.1, read on the forward strand.
GTCGGAGAACTTCGGTCCAGAAATCTCCGTGGAGGGGATACCTGGCCCGCTTGGAACGGGTTCGAGCTCCATCCCGTGGACTCCAGATGAGCCAAGATAGTCCTAGGAAGGACGACGGGCTATCGTCCATTGACTGACCTCTGAAGACTCCAAGTCCAGTCGCTTGGAGAAAAAGGAGGAATCATCTTCGGACTCGGAAGAGTCCTCAAGAGCTGCTCTGGCCTGAGCCACCTTCACCTGCCGAGGTCGGTCGGGAGTGAGGGTAACTGACAGCCCATGGGTAGACCCTTAGCCGACCGAGAATCCTTGGTCGGAGCCCCAACTGGTGGCTGTGGAGGCGGAGGTTCCACCGGAATCGGTGGAGCAGTTGGTTTGGCCAACAACCGCCTGGGTATAGGCCTCGGATAAGTCGAGGGTTGTGTCGGCCGCCCGTGATAACAGCTACTTAATGGCTGGGAAGGCGACGGGTCGGCTCATCTCGCCAGGAGGAGCTGTTGCAACATAAGGTCCTCCATTGTCCGACGTAATTTACGCTGGAGCCCCTCATCCGAGGAGGAGGACGAGGGACGGCGGCGACGCCGCTATCATCGTGCCGAGACCGAGACCGCCTAGCGACGGTGGGATCGGCTGGACCGGCGAAGAGGTCCGGAGACCGAGACCGGAGTCCCGAATTTCCGAGGTCGGTGCGGGAGGTGTCGGCCGGAACCGGCACTCTTCCGGCTCGATGGTCCATCCGAGGCTCCGGAACCGGAGGCACAGGCGAGCCCACGGGATCCTCAACTCCTCCCGGGGGAACCGGGAAGAGGGGAATCTCGGCTGCTAAAGGCGACAGCCCGTCCAATGGGTCAAGAAAAATCTCGACTTCATCGGTGGGAGTCTCGGTCAACTGACCTGACGGGGACACCGTGAGGCCAGTGGCCGAAGCCGAGCGGTCGACCGAAGCCGACGGTCGACGGCCCGGGGAGAGGGACCTTTCCCGCTCCCAAGAGCGTCGACGGAGGGACTTACCCTGTCCCTCTTTTTGGACCGAGAATAAGGTCCAGCAGACGCAGGCCCTTCTCCTTTAGTGGAGAGGGACAGACAAAGCTCCTTAAAAAGAAGCCGTGTAGGAAGAACCCAGAGAGAGGCCGGGATAAATGCCATGGCCGAGGAAATCGACCAGCGCCGCGCTCCTCTCGAGGCTTACCATCCACTCGAGCTGATCCTGGCTCGAAACCCACAAGGACACCGCCAACCGGGCCTCCTTGGACTTCACCGAGGGAACGCTTCGGGACGCGCCCAGTTGCACCGGAGCACGGTCTTCGAGGACGAGGCTTCAGAAAGATGAGCACAGGTCGCGCCGCGGGTCAAGCTTCAAGGCTCTAAGTGCAGTAGACACACGGAGTGTGGATCCGTCCGAGATATCTTCATCTGCGATGTGCATTAATTCCCAAATCCGAGTCGATTTGTCCATCGCAGTCATGAGGGATATGAAGACTGAAGTCTTTTCGCAAAATTTATTTTAAATCCGCAAACAGAGAAATAGGAACTGTCTCAAACGCAGAGTTGTTAAGGAGGAACCTGAGCTTCCAAGCGGTAAGGAAGATCTGGCGTCATGGGGCGGAGCCGAGAGTTATACCACCCGGGTGGGTGGGAGGAGCAAGCTTGAAGACCTTCCGGCAAGATTTAAAGCGGCAAGGATACCTGCCAATAAGTGTGGATGAACAACATATCCATGTCCCTAGAAATATGCTTTTCATATTTCTGGAAAAAGTAGTGTCGCAAAGTAGTGTCGCACTTACGACACTTTCGCAAATGCTTGTGAAAGCTTTTGCAAATCAAGACACTACTTTTTCAGACTATGGCCAAAATGACAGTAGTTCTTTGCCACCCTGCTGCAAAAGAATAGTTTGGTCTTTTGAGCAGAAATTTGGAGGGAACGCAGCCAACATCTCACAGATGTGCCTTTTGGTGGTTTGGTGAAAAAATATTGCATGGCTGGAAAAGTTACGATACTCCGAAGTTGGCATTTTTTCCCCACAGACTAACATGGTGGCGTACGCAGCGCCTTTCGGGACTCGTATCTCGAAAATGATGCGAGATACAGATTTTTTGCTGCAAGTTACATAGCCAACAGCAAAAACCTAGCCAGGAAAATCATGATTTTTGTGAAATTTAATTTGTTTTTCTACATCTTGCGGTTGCTGAGATATTTGCAATTAAGTACTTCCAATGCTCGTTTTAAGCTTCGATGCCCATTACAATGCATACATTCTTTGTGTTTCTCTATGCAACTGTTCAGCAAAAACAGGGTATGCACTTCCGTTCCTGTTACACTTACTGTTTCCACTTGCGTTTATGTCCCCATTTGCATTACCGTTCTCGTGTTTGCCACCGTGTGCGTTACCCTTTGCGTTGTCATTTGCGCTTGCATTTTCGTTACTGTTACCATTTGCATTTCCACCTTGTTTTTGTGTTGCTGTTCCTGTTACTATGTCACAAGACATCACATGGCAGGATCACAGGGACCAAAGGGCCCCGCGCTCCCGCCGCTGCATTACTTTCACTATTTCTTGTCATCATTCTCAAAAAGAAGGGAAATTAGAGGCAAAAAACTCAGTTTAATGCATCAGTTAGGGTTATTCCACAATGACAAAAGCAAGGAAATCTGGTGTTAGGGTTGAAACCCCCCTTGGACCCCTCCAGCCCACCCCCCCAACCGGCATCAGGGTGCCATTGGGGTCATCGGTCCTAACTCTCACCCCATTCCTCCTATTCCTCAGCTTCTTTACACATGTGATGGGGTTAGAGTTAGGGCGGACGACCCCAACGCGCATCCCGATGCCGGTTGGGGGGTGGGCTGGAGGTGTCCAAGGGGGGTTCCAACTCTAACACTAAATTTCCTCGCTTTTGTCGCTGTGGAACAACCCTAACTGATGCATTAAACTGAGATTTTCGCCTCTAATATATATATGAAAACATACCCCAATAATGTAAAGCATCATGGAAGTATATGCAAATGCTTGGTGCCAGAAGGCCTCACAATACAATCAGCAAAGGCTGAGAACAGCAGACACAGACACGTATTTCTTCCTCATTTGGACTCATCAGTGTGCCATATCTGTATCTCAGCCCAGGGAGAGGTAGCCAGCCACCATATAGGGGATCTTATTTGTTTGGGTCATGGGCAGCTCAAAGTATAGCGAGAAGAGAACTACAAAAGAACCCCAGAGCAAATGCAGTGGGGCATGGGTTATCCCGGAGGATATTGGCCAGTTAAATTAAAAAAAAAACCCACAAATTGCACATACCCCAATAATGCAAAGCATCATGGGAAGCATATGCAGATGCTCATGAATTAATTTGGACTGGCTCAACTTTAAGCAGAATTGCATTGTGCCAGAAGGCCTCACAATACAATCAGCAAAGGCTGAGAACAGCAGACATGCGTTTCGACCTGAGGAGTAGTTCTATATATATATATATATATATATATATATATATATATATATATAAACTGGCCCGGTAGGGTCAGTATAGCTAGGGTTGAATGGCCACTTCTATGTTACACCCCAAAGTTTGCACTTTAATAACTTTGCAAGCGTTTGTCCGATTTGCCAGACATTTTGCATGCTCGGCCTCCCACCATAGATCGCTGGATCAGGAAAGTTGCGTTCTAGTCAAATGTACAGTTGCAGAACTGTAGAGCACCCAAAAAGTGAAAATGACCAACTTTTTGCACATTTTTTCGGTTGGGCATAATGGACTGAAAAATGCTTCTGAGCGGATTCAAATTTGCCTGTCTATATGTGGCCTGAGTTAAACTGGTGCCTTTTGAAGATCTGGTGAATAAATATTAATCCGTTCAAAAGTTATGCAAGTTTTTCATGTCCCATTGTAGCCTATGGGAACATTTATATGTGCATTGAGAAAACTTCTTCGATCACATTTTTGTTGTCGTGCTCCCTGAATTTGTTTTCGTGCTGCTGCCATCTTGTTTTCACTTGGAAAGTGACAAAAACATTGTAACTCAAAAAATAATGCTCTTTGGTAAACAGCTACAGTTGTGTTTACCTATATGGGTCCTTAGGAACATGACCCTGGCATTAGTTTTTCAGCAGATCGTCTGGAAATATGTTTTTTTCAAATTTTGTCCACCATTCTGCCATTTTATTGTTGCGACAACAGTTTTTGTTGTCGTGGCAATGACCGTGATCAAAAAATAAGGAAACGCAGCAACATTTTTCTGTGTGCAACAACATTCCCATTATAGAAATAGGAGTGTCACGAACACATTAAAGTTACCGCAAAAACACTGCATGAACACATTTCCCCATGTGTTCTTTGTCACTTCATTGTGCCAAGGTAGATTGTGCTTTTGGGCTGAAATTTGCTGCATGGCAAGCTCTGGTCCCACATATGTGCCTTTTGGTCATTTGGTCCCAAAACAGTCAATGAGCCCACAGTTACAGAGTTCCAAAATTGAGAAATTTCCCATCAGATAACACTGCGGCGCCCATATCTCAAAAATGATTAGAGATACGATTTCTCGCTACCCGCAGTTTAGTCCACCTGGACTAAGCACACGTGGAGGTTTGGAAGTCATGATTACAACTGCAGTGTCATTTTTTTCATAGGTTGTACAGTTACTGAGATATTGGCAAATTAGTGTTACAAGGGCTCCTTTTCAGGCCTATAGGGTGAATGTATGCCTCCGTTGTTAAGTAGGAGCACCCCACAGATGCATATCATTATGCACAAATGGGTGGTTTGGTAGGAGTGCAGGGCCACCAACACATACCATTTACTAGTCACATTACACTTTTTCAAAAAGTTGGGAAATTCATTGCAAAAAACTTCGTTAATGCATCAGTTAGAGTTGATGTCACAGAGACAAAAGTTTGGAAATTCCATGTTGGGGTTACCACCCAACCCTACAGGCACTGGGGCATGCCATGGGGTCATCAGACCTAACTCTCACCCGATTCTCCTATACTGTACAGTGTCAGCTTGTTTAACATGGAATGGGGTGAGAGTTGGCCCGACCCATGGCACGCTTTAATGGCTGTTGGTGCCTGTAGTGTGGTGGTAGCCTGAATGGAAATTTCCAAACTTTTTGCTCTGATATCAACCCTGATGCATTAATGATATGTTTTGTAAATGAATAATATATATATATCTATAGAGAGAGAGAGAGAGACAGTGATATATATATAACATACACACATACCTACAAATACCTTCAGTTTCACAGCCATTAGCCCTATACCTTTTACAAATTACTATGTGCATCGTGCACATTAAAAAAAATTGGGGGAGATAAATAAAATGCTCCACCATAAAACACAATAGCATAATAATTTACGGTCAGAATGCACTTTACGTCCGTCATGTTACCCCTCCATTTCATAACCTATGAAGACGTATGCTTTGGGTAGATTTGAGTCTCAACCTACCAGTCCCCAACAGTGACGAAATACAGTGCACTGATTCAATTTGCTTGAAGCTAACCTTTCCCCAAAATATTCTAAGCAGCACCACAGAAGTCTCAGTATTTTTCTCCCCTTGAGAGAATTTGCAGGGATGGTAGTTCATTTTTAATTACGTGCACAGATCAGTGAAGAACAAGGTGTTCTTAGTTAAGTGTCATCTGTAGTCAACTGATAGCTGGTCTCACCAGGTTTTTTTTTTTGTTTGTTTGTTTCATAAAATCTATGATGTAACCCATGAAGGAATAGACAGAGAAGAAGAGGGGGGGGGGGTAAATAAACAGGATGCTGTCTATGGAAAGGGAAGGGGGAATACCTGTACTTCCAGAAATGGGATGTACACCCTCGTCAGTTATCGTCAGACAAGGGTTAGGAAAACCCCTTTGCCAAGCTAAATGTCCAATAGGCAGGAATCAAAAATAGGTTCTAAGATCTGAGGGCAAGTTAATGGTTGTGAGATAACGCAGGTAGTACTACCTATAAACTGCAACAGGATCGGACTGTTGTATTGTGTTTTTTTTGTATGTATGTATATTATGAAATTTCAATAATAAAAGACTGTTAAAGAAACTTATGATGGAAGCCTTTTATATTTCAATAGAGATGGTGCTAATTATCTACTTGAAGTCACTAAGTGGGATTTTAAGTCCCCAAGTGGGACTGTATAGCACAAAAATAAGTAGTAACGATTCAGCTTAAATTATGTATTGAAACGTTTGCACCTGCATCATTGGCAATGAAAGTTCCAGGTAATGCAGCACAAAGACACTTTAGTAGATCTCTGACCCCAACATTTTATCTATTCTGCCCTGCCTCTAACCCCCAAAATTTTTCTATTCTGGCCACCAATTCTAGTATTAAAGTGGCCAAGAGACCACAGGCCATTATCCTGAAGGCACTGGGTTTTTACATCCCTATATGCTTCCTCCCTCCTCCTAAGACACCAGTGTAGTCTTGGTTGGCCTCATGCACACTGGGCTGCCACCACCTCTTGCAGAAGAGGAAGCTACCTAGCCCATCATGAGGGGCTGGGCATGTCCCTCCCCCAACTGGCTCCCACTGCACTTGGCTGCAACTCCTAGCGCCAAGCCACACAAGACCACAGCTCTAAGGCTCACTTCTAAACCTGGGCTGCTGGCATGAAAGCACAACATGCTTCTGCTTGGCTGTTGTGCAGCCTCATATTTTTTTTCTCTCCACAAAGCTGTTTATCTTCTCAGTTTCTCTGACCAGCCTCCATCTGGACTCACCACCCCAGCCCTTTCACCCGACTTCTCTGGGACTTCCCTTCCCCGGTGGGTCCTGTCACAAGACCATGGTCCAAGGGGTCCAGTCAGTGCAGGGCCTGCAAGAGACCAGGCCATCACCATACTATGGTTTTTCCTCTGCTTTTCTCCCCAGTAGGGCCCACGTGGGTGCAATGCTGTATTGTATGTGCTCCACAGAGACACCCCCAGCATTTGAACGCGAGGTCCCCCACTCCCAGAGCTGCCACCTAGACTCTTCTGTTTAGCAGGCAAGCCATGGGGTATGCAGTCCCCCCCCTCCCCGAGGGAGGAGAGCTGTCCAATGGATGCTTAAATCCTCCCTCCCCGGCCAGCCCCAGAGGGACCCAGGGCTGTTCCTGAACCTAGATTGCTGATGTGGCGGGAAGTAAGGTGTACAATGCCTCAGCCCTCTTTGCCATCAGGCTGACCTCAGCCCTCATAATTTACACTATAACTACAGGTTTACTTCATATGTACTTGGAAAAGTAGGGTCCCAGAGAAGCATCAACCCTGTAGTTCCATATTTACAAATGCAGGTATGCAAACCAGAACCCCCGACAGACAAGGTTGTGGCCAACACCCAGGCAGACATTTCATGTGCTGCTGGTCATTTACTGTCAGAGACTGTGCTGAATGTGAGCACTTAATGTGCCCTGTTTTGGTTCTTTTTTTAAATGCACAGCCTAGCACCAGTATCCACACACGTTTAATATAAATATGGACAGTAAGGCTAGATTTTGTTTAACAAAAACAAAAAAGTAAAGGACACATTATATAGACAGAGGAAACTCACTATACATACAGCACTGTTTTCCCAAGGGGAAATGCATATCACACTCTAATGGGTTTAGTGCTTGCATTTGTCACTGTCTTGGGCAGTCAGCGGCCAGCACATATAATGTCTGCCTGGGTGGTTGTCACAAACATATCTGTCAGGGGCTCCAATCTGCATACCTGCATTTGCACAGAGACATAGAAAATGTCAGCAGAAGGGGACCTATGGTCCATCAAGTCTGCCCAAGCAGATGCATATATGAGACTACAAGGTTGTTGCTTCTGTTGACCCACCTTAAGTACTACAACCACACATGAGGTAAACCCGTACTTCTCCTTTAATGTACTGTAGTCCAATATATCATTAAGAAAAGAGATTATAGATCTGCCCACTTTCCACTCCGCACTACACAGATGATATTTTTGAAGTCTGCCATGAGACTACTGATCTCCCATAACAATCTGTACACAGCAAACACAAGATATCACACACATGTGCTGCCGAGACACCCAAAATGCCTTATTCATGCAAAACAAAGCAATGCTTTACTGCTGCAGGACTTTGGATGGTAAGGAAAGGAAACCACAGTATGACCCCATGATGTCTTCAGAAAGCCCTCATTGTTCAAAGAACCCCCATGTTTGAAACTTACGTAAAAAGTGTTTTTCCAGTAAGGCAATTTCCAGATGCCCTTTGATCTCATTCAATCTATCGGACTCTGTCCTGTTATACTCCGGCACTCCTGAAGCCATGTTGAGTGTCCCTGAACCAGCCTAGACAAATAGAGACATACAAAAGATTAGAAATGGCATAAAAGCTTATGTAATATGGGTCAGGTATATACAGTAATGAAAAAAAAACAAAGAACAGTCTATGTACAAATGACTACAATTTTGGAAGCTTGGTTTAACAGCAGTCCTGCAATCCTTTTAACTCAGCTTTAGTTTACAAAAAGCAAATTAATTACGGCCTAATCAAATGTAAAGCATGCACTGAAAATTCTTTTTCACACAAAGATTTAACCAGCTGCCAGGCATTCTCCCAGTATTTTGAGGGCCACCTGCATTCCCAAACAGTAACATTTTGTACATGGCAAATCAAATCACTGTTTCAAGCCGTTTCTCCCTCACCTACCACTTCATGATGCAATGCATGTCAGACAAATGCAGTAGCTTCCCTTTTACCTGTTTTCTTGCTGCAGAGCAAAGCAGATGAGAAAATCCCTTCTGAAACTCATTAACCGCAAAGCGAATATCCCATTTCAGACGCATAAGAAAAAAAAAAAAAAAAAAAAAAAACTGCAAGTAAAAACGACCCTCTTAACAATCCTGTCAGGAGTTTCAGAGGCTTCCCCTTTCCTGTCAGCACATCCAGTATACCTTAGATGAAGTACCGTAGCTGCACAATTCAGTAGGGAAGCTTGGAAAAATTGGAAGGTACATTTCGCAATGAAATGCTGCAGGGCTAAACCATAGTTCAAGAAATCTGGTTCTAGGGCTCTTAGTAGCTATGACCATACAGCATGCAATGAGATGATCCTGTTATAGACACCAGGAAGAAAATGAGGAAGAGAAATAGAGATCCTCTCAGGTAGAAAAGTGAGCTAGAATTAGCTACCAGGCATACGTGGACTCTTCCAAAATAAAAATGAAGAAAAAGGTGCTCTTGCTTCACAAACTTTACAATTGTCCAAGATGAAGGTTTCACAGCAGAATCATAAAAGAATCATACCTCTGCAAACATGCACAGATGTATATACCACAGCAACATTGTTCAGAACAGCCTTCACTGAGCATGAAACAAAATTAACTGGTGCATAAAGAGGGAGGTCTTGAGTGAATGTCCTCAAATACAAGCGTTAACTGATGTCAACAGGCCTTGCTCATTTTGCACTGCCTGAGTGTTCATTTCAAAACAATGCTCATTTCCAAGCTGTGGATGCAGTGAAGTGTTCTGGGGGGCATTAAAGGTGGTGTGAGCAGCCTTGCAACACTTGCTCAGTTCTGGCATGCTGCAGGGCATGCCCCTAACAGCGCCACCGCTGGGGAAGTGTGGGAAGTAAAACAAAGGCTGTCTTATCACCTCTCCCTTGCCCACCTGGGCTTCACTAGATGTCTGGGCACCTGGTACCCCTCCGCCCACTCCATTTGAGTGGAATAGCTGTCTGTGGCCATGCAGTGAAAAGGAGAGGGTTTATTTATTTAAAAATTGGTAACTGGAAAAGGCACACTGAGTTGAGGCTCGTTTCCAGGTGCAACCCAGGGGATAGAAGGGGAGTACAAATGAATAACACTGCAAAAACAACAGAGTGTTGTTTTATAGGCAACATTACAGGTGCAACAGCAACAAGTAGGTAAGCAGCTGTAAGGTTCACCATACTGATATGGTGACACAGCATGCAGGAATACAATAAAGTATACAGTGCCTTTTGTGGAAGGTGGCAGTGCTATGCTGGGTAGACTCAGACTGGGGGCGTATTCACAGCCTAAATTAAGGGGGGATTCTAAGCAAGATGGGGGGAGTCAAAGAGGGGAAGAAGAGTCAAAAGGGGGTTTGGCAGGCACAGGTGGTGGGTGCAGAAAGGTGCACTTAGCTGGAATCTTAAGGACAGGGAGAAAAGGGGAAAGGTGGAGAGAGAGAGGAGCAGGTTCCAGAGGGAAGGGAGGCAGTAGGAGAAGGCAGCTTGCCCAGCAGAGGAGCAAGGGTGGGGACTGGCGAAGGTATGGGAATTCCTGGAGCGGAGAGAGTAAGAAGAGGAGGGAAGGGGAGGTGATGGGGAAGAAGAGTGAGGAGAGGTAAGAGGGAAGGGAACCAAACCAGAATTTAGAAATGAAGGCGGCACAGTGGGACTGGCGACATTAAGGAAGTGGGAGGATGGAGAGAGAGAGGAATAGAGGGAGCAGTGAGGAGTATGGAGGAGAGAGTTGGTAGCAGAGAGACAGAAGCCACTGCAGAGGGTATCCTGTCTGGGAATGGAAGAGGACGGGGTGGTGCCACTGACCACATCTGCAGAGTCGAAGACCAGAAGAAGTATTCTGGTAACCAACTCTCAGTGGATCTGGAGGGACAGGTAGTCCTTGTTGCAGTACAGAGTACCGTGTTTAGGGTAAAGTTTGGCATGGATGGTGTTGATCTGGGCTGAGAAACTGTGCTTATTATCAAGTAACACATCAAGGTACTTGAAGGCAGGGACAACCTCCAGAGGGGTGTCATCCAACGTGTAGAAGACAGGTAAGGGCGACAGCCTGGCCAGTTTCTGTCTGATGCTAAAGGTCGTGGACACTGTCTTTTTGGTGTTGACCCCTAGTTGGCTGGTGCGGAACCAGTATAGTACATTGTGGAAGTCATGCTGAAGCAGACCTTCCACAGCCAAGGCTGAAGGGCCAGAGGTGTATATGACCATGTTGTCCACAAACCTATGGATATATGAAGAGACACAACAAGAGGACAGGTCATTTAGGAAAACTGAGAACAGGACAGGACCCAGGATGGAGCCCTGGGGAGGTACAGGACACCTCCTACCTGTATCGACTGTTGATAACCAGTGAGATATGAACAGAACCAGTCAGCAGCAGCAGCTGAGAGGCCAGCAGAGCACAGCTTGTCGAGGAAGAGTGGGTGAGACACAGAGTCAAAGGCTTTGGCTCAACTGATGAATATACAGTAGCTGTAGTGATATGTCCCTGATCCATCCCAGAGAGGATAAAGTCAGTTACTCACAGCAAGGAAGAGATGGTGGAGTGCTGCTTCCTAAAAGCAGATTGGAAGGGGAAGAAGAAATTTGAGGAGGGAAGAAAGTTAGCTCACCTAGAACAGGTAATGGTCACCTACAGCTTTGCAAGGGAGGGGAGCTGCAAGTTGCCCAGGGAGGAGGGGTTACCCTCTTTGTTCTGAGGCAGAATCTTCACAACCGTCCAGGCCTGAGGAACAGCACAGAGGGAGAAGGAGAGGTTCAGAAGGTAACAGTGGAGAGGCTATGACCAGAACCAAAATACGTAGAAGTTTAGGTTCCATCCTGTCAGATGGAGAGTTAAGAGGAGTTAAGTGAATTAAGGGAAAAAAAACCTTTTTGTGGAGAAACAGGAGGGAACTGGAAGCCCACAGGTTAGTGGGACGTGGAAGGGGCAGCAATGGGGAAGAGGGGAGAGCACAGGTGGTAAAAAGTTGATTAAAATGCACGTCAGCAAATGCAGGGTTGGAGACCGGTGAACCATTCACCAGGAGGACAGAGGAAGCTGACTGGGCTGGGGAGGTCAAAGGGTGAGTGGATAACTTTTCAGAATCTCAGCGTGGAGCTAAGGTTAGAGCTCAACTAGTTGGCCTTAGCAGTGCAGACAGCCTTTGTGCAGGTGGCAGTAAAGCGTAGTGGTTAAGAGCACTGAGCTGCAAACCTGGAGTCCTAGGTTTGAATCCCACAGCCCCCACTTGCATACTGTGTGACCCTGAGCAAATCACTTAACTTCCTTGTGTTCCCAAGTCGCACCTGGAAATAAGTTTCAGCCTAGTGTGCCTTTCCAGGTTAAACAATTTTCCCTTTCCCCTTCCTAAGTGACCTATAGGATAAGAGGTCAGCGAGGATCAAGAGGATTTGAAACGTGCCCAAGATTAGTCCCGGGTTGCACTAATCGATGAGGTTAGATGTAATCCAGGGATGGTGGAGCTTTTAAACTGGGCTTTCTAAGGGTGGGGGTAGCATGAATGTCCTATGTGTGGCAAAATATGGTGTGGAAAAGGGAGAATACCATGTAGATGCCCAGGGCAGCATAGACTGGTAACCAATCGGACGCAGCAAGTTCAGTTAGGAAGTCAGTTGTATCAAGCGACCTGTGTGACCCTGACTAAATGTATTTAGGAGTAGACTTACTGGGCCTCACTTTCCTGATACAGTAGTCACTGAAGGCATCCAGCAGAGTACCTACTGCAATGATATGGTGGGGGTGCGAGGAGAGCAGCCAGTCCAATAGGGAGTGGTTGGGGAAGTGAGGATTAAGCTGGGCGGGTTTGGTGATTAGTTGAGTAAGGTTTAGGGACTCAATCTTGTGGAAGGTGGGCGTGGAGGCAGGAGAGAGCCAATTTATGTTGAAGCCCTCAAGGAGGATAAGCTCACCGGGGGCGGCAAGGTAAACAAGAGATGAGGGGGAGTCGACTAAGGAAGAGGGAGAGATTTCAGGTGAAGCATAGAAAACATCAACAAAGATGGGGAGGGCAGAAGAAAGGGACAGCTTGGTTAGAGGAAGTTCATCGGAGGAGGGTACTGACTCTCTGAAGATGACTGTGCAGGATAGGTTCTGATGGACATATAATGCAATGCCACCTCCATGCTTGCCATAGCACTGCTAGAAGAGGTGGTAGTTGGGAAGAATCAAGCTGGAGTCTAGTACCCTGGAGGACAGCCAGGATTCAGAGATACACAAGAGACCAGGGGAGTGGTGGGAGATCCATAATTTGAGGGGGTCGAGCTTAGGGAGGAGACTGCTTGCATTAAGGCAGAAAATGCTGAGGCCTTTAGGGAGAGAAAGGGGGAGAGGAGGACAGCTGGAAGACCAGAGAGAAAGGGACGGAGGAGAGCATACAGAGGTATATGAAAAACCCTTGCTTGAGGGACAGAAGGCCTGAGCCCTAGGTCTAACCACTGGCACAGGATGTTCAGCTGTAGTTGCAGTGACCTGGGTTAGGGAGCAGAAGTGGGTGTACAGGTAAGTGACTGGGGCTGGCAGATATTTTCAGCCTGAGGAGAGGATCATGCAGCTTCTGGCACTACAGTAACCCTTTTAGAAGGCCATGGAGCTCGCTCCTCTCATGAGCTTCGCTGCAGCATCCAACATCTATAGAAGAAACTGACTGCTCCATCTAGTGGATGAAGGGCAAGCAAGGAGGAAACAGGGGAAATTTATCCACAGGTACAATATCTAGATGATGGCTAGGATACACTCTGGCACCGCACCATGGAACCCATCATCCAGATTGGTGGTGGGCCACTGAGTGATGGGGCAGGGTGCTTGTCATGGCTTGATGAGGATGCACAGATCTCAAGAGGGGAGAAGAGAGAAAAACTTCTTCAAAAAACAAAATAAACAAAAAACACAACAACAAGGGTTGAGCCCCCCACCAAAAAGGTGAAAAAAAAAGGAACTCCACCAGAAAGTAAAGTACGCTTTCCTCATTGTTGTTGCAAGATGTCCCTACGGTTGGCAACTCCCACATCATTGATCCTGCTGCCACTGCTGCTTCCTTCAACTCCCTTTTTATCACCTGCCTCCTATTTCCCCTCTCCTCCCCCTCTCCCCCCCTCACCGTTCCTCTCCCTCCTTACAGTCCTTCTCTTTGTCTCCCACCATTTCCTCAGCCTCCTTTAAGGCCCTTATAGCTATTGAACCCCACAAGGGTACAAGGAGCCCAGATGGCCTCAACTCCAAGCTTCTACACTTCTTTGTACCAGCCTTACCCTTCCATATTTCCCTCCGCCTTTACACCTCTCCTCCTCTGTCTCTGTCCCCGATGTCTGGAAGTGGGCTACTGTCATCCCTCCCAAAAGGCTGATCCCACAGAGCTCCATTCTGTGTCCCATACTATTTTCCATTTTCTTTAATGACCTCTCTTCTTCCCATGCGTATCTGCATATTCACATATATATTCAGAATACACAGTTATCTACACCTCCGATCCTTCAACCATAGCGGTAGGAGACTTGCTACAGCAACAGTTTTACAACATCCAATGCTGGTTCCACTCCAATCAACTCTGGGTCAACACTAAAAAAATGTCTCTGACCTTTAGTGCTTTTAATACATGGGGAGATATCTGATTTGTATTATTACTGTAACTTCATCACTGTTTTTACTGTTATGTGGAATTGCTGCCTTCCGTACTTGTTATGATTTAATGTAAGGCACCCAGAGCCACCAGGAATGGGCACCGAAGAAATAAAATTTGCCTTGCCTAGTATAGCTTCAGTATAGTGCTGTGGTTTAGGGCACTGAACTGCAAACCTGGAGACCTGGGTTTGAATCCCACAGCTCCCACTTCCATACTGTGTGACCCTGAGCAAGCCACTTAACTTCCTTGTGCTCTCAGGTCGCACCTGGAAACAAGTTTCAGTTTAGTGTGCCTTTCCTGGTTAAGCAATCCCCCCCCCCCAGTCACCAGCCAGAAATTGGCTAGGTTCTACCCCCTCCCTGTCTTCTTCACCCTGGATGGCTCCCACCTTGAAGTCGTTTCTTCCTTCAAGTACCTCGGTGTGTGGCTAGATAAGTCAGCTTCAATTCTCTGTTCACAAAGATGCCATCCACTCCAAGCTCTGCCCTGCCTCAGTGCCTTGTACCACAACAAAGACTGCTTATTTTCCTCATGTCCACTGGAAGCTTGTTACCAAAATGGTGCTTCCGGTTTTCAACTATTCTGATGTGATCGATGGCACTGCCCCCTCCTCTTTCCTTGCCAGACTGGACACCCTCTGCAACGTCTTTTGGTGCTTCGCTACCAGTTTCCCCCTTGTACTCACCATTGTTCCCTCTACTCCACTCTATCCCTCCTCCTCCCCCTACCCTCACGTCACCAGTCCCACAGTGCCTCCTTCATCTCCAAATTCTGGTTTGAGACCCTGCCCTCTTACCTATCATCACTCCACTCTTCTGTTCTCTCTGCCTTAAACTCCTTCCACTCCAGAGATCCTCACACCTTTTCCATTCCCCACCATCACTCCTCTGCTGGGCAACCAGCCTTCTATCACCTTCCCTCCCACTGGAACCTGCTCCTCTCCTCTCGCCATCTCTCCCTCTCCCCTTTATACTTTAAGCACCAGATAAAATGTCTTCCTACTCCCTTCTGCTTTTGTCATTCCTCTCTCTCTTATCCTTCCCGGTCTTTCTATGAGGAACTGTTTGTTGGATACTCTTGAATTGTTTTACTATTTTTAACTGTCATTTATTTTGTACCAATCATTGCAGTGTATGCTTTTATTTTTATTTCCTGTTCCCTCTCCTCTGAGTCGCACCTGTGAACAAGCCTTGGCTCAGTGTCTCTCTCCTGGTGACCAATTTTCAAATTAATAAATATGCAAATAACTAGATAAATAAAAGGAGGTGTTCCTTCTACACCTGGAACCTTTTGCACCATTTCTCTCTTCCCCACAGTCGCCAAGCTCCAGGAACATCTTGTCCTCTCTTAGCTCACGGATACAAACATGATAGCACCACCTTGTCAAGCCTTAAAAATACCAGAATAATTAATCAAAATCAAATAAAGAATTTTAGAACAGGCCAGCCTGCCAGCAGGACTACTGCTTGTGGTGCCTACGACCAGACGTCTGGAATGACCTCCAGAGTCAGAGGGTCAGCGGGGGGGAGGGTTGAGCATCCCAAAGCCTGCTCTCCTCCTCAGGGGAAGGGAGGGGATCAGTGGTCAGTGTCTGCCTGGCCCCTAGTGGAGGCTGGCACACCGACACTGCAGATGGGGGGGTGCAGATTGGGCAGATGACTGGTGTGCTGCGCATGGAAGCATGCGCGGCACTGCCATTTGCATTTTTGCATACCACCTCCTCCATGCCAGGAGAGAAATAGGGAGGAAAAAGGCTGCTGGCCAGTAGGATGAAACTAGTCCCTTGCAGGCTCCCCACCTGGACAGCTGGGCACCTCGGGAGCACCGGATCCTGTCTCGGTGAGGCTATAGGGGGACAACTGACCTTGACGGGGTGGGAGGCCCTGAGGGAAGATCTGGAGAAGGTAAGTCCCAGTAAACACCGGGGTGATGGGGCTGGGGGTGACCAGTGGATGGGGGCCAGTCAGCAAGAGGGATTAAAAAAAAAAAAGAAAAGGGAATTTTGATTTTAGAACAAAGGAAGTTTTATTTTTAGAAATATCTAGTAATAAGTGGTCAAGCCCCTTTCAGAGATGTTGGTAGACAAAGACACACTGGTTTTACTAAGGCGTCATCATGACGCCTTAGCGAAACTGGTCAGAGTGTCGTGTGTCTGTCTGTTGACATCTCTGAAAGGGGAATATTCTGTACCAGGTATTGTGAGAGCAAAACTGCTTTTGTTCTAAATTTTTTTTTTTTTTTAATTTGGTTGATTATTCTGGTATTATTGAGGCTTGACAAGGTGGTGCTGTCCTATATCAATATAGCCTTTCTGAACCAGCACAATGAGCAGTGAGACAGACCTTTTCGCTTGTGCTTCTCACAACTCATACTGTTCCTCGACTCTTCCTCCTTTCTTGCTCACTTCTAGTCTAGTTTCAGAAAGTCCCACTCTGCATCTCTAATCTCTCCTCCAGCTCACTGACTCCACCTTGTCTGGTATGGCCCAGGGCCAAACTACTTCTGCCATCTTTATGAACTTGGCAAAGCTTTCGGCACTGTGTCACACCCCCTTCTCCTGGGTGAGCTTAAGGCAGCGGGGCTCTCTTCCTCCTCAATCAGCTGGTTCTGCTCCTATCTAGATGGCAGGTCACAAGTTGTCCATTTTGGAGACATCCTTTCCCTTCTATTCCATGTCTGTTCCGGCATCCCCCAATGATCTGTCCTGGAACCCATACTCTTCTCCACATTCCTAAGAGACCTCCCCTCTGCATCCCTCCACAAGAACACAGATGACACTGTGGTTTGCTTCTTTTTTTTTTTTTTAATATGATTTTTATTGAAAAAATGGAGGCTTTACAGTCTGCATCACATCTATAGAACTAAAAACAGCTGCATTTTGACAAATACAGAGCTCTGAAAGGAAGTCAGCTCAAGTGGAATGCATTTATGCCAAATTATTCTACGTAATACCCAATTACCATATTACTCTCTGGGAGAAAAAAAAAGGTAAACCTTTTCGCAGACTTGAGCCAGCTGACCGTCTCTAGACTATAGTATTATCCCATTCATTATAAAAGGGCCTTTTTCTTTTCATTAACAAAAGGAGCCTTATTCTCCACCTGTCCATCCTCCCAAGGCACAATCTCTGCCAAATAAAAAATCTACTTCTGCCATTTATTTTGACATTCTGTTGACTTATCATGAAGAACAGCTGTCAAAGATTCCATTTGATATATAGAAGAAACTATAGTTCTCCACTCCAGCACTGTTGGTATAACCTTAGACATCCATTTGCGTGTGACAGCCTTTTAAGCTGCTAACATATAAATGGGCAGAAGAGATTTGTGCTGGGGGGGTCTGGATAGTTAGATAGATAGATAGATAGATAGATAGATAGATAGATAGATAGATAGATAGATAGATAGATAAAGTCATCTCCACTCTAAGTTTTATTGGTTCCCAAAGGCAATCCTTTAACTCCTCCTGAAATGAACACCAGAATGACGTTAACAACGGGTATAACCAAAAAATATGCCCTAAATTTGCAAGTCGGCACTTACAATCTCTCCTACAAGCCCCATAACTGTCTGGGAGATATTTCACAAGAACTGCTGGTCAGCGAAAAATACCTACTCCTACATTTCCATGTGAATTCCCTCCAAAAATAAGATGATGCAAGTTTAACAGCCTGTTGATTAGTCTTTGTCCAGGAGACTTCTGATATTTCCAATTCTAGATCCTTATTCCATCCCTCTAAAATTGAAGATGTGGAATCCCCCAGGATCTCTCTCAGTATTTGTATAAGATGCCCATCAAATGACCCCACATGTTGCCCAACTCGTAATCTATAAGCATTTTCAAAAATGGAGGCAGGGGAGAAGGTAATTTAGAAACAGTGGAGCATTGCCTTAGTATACAGTTTCTGATGTGAAGAAATTTAAAAAAGTCATGTTGCCAAGTCCATATTCCTTCTGAAGTGCATCAAAGGGAAGAACGCACCCCTGTCCCAAAAACTGATGAATATAGGTCAGACCTGCCATTCTCCACTTGGCAAAAGCCACGTCGTTTTGAGCAGGAGCAAAATGCTCATCCTCCCAGAGCATTCTGCAACAGAAAAAAGTTGCTGAAACTTTGGATTTTGCTTCAACAGACACCACACCCTCAAAACATTTGAGTAAAGTGTCACAATGGGGGAGATCTTCCTTTACAGGTAATTAAAATCTTCTCTATATCATGTAGGTCATTTATCGTGGATTCTATGATTTTCCACGGGGCTATAAAGGTATGAGATAGCCAAAGAAATAACATTCTTTAAAAAAGTCACCTTAGCATTGAGCTCCAAATTCAGTAGATTCACTCCTCCTTGAGCCAAGGATAATTTTAAAACTGAGAGGTGAATCCTAGGCCATTGCCCCCACCCCCCCCCAACTAAGTTCATGGCTGTTTGCTTATGACTCCTCTGCTGCTGGCCTTGCTGTGCATCTCCAACAGGATTTTGACAGTGTTCAGCTTTGAATCTGTTCAAACCTTCGGCCTCTCAATGCCAAGAAATCTGTTTTCATGACCTTTAGTTCCCAGCAGAGGCTTGCCAGACTCTTTTTCCTCCGTGTTTCCAGACCCTTAATGTACTATGCTTGCTGATGTCCCCTGCTTCAAGTACCTTGGGGTCTGGCAGGACCAGCACCTCGATTTCTCAACGCACACTGATGCAATCCACCACAAGCTTCACCCCAAACTGGATGCACTGTACAGAAACAAAGCCAGTATCCTCTCCCTGCCAGCAGAGAGCTAGTCAAAAGCATGCTTTTCATCTTCAACTACGGCAACATTGCCTACAGTGCCGCTCCCAAGCTCACCCTTGCCAGACTGGACCCCCCCCTCCACTGCTTCTGCCACTTTGCCTTGGAGTGCCCTGCTCGCTCTCTCCCTTCGCTTGATGCTGGACACCTCATATATCGTGCTGCTTTCACTTCCAAATTCTGGTATGGTTCTCTCCCTCCCTCTCCTTTGTCTCTCCTCCCATAGCCGACTTGAACACTGCTTCCCCATTCCCCGTCCTCCACCCCAAAAGAAAACTTCCATGGGCCAAGCTTGCACCTTCTTGTATCATTGTTCTAAACTCTGGTCCTCCCTTCCCCCATTTATCCGCTTAACCTCACCCATCTCTTCCCTCAGTTCCTTTCTTTGTGACTTTTCCACCCCCTACTGAACTGTTCCTGATCCCTGGCCCTTATATTTCCTCCTCCATGTTGCAGATATCACTCTGTCCCCCCTTAGCTGTGACCAACTTTTACCCTCTTCCCCCAGGCTATCTGTGCCTTAATCAGTTTCTCCATCTGGTACATACATCATGGCCTCTGTTGTTTTCCTTCTGCTGACTCCATGCCTATGTACAAGGCTAATCGTGCCTCATGGCTGATGACTTCCTGCACATGTTTGTGTGACAATGCCTCTTACGGCTGTTACCTTAATGCTCAGTGTTAATTGTTATCATTGTTGTGCATGAGTTTGTCTATTTGTTTTTGTATGCTGATACTGACGAGGAACCTTTGTAAATGAGCATGCTTGCGCAAAGGTATTCATCTGATTGTTCAAATAAATAAATAATATTGTGCTTCTCAGCCTACTTACTGCACTGGCTTAGTTAGCTTGCACCTTAGCAGCCAGGCTGGTGCTAATCCTGTTACTATCTGGTATCACTCCCTGTACTGTACAGCAACCACTTGCATCTTAATTTGCATTACATGTCACATTTATTTTTGTAGTCCTGAATATTCTGTCTGTAAATTGTGACTGAACACTTATTTTTGCTTTATTTTACTGTATGCACTTTTACTGTACAGTTATTTATTTTTGTTACTGCTGCACCTTACATCTTGTATTTTCTCTTGCACATCATGTACTGTATACTCCACTTCCCCCCAGGATGCAACTGGAAACAAGCTGGTACCAGCTCAGTATGTCCACTGGTGAACTTTGTAAAATAAATACATACATACATACATACATGCATACATACATACAGGGTCTTGCCTTTCAAGTTACTTTCCTAATTTGGGCTCACCATGATCCCAAAACTGCTAAAACTGGTGGCTGACCTCTTCTGCTGAGTGGAGATACTGGCTATATTGGTATCATGTAATAATAGCGACCCAAATTGAGGGACTACAAAAACAGCGACTCATTTTGGGTGCTATTATTCTGGGTTACCCTGCAGAATAGCGAGGGTATGGGGAAGGGCAAATGGAAGGGGGGAAATAGCGAGGGGAAGGGAAGGGAAGGGGTCAGAGACTGGAGTACCTGCTGCTGCAGAGTTAGCAATGTGGCGTGGTAGGCTAGCTCTGGCAGAGCAGGTACTGGGTTCGGGACCAGCTTACATTTTGCTGCAGCTGCGAGCTGTGGCACTTAATTTTTTTCGAGATCCGGACTTTGCTTCCTCCCCGACATGCACCCCCCCTGGAGTTGAGAATTCTAATTCAGGAGGGGTTTGGGGGTGGCTAAAACACTTTTTATATCCAGCGTGCGCCTTAAAGCATATATCTCCGATTTGCTTTTCGGCTATAGATATTCACCATAATAGCAATCACTGTTTTGCGATTGCTATTATAACATGGAACCGGTATATTAAACTGAGAGCAATAAGTCAGCTAAGATTTGCAGTAGACAAGGCTGTGTTGATGGTCCCTAATCCCCCCCCCCAACATAGGCATTAGGCAGGGCTTCACATCTTGGGGTAGGGAGCCAAGAAGGACCATACCCGTAAGGGGAGCCAGGAAGGGCCACCCACTAGGCGGAGAATGTCTGGCTGCTGGGGACGAGCTAGAAGGGTTTAAGAAAGCAAGTATGGCTCTGGTCTCCCTATTTTCTCCCCTACAGAGGTCACTAGGCTTGTCCTGCAGGTGCAGCTCTGCCAAACAGGGCAGGGCGCTTACCACCTGGTCAGAGGACTCCCCTTTCTGGGTGGTCAGTGTCCCTCTGAGAACATACATTTGATCCCTGAAGTCCACGAGAAGCCCTTCACAGGGAAAGAACCTGCGGAGGCCCAAGCTGTGCACGTCACATAACTGCTGGAAAATACAGAGGCTAACACATGGCTGTGGCCATTTCCTCCAAGACCGCTGCCAGGTGGGTTTCTTCAGGAAAACGGGAGGCACTGGGGCCTATTCCAACAATAAACTGGAGGAAACATACATCTGTAGTTTGCTTTCAGAACTGCAGTGTGTGAGCCCTTGCGGCACCTTACAATTACCCTAACTCCTTCATGGTGAGTTGCACTGATTGATTACCCATGTTGCCGTGACATTTTGTGTTTCCTCTTTACTAAGTTCATTTAGAACAATTTAATGCAACTCAATATCTTCTACTACTAGATTGCGTATTCCATTTCTGAACCTTTACGTATGTTCACAAAAAAGAAGAGCACTTATTAATCTGTGTGCTTCAGAGGCATCTGGTTGTAAATACTGCCCTCACAGCTGAGTTGCTGTGTCTGTGACATTACTGACAGTTGTCACGGAAAGCACTTTGAGACCATTAAGAAACAGTTGTGTAAAACACACCTGAAGTGCTTTTGGATACAGTCCTTAGAAGTTGCTGTGCAACACCAGCTGGCTGGAACCAATGTTACAGATTCTTTTGGGGGGCGGGGGGGGTTGTAATATCCTTCATGTTTTGAAATGAAGTGTGGCTTGGAATTCAATCCTTTGCCCCCAAACTGTGTGATGCAGTCAACTGCTACTTCATAACATGCTTGGCAGGACAGACCAACAGGTGCTGGACTCTGCGTCAGAGGGAAAAATGCAGACTTGCTCATCTGTGGAACTTTACTTGAAAGCAGTTGAAGGACAGGCAACAGTGTTAACTGTACTTCATGAAGAGTCAGACTGTGGCGAACTGAATTACTTTATTAATGTTGTAGAAAATTAAGTGGATTTAAAATTAATATTAAGGAGGTCTCATGTAATTTTGTTTTTAACATGTTCAGCTACTACAATTAGACAAATATTTTAATTTTTAGTTTTCTTCCCCTGGATTTACACAGCAAAGTTTTTTGCAGTTCACACCCTAAAATCTGTAGAAAAATATTTGATGAGGATTTTCTGAAGATGTTAAATATAGCAAGAGAGGAATCAAATCGGTGATTGGGGGGCACTAGAGCCAGAAATGTTATTAAATTAACAAAACAAAAATAAAAAACAAGGCATAAGAATGGCACTCTGGATGGGGGTCACTATAGCCAGGGATGTTACTAAACACATAATATGTGGCTTCAGATCAGTGGTTGGCGGAGGGGGGACACTAGAGCCAGGAATGTTATTAAATACAGAATACAAGGCATCAGATCCCATTCATGATCTGGCGGAGGAGGACCACCAGAGCCAGGAATATTATTAAATACAGAATATGACACATCAGATCTGTGATTGGGTGGAGGGGAACACTAGAGCCAGGAATGTTATTAAAT
This sequence comes from Neoceratodus forsteri, assembly GCA_016271365.2. NCBI lineage: Eukaryota > Metazoa > Chordata > Ceratodontiformes > Ceratodontidae > Neoceratodus > Neoceratodus forsteri. Next base: position 640,330,146 of record CM028131.1, read on the forward strand.
ACAGGATACGAGGCATCAGATCTGTGATCGGGTGGAGGGGGAACACTAGGACCAGGAACAATATTAAATACAGAATACATAGCATATGCTCAGCAACTGGTGGGACAGGTGGACCACTAGAGTAACGGATATGTCAAACATAGTTTAAAGGAGTACTACGGGGAACCCTAATTACTGAGATCAGAACAAAGTATGGAGCTCCAATACCCCGATCCCCCCCTGCAGTTCCATTACATACTTAACAGTTTAAATACCTTTTCACTCATAAATTCCTGGAATTGAATGGGTGCAGCCAGCATTTTCCAACAGGGAGGCACTGGCCACCAGGAGATCACTCTACAAATACTGCAATATATGCTGATGCGCCTTTGCCCCGTCCTGTATTGTGCCCATATGTACAGAGATTGAATAATCTCCATATCTACCATGCCCAGTGCTATTTTTACAAAATTAGCCTAAATGCCATTTGTGTGCCAGCGTATCGTGGTATTTGTAGAGTGATCGCCCGGCAGTCAGTGCCCCCTATTGGAAAATGCCAGCTGTACCCATTCAATTCCAGGAATTTACAAGTGAAAAAGTATTGAAACTGTTAAATGTGTAACAGGATTGCGGGGGGATCGGGGTACTAGAGCCCCGAACTTTGTTCCAATTTCAGTAATTAGGGTTCCCCATAGTACTCCTTTAAATATAAACATCTAATGTATAGTTGTATCTTTTTTATATAATAGGATATACCTAAATGTAACAAATGCAGATGCAAGGCTTTCAATACAGCATGACAAAAGCAGTGGAGCACACCATACTTCACATACACAGAGCAAGTTCCAGGGCATAAAACAGACTTTTCTTTCACCCTTCACAATTTATGCCACGTTGCAGACCAGATGCAAAACTTGCTTGTCAGTAACAGAAGACCCACATAAACTGCAGCCCCAAATCTCTGCAATCAAAGCTCTCCCCCTTTTTTTTTCTTAACTTCATTTTATGCCTTTTTTCAGTCTCCAACACTCGTCTCCCTCAGGAGCTCACAGGGCACATCTAATCACCTTCTAACTCCTACTTGCAGCACCTGGACTCCACAAAGAATTGGTTTACCCACCAGGAAGCGTCAGAGTATGGGGAAATTTAACCCCCCCCCCAAAAAAAACTTCTGGTTTGTCAGGAGGCATCACAACTGAGGTATGGGTTTCAGACATACCAGAGTCCACTGTTGCGGGTTCGGGGGAATTCTTGTTTCTACCAGCCTGTCCGAGATGTTGGCATGCTAGGGGAACGTGTGGGGCATGCATGACAATACACCAGTCATATGCCCAACTAATGGCCCCCCTCCGTTTCTGTCTAATACTGCGCTGTTGTCCACATTACCCCAGGTGGCAGCACTGCAGTGCAGTCAAACTCCCTCCCTCCCTCGAGGACAGCATTCTCTGGGATGCTCCATGTTCCTCCCCCTTGCTGGCCCTTCGAAGACACAAGCTTATTCCTAAATCCGACTCACCAGCAGTGTAAGCAGTAGCCCTACCCTTGTACTAAAGGACCAGCCAGACCCCTGTTTTAATAAGTATAACAAACTGCTAGTCAAACAGAACTCTGACTTTTCCCAGCAGGGTTGGTAGGGAAATAGAAAAACTAAATATACAATGGCCATTAATTCAATTGAACAGAAACTAAGCTACATCATTTGGGTCTGGCTGCTCAGTTTAGTTCTTTGTCACATTAACAAGGAATTTAGCCACTTTTTGTGTTTGGATGCATGCAGCCCATCTTTACCAGTGGCTTGTTTGAGTGCAGGACTGACAATTCAGATATTTTATCACATTTAACTCCAGTTTTAAAGTTAGAACATCGCTTTTGTCCAGCTGGTACTCCAGGCTAAATACCACCCACTGTGCCGCAGCAATGCAGTTGTATTTTTAGCATGCTTTGTGCTGCTGCTTCAGGCAGACAGATCAGTAGACTCGTGGAATAGCAAATTTAGATGTTTGGTATTTCACTTTCCTCACATAATTTATTTTCTGATTTTTACAACTTGGAAATGTATTTTTATTTAACTGCAATAAACTTGTTTGCCTATAAAAAATGGATCCATTCTTAACCTATTTGTGTGTTGCTGGACTGTGGTACCATTAATCACCGCTTGAGGTAACACCTTTTCTCAGAAAAACTAAAAGAATGTTTTTACAAAAGCTTTTAAGACTTTCACTGGAGACAGTGAATATGAAGACACTACAGACGTGCCTTTAAGGTAAGCCTGGACAAATTTCTGCTTACCAATGGAACCATACGGTACCAGAGAGCTGGGGAGAGAGGGTAGGGGAATCCCTAAAAATTAGTACATTTGCAATGCATTGTTGATTTCTGCTTATTGGGCAGTGGGTGGGGGATCTGATGGGCCTAGAGTCCTTTCTAAACTTAAATTACTGTGTTACCAGGACTAGAAATTATATACCCTGGAGAATCTTCTCTAGCCAGGTTCTCTGGCTATTGACTCTTGAGGGTTTCATTTATGTCTTTGATGCATCCTGGGTTGACTTCTGGAAATAACTGCAAATTTCTTGGATTATGGCTAATTTTTTGGACATGATCTCCCTAGAGGTACCCTTCAACCCTCCCTCACCCTTGGATTCCTGGATAAATGGTTGGAAAGGGCGAACCAGACCAATTTACAGGGCTATAATGGTGGTGATTCTTAATTCCTTTATATCACCAAAAGTGGGAATCCTTCCTTCAGTGCCATACCACTGATGAAGACTGGTAAAATGCTGGAGACTTGCAAGACTAGCCTGCCCAGATAGTAGAGCTCGTCTCACAAAAAATAAGATTCTCTGCCATTGGTAGCGCATCATTCTCTCTCCTGAAGTCAACCAGTCTTCTCCCACATAACTGCTAGTGTTGTACCACAATTGGAGGGGACCTGCTTCATATTTTATAGCCCTGCCCACTCCTTCCCCACTTCTGGTCCAACACCTGAGATGCATGCACTTCTGCACTGAAACACCCCTTACTGCTAGACCTCCTTTTTATTTTAGGGCCCCCCCAACCCAACACCTCTATCCCTTATCAGGACTGGCCTGGAGTAGTTAGCGTGGAGGCTAAACACCAAACGCTTTGATGCTGGCGTGTAACTGAGGTGCCCACTATGATGGAATGGCAGGCCGCTGTGCGCCCAGTTTAACCAAATGACCCAACAAGTAAAGGGTTCTTCAACCTGGTTTTACAAGGTATGGTCCCAATATCTCTTTTCCTTCTAATGCAGGTTGGACTCTGCCTTTCCCATACAAGACTTGGATAGCTCCTAAACACCACCTTGAATCCTACTCTCACACTCCCCCCTGAAGACTCACCACGAAGAGTGAGAGAGCTACAGGGACAAGTTCAGCACCCTTTTTATAAGAACTTTTTGCTGCTGTGGTAGACAATGATAAAAATGTCAATGTTTTAGTCCATAACTTACATATTTCATGTGGTATGCTCAGCAAAATTAGTGACATCGTAATCAAATGATTTACTCCCAACATTGCTTCAATATCTTCTGAACGTCCTGCCAAGATGGACGTATGCATGGGCACTCGCACAAAATGTGTGCCTGATCTGCCTCAGCTTCCCCACAATTCCTCTAACAGAATCCCCTCACTTAGTCCAGATCCTTGGGCTGAATAGCTGGAGTGCAAAAAAAAAAAAAATGCAAATTACAGTAGGTCAGGAGCAGAGGTGATATTAAGTGCTGGGAGTGTGACCTTAAGCCAAGTTTGTGAGGTATGCTCCTCATTCCATCTACCTAAAATGTGAAATATGGACTCTGGAGAGAATTCTGTCAGGGCTTTATACAGTGGTCCTATCAGGTGCTGCCACTCCTTTCCCTTCTGAGTGCCAATCAAAATTCTACAGAGAAGAGTCTGCTGTCTCAGAAGGACAGCACTTTCTGGCCTCTGAAACTGCAAGCAGGCTGTAAGCTGGAGCCATCTGTACTGGCCAGTATGAAGAAGGTGGTAGGTATGTTGCAGCTCCTGGAAGGGAATAATACTCCTGTCATTGAGCAGCTGATGGAAATAGGTGAGGCCAAGCCAGCTGCACCTCCTCTGAAAGCCATCCAATGTATTAAGGGGGCAGTCTTTGGGCACCAAAGAAAATGGTGCCAGAGTTTCAATGTTGTAGCTGTATTACAGCAGTGAGCAGAGTATGGCCATCTGCGCCGCCTCCCTCCCCCTAACAAAATGGTAGCACACAGCAGGAAACATGTAATTAAATACAGAAACAATACTCTTCCACTGTACCTCACATGCTCAAGATTCCCAAAGACTATCAAATCAAGGTGGGCTGCCCTGACACAATAGATTAAATCTGGGAGCCCCCACTCTTCTTGGGGAGCTGTAACACCTGACAGTGGACTCGGGAATGACACACGCACATACACTCACACACACAAAATGAGAAATTAGTTTATCCCATCCCTGGAAATATAATTTATTTGGCATTAACGGAAGGGTCTGAAAAACACACAGTAAGTGTGGTACAATGTTTCAGCTAGCGTTTTCCACCCTATTCAAGAAACCCAGAACAAGGGAGGTCCACTTCTGCAGGTCCTCCAGTATTGCTGCAGTTAGAGATTCATAATGTAATAGTTCCATATGGTCCAAATTTTCAGTGATTTGAATTCCCAGGTATCGGAGTGCTCCCTGAGACCATCAAAATGGAAACTGAAGTTTCAAGCCCTGTGAAGGAACAAAACTGTATGGGATAACATTAGTTTTTGTGGCATTAAATTTAAAGTCTGCCAGATCTTCGTAGGAGGCTAAGATTTCCCACAATTTGGTGAAGGACATCATCTGCAAACAATGTTATTTTAAAATCTCCCCCCCATAGGAATACTCTCAACCCTCCCCACCCCAATCAAGGCTGCAAGCAGCTCTAGACATAATATAGGGTGAACACTGGGGAAAGGACACAGCTCAGTTGGGTACCTCTCTCCAGATGAATCTTCCAAAATCTTGACAGCTAGTACAAACTATTTTTTGCTAAGCCACAGAAATCTTTTCAGGTGTCCCTCTCGGCGGGGCAGTGATGACAGAGTGCCTCAGAAGACACAAATGGTAGTTATAAGTAGTTACACTTGGCCTCAAATATAGAAACACTGTGTGAAACAGGGTGCATTACAGCTCTGAAGACAGAGATCTTCTGCTTTGTAATACTCTGCGGCTACATCTGCAATGTCCCTTGGGAAAAGACAACAGCATGATGTGTGGCTTGCCAGCTGCAGAAGATAGCCAGTGTTTTGGGCACCTAGCAGCTGCAAGGACTCCTGGGCAACAGTAAAAGGAAGCCCCCCCCCATTGGGAGGGCATTTAAAACAGTAAATGAACCACAAGGAAAAAAAAAAAAACTTTAATAAACAACAAAACAACAAAACAATAGTGTGTATGTGTGGGGGGGAGAGGAGAGAGAATGGACCAAACAACTGATCAGAGCAGGTTTCGAGCACGGTTTCAGCCCAACATGGTTGCCTTAAACCGTTTTAACAGTGGTGTGGATGCAAACCATACTGTAAAGTGGTTTAAGGCAACTTTCGTGGGCTGTTTTGGCGAATGTTGGCCTACTGAAAGAAAAGGGAATACACATACTCACATCCCCATTCTCGCCATGCGATCCTAAACCAATCTGTGCTATTTTTAGCCCGATCGGTTAAGATGCCCGTGTGACACAGACAGCCAGCTCTGAGTGCTGTATCATTTCTTTTTAATTTAAAATGTATTACTGAATGTCTCCTACTGAAAATCAAATGCTCTAGGAGTGACCTCACTCATCCCCCCCCCCAGATTTTAGCTGAAAGATGCAAGCCATAAGAAAAATGCTGACAGCATGTGAGTTTACACACATTCAGTTTTTAGAGACAATGTGTTACATGGAAGACTTTAATCAAGGATCCTATTTATCTGAGTTAATTACAGACTTGTTTAAGTTAATTTTGTTAAGAGAGAACTCATAAAGAAGGTTTATGATGTTGGAGAGGAAACTAGGTTGTTACACAGGGGTGCAAGGTTGTAAATGTCCCTGTGAAGCCTGTGTGAGGAAGGATACAGCATGGGATCAAACGGTGTCATTTGAAGGACAGGAACTATGCTGAAGTTGCAGAATGTAATACTTTTGTATAAGATATATATTTTCGTATCTCCTGACAGCAACAAGCTAGGTGACCTCCTGAAAAGGGGTGGGATAAAAGCCAGCTTTTAATTTAGTCTGTTTTACTTCACAGAAACATATTTTTTACCTAGACTCTGACCACGAAACATCTTGGGAGCACTTTAAAGCAAGTATTTAGAGACTGAGGCCCAGATATTTAAAAGGGTTGTGCATGGCGCAACAGTGTTGCGCCATGCGCAACCCACTGATGCCCACGGCACGATATTCAAAAGGGAAAAGTGCGCCGCACAAATTCCGATGTGCTGGAGTGCATCAGTAATGTATGCAGGCCCAGGTTGGGGGGGGGGCGTGCCCATGCATAACCTGCACAGCCCGATATTCAGCCTGGGATGTGCAGAGCCATGCATGCGCAACCCCTACTTGCGCCTGCACAAAGCTGAGCCAAAAAAAGGAACAAATTATGGCCACCCACAGGTGAGCTGCTGCATTGCAGGGCGCAACACGGCAGCCGCCACCTGTGGGTGGCCACCAGAGTTCCTGCCGCATCTGGCGGCGTACCCCCATGCCCCATCTCGGGCATCTGGTTAAATAAAAACGTCCTAGATCCCTGCTGGGCCAGTGGACCACTATGTTCCCGATCATAGGCATTTGTCGAAAAAAAGAAATCCTCGTCTAATATCCCTGCTGGTCCAGTGAACCGCTATGTGCCCGATCGCGGGCACTGGTATATCACCCCGTCCAATATCCCTGGTGGTCAGTGGACGATCGCTGCCGATTGCGGGCATCTGTTTAAATCACCCCCGACCAATATCCCTGGTGGTCCAGTGGACCGATCGCTGCCCGATCACAGGCATCTGTTTAAATCACCCCGGCCAATATCCCTGGTGGTCCTAGTGGACCGCACTCTGCCGATCGCAGGCATCTGTAAAACATAAAAAGCGTCCTATAACCCTGGTGGTCTGGGTACCCCTTCCCACCCGCCCACTGAGCGCCACCGCCCCACTCCCCAGTCAGCTGGCGGCGGCAGCACCCCACTCGCCTGCCGCCCCCGCCTGACAGCTCGGTGGCGTGACGCCCATTGGTTCTACAGAACCACCGGGCCGCAGCCCCACCGAGCTGTCGTCGGTGGGTGGCAGGCAGCAGGTGGAGGGTGCTGCCGCCGCCTGACTGGGGGGACCCGGTGGTGGGGGCCCAGTGGGCGGTTGGGGAGGGGGTAACCTAGACCACCAGGATAATAGGACGTTTTTTATGTTTTACAGATGCCCGCGATCGGGCAGAGTGCGGTCCTCTGGACCACCAGGGATATTGGCCGGGGGGGAGTGATTTAAACAGATGCCCGCGATCGGTCCACTGGACCACCAGGGATATTGGATGGGGGGGTTTATTATACCAATGCCCACGATCAGGCACATAGCGGTCCACTGGACCACCAGGGATACAGGACAGTTTTTTTTTTTTTATTTAACCGGATGCCCACGATCAGGCAGCACTCGGTCCACTGGACCACTAGGGATACTGGACGGGGGGGGGGTTATTATACCGATGCCTGCGATCGGGCACATAGCGGTCCACTGGACCACCAGGGATATTTGACAAGGATTTCTTTTTTTAGACAAATGCCCTCAATCGGGCTGCAGGGAGCGTCAGTCCCAGATGGCTGCTGCCTGGCAGGGCGCCAGGCGCAAGTCGTAGAGGATCTGCGCACCTGCATGCTAATGGGATGCAAATGGGGCCATAATAACATGCAAATGGCCCCATGTCTGCCTTGCATAAATTATGGCCCCATATGCATGTCCCCTTTTGAATATTGCAGGTGCTGTGAATGGCACAATGGCACTTGCGCTACCGCATCTCCATGCTCCACTCTGGCCACTTGCGCTGGCGCAGTGCCACTGCGCCATGCACAGTGGGGGTGGCCAGGGTGCGATATTCAAAGCTGCTCAGCCATAGCACAGCTCCATTGAGTATCGCCCAGGTCACACCCCTGCGCAACCAAGTTGAGCTGCGCCCAGGCTTACCCCACAGCCTGGCACAATTTGAATATCCGGGCCCGAGTACTGTAGTAGGAATTGCACTGTTTAAAACCTTGTTCTTTTAATAGATTTGTATGTCTTGTGATATAAGAGTTCTGTATTTTGTGTTTTACATATTTTTAACTATTTTAGTAAAATTCTTTTCAGAACTTACCTGGTCTGTCTTTGAATTTCTTTTAGTTGTAAGAAAAGTATATGGTTATTGCAGAACACAGAACATGAGCTTGAATGGTGGTACCAAACTGGAAAGAGAAGCATTTTAAACCTGAGGTCTTTATTAAAGTTTTTAAGGGTTCATCTCTGTATGCCTGGTTGGGTGCCCATAGGCAAAGATATCTGGCCGCCCCAAAGACAGATATATCTGAACCTGTGCTTTGGGTATGCTAACAAGAGGTTAACAGTTTGAATCCCTCCGGAACTTGAGACCAAAGGTTGATCTGAACTCACAAAAACAGACAAGTGGGTTACCTTGTCTGTTACACTGGTCACAAGACTGCGCTCAGAGACTGGCACTTTGGGAGTAGAGGGCCTGACCTGCTGAGTGGGTTTGTGACAGATTGGTTGGCAGCAGAGGCATATTTTGGTATCACAAGCTTGCATTGTTCTGTGTCAGCTGAGACCATAAGCTCTCTCACAAAGAAAGAAAGAGACAGTGTTATTTAAAAAGGAAACAGAACTATTTATCACTTGGCGTACACTCAAGTTCCTACCGGTTTTATTTATTTTTTTCCTAAAGTGCAAGTCAGAGTAGCTGTAGTCAGGATGGAAGAAGAAGATGGCTTCCAACTACAGCAGGCACACTGTAGACTACTTGAAGCAGTTGTGCAGGGACAGGGGAGTCCCGTTCGAGGTGACAGCCAAAAAGCAGAACCTCATAGATGCCCTGATGGTAGCAGATCCTCAGAGCAGCAAGTCAGTGACTGAAAAGGACAGCAGGGCCACTGTCAGTGACGGGCTACAGCAGCAGGGGATGGTCACCAGTATCCTGAATCCAGAGGTACTCAAACTGCAAATTGAGTTGTGCAGGATGGAACTGGAGGCACAGTGAGAACAGTGGGAGGCCGACCGCAAGGAGCGTGAGTGCCAGTGAGCTGCAGAGGAGAAGAGAGAGTGAGAACAGAGGGAGGCGGACTGTGAGGCACAGCGACAACAGAGGGAGGCAGACCGTGAGGAGCATGAGCTCGAGAGAGCTGCAGAGGAGAAGAGAGAGCGAGAATGCAGAGAGGCAGAGCACAGGAGAGAGGAGTGCCAGTGGCAACACAAACTGGAGAAGCTACGACTCCGACCAGTGACACCAGAGCAGGTAAGTGGCTTGGGTTTAACTGGGACTGCAGGACTGGGATATAAACTGAACTCCAAATTAATAGCCGAGTTTAAGGAAAGGGAGGATATGGATGCCTTTTTAAACTCTTTTGAAAAAGTTTGTATTCAGGCTAAAATTCCTAGAGAGTCCTGGAGCTTCCAGCTATCCCCACTACTTACCAGGAAAGCTCGGGATGCATTGGGTCAAATGAACAATGAGGACAGTGACGATTACAGCAAGTTAAATGCTGCACTTTTAAAAAAGTTTGAATTAACTGCTGAATCATACAGCACTAAATTCTGTAAGCTCAAGAGAAGCCCTGATATGAGCTATGGGGAGCTAGCCACGAAACAACGTCAGCTTTTAAAATGTTGGTGGGAAGGAATTGAGACAACCTCTGTTCATAAAATTGAAAATGTGATTTTATTAGAAGTTTTATTGGGCATGTCCAGCAGAGCTAAAAACCTGGCTAGAGGGCAGAGATCCAAAAACAGTGCAAGAGGCTGCTGAAATCTTGGACCGCTATGCCAAGAGCAGACCTGTTCTGAGAGCGAATGGGGCAGGCGTGGCAACGCAGAAAGGGAAAAGCGTGCCTTCAGGACAGTTAAAACCCTCACTGCCTCCACCGAAACCAGTTAGCCCCAGGTTTCAAAAAACAGATTTATCTGAAGTAAGAAATGCATGTTGGCTGTGTAAGGAAACTGGGCATATTGCCAGACAATGCCCCAAAAAGGCAAGCCAAAATACACAACAGGGTGCTAGAAAAGAAGTGGGTTGTTTGTGTGTCCCTGAGAGCATGCCAGTGAACATGGGGGAACACATGCACCCAGTCATAGTAAATGGTGTACAGACACAGGGGTTAAGGGACACAGGGGCATCCCTGACATTGGTATAGGGGGATTTGGTATAGCCTGGTCAGCTTATACCCAATAAATATGTAACTGTACAAGAGTTTACTGGTGAAGAGAAAACATTGCCACTCGCTAGTGTTCTCCTGGACTGGGGTGAAACGGGGAACTGTGCAACAGGTGACTGTAGCCAACACATTAGCAGTGGACGTGATCCTGGGTAACAATCTCCAGCAGGGGGTGGTATATGCAGTTACCCGTAGCCAAGCCGCAAGGGAAAATAGTAGTTCCCTGAACCCCACAGAAACCAATGTAACAACCGCTGAGAGGCTGGTTCCCTAGCCCGAGTCTCCAGATGGGGCGACTGATAAAAAAGGGGGTAGAAATTTCCCCGGTAGCAAGTGACCACACAGCTACGAAAGGTTATTCTGAAGAGGGAGGGGTGACCCATTGTCCGAGGGTTGGGATTGACAGTGATCCTGAGGGTACTGAGGCTAGTGCTAAGGACTCTAGTTTAGTGACAGAAGGAGACTTGTCCCATGCCTTGGGACTGTGTGAGCGGTTTGCAGCCACTCAGAGGGGTGACCCTAGTTTAGAGAAGCTGAGGGCTTGGGCAGACTCGGAGGGCACACAGGGAGGTGACGGCAGACATAAGGTTCATTGGGAAAATGGACTTATGTATACACAGGCAGTACAGACAGAGGGAGGGAGGGAGGGATGCTAGGCAGGCAGCTTGTCATTCCCCAGGGATATCGTGAGCAGTTGCTCAAGGTTGCCCATGATATTCCCTTACCTGATCATCTGGGAATTGCACAAACTATGTAGTGGTTAGCCCAGAATTTCTACTGGCCTAACTTCACCCAGCAGGGTATTGCAGTTCTTGTCACCTGTGCAAAAAAAATAGGAAAGGTGGGCAAGAAAACCCAAGCCACCCTGTTCCCCTTGCCCATAGTGGAGGAGCCATTCCTGAGGGTGGGAAAGGATACTGTGGGGCCTTTAAATACCCCCAGCTCATCAGGGAAGAGATTCATCCTGACTATGGTGGATTATGCCACCCAGTACACAGAGGCAGTCGCCCTATCCTCTCTGAGGACAGACAAAGTGGCAGATGCCTTACTTGGGATTTTCTCCCGTGTTGGGTTTCCGTAGGAGGTAATCACCGATCGAGGGGGTTCCTTCATGTCAGACCTGATGAAGTTTACGGGAGAAGTGTGGGGTGGTGCAGAGATGCATGACACCGTATCACCCACAAGCCAATGGACTTATAGAACGATTCAATGGTACGTTAAAGTCAATGCTTCGGGCATTTGCTGAACAGCATGGGAGGGACTGGGAGAAATACCTTCCCCACCTGTTGTTTGCATACAGGGAGGCGCCCCAAGAGTCGACAGGATTTTCCCCCTTCGAACTCTTGTATGGACACCGCGTACGTGGGCCCCTAGACTTGATCTGGGAGGACTGGGAAGGCAGGCACGCCACCCAGGGAACTCCCACTGTGGATTATGTCCTTAGGTTTAGGGAAAGGCTGAAGGAGCTTATGGGGACAGCTCACAGCAACCTGGTAGCTGCCCAACAGAAACAAAAGGTATGGGTACGACCACAGAGCCAGAGCTCACTCGTACATGGTGGGTCAGGAAGTCATGGTCCTTATTCCGGTCTGGAAAGACAAGCTGCAAGCTGAGTGGGCAGGACTGTACAAAGTGGTTAGGAAGGTAAATTACATGATCTACATTGTGGAGTTACCCGACAGAAGACAGACAGAAAGGATATACCATGTCAACATGATGAAACCATATGCAAATAGGGCTGACATGGTGTTTGCAGTGTGTAGTCATGGAGAGGGGACGGACGAAGGAGACCCCCTTCTGGATTTGCTGGAAGAAAGTAAGCGGGAGACCTCTGTGGAGGCAGTAAAACTGTCTCCACAGCTGACCCTGGACCAGGTCCAGAAAGTAAGGGAGGTTTTAGCAGACTTTGCCCACTTCTTTAGCGCCAAGCCTGGACTAACCCCCTTAGCGACACATGATGTGGAGACAGGGACAGAGACGCCTATACAGCGGACAGCATATCGGGGTGTCAGAGGCTGTCCAAAAGGACATTAGGAGGGAAGTGGAGGAGATGCTGGATTTAGGGGTAATCCACAGATCCCACAGCCCCTGGGCCTCACCCATAGCCCTTGTGCCCAAGCCAGATGGCTCAACTCGTTTCTGTGTGAACTATCGTGAACTAAATGCAGTCACGAAGTCCGATGCCCTGGACGGACGAACTCCTGGACAAGTTGGGGGGGGAACCTACCTTACGACTACTGACCTGACCAAGGGGTATTGGCAGGTAGAATTAACAGACAGAGCTAGGGAGAGGTCATCTTTCATCATTCCAATAGGCTTATTTGAGTTTAAAGTAATGCCTTTCAGAATGAAGAACGCCCTGGCCACTTTCCAAAGGCTGGTAAACTAGGTGTTAAATGGTGCTGAGGAGTACACCATGGCGTATCTGGATGACACTGTCATCTTTAGTACCAGCTGTGAGGAACGCCTATCCCACCTTAGGGAAGTGCTGGGCAGGATACAGAGGGCCGGGCTCACTGTCAAAGCCGAGAAGTGCCAGGTGGTCATGGGAGAAGTGACACACCTCGGGCATGTGGTAGGCAGGGGACAGCTCCGTCCTAACCAAATAAAGATAGAGGTGATCAGGCGTCGCCCAGACTAGAATCCCAGAAGCAGGTCAGGAGCTTTCTGGGGACAGCAGGGTACTACAGGAAATTTGTACCCAATTACAGTGCCCTGGCTGCTCCACAATGTGACCTGACAAAGAAAAAGATTCCAGAGAAAATTACCTGAGGCCCAGCCTGCAAAGAAGCCTTTACCAGACTAAAGGAGGCACTGTGCAGTGCAGTTTTGACAAGCCCTGACTATAGCAAAACCTTTATAGTTCAGACGGACACCTCAGACATGGGTATTGGGGCAGTACTGAGCCAGACTTCCAGCCAAGGGATAGATCACCCAGTAGTGTACTTGAGCAGAAAGCTGCTTCCCAGGGAGCAAGCGTACTCCACAGTGGAAAAGGAGCGTCTTGCCATAGTGTGGGCCCTAAAGAAATTAGAGCCATACTTGTATGGGCAGCATTTTGTGGTGCAGACTGACAACAACCTCCTGGTTTGGCTGACGCAGATGGGAAAGAACAATGGCAGATTACTAAGATGGAGTCTTGCTTTACAAGGGTATGATCTAAAAATCGTACATAGGGCTGGAGCAAAGAACCAGAACTCAGATGGACTGTCTAGGGTCTATGAGGGGTGAACTGATTTGGGAAGCTCATCCCATGTAGGGGATAGATCCCCCAAATTCAGTCTCGGTGGGGAGGAGTGTGACATAGACAGCCAACTCTGAGTGCTGCATCATTTCTTTTTAATATAAAATGTATTACTGAATGTCTCCTGCAGAAAATCAAATGCTCTAGGAGTGACCTCACTCACCCCCCCCCCCAAGATTTTAGCTGAAAGATGCAAGCCATAAGAAAAATGCTGACAGCATGCGAGTTCACACACACACAGTTTTTAGAGACAATGTGTTACATGGAAGACTTTAATCAAGGATCCTGTTTCTCTGAGTTAATTACAGACTTAAATTAATTTTGTTAACAGAGAAGTCATAAAGAAGGTTTATGACGTTGAAGAGGAACCTAGGTTGTTACACTGGGGTGCAAGGTTGTAAATGTCCCTGTGAAGCCTGTGTGAGGGAGGATACAGCTTGGGATCAAACGAAGTGTAATTTGAAGGACAGGACTTATGCTGAAGTTGCAGAATGTAATACTTTTGTATAAGATATATGTTTTCATATATCCTGAGAGGGAGAAGCTAGGTGACTGCCTGAAAAGGGGTGGGGTAAAAGCCAGCTTTTAATTTAGTCTGTTTTACTTCACAGAGACACATTTTTTACTGAAACTCTGACCACGAAACATCTTGGGAGCACTTTTAAGTAAGTATTTAGAGACTAAGTACTGTAGTAGTAATGGCACTGTTTAAAACCTTGCTTTTACATATTTGTAACTATTTTAGTAAAATTCTTTTTAGAACTTATTTGGTCTGTCTTTGAATTTCTTTTAGTTGTAAAAAAAAGTATATGGTTATTGCAGAATACTGAACATAAGCTTGAATGGTGGTACCAAGCTGGGAAGAGAAGAGTTTTAAATCTGAGGTCTTTATTAAAGTTTTTAAGGGTTCATCTCTGTACACCTGGTTGGGTGCCCATAGGCAAAGATATCTGGCCGCCCCGAAGACAGATATATCTGAACTTGTGTGTTGGGTATGCTAACAAGAGGTTAACAGTTTGAATCCCTCCAGAACTTGAGACCAAAGGTTGATCCGAACTCACAAAAACAGACAAGAGGGTTACCTTGTCTGTTACACTGCTCACAAGACTGCGCTCAGAGACTGGCACTTTGGGAGTAGAGGGCCTGACCTGCTGAGTAGGTTTGTGACAGCCTGTTCCAGAGTATCCCAGCATTCACTGGGCACCCGCAGTGCTTTGCGGGACTGCTGCAAGTATGCCTGGGAACTCCTATGGACATCCTCCAAAGTTAGCTGCTAGTGTGGATAGAAGGACAACCATTCTGAAAACCGTTATACAAAACGGTTTTCAGTACAGTTTCCAAAAGTGCTGATAGTGTGTACAGGGCCCCTGTATACCTCCTTGCATTTTGTCACTGAAATGTTGGCTACAGACACTCAAAATGTACGGAAATTAGGGGCACTGGTCTTGATAATATGGGACAAATTGTTATACAGATAGACATTCAGAAAACTGGAAGCAAGTGACTTAACAGCACTCCACCCTTGATCACACCCTGGACACTAGCTAAAAGTCCTAACAGTTGAGTGATAATGACTCACATTGAGTCTTTTGTGGGATTCCCCTCTTGAACTGCCAGATGACTGCAGCTCTTAATGAGCTGTTAATCACACCTGGTCATCTGGAACATTAAGAGAGATTAGCATGAGGACAAGAGCCTGCTAAAGTAAAAGACTTTTTTTTTTTTTTTTAAAAACAGCCATGAAAACCAGCACTAGTCAAGACGGACAAGTAGAGAGCTAGCTGCACTAGCCCTGGTCAATTAGCACTAGGGTTTGGGCTAGTACAACAATGTTAAGATCGACCTCTGTGCTTTAAAAATATTGTGGATGTCCTGCCAGTAATTTTCTAAGACTGGACACTGTCATGAATGCACTACTGGGGGGTCGAGCACACTGAACTCACAGTGCCCACCCTTAAATGCAATCCATGACTGGGAGACAGGGATATCCTCCTTGTCTTTTTTGAATGCTTGACGCGGTCACGACTGCACCTCTAGCTCTGGATAGGGACACAATACCAGTCTGAAGTCTTGCAGCCAAATATTAACCCTTTCCTTGGCTATGACACAAAGGAGGAAGACCCAGGTTTCACACTCCTTAGGGTAGCAGTGTACGCCTGATTTAGCCTTCTCCCTACAGGACATACAACAGCCTGGTTCAAAATCCCTAGAGACTAGTCCCCAAGATGTTGGTATTCACCCTATCCTTCTAGGTCCCTTACAGACCCTTTTCCCAATTTGGTTGCTTATGGTGGCCCCCTCTCAGCAATTAACAGTTGTCAAAAACTATTAATAAACCTTCCACAGTCACCCATACAATATAAGAAATATTTACTAGTTAGTGGTTATAAACCACTGCCAACAAGTGCCCAACAGCTCCACAAACCACATATGTGATTTATGGAGCTCCGTAAACCACGGGCAGAACAGTACTGCAGCATCACCAGAAAAACTGCCAAACAAGCTGTCCTTGCACTGGATGTTCACAAGCACTACATAATTGGTCACTTAGCAAGAGACAAGCATGTCGGTGATAACAGTTACTCTCGCTAAGTGACAAAAAAGACAATTTAAACCAAAAACACACTGAAAACCAGTAAATATAAAAAATAAAACATGGAGAAGTGTGGTTATCTGTGGAATTTATGCACCCACACCTCAGGAGTGCATATAATCTCCATAAACCACACTTCTCCATGCATTATTCTATATTTCTAACTCAGGCAGATATTCTTTAGGAAAACAAATGTTTTACTAAAATAATTAAAAATACGTAAATACATACAGTTACAACTAAACAGAAGATATGATAATTTGGGTTACAGTATACCTCAACAAAAAAAAAAGGAAAAATGTACAGTGAAAAGCATTAAAACTGTTTGCTAAAAAGTCTGCTTTAAACATGCAGTGAACTGAAGTACAGAAATAGCGGATAAAGGTGTTCAGTTTCCTTTAGTCCTTGACAGCCACACTGGGTCTCAGAAGTTTGGCTTCTGGTGTGTGTCAAGATGAAAATCTGTCTCAAATGCCCTGAGCTGGGCTTATTTATACCTCTGGTTTCCCCTTGACATAGTGAGTGAAAAATCCCATAACGTTTAGGCCAGTAGATGGCACTCTTGCTCTTCCCCAAAATCTTATTTTTCTGATGACCTTTGATGGGTCAGATTCTCAGAGCTAACCCAGATTTTACAATCATAACTCCTGTAAGTGGAATTTCACACAGGTATGCTAGAAGGATGTGTTCTTTCATATTACCTCACAAAATGAAGTATACTATTAACAGCTTCCTGGGATCAAAGCATTCTGCTTTTTCTTGAAGAGCAAAGAGCTATCTCCTAACATTTTATTACTTCTGTTTCCCTTGGATAGTTAACTTAGAGGAAGACTCTATGGTCAGCTATCCACAAGCTTTCTGACAAATACTTGTCTTTTCCTGGCAAGCAAGGCTGGCCTACAGGTTAAAAGAAGGTCAAACCCTTTTTTCAAAAAAATCCAGGCTTTTCTCTATGTGCCTTTGCTGATACTGGCATGTACATAGAATTGCACACAAATATATATATATATATATATATATATATATACACACACACACACACACACACACACACACACACACACACAACATAATTATATCTACAAATAAGGGCTAGCAGCTGGGCAGCTCACACCACCTCTCCCTCCTAGACAATCTGTGGGAATCCATCCTTAGGCAAGGCATGATTTTCACAAATTCTGTTCACCGCTCTAACTGGCAAGAATGCCCGTCTGCATTGGCACTGGCCGATCCAGCCCTGTGGGTAATGGTTATATCACAGCCCTGTAAGGCAACACTCCACCTTAAGACACAACCATTTGTTTTTGCTATCTGTGTTAGCCACACCAGGGGCTTATGATCGGCCTGTACCTCAAAGTGCCTCCCCTAGAGGTATGGCTCCAATTTCTTCAGGGCCCATGCCAGCGCAAGGCATTCTTTTAAACGGTGGATTAGGCCTGCTCCCGGGGAAGCAACTTTTTGCTAAGGTACACTATTGGGTAATCTTTCCGTCGGTTAGCAGTCTGACTAAGGACTGCTCCAATCCACACATCTGAGGCATCTGTCTTGACTACAAATGGCTTACTGTAATCTGGACTGGCCAACACAGGGGCACTGCACAGTGCCTCCTTTAGCCGTGTGAAGGCTCGTTCACAGGCTGGCTCCCATTTTATCTTTTTGGGCATTCTTTTCTTTAGTAGGCTAGAGAGAGTAGCTGCCAGGGTACTGTAATTTGGTACAAACTTTCGACAGTACCCAGCGGTTCCTAGAAAACTCTGAACCTGCTTCTGGGTTTCAGGCCTGAGCCATACCTCTATTGCTGCAATCACAGCTTAACAGGGATGGAGCTGCCTCCACCCTACTACGTGTTCTAGGTATGTCACCTCCACCATGGCCAGCTGTCGACAATGAGCCCTGCCCAACACTTCCTTAAGGTGGGACAGGTGTTCCTTCCAACTGGCACTGAAGATGGCAATATCTCCCAGGTACACCACTGCATACTCTTCAGCATCATGTAACACCTGGTTGACCAACCTTTGGAAGGTGGCAGGGGCATTCTTCATTCCAAAAGGCACTACCTTGAACTTGGATAATCCTACTGAAGTGATTAAGGCTGATCTCTCCCTAGCTCTGGAAGTCAATTCCACCTGCCAATACCCTTTTGCCAAGTCAATTGTGGTAAGATATGACACCCCTCCCAACATGTCCAGTAGTTTGTCTGCCCATGGCATTGGGTGGGTGTCAGACTTCTTTACTGTGTTAGGTCCATGATAGCCCACACAACAGCGAGTAGAGCCATGTGGCTTGAGAAATGGGTATATGGGTGAGGCCCAGGGACTGTGGGATTTCTGGATTACGCCATAATCCAGCATTTCCTTCACCGCACTCTTAATGTCCTTTAGGATGGTCTGCCGTATGGGTGCTTGTGTTCCCATGTTTACAACGTGAGTCGCTAAGGGGGTTAAGTCCAGGCTTGGCCGTAAACAAAGGGGCAAAGTCTGCTAAAACCTCCCTCACTTCCTGGGTCTCCTGGGGTGACAGTTTGATTGCCTCCACATAGGACTCCTGCTTGCTTTCCTCCAGCAAGTCTAGTATGGGGTCTTCGTCGTCAGTTCCCTCCCCAGGACTACATACTGCAAATACCATGTCAGCCTTATTTGCATATGGCTTCATCATGTTGACATGGTATATTCTATGGGTATGTCTCCTGTCAGGCAGTTCTACAATATAGTTCATGTCATTAAAATGTTGAACTACCTTGTATGGTCCAGCCCACTCAGCCTGCAACTTATCCTTCCGGACTGGAATAAGGACCATGACTTCCTAACCTAAACTGTATGAGTGAGCTCTGGCTCTGCGGTCATACCAGACTTTTTGCTTCTGCTGGCCAGGTGATAGGTTGCTCTGCGCTGCCCCGATAAGCTCCTTCAGCTTTTCCCTAAACTTTAGGACAAACTCCACTAGGGGAGTTCCCTGGGTGGCATGCTTGTCTTCCCAGTCTTCCCGGATCATGTCTAGGGGTCCATGCACCCTACAGCCATATAACTGTTCAAAGGGAGAAAACCCTGTCAACTCTTGGGGCACCTCCTTGCATGTGAACAACAGGTGGGGCAGGTATTTTTCCCCAGCCCCTCCCATGCTGTACAGCAAATGCTTGGAGCATCAATTTTAGGGTACTATTAAACCTTTCCACAAGCCCATTGGCTTGCAAGTAATAATGTGTTGTGCATCTCTGCACCACCCCACACTTCTCCCACAAGCACTTCTTCAGGTTCGACATGAAGGTACCCCCTCGATCAGTGATAACCTCCTGCGTAAACCCGACATGGGAGAAAATCCCTAGCAAAGTGTCTGCCACTGTCTGTCCTACGTGAGGATAGGGCAACTGCTTCTGGGTATCAGGTGGCATAATCTACCACAGTCAGGATAAACCTCTTCATGGAGGAGCTTGGGGTACTCAAATGTCCCACAATATCCATTCCTACCCTCTGGAATGGCTCCTCCACAATGGGCATGGGAATTAGGGTAGCTTTGGTTTTACTATCTGCCTTCCCTATTTGTTGGCACCTGTGACAAGACCTGGAATATTCCTTCACCTGCTGGGTGAAGTAGGGCCAACAGAAATTCTGGACCAATTGCTGCACGGTGCGCGCAATTCCCAGATGTCCAGACATGGGGATATCATGAGCGATCTTGAGCAACCGCTCAAGGTATCCCTGAGGAACAACAAGCTGCTTGCCCATCACCCCACCCTCTGTCCTCACATCCTAAATATACACAAGACCATTGTCCCCAAAGACTCTATAGTCTCACGTCACCTCCCTGTGTCCAGTCAGATTCTGCACAAGTCCTCAGCCTCTCCAACTAGGATCAGTCCCCTGAGCAGCTGCAAATTCTTCACATTTTCCCAAGCCAAGGGACATGTCCCCTTCAGTTCCTAAACCGGGGTCCATAGATCTAGCATCAGGGCATTCAGGGTCACTGCCATCCCTAACCTTCTGACCATTGATTACCCCTCCCTCCTCTGAGTAACCTTCTGTAGATGTTCTGTGAACTATGTGGGGACGTCCAACCCCCTTCACTACTCTCCATTTTAGGAGAAACAGGCTGGGGACCCAGCCTCCCATTGTTTTCCACAAGGGCTTCTATGGGGTCTAGGGAACTGCAATCAACCTTTGCTGTCTGACTGCGGGTAACCGCACACACCACCCCCTTCTGGAGATTGTTCCCTATAATCACATCCAGGGCGAGGTTGTCTGCTACTGCCACCTTTTGCATGCTCTCTCCTGTCTCACCCCAGTTCAGGAGAACACTAGCTAGTGGCAGTGTTTTTTCCTCCCCAGTGAATTCCTTTACTGTTACAAACTGATTAGGTATAAGCTGTTTGGGCCCAACCAAATCCCCTTTTGCTAAGGTAAGAGACACCCCTGTGTCCCCTAACCCTTTGGTGTGCACCCAATTTATGGTAATCAGATGTATGTGCTCCCTCATGTTTATAGGCATATTTTCAGGGATACACAGTGCACCCAGCTCTGTTCTAACACCACTTTGTCCACTCTGTGCCTTTTTAGGACACTGTCTAGCAAGTTGCACTAGCTGTTTGCAAAACCAACAATCATCATTTCTTTTATCCGCTAAATCCTTTTTTGTAACCTGGGGCTTCCTCCTTTCTGCGGAGGCAGTGAGGGTTTTAGCTGCCCTGAAGGCACGCTTTTCCCCTCTGTGCTGCCACGCCTGCCCCACTCCCTTTCACAGCAGACCTGCTCCTGGCATAGTGGTCAGAGAGTTCAGCAGCCTGCTAAGCTGTTCTGGAGTCTCAGTCCTCCAAACTAGTTTTTAGCTCTGCTGGGCAAGCCCAAAAGAACTGCACCAGAAGTACAACCTCCTTAATTTTCTCTGCAAAGTTGGCTTCCACTCCCTCCCCTCCCACCATTTCACAAACAGACGCTGCTTTATGGTGAGTTCCTTATAGCTTATGTCAGGGCTTCTCCAGAGCTTACAGAACTTAACCCTGTATGCTTTATGCATTAATTCATATTTTTTAAGCAATGCAGTTTTAAGTTTCTCTTAATTACAAATGTCCTGATTGTCCATTTGGCCTAGTGCCTCACACCCTCTTCCAGTAAGCAGCGGGGATAGCTGGAAGCTCCAGGACTCCCTGGGTATTTTAGCCTGGATACAGACCTTTCAAATGAATTCAAAAATGCATCCATATCCTACTCCTCTCTAAATTCAGCTATTAATTTGGAATTTAATTTATACCCCAGTCCTGGAGTTCCAGGTTCACCCCTGCCACTCACTTCCTCTGGCACTGGTTATTGGAGTTTTATTTTCTCCAGTTCAAACTCCCTCTGACACTCTGTTCCTCTCTCTCGGCCTCTCTCCGATGCCGTTTTTCTTTTTCCTGCATCTCCATCACTATCTGGATCTTCCTCTGCTTGAATTCCAGCTCCATTCTCCTCAACGCTAGCTGCAGCTTGATCCCTTCTGGTACCAGCATTGTGATGACTCTCCCCTGGTGCTGTGGCTCTGGGTTCCCACTGGTCTCGCTGTCCTCCTCCCTGGGACTGGATTCTGTGACATCCCTTGGCACCTCTATGCCCAAGGTCTGGTCCCTTTCAGTCACCGGCTGCGACTCGAGGTCCAGGGTAGTCGCTTGCTCATCAGCTGCCACAGCCTCCAAGAGGTGCTTTTTAGTTCGCCCCTCGCACTGGACCCTTCTTTCCTGACACAACTGCCTTAGGTAGTCTGCAGTGTATTCACTGTAGATGGAAGCCATCTTCTTCCTTAACTACTGCTACACTAGCTTTCACCCGAGAAAAAATAAAGGTAGGAAATTTATTCTGTAACCAAATTATGTATTTTTTTTTTTTATCTCTGCCTTGACTGTGTGTGGACTGTTTACAGTTGATCAATCTGATACACTGGGTTTGAATCTGACTGTTATGCCTGTGCCACCAATATCTTGAATTGCAACAGTATGCAACCAGATTTTTGGATCCCACCTCTACCACCAGATCTGTCATGAACCTGAACCTAGGGGACAGGCCCACTGAGCTCACAGTGCCCACCCTTAAGTGCAATCCATGACAGGAGGGCACAGGGATATCCCCCTCGTCCTTTTTGAATGTTTGCAGAGGTCACAACTACACCTCTGCCACGAGGATCCAGGATATCCCCATAGCTCTGGATAAGGGCACAATACCAGTCTCGGGACTTGTGGTCAAATATGAACCCTTTCCTTGGCTATTACACAAAGGAGTAAGACCCAGGTGTCACATTCTCTGTGGGGTAGCAGTGTAAGCCTAATTTGGCCTTTTCCCTACAGGACATGCACCAGCCTGGTTCAAAATCCCTGCAGACTCATCCCGGAGACTTTAGTATTCTCCCTATCTTTCCAGAGCCCTTACAGATCCCTTTCTTAATCTGGTTACTTATGGTGGCCCCTCTAAGCAATTAACAGTTGTCGCACATTATTTTTTTATACTTTTTTACCCCTGCCCCAACCCAACACTGTCACCACAGCATGTTGTGCCACCACTTATGCTGGCACCCATCACTCTCTATACCCTTTTGGTGCGGGCATCGAGACTGCAATACCTCTGGTTTTCAGACAGAAGTCAGGCCACCTCCGAGCAGGTGTAGCCCCCTTCCCCCAGAGAAGCTGAATGGTTCATCGGATGCTGAGACATCCTCCACCCGGCTGGTCCTCTGGCTCCCGGGTCCACTCCCAAATCAGGGTCATCAGCATCACAAATGGAAATTCAACCGCTGTGCTGGCTTGTCAGAGATCATTAAAAACCATCCATAGTTGAGACAAGTTTACAATCATAACTCCTGTAAGTGGAATTTCACCCCGGTATGCTAGAAGAATGTGTTCTTTCCTATTACCTCACACAATGAAGTATACTGTACTAGTAATAGCTTCCTGTGATCAAAGTATTCTGCTTTTTCTTGAAGTGCAAAGGGGCAACTATCTCCTAACTTCCGTTTCCCTTGGGTAGTTAACTTAGAGGAAGACTCTGATCAGCTATCCACAAGCTTTTTGACAATTACTTGTCATCTTCCTTGCAAGCATGCTGGCCTCCAGGTAAAAAGGTTGTCAACTCCTTTTAAAAAAAAAAAATCCAGTCTTTTCTCTATGTGCCTTTGCTGATACTGGCATGTACATGTACACAGAATTACACAAAAAAGACATATATGCAACATAATTATATCTACAAATAAGGGCTAGCAGCTGGGCAGCTCGACACAGACATGACCAAAAAATGTGCATATGTGTAGCATCTTGTTCCCTGCATTCCTGCCAACATCTTCCCATATGAGAGCCCATATAAGTGGCTTGTAGGGGTGGTGGTCTGAAGTAACACATTCTACACTTCCAGAAGTCTCTCCATTGATTGAAAGAGGTTAATCTGTAATTCAAGCCTTACTGAAACCTTGATATTTCTGCCTATTCAAAAAAGCTGGTTTCAGTAGAGATACCGCTGTTGGCTCCAGAAGTCACAATCCAGTACCCCTACCAGAATAATTGAGTGACTTTTTTTTTTTTTTTTTTAACATGTTAAATAAAATCACAGATGCAGAAAACAAAAATTTGCTGGAACGGGGTTGTGTGTGGTATGTAAATTTCAAGACTATCCTGACGCATGGTACTTCAAAATGTGGAAGGTTAAGTAGTTTTGGAATGCAGTTGGAGAAATGGGTTTACAATGCCAACATTCTGCATGATTTCAGAATACTGCTGGGATAAGATTTCAGAATGTGTCAAGTTTGCAATGTTTGAATGTAGCAGGAACACAACTTCAGAATGTGACATGGACACACAATTTTGTTCCACAGCAGGTACAAGCAAATTTTGAATATAGTGGGGTTGCCCAATTTTAGAATGTGACAAGGGCATGCAATTTTGTAACATGGAAGGGGACAAAATCTCGGAATTTGCCGGGACAACTAAGTTCAGAAGACATTGGTATGCAATTTCCTAAACATAGAAACAAACCATGACAGCAGAAAAAGACCAAAAGTCCATCTTGTTTGCCCAGAGTTCCCCATCTGCCCCAGGACCTATTGTCCATTCGGGGTTTTATCCCTCCTAGTTCACTCCTCTTCTCCTCTCCCTACTGTTACCAACCTGACCAAGCACCAAATCCTTCACTCTGTCCAAGTCATGCTTGAAAGCAATTACAGTCTTGGCATCCACAGCCTCCACTGGCAGACCTGTCCACAGCTCCAACACCATTTCGATAAAATAGAACCTTCTCACATTCCTCTGAAACCTTGCCCCGCCAGTCTCTACTCATGACCTCAGGCTCTTGACTCTGTACTCCTGCCCAATAGCAAGTTCTAGTTTAGCGAAAGGGTAATGGAGCTGTAGAACTGTCTGCCTGCAGAGGTGGTTGGTGCCAAGATTGAAAATGGTCCTGGTAAATAGCGTAAATGTGTATGGGAGAGGGGCGGCTATTTTGGAATGAGGTGGGGACACACAATTTCTGATTGCGGCAGTGTAGTGTAATTGGGACAAGCAATTCTGGAACACACTTTCTGAAATTGCTGCCACATTGCGAAACTGCTTGTCCCAAACACATTTAAAATTTCCACGGCCCATCACATTCCTAAGCTGTGTGTCCCTGTGGCACTTCAAAAACTGCATCCTCACCTGTTATGTGTAGTGCAGCTTTAAGAAATGTTAGACAGTGCAGATCTGGGAGATGCACTTTCTGCAAATGCTCTTTGCTGTGTGTGTGATAAGTTTTCCCCTTATGTCTGAGCTGAATGGAAGTAAACAGATAAGGCCTAAATTTCTGTGGTGCATGTTTTACTTACTACCAAGACCTTGATGTGTTTAAGGTACTTATTTTCGGTCACCAAATACAACAAACTGACGATAAGGATGGTGAAAATTTTCATAGCTCCAGCTTACTGAATTATATTATTTTGTGATTTTCTGCACTGGAGGCAAGTAAGCAATTTGGAACTGTGCTAGATAATGGAAACTTCAGCCAGCTTTTAGATTTTCACAGGAACAGACTGGGATACATGGTCAGACAGTTTGATCAGTGGTTATTGCTTAATCCTGCCATATAATCAGCAAATGTTGAGCAACAAGATATACTTATTTGAGCTACTTTTTGTACTTTCTTGGGAAGTGAAACCTTCAAACTGTTATGCAGCCTGTGTGCACCGGACCGGCCGAAGGATGTGTCATATCAAGCGTTAAAGGCTAAGCTGAATACACAGTGCAGTTTAACTTTTCCAAGGGCTGAACGTTATAAATTCTACAGTTACCAGCAGAAACCAGGTCAGTCATTACAATCTTATTTGGCCGAGATCAAACGCTTAGCTCGCACATGTGAGTGGAGCAAGGAGCATCCTGAATCGAATTTAGCTGATAAGTTTGGTATGGAGTTGAATAATGAACATCATATTAAGCAATTACTTTCTGTTAGTTTCAAGAAGTCTGCTGATGAACTTTTACAGATGGCACTAATGTATGGAGACTGCAGAAAATGAAGCACATGCTAAGATGAACACTAACAAGCATTTGTCAATGCCGATCATTCGCTTGCAGGTATTTGCAGTGGTGTTTGGCATGTATGGTGCTTTACCCTAATGCCCTGTGCGACTGCTAGTATTTGCACAATAAATTGTCAGCATGATCTTTTTGTTACCCCCATTGTGCGCTACATAGGCGGAAACACGTTTTGGGCAGGATGTGAAAAATGACAGCTGTACTGCTCATAAGGAAGTGTGGTAAAATGCCAATGTTGAAAATCTGGAGTGGAAATATTGAAAATTCGCAAACCTACGAGCATGCGTGGGAACTGGGCAAGGCATGCTCTTAAAACAGTCATTTTTAGGAATTTTTTCACCAAATTTTCAACATTGCCATTTTAAAACCTGTGCTAATGAACAGTGTCACTGTGATTTTCTTACTGTGTCCCATACATTGATTTCGCACACCGACTGCACCATTGTGCACTACATGGGGAAAAAGACGTTTTGGGCAGGATGTGAAAAATGACAGCTGTACTGCTCATAAGGAGGTGTGGTAAAATGGCAATGTTGAAAATCTGGAGTGAAAATATTGAAAATTCGCAAACTTACGAACGTGCATAGGAACTGTACAACGCAGACTCATAAAACAGTCATTTTAGGAATTTTTTCACCAAATTTTCAGCACAGCCATTTTAAGACCTCTGCTCATAATCAGTGTCACTGTGATTTTCTTAATGTGTCCCATACATTGAGTTCGCACACCGACTGCGCCATTGTGCGCTACATGGGCAGAAACACATTTTGGGCAGGATGTGAAAAATGACAGCTGTACTGCTCATGAGGAGGTGTGGTAAAATGGCAATGTTGAAAATCTGGTGCCAAATATTGAATTCGCAAATGTACAAAAGCGTGTAGGAACTGTGCAAGCGCGGCTCAAATGGCTCAGTCATTTTAAGAATTTTTCACCAAATTTTCAATATAGCCATTTTAAGACCTCCACTCATGAACAGTGTCACTGTGATTTTCTTTAACGCACCTATTACATTGATTTCGCATAATCGACTGCCATTGTGCGCCAGCATGGGCGGAAATACGCTTTGGGTGAGATGTGAAAAATGACAGCTGTACAGCTCATAAGAAGGTGTGATAAAATGGCAATGTTGAAAATCTGGAGTGAAAATATTTAAAATTCGCGAACTTACGAGCCTGCGTAGGAACTGCGCAACGCATGCTTGTAAAACAGTCATTTTTTGGAATTTTTGCACCAAATTCTCAACATTGGATTTTTGGGACCCCTTCTCATGAGTGATGTCACTGTCATGGCGTTATTCGAGGCGGAAGGGTGATTTCGCGGCGACTGCACAGTGCCTGAAATCACCTTCGGGCCCGAATAACGCCATGACAGTGACATCACTCATGAGAAGGGGTCCCAAAAACCCCATGTTGAAAATTTGGTGCAAAAATTCCAAATAATGACTGAGATATGCAATAAAGTTGAACGCCCCCATGTAGCCCATTATACAGCTTACGGCATTTCCTCAGTTCAGCGGTCGGCTTTGAAGAGTGCAGGCGTGTTCCCGGTCCACTGAAGATCGTCGCGGAGTCAGAGGTAAGTATGGGGTGCGGGGAGTGTGGGGGCTGGGTGTGCAGTGGGTGGAGTGCGGGTTGGGAGACACGCCCGGAGACCGTTTTGTTTAACAGGGAAAAAAAAAAAGACGGCGGGGGCGTTTGCCATGCTGGGTGGGCTCCTAGCGTGGCAGATGATGTGTGGGGGCCGAGAGCCGACGGGTATTGGGGACCCCGCTGCAAACTACGCTGGGGTGGGGCTGAGGAGCCGACGGGATTGGGCACCCTGTCTGCAAACAACTGTTTACCACGCTGAGGTGGGCTCCAGCGTGGCGGCAGGATGGCTTGGGGCCGTGAGCCCACAGGAGATTGGGCACCCCATCGCAAAACAACAACTTTTGCCACGCTGGGTGGGCTCCCAGGGTGGCAGGAAGCTTTGGGGGAGAAGGAGGAGCGGGGGAAGTGAAAGACGAGGGACGGCAGCGGCGGCCAGTACAGTGCCGGTGTGTTTTCCTTGAAGCAGAGGAACACCGCTGTCATACCGAGCCCCTGCGCCCATTGGTGCAGGATCGCCACGCCTGCTCAATGGAGCAGTGTATTGATGGGAGAGGCACACATCCAAGTGTGCTACTTCTTCTAACGCCTTGCGATCGCGCGCAAGCGAACGTAAAAATGAAGTACAAGTAACTGCAGTAAACCTCAAATTAAAACAGCTCAAACCCAAGTCTAAACCACTGTTTTCAAAGAAAAATACAACCACTCCACCCAAATTGCATCGCCAGTACAAATGTGCATCATGTGGGTCATCTCAGCATAGCAGAGAGCAGTGCAAATTCAGAGAAGTTCAGTGTCATGCATGTAAATGTCAGGGTCATACTGTTAAGGTTTGCAGGAGCAGGAGAGCTGCAATGGTCAGTTCAGAGAGCACAGACAGTACAGTGGTTCCTGCTGTACGACAAATGCAGAATTCTATGTGTTACGTCAACTGCCACAACTGAGGCATCAGTTGCGTTTAATAGTAGACTCTGCTTCCCCAGTTACTTTTATTAACTCACTCTGATGTTGCCATTTTGGGTCAGGTTAAGCAACGGATGGTTCAGACTCCGTATGGCGCTAATGGGTTAACCATCAAACATGGCCTGATCTGGATAAGCCACCACTGTCTCCTTGTAATAAGTTGCTGCATGTATTTGAAGGGCAGCCAGTTCAGTCACTTGGCTAGTTTACCACTTTGGTATGCAGGACTGATTCTCCTAGTACACATTTAACTTTTCTGGTTTCAAAAAAGGGTGTCAACATTTTGGGCAGAGACGCTCAGATTTTTTTAAACATTCATATTGATCCAGCAGATTTTGGCCTACTTGCTGCTGTCCAGGTACCACAAAGCAGTAACCCGCCACAGCCTGGGGAGATTGTAGGCTTGTATCCAGAGTTATGGAACGACCTGGGATATTGCACAACAGCTAAAGCAAAGCTGGTTACAAAGGCTAATGCAGTCCCTAAGTTTTGTAAACCACGGAAACTTCCTCTTGCCTTAAAACCAGTGGTTGAGGCAGAACTGGACAGACTTGAAAAAGAAGGTGTGCTGGAAAAGGTATCAAGTTCAGATTGGGCTACTCCAATTGTCATACTATCTAAACCAGGTGGTAAGGTTCAAATATGAGACCCCACCCCCCTCAAATTCTTTTTTCTGACACTGTTTTTGGTCCCGGGGAACTCTCTCGGACATCCACTTCTCCTAGCTCTACTTCCAGGCCTGAAACTCCTCTTCTCCTGGCACCAGCCTGGCTATCCCCTCGACTCCGAGCCCCCCATCCACCGAGTTGGGGCCGCCTTATCCTCCCAGGACACTGAAAACCTAGAAACATAGAGGCTGACAGCAGATAAGGAATGCAAGGCCCATCCAGTCTGCCTATTTCTTTTTCTACCTTATAAATGTGCCATCGCCCTTTGCTCTGTCAGTGGCCTATCTATTCATACTCATCTGTATTGCTCCCTTATGCCTATCCCATGCCTGTTTGAAGTCCTGCACTGTATTCATAGCCACCATTTCCTGAGGTAGGCCGTTCCATGCATCCACCACTCTTTCTGTGAAAAAGAATTTCCTCACACTCCCTCTTAATCGGCCTCCCTCTAATCTCATGCTATGTCCTCTTGTCCTGCTATTTTTCTTATATTGAAACACGTTAGAATCTTTCACCTTGTTAATGCCCTTAAGGTGTTTAAATGTTTCAGTTATATCACCCCTTTCCCTCCTTTGCTCAAGGGTATACATATTGAGCTGCGTTAATCTGTCCTCATATGTCTTCTGATGCAGTCCCTGCACCATTTTGGTTGCCCTTCTCTGGACTGCCTCAATCTGGTTAATGTCCTTGTGAAGGTGTGGCCTCCAATACTCCACGCAGTACTCCAGAAGGGGCCTTACCAGTGTCTTGTAAATACAGGTTACTCACCTGTAACAGGAGTTCTAGGAATGGTATATGTTGTTCATCCACACTTATTGGCAGGTTCCTTGCAGCTTTAAATCTTGCCGGAAGGTCTTCAAGCTGGCTCCTCCCACCCACCCGGGTGGTAAAACTCTTGGCTCCGCCCCATGACGCCAGATCTGGCCCGCTGGAAGCTCAGGTTGTGCGTCGAAGCCGGGGAGGTCGGGTGGGGTCGTGTGGATGAACAACATATACCATTCCTAGAACTCCTGTTACAGGTGAGTAACCTGTATTTCTAGGGACATGGATATGTTGTTCATCCACACTTATTGGCAGACTCCTAGCAGTTCTCCGGGAGGAGGGAGGCAAGGCGCACACCCCCTACTTAGGGAATAAACACTGGAGAACCGAGGTCCCAAAACCAGCATCCCGGCGTGACTCAAGGTCGATGTGGTAATGGGTAATAAAGGTGTGTGCTGACTTCCAGGTAGCAGCCCTGCAGATTTCCTGGATAGGGGCGTCCCTGGAAGCAGCCACTGATGCAGCAGTGATGACGGTAGAATGAGCTCTTATCCCTCTGGGAGGCTCTCTATGCCCGCCAACCTATAGCAGCGATCTATGCAGGAGGTGACCCACCTGCCTATCGTCCGCTTGGCTGCAGGTCTGCCAGGTGCGGCTTCAGCGTGAGGTGACAAACAGCTGGCGAACCTCTCCCGAATTTCAGCCGTTGCACTCCTTATAATAAAGGCGCCCTTCTAGGGTCCAGAGTATGGAGCCTATATTCGACCTCCAGGTGTGACTGGGGTAGAACACCGGCAGAGTCAGCACCTGGTTAAGGTGAAACTCGACACCACCTTCGAAGGAATTTCGGTGGGGGCAAGGACAACCTTGTCCCTGCGGGAAGACCAGGTAAGGAGACTCCGATGCAAAGCGCCTGGAGCTCTCCCATCCTTCTGGCTGACGTGGATAGCCACCAAGAAGGCGGTCTCCACGACAGGTGAGAGAGATCACACCTGTGCATTGGTTCGAATGGCTTGCCCATGAGCTTTGCCAGTACCAGCAGTAAATCCACGGAGGTGGAGGTTCTCGCACGAGGGAAATGTGATCAAGGCCTTTGAAAAGCGCGCCTGACCACCTTTCCTGCGCACTCGACTGCTCCCCTGCCCGCGCCGTAAGCAGAGATGGCTGCCAGGTGCACCTTTAGGGTCGCGACTAAGCCCTTGACTAGAAAGGGACCATAAATAGTCCAAAATGCTTGCCACAGAACAGGAGGAAGGGTCCAAGCCTTGCCTGACACCAAATGGAGAATCTCTTCCATTTGAAGCGAGCATTTTCTGGTCGACTCCTTACGGGACGCCTCAACAACATTGAGGACCTCGTCGGAAAGACCCAAGGCCTGGAACCATAGCCGCTCAGGAACCAGGCCGTCAGGTGCAGGGATTGAAGATCCAGATGGAACACCTTCCCCTGACTGACTGAGAGCAGGTCCGGGCGAGCTGGAAGCTGCCTCGGGAGCCTGGAGCTGAGGCTGAGGAGATCTGGGTACCAGAACTGGCGGGGCCAGTCTGGGCTATCAGAATCACCTGCGCCTTGTCCCTCCTTGCCTTGAGAAGCACCTTGTGAATCAAGGGAAAGGGAAAGGCATAAAGAGGCCGGGGTCCACAGCCTCGAGAAGGCATCCCCTGCAGCGCGAGCCCCCTGCTGAGGCGGGCATAAACAGCCTCAGCCGCGTTCTCCTGGAGGCAAACAGGTCCACCTGAGGTGTGCTCCAGTGGGAGAACAGATCTTGTACTACCTCCGGCAGGAGAGACCACTCGTGAGATGCAGCCCCTATCCGGCTCAGGGCATCGGCCAGGGTACTGGAGGCTCCTGCCACATGAATGGCTAGGAGATCCGCCTCCAGGCTGCGCACGAGTGACCAAATGCGGAGAGCTTCCTTGCATAGAAGCATGGAGCGCATCCCGCCCTGGCGGTTCAGGTAGTACATGGTCGTGGTATTGTCCGTCTGGACTCGGACCACTTGACCCCAGAGAAACGGAGCAAAGGCGGTGAGAGCTAGGCGGACCGCTCAGAGTTCCAGCAGGTTGATGTGGCATCGGGACTCCCACGGGGACCAGAGGCCGTGCACTCGGTGTTCCCCCAGATGGGCACCCCAACCCATCAGAGAGGCATCGGTCGATAGAGAGACCGTCGGCTCGGGGCGGACAAACGGGATGCCCTCCTGAAGATGGAATGGAACGGTCCACCACTGGAGAGCATTCCACATCTCCTGGGTCACTATCACTAGCTGGTCCAAAGGATCGCAGCGTTGTGACCACTGGCTGGCCAGTCCCCACTGAAGGGGGCGCATGTGCCAGCGCGCCCAACGGACCACGCTGGTACAGGCCGCCATGAGACCCAGAAGGCGCAGGAAGTCTCGGGCAGGGCGCGATTGCCCAACCAGAAATGATTGGGCAAAGGAGGTAACAACCTCGGCCCTGTCCGCCAGGAGCCGTGCTCTGGCTCGAAGAGAGTCGAGCTCTGCCCCGATGAACAGGATCACCTGCTTCGACTCGAGTTCCGACTTGGCCTCGTTGATGAGAAGGCCAACTTGAGAGCAAACCTGGAGGGCCAGATCTCTGGACCGCTCCACCTCCCATCTGGAGGAGGCTGCTATCAGCCAATCGTCCAGGTAAGGGTACACCCGGACCCCTTGGCGCCGCAGGAATGCTGTCACCACTGCCATGCATTTGGTGAAAACCCTGGGAGCTGGAGATAAGCCGAAGGGCATGGCTCAGAACTCGA
Organism: Neoceratodus forsteri; assembly: GCA_016271365.2. Taxonomy (NCBI): domain Eukaryota; kingdom Metazoa; phylum Chordata; order Ceratodontiformes; family Ceratodontidae; genus Neoceratodus; species Neoceratodus forsteri. Next base: position 640,362,623 of record CM028131.1, read on the forward strand.
AGAGGGATCCCTCCGCTCGAAAGCGGAGGAATCTCCGATGTGACGGACGGATAGGGACATGAAAGAACGCGTCCTGTAGGTCCAGAGAGCAGAACCACACGCCGTGTTCCAGAGATGGTATTATCTTCGCCAGAGTGACCATCCTGAAGATTCGAGACCTTAGGAACTTGTTCAGGTCGTGTAGGTCGAGAATGGGGCGCCAGCCCCACGTCCGTTTCGGAACCAGGAAATACCTGGACACGAACCCCGGGTCTGAAGGGGGGTCCTCCACCTCCGTGATCACCTCCTTTTGGAGGAGGAGAGCGATGTCGGCTCGGCGAGCCGCCAGTGAGGCTGCGGACCCCGAGGCCCCCCGAGGTGCGACGGCTCTGAAGGGTGGGGCCTGCTCGAACTCCAGAGGTAGACCTTTTCCCACCACCTCCAGTACCCACCTGTCCGTGGTAACAGCGGACGAGGCAGAAAGGAAGTGTCTGAGCCATCCCCCCACGGGGGGAAACAGGGGTGAGGTGACAGGGATGGGGGCGACACCCCTCAGCCCGTCACTGGGCAGGCTTGGAGGAGGGACCGGCCGAGGGACCTCCCGGGCCTTTACCTCCCTGCTTCCTGTTGGAGGAAGCCACGGGCTTGGTTTGGGATACCAAGGTCGAGCCTGCTGGCCCTGACGTTGCTGGGCCAGGCGCGCCTCGGGCGCAGAAGGACGAAAGGGCTTAGGCTGTGGCTTGCGGCCTTTGTCCTTCTGAGCGGAAGAGACCGAGTCCAAGGTAGCATTGGACTTCTCGATCCTCTGCAGGTGACCTTCCACTCCAGGGCCGAAGAGGTCAGTCCCCAAAAAGGGAACATCTGCCAACTTGTGCTGGGTATCCGAGGTAAAGGTGGATATCCTCAGCCAAGCCCAACGACGCATGGCCACTGCGGCCGCCACAGACCTGGCACATGAGTCCCTGATGTCTAACGCAGTCTGGAGCTGCTGTTTGGCCACCGCCCTGCCCTGGTCCCGCACCTGCCTGACCGTAGTCTGCAGATCTGCGGGAAGATGAGGGACAACCTCATCCAGGGAGCCCAACAGGGCGTGAGAAAAATGTGCATTGAGGATGGCCGAACTGGCCTGACGAAGGCTGAGAGAGGACGCAGCATAGACTTTCCGCCCGGCATAATCCAATTTCTTGGATTCCTTGTCGGGAGGTTTGTCCACATCCCTGGCGTTCCCGGCACGCCGGAAAACGCTGTCGGTAACCAACCCTTGGCCGAGGGGTGTTCCGAAAAACCAGACAGGGAACCGGTAGGGACTGCATACTTCCTGGCCAACCTGGCCGAAGGCGCAGGGCAGGAAGCAGGACGCTGCCAAAGTTCCAAGGCCGGACCCACTATGGCTTCGGCCACCGGAAAGGCCTCCGTAGGAGAATCCCCTCGGTCCAGAATCTCCGTGAGGGGATACCTGGCCCGTTTAGAAACGGGTTCGAGCTTCATCCTGGTGGACTCCGAGATGAGTCGAAGCAACCCTAAGAAGGATGAAGAGCTATCGTCCATTGACTGCCCTCCCGAGGACTCCAAGTCCATGTGCTTGGAGAAGAGGGAGGAACCATCATCGGACTCAGAAGAGTCCTCAAAGAGCTGCCTCGGGCCTGAGCCACCCTCCACCTGCCGAGGTTTATCGGGAGTGAGGGTGACAGACAGCCGATGGGGCAAACCCAAGGCCGACCGAGAATTTTTGGTCGGAGCCCCAACTAATGGCTGTGGAGGCGGAGGTTCCACCAGAATCGGTGGGGCAGCTGGAATTGGCCGAACAACCGGCCTGAGAACAGGCTCCTCGACTACAATGAGGGGTTGTTTCGGCTGCTCCGGTGACAGCCACTTAATGGCCGGGGAAGACGACTGGGTCGGCTTATTCCCGGTCAAAAGGAGCTGTTGCCACATGAGTTCCTCGTACCTCCGACGCAACTTGCGCCGAAGCCTCCCCTCGTCCGAGGAAGAGGAAGAGCTGCGGGCGCATTGCTGCGGTGCGAGATCGAGACCGCTTATGGCGGCGGGATCGGTTGGACCGCGAGGATGTCCGAGACAGAGACCGAGAGTCTCGACTAGGCCGAGGAAGGCGAGGAGAAGTGTTGGAAATCGGCACTCCCCTCGGCTCGGACAATCCCACCGAAGGCTCTGGAACCGGAGGCACAGACGAGCCAACGGGATCCTCAACTCCCACCGGGGGAACCGGGAAGAGGGGATTCTCAGCTTCTCCAGCCGACAACCCGTCTAACGGGTCGAGAAAAATCTCGACCGCGTCGACGGAGTCTCGGTCAACTGGCCTGACGGGGACACCGTGAAGCCAGTGGCCGAAGCTGAGGGGTCGACCGAAGTCGACTGTCGACAAGGGAGGGATCTTTCCCGCTCCCAAAAGCGCCGACGGAGACTTACTTTGCTCTTTTGGACCTGGAAAGGTCCCGAAAGTTGGACCCTCACCTTTGGTCGAGAGGGTCAGACAAAGCTCCTTAAAAGAAGCGAGTGCGAGGCACTGAGAGAGAGAGCGGGACAAATGCGCGCAGCATGAGAAGCGGCCCGCGCCACCTCCTCTTCGAGGCGATCATCTGCTCGAAACTGATCCGCCCGAGCGCCTGCCCGCGGGACACCGCCAATCGGGCCTCTTTAGATTTCACGGTGGAATTCTTTCTTGGGCGCCCCAGTTGTAATCGGGCAGCACGGCCTTCAGGACATAGGCCGAAAGGAAGAGCACAAGTCACAGGCGGCGGGTCGTGCTCAAGGCCCAGGCAGTAGGCAGCGTGGAGTGCGGATCCGTCTAGACATCTTCTGCCCACAAGGGGCACCTTGAAAACCGAGGTCGACGGTCCATCGCAGGCATGAGGAGAAGAAGACCAAGTCTTTTAGCAAAAACTTTTGATTTAACTTTCAAGAATTAGGAACTAGTCTTAAACGCAGCTGCTAAGGAGGGAACCTGAGCTTCCAAGCGGTAAGGAAGATCTGGCGCCATGGGGCGGAGCCGAGTTTTACCACCCGGTGGGTGGGAGGAGCCAGCTTGAAGACCTTCCGGCAAGATTTAAAGCGGCAAGGAACCTGCCAATAAGTGTGGATGAACAACATATCCATGTCCCTAGAAAGAGGATTATTACCCCCCTCTTACAACTTGTGATACCCCTACTAATGCACCCTAACATCCCCCTAGCCTTACCTACTGCTTTAGAGGTCTGCTTTGATGATTTCAGGTCATCGGTGATGATGATGCCCAAGTCTCTTTCTTCCTTTGTGACTGCCAGCAACTCCCCTCCCAGCCTATAGGTGGCTTCAGGGTTTCTCTTCCCTATGTGCATGATCTTGCACTTCTTTGCATTAAATCCCAATTGCCACTCTTCTAACCATTTTGCTAGTTTATCCAGATCTCTTCTCATTTTGCCCACCCCATCTGGATCATCTACTCTGTTGCAGATCTTGGTGTCATCTGCAAATAGACAAGCCTTACCCTCTAGTCCATCTGCAATGTTAATAATGAAGATATTGACTAGGACCGGCCCCAGGAATGATCCCTGAGGTACCCCACTTGTGACCTGCATCTCTTCTGACAGTATACCATTTACCACCACTCTCTGTTTTCTGCCCGTCAACCAGTTTGCCACCCAGTTGACCAACTTCGGACTCACCCTGAGCCTACCCAGCTTATTTATCAATCTTCTATATGGAACAGTGTCGAAAGCTTTGCTGAAGTCAAGGTAGGTGACATCAACTGCTCCCCCTTGGTCCACCACTCGGTTACCCAAAGAAATCTATGAGATTAGTTTGACAGGACCTTCATTTCGTAAACCCATGCTGTCTTGAATCCTGTGCCCCTATGGATTCCAGGTACTGCACTATCCTTTCCTTAAGGAGTGCCTCCATAATCTTGCCCACTACTGAGGTAAGACTGACTGGTCTGTAGTTCCCTGCCTCCTCCCTGCTACCACTCTTGTGGAGCGGGATCACATGAGCCCTTCTCCAGTCTTCTGGGACCTCTCCTGTGCTCAGAGACTCACTAAACAGTTCTGCTAATGGCTCTGCTAGTTACACCCTTAGCTCCTTAAGTACCCTGGGATGTATGCCATCAGGTCCCATTGCCTTATCCACCGTGAGCTTACGAGCTCTTGTAGGACCCTTTCTTTTGTGAAGGGAGCAGTGTTCACCTCCCTCCCCCCGTGTCTATGGTGCTGAGCCGAGGGCCTTGCCCAACCTTCTCTTCAGTAAATACTGAGCAAAAGTGTCTATTTAGGATAGATGCTTTTACAGGGTCCTCCTTCTCACATGCCCCCTTTTCTCCTTTGAGCTTAGCAATACCCCCTCTGTACTTTCTCCTTTCACTAATGTATCTATAGAAAGTATTGTCACCTTCTTTTACTGTTCATGCTAGTGTTTCCTCAGTTTGGGACTTTGCCTGCCTTACTGCCTTCCCTGCTTCCCTTAGGGCAGTTTGGTATGCCTCCCTATCTTCATCCCGCTGTGTTCCCTTACATTTCCTGAAGGCCAGCCTTTTGGCTCTGACCTTTTCTGCACCTGTATTTGAGAACCAAAGTGGTTTCCTTCTTCTTTTGCACTTCCTTTTCTGTCTAACACAATGGGATGTTGCTTTAAGCATTGCATCCTTAATGCTTGCCCATTTTGCCTGTACCCCCTCACCTGTGTTTTTTTGCCAGGGCTAGCTTAACTCTGTTGGCCATCTTATCAAAGTCAGCTCCTCTGAAGTCCCATATTTGTGCCTTGGAATGGGATGATTTAGATGTAGTGGCTAAACTGAACCATACCATGTGATGATCACTGGCCCCCCGGGTGACCTTCTACCTGGAGATCTGTGATCCCTTCCCTGTTAGTCAGTACTAGATCTAGGATAGCCCTGTCTCTTGTGGGTTGTTGTACCAGCTGTTTGAGGCCCTCCCCCTACAGGGAATCCACCATGTGTCTAGTTCTGGCAGATGTTCCTGCTGGTATTGACCAGTCTGTATCTGGCATGTTGAAGTCTCCCATTATCAGAACCTCCCCTTTAGCTGTCATGTTTTGTATATCTTCTAACAGTAATGTGTCTATGTCCACCCCCTGGTCTGGGGGCCTGTAGACAACCCCAGTTCTTATGGCTATCCCATTTCCTGTTTCTGGGGTGACCCACAGTTCTTCTGGCTCCTTATGTGTATTCTGAATTTCTGTAGCTTTGATATTTTCATTGACATACAGGGCCAATCCACCCCCCCCTTGTTGCACCTCAGTCTTTTCTGAACAGTATAACAAGCCAGGTACTGAAGTCTCCCAAGTGTGGTTACTGGTAAACCACGTCACGCTAATTGCTACTGTGTCCAGTTTAGCCTCTGACATTATTGCCTGGATGCTCTATCTAGAATTTGGGCTGGACTGGGCTCGACCCAGGAGTTGAGCTAGTCTTGCCAGTGGAGTGTGGCTGAGAGGGAGGTGCCTTCGCCTATCCCCAGGTGTGGGCATTTTCTTAGTTACATCCCCTCCCTCCTCCCCCCGGCACAGCTGGGACTTGCAATGATGCCAGCCACATCTGCCGTGGCTCTGCATTCCCTAGCTGTGCTCTGTGCATTGCAGTGCCTCTGGTCACCACCGGGGGCAGCTGTGATGCCAGGAAGATGCCTGGATCCCCCCCCAAGAGAGGAGAGCAGTCCTCCAGATGCTTGATCCTCTCTCTCTCTCGCTCTCGCTCTCCTGATGACCCCGTCGGCCCAGGCTCATTCCCAACCTAGGTCACCTACGTGATGCGAGGTGTGGCATCCAGCGCCTTCACCCTCAGTGATGCTACCTCTGGCTGGAAGCTGCAATACTGAACATAAGATTTGCAAGAAAGAGAGTTGTGCTCACAACAGAGGGAGGTGAACCTTACAATTGCCTTTGGTTTGTAGCAGATATTCTGCAGGTGGAGGCTACTTCTAACTGAGAGGTGAAATAAGGAACTTAGAATTATCAGGAAACACAGTCTTTCAAGCAACAAAGGGAGGTGGATCTTGCTTTACTTTTGTTACAATTGTTAAGATTTTCAGTGCAGAAAGAGTTTAAACCCTGAGGGACGGAATATTGTTTACTGTGTCTGTCCTGGTGCACAGCTGACTTATTTTGGGGCTGACTGCTTTCAGAGCACAAATCACCAGGCTGTTTTGGGTCTGGGGAGGTTTACCTGTGTCTGACTTGGATGTCTGGATTTTTCTCTGTTTGATTAGCAGGGTATTTTCTCTGTCAAACTGTTGTGTAGGGCATCTTGCTGACAGGAAGGCACTAATCGCAGCAGTGGGTCAGAGCTTTTAGCTGATTGTTTCGTGAGGGCACAGTTTAGGCCCAACCCTCACCCCACCCACCCCTGGAATTAGTTCCTTTATACCTTGGGTTCTGACATCATTTCTCAAGAGTGCAAGGTGCATATCACTGTCATATCCTCTCTAGCACACTGCACTGACAATATAAGCATAGACATTGTATAATATATATATTTCTATTTAACAAACCAATCACACACACACAGAGAAAAAAAAAGTAGATAAACATGTGGGGAGTAGTGCAATGTAATGACTGTGGGGCAGCAGTCTTCCGGGAGTCTTTCTGGGGGCTGAGATGCTGTCCTATTTGCAGACAACTCTCTGCCCTGAGGGAGGAAGTTGCCGGTCTTCAGGCCACACTGGACAGTAGTAAGGGAACCTTCTCCAAGGCCACACTGGACAGTATGAAGGAAACCTCCCCCACCCAGGGAGCACCAGAGCCACCACCACTACCTCAGAGGTTGTGAAGAAAGCACAGCAGTTGGACCACAGTGGGCTCAGGGAGGGTGAGGATGGTGGAACAGAGGCACACCCAGTCAGTTGTTCCACTCCACAATCCATACACCATTCTGAGGAAGCACAGTTCCCCTATGGATCCACCTGCAGAGGAGACTAAGGAGGCTGAGGACAACTGTCACAAGGGAGGCCCACAGGAAGGAGGCAGAGGACACCACAGGGAAAGGAAGCAGCTCTGGTGGGGGACTCAATTATTAGGGGGATAGAACTGGAGGGAAAACTGAAGTAAGGTGCCTGCCTGGTGCCATGGCTTGGAGGGACAGGAAGCACATCCTCAGGATCACGAGAACAGCTGCACAGGAGTCTGAGCTGGACGTCATTGTCCACCTAGGGACAAATGACTTGGCTCATCATGAGATTAGAGCAGTGCAGGAGGACTTTGTAGAGTTGGGGAGGGGTCTAAGACAAGTAGCACACACAGTATCCTTCTCAGAGGTGCTGCCTGTCAATGGCATGGGTGAGGTGAGGGCACTTTGCACCATGCAGTTTAATGAATGGTTGAAAAAATGGTGTGGAGTACAGGGGTTTGGCTTCATTGGGGACTGGGGTTCCACCTGGAGTTGACACCAGCCTATACTGGCAGGATGGTCTGCATCTGTCCAGGAAGGGAACAAGTCTTTTGAGCAATCGGTTAAATGCTTCATCAGCAAGCTTTTAAACTAGTCAAGGGGGGAGGCACTGATAAGCAGCAGGAAAATCCCAGCCTCTCCCTACAAAACAGGGTACTAAATGAGAAAAAGACAGAGGTAGAAAGGTCAGTGGGGGATGCTGCAACAGAAGGTAAAGCCATCAAAAAATGGAGAGCAATGAGTACCAATGCCCATAGTCTGTGTAACAAGCTTCCTGAATTAGTGGTCTTGATGGAGGAGGAACATCTGGATATCGTGGCAGTCACAGAAACATGGTACACACAAAACCATGACTGGGATGTAAACATACCAAGATACACTATCTACAGGAGGGACATGGAGGGTAAAAGAGGAGAAGTAGCTCTATACATAAAGGAAGGAATCAAAGCAACAGAACAAAAGGGTAAACAGGGAGGAGAAGAAGCACTGTGGGTCAATTTGGAGACAGGCAATGGCACCACAATCCACACAGGGGTTGTATACAGACACCCCCTCTCAGGGGGAGGAAATGGACAAGGAAATGATAGAAAGTATACTTAGAATGGCAGAAAAAGGGGAGATATTGCTGATGGGTGATCTGAATATGCCAGATGTTAACTGGAGTGCAGCTGCAGCAGCCACTTTGAAGAGTGGGGTTATTCTAGATGCCCTACAGGGGGCATGTCTTAGACAACTAGTATTGGAACCCACTCAAGTGGGAGCAATCTTAGACCTGGTTCTCTCAAATGGAGATGGAGAGAGGATCACAGATGTAGAAGTGGATAGCCATCTGGGAACTAGCAACCATCGAACAGTATGGTTCACAATAAACACAGCAATAGAGTCAAGCCATACAAAGGCAAAAGTACTGGACTTTAGGAGGGCTGACTTTGCCAAAATAGGTGATTGCCTAAGGAATGCACTAGCAAATGGGCAGGAAGGAGGGGTGGAAGAACAATGGGGAATAATAAAAACTGCCATCACAGAGGTAACAAGCCTTTGTATGAAGCAAATAAACAAAACAAACGATGTAAGAAACCACTATGGTTCTCAAAGGAAGTGGCAGTGAAGGTTCAAGAGAAAAAAAGCATTCAGGAAGTACAAGGAATCACAGAAGGAGCAGGACAGAGAACTATCAGTTAAAGCAAAGGAAGCTGGGAAAGCAGTCAGAACAGCAAAACCCAAACCGAGGAAAAGATAGCCAACTCAGTTAAGAAGGGATAAAACCTTTATAGGTACATCAGGGTGCGAAGGAAGACCAAGGGAGGGATAGTGAGGCTTAATAAAGGGGGGGGGGTGGGCAGAGGGTGACTGTGAAAAGGCAGAGATACTAAACAAATATTTTTGCTCAGTATTTACAAATGAAGAGAGGGAGGTACCTAAAACAAGCAATAGAAACACTCTGGATATAGAAGTTGATACCAGCCCATTTACAGAAGAAAGGGTTCTGAAAGAACTCTTAAAACTGAAGGTGGACAAAGCAATGGGGCCTGATGGGATTCATCCCAGAATTCTAAAAGAACTAAGGGTAGAACTAGTGGCACCACTGACTACCCTCTTTAACAAATCATGGGAGGATGGGGTGGTACCCAAGGACTGGAAGAGGGCAGATGCGATTCCCCTTCACAAAAGTGGGAGCAAGGCAGAAGCAGAAAACTACAGACCTGTTAGTTTAACCTCAGCGATAAGGAAAATGATGGAATCACTTCTGAAGGAAAGAACTGTCGTATCTAGAGGCCAGAGGGCACAGGACCCAAGGCAGCATGGATTCACAGCAGGAAGGTCATGCCAGCCTAATCTGATAGATTTCTTTAACTGGGTGACCAAAGTAGTAGATCAGGGAGGGCCGTGGACATGGCCTACCTAGACTTTAGCAAGGCATTTGACACAGTCCACACAAAAGATTAATATACAAGTTAGCCAGCCTGGGAGTGGGTCCCAAGATGACAGCCTGGATAAAGAATTGGCTGGAGAATAGGACACAGAGAGTAATAGTAAATGGAGTCCAATCTGAAGAAAGGGGTTACTAGTGGGGTACCGCGAGGTTCAGATAGGACTCAGTCCTCTTTAATGTCTTTATAAGCGACATTGCAGAGGGACTGGAAGAAAGTATGTCTCTTTGCAGATGACACAAATATCTGCAACAGAGTTGATGCAAGTGGTGGGTGGAAAGGATGAGAAGGGACTTGGCAAGGTTAGAGGAATGGTCAAATGTATGGCAGCTTTGATTCAATGCTAAAAGTGCAGGTAATGCACCTGGGAAACAAAAACCCAGGGGAAGAGTACACAATGGGGGGTGAGATACTAACAACAAAAAAATGGAAAGAGACCTGGGGGTAGTCATATCAAATGACCTAAAGGTGGGCAAGCAATGTGAAAGGGCAGCAAGGAGGGCTGGGGGGATACTGAGATGCATAGGGAGAGGCATCACCAGTAGAAAACAGGAAGTTATTATCTCTCTGTATAGACAGCTGGTAAGGCCCCATCTGGAGTACTGTGTGCAGTTCTGGAGACCCAATCTCAGCAAAGACAGACAGGATGGAAGCTGTCCAGAGGAGGGCACCTAAAATGGTGCAGGGTCTGCACGGAAGACATATGAAGAGAGACTTAAGGAGCTTAATATGTATAGCCTCGAGGAAAGGAGGGAGAGGGGACATGATAGAAACTTTCTGTACCTCAAGGGAATTAAAGTCCAAAGGTAGCATCTTTCAAAAAGAGAGTTGTGCAAGAACAAGGGGCACAATTTGAAGATAGAGGGGCGGCTCAGAAGTAATTTAAGGAGTATTTTTTCACAGAAAGGGTTGTGGATGCATGGAATGGCCTTCTGGAGGAGGTTGTGGAGTCAAAAACAGTGGTGGAATTCAAGCATGCATGGGACAGTCATAAGGCAATTCGGGGGTGGGGTAGGAAGAAATAGGCTGCTGGTTAACTAGGATCTGCAGCTTATCCATTAGGTAGGGAAATGGGTAGACTGGGTGGGCCAAGCGGTCCTTATCTGCCATCAAATTCTATGTTTCTATGTCACCGGGCCGGCCCAAATATGTGGAGATTTTAAGGTGACACCTAATCTAGTACTTAGCACAGAAGTATTTCCATTACCCTTACCAGAGGAACTCTTTCATAGACTGAATGATGGTGTGGGGTTCTCTAAACTGTACCTTGCTGACGCATACCTTCAAGTGGAACTGGATCCAGACTCTCAGAAATTGGTAGTGATTAATACACACCAAGGACTGTACAAGTACAAACGGTTATGTTTTGGCCTTAGTTCTGTATCGGCTATTTTTCAAAAAGTGATTGAGCAAACGGTGGGTGATATTCCAGGTGTTGCTTATTATTTCAATGACGTCACTGTCATGGTAAAAACAGAAGCAGAACATTTACTTAACTTACAAAAGACTTTGGAGAGATTGCAACAGAGTGGATTCAGACTCAGGAGAGAAAAATGCCAATTTTGTCAACCAAGTGTCACGTACTTAGGTCACACTATTGACAAAGACGGAATTCGTCCAAATCATGAAAAGGTGGAAGCCACTGTGCACATGCCTGAACCACAGAATGTTTCAGTGCTGCGCTCATTTTTGGGTATGGTGCGCTACTATGACCGTTTCTTACTTGGCTTAGTCACTAAATGTGCTATCCTAAATGAACTGTTACATAAGAGTACTCAGTGGAAGTGGACCAAGGGCCACAGTAAGGCAGTTCAAGCCATCAAGCTCTCTCTAACCAATGTGAATAATTTAACTCATCATGACCCTAACTTACTTATCACATTGGCCTGGGATGCTAGTCCTGTGGGTATAGGAGCTGTCCTTTTCCATATAGATCCAGAAGGAGTGGAGAAGCTGATAGCCCATGCTTCATGCAAACTCACTGCAGCTGAAAGGAATTGTGCCCAGATTCAGAGAGAGGCATTAGCAATTGTGTTTGGAGTCCAGAAATATCACCAATACTTGCTAGGTCACAAGTTTCACCTGAAGACGGATCACAAACTACTAGTGACAATTTTCAGTCCAGAAAAAGGAATTCCAGAAACAGCCGCTAGCCGACTTCAGCGACAGGCATTAATTTTATCTGCCTATAATTTCAAGATTACATGCCAACCAACAGACCAGCATGGAAATGCGGATGCCTTGTCGAGGTTACCAATACCCACTGAAATGGAGTTCGATGTGGGACTTAAAGAGGAGCCATTAGTATGCCAGGTGGGGCCAGATACTTTTCCAGTGCAATTTAAGGATATGGAGGACTCTACTGTTGTGTGTGTGTAATGGAGCTACAACAGTTAGATCAGCTTCCAGTACTAGCCAAGGACATTGCAAAAGCGACTAGTCAAGATGCAATTTTGAAACAAGTGTATCAGTATATGCTTGAGGGTTGGCCGCAAGACACTACTTGTTCGACTGCACTACAACCCTACTATACAAACAGACAGCAGTTGTCCATTGTTGAGGGGTATCTTCTATAGGAATTGCGTGTCATAGTACCCCAATGTTATCACTCAAATGTGTTGACTCTTTTGCATGCAGGCCATCCAGGCATTGCTAAAATGAAATCCCTGGCCAGACTTCATGTATGGTGGCCTTCCACTGACGGAGACATATACCAAGTTGTGCAGTATCAATGGGAAATCCAGCAAGAGCTCCAGTTCACCATTGGGAAGGACATGAAACACCCTGGCAAAGGTTGCATATTGATTTTGCCGAACCTTATTTAAATTCTATGTGGTTACTCTTAACTGATGCTTACAGTAAATGGCCAGAAATTCATCAAATGCCTTTGACAACTACTAAGAGTACCATTAAAGTGTTGAAATCTATCTCTGCTACCCACGGTTTTCCACAAGTGATTGTCTCAGATAATGGACCACAGTTCACGTCAGCTGAATTTCAAGCATTTTGCCAGCAACGTGGTATTCACCATATTTTTTCACCTCCCTACCATCCAAGTTCAAATGGCGAAGCAGAACGCCTGGTTCAGACTTTTAAAAAGAGTATGGACAAAGCTAATCCTATTACACCGATGGTAATACAAATAGCCCTTTTGGACTTACTTTTTTGCGATCTATCGAACACCACCACACTGTGTCACGGTATTGTGCCCTGCAGAATTGTTGTTTGGACGTCAGATTCAAACTCAATTGGACCTTCTTCGCCCTCTAGGCTATAAGTCAGTAACTGAAAAGCTTCCTAAGACCAGATCCTTCAAACCCAATGATCTTGTGTGGATGAGGATGTATGCAGGTCTGAAGAGATGGATAGAAGGCGTGGTGAAAAAAAAATTTGGAAATGTTGTCTATAGTGCTCGACTGACTAACCAGATGAGAGTGAAAAAACATGTGGACCAATTACATACTAGAATCGAGACAGAACAAAAAAGGGATACCCAGAGTCGAGATAGTTATCCAGCATTATTTCTTCCAGAACAAGAACAGAAAGAGATAGTGGAACCACAGCAATTGAGACAAGATGTGGCTAATGCTAATCAGAATCCAGAGCAACAGCCTCCAGTCCTACTAAGTCAGTCAGGATGTATAAGACGTCCACCAAGGAGAATGGACTTGTAGAGATAATGTAAGCAATGAGACACGACAGGGTGTAAGACACTAACACACGGCTAGGAGGCATAGTGAGGTATGAGGCCACCGGTCGAGTGCATCCAGCCTCCTAGCCATGTGTTAAAATGTCTAACACACACACCCTGGAGTGGCTTATTGCACTTATGAAATGGCTATGTAAAATACAGATGTATGTGATAACTAAAATGCATCATATTTTATAGTGAAAAATGTACATTTGTCTTAATTTTTACTAAAATAGTTTCTCCACCAATATTTATTTATTTTTTTTTGACTTGAAGACTTTTGAGTCCCTAAGGCATCCTTACTTGTATTCTCTAGTTGTCATGGACCCCGGCCCCGCTCACCACTAGCTGTAGTTTCACTTTATTTTATTTGATTAAGAAATTATGCCGTCTGTTTTTTATATTTTTTGTAAGTTAACAGGTAGCACCATGGAAAATACGCTGCTTTTCTTTGCAGGACACAGGAGAAAGTCGTTACATCGTGTGGAAGCGAAGAAAGAAAGTGAAAGACTTCTATAGCTTCTGGATTACGCTAGCTGTCTGAGGTACAGATTCTATTGGTTTTTACATGCGAAAGATCGTTATGGTATGTGTATTTTGTTGAACAGTGTGGCGCTAAGGGAGTGAAGTATCGAGTGCCCGCCTGCTCGGTGTGAAGTTACAGAGAACGAGAGACAGTAGGCGGCTTGTGAGAAAGCAGGTCGGCTGTTCAGCCGTTGAGTGAGCGGGCGGGCTGGGTTTCTTATCATGCCAGTTTTTAAATTATGCAGGTCGTGCTTTTAATTACAGATGTTAAGCCTGGGAGAAGTGAACCATGCGATGCCAGTAAGGAAAAAAAGACAATGGCTGATTTTGTGTTTGCCAACGTTCTGATGTGGGCACCCTCACCAGTATTAATGCTCAGCTTATTATCTGCACTTTTTTTTATATGTGTTAGACATATTACAGGGTTTTAAATCATTGATTAGCAGTTTTTTTCTTGGGACAATGCTAACTGTACAGAAAGTATTTATATAGGTTTTCTAGAAGTGTTACGTTTGTTAAACACAGTGAATCAAGTGCTATGCATTTTCACAATGTTTTAGCACTTTTATGAGCAAAATGCTAATCAATTTTTGGAGTTAAATAAATCCCTGTATTAACACATGTCTATTAGTCAATCGGCTTTCTTAAAATATCCTAGCCATTTCATAAAGTCTAATGACGTAGACTACCTAAAGGGATATTGCCGTAATAACTAATAGCGTCATACTATTTTCTGAATTATTGACTTATGTACTTTCCAGCTAAGTCAGGAGGGATTCTTAAGTGTAGTGCAGCTTTAAGAAATGTTAGACAGTGCAGATTTGGGAGATGTACTTCCTGTAAATGCTGTTTCTTATGTATGTTGAGATAAGTTTTCCCCTTATGTCTGGGTTGAATGGAAGTAAACAGAGAAGGCCTACATTTCTGTGGTGCATGTTTTTCTTACTACCAAGACCCTGATGTGTTTAAGGTACTTGTTTTCGGCCACCAAATACAACACCACCAAACTTCCAAAGCATGCCTTTGTGTCTTTCTAAAACTGTTCCACTGCGCCACATTCCAAAATTATCGTTTCCCCAAATCTGAAATTGCACATCTACACCACATTTCAAAATTCCATATCTTCAACTGTCTGAAACTGCACAATCCCCACATTCTGAAACTGTATGTACTGTTTACACTCTAAAATTTTACATCCCAATCACATTCCAAAATGTTATTCCCCCATCACAAAAATGTGCATCTCTGCCACAATCTGAAATATCATCTGAAATGACATATTTCCACCTCAGTCAAAAATTGTGCATTTCATCACCTTCTGAAATGGCATATCCTTGCCATATTCTGAAATTGTGTGTCTCCTTTCACATTCCAAAACTGTGCATTACATTTGTGGCCAACTCAGTCCTACAGAATATAAATATCTACGCATTACCTACTGCCCATGCATTAATATTCCTGCACACAGGCTGTACCCTAAAGATATGCATTTATTGTGATGTGCACCTACCTAGTCACCAAAAAATGTAATAAATACATTTCTAAAGTTGGGCATTCTGTCCATATTCCAAAATCGTAGTCCCTACCACATTCCAAAATTGTCTGTGTCACTTT
This sequence comes from Neoceratodus forsteri, assembly GCA_016271365.2. Lineage (NCBI taxonomy): Eukaryota > Metazoa > Chordata > Ceratodontiformes > Ceratodontidae > Neoceratodus > Neoceratodus forsteri. Next base: position 640,377,756 of record CM028131.1, read on the forward strand.
TGAAGCTGTGCATCCTAGTCACATTTCAAATTTGTGTCTCAACTTATTCTGAAACTGCACATCCCAGTCCTATTTCAAAATTGTGTATTACCACCAAATCTGAAATGACGCATTCCTGGTACATTCTGAAACTGCACTTCCCTGTCAATTCCAAAACCGCCTATGCCCACATTACAAAACTGTGGATCCCTGCCACATTCAAAAGTTACGTGTATCACCATTCAGAAAAAGCGTTCCTGCCAAATTCCAAAATTATCCACCACCACATTCTGAAATTGTGTGCCCCCCCCCCCGTATTCCAAATCTGCACATCTTCTGAACATTATGAAATGTTATGTACCGCACATGCTGAAACTAGACATCCTGACTGCATTCTGAATCAGTATTACTGTATTACCAGACTGGATGCCCCAGCTGCTTTATGAGACTGTGAATCCCTGCCATGTAGTAAAATTTTGCAACACCACCACATCAGGAATATCACATTCCAAAATGATATGTTCTCAGTACATTCTGAAATTGTGTCCCTGCTGCCTTCTGGATCTGCAATCTGCAAGCCTGACACATTCTGAAACTGCATCCCTGCACTATGTTGAATTCATACCAAACCTTGGCATTTCTAGCCCATGTCCCCACACAGCTGTATTCCAAAACCACCTCACCTGCCCACTGTGAAGTACCATATAGTTGGCAGCCACACCAGCAGAGTGACTCAGTTGGGGAGGACTAACAGCAAGATCCAGAACCACTGTGACCCCTGTGGCCAAGGCAGGAAGCCTGCTCTTGTCACAGGAACATATTGTGTGTGTTTCAGGTCTGGGCCCATGTCAAGCGAAATGGAAGTCAACCAAGGGAAGGAAAGGTCATGTCTGTCTATATGATAGCCCAAGCCCCTGGATCCCCCAGGGTCACAGTGCCTGCCATCACTTGATCCTAGTCCAAACAGTGAACTGCTGCAGGGAGAGGGAAGGCCCAACCCGCCCCTCCAAGAGCCCCTGCAACAGACTGGAAACCAAGGGGGAAGTTGGTGGGTGCTGGATTTGGTAGGAGGCAGGGGTCTTCAGGCCTGAACAGGGTATATCCCTGGGAAAAACAAGTATAGTCAGGCTTAAAAAAAATCTATGGCAAAAACAGATACCATACATCTGCATATTTTATAAATAGAGCACCATTATTAAACCATTGTCAACTTTTGTCTCCCAAATGTTTACAGCAACTACAGATTTATTAAGTTCGGGAGAGATAAGTTGTATTTGTTACTGTCAGTGAGTACTAAGCTGTCGAGTTCTTGAACTGTGTTTCTGAAATGTCCAATGGAGCTGCTCACTTTGGTATAAGAATGGTTTCACGTGCATTCATCAGGTTAGAGAACAATAAAGCAAAACTGAGATGTTCAGTCATCCAAATGATGGATGTGAAACTACTTGTATACCACAACAAGCAGCTCTGTGCGATGTATTAAAGGGGAACAGTCAGCACGAAGTGCCCCACACCAAATTTGCACTTTGTGTGCAAAAAAATAAAACGTTACTTACTGTTTACTTCAGAATCATAAACTGTATCAAGTTGATTCTGCTGACTCCCAGTCTAACATTTGCTGTAACCTGAAATCCCAGAATCCAATACAGCTGATGTCAGAGTTGGACTGCAGCAGTGGGAGATTCAACAGCCTGCAGTGCATCTTAGAGCTTATATAAGCTCAGCTCAGATGTTTACCAGTTCTGCTGTTCTCCCAGGGCTAAGTCCAGTCCTCAGTGACTGCACTTAGCAATGGAAGATAGCAGGATCAGCAAACAAAAGATCAGAGCTTCTAAAAACTTTATTATACAATGGCAAGGAAATTTCCTGTCCTCTGACTGGTAAATGGGTGCCTGGAACAGTGATGTTATTTAACAATAACATCACTGTATGAAGTCCAGGCACCCCGATGACCGCATAACATATGAAGGAATCATGGCACGGCTACTTCATGCCCGCTCTTCCACACAAACTGGAGCAGCTTCACTGAACCGCGCAGACCATAACTGCGGTCATGTGCTTCAGTGACATGGAAGGACCGGTCAAACACTCCCTCCCTCGGTACTGTAGGCAACTCAGTACCGTAAAGTAAATGTGAAAAAAAGCCAAAACTATTTGTTTTGAGAAACAGTCACTGCATATGAGCAGCTTCAGTGCTGCTGGCTCTGTTCTTAAACTCAAATAAAGGAATATAGAATTTGATGGCAGATAACGACAGCTTGGCCCACCTAGTCTGCCCCTTTTTACTGTAACCACAGTATTATTGCAAAAACTACTTGATTCTCTGGCTTTCTCCCTCCCCACTTCCATTACACTAAAATTCCCTTATGCTTATCCCACGCATTCTTGAGCCCCATCACTGTTTCTGCCACCACTACCACCTTCACTGGAAGACTGTTCCTGGAATCCGCCACTCTGTCTGTGAAGAAGAACTTAGCCTCGTCTCTCCTGAATGTACCCCCTTCCAGCTTCATAGCATGTCCCCTTGTTCTTGAACACCTTATCTTCAGAAAACTACTTCCCTCCTGTACCTTGTTTACCCCTGTGAGGTATTTATAGGTCTCAGTCATAGCCCCCTGCTCCCATCTCTCAGGGTATACACATTCATGTCATTTAGTCTCTCCTCGTAGAGTTTTGTTTTTGCAGACCCAGCACCACTTTAGTTGCCCTCTTTTAGACCACCTCCACTCTGTGTATGTCCTGGAGACGAGGTCTCCATAACTAGACACAGTACTCAAGGTGGGGTCTTACCAGTGAGACATACTGAGGCAACACTACCTCCTTCTTTCTGCTGGTAATACCTCTCCCTATGCACCCCAGCATACCACTAGCCCTCCCAAATGAACTCAGCATGCGCTCGCTCCTTGGCAATGAGCTATTTCTACACAGAACCACACAAAACTCCTCTTAATTTAACAAAAACAATCAGAGCTCCTTTGTAACACATTGGAGTTCTCTTGTACAAAAAAACAAACAAAAAAAACACAGTTTCATTACTTGCCTTGACCTGTTTCATGGAGAGCAACTTCCTGAAACAGAAAACTTGAAGTGTCCACCTGGTTCTTCCCAACTCTGATGCAGTTTCAGTACACCGCGGTTTTTAGCATACCAATAAATGACCAAAACAAACAACAACAAAAAATAGACCACACATCTTCTCAAAGTCCAAGGAAAGGCAGCGGGACTAGATGAATTATGGTGGAGGTGAAACAACAGTTCGATCAAACTGAATCAGGACTACGGAAGGGATGGAGACGAAAAGCTGCAGCACCACCTACTGGGCAAACAGAACTATTTTTTGTGTATGTATTCCTACCCAGTAAAAAATGACAAAATTATTTTTGAACATAATTTTAATGTATTCTTTTATTTTATTTTTCAAACACGCTATTATATAATTGCAATAAGACACTCCAGAGTGTGTTATTGTGTAATAACGTCACTTCTCAGGTGTTGAACGCACTCAGCCTGCGGCCTCATGCTTCAACCACCCAAGGCGTGACGTTATTGCACAATAACACACACCCGGTCGTGCTTTATTGCTTAAACATGTACTGCAGACTACTTAATCTCCCACTGCTGCAGCCTAGCTATAATGTCAGCTACAGGGGATCCTGGGTTTCTGGTTACAACATATGCAAGCTTAGGAGTCAGCAGATTGTCCCTAATACAATCTACCATGCTGAAGTAAACAGTAGATAAAAAGAATGTTTTTGCACATAACATGTAGATTGGGACCAGATCCACACTTGGGCGTGGGGTTCTTAGTGTGGACTGTTCCCATTTAATACATTCTTGGAGGTGGCCCTGATGATTTGGAATTCATACACATATTTTAGGCATTCTCCTTCAATGGAGATTTTTATTTATTTTATTTTATTTATTTGCACATCGGTTTACAACCTTTGAGCCAGAGGCTCATTTCCAAAGGTACCTCGTCACACAGAGGACAAATACAAGTACAAGCATTCTCAGTTCCAGGATATAGGTTACATAGTTTACAGGCACATGTGATAATGAGCATGACAAAATACATATACAAGCATTACAGGTTCAGGGTATGGGTTACATAGATAGTAAGTACATGTGATAAGGACAGTTATACAGAGAAGCCAGTTAGGTTACAATGACGCATACTAGTACGACAGTAAGAGCAGGCAACAGAGTAGTAGCAGTTTAATCAGAAGAGGTACCTACTTGCAAGGAGAAGGGCAGGCAACAGTAATAATGGCAGGACAAACAGAGAAGGTGCAGGATTTTAAGAGATGTGGTAAAATGCTGCCCAGTGGGTACTGTCAGGGCACCGAGTGTTGCGCCTCAGATTATAGACAGGTACAACTACGCGTGTTGAATAGTTCGCTTCTGAGTGCAGACTTGAATTTGGAGATCGTGGGGGCATCAGAGATGGGGAGCAGGAGCAAGTTGTACCAGGATGGGGCTCTATGGCAGAATGACCTCTGTCCATGGGAGGTCCTAGATCTTGGTACCAGAAAAGTGGCCTTGGAGGAGGACCGTGTACAGACCAAGGGTTGGGCTAGGTGGAGGGAGACTGTCAGTCCGGGCGGAGATAGCCCTAGAAGAGTTTTTTTTTGCTATTAGGCATGTTTGATATCACAATTATTTGTCTAGGTTCAGCAGTGTTGCCATATCATATAGCTGGCACGAATGTGTGAGCCTAGTAGCCCCAGCGATTAGCCTGCACGTCTTATTTAGGATGAGGCAAATTTTATTGAGGGCAGTTGTGTTGGCAGCACTGTAGACCGGTAGTCCATAGTCAATCAGGGATAATATGGAGGATGTTACCGCAAGCTGGAGGGCAGCGGGGGGAGACAGTTTTTGTAGTGGTGTAGGATACCTAGCCGCACATTGGTAGCTGAGGCAAGTGCATCAATGTGGTTGTGGTAAGTGAAGGCTGAGTCAAAGGTGACCCCAAGGTACTTGTAGGAGTGGATTTGCTCTAGTGGCTGTTTGGAGCAGGGGAGGATATGGAGTGGGATGTTGCTGGCTTTGTTTTGGGGGTGGACAAAGAGCATTGTTTTTGTTTTTTTGAGATTTATGACCAGTCTGTGCTCTTTAAACCAGGTTTCAGCTTCATTAAAGGAAAGCTGCAGGGAGTCCTGGAGGGAGGTAGGGTTACGGTGGGTGGCAAAGATGACAGTGTCATCTGCATACAGCAGAATTTTTCCAGTGCATGCACTGGGCAGGGTGTTAAGGTAGAGTGAGAAGAGTAGGGGTCCCAGAATGGAGCCCTGAGGAACCCCTGAGCGGATGGGACAAGTTTTGGAAAGAGTCCCATTAACTTTGACACGATGGGAGCGGGCAGATAGGTAGCTGGTGCACCAGGCGAGTGGCCCCGTAGTGAAGCCAGTGAGGCAAAGGGCATCTAGCAGGAGGGGGTGGGAGACAGTGTCGAAAGCCTGCGAGAGGTCGATGAACACTGCCCCGGCTAGGGAGCCAGAGTCCAGGGAGAAGTGTAGGAATGCTGAAAATTCAACTAGTGCAGTGCCGGTACTGTGTCCTACACGGAAACCATGCTGTTCAGGACAGAGGATGTTGTGTTTGGTCAGGTACTCAGTGATTTGTGTGAAAACCAGTTTTTCAAGGGCTTTGGAGAGGGGTGGGAGTATGGAGACAGGCCGGTAGTTCCCGGCTAAGGACCTGTCACCCCCTCTGTGAATGGGAGTGACAATGGCGGTTTTCCATGTAGTAGGGAATTACCCCAGGCAGAGGGATTTGTTGAGGAGGCTGGTGAGTGGAGCAAGGACCTGATCCAGTACCAGCCGGAGAATGCTTGGGTCCAGGGAGTCGTCGCCGGGACTATTGTTTTTCAGTGCACGGAACAGGTGGAGTCAGCTTCCTGGGCAGTTACCATACGAAGATAGAAGCTAGGGTGTTGGAGGGTTGGGGCCTGCAGGGAGGGTGGTGGGTCAAAGAAATTACTGGGAAGGATAGGGCTGAGGTCTGTAAAGGATGCATTGAGGTAGTTTGCAATGTTTGTAGGGTCCGTAACGGTAGTGCCGTCAATGGTAATCTGGGATGGGGAAGGGGGGTGTGCGTTTCCGTTCAGTTGTTTGACATTATCCCAAAAGGTTCAGGCACACCCCAAGGAGGAGGTGAGGGTGGCCTGACAATTGTTGGCCTTGGCTTTCCTAATGGCCCAAGTGCACTTATTTCATGCAGAGTTATAGGCCTGTCTATCAGCTGGCCGGCCTGCTTCTGTTGCAAGGTGCCATTGGTTATCCCTAAGCCTGAGCAACTGTAATAAGGCAGGAGTAACCCAGGGCACGTTATGTTTTATGGTTCGGGCAGCCGTGAGGGGTGCGAAGAGGTCACAGGCTTTGTTAAAGGTTTGGGAGAAAAAAGCAAGGGCAGTGTCTATATCAGGAGCATGGTGAATGGGGGACCAGTCTGTTTGGGCAAGAAATTGCCTCAGGTTTTTCAGCCCACCTGGTCTGAAACGCCGACGAAGCATGTACTGGGCTGTGGGTCGTGGCGAGGTGATCACCTAGCGGAATAGGATAGTGGAATGGTCACTGAGTGTGTCAGGGAGGACTTGGATGTCCAGAATTTTTTTAGGGCAGTTGGTGGTGATAACATCTAGGAGGGTGCTGGTACCTCTCTTAGGGTTTACTCTTGTAAACAGAAGGGCTACAGAGTATATATTTACTTTAGCTTTTTGATTACTAGCATTTAGGGCACTGTTTTCAGTATTTTATTTATTTTTATTAATATATCAATTGTGTTCTGTTTAACTTTGTGAAGGCACGCTGAGCCTTTACTAGCAGATGTAGTCCCCTTATACAAAAGTGGGAACAAAGAGGAAGTGGGGAACTACAGACCAGTCGGCCTCACCTCGGTAGTGGGGAAGATCATGAAAGCACTACTGAAGGAGAGATTGGTGGAACATCTGGTTGTCAATGGACTACAGGACCCAAGGCAGCATGGTTTCACTAGGGGAAGGTCATGTCAGACCAACCTCGTTGAATTTTTCGACTGGGCGACTAGGGAGGTGGGTCAGGGGAGGGCAGTGGACATGGCCTATCTGGACTTCAGCAAGGCCTTTGACACTGTGCCACATAGAAGACTATTACACAAACTGGGGAATATGGGTGTGGGCAGGACAGTAGAGTTGTGGGTAGGTAACTGGCAGGGTGGCAGGACACAGAGGGTGGTGGTAAATGGCTGTCACACCACAGAGGGAACAGTGACCAGTGGGGTACTACAGGGATCAGTGCTGGGACCGGTCCTATTTAACATCTTCATCAGTGACATTGTGAAGGACCTAGAAGGCATAATTTCCCTGTTTGATAATGACACAAAGCTCTGTGATAGAGTAGACACACCAGAGGGTGCAGACAGAATGAGAAGGGACCTGCAGAAACTTGAAGAATGGTCAGGGGTTTGGCAGTTGAAATTCAATGCAAAGAAGTGCAAGATAATGTATATGGGGCACAAAAACCCTGGCACAATATATCAGTTGGGGGGGCGAGGACATAGCATGCACCAAGCAGGAAAGGGATCTTGGGGTTATCATCTCGGATGACCTCAAGGTAGGGAAATAGTGTGAGAAGGCAGCAGGTAAAGCAAATAGGATGCTGGGATGCATAGGCAGGGGCATCACCAGCAGAAAAAGAGGGGTCATAATTCCACTATACAAGACACTAGCGAGGCCCCACCTGCAGTACAGCATACAGTTCTGGAGACCTTATTTACGTAAGGACATAGACAGGATAGAGAAGGTTCAGAGGAGGGCAACAAAGATGGTACATGGAATGCATCATAAGTCCTACGAGGACAGGCTGAAGGAATTGAAAACGAACTCTCTGGAAGATAGGAGGTAGAGATGGGGATATGATAGAGACATACAAGTATTTTACAGGGAGGAACAGGGTGCAGGAACACAGTATTTTTAAGTGAAAAATATGTTCCAGGACTGGAGGGCATGGGATGAAGTTGGAGGGAGGACGATTCAGAGGAAACGTGAGGAAGAATTTCTTCACAGAACGTGTCGTGGACAAGTGGAACACCCTGCCAGAGGAAGTGATGGTGGCTGAAACAATCACGGGATTTAAGGATGCATGGGATAGACATAAAGAAATTCTGAAGATCATGGTTAAGAGACAACAGACTTCTAGGAAAACATAAAGTAAACTTACAAGCTCAAATGGGCACACTGGGTGGGCGGTAGGCCCTTATCTGCAGACACTGTCTATGTATCTATGTAGATGGGGCACTGTGGCAAACTGGCCTCTTCCAGACTCAGCCTGTGACTGTTACCGGACTTCTCAAACCCTTCAGACATCTGCAAGGGTACTCAGCTGCCACCACTCAACACAGACACTCTCTTGGGGTATCCCTAGGTCTGAATCTCACCATAGCCACTGCTCACACAGTACAGCGCTCCTTGCTCAAGGGCAAATGACCCACCCCTCCCTGTCACAGCTCAGAGCCCCTTACTGTAGAAAATTATGGTTAACTGTAGCCTTCTCGTCAGACAAAGTTTTTTTCAGCTATAAATTAGCTATCTGCACCTCAAATGACAGTCACAGAAGCATTAAGTATATAAAAATTTATATTTGAATACATTATGATATTTACATGTAAAATACAAGATACTACACAAAAACCACAATGAACAGTAATTCTACGGAAATAAAAAAAATGTTTTGCACACAGCAGAAAGAAACACATGAAAATCCTACTACTCCATCCCAATTTTCCCAAACTAAAAAGACTTACCAACACAGGACCCCTTGATGAGTCAGGGCAGACTCAAACATCGAATGTTAACTATTCTGAGTCCCAGACTGACTGACTAGCTCTGCCTGAGCTCAAGACCCTCCAGTTGCCCCTTATGATACATCATCCAGTATGTCACTCTGATGTCACAGATTCAACCTTCGAGTCCCGGAAAATCTCCCATCTGGAGAGAGTGAATCAAACTGGAATCTTGATTTCGTGTATCACAAGGTCCATTAACTTGTATTCCCTCCTGTCTTGCACAACAGGAGTGACTACATCACTCCTTAGCCAGGGCCCTTCATGAAGCAAGAACGGGTTGTTTCTGCTTTCAGCTCTCTAGTTAACTGACCAAGGAGATTGTAATCACTCTCCAACGTGACCTGGCATGTCTCTGGCAACTAACTTTACTAGAAAGTTTTTGTTTCCGCTGAAATACTTACAAAAGGTCTAGCTGATAGGAAAAATAAAACACAAAAATACAAAAAAAAATTTACAAATAAGTTATGCCCTCCCCTAAAATACAAAAAAAAAATTCTTTAGACCCCATTAAGGGATGTTTGTTTTTCATGTGAGCCGGCAGGCACCACCTGCTATGCCCTCTGTTCACTTTCTGGTTGAACCCCGCATTAGCTTCTCATAGCACCTCTCATACTTGCAAAAAATAAAAGTAAAAAAGGGGGTACTAACTATTGGATGGACAGCTCATCTGCATTGCCATGCTGTGACCTGCTGCACTGCCTAATGCCCATATTACAGAACTGGAACACCAGACTGCACTTTAGCAACCGAGTTCTATCCGCTGGTCCTATGCAGCCATGTAAGTAGGTTGTGGTCAGTGACCAGGGTGAACTCCTTCCCATACAAATAAGGCTGCAGCTTATGCAAAGCCCAGATACTACCTAGACACTCCTTTATTGTGGCGTAGGCCTCCTCTCTGTGCAGCGGCTTCTTGCTCAGGTGCATGACTGGGTGTTCCTCTCCCTAGTGTGTGACCAGACTCAGTACTGCGCCTAGCCCATGATCAGTTGCATCTATATGCACAATAAATCTTACAGGATAGTCCTAGCTGGCGAGCACAGATACCCGACACAATGCCTCCATCAGCTTGTTAAATGCAGTATCGCATGGCTCCATCCACTGAACCCTTTCTGGCATTTTCTTCCTGGTGAGACTGAACAAGGGTTTGGACATGCTGCTGAAATTTGGCACAAACTTATGGTAGTACCATATCATCCCTAGAAAGGCCTGTACCTTCCTCTTGGTCATGGGTGTGGCACACCCCTTGGATGGCCTAAATTTTCACTGGCTCAAGCCAAACGTACCCCCCCCCCATGCACCAGGTATGACACTTCTGCCATTCCTGTCTGGTTCTTCTCTGCCCCATCAGCCCAATGGCCTGCAGCTGGCAGAACACCTCAGTCACGTGCCTGACATAATCCTCCCATGTTTGGCGATTGACGGTGATGTCACCTATGTAGGCCACAGCAAAGTGTTCTGGCTCATTCAGAATGCTGTCCATGAGCTGTTGAAAGATTGTTAGTGCATTCTTCAGCCAGTAGCAATAGCTTAAACTCAAATAATTCAAACGGGGTGATGAATGTGGACCTCTGTCTCTGGATTTGGGGGTTGGTGTACTTGGAACTCGCATGTCCTGGGAATGGGGTATGCATCCGAATATGTGCAGCTGCTGAACTTGTGGTAATTGATGCAGAAACTCCTGGTCTCATCCTTTATTTGGGGGGGGGGGAGAATCAGTACAACTGGGGAAGCCCAGGGACCACTAGACTCTTAGATCACCCAGAGAGCCAGCATCTCCTTGATCTCCCACTCATGTCTTACTCCTTCTGGGATCAATTAAGGTGGCTGTTTAAAGAATCAGTACAATGAAAAAAGTCATTCCAAAAAAGCTAATTTTCTGCTATAGTTATGAAAAATATTGGAAGAACTGTTTACTAGGTTTTATGGAGATAAGACCGAGGCCCATCTGGAATGTCTCCCACATGAATGTGGGTGAATTACTTGTAATTATTGTCCCATTTTAAATGGATACAGAGTCTGTTCTTGAAGATTTCAAAACTCTCAGAATCGACAACACTTTGTGGGAGCAGGATCCAGCATTTAGCTGCTCTAATGGAAAATAAATTATCCCTTTTGTTAGCAGCAACATGGGGGATTACATTGTGTCTATTATGACTTCTGAGGGTAGTGGAGCGGTCAGAAAAATGAATACCACAGTCATGTGTGAGTGCTGGAGCTTGAAGAATTTTATACAGCTGAAGATCTCCCCTTTTTCACCTTTCTTGTAAAAGTGACTAGACCTGTAGTACTCAGCCTTTCCTCATATGTGTTATTTTTTTTTTTTTTTAAGGATGGTATCCATTTTGTGACCCTATGCTGAACCTGTTCCAACAGATTGATGTCCTCTTTGAGACTGGGGTTCCAAAAAGGGGAACAAAAGTCCAAGTGTGGTCTTATGTAGGTTCTACAGTACACAGTGGTATAATGCTGGGTCGCGTCTGGAAACAAGAGCTTCGGCTCAAGGTGCCTTTCCCGGTTATCAACTTTTAAATAAATAAAATGCAAATTGAGCTTTAATTTGTAAATGAGCGTTTGATGCAGTTTAGTATTCTGTTTGCAGTATGTGAAACCTTTTTTGCAGTGTACTACAGAGGAAAGTGAGCTATTAATGATGACCCCCTATATCTCGTTCCTTAGTTACAGTTTAAGTGACTTGTTATTTATGGTGTATTTGTAGTGAGGGTTGTTAAATCCTAAGTGAAGAACCACACACCATTCTTGATTAAGTGACACTTTGTTTTCTAGTGTCCATTTTGTCATGTTATTGAGGTCACTGACTAATGACAGGTGTTTAGTTAATGTGTGGACTTCAGCTCCTCTTTTTTGTGTTGTCTGCAAATTTTGTAATGTGGTTCCTGATACTGTTGTTGATGTTGCTAATAAAGATGTTAAAGTAGGACCCAGGACTGAGCCCTGAGGCACACCACTGCTCACTTCCCCCATAGACGAAAGGTTACCGTTTATTCTAACTTGCTGCATTCTTTCTAATAGCTAGTTGCTGACCCAATTTACCAGTTGGCCGCTAAGCTCGGTAACTGACAATCTGTTAATTAGTTCTTGATGTGGGACTTTGTTGCAAGCTTTGGCAAAGTCTAGTAATATGACATCGACTGGGATTCTATTGTCCAGGCTTTTGCTGATCTTGTTATCAAAAGTGGTCAAGTTGGTAGTACATATAAACATACGAAAATGGCAGCAGAAATAGGCCTCACGGTCTGTCAAGTCTGCACGATTGTACAGCTAGCCACTCATCTCGCAGCTGCCCCTCCTGCTTCTCTCCTCCTTAGATTTACCCTCACCCTCACACTGTTCCATCCCCTCTTGAAACTGCTCACCGTCTTACAGGCCACCACCTCCTGTGGTCGAGTGTTCCACTTGCCCACCACCCTTTCCATGAAGAACTGTCTCCTTACCTCCCTCTTGAATCTTCCCCCCCTCCAGTCTGAGACGGTGCCCTCTCGTGTCCCTTCCTCTTCTTAATTAGAAGATCCCCTCTGTTTGAGTCTTGTTTATCCCTTTCAAGCACTTAAAGGTCTCAAACATGTCCCCCATCCCTCCTCTCCGCCAAGGAATACATACCTAGCTTTCCCAGCCTTTCCTAGTAGGGCTTGCCCGCCAGTCCCTGGATTATCTTTGTCACTCTATGCTGCACCCCTTCCAACAATCTGACATCCTTCTTCAGGTACGGGTGCCAGAACTGTACACAGTACTCCAGGTGTGGCCTGACCAGTGACCTGTACAGAGGGGAGGATTACCTCCCTAGATCTGGAGCAGATTCCCCTCGCTGTGCCCCCCTTAGCATCTTGTTGGCCTTCGCTGCCACTTTTCTACACTGAGCAGAGTTGTTCATGCTCCCCATTATACATACCCCTAGGTCCTTTTCCTCCACAGTGCTACCCAACTATACCCTTCCCAGCTGATAGTCCCTCCCTCCCCTGGTTCTTTGCTCCAAAGTGCATTACCTTGCACTTCTTGGCACTGAACCCCAGCTGCCATGTTTCTGACCATTCCTGCAGTTTAGTTAGGACGTCCTCTAGCCCCTTCTATCCCTCAATGTTACATGGCCTTTCTGGCATAAATCTCTGTTGGTTGGTATCAGTATACTGAATAGATGCTAGTTCATGTTCAGTTCTGTTTTCAATTAGTTGTTCCAGGGTTTTACTTAAGACTGAGGTTAGGTTTATGAGCTTGTAGTTGGTTATCTTATCCTTATTGCCCGTCTTAAACAGGTACTACTATAGATTTTTTCAGTCTTTGGGGACATAAGATGCAATGGATTTATTAAATAATAATGTGATTGCTCTGCCAGAGTTATTGCTACTTAGAAAATGGGCAAAAGACTATCAGCTTTCTGATTGGCCGAGAGCTAAAACGGGGGGGTACATTAACTTACGATAGATGCCCAGTTAGAAAGAAGTGCCAATTCAAGGTGCCCTATTACCTAAGAATCTCCTTGGGCACCCCGAACTGGCAAAGTGACCAGACGCAATTTTTTTGCCCTGGCTAAATCACCGAGATGTCGTCAGTCCATAACAGGTCATGCGCCACCTTCCCCCACCTGCTGTCCCAGTGTACAGGTTAAATATAACTCTTAAACATTTCTTACGCGATGCTTCTGCCCCTCGCTGTGCCCTGTAGTTTTTTTTTTTTTCTCGCTTTAACTACCGGCTTCCTCGCTCATTCACCAAATCTGTCTCTGCGCGCTGCGGGAGAGAGCCAAGTCGCAACCATCAGGACATCGAAAAGAAATCGCACCAATGAGGTGCAGTAAGAAGGGGACACACTAACTGGGAGAGCTGAAACGCGCTGTTTAAATTTAAAAAACAAACAAACAGTACTCCATGGGGGGGGTCGCTACTGCAAATTAATCCATACAAACAAAAGAGACACTGCAACACATAAAATAAGGCTTTTCATAGGCAGCAGCACTCTCTAGTGGTATATCCTAAAGGGACTATTTAACAGAAGCCCCTCTTTCTCATGTGTTAGTTTTTTACCTATTTGTTCCTTACAAAATCATTTTTATAAATAAAAAAAAAAAATGAAAGCCCATTTTCTAAGCACAATAATGCCTCCAGGGTGGCGGTATGGGCAATACCGACCGGCCAGGGTATTATATGTCTCACCTGCGGCTGCTATCTCATTACTCTGGCTGGTCTGGTATTGCCAATACCGCCCACCCTGGAGGGCATTATTGCTTGCTTCCACACTCATTTTAGGATGACTACCATCAGGGCCTTGTGATGAATTAACCTTTAGTTTTTTTTATCACTTTTTTTTTTGTTTCTTCCACAGCGAATAGTGAATTATACTGTGCTGCGGCAGGGAGGCATGTTTGTTTAATTTGGGGTTGTATACGGAACAGAAATAATTACGGAATGTTGGGGCTTTCTCTGTCATTGTTAGTTAATTTATTTATTGTAATTTGGGCAATTCCCCTGTGGCACACTCCTTTTGGAATTAACGTAGGCATAGAAAGCTTTACTGTTGTCTTTTATATGTGCTATTCTGAATTATGTCTTGCGTTTTTCAGATTTAATGAGTTAAAATTTCTTCTGTTCATATTTGTAAATGTTACAGTTAGCTTCTGTATTTGATTTTTGTAACTTAAAATATGCTTTTTCCTTAATTTTAATCTGTTTTTTACACTACCCATCAACCAAGGTAGAACCCTGGCCTTATGACTGTATTTGATTTTTGTAGAAATATATTTGTCTTCGGCTTCATAAATCCTATTTTTTTTTTTTTTTTTTTTATATAAATGACCAGCATTGATTTGGGTTTTCTGGAGGCCTCTTATGCTGTATTCTGTACATTTTTGTCTGGATTCTTACCCTCCCCCAGATCTTCAGTATCATTAAAATTCACTATAAATACCACCAACAGCTTAATCTGGTTTCAAAGTCAGTTGGCATTCATCTGTATCCTCCTCCCCGGGTCGTGCCTAAAAATAGGCAGGATTTGTCTAGTGCACTTACCCGGTCAACAAAAACTAAATAAAATTAAAAAAAAAATAAAAAAAGTATTATTTCTTTGCATAAATGAGGCTGCCATCTTTTTTTCCTGAGAAATAATTACTTTAAAGCTTTCATAAAATTCTTACATGATAATGAAAACTAAAAATTTTACCAGCAAAATAAACTGGGAGACATCTGGCATTGATTAGCAAGAAAAAAAAGGGGGGGGTCAAATTTTAGACCATTTTCGTTGCACTGCTGCTTTAATGAAACACAGAAGTTGACGGCATATAAGGACCGCAAGGCCCATCCAGTCTGCCCATTTTTTCTATCTTATGAATGTTCTTGTCGGGATTTCCTGGGCTAATACTGCAAAGTCTAATGCCTTACACAAGTCACTAAGGATAGAAAACAAACTGCGTCTTTTCCCAGAGCTAAACTGATGTCATTTGGAAGCTTAAAAAGAAAAGAGAAAACAAAGGGACATGATTAAGATGCTCAAGTTTCTCCACAGTATTAATCAAGTGGACACTAGGGACTTATCCACTTTAAGTTGCAATACGACCAGCAGAGGTAACTCGGCAACACAAGCGGGAGAGAGTTTAAAAAAAAAAATCAAAGTAATTTTTTTTGTTTACCAAAAGGGTGGTAGCAGAATGAAGCAAACATCCAGATAGAATTATATGTGCTAACAGTATAAGGGGATTCAAGAGAGGATGAGACATGCATGCAAGCATATACAGTGAAGTTGGATATGCTGGGGGTGGGGTACTAAGGGTAGGTCAGGGGGACTAACACAGGCTCAGTCTAGTAAGTGGGTGGACCGCTGGGCATTTTTCTGCCAACACTTCCTGTTTCCTTATTTCAATATTGGTGGAATGCTTTAGTTTGAACCAGAATTCAATGGGGTCAGAAGGTTGTATTCATAATTCTGTCATGGACTAGCATTTCTAGTGCTTGTCCACTACTAGCAGCAATAATACTGACCAGAAATTATTTGCATTATTGGTGCCACCTCCCTTACGTAGATAGAGGTGCTTCCATAGTTTGGGTATTCATCATGCT
Source organism: Neoceratodus forsteri (assembly GCA_016271365.2). NCBI lineage: Eukaryota > Metazoa > Chordata > Ceratodontiformes > Ceratodontidae > Neoceratodus > Neoceratodus forsteri. The sequence goes on from CM028131.1 coordinate 640,393,616, forward strand.
GCAGTCATGTAGTGAGATTACAGTGGTTTTCCTTGAGCCTTTGAGAGGCAAAAGGCTGAGGTTATACAGGCCCACTTTTGATCCTGCCTGATCTAGTTGGTGTGGGGATAGTTTTCATTAGATGTGTTCTTCACTGAAACTAGAGTGATAAATGGCAAGTTGAGGATAAGATGTAGGAACGTGTGAGCACTGTAGAGGTGCCACGCTGAAACTGGGCATCCTGACTGCATTCCTCAGGTCATCTTTAGGTCATCAGATACGATTACCTGGTAGAGATTAGGAATTTGCATGCGGCACATTTGTGAAGTGTTAATTTAAGAAGTCTGCTGGTTCCTTTTGGTTAGTTATGGTTTCATTTTGATGCTTATCTGTTCAACACTTGTGGTACAGTATTTTTTTTTTTTTAACTATAACATTTATTATTCCATAGCACACTCAATACAGGTACACATATCATGACACTGGTTTCTCAAATCCATCCAGGTAAATATGACTAATGCTAAAAGCAGATATTTTATACATAAAAGAAAAAAAAAAGGTTTTCCACTTGTCAAGTCATATTCATTTTCTTTTCTTTTCTTTCTGTTAAAGGTTCTAATGTCTCAGTCCATCTGGTCCTAAGTTCACCTGTTAACCTGAGTGTACCACAAGTAGTCATTCAAACTGATCAAGTGCCTTCTTTCAATTATTTCTGTAACTTCATCTCGACCATTGCTTAAACACAGCAATAACATAACATACCTTTAATAAAGATTACAAAAAAAATAATAAAACCAATTCTCAGTTTGGGTTGTTTGGTTGGCGTTTCATTTAGTCTGAAATGTCTCTGTCTACTTCTAGATATAGAACAACAGTCTCCAGTTCTATCATCTATCGCCACGATAACAGTGGTCCCCACCTTATTACCCAGAGGGAGGCCTGCTGGGATAAAACTATAATGCCCTCTCTTTCCTCTATGAGGTTCATGAGTGGGAGCCATGTTCCATTAAATTTGTCTGTCTGGAGCTGAAGCCTTGCTGTGAGCTTTTCTTCTGTTTGTGTATTTTTAATAATGTCTATCCATTCCTGAACAGTCGGTGGTTCTGGAGATAACCATTTCCTAGTGACTGCCTTGGCAGCAGGATACCTTGAAATTATTCTGACTGTTAGTACTTTCCTTCTTAGGTGGGAGCCCCAGTATCAGGTGGTCGAAAGATGGCACAATATCCATTCCCATTAACCCCCATATAACTTTTTTACTTCTTCCCAATAGGGCCTGATTATAGGGCAGTCCCAAAAGATAGAAGTGCAAGCCAATTAGTCTGCACCCTCTCCAGCAAAGCTCCAACCCCATAGGTTTAAAATATTTGGTCCTCGAGGGAGTATTAAAGAATCTGTTTATGACTTCCCATCAAAACTCCTTCCAGTTTTGGGATGCTGAAGTGCGACATATACCCTCCCATATATTTTCCCATTGTTGGCCTCCCATTTCCCGGCCCGTCTCTCTCTCCCGGCCTCCTTGAAACTTCAAGGACTCCCCTTTCTTGCTGCTCACATATACTTTTACTAGATTAGAAACCAAATGTCCCTCCTCTGGGTTGCTTACAGCTCTATTAATTAACAGTTCTATAGGGTGCGGGTCTTGTTGCACTTTTCACTTATTATTGTCCAGGTGTAAAAAGGACACCACCTGGAGATAACTGAAAAAGTGAGTTTTAGGTATCCCAAATTCTCCCTGAACCTGGGATAATGTTTTAACCTGACCCTGATTCAGAAATTGGGAAAAAAGAGCAGCCCATATCAACACCAGGTGTGAAATGAATGTTCTTGTCTGAGAGGCTCAAAACCATGATATTCAGAGACTTTTGTTTGGTTTGAGAGGAATTATTGTATGTTAAGCTCTTTTGTAACTTTTCCCCAAACCCTGTATGAGTGTTCCTGCCATGGATTTAACGACTTCGCCTTCAGTAAGGTATCTGTCGGGCAGTGAAATCCACTCGGAATTTTCCTACTGTAGTAGTGCTGTCCTCCATGTTTACCCAAACATTACCCAACTCCTTTTAGAGGTATGCCACCCATGATGTTGATCTGTGCCATCTCATAGTACAATTTTAAATTTGGTAGCCCCAAATCCCCTTGTGACTTTGGCCTCTGGAGAACTTTTCAAGCTACCCTGGGTTTCCCCAGGTTCCAAACAAACCCCCTCAGAGCTTTGTCCAATTTTATTCAGTCCGTCTTGGGTATACATAGGGGCAGAGAGCTGAATAAAAACAAAAACCTTGTTAGGATATTCATCCTGATGGACTCTATTCTTCCAACAGGGACAATGGCAGAAGGTTCCGTCTACATAGGTCTTCACAGACCTCTCATCAATTTGTTGTAGTTAACCTGATATAACTTTGTCAGGTTCAGTGGGGCCTGAATGCCCAGATACCTCACCTTGTTTGTTACTCACCTGAAGGGGAGTGCTTGTGTTAATTCCTGCATGCGAGGTCCGCTAACTAGTACTATTTTGGCCTTATCCGAATTGATTTTAAAGCCTGATATCTCACTATACCTGTCTAGAATAGTGGCTAACATAAGGTAGGTTTACACCAGGTCCTGTAAATATAACATTGTGTCGTCAGCATATAGCGAGAAACAAAGTTCCTCTCCAGCTATTTTAATCCCTTCTACCCCCAGGTCCCTCCTAATGTGTTCTGCTAAAGTTTCCATACTTAATGCGAACAGCAAGGGAGATAGGGGACATCCCTGTCTTGTACCCCTCTGTACACTCAGTGGGTCTGAAATGGTTCAGTTTGCCTTGAACTGTGCTGTTGGTGTTTTATATATAGCATCTACCCATGCTAAGAATTTCTCCCCGAATCCACATTTGAGCAGCGTCTCTTTAAGGTAACCCCACCTCAGGTGGTCAAACGCCTTTTCAGCATCTATCATTACAGCAACTTGTTGGACCTTGTTTGTTACCCTAAGTGCAGTATGCTGAGGCACCTTCTGAAATTATCTTGAAGGTGTCTTTGGGGGACGAAGCCTGCTTGGTCTGGATGGACCAAAGCTGGTAATATTTTGTTTATTCTAATGGCCAAAACCTTTGTAAAAATCTTCAAATCTATGTTTAATAATGATATCGGCCTATAGGAGGTGCTAAATTCTATAGGTTTTCAATCTTTCAGGATCACAGAGATCAGGGCTTGTTTCCATGTATTTGGGAGGTCATCTGAGTTTTCACAAGAATTAAACATTGCTGTCAATAAGGGGACCAACTAGTCTGCAAATGTTTGGTAGAATTCAGTTATATAGCCATCTGGCCCTGGAGATTTGCCTTTTTTAATTTCTTTTATTACTACTGCTACTTCTGCTACTGTGAATGGGGCATCTATTGCCGCCCTGTTGTCGTCCGAAAGTGTGGGCAAGGTTATTTCTTTTAAGAATTGGTCCATATTTTCATTAATTTTTGCTGTATTAATCTCAGAGTACAGAGCAGCATAGTACCCCCGAAAACCTTCTGCTATTTCTTTTGGGGTATAAACCTTTAATTGTTTGGTACCGTCTAGTATTTTAAGTTTCTTAATGTATCTCTTGGCTTGCAACTTCTGCAAGCGGAAGCCCAACAACCATCCTGCTTCATTCCCCTGCTCATATATTTTTCACTTGCAAAACATAATTTCCCTTCTACTTGTCTATCCAGTATTTCTTGTAAGTTTTTTTAACTTGTTGTAGCTCCTTGTTTTCCTTTCCTCTTATGTTCTTGTTCTAACTGAGCAGGACATTTTTCTAAGGTGGTCAGTATCTCTAGAATTTGCCCCTTCAGGCGAGAAGAGTAGGCTATTATCTCCCCTCGTAATGTAGCTTTCAGGCCATCCCAAAACCACTTCCACTCTGTCTCTTCCGGTTTATTATGTTTATAATCCTCTATAATTGAGTCAGTTTTGTCCCTGAAATCTTTCCTTTCCAACAAGGAGGCGTTAAGTCACCATGTATTGACCCTTTCCCAGTCCCCTAACTGAAGCTGCAAGAAGACTGCTGCATGGTCCGATACCCACCTCAGCTGTATAGTACAATCTTGTATCTTATGTCTATCCACTTGGCTACAAAGAAATAAATCTATTCTGGAGTACGTCTGGTTTGGATTCGAATAGAAGGTAAAGTCCCTGATATGGGGATTCATATCCCACCAGATATCCACCAGTGCTAACTCTTGTATTCCTTCTTTAATTTTTCTTCTCATGTTCTTATTAGTGGCCATATTCTGAGAACAGCGGTCTAAAACTAGATTGAGAACACAGTTGAAGTCCCTTCCTATCAAATCCTATTTAAGCAATCTTAGAGGAAAATCTGATGCAACATGCATGAATAATTTTTACATGTACATCTATGTATGACATTACTTTTTTAAACAATGTGTGCTTTAATAAAGTACAACACATAAATAAGTACAGTAAATACTTTTTATTTCTTTATATTTGGTTTATGAAACAGTAAAGTAACTTTTGATTGTTTAACAATGTCCCTGTCACACGTGTGAATCATTTTTACATGTGCGTCTGTGTGACATCACTTTTTTAAAGAATGTGTAAGTACAACACAGACATAAGCCCAGTGAATACTTTTTATTTCTTTATAGTTGATCTATGTAACAGTACAGTAACTTTTGATTACAAAAAATGAGTATTCAATGTGGACAAAACGTTGCAGTAAAAGAAAATATCTACAAGGAGGGATTAACCCACAACAGGGTATGGGTTTACTGAGCATTAATCCATGCCTGGAGGGGGGGTTGAAGTCATGAGGTGAAACCGAGTGACTTCAACCACCCAGGTGTGGATTAATGCTCGGTAAACCCATACCTTGCAGTGGGTTAATCCTCCTATAACATGGGCAATGTTTTGTTAGAGTTTTACCTAAAGAAAGAGTAAAATAAAGCCCTGTGAACATGCAACTGTGGGTATATCAGGGATTAATCAATGGTCAGGTGACCTGTTTGGATGAATCAGAAGACTGTATTTTAGGAACCCATGTTATAAACATTAATAATTAAATAAGGTACTGATAAATAACACGCTAGGTGACAGCGTTTAGGTGAATAATGCAGAATCACAGAAAGGACCGCAATAGCAGAGAAGGAAACTGTTCATGGATATGTCACACATGTGGCACGTGGTCTACAGCATCAGATATCTGGAAAACAGAAAACAGCAGCATCTCTATTCTACCCCATAATCAACATTTAAGGTGAGTACTACAAATCTGTATTTGGAAAGTGATTTGTTTCACTTTTTGTTTTACCTCAGTGTCACACTAGTGGCTCAGGTTTATCAGAGAATGACCCTGTACTGGGGCACATTATCTGCAGAACATTCAAGGTACCAGCACTGTCTATTAATTATATGTTGTCATAGTAGCAGCAGCAGCAACAGCAGACGACGACATTTACCTTAAAACTGCTGTACCAAAATAAAATGGTACTCTGCTCTAGGAGTACACAACACACCTTTCGGAAACAAGAAAGGCTAAATCCACAGCACAATTACTGCCAACAGCAGTCGGAGCAGTTAATGCAGCACTACAGCAAGACAATATAAAACAACCCTGTTTCTTACCCATCTCACAGGATCCATGTACTTTATTTTTTGGAGGTCTCAGTAGTTCAGTAAACCTAAAGCAGGCTTAGGCGCAAACAAAAAGCTTTTTGTTTCACCTCTACGTATACATTCTGAAGTGCATGCTCAGTCTGGAAGAACTCCCAGCCCTAGGGCAAAGGGGTAGGCTGAAATGGAAAAAAAAAAAAAAAACACGTTTCTTGGAACCAAGTCATCTTTTTATTGTCTGATGCTGTTTACTGAACTAATGGGAACAACAAGAAATGAAAACACACTGAAGACATGAGGTGGGTAAAAACGGTTTACCTCGTTTTAGAATTGGAGGCCAGGAAAGGCACACTGACCCACAGTCTGGGTGCATAGTAGGTGCAAACCCGGGAGCACAGGGAGGTTAACTGACTTGCTCAGGGTCAGAAAGTGTGAAAGTGGCAGTTGTGTGAATTAAACCTAGGCTTGCTGAGTCTCCAGGTTCAGAGCTTGGTACTGTAACCCAGTGTTATACATTCTTTCATGTTGGAAGTGCTACTTTGAACTCTATCCATGTCCTGCAAAAGGACCCTTATGCCGCTGCCTTTCTTTTACCTAGCTTTCAAACTAGTGACTCCATGAACCACAGTGGTGGATCACACGACATCTGGTATACCAAAAAAAGTCTGACAAATGTGGAGTTCCTCTTTCCATGGAATGAAAACACACACACACACACACACACACACCCTCTTCAGGTGTTTGCCCATATCTTAACTGATAGTTTAACAACAGTTTGCAATGATTTTATTTTTAACTTTATTTTTATTGTATATTATAACTGTAACCCCCCCACCCCCTGCCTTTTTGCAAACGACAGGTGGTATGCTGTTTGAATCTGACAGCAGTACCAGGTGGGGACTGGGTTCGGGGAGGAATAGGTTACTCGGTACAAGGGCTAGGTTTGGCTACTCTGCACAGGGGCACCCAAGTAATTCCGAACACAGGAAGCAATAACTGTAATGTCCAATACCAGGAATGGGATTCTAAAGTGTGGCTTTTATTCACATCCAAGCAGAACAAAGCAAGCATAGACGGACCCCCATGGGGCTACACTTCTAGTAATGCAGATAAAAAGAATCAAGAACACTTCTTCAACACTTCAGCCCTCAGGCTCTGAACCCACCGGGCACACAGCCCGGACTTGCACGCTGCTTTGGGTACACAGCCCGAACTTGTACACTATCTGGGATTTCCCCGGCTCGACTCCCTTGCCGGCCACTCGGACACATTCCATATGTCATGGAAACCTTTTCTGGTGGCTCCCTAAACCACCTAAGAGCACCTCAGCTCTATCAGGGAGTTCTCCTTTTAATCCCACGTCTGGGTACTTTCCTCAGGCACTGGCCAAGTACCTGAGAGAAAGTAAAGGTGCCACAGAGCAAATCCGTAGAGGTGAATTTGGTTGCTACTGATGGGGGTGGGGGGGGGTCTCCCACCTCTCGCTTCCACAATTCATACCCGGCTATTTCTCTGGACATTAAACATCTCATTCTGAAAAGCTTGGCAATGTAGATTAAGGCTAAATGTATGTCACATTTCCTCTGCTTGTCTTGCTGGACTTGAACATACTTTTACTTGGCTCAGCCCATTGCTCTAGGCCTCCTACTGATTAAGCAGTCCAATCCCCACTTTACTTTACTCTTTGTGCTGGACTTGAACCTACTTCAATGAACTGGCAATGTCTATTACACTAGACCTCCTACAAATTAAGTAGTCCAATCCCCATGTTACTTTACTCTTTGTGCTGGACTTGAACCTACTTGAATTAACCGACAATGTCTATTACACTAGACCTCCTACAAATTAAGTAGTCCAATCCCCAGGTCCCAACAGTTCAGGTGAAAACATAGGCCCTATGTCAGAACGAACACACTCTCTGGTTGCGGGTGCCCAACAGGCGATTCCTCACAGGAATTTCTCTCCCACAGCTTCTGGTGCCGCAGCACAACTTGAAATAAGGCAGCTTCTTCTTTAGCCAGAACCAGGAGGGTTGCCCCTGGAAGACAGGCAAACCTTTCCACCCCCATTCCCTCAGGGATGGGGCACATGGACCAGTAACAGCTGTCTCTACCACTTCACAATCAGCTTACTATGTTCCTCTTTTGGTGGAAACACACACCTCCCTTACAGTAGCTCTATGACAGAGCTTAAGGCTCTGAGAGCCTGCCCACAGACTGCTGTGCTGCTCCTCTCTCCAAGACAGCAACACAGACTCTGTTCAAAATTCCCCAGTCATCCCTCAGTCTCAGCTGAGACTGAACACAGGGTGAGAGTGTGAAATCCATTTAACTGGAGTTTCATAAGCTGCCTTCCCTGCCTACCACTAGATCTTACTGGGATTCTAGTAATCCCAGGTAACGGGGGGGGGTTACATAACATACAGTTGATACTTCAGAGTAAAAGATATACAGTTGTTTTTTTACACCTGAGGTCAACACTCCTCTTAATACTATGATTCGATCATCTTTACTACTGAGATACATCTTTGGAGAGTTAGTACTATCAATACTATGCACTGATTAATTAGTTGGTGCTGTTAAATTAGAGTCCACGAGCAGCATGTATATTTTCTGAAAGAAGTCCACTGAAACATCAAAAGTGTCCCCACCCCCGAACAAAATATAGGAGTAGGGGTACTTAAACATGCTTAATGTCAGTTAAGATCTTTGTAACTTTCGCTGATTAGGCGTTAGAGTAAGAACACTTCAATAACTTTTGGCGCTAAGGTGGTCAGTATGGTAGGGGAGCAGTGGGTATTTGGTCTGACCCCAGGAAAGAGTACATTGCCTTCTGATTGGGAAATTTAATTCACTTTGGTCTCTGGGGCAACTACTCATTTGACTCCCACAAATAATATTGTTCTTTACTTAAACCTGCCCTGAAATCTTTTATTTAAATGGCAAAATTGAAATTTAAATGATAAAATGTGCTGCATGTTGCTTCTTGGTGGAGTTTAGTTATATTACTGTTTTTATATAGTGCTGTATGAACGGGTTGCAATGATAATACAGCAGGTGCATCTGTATCCATCTGTGGTTAATATCTCAAGTCAACATGATTTACCCGACTTTAGAGGTTGATAGTAATTTAAATCTTAACCAAAGGGTTCTTTCAGTGACAGCTACTACTACTATACTCTCATGCATGTGTACAATGTTGCTGCAATGCCAACACTTACATTTCTGTATCAAAGCCATCTAAATAAACCTCATTTGTTTTCCGATTTGTGGGCGGAAATGTAGGTGCATTAGCTCTCTAATAGAGAAGCTGGGGCTATGACTAAAGAGATATTAATTAACTGTATGCTAATCAGGCTACCAGAGTTTCTATGTGGATTTTTAAGACATACACGTAATGCACAAGTTCTTATTATAATGTTTTGCTTATTCAGTTTAAAAAGTGAAAAGGTTCTTGCATACCAGCTTCAAAAGCATTATTGGTATACTTCAGGTTATGGTGGATTTGTGACAGGAAATGTGCTAGTACCAGCTGCATGTTACACCTGTAAAACAAGGTCTGCAAGAATCTGAAATGTTCACAATAAAAGAAGTTGCAAAGAACAAAGCATAGCATTCTGGACACCAGCACACGGCCCCCAACATGCAATATTTTTAATGTATCCACCTTCCAGCACTTTTCTTGACATGGAGAGACACACACACAAGCCTGAGGTACTGTTCCAGATCGCCACTGTGTGGCACCCAGAGCCTCAAGGATTGGGTGACTCACAAATAAATTGCCTTGCCTTACAAAATCTATGCAATAACACTGATCTACTGCTATCTGCAGAACACCTAAGTGTGCAAACAGCTCAAAACAGGTTTCAGTAACCCTCTCCCAGATAAAATAAATATGCATATACACACATACTTATCTTCAGTCATAGTTCCCACACAGTGCCATAGAAACATAGAAACATAGAATTTGACGACAGATAAGGACCGCTTGGCCCACCCAGTCTGCCCATTTCCCTGCCTACTGGATAAGCTGCAGATCCTAGTTAACCAGCAGCCTACTTCTTCCTACCCCAACCCCCTAGAATTGCCTTATGACTGTCCCATGCATGCTTGAATTCCACCAGTTTTTGACTCCACGACCTCCTCCAGAAGGCCGCTCCATGCATCCACAACCCTCTCTGTGAAAAATACTTCCTTAAATTACCCTGAGCCGCCTCTATCTTCAAATTGTGCCTCTTGTTCTTGCACACTCTCTTTTTGAAAGATGCTACGCTCTTGGACTTTGTTGATTCCCTTGAGGTACTTGAAAGTTTCTATCATGTCCCCCTCTCCTCCTTTCCTCGGGGCTATACATATTAAGCTCCTTTAGTCTCTTCATGTGTCTTCTGGTGCAGACCCTGCACCATTTTAGTTGCCCTCCTCTGGACAGCTTCCATCCTGTCTATGTCTTTGTGGAGACTGGGTCTCCAGAACTGCACGCAGTACCCCAGATGGGGTCTGACCAGCTGTCTGTACAGAGGGATAATAACTTCCTGTTTTCTACTGGTGATGCCTCTCCCTATGCATCCCAGTATCTCCCCAGCCCTCCTTGCTGCCCTCTCACATTGCTTGCCCACCTTTAGGTCATCTGATATGACTACCCCCAGGTCCCTTTCCATTTTTGTTGTTGTTAGTATCTCACCCCTCATTGTGTACTCTTCCCCTGGGTTTTTGTTTCCCAGGTGCATTACCTTGCACTTCTTAGCATTGAATCTAAGCAGCCATACATTTGACCATTCCTCTAACCTTGCCAAGTCCTTTCTCATCCTTTCCACCCCACCTTGTGCATCAACTCTGTTGCAGATCTTTGTGTCATCTGCAAAGAGACATACTTTTCCTTCCAGTCCCTCTGCAATGTCGCTTATAAAGACATTGAAGAGGACCGTCTAATACTGAACCTCAAGTGTACCCACTAGTAACCCCCCTTTCTTCAGAGTGGACTCCATTTACTATTACTCTCTGTGTCCTATTCTCCAGCCAATTTTTTACCCAGGCTGTCATCTTGGGACCCACTCCCAGGCTAGCTAACTTGTATATTAATCTTTTGTGTGGGACTGTGTCAAATGCCTTGCTAAAGTCTAGGTAGGCCATGTCCACAGCCCCTCCCTGATCTACTACTTTGGTCACCCAGTCAAAGAAATCTATCAGATTTGTCTGGCATGACCTTCCTGCTGTGAATCCATGCTGCCTTGGGTCCTGTGCCCTCTGGCCTCTAGATACTCGACAATTCTTTCCTTCAGAAGTGATTCCATCATTTTCCCTACCATTGAGGTTAAACTAACAGGTCTGTAGTTTCCTGCTTCTGCCTTGCTCCCACTTTTGTGAAGGGGAATCACATCTGCCCTCCTCCAGTCCTCGGGTACCACCCCATCCTCCCATGATTTGTTAAACAGGGTAGTCAGTGGTGTCACTAATTCTACCCTTAGTTCTTTTAGAATTCTGGGATGAATCCCATCAGGCCCCATTACTTTGTCACTGATAAATGCAAGAAAAAGAAAAGGAGGCTGTGGTGGGGCCAGAACAGTGTCGGAGTTCAAGATTGCATGGGACAGGCATAAGGGTCTGTGTGGGAACAGGAGAGGGGGCAGAATAAATAAAGGGGAGGAAAAGGGCAGACTAGATGGGCCTGAAGGTCTTTTTCTGCCGTCAAGATTCTCTGATTTTGCATTTTGGTTTTGATCAGTGAACTGATGCCAAGTAGAGGGTACACTGTTGACAACTGTTTTTGCATTTGTGAAACATGAAAATCCATTGCATATACACAGCAAACGTCAAGATCTGAAGCAAATAATTATCTTTAAAAGCAGTTCACGCTAGCTGAAGATTTTTAAATTTCCGCTAAAATGGCATTTGGGAAGTAGTAACTATTCCTTTCTCATACCTGAAATTTTTATGCTGATGTGTAAAAAGATATATCCTTAACAATAAACATTTGGAAGGCGAGCAAACCACAAACACAATGGCCAAAATATTCAAAGCCCTGGGTCTGCGCTCACAGAAGTTTTGCTCCAGGAGCAAATTAGTGCCTGGAGCAGACTACAGATAAACTGGAGCATGTTTGAGGCACATAGTGAGTGCTAAAACCATGTTTCGATATACTGGGCCAAACGAGACGGGCACTAACCCATTTGCTCCTCACAAACCACTACCACCTACTGGCCACAGTGGGCTACAGTATGTGGCCAACAGGGAGCTACAGAGATAACAGGAACAAATGAGCTGTTGGGGCTCGTAAATAGCGATTGCTCCAGTGAAGCAAGCAATCTGCCGTACTCAACCTTCCCCAAGCAAATGACCCCACAGCACAGGCAAGGTGCTATGGGATCACTGGCATCTTATTCTGCCCTTATTAGAGACCATTAGCAAACAGAGATTGTGCCCATCAACCCCAGCCCCCAATCGTCATCCTGCACTGTGTCAACTTATTTCTGGCACTCTAGTGGTCCCCCATCCACAGTCACCAGTCTGAGTATTCTGAAGCACATTATTCCTGGTCTGGTGTCGCCATCTCCATTCGCCAGTCCGATGCCTGTTATCAATTCCTCTGGCCGGTCCATACCCCCCAAATTGTTAGTCCGATGCCTGTTATTAATTTCCCTGATAGTCTACCGGGAACCCCCATCACAAATGCAATGCCTGTTATTCATTTTCCTGGTAGCCGAGTGGACCCCCACCCCAGATTGCTGCCACAATTATACAAACACACACCCCACTCCACACAACTCAGCAATAACCACCCTCAATCCCTGACTTACCCAGTCCTAAACATCCGAGCCACTGACAGGTACAGATGTGACAGGAACAGATCTGCAGCTCACCGCCCTTGCTGGCTGCCATCTGACGGACAGGGAGCAAGTGTGTGCACACATACATACACACACACAGAGGCAAAGACTGCTGCTGGCATTTCAGGCACACTGGGAGATCCAAACTGCAGAGAGATATAGATCAGTCAGCAAGTCCAGAGAACAGCCCTTTAAAATCAGGAGTGGAATGCTGAAACAGCTATCAAAATAGTGATGGGGGGTGCAGTGCCAAATCTTAACTTAAAACCAGGTTTGTAGAGGTGTTTAAAGCCCTGTTTATACTTCGGGAGAGCTGTACTTACCGTTCTGCTGCCAACTCACTATGGTCTCATTTTAGTGCTGCAATTCAGTTTACATCTCCTGTGGCTCAAGCGCCGCAGACTGCGATGAGAGAAGTGTCCCCCTAGTGGCCGGGATACTGGGAGAAACAGGACTGCAAGTGGATGGAGCGCTGCAGCAGTTTACACCACGGGGTGATGCGTTCAATGCAGTACACATCCCCACAATTTCACCTGAGCAGAACCAGGAACAGAGCGTAGAGGTCAGCAAGCCAGATTTTTTCACCTAGAGCCAAGCCGGAGTCGAGCCAAGGGTCTGGCTTGACTCCACGAGCTGAAACACGAGCCAAGCCCTGACTACTGCAGGCTGTTTTCTACACAGGAGTTGAATGTTTCAGATACTACACTAACTGCCCAGGTTGACAAACATGCTTACTTTGATCATGACTAGCTTGGCTTGACTTTGGCTCTCAATTGCTTATAGAGGTCGAGCCGAGCCAGGCACTAAGCTCTAGCCAGGCTAGAGCCTGCTCTGGCTTGCCCACCTCTAGCAGAACTGCACATAACATGATGTGGTGAGTGTCCTCCACAATGGCGACTTTGTAGAACATCAACCGGAATGCATGAGTTTTTGTGCTGCAAAGAGGGGAAATGTAAACAAGGCAAAACGGCATAGCACTAATGGCTGTTTAAAACCACCACAGACATTTGAGTATGGTAGAATGTCTGCATACAAGTGCAGTCATGCGATTTGCATAGGCACAATGGCAGACTTTAGCAACACTCACTAATGAGTTAGTGTCTCACTTACTGTGCCTTTCAATATGGCACATTCAGCAGTTCCCCAATTCTGGGCCATAAACCACCATTAACAAGGCATTAACCCAATTAGCACTTGCAAAAACCCTTCCAATATCCTGGCCAACACGTACAGTGCTCAGTCCTGATGCCCTGAGTTTCTACCTGTCCTCAGTGCAGTTAGAAAACACACTACAGGATGTCTTAGTACCTTGGGCAACAGAGTGAGAGGGGTAACCCTATAAATTAGTACAGATTTGCACAACATACTTATTATTCCCTGTTTATGAGCTGACCTGATGATCCCAGTGTCCCTTCCAATCTCCATTTACTATTACTATGTATGTATGTATGTTATGCGCAATGTGATTGGTCAAACAAGAGCATTGAGAAGGCAGCAAAGAGGCAATGTGGTCTAATGGTTAGATTACATTCTTGGAAATCATATCATAGGTTCAAATCTCACAAGAGCCAAATACTTACTGTGTGACCTAAAGCAAGTCACTTAATCTCACTGTGCTCCAGCCCCCACAACGGTTGAAAGGGATAAAAGCAGGACCCCACTGAAAATGCAATGCTGCATCTCATCTAGCAGCGGTTGAAATTAGCACTGACACACTAGCCAAATGCTGGTAGATTTTGTATCAGGCTAGTAAAAAAAAAATTTTTAGTAGCCCTGTAGGATTGTACTGGAGAAGGCATTATTTCAATATGAACACCAGCTGGGCCAATAGAAAAGTCTGTGGGACTATAGGATTTTTCCAGCCATTAGCCCTGATGGATAGTGACCGGAAAACAATTTTGATCCCTGATCTAGGCTACCTTAGGTAAAGTAAAATACCAAAAAGCCATCCCATTAGCAGCAGTGCCACACTGGAAGTCAGTGACTTAGGTTCGGTAAGGAGACCAGGGCACAGATGAGAAGCCAAGGGGAGGAGGACTGAGTGCCCCAACACACGCCCTATTCCTCTAGGGAAAGAAGACAGCAGACTTCAATGTGACACTGTCACATTGCTGACCCCAGATAGCAATGCAGCTGGATTTGCTTGGGGTTGGGGGAGAGGCCGGTGCCATTCACAAGCACATATGCGCCCTCACCACTGGCATGCCACGGGACTAGAAGAACCGAAGGGGAAAAAAAACTCTGGCACTTGCAGAATTAAGATGGTGCCCTCAGGTCCTGCCATCTTGACCACCTGCTGCCTTCCAACACTCAGACCTGTGGGGATTACCTCCAGGCCCAACTGTATCCACTGTGAAGAGAGGTGCTTTGTGCACCCTAACAAGTAGGTAAGTGACAGAGAAGGGATGGACATAGCTCAGAGGTGGGTAAGGAGGTTGGCAGTGCCAGAGGATGCTAAATGCAAGGTATTTGGAATGAGTGCTTTACATACTGTACTCGCTAGTGCTCCAAAGGTTAGTTTGATCAACTGAACAAAAATTAAAAACCTTCACAAAGTAAAACATCTAATAATTCCTCATCAGGTGGCGATGCACTTAGTGAACCCAAACACCGACACTGCGCCAGGCGATGCCCACACGGGGACAGAGGCAAGGGCACCACTCACTCACTACTTAAGCACCTCTTTCAGTTGGCTGAAGGAGCGAACATCCTGTTGTGGAGGAGGCAGCTTCAAACACAAAAGGTGGAAGGAATATACTGGGAGGATGTGAGGTATGAGCATGGAGACATGTCCTAGCTACAAAAGTCTTGATGACCCCTGAATACACTGGAAGTCCAATTCCCCGGGCTGGATCCTTGTTAAGGAATCTGTGCCCCAATGTGGAGAAAAACTGCAGGGGAGAATGTGGGATGGCATTAAAAGGGTGCCCAGAGCTGGTGTAACTGCGTTCGGATAGTAGATGGACTAAAGGACCAGCTCTCACCAACGGATAAAAAAAAAAAAAAATCCAGGAATGGAAATGGGAGAATGCCTCCCTTCAAAAGACATGTTAGCAAAAAATGTTGCTGGCAAATTCAAGAAATTTGCAGCGAACACGAACTTCTGCATATAAGTTCACTTTCTCTCTGCCTATTTGTTTTGTTCTTTATATTCATATTTATTGAAACATTAGGGTACCGTCACAAATAATTTATATCATCGTTCTTATACATCTCACTGTGCAGAAAGATACATTCACATCTCTTATTCTAGAGAATAAGTTTCTTCATCTTAAAAATATTAGTCTCAGCAATTCCATTCTGCTATTATAATTTGACAGCTGTCTAGTTCTTGTGTTTTTTCCACAACCCTTTCATCCACCCCTCTGCCTATTTGTTTGGGTGAGCTCATCAAGAAATGCAAAACCCAAGGCTTCAGAGAGATGCCTACCATTTGCAAAACTCATTCCCCCCCCAAAATATCCTGCTACAGTTCAACAACTCAGACACTGGACTACCAACAGCAAACTGTTCAACAAAACAAATTGTTCTCCCTCTTTCCATCTTTTTTCAATCTGTAGCTAGAAACTGGCTTCAGAAAAAGCAAATTTTTGTACTACAGTATTCAGCTTAAATTTGCATGAGCCAGAGGTGTGTGTGGGGTTGGGGGACTAGAAACAGAAAATGTCACATATTAAACATGTCAAGTACAAGGGCTGAATATACTAACCTTTCAACAGCTACTGAGAACTGCACTACACTCTGGGTCTCAGCAATCTCATAATAGCTATTACCAAATCACAGAAGTAAATATATTACACAAATTGACAGCCAAGGACAGAATAATATGCATATACCTTTCTTCAAGGTCTGTGCCATTGGCATATAATGTCCTTGTTTCATATCAGATGAGCACTGGTGGAACTAAAATGCTATTTTTTTTTTTTAAGTGCAACAAAAACTTCAATGCAACCAATAAGCACTTTATTCTTTAGCATATCCTGCTACAGTAGCTCTTACGTGCCTAGCTTCAGTAAATCTGTCGGCCTCCTCTCCCTGCTCGGATTGTGCCCAGTTCTGGAGTTCTCACCTAAGGAAAGACATGGTACTTAACTCAAAAGAAAAACCCAAGTACATGGTTTTCTCAGGTTCGAGAAAAATTGCAGCTTTCAATTTCCCCCTCCTGGACACTGATGGCAACCTAAAAGAACGAGAGTTAGCACACCAAAGGTTAGGCATGTTATACTGAGTCAAACCTTCCCTAATCCCTGAATCCAGGACCCTACTTGCACCAGCTTCCTGCTCCCTATTTTTGTTTTTTGAACTTTGTATTTTTTAGTTTTTTTATAAGCACACAGTTGTGTTCTGATGCAGTACATTAGGATATTTGAAATAGCCACATGACAGTGCCACCCCTCTTAATACATGCATATAAAATTAACTGACATCCATAAAATACAGCACTGGGGATAATTCAGTATTACATGTCACAACCCCACTCAGCAGGTCAGCCCTCTACTCTCAAAGTGCCAACCTCCGAGCGTAGTATTGTGAACAGGAAACAGAAACAGGGTAACCTTACTGTCTGTTTTGTGGGTTCGAATCAACCTTTGGTCTCAGTTCTGGAGGGATTCAAACTGTGAACCTCTTGTTAACGTACCCAATGTACAGGCTCAGTTGTTCTACTCTTGAGGAGGATATCTTTCGCCTACGGGAACCTAACCAGGTGTACAAAATGAACCCTTAAAAACTCTAATAAAGACCTCAGATAACTCTTACCTGTTCCCAGTTTGGTATTACCATATAAGCTCATGCACAGTGTTGTCACACTCTTAACCATCCACGCATCACAGGCAAAAACAGGAGGACTTGGAAGACACAAATAGCCTATTTAAAAATGAGATGTTTACTTAAAAATAGAGAAGAATGTAAAATGTAAAACACAGAACCATATATCACAAAAACATACAATCACTTTAAAAAAAAAAAAAAAGATTTTAAAAGTGCAATTTCCTACCATCAGACAATTAGACTTGATCTATCTAATGTGTCTCTTACAGTGATGCTAGCATGTTGTAGCTTTCAGAGTCCAAACATTTGTGTTCTAAGTGGAAAACAGAATACTGTTTAAAAGCTGGTTTTGCCCACCTCTTTGCATGAGGTCACTTAGCTCCTCCCTGTCAGAATATAAAATATATATATCTATACAAAACAGGATGTCTTATCAAAGTATTAAATTCTGCAACCTCAGCACAACTAATTTTCTCATATGACCCTTTGATGTAGAGTGTCTTCCTGTTCTTCACAGACATCAAAGAAGCATTTTTGACTTTGCACCAAAGTGACATAACCTGTATTCATTCTATAAACGTCATAAAAGTTTATGATTCTAGCCTAGCAGCTGGCAAGCTACAACAAAGCTAGATAAACAGGAGATCCTTAATATAGTCTCTTCTAGCCTGTAATTATCTCCTGGCCTTCCAGGTAACACCTTGTATCTAAAACCTGGGGAGGGGGTTGTCATTCGACAAGCTGTCAGCATCTCATGAGAGACATTCAATAACACATTTTTATATTCCAAAAATCATAGATTAATCAGAACCAGCTGTCTGAATGTCACAATTCCTCCCCACCTGACTGAATTTGTGGGCTCTATCCCCTGCATGGGTCTGAGCTTTCCAAATCAGTTCACTACTCCTCATACACATGAGACAGCCCATCAGAGTTCTGATTTTTGGTTCCAGCCCTATGTAGAATTGTCATATCATATCCTTGCAAAGCAAGACTCCATCTCAGCAATCTACCATTGTTTTCCCCCCATCGCGTCAGCCAAACCAGGGGGTTGTGGTCAGTCTGCACCACAAAATGCTGCCCATATAACTATGGCTCCAACTTCTTTAGGGCCCACACTATGGCAAGACATTCTTTTTCCACAGTAGAGTATGCCTGCTCCCTAGGAAGTAACTTCCTACTCAGGTACACTACTGGGTGATCTCTCCTTTGGCTGGATGTCTGACTCAGTACTGCCCCAATACCCACATCTGAGACGTCAGTCTGAACTATAAAGGGTCTGCTATAGTCAGGACTTGTCAAAACAGGAGCACTGCACAGTGCCTCCTTCAATCTGGTAAAGGCTTCTTCACAGGCTGGTCCCCAAGTAATTTTATTGGGCATCCTTTTCTTTGTCAGGTCAGATAGGGGAGCAGCCAGGGCACTGTAATTGGGTACAAATTTCCTGTAGTACCCTGCTGTCCCTAGAAAACTCCTGACCTACGGCTGTGTTTCTGGTCTGGGCCACGCCTGGATTACCTCTATTTTTATTTGGTTAGGACGGAGCTGTCCCCGGCCTATCACATGCCCGAGGTATGCCACTTCTCGGCTTTGACAGTGAGCCCGGCCCTCTGTATCCTGCCCAGCACTTCCCTAAGGTGGGATAGGTATTCCTCCCAGCTGACACTAAAGATGGCAATGTCATCTAGGTACGCCACGGCATACTCCTCAGCACCATTTAACACCTGGTTCACCAACCTTTGGAAAGTGGCCGGGGCGTTCTTCATTCCAAAAGGCATTACTTTGAATTCAAATAAGCCTATTGGAGTGATGAAGGCCGACCTCTCCCTAGCTCTGCCTGTCAACTCTACCTGCCAATACCCCTTGGTCAGGTCAATCGTCGTAAGGTAGGTCGCCCCTCCCAACTTGTCCAGGAGTTCATCCATCCAGGGCATCGGGTGGGCGTCTGTCTTCGTGACTGCATTCAGTCCATGACAGTCCACACAGAAACGAGTAGAGCCATCTGGCTTGGGCACAAGGACTACGGGTGAGGCCAAGGGGCTGTGGGATCTCTGGATTACCCCTAAATCTAGCATCTCATCCATTTCCCTCCTAATGTCCTTTTGGACAGCCTCTGACACCCAATATGCTGTCCGCCATATGGGCATCTGTGTCCCTGTCTCCACATCGTGAGTCGCTAAGGGGGTTAGTCCAGGCTTGGTACTAAACAATGGGGCAAAGTCTGCAAAAACCTCCCTTACTTTCTGGATCTTGTCCGGGGCCAGCTGGGGAGACAGTTTTACTGCCTCCACAGAGGACTCCCACTTACTTTCTTCCAGCAAGTCCAGAAGGGGGTCTCCTTCATCTATCCCCTCCCCAGGACTACACACTGCAAACACCATATCAGCCCTATTTGCATATGGCTTCATCACATTGACATGATATATCCTTTCTGTCCATCTTCGGTCAGGTAACTCTATAATGAAGTTCACGTCATTTACCTTCCTAACCACTTTGTACGGTCCTGCCCACTCAGCCTGCAGCTTGTCTTTCCGGACTGGAATAAGGACCATGACTTCCTGACCCACCATGTACGAGCGAGCTCTGGCTCTGCGGTTGTACCACACTTTTTGTTTCTGTTGGGCAGCTGCCAGGTTGCTCTGGGCTGCCCCCATAAGCTCCTTCAGCCTTTCCCTAAACCTAAAGACATAATCCACTATGGGAGTTCGCTGGGTGGCGTGCTTGCCTTCCCAGTCCTCCCGGATCAAGTCTAGGGGCCCATGTACCCGGCGTCCATATAAGAGTTCGAAGGGGGAAAATTCTGTCAACTCTTGGGGTACCTCCCTGTATGCAAACAACAGGTGGGGAAGGTATTTCTCCCAGTCCCTCCCATGCTGTTCAGCAAATGCCCGGAGCATTCACTTCAGGGTACCACTGAATCTTTCCACAAGCCCATTGGCTTGTGGGTGATATGGTGTCGTGCATCTCTGCACCACCCCACACTTCTCCCATAAACATTTCATCAGGTCCAACATGAAGGAACCCCCTCAATCGGTGATAACCTCCTGCGGAAACCCAACACCGGAGAAAATCCCAAGTAAGGCATCTGCCACTTAGTCTGTACTCAGTGAGGAAAGGGCGACTGCCTCTGGGTACCGGGTGGCATAATCCACCACAGTCAGGATGAATCTCTTCCCTGAGGAGCTGGGGGTATTAAAAGGTCCCACAATATCCATTCCCACCCTCTGGAATGGCTCCTCCACTATGGGCAATGGAATCAGGGCGGCTTGGGTTTTTCTTGCCCGCCTTCCCTATTTCTTGGCACCGGTGACAAGACCTGCAATACTCCTTCACCTGCTGGGTGAAGTTAGGCCAGTAGAAATTCTGGGACAACTGCTGCATCGTGCGTACGATTCCCAGATGACCAGACAAGGGAATATCATGTGCAATCTTGAGTAACTGCTCATGATACCCCTGGGGAATGACAAGCTGCCTGCCTAGCACCCCTCCCTCTGTCTGTACTGCCTGGGTATACATAAGTCCATTTTCCCAATAAACCTTATGTCTGCCGTCACCTCCCTGTGCCCCATCAGAGTCTGCCCAAGCCCTCAGTTTCTCTAGACTAGGGTCACTTCTCTGAGCAGCTTCAAACTCCTCACACATTCCCAAGGCATGGGATAGGTCCCCTTCAGTCGCTAAACTAGGGTCCCTAGCACTAGCGTCACGGCACTTAGGATCACTGTCAATCCCAACCCTCTGACAATGGGTCACCCTTCCCTCTTTGGAGTAACCCTCTGTAGCTGTGTGGTTACTTGCTACTGGGGAAACTTCTACTCCCTTTTCATTAGTCTCCCCATCTGGAGACACAGGCTGGGGAACCAGCCTCTCAGTGGTTTCCACAATGGCTTCTGTGGGGTTCAGGGAACTACAATGTTCCCTTGCCACTTGGCTATGAGTAACTGCACATACCATCGCCTGTTTGAGATTGTTGCCCAGGATCACATCCACTGCTAACGTTTTGGATACTGCCACCTGTTTCACAGTTCCCCGTTTCATCCCAGTCTAGGAGAACACCAGCCAGTGGGAATGTTTTCTCTTCACCAGTAAATTCCTGTACAGTGACGTATTTATTGGGTATAAGCTGACTAGGCTCTACTAGATCCCCTTTTACCAATGTCAGGGATGCCCCTGTGTCCCTTAGCCCTTGCGTCTGTACACCATTCACCATGACTGGGTGCATGTGTTCCCTCATGTTCACAGGCATGCTTCCAGGGACACACAAACAACCCACTTCTTTTCTAGTACTATTCTGCGTATTATTGCTCATTCCTTAGGGACGCTGTCTGGCAATATGCCCAGTTTCTTTACATAACCAACATTCACTTCTCTTTTCAGAGAAATCTTTTCTCTGAAACCTGGGGCTAACTGGTTTCGTTGGAAGCAGTGAGGGTTTTAGCTGCCCTGAAGGTGTGCTTTTCCCTTTCTGCGCTGCCACGCCTGCCCCATTCCCTCTCAGAGTAGGTCTACTCTTGGCATAGCGGTCTGAGAGTTCAGCAGCCTCTTGCACTGTTTTGGGATCTCGGTCCTCCAGCCAGGTTTTCAGCTCTGCTGGGCATGCCCAATAAAACTGTTCTAACAAAATCACATTTTCAATTTTATCAACAGAGTTTGCTTCAATTCCTTCCCACTAACGTTTTAAAAACTGACGTTTCACGGCTAGCTCCTTGTAGCTCATGTCAGGGCTTCTCCTGAGCTTACGGAATTTAGCTCTGTATGATTCAGCAGTTAATTCAATTTTTTTTTAACAGTGCAGCTTTAAGTTTGCTGTAATCATCACTGTCCTCATTGTCCATTAGACCCAATGCATTCCAAGCTTTCCCGGTAAGTAGTGGGGATAGCTGGAAGCTCCAGAACTCTCTAGGAATTTTAGCCTGAATACAAACTTTTCCAAAAGAATTTAAAAAAGGCATCCATGTCCTCCCCCTCTTTAAATTCGGCTATCAATTTGGAATTCAATTTGTAACTCAGTCCTGCAGCCCCAGTTAAACCCAAGCCACTTACCTGCTCTGGTGCTGGTGGTTCGAGTCGTAGCTTCTCCAGTTCATGTTGCCTCTGGCGCTCATACTCCTCATGGTCAGCCTCCCGCTGCTCCCGCTCTGCCTCTCAGCGTTTTCGCTCTGCCTCTCGGCGTTCTTGCTCCCTCTTCTCCTCTGCAGCTCGCTGGCGCTCACGCTCCTCATGGTCTGCCTCTTGGCGTTCTCACTCTGCCTCATGGTCCGCCTCCCGCTGTTCACAGTCCTTCTCCCCCTGGAATTCCAGCTCCATTTTACGCAACTCAATTTGCAGCCTGAGTACTTCTGGATCCAGGATACTGGAGACCTTCCCCTACTGCTGTGGCCCTTCGCTGACAGTGGCCCTGTTGCCCTCCTCATCGGATCTAGACACTGCACTGGCTGCTAGCCCTGCCACACTCAAGGTTTGGTCCTTTTCAGTCACTGTCTGTGACTCAATGCTCTGGGTATCTGCCACTATCAGGGAATCCACGAAGTTCTGTTTGCTGACTTTCACCTCGAACAGGACTCCTCTGTCCCCACACAACCGTTTTAAGTAGTCTACAGTGTGCCTGCTGTAGTTGGAAACCATCTTCTTCCCTAACTACGGCTACTCTGACTTGCACTTTAGAAAAAAAAAATAAAATGGGTAGGAACTTTACTGTACGCCAAGTGATATAGTTGTGTCTCCTTTTTAAAAAAAATTACTGCCTCCCCTTTTTTTTTTGCAAGTGAGCTGACAGTCTTAAGCGGACACACTGAAGAATCATAGCTTGTAATACCAACATTTTCGCACCGCTGCCAACCAATCTGTCACAACCTCACTCAGCAGGTCAGCTCGCTACTCCCAAAGTGCCAACCTCCGAGCGTAGTATTGTGAACAGGAAACAGAAATAGGGTAACCCTACTGTCTGTTTTGTGGGTTCGAATCAACCTTTGGTCTCAGTTCTGGAGGGATTCAAACTGTGAACCTCTTGCTAGCGTACCCAATGTACAGGCTCAGACAACTATACTCTTCGGGGGGGGGGCAGATATCCTTCACCTACGGGCACCTAACCAGGTGTACAAAATGAACCCCTTAAAAACTCTAATAAAGACCTCAGATAACTCTTACCTGTTCCCAGTTTGGTATTACCATATAAGCTCATGCACAATGTTGTCACACTCTTAACCATCCACGCATCACAGGCAAAAATAGAAGGACTTGGAAGACACAAATAGCCTATTTAAAAATGAGATGTTTACTTAAAAATAGAGAAGAATGTAAAATGTAAAACACAGAACCATATATCACAAAAACATACAATCACTTAAAAAAAGAAACAAGATTTTAAAAGTGCAATTTCCTACCACCAGACAATTAGACTTGATCTATCTAATGTGTCTCTTACAGTGATGCTAGCATGTTGTAGCTTTCAGAGTCCAAACACTGTGTTCTAAGTGGAAAACAGAACACTGTTTAAAAGCTGGCTTTGCCCACCTCTTCGCATGTGGTCACTTAGCTCCTCCCTGTCAGAATATTAAAAAATATATCTATACAAAACAGGATGTCTTATCAAAGTATTAAATTCTGTAATCTCAGCACAACTCATTTTCTCTTATGACCCTTTGATGTAGAGTGTCTTCCTGTTCTTCACAGATATCAAAGAAGCATTTTTGACTTCGCACCAAAGTGACATAACCTGTATTCGTTCTCTAAACATCATAAAAGTTTATGATTCTAGCCTAGCAGCTGGCAAGCTATAATAAAGCTAGATAAACTTGAGATCCTTAATATAGTCTCTTCCAGCCTGTAATTATCTCCTGGCCTTCCAGGTAACACCTTGTATCTAAAACCTGGGGAAAAGGTGTCAGTCCACAAGCTGTCAGCATCCCTCATAAGAGACATTCAATAACACATTTTTATATTCCAAAAATCATAGATTAATCAGAACCAGCTGTCTGAGTGTCACATAATCAATATCTGCAGTTAGAAAATCCAGTATATACTGTGTAGTTAAAGCCCATGAGCTGTATGCATTAATAAGACATGGTTTACTTGAATTGTTCCCAGTTTCCTCTTCCTAGTAAGGAAAAATTTTAAATTACATGCTTAACCATTAGAAAAGGAACCATGTAAATGGGACTGTGTCTAGAACCTAAAGATAAGGTCCATTTAACAAACGTTGGTCCATAGCTTCATCGCAAGCTACTATACATTGCCATCAACAATATAAGTAACTAGTGCCAACATTTAGCCACTCTAAATCTAAAAGGTTATTAGAACATTGCCCCAAACCTATCCCTCATTTGCTACCAACTACCCCTTAAGATTTCACAAAGCCTGCCATACTTCCCTAATAGCAATAAGAACAAAACTGGCATCTAAACAAAGGGGGGTAATAAAGATAAGGCTTTGTTATTACTTTTAATATTTTAAAGTTCAGTAATTCAAAGTCTCTCACTATGTCACTGTTCCCTCCTCGTCCTCCGAAATGGATTGCGATGGTTCACGTTTTCTTCTTGGTGGTTGGGTATGTTTTTGGGTTCATTTGAGGGCCTCCGCAGCATCAGAGAAGATGGAGACCTTCTGTTCATGCACCAGTCAGAGTTGGGCAGGGAATAACGTGCTGTGCACAATACCAGCTTTGCGGAGCATTGCATGGATGGCGTCAAAACGCTTTTTTCCCCTGTCAGGTTGCGTAGCTCAAATCAGGAAAAAGGGAGACCCTCTGACTGTCCTGCAACAACGTTCGCTTTTGCCTGGCAACTGTTAGAATCAAATCTCTAGTCCCCATATTGTCCAGCACGGCTACTATTGCCCTCGGTGCTTCTGTGTTGTTGGGCCTACTCCGAAAGGCCACCCCGTAGACCTTCAAAATTGCCCAATTCATGTCCGTTAGGGACTGTCCAAGATGGTGTTCAAGCCATTCCCTTAAAAAGAGAACAAGGTGATCCCCTTCAGCTCCTTCCGGCATCCCAACAATCCTGAGATTAGCAGTTCTTGCTTGGTTTTTGAGACTCTGAAGCCGGGACCACAAATGCGCATTTTCCTTGACCAAAGTCGCTGCAGTACCCAATGCTGTCTCCGATTGTTTCTTAGCCTCGCATACCTCGGTTTTAGTTGTACCAGATTCTGTCTCCAGTATGGTGATCCTGTTGGTCAGGGCATCGATGCAGTCCAATAATCCAGTCATTGAAGCCAGCATATGATTCATTTTGTGCCCCAACGTCTGTAGGGTCTCCTCTCCCTCACTATTTGTCTCCGGAGTAGTGCGGCCTTGCACTGACCGTGTGGCAAGGGAAGCAGACGAACCTTTGCTTCAAACAACATGAAGTCTTGCTATATTATGACAGATGCAGTTTGTCCCACCATTAGAACTGCTCTGGAGGTGAAAGAGTTAACTTCCATGCAGAGCATGGAACTTAGAGCGCGAGCTCGGTTAAAGAAGCTCTGTTAGGGTGGTTTCAAACCAAAACCGTCAGATTCTTTACTCTGCCTCACTGAACAGTCTGTCTGGAGTCTCCTCCTGCTGCTCGGTTCATTTCCTTGGTTTAAAGCGTCTTTTCTCGGTTGAATTTAACCGCGATATTATTTATTTTAACCGCAAACCGATCAGTTCAAGCTCTGTCTATGGTATTGTAAGTAATAGATAGGTTTTCTGTGTGGAACTTGTAAATGTTTATCGGTTCGGTTTGAACCGATCGAATTGTATTCAAACTTGGTTTTAAAGCCTTTTAAGGCTTGTTAGAGTGCGGTTCCCGGTTCTTATCGGTTCTAAAAAAAACGGATTTCATTACGTTTTTTCCACGACCAGTGAACTGTTTGGGAACCGATAAGGGTGTCTTGCCTGGCACTGCCATCAAAGGGCAAGTTTTTGGTTAGGCTGGCATTATGTCTGAGAAACCCAAAAGAAAAACGGGCCACTGGGTTTCAACACTGTAGTGTCTGTGGGGAAGCCTTTGCCAAGGCTGACCCACACACACATGTGTTTATTGTCTGGGTTTGACCACCTCAATGCAGACTGCCAGATTTGCAAGAATTTCCCTGCAGCCACCCTAGATAAGAGAGTTGGTAGGCTCAGGGAACGAGAGGCCAAAAAGTCCGCTGACCCGGATGGCCAGCCCAGTTCGGTGCCAGCCGAACCGGAGGGAGTGCCCTCTGACCAGGGCCAGACTTCCTCGGGCAAACGTAAAGCTGACTCTGAGGAGCCAGTTCCAGCAAAGAGAACTAGAAAGTCAGCAGGTGTGGAGTCCAAAATTCCTTCTCCAACTGCTGCAGAGATAGCCAGGGCAATACAGATTGTCCAGTCACTGTCCTCGTTCCTCCGAACCGCCACTATCTGGCAAAGGTCGGTTCGGTCGGTTCCACCGTTCAAGAATATGATATAGAAGAGTTTTATGAACCAGAGGAGGGGAGGATGATTATGATCAATGTGAATGTGACTTTGAAAGTCTGGATGTGCCCATTGAACCGGACATCTCCCCAGACAGACCTTTAGGTGAATCTCCCCCTAGGCTTTCTGAGTCCCCTTCGCATTTTTTTGTTTAATTAAAAAGTTGCTGAGACCCTCCAAGTTCCTTTAGAGGAGGCTGTGGATGAGCAAGAGGAGCCTGACTATGTAGAGATGATGGATATCCCAGAGTCCAGGAGATTGTCCATCCCTTTACATAAATCTTTTAGGAAACAAACAATAAAAATTTTAAAAGCTCCTAATTCTGTGCCTCCTGTAGATAAAAAGATGGACAGGAGGTACACTTTGTCAGGTCTGATACAGATTTTCTTTCACAGCAATGCAGTCATGTTGGAGTAGTTCAGGCTGCAGCCTGTGATAAAGCTAATATTCCCTGGCTTCACATCCTCCTGACAAGGACTCCAGGAAGATTGACGCCATGGCCAAAAAACAATACATGGCAGCATCTTTGGGACTCAGACAAGCAAACTATATGGCTTATGTTGCCAGATACCAGAAATCTAGATGGGATACTGTCATAGCCTTAGCCAAACAGGTCCTTGGCCAGCTTGCAAAGGAGCTGGAGCAGGTGGCTCTTGATGGTATTGAGGCATCTAAGGTGCAATTCCATGCTGCAGTGGATTCTAATGATGTATCCTCTAGAGTCATGGCTACATCTGTGGCTTTCTAGTTTGGCCTGGCTCAGGTGTACTACTTTGTCACAGGATACCCAGTCTAAGGCTATGGATTTTCCTGTGGTGGGAAATTCTCTGTTTGGGGAGCAGACAGAGAATTATATGAAGAAAATGGATGAATATACAACCACTTATAGGAGTGCACAAGCCAAGGAACGGCAAGCCACTCCTCAGAGGCAGCCCCCCAGGGGTAGGGGCAGGCCTTTTCACAGGCCTTTTTATCAGACCCAGGCCTCCTCTTCAGCCTATGCTCAGAGGGAGAGGCAGACGGGGTACGAGCAGGCCTGCTCCCACCCCTCAGCCTAAAGCCCCTGCCAAACAGGCACCCTGATGGGATGCCCAGGGTCAGCTCTCCATTACCTGTAGGGGGCAGGCTGGCTTACCTGTCCAGGACTGGGAGTCTTTAACATCAGACAGGTGGGTCCTGGAAGTAGTGAGCCAGGGTCTGGTTCTCAGCTTCAAAAAATTTCCAAAGATGAGAGCCAGATCTTTTCCACCTGCAAACCCTTTAGAGACTCTTGCTTTGGAAACAGCAGTCTCAACCCTCTTGGCTCTCAGAGCTGTAGAAAGGGTTTCTCCCCCACACCAGGGCAAGGGTCTGTAGTCCAGGTACTTCCTTACCCCAAAAAAGACAGGAGAGTGGCGGCCTATCCTGGATCTAAGATATCTGAACAAGCACCTTTAAAACCAAAATTCAAAATGGTGACTCTGGGAATGATTTTACCTCCCTAAGGCCAGGGACTGGCTAGCTTCCCTGGACCTCAAGGATGCCTACTTCCATGTTCTTATCAGAAGCTCCCATCGAAAGTACCTCAGATTCAACTTCCCCAGGCCATTATCAGTTCAGAGCAATGCCCTTCGCCTCACCTCTGCCCCAAGGGTGTTCATAAATGTCTGGCAGTAGCAGTTGCTCATCTAAGAAGGCAAAGATTGCCATTTTCCCTACCTGGACGACTGGCTCATTGTGGGTCAGTCTCCAGACCAGGTCAAATCACACCTGCTAGTTACCCAGCAGCTGCTCACCTCTCTGGGCTTTCTTCTCAATCTTCCAAAGTCAGTTTTGGAACCTGTCCAGGTACTCACCTTTATAGGCACAGAACTGGACACAAAGCAGGCCAGAGCCTTCCTTCCCCTGGAAAGGGTAAGGACCTTGGTGGTCCTGGCCTCATCCTTCACTCTGCAGGTCTCTCGACCAGCAAGGCATTTCCTGCAGCTCCTAGGACACGTGGCTGCTTCCACAGCTGTAGTGCAAGGAGCAAGATTTCAGATGAGGGACATTCAGTTCCATTTGAGAGCTTTCTGGTCTCAAAGAAGAGATCCCCTATCCAAGTTAATCCCAGTGACTCGAACCCTGATCCAGGCCCTTCAGTGGTGGCAGGATCAGAGCAATCTGAGACAAGGGGTGTCTTTCATCCCTCTGTCCCACTCCTTGACCCTTACTACAGATGCGTCCCTCTTGGGATGGGGAGCTCACATGGGTGACCTCTCCACCCAGGGGTTATGGTCCCCTCAGGAATCTCTGCTCCACATCAATCTGTTGGAACTCAGAGCTGTTTTTCTAGCACTTCAGGTTTTTTCTGCATCTGTTCAGAACAAGGTGGTACAGGTCAGAACAGACAACACCACTACAATGTGGTACATCAACAAACAAGGGGGCACTCGGTCTTCGGCCTTGTGCACCGAGGTGATGAAGTTTAGTCTCTGGCTTATTCCCTGAACACTTCCCTCATAGCAGTTCACCTCCCAGGCAAGGACAATGTCCTGGCAGATGCTCTCAGCAGGATTTCCCAGGGCCATCACGAATGGTCACTGGATCCCTAGTACTGGGATAGTTTTGCCAGATGGGGCACTCCTCAGATAGATCTTTTGCAGCCCCAGACAATCATCAACTTCTACTTTTTGTTGCAGGCCCCCAGTGTTGGGCTCAGTCCCCCTGGATGCCTTTCTCCTCGATTGGGAAGGGAAGTTCCTTTATGCCTTTCCCCCTTCCCTCTCCTGTTCAAAGTACTAGTCAAAATCAGGTCTCAGCCCTGCAAGATGATCCTGATTGCTCCAGACTGGGCCAGGCAGCCCTGGTACCCACTCCTTCTGTCCTTAGCAGTCCATCTTCCCCTGTGTCTCCCCAGGAACCACAATCTGTTAACCTGTGCTCAGGGGAGAGTTTGGTATCCGAATCTCAAATCCCTCAACCTCAAGGCCTGGCTCTTGAGCAGTTAGAGTTTGCTGATCTACAACTTTCTCAAAGTGTTCTCGAAATCCTGAAAGCTGCTAGGAAGCCTTCCACCAGGGCTACCTATAATTCCAAGTGGAAAAGGTTTTCCATATGGTGTTCTGGGAAGCATATTTCCCCGGAATCTGCTGATTTACCCACTGTATTGGATTATATGGTCCATCTTAATTCTTTGGGACTGAGACCAGCTACCCTGAAAGTGCACTTGGCAGCTGTCTCTGCCTTCATTTCAGCAGGGAAGCCCTCTTCTCTTTCTGCTCACCCTGTATTTTCTAAGTTTTTTAAGGGATTGCTTCATACCAATCCTCCATTCAGGGACCCTGCCCCTGCTTGGGATCTTAATGTTTGCATTGCTCAGCTGACTTTGAGCCTCTGTCTTCGGCAGAGCTTAAGTATTTGACTTGGAAAACTGTATTTCTAGTAGCCATCACTTCTGCCAGGCACATAAGTGAGTTACAGGCTTTATCAGTGGAGACTGACTTTATTTCCTTTCACAGGGATAAGGTAGTCCTCAGGACTAACAGGAAGTTTTTGCCTAAGGTGGTTTCGGATTTCCACCTTAACCAATCTATTTCACTTCCATGTTCTTCACTGACCATTCCTCCTCTGGTGAGAGGAGGCTGCACAGCTTAGATGTTAAGAGGGCCCTAAGTTACTACATAGAGCGTACCAAGGGTCACAGGTTTGACTCCTCCAACTATTTCTCACTTATGGTGAGGTTGGGAAAGGAGACCTGCCACTAAGAGATCCATTGCCAGGTGGATGGTCTCTTGTATCCAATTTTGCTATCAAAACTGGGTAAGGATCCCCCTCAGGCCTGAGGGCTCACTCTACCAGAGGTACAGCTGCATCTCTAGCTGCTGCTAGAGACATCCCTATCTTGGAGATATGTCAAGCAGCTACTTGGAAAACAGTACACACTTTCACCAAGCATTACTCCCTGGATATCCAGGCCAGGAGGGATGCTCGGTTTGGCACAGCCGTGCTTCAGAGCCTATTCCCTAAGTAGGTTCTGTCCCTCCTCCATGGAAGTACTGCTGTGTAGTCTGCATCTGTCATAATATAGCAAGACTTCATGTTGTTTGAAGAAAAAATTACTCACCTTAGTAATGTTGTTTCTTCTAATGGAGTCTTGCTATATTATGACCTCCCCCCCAGCCTGCCCCTCTCAGAACTTCTACTTCGGGTATGGAGTGGGCAGTCCACTGTTGGCACTTTTTGATGCCCCCTTTTATGTTTGGGTGTTGTGTTTTATTTAGTTATTTTATCTTATTTTTCTGGTCCCCTGACTTGAATCTTGGTGTTGGGACCAGGAAAATGTGTGAATATTTTAGTAGCCAGTTGGTTAGTGTAGGTTACAGCTTCCACACAGAGCCTTAGTGAGTTTTGCTCGTAAAGATCTGACGGTTTCGGTCTGAAACCACCCTAACAGAGCTTCTTTAACCGAGCTCGCGCTCTAAGTTCCATGCTCTGCATGGAAGTTAACTCTTTCACCTCCGGAGCAGTTCTAATGGTGGGACAAACTGCATCTGTCATAATATAGCAAGACTCCA
Source organism: Neoceratodus forsteri (assembly GCA_016271365.2). Classification (NCBI taxonomy): domain Eukaryota; kingdom Metazoa; phylum Chordata; order Ceratodontiformes; family Ceratodontidae; genus Neoceratodus; species Neoceratodus forsteri. Next base: position 640,424,717 of record CM028131.1, read on the forward strand.
TTAGAAGAAACAACATTACTAAGGTGAGTAATTTTTCCTTTTTGCACCTTCTCCAGCATATTTATCCTTCTTTGGATTCCCCATTTTAACTCTGTTGGTGTTCCAAAACCCAGATAAGTGTTTTGTAGGTATTTTCTTGCACTTGTAGCTAGTTTGAAACCACGTTATTTTTTTTACAAGTTTGAAGAGCTTCGTATCCCAGCAGCCATATTGCTCGGACTCCAAAGCCCCCTCACCCCCACTCCCTATTTTTGACTATGGCACTCTGGTCTACCAGCCCCTCACTCTCTCAAAGAATTTTAAGTAGGTTACAGAGCACATACCACAACGTCATTCAGTTTGCCACAGGCCTCCTCACATTGACTCACCATTGCGACCTTTACAAATCTGCCAATTGGCCCCCTCTAGAGGACAGGCTGGACAGCAAAATCCTGAACTTCTTCCACTGGGACTTGTACCAAGCAGCATTGTATTATTCTTCTTCCCCAAGTCTGCTCACGCACAGTCCACCACATGGTCCTCCCTTTCCATCACACTACCCAAGGTCAACACACCCTCTCCTACAAGGGCATGAAATTCAATAACCTGCCCCACCACTTGTCCAATATCCCTCACTAGCATCATTCAAGTTCAACCTAAAGGGTCACCTTTCCAAGTTGCATTCATGTAAATGCCTCCCATCCATGATGTCTTAGAATACTTGCTCAAACCTATCACTACTGTCGGAGCTGCTTGTCATTTATGTGATGACATTGTTATTCCTGAATCCAAGACTGTTATGTTATGTATGTATCTCTATATGATGGCAATTTGTTTACTCTAGGACAATCTGCACCCATATGTACTGCACATTCCTGTATACCCTGTAATCATTCCTTTTGTCGGTCATTAACTGGATGCTTGTGAAAACTAGTAACTTTTTCTCACATGCCTTTCTGGTATTAAAAATAAAATAAACTGAATGGACAGGCTGGAGACAGTTTAACAGAGAGTGAACAAAATGATTCAGGGCAGATCTTACGACAATCGGCTCCAGGCACTGAAAATGTACACACTGGAGGCCAGACAAGAGAGGGGAGATAAGATACAGACCTTCAAGTTCCTGAAAGGAATGAACAAAAACTGCAAGGAACTATTTATCATAAGTAACGGATCAAGAACATGAGGTCATAAGTGGTAACCAACGGGGAGGTAGATTCAAGAGGGACGTAAGAAAGTTTTATTTTACAGACACAGTGGTGTAGCCATGGAAAAAATCCGACAACTGATGTGGTGGACACCAAAACTATCAATGGTTTCAAACATGACTGGTGCAGAGTGAAGGGCTGTGTGGTTGCTCAGGATGATAGCGGTAGGGCAGGAAACATGGATAGTGTGTGTTAGAACCCTGTATGGACAATAGATCCTAGGTGCGTTTGGATTTTTGGGCCAGATGGATGAACCAGTGATCTTTTTCTGCCATCATTGTGTATATTTCTAAGAATTTTAGTTTTCATTGCTCAGACTGTAGTCAAAGAATAAGATGTAATTAATTACTATATTTGCATTTAAAACTGTTTTAAAAACAAAGATCCATCCCAGTGCATACATGAAGCGTGTCATGACAGGCATCAAACATGTGAGAATTGGGGTGGCTCCCATGGCCTTTGCCTCCATCCAGGACCACCTGCGACTGGATGTGCAGCTTTGTAAAATCCAACCCTGTCAAGGAAGAATATCCTAAGTGGCCTCTTTGTCACTGATGCATTCTCTTCCCAGTTTCTGTCAGGTGGATGTTTCTGTTAAACAAGAGCTACATTTGGACAGAAAGTACTGCAGGCCATGGTCCAGCAATAAGTCCCATCCGGGGTTGTGGCATAGCACATATTTAGATGGCTCTTCATGAATTTTGAGCTGGCCTTCATGGAACTGGCCAGTTAAAAGTTTATTGACGTACACAGTAGGCATTCTTTTCTGATAGTTGACAAGTACATATCTGGTGTTTATTTCCTCTCAAGGGCACTGTTCAGTCTGAGATGTTTGGACTGGCATCATCCAGCAGGACATGGGCACATGTCCTGAAGCTTAGAGGTGGTAAATTCAGGGAAAACGTTTCAAGGCACATTTTTCTCCTAGTGTAGTGAAACTATTAAGCAGCCTACTAGACGGGACCGTGGATATGAAGATAGTACAAGCATTCACGGAAAGTCTGGACAAATTTATGCTTACTAAAAGGGAATCGCAGGGTACCCTGGGAACTAGAGTGTGTAGGGAATCCCTATAAACTGGTACGCGTCTGCATAGCATACATATTTATTTATGTTTTGATAACCGGGTGAGCAAACTGATCCAGAGGATTGTTTTCCGTCGTGACCCGGGCTACCAGGGTGGCAAACACAATAAACATCAGTACAATACAGAGATACAATTAGAACAAAACAGGACAGCCGAATACACTTGGTATTAGGTCAAATTACATAGTACAAATATTTCAAAGAAATCAGTACATACTGGTGTAGTGCCATACATTAAGTGGCTTCACAATATAAAAGGCTTAACATGGTGACTATGGTAAAGTACTGCATGCAATGTACATAGTCGCCAGGGGAGCCAAGGAAATAAATAGTTATAATGAAGGTTCAGTTTATCACCAGGAGTGGTATAGGCACAAGACATAGGCAGAAATGCAACTTAAATTAAGTTGAAGAACCTGCTAACAGTTCAGAATAAAACAGGTAGTCATATCCAGATTAAACAGAGGAGCAGAATAGTGCAAGAGGGTGGGGCACTGGAGGTAGGGTGAGGGCACACATATGTGCTATGCCAAGATACGGGCTCTGGCACCACCTGGGGAACAGCTGCAGGTACAAGCGGCCTTGGCCAGGAGCCGCGCCCTTAAGTTTGCCCTGAAAGACTGATGGGAGGGGGATGATCAGATGGACAAAGGAAGTCTATTCCAGAGGGAAGGGGCAGAGACAGAGAATGCTTTACTACCCATGGCAGTAGTAGTGCGAGGGACTTCCAGTGGGGGAACGGAGGAGGCCCGGAGACTCAGAGAGACCACTCTGTCAGTGAGTAGGGAGGAATAGGGGGACAGCTGATGGTTCCTGAGTGCACTGTCAATGAGGATGCCCGTAGCAAAGTCAAAATGACCCTGCAGAGAGAGCCACCCTAGGGACTGGTATAACGAGCAGAGGTGGGTGGTAAAAGGGGCTTGAAGGACAAAGCAGCAGATGGAGTTGTACGTGGTTTGTAAGCGGGTCTGTAGGGAAGAGGATCCAGTAGAATATACGGGGGAGCAGTAGTCAAGAAGAGGCAGAAGGTTTTCTTGAGCAATGGCTAGGCAAGCTTCAGGGGACAGAAACGATTTTGGTGGTAGGCAGCAGCACCTAATTTCTGATGGATTTTCATCACAGTGTTGCTGACGTGTTCGTTGAAAGTAAGGGGAAATTGTTTACCCAGGAAAGGCACACTAAGCTGAAGCTCGTTTCCAGGTGCGACCTGGGAACACAAGGAAGTTAAGTGACTTGCTCAGGGTTACACAGTATGCAAGTGGGGGCCGTGGCATTCAAACCCAGGTCTCCTGATTTACAGCTCAGAGCCTTAAACCACTGCACTATACTTCCTCCTTAAGGGAGGGATCTAGGGTGTCACCTAGATATTTAAAGGCAGGGACAGTTTTGAGTGGAGGGCCAGGAGGGGTAATGATCAGGAGTGGGGTTTTTGACCTGGCTACCTTTGCTAGGAATGGCTTAGAGCCAAAGAGCATGGCCTTTGTCTTTTTCTCATTAATGAGAAGTTTTCTGGAGAGGAACCAGCTCTGAGCAGCCCCCAAAGTTTGCTGTGAGGGTGGTGGATAAGGACTTTATAGAATTATCGCTGTGGTGTATGCAGTGGTGAAAGTGGTGGACAAGAAGTACAGGAACTCAGACATTAGAAAATATGAAACACAGAATGAAGATCCTCCATTTGAAGGATAACTCAATCAATACACATCTATATGTATGGTACTAGTAGATCCAATATATCTAGGACAATTATATTATTGTACAAGTCAAATTTTGCCATGGAAACCCTTGATTTCAAATCACAGGCCCAGCAATGATCATTATATTACTATTTTAAAAATTTCAGTTCCAATACCAGTAGGCAGAAGTACAGGAACTCCATTCCTGCTGCAAAATAAGATATAGGAACCGAGTTCCTGTGCATTCCAGTTCACTTTCATCACTGGGTATATGACTACGTCATCTGCATAGAGGATGGCCTTGCAAGTGATTCTTTCAGCAGGGAGGTCATTAACAAACAGAAAAAAAGTAGAGGCCCCAGTATTGAGCCCTGAGATACACCGGTGTGGGTAGGTAGTGGAGCAGAGGAATTTTTACCAATCAAGACAGACTGGGACCTGCCTGAGAGGCAACTACGGAACCATGTGACCGTGTCTGGTGAGCAGCCAAAGTTTAACAGGGCAGAGGAGATGGTGGTCTACTAGGTCGAAAGCCTTCAACAGATCCACAAACACTGTGCTTGTGGCCCTGCCCTCGTTCATATTTCTGAGGATATGGTTCGAGAAAAGTGCCAAGGCAGAGGAGGTATTATGGTGTTTGCAGAAACCGTGCTGGACAGGACACAGGAGGTGGTATCTTTCTAGATCGGATAGTTGTTGATGAATGATTTTCTCAAGTAATTTACTCGGACGAGGAAGTAGGGAGATGGGCCTATAATTTTTGGGGGTGAGGGGATCCCCAGCCTTAAATATGGATACGACATGAGTGTGCTTCCAAGAGTCAGGAACCGTTGCAAATGAAAGGACAAGGTTGAAAATGCAGGTTAGGAGCTTTACAATAACTGAGGAGAGTAGTTTCAGGAAGGTGAGGTACAGCCCATCATTACCTGGGCTACCTCAGGTAGGAAGTGTCTTTAAGAGTTTGGCAGTGGATTTTACACCAATGACCCTAAAGTAAAATGGAGGAGCATGCGCAGTACTAGGGGATGGCTGGGAGCACTGAGGTTTGCTGTGTAGGTTAGAGAGAGACTGAGTAGGGAGCTTGCTAAGATAGGGAGATGTGTTCGTAAACATTCTGTTGAAAGTGTCTGCAATTGCACTAGGTTCAGTGATGGGACCCGAGGGTCAGTTTAGTTGTGCTGTCTGCTTCTTAGAATTTAGGAGGGACCCTACTGAGGCCCAGAAACTGCGTAATACACGAGCTGTCATCTTTGCAAGTTGGTATAGTATTTGCTCTTTAGCAACTGAACAGCCTGCTTGTAGGAATTGTGCAGTTGTTTGTATGCATTTCAGAGCTGGAGAGAGGGAGATGACATAAGCTTTCCAAGTTTTGTCCCCGATTTCCATCTGGGCAGTAGTTCCTTGGATAGTCAGCGGGTGCTGCCACCTCTGGCCCTTTAGGGGTGATTGGGAAATGTTTGTCCTGAAATTTCCATAGGATGTCGGTAAAGTATGTGACCGCAGTCAAGACATCCCTGCATGAGTAGAGTACAGACCAGTTTATAGTCCTGGAATCAGTAAGGACAGAATCAAGGTCCTGGTGGTGAAACTTCCTGAAAGACGGGAGTTTTGGGGGAGGTCGGATTTATTTAGTGGTTTGGACAATGCAAGTAGGGGTGTGGTCGCTGATGGAGTCAGACATTGTGCCTGCCTGTAGGACCAGGTCCACTCGATTTGTGATAATCCAGTCTAAGGTGGTATGATTGTCTGAGCGCATGTTACATCTTGTGGTGTAAAAGATGACTTGTTCTAACTGGTGTGTTTTTAAGAGATGTGCGTACTCGGGTATCCCTGCTTTGGAGGATGGTGGACATGACGGACCTAGAGTCCCTTCCAACCTTAAATAACTATGTTACTATGTTTAACATTACATTCTGGATTGTTGTCCGAGCTAGCAGTATCAGAATTGATGGTAAGAATTTTTAATTTATTGTTAATCTCCCCCATGAGAATGCTTTACATTGGACTGTTCTAGGCATCCATCTTTCTGTGACGAAATACTTCTTCACATCTCTCCTGAATCTACCCCTCTCTAGCTTCATTGCATGTCCCCTTGTTCTTGAGCATCTTTTTTTTTTTTTTGAAAAATACTCCCCTCTTGTACCTTATTTACTCCCGGTATTTAACAGTCTGTATCACATCCTCCCTCCTCTCTTCCAGGGTGTACATACTGAGATCCTTTAGGCTCTCCTCATAGGGCTTTTGATGCAGACCCTGTAGCATTTTAGTTACCCTCCTCTGGACCGTTACCACTCTGTCTACGTCTTTCCAGAGATGTGGTCTCCAGAACTGGACACAGTACGCTAGGTAGGGTCTCACCAGCTGTCTATACAAAGGCAACACCAACTCCCTCTTTCTGCTGGTGATAATCCTCCCCATACACCCCAGCATCCCACTAGCCCTCCCAATTGCCTTGTTGCAATGCTTGGCCACATTTAGGTCATCAGATATGATTACTCCCAGGTCTCTTTCCTGTTTGGTGGCCATCACTACCTATCTACCAATTCTGTACTCTGCCTCTAGGCTTCTGTGCCCTAAATGCATGATTTTGCACTTTTTAGTACTGAAACCCAGCTGCCATACCCTTGACCACTCCTCGAGATCTCTGCACTGCTTTCCACCCCGCCCCCATGTCCCACCCCAGTGCAGATTTTTGGTGTCCTCCACAAAGAGGCAGACCTTCCCTTCCAGCTCCTCTGCAAGGTCACTTATAAATGCATTAAAAAGGACTGTTCCCAGTACTGATCCTTGGGGCACCCTGCTGGTCACTCTCCCTGTGTGTTATGATTCAGGCCAGGTGCATGGTGTAACAGCTATACAGGCCAAATGGTGCATAGAGCCCTATGTGATTGGCAAGATTAATATGTTCTGCTTAAATATACTTTCACTCCTTATATGCAAGCTCAGGGGAGGAACTAGCAGTGCATAGCACAGTGTCATCTGCAAAGAGATGCACCTTTGCCATATGAACCTTGGAGTCTAAATTATTGATGTATACTGCAAAAAGAATAGGAATAGGTACAAATGAATAGGTACAGTAGATGTAGAGTTGTACCTTAATGTCTGGAAGAAGTGGATGCGTCAAAAGGCCATCTCGATTTTCTAACCACTACTACTAACTCTGAACACCACACCCTGGCCACTTGGGTGTCACCATGAATACCAGTGTCTGTCACAATCTGATCCTGTGTAGTACAGTAGAAATCACTGGCTAGCATATATCACAGACTGAAATGCCATGGAAGTAATGGTGAATGCATTACCATTTTCTCTCGGCGCGCACCTCAAGCTGTAACTGCCACTGCCTTTTAGGTGGCCTGTCTCAAACTGTTATTTGTTTTTGTTGAAAAGCAGATTCCGAAAAAAACTGACTTGTTTAAAAAGCCGATTCCGAAAAGAAAAATATGTGCTGTGTAACTGCGTAGATTGCCTTCCTGTGTTTCTCCCTATCTCTGACCCTCTTGGTCCTCTGGGGCCTGAACCGACCCCTCTCTTGCCCAGTCCTCCTTTTCTTTCTCCCCTCCCTCCTTGTGCTTTTCTCTAGTTTGATTTTTTCAACTGCCTCACTCTACCTCTCCCTCCAGGCGCCAGGTCAAGTTTCTTCCAAAACACTTGTCGTTGGTTGCTGCCACCCCATCTCTTGCTTGCCTGCTCCACGCCCCGTTTTTACCACCACGTCACTGTCCCTGTCCCAGCTCTTCTCCTTAATTAACCTCTCCCTTCTCCTCCCTCCCTCCTCTAGATCCAAGCCTCTGACCGGGCTGCACCTGCCCTCCGAAGGCACGGTCGCAGCTCCTGAACCTGCTGCTCGCCTCCTGGCCGAATCTCAGATCCACTGAGCCAGGTATGAAGTCCTCCACTGTTCTGGGAAGCTGCGAGTGCTGCCAGTAGCCCAGCACACTCCGTGCTGAACCATGATTGGACCCTGCCTTTTCCACTGAGCCCTTATTGGCTGCAACCCCTGCTGCTACTCTGACCTGTCTCAGGGCCATTGCGCCCATTGACTTTAGTGGAATTTCGCTGAATTTTTTCACCCACCCCCCTCCCCTAGCTTAATTAAATAGACCTCTTGCCACGCCTCTTATGTTGTCCCTCCCATTCTTGGTCCCGACTGGTCCCGTCTTCTCAGCCTTTCTCTCTCCACCCTCCTCCTCCTACACTTGTCCTGCCCTTGCTGCTGCCTGCCCTTCCCCTTTTTTCCTCAGTTAAATATGCGTACCACCCCCTCTATGTTCTACCTCCTCCTCCTCTTTGCTCTCCCCCCTCTGCTCCATTTTCCTTCAACCTGTTTCCCTTCCCCTCTCATAAGCTATGAGCTGAATTGCTCCTATTGATACACTGGCACTCTTCCTTACGAAGTTAACCCTTTCCACAGGGGACACCCCCTCACTACAAATCTTCACCTTCTTGCGAGTGTGCACTGGGCCCCGCTGTACTCCCATTACATAACGCTCCTGCTGCATCCCTGCATCCACTCCTCTGTATATTCCTTAACAAAAAAGAACTGCAAGCTCTCACACAGGGAATTATGTCTGGCCACCCTGCAACTCTTGCTCCTCCTCCTGCTACTATCGGGAAATGTTCACCCCAACCAAGGTCCGAAGACAGCAAGGGTCTCCACCCAAACCAAGCACATGGGCACTCTCTCAATCATATGCCTGAACATCTGCAGTTTACTACCAAAGCTTGACCAACTGCAAGCCTTTGCAAGCTTTCACCACCCCAATATTTTGGCAGTGGTTGAAACCTGGCTCACCCCCTCGGTGCCTGATCAAGCAATCTCCCTCCCAGGTTATAATATCTTTAGGCTCGATCGTAAGTCTAAAAGAGGGGGGAGGATGTGTACTGTACCTAAAAGACAATCTTCTGGGGCACCCTGTCCACGTGGACCTACCGACATCCTCTGCTCAGTTACTACACATCAAAATCCTATTTGGTGCCCAAAATAAAGTCCTCACAGTAGTTACCGTTTATATCCCACCTAAAGAACAGGGACCTCCACGCTGTGCTGGACCTCATCAAAACACTACCACCTGACTCCGAAACCATCCTACTCCGTGATTTCAACGTAAACTGGCTGGGAGCTGAGGTGGGGGCTGTCAGGGATTCTGTCATATTGGCTAATCTCACCCATATGCTAGACTCCCCAACCAGGAAGAACTATAAAACTGGAACCAGCACCCTACTGGAATGGATCCTGACCCACTCGGATCACAAACTCCACCATCTTGCCCTACTCACTCAGCGACCACTCCCCCATCAGCTGTACCTGGTCAAACAAATTCTGTAAACCTCCACCTAAAATCATCCTCAGCAGAGTCCTACCTTGTGGTCATCTCACCCACCTCAAATCGCACCTACTCAATCAGGACTGGTCTCCCATCCACAGGGCCACTGACACAAATACCGCCCTGGACCAATTCATCTTCATCTTTAATGAAACCTGTAACTTATATGCACCGCTAAAAAGTGCAAAGTTAAATCTCTCTGCAACCCGTGGCTATCTGGTGCACTCATAAAGAAGTTAAAACTTAGGGACCATCTCTGGGAACTGGCTAGATCCACCGGGAAGCAAGCTGACATCCAAAAATATAAAAGCGCATGAAATGATTGCACCAAATCCATATGCCAACAGAAATTGGACTACTACAAGAAAGCCCTCACTGACTCATGGGGAAATGAGAGAGCTTTTTGGAATAACATAAAAGATGTCACTGGAAAACAATCCAGATCTCCACTGACCATGCTCCAGGTCAATGGGAATACCACACCTGACCATAAAATCATTGCTGAAACTTTCAACGATGCTTTCACTGACCTTAGCAGTGTTCTACCCCCTGTTTTATCAGTGATGGTGACACTCCTCTATCCGACTCTACCCAACAACCCCCCCTTTCTACTTCAAAGCAGTAAGTAGGAGTGAAATCCGCAAGTACATCTCCAAAGCCATCTGCAATACCAGAACAAGCGCTGATACACTTGACCTCAAGCTTCTGTCTCTCACACTAGAGGAAGTCCTGGGGCCTCTCACCAGGATTTTTAATCTCTCCCTCTCTCTCAGCCAGTTCCCGGACAAATGGAAGTCAGCTACAGTCACTCCAATCCATAAAAGCAGTGATAGGACCACACACAGGAACTACCGCCCAATCTCCATCCTTCCACCTCTCTCTAAGGCCCTGGAACGGATAGTAGCGGACCAGCTCACTGACTATCTGGGCAAATATAAAACATTCTCTGCCGGCAGCAACATGGTTTTAGAAAAGGACACAGCACTGCCACTGCCCTACTTGAGTTCACTGGTGCCATCCAAAACTCTCTGGACAACAGTCTTCTAACTGGAGCAATATTTATAGACCTAACCAAGGCTTTTGATACCATCCACCATTGCCTCCTGCTTGGTCAACTACAGAAAGCTGGACTCTCCGCTGAATCTGTTGCCTGGTTCAAAGGCTACCTTGGAAACTGGTCCCAATGTGTGAAAATTGTGGATGTGCTCTCCGATACTAAAGAGGTCCGCTAAGTTGATCCTTAACCAGAAAAAAACCAAGACCATGATTTTTAGCAGCTCCCATAACATACATAGGCATCTCCAACTCTCCATAAACAGATATCTTGGGATCACCCTAGACTCCCACCTATCCTACGATGCACATATAAATAATGCTGCCAAAGCTGCTAACTCCAGACTGGGCTTGCTCTGTCGCCTCTGGCGACACCTAACCCAAGAGGTCCTAGCAGCTGCTGTCCAGAGCTCCATCATCTCCTCGATTGACTATGGCCTTGTCTTCTATGGCTCCGCCACTGCCACAGCACTCAGATGGGTAACTACCACCTTAAACAAGGCCTGTCGACTCATCACTGGTGCTAAACGTCTCACACACACTTGTGACCTCTACACTCAAACAAATTGGTTACTACTTGAAAACAGAATAAAATACCAAACCTGCATGGTTGCAAAGAAAATCCAGATGGGTCTTGCTCCTCCAGGAGTCTGTACCTCCTTCAACCAAAAACCAACAGTCGAGTCACCAGGGGATCAAAGCCACTACTGTTTCAAATTCCTAGCTGCTGCTCAACACAGGGCCAAATATCCTTTGCCTATAGGGCCCCCACCTGGCTAAATGGTCTTGCTAGTGACACTACCTCTGCCACCTTGCTCAGTGCTTTCAAATCCAGGCTCCAAAACACCCTCATTGCCTCCAGCACCTGTGACTGCCTTGGCTAACAAATTGCACTCCCTCCACTGGTTGCCCGCTGCGCAGTGGCCTTGGCCTCCTTTCGCAGTTGCCCTCCCTGGGCCCCCTTCTCATGACCTTATCCCCAGACTACGCCACTTTAGTCGCCCCTCCGTCCCAGACCTCTCCTCACTCCGCCCTCCCTCCCTCACCTCCCTATCCCTCCACTGTTCCTTCTCCTACCTCCTGCCACCCCTTTTCTTTTTTCTTTTCCCTTTCCCACCTCTCTCATCCAACCACTAGTTCCACTCCCAGTACAGTGTTGATTGTGTACTGGCTCTAAATCATCCTCTATGTTTTTCTCTTGCAATTTATGTTGTCTACTGTAACATGTGACATGGAACCTTTGTAAAAGAGCCTTGGCTAAAAGGTAATTGTAATACTAGAACCTAATGAATAAATAAAATTAAAAAAATTGACATTGAGCTCTTGAAGTTGCTGAAGAATGATGGTATTTTTCTGTTGGTGCTGGACACCATTTGGTCAATGTCCAGAAATCCCCACGTACCGAAGATGTAATGAGAAATGTCCTGGTGCAGCTCCCATCCCTCTGAGTGGAGAGGCTACCCCTGAATCGGTCCACTTGCATACTGGGTTTTTCCACTACTGACAGGAGACAGGTGCTCCCACCCATAATACAGTTGGACATTGTATGACTCTCTGAACATAATCTTGATCCTCATTCCTTCTTGTTTCAATATATTTATTTATTGAAAGGTTTCACCAGGAAAAAACATACTGAGCTGATAACAGCTCGTTTTCAGATGCATCCTGAGGGGAAGAGGGAAGAGGAGAGTAATATATACAATCAAGCAAGAATTACATGGAGAGTAATGAATACAACCTAGCAATAATTACATGGTAGGTAGAAGGACTAAGAACAACACATCTACAATCATATATGCAATTTATACAATATTTGTGCAATTTAAGCAAGCGGGGAGGAGAACTGCAACCCAGTGGTAGCAAGGAGGTATACATAAAGTGCATAGTGCAGTGTGAAGGAGGAGGAGGAGGAGGTAGAGCGAGAGAGAGCCATCTATTGAGTTTCAAGGAATAACAGATTAAGGTGCAGTTGAATAGTAAAGCGGTGGTCAAGAGAAGATTGGGGGGAGGAGGAGGAGGAGGAGGAGGAGGTGGGGGAGCAAATAGAAAAGGAGGAGCAGGGATAGCTATCAAGTGCAACAGTAAAAGAAAGACCTAAATTAGTCTGTGTCCTTTATACAGTCAACAAAGTTTGCAGTGGTTCCCAGATCCTCTTATACCTGGATAGGTTGCCAGAAATGTTTGCCACCAAGCGTTCAGCCTGTAAGGCAAACAGGATTTCCCTATACCATTCTAGAATATAAGGGGTATCTTGATCTAACCAATTTCGAAGGATAACCTTTTTTGCCCATGCCGATATCAAGGCCATATGAGCTTTCTGGCTGCCAATAAGGGAACCCGAAAAGTCACCCACTATATATATTTCAGGAAGAAACACATCTGAAAGCCCCAACAATGGGTTCAGACAAGTATGAATTGAGTTACAAAAGGGAGTGACCTTCCAGCAAGCCCAAAGAATATGGTATAAGGAGCCAGGTTCCTGACCACATTTGGAACAAAGGTCACTAGAAAGACGACCCATCTTATTTAACCTCACTGAGGTGTAACAGAGATCGTGAATAATCTGGAATTGCATAAAATGATATCAGTTCCAACTTATAAACTGATATAGATGTCTCCAGATGAGAGGCCAGTTACTGGGAGATGTGGTGAGAGGAAGAGTCTGATCCCAATCATTTATCCTGAGCCCCTCATTGTCAGCCATAAATGTTTGTAGTGAATGATAGTAATATACCAGATGGGAAGAAGGGGCAGAAGAAACTAAAGGAAAAACCACAGAGACAAAGAGCTCTGCCACCTGCCTGTGCCAAAAAATTTGTGTGAGCATATGGGTTATCTGAAAATACTTAAAACACGATAGGGTAGGCCAATGGTATAGTTCTCGTGCTCTCTGGAAGGGGAGCAATTTGCCATTCAAAGTTAGCTCTTAGAACTGTTTCTACACCTATGTCTGTCCAAAACGCCTGGACAGCATTTTCTCAGCTATGCGCAGATTAGGATTTCCTGTGAGGGGCTGAAGAATATCTTGATCTGGACAAACTTTCAGGAAAGAACAGAGCTGTGAATGGACCTGCAAGGATGCCCCAAGGGAAGTATCCCATAGAGGGAGAGGTAACCTCTTCCTGGATAAAAAGGGAAGTGCCCAGAGATCTATACCATAAAGTGAACAGAGGGAGCATTCTAGATCTACCCATTGTGGAGTATAATTTCGAGCTTCCAATGGATGTAACCAATAGGAAAGCCTGTTGAAGTGTAGCGCTAAATAGTACATATAAAAATTGGGGACCTGTAGGCCACCATCCTTGTTAGTCCTCATTAATTTTGAGAGCGTCCTGTGAGCTACCTTACCCCGCCATAAGAAGGAGGCAAGGAGTCTGTGCACCTGGGTAAACCAGGATTGTGGAAGAAACCAACTGTACATCTGTAGGGGGTACAATAACTGGGGTATAACATTCATCTTGATAATATTTAGTCTGCCCCATAACGAAAAGGGTAGGAGAGACCAGCACTCTAGATCGACTTTGATACGAGAGATGATAGCATCTAAGTTGTATTGTTTGAACTTATTAAGGGAGATGCTGAGAAAGATTCCTAAGTATTTGAGTTTGTCCTTTCTCCAGGCCAGGCCGAGGTGATCTATGTTTGCTTTAATTTTTATTATTGAGGCGCATAATCTCTGTCTTGGTAAGGTTAAGTTCGTAATTAGGTATACTACTGAACTGAGAGATGATCTGTAATGCTGGAAGGAGAGAGATAGCTGGTGAGGAGAGGTGGTGCAGAATATCATCTGCGTAGACAGAAAGTTTGTACTCTGTGTTGTGAATTGAAATACCAGTAACCCAAGGTGAAGTTTCCAGATGAGAGGCTCCAAAAATAAATTAAATAAGAAAGGAGATAAAGGGCATCCTTGCCTAGTGCCCTGATATGGGGAAAAGGACCGGGATAACATGCCGCTGCACAGTACTTGGGCAGTAGGGGAAGCATATAAAACTTTGACCCACTGTATAAATTCACCGGGGATACCAAATTTTGGCAAGAGGGTGAACAAATAATCAGGAAACACTATTGAAGGCCTTCTCGGCATCCAGGGAAACAAAGGCCACAGAAGTGTGTAGATCCCTGGATGCCAAGAGAAGGTATGACATTTTCCAGAGATGGTCAGCTGAAAGTCTCCCCTTGACAAACCCCACCTGCTCCTGACTAGTTAGAGAGCCCCAGATGAGACCCAATTGACCGGCCAGTACCTTTGAAAGAATCTTGAGCTCCACGTTGATGAGTGAGATCACTCTGTAGTTGGTACGCAGCTATGGATCCCTGTCCAGTTTGGGAAGAACCACAATGGAAGTGTTAGTGAAGAGTCAGATATGCCCTTTTCAAAAATATAATTATTGTATCTAGAAGAATGGGGGCTATCCATTCTTTTACTGCTTTGTCAAAGTGCATGGTAAAACCATCCGAACCAGGAGCCTTGTCCGTAGCAAGGGTATCAATTGCCTGGGAAATTTCTGATAGGGTAAGGGGCGCTTTCAGAAGTGCATGTTGGGGATCCATCAGTTTGGGAAATGGGTTGTCCTGAAGGAAGTATTCAAACTGCACCAGATTGAAAGAGGGAGATGGAGGGGCATATAACTGTTGGTAAAATTCTCTAAAGGCCTCCACTGTGTCACGGAGGGATGTCAAAAGTTGACCAGAGTCACTATGTATCAAGGGGACAATTTTATCCATGGCCTGTGATTTGAGACGAAGGGCCAACAATTTCCCTGCCTTTTCCCCCTGATCAAAATACTTTACTTTCGAACGTAATATCATGTGTTCCACCCTTTTTCCTAACAGACTGTTATATTGAAATCTGAGGTGCTCTAAAAGTTCCCAGTCGGACTGGGGAGAGGATGACGACATATGTTCCTCAAGGTGCTCAATTCGAGAAATCAGAGAGGTGAGCAAGGCAGAGATCTGGTTCTTGCGTCTTGCTGATATCCGAATAATCTCCCCCCAAAGAGCGCATTTTAAAGCACCCCACAAAATGTCAAGTTTGGGCATCGAAGGGGAATTAAATGTCAAAGTTTGTAATGAACAACTGAATGTGCTTTAACGATTCCTTAGCCTTAAGCAACTGATTATTTATAATCCACTCCTCATCTCTGGAAACAGAATGTGTTAAATTCAATTGAAGAAAAACAGGATGGTAGGCAGAAATAACTTTGGCTGAGTAATGACACAGTTATTCCTGAAAGATAATTAGAGCTCAACAAGAAATGATCAGTTCTCGAGAAAGAATTGTGTGGGAGAGAATGGAAAGAATATTGTCGATTAGACGGGTTAAGGGTTAGCCAGGGGTCCACAAGGCCAGTTGACCTTATGAATTCCTGAAGAGCCATCTGACCAGGTGATAGAGCTTGAAGAGAATGCCCAGATTTGTCTAGTTTATTACACAACTATATTCCAGTCTCTCCCGAGGATCATGGGTAGGGAACACCAGGAAGACAAAACTGACATGAGAGTTTTAAAAAACTCAGGGTCATCCTCATTAGGGCCGTATATCACCCCTAAAACTACCTCTAAATGGCCTAGAAGGGCTCTTATGAGAACAAACGCCCATTGGGGTCTGATATTTCTTGAAAAAGGCGAAATGGAATTCTCCGAGCTATTAGAATGGCCTCCCCTCTTTTACGGGTATCAAGGCCCACCCCAAAAATTTGCCCTACCCAGGACCTACTGAGAAGGAGAACCTGGGAAGAGGGTAAGTGGGTCTCCTGTAAAAAGGCAATATCAATTTGAAGCTTATTTAAGGGTAGGAGGATCTTAGCACATTTAGAGGGAGATTGTGTGCCTTTCACATTCCAAGAACAGATATTACAAACGGTCATGAAATAAATACACATAGTGGAAGTAAACCTGTCAGTGCATACTGCTTATAGCATAGTAAGGGAAACCATTTAACACAAATAAAATTCTCTGGTGGTACTCTCCAAAGCCAGTGAGTCCAAAAATATCCCCTCTCTCCATACAGTAAGTAGTTTTCTATCCCCACCCCTAAACCACAACACAATAAACAAAACATGTGCAAGAAAAATGCTGGCTTCCCATCAGTTGACTCAACTGACAACCCCACCACCCCATGAAGCTCTTAACCAACATAGCTTTATGCCCATACCTCTAGCCACCACCACCCCACATCATCAGAATATTAAAAGTACAGAAAAAACTTAATAACTGGCTTATAAACCTCCTAAGCTGTAAATATAACTGAAATTCCCAAGTATAACAGGAGAAACTGGTGAAGACTATAAAAGACAAATCTATTCCCATGATAATAAAACCTACCACACAGCTACAGTTGAATCATTATGATACTTGTAATACTATGATCCCCCTTCCTATCAACATATGGGGGCAGATCCAAGCCCTAAACAAAAGGTAAACATGCCCATGTGCTACTAAACCATGTCCCAGTTGAGTAGGCAGTTCCAAATCAGGGCTTGATGACCGACTCTGGCCAAAGGAAAAACAAGATGCTTTGTTGGGATTCTCGCTGAATTCCAAGACGACCAGCAGGTCCAGTTTAAATTAAGCCCACCAGAGAATCCTGTCCTTTCTAGATCCTGAAAATTTGCCATCCGGTTCACCGGTCAAGGATATTATTCCCCAAAGTCTCCTCTCTTCCAAAAAGCTAGGCGGCTGACAGAAACATCTTCAAGCTGGTAACAGTCACTCTGAGGAGATCAAATGCGGGCCATCATGTTAAGAGGAAAGTAAGGAGTGGAGCTAGTTGCCAGGAGAACAGGTACACGGTCCCAAAAATAAAGAGCAGACAAATATTCATTCCAGCATCAAAACAGTACTGACCTCAACCAGTGAAAATAGACCCAGGTTCAGGTGTCCTTAAATAGATCAGGCAGAAGACTTAAGTTCCTATGTTGCGGCTTCCATGCTGTCATAAGAATGCCACTTATCCTGTAAATGAACTTGAAGGCGTGCAGGGTATTGCATTCTGAACTGGATCCTTGATGCTATGATTTTGGTAACCATCGGGTGGAAGGCAGCTCGCTTCTGTCGGGTCCCGGCTGGTAAATCTTGTGTTAAGCGTAATTTGGTGCCTTCCCATAAAATATCTTTCAGGTCCCATGTCTTCTGCAGAATGTACTGCTTATCAAGAAAATGTAATAATCTGAGCATAAATGGGCACGGAGGAGAGCTGTCTTGAGGCTTAGGACGTAAAGATCGATGGGCCTGTTCCACAATGTAAGCAGAGCTGTTGGGAGAGGGTCCAGCTACTCGTAAGAATTTTTGTGCAAACTAAATAAGGGTGGCTCCCTCCGGTAATCCAAATATGATCAGACTGTTCTTCTTACTGTGCCCCTCCAAATCTTCCAGCTTCTCCTCTAATTTGGCTATTTTATGCCGCATATTCGAGGAGGAATCTGATTCTGCCCTATCTCTCCAGGTTTCAGATGAAAAAGATCAGGCTTCCATGTCTCCCATCTATCTGCCCAGGTCCCCCAGGTCTGCCTGGATGGTTTTTACTTCTAGGGTGAGCTCTTGAATTGCAGTGTTAGGGGCCCCAGTGCCTGCAAGAGCCAATCTTCTGTTGGGAGAGAAGGTGCTGCTGTAGAAGTAGAGGAAGAGCTCAAAGATTGGGCCTTGGGGCGTTTGGCCTGTTTGTCAGGCGTCTGCGGCGGGGTGTGTTTGGGAGCAGCCTGACGCATCTCCGTATCGGACATGATGCAGTTTCTTCCATTTCTGCCAAGCTTGGATCCGAGGTGAGTTACCAACATCTTCTGTGCTACTACAGCTAGTTATTCTTGTTGATAAAGGACTTTTACTAAAGTAAAAAATTAAATTTCTGTGGCAAGGTACAGGAGCGCTGGAAGAGAACTGCCATCGGGCTCACAGCATCATGTGATTCCACCTGCTGACTTTCTTGAAGAGAGTGCAAGAAAGCAACAGCCAGAGTTATGAAGCGTGTGGGGGAGAAGAGAGGCAAGGTGGGAGGGAGGGATCGAATCCAGCATTTAAAGACAAAGGAGATACACTAAGCAAGGTGTCGCAGAAGGGAGAGGGAGGAATAAGGGAGCAATGGTGGGGGTACAAGGCAGACAGTCCAAAGCAAAGTGGCAAAAGGAGTGAAAGAGGGTGTCCAGTCTGGCTAGGGTAGTCTTAGGAGCGGCACTGTAGATAATATCGCCAAGTCGAAGATGGGGAGAATAATTTTCTGTACAACGGTTCAGTGGGCAGAAAGACAAATGCAACCTCTATTCTTGTATGACACACAGAGTATAGGGTGAAGTTTTTTGTGGTTGGCATCCACATGCCCAGAAAAGCTGAGGTGACAGTCAAGCCACACTCCTAAGTACTTAATCATCATCAAGTGTGGCCCCATCTAAGGTGTAGAAGGAGGGGATGGAAGTAAGCTTTGTGAGTTTCTGTCTAGTGCCAAAAGTCATGGAGACTATTTTCTTGGCACTCAGTGAAAACTGGTTAGAGCGGAACCACTGCTGGATGTTGTTGAAGTCCAGCTGGAGTTTGGCCATCAGATCAGAGGGGGAGGAACCAGAGGTAAATAGTACCATGTCATCCACGTACATGTGGATGGACGCAGAGGGTCAGGCAGTAGGAGGGTCGTTTAGGAAGACCGAAGAGAGTACTGGGCCATTGATGGACCCTTGGATGATACCGGTACTGATGGAGAGTGCGGGGGGGAGATAGGGAATCTCCGATCCTAACAGACTGAGTCCTACCCATAAGGTAGGAGCAGAACCAATTCGTTGAGGAGTCAGAGAGCCCCGGTCCCTTAAGCTTCTCAAGCAGAAGGGGGTGGGCTACAGTGTCATAGGCTTTGTCCAAGTAGACAAAGATGGCTAAGGTGATACGGCCCTGATCCATGTCTGAGAGAATGGAGTCCATCAGCTGGAGAAGCGAGGAGGAGGTGGAATCAAATTTACAGAAACAAGACTGGAAGGATGTGAAGAAAGAGGAGGAGTCAAGGCATGGAGACAGATAAGCCAACAAAAGGTGCTCTTGTAGTTTAGCAAAAGTGGGGAGCAGGGAGATAGGACGGAAGTTGCCAGGATGGGTGGAGTCACCTCCTTTGGGAAGGGGTATGGCAGTGGCCTGTTTCCAGGCATCGGGGACAGAGGCAAGAGAGAAAGAGGTTAATAATAATAATCTTTATTTCTTAAGTGCAAGTCAAGAATTATCAAAGCACTGCACAGATGAGAGAATAAAACATCCAAAAGTCAAACAGTAAAAACACAGCGTAAGCCAGCTTATACACCAATTTACAACAAACAGTTATATCATATAAAATCCCCAAAGGCAAGAAGGAACAGGTGAGTCTTTAAGGCCTTTCTTAAAGCTCTCCACGGTCTGGCACGCTCTGATTAGACGATGTAGAGAGTTCCACAGGGTAGGGTCCTCATATGTAAAGGCCCGCAGCCCTGAGGTTTTCAGTCGTACCCTGGGAACTTCTAGCAATCCCTCATCAGCTGAGCAGAGAGGTCGGAGAAGGCAGAAGGGAACCAGGAGCTCTTGCAAGTACCTCGATCCCTGTCTGTGTAGGTCATTATAGGTCAATAAACCGACCTTGAAGGTGATCCGCCACTGTACAGGCAGCCAGTGCAGTTCGCACAGCACAGGCATGATGTGACTCACACGGGAGACCCCTGTCAATAGCCTGGCCACCGTATTCTGCACCAGCTGCAAGCAGCAGATATCAACTTCCGGAAGCCCTAGGTAGAAGGAGTTGCAGTAGTCAAGGCGTGAGGTCACAAAGGCGTGGATTATCGTTGGAATGTTGCTAGATGGAACAAGATGCTTAATCCGAGCAATGTTCCTCAGATTGTAGAAAGAGGACTTGACTACTGCCGACACCTGCAAATGTAGTGTCAGCCCATTGTCAAGAATCACCCCCAGATTCTGCACCTGTTCAGAGGGCAGCAGCTAGCTACCTCCGAGCCAAAGCCCAGAGACAGGACCTGTCACTGCCATCTCTATCCAGAGACCCGATCCACAACCAACACCTCAGTCTTATCGGGATTCAACTTCAACTAGCTGGCCTGTATCCAGTCCTGGATTTCTGTGAGGCAGCTATTAAAGACTGAGACCACGCTATCCCGGTCAGGTGCAAAAGACAGGTAGAGCTGGGTGTCATCTGCATAGCAGTGAAACCTCAGTCCATACAGTCTCACAATGTCTCCCAATGGCAGCAAATACACCGCAAACAACATTGGGAACAGCACAGAGCCCTGAGGAATCCTACATGGCAGGGAGAATGAGGCCGAAGAATAGATCCCGGACACCACCCTCTGAAACCTGCCAGTGAGGAAAGATTGCAACCATCTGAGGACCATACCTGACAGACCACAGATGTCTCTCAGGCACTCAAGCAGTCCCTCATGGTCCATGGTGTCGAAGGCTGAAAAGAGATCAAGAAAGGACCAAGACGGTGGGGCCCTTCTGATCTCTTGCAATCAGGAGATCACTGAGCACCAGAACCAGAGCAGTCTCAATATTATGCCTCTTCTGAAAACCGGACTGGAGGGGATCATAGACACCCTGGATGGTGAAATGGTTCTCCAGTTGCAGGGCGACTACTTTCTCAATCACCTTCCCAAACAAAGTGAAGGTTAGAAATTGGCCTATAGTTAGTAGGGTAGTCTGGGTCCAGAGAAGATTTTTTAAGGAGCGGGGTCACCCCAGCCTCCTTCAGGGAATTAGAAAACTCACCAGACTCTAAAGAGCACCAAACTATCTCTGCCAAGACAGGACAGATTGCATCAATGCACCCCAATATGAGGCACGTAGAGCCCGGGTCCAAACTACAGTCGGCAGCATGCTCTGGACAATCCGCACGACGTCAGAGATCTCCGGTTGGTCAAACTGTGTCCAGGAAAACCAAGGAGTAGTTTCCACGCACTGACCACTGATAGCCCTCATAGAGCGGGCTGAGCGGATCTCCGCCCTGATGTCAGTCACCTTATTAGCAAAGAATCGAGCAAACTTATCACACTTCTCCTGTGACAGTGCTCTTCGAATTTGTAGACAGGTTGGATTGCACAACCTATCCATAGTATGAAAGAGCCGAAACGGTCGATTCTGAGCTGCAGCAATCTCCCTGGACAGGAACTCTGCCTTCTTATGGGAGATGGCTGATTGATAGGCATGATAGTGTTCCATCAATCTAAGGCGGTCGACCTCCAGGACAGGTCTCCGCCAGCGCCGTTCTAGCCTTCATCCAACTCGCCTCAGATCCCTCAAGGTCCCATCGAACCATGGGGACCGAGGGTTGACAGTGAGAGAATGAACGCGGACAGGAGCGACAGAATCCAGAGCGCCACAGACTTATTATAGACTTGGACCAGGTTCTCTGGACCCTTGCTAGCATCAGGCAATCCCGATAGGTCTAATACTGCCAAAAGGCCAGCAGGGATAAGATCCTCAAAGGGTAGTATCAGACCATCTCCACAGGGCAGGCCTGTGGGAGAAGCAGAAATTGAACCTCACAGAATGATGGTCAGACCATCCAACTGGTTCCACCACCAAATCGGAGGCCTCCATCACCCAGGAGAAAAACTAGAACGATTGAATAGCCCTGATTACGGGTTGCAGAGGCAACTACCTGTGTGAAGCCCAATGAATCCATAAGTTGGAGGAAGTCCTGACCAAATTGCAAGACTTGGTCATTGACCCAGGCACTGAAGTCACCCAGAACCATTAACCCGGGCGACTCCAACACCATGTCGGCAACAAAGTCCGCGACCTCCTGTAGAGACAATTTCTCACTCCCGGGTGGATGGTAGATGAGAATGATCCTACACCCCACACCTGCAGTACACTCAAACGATCTGGGTACCTCAATTGGAACCTCTGAAAGGCCCAATTCCGTTTTAAAACAAATGGCTACACCCCTGTTCCTGCAGTCCAATCTCGGGTGATGTATCACTGAGAACCCGGCAGGAATGGCTGCCTCCAAGATTGGGCCTGCATTCTCATCCAGCCAGCTCTCAGTGATGCATGCCAGGTCTGCTGTCCCCCACAAGATCAGCAATAACAGCGGTCTTGTTCTTTATAGAGCTGGCATTGTATAACACCACTCGAGATGGACGAGACTCCAGAGCCAGTCAGACTACCAGCCCTGAAACACAGGAACTCTTGGGTATGGGGACCAGGTAAGAAGAACCATGATCTGGAACCCATTTTGCCCCAGGGCATCTCCTGACCCAACTACCCCAATCTGACCCCCAGCTCACCCCTCCCCAAGGTTCAGGGCACCCTGCCCCTTGCCTCCTACTCACTGTTCTCAAAGCCCTACAATGCCTATAAACTGCAGCTGGAGCGGAGGGCAATTAAAGGGGCGGAGGCCTGAAGCTCTGAGGAGGAGTAGCGCCTGACCGGAGAGCTAACTGCCAGCACATCCTAATAACAGCCAAGAACTACAAACTACAAAATTCCTAAATTAATAAAATTAATACAATCAGAATCAACTCCTCCCCACCCACCCTCAAACTACTACAAAAACCAAATAAACACCAAAAAACAGATAAACTGCCAGTCCGTAAAACTGCAGAAAATTAGTGGAAGCAGGTCGAGGAAAAACAACCAATCACCATGTATTGCTGCAAAATAAGATGAAGTCTAGACCCAAAGAGCTGCCACCACTCCAGGTAAATGACAAGATAAACTTCAGTCCCAACATCACCTCTCACGTAGTGGGGGAGAGAAATTACCAGCAACTTAAAAGTCAAAGTAAAACAAAATGCAGGGTATTCTCACCAACCCTCCAGGGTCTCCGGAATCAAAGAAGGAGATGGGCAATGGAGCCCAGAAACACAGGTCTTAAAAGTTCACGCCAGTCGGAAGGAGTGTGAAGATAGGGAGACCTCAATCAAAAACCTTCAAAGTCCTCTTGATAGAAAACAGGACCAGTCTCCAGAAAACCATCAGCCACCAACAAAGTGCTAGGGACCCTGATAAGCTCTTCCTTGCTCCCAAAGCTACTGCACTGACTGTACACCAGAAGTCCGGTGCCCCAGCCTGCAGGGGACAGCCAACAGCAGAGAGCCCAGATCTTGTCCGGAGAGTATGGTGAAAGGGGAAAATCCAAAGGCCCTCAACACACCACTTGAGGACTCCATCGCTCCCCTCCCAACACGCGACCAGCAGCTGAGGCGCCTGGAAAGATCGACCACCAAGCCAACCACCAGGCAGCTTAGGAAGACACCACTCCCCACTGACTCTTCAGCAACCAGATGCAGGGATTCCTGCCCCGGTCCCAAGCACAGCCAAGGAACAACTGCCCCAAGTAGAGACCGGAGCCTTCCCCAACACCTTTCTCAATCAGTCCTCAGAGCCTATGGGGATTGGGCAGCATCCTCACCATGGAGACAAGATCCAGCAAAGTCCTCCAACAACTGTGGCATAACCTGGGAAGCTCCACATGCTCTCACATCCCAACTCTTCCAAACAGTAGAAATGACTCCTCTGGTAATAGGAAGCAGCAGATAGCTGCAGCATGGCTTAAAGTCCAGCACCCAGCTCTTACCTCAAAAACACAGCCGAGGGTCCAACATCCAGCTCCCACCACAGAACAGTAGACTGGTTCCTCAACCCTCCATCCATCAGGTAATGCAGATTGGGACAGGCAAACAAAACAAAACCCACCACGAACCTAGCCTAGCAACCTCACTTATGACTCTAATCTAACTACCACTAAGATATAAACGCAAACAAAAATAAACAAAATATGGGCAACAAGATGTAATAATAAAAAAAAAAATTAAGTAGTCAGACAAATCAAGTAAGAATAAAAATAACTAAAAATAAAAAAGAATTTAAATGAAAATCGTTCTGGCTCCAACTACAGCATGCTGACGGCTGGCCCAGTGTGGCCACCACCTTGCCTCAAGTAGTCCACCAGTAGAAGGGAGGTCACTGGCAGGAGCAGAGAGAGATGGAAGAGTTTGGCATGGGGTCAGAATGTTGAATAATAACAGCGCAAGTCAAAAACCGTGCACCAAAAACAGCAACAACAAAGACAGCGCCCACCAAAAACACAGAGCACTACAACAGCACCACCAAAACAACCAGCTCCCATTATGTACTTGTGGAGGGCTCTGCACCCTGCATATGCTGTTACAGAAGCCTTTGCCTCCGAACCTCCCCATCTAAATATAATCACATTTGGGGGGGCAACTTGGGGATGAGAAGGAACCGTAGGAAGGGGAATCCTTAGGAGGTGGAACCTAGCCTGAGTCGGGAGGGGGGAAACAAAATAGATCAAGTTCAATAAAAGATGAACCCAAAAAAAAAAAAAAAAAATCGCCTGCCGCTGGACTCGAACCGTGCTGTAATCTCATTCCGCTGACCTCCACTGCCTGTGCCCTAACCACCATGCCATGGCAACCGGTCGGCAGCACACCCCACAGCAGAACCTTTCTCCCTGTCCCCGAACTGCTACAAGGATAGCATCAAACCCTGCCTGCGCCATGATACTCCTCTAGTTGTTTTGCCCCCATAGCTGTTTTAACTGTAGCTAGTGTGACATCACTGCTTTTACCCGTGCTGTTTTTCATTCAACATTTTGAACTAGTACCAGGAGTTTGGGGTTGAATCCATCAGGCTGGCCCTGAGAGGATTAAGAGCCAGGAGAGCCTTTGATGTCAGCAGTAGTAATAGGAAAGGAGAAGGGGGACAGGGGTAGAATGGGGAAGGGAGAAGAAGGAAGGGAAGGAAGAGAAGAGAAGGGCAATGGAAATGAAGAAAGAGTTGAACTCGGATGCAGAGAAGGGGTCAGAAATTGGGATGTTTTCCACCTTGAGGACAGGGGAGGAGGACTGAGTTGGGGGAGAGAAAAGGGCATGGATGACTTTCCAGAACTTGGAGGGTGGTTTAGGTTGTTCTGGAAGGTGGAGGTGAAGTACTCAACCTTAGCAAGCCTAGAGGCTCTGGTATAGACCTTGAGAAGGGCTCAGTAGCTAATTAAATCATCGGTGCGCCAGTGGACTTATGAATCTTCTAGGCAAGATCACATGTGCATAGGCAGGCCAGCAACTCTGCAGAAATCCAAGGGAGGTGAGAACCTTGAACCCTTACTTCCTGAGGGTGGTGTGGCAATCCCAAATTGTGAGGAATTTGGTACTGAAGTAGTTGAGTGCAGAATTAATTGAGCTGGCAGAAGAGATGGGCAACCAATCGGTAGCTACCAAGTCTGCCTGAAGGGTAGATAGGTCCAGTGACCAGAAAGGCTGGATCTGATGGAGTTTGGGAGGAGCTTTGGGACAGTATTTTGTGCACAAAGAAGACCATGTTGTGGTCACTAATGGCATCAAGGAGGGTGCCAGCATCAATGATGCGGTGGGGGTGAGAGGTAAGAGCCCAGTCCAGCAAAGAGTGAGTGAGGGATGTAGGATTGTGAGAGGTTGGGTCAGAAATCAATTGAGTTAGAGTGAGTGACTTAATATTTTAGTTTAGTGCAGAATATAGATTGTGAGGGGGAGCGCCCGCTGATATTAAAGTCCCCAAGGATGAGTAATTTCCCAGACGAGGCATGAGTGGCAAATGTGGTCAGGAGTTCAGTGACAGATGAGGTAGATAGGCCTGGGCAGCAGTATACACCAGCCACAAGATCCGACAGAAAAGGGAGCGAGACAGTTTGAGAAGTAGGTTCACATACTTTAGGAGGGGAGGGGGACAGAGAGTACAGGGGTGAACTGGATAGTAGAGGAGAGGTAGATGGCAACACCACCAACCCTAGAAGCATGAACCTGCCAGGTGAGACTGTACCCAGGGATGGTGACTGCAGAATTGGGGATCTTGGTGAATAACTAGGACTCCGAGATTATTAGCACATCTGGTTGAAGATTAACCATGAGTGGTTGCAGTTGATCGAGCTTGGGAAAGAGGCTTCGGGCACTGATGTGTGACACTCTCAACACTTTGGGGACAGAAATGGGGTGAGGAAGTACAGGGCCGGGATTGGGCTCTATATTGCCTGTCACTAAGAGTAGCAGCAAGATGAGGAGCTTGACGAAGTCGGAGATGCGTGGATGCATTTGCATGGCAAGTGAGGAGAACGGGGGGGAGGGGGAAAAAGATTTATGAGTTTCAATGTGAGGCCAAGAGGAGGGTAGGAGAGAGAAACCAGGGAGGCAGGGGGAGTGTGAGTGAGAGAGAGAGAGGGAAAGCTGGAGGAGGGTAGGGTAGGAGAAGGAAAGTCACTGGGAGGGAGGGAAGCTAGGGAAAACAGGAGGGGGGAAGGAGAGAGAGAGGGAGACAAACAACATATTAGAAAGCCTGGAAGACTGTGAGATCAACTTGATAAGCAAGAGCGTGTGTGTGTGTGTTGGGGGGAAGCTAAGACTGAAAGAAGGGGCAGGAGCGCAAAACTGGTAGATACGGGGTACAAAGAAAGGAGGCGAGGGCAGGAGGAAAAGGAGAGGGGGCAGAAAGAGCAGGTGAGCAGCACAGTAAATACAAAGGTATGGGGATCCTAAGTAGCAGCACAGTAGTGCAAAGGTAAGGGGACCCTACATAGGGAGTTTGTGCAAGTGCCAGAAAGAGGAGGGGGAGGAGGGATCTGCTGGCCAGGGTAGAAGCAGTGCAGTGGAGAAAGAAAGAGGACCTAGAATGGGGAGTTGGTGCAATGGTCAATATGTGAAGGAGGAAGGAAGAGTGAGAAGAGCGTTAGAAATGCAGCACAGGATGGCGGAGGGGGAAAAAGCAGGCAAAATTGCAGTAACATTTAGAACAGGCACAGTTGCAGTAACACATTAAGTGCAGGAGAAACAGGATGTAAATGGAGTATTAGCAAATTAGAAAATTAGCTAAGAAAATCCTGGGTTCTGATTGGCTAATAGACCCAGCAAGGTGGGCGTCTATCAGACAACAGAGCCTGGGTATTAAAAGTGCCAGGCACCACCAACCTCAACATCAAGTATCCATGTGCCCACCCCTGCTCCCTCATTCGCCAAAAGCACCCCCAAATGAATTTGAAATCCCTGCCATTTTCTTTTTTCTCTCTAGCTAGACATATAGTTCTACACCCAACGCAGCATTTGTTTTTTTAATTAGGCATCATTTATTTAATTAATGAAACAGACAGAGGCTCGCCACCTTTCCCCACCCTGCCAGTCTCTCACATTAAGACAGTGAATCGTAATACTATATGAGCACCAGACAGTGTAACAGCATCTCCACCTGCCCCAGTCACTGTACTTTCCCGCATCACAAAAAGAATTGCTTCTCCACACAGATCGTAAACACACCTCACTAATCCAGTCAGCACCCATACCAGTTCTACTTCTACACAAGACCACTAAAAAAAACACTCACACAGAATGAGAGAGATGCCACAATCGCAAAATCAGTTTTTTTTTTAAGTCAGCACACAGTCTGCTGTTGCCATGCCATTCCATCAGCCCTGTGTAACGTTGAAACCTCCAAAGCATCCTGTCATCCCCCCAAGTAAATGCCTCCAAAACGCAACTTGTAATTCTGCCAACCGTCCAGACGTACCTCCAAATCTTTTGGGTTTCTGTTTAAAAAATGTATCACTTTCCTAAGATGCAGAGTACCGTGCTCTGCCTTAACAGACCCCCTCCCAAGCCAGTCATGCTCCATTCAGTCCTCTTCAATCCTGCCACCCACACACTAATCTAGCCCACAACAGTAAAGTAAACATTTATACACAAATTTAAAGTACCTCCTTTTATTTATTTTTTCAGAGTTCATCAGTCATCTTCTGTGTTTGTTCCTGGTACAATCGTGCCAAACAGGGCACCGCAACACTGTCGCTGCACAGTTAAGTGGCTCACTCCCATTATTTTCTATTACTTCCTATATAAAACAATGTCTAATGGTAGCCCAAAGGGGAATGAGAACTGCGGGGGAGGGTGTCAGACTGAAGATAAAGAAATTACTGTGGGGGCACCAACAGCTTTCAACCAGCATTTTAGTGAACTACAGCATCTCAGTTAGACCAAAAGTCCTGTATTCCAATACAGGCGGAGGAACTATTTAATTACAAAACTTAATGTTAATTCATTTTTTGTTAAAACAACATTCTTAAGCATTTCTTTTGCTGCTGCCCATTTCTAAATGCATAATACTCACTCAGGGAAGGCTTTATTGAAGTCACCTTCCAGGGCTATAAGGCCTCCGTCATGTCCTCATTACACCCCTCTAAGGTCCGGTATTTCCTAATAAAGCCCAATCCTGTTGGGTATTATTGCTTGCTTACAACAGGCAGCAATGAAATATATAGAGGATACATCACTAAAACTAGTAATGATATGTAATCAACAATCACAATATAAATTATGGCAGTGGAAAGAACTGGGCCAGTAGGAAAGATGGAACGATCAAGAGCTAAATACTAAACTGTAGTATGGAATGCAGACTTAAGAGAATTAATGATACAACCTGAGCAGTTGGCTTTTACTTAATGCAAGGGGCGGAGCGAGCGGCAAGATGGCCGCACTGTTGCTCCGCTCCCGGCAGCATGCTCTCAGCTCTCTGGACGCCATTTACCAAAAGGCTTTTTTGTTGGATTTCATGAATGAAACCCACTGTGTTTAATCTTTACGCTCCGGAAATGTGTTTTTTGAAAGTCCAAAACTGCTAAATTAAAGTATCCTGGTTGCACTGATATTTCCAGTGTTTGTGTACACTGTTAAATGGAGAGAGGTAAGGAAGACAGAATTGTTCCCTCTCCCATCTCGCCTTTTGAATCAAGAGGTTGTTGAATTAGGGCTCTAACATTGAGTTTTCAGAACTGTGGCTTGAGGACTTGTTTCCTGGATTTTTTACCTGGGTGTCCATAAATGTTGGTGTTCATGCTGGTGCCAGCTTAACTTAAAACTCTCGCTGTGTCTGTGAACCGGGAATTATGGCCAGCAAGAATTCGGTCGGCCATCTGATTACTTTTGGGTGGTAAACGGAAAGTGACCAAAGTTACTAAAGCACCAAGAAATGAGTCCCTTCAATGATGGCGAGTACTATGGTATACAGTGAGCACTAATACACTAATTTGTGCACCTGGAAGGGACCTGAAATTCAAGAGGCACCAGAAAAGGATGACAAAGTATTAACAAGTGCGCTATAAGCGCTTGAAATGTTAAAGCATATTTTTAAAAGGTATGCCATTTTTGCCTAAGGTGGGTAGTAACATTTAAATCAACTGAATTTACTGCTCAGATGAGCGCTGTTCTTGCTCTTTACATTGTAGATGCCTCCAACTTGTTTTAAACAAGAGATGTGAATAAGGCCAGCCAATCATGAAGGTCGACGGAGAGAGCCCCTTATGGATGGGTGACTGGATTTGGATTTTGATTACCTGACCAAAGGGAAAGAAGAAAAATTTGTTGTGTAGTTACCGGCATTGATGTTCTTTTTTTTCCTTAAGTGGGCTCATGTGGGTCGCTGCTCTGGTGATTGCTGGAGATTGATTAAGGGGTATTTCTCCCTACGAGGTACTGTGTTTTTCATCTTTTCATGCTGAGAGGAAACTATTTGCCCTTAGAAGCTGGAATAAATACTCCATCATTATTAAAGACTTAATATTGGGTTCTGAACTTGCTTCATCCAGGTACATGTTTACATTTGTTATGGCCTCCCTTTTAGTTTGCTACACAGAGATGCTGTGTAAGTGACTCAGGGTGCTTGAGTTGTAGAGTATGTTCTCCCCTTCCCCCTTGAAAAGGGAGCCTGGCGGATTATTTCAAATAACTTTTGTTCAAAATGCAAAAGTCTTAACTTATAAACTAATGTGATAATTTTGTTGAGTCGTTACTAAAGGTATTTTATGTGTTGGCTATGGAATCTTCGTCCTCACCTTTTAAAAAGAAAATGCTATATGAATTCAGGATGGCTCAGTAACCTATCATTAAGCAGTAGGACTCTAACAGGTGGACTCAGAGTCGCCGCACTGAGCAGCTGGAATAATTTTAATTCTTTAATGTTGGCATAAAAATTCTGTGGACTGTTATGCCCCAGGTGAGGTTATTAGGAATATTTTGTGTGTGACTGAAGCCTTGGATAAGAAATATTAACTTCACCAACTACATTCTGAACACTCTTAGAACGCTCTTAAAATTTTAAATAGAGTGTCAGTAATTCGATTTGAGTATAGAGAAAACTGATGTATACTATATTATCTGGTCATGGACTCTCGTATGTATAGGAATTATTTATTGTCATATTATATATTTGTTTTTATCTAAGAATTACATACTAACATATTATTTGCCAGCAGATTAGGCCTTACGGTCTATCGAGACAATTAAAGTGAATGGACTTCTGATCACAAAGGAGCCACATTTGTTTATCTGTTAGGTGTTAGGACTGTTTGTGCATTTTTAGTCTAGTTATTAAGGTTTATTACTGAGGCCAGGGGACTGTCCTGAGGCCATCTGGTATCAGCGAGACACATCTATTACTGTAAGTGGTCCCATCTGTGACATGGGGCCCCAATATGCACCGGAGCAGTGGTCAATAGGAGTAGCTGGAACTGGAGCAATCAGTGGGGCACAGAGTGGAATAAGTTGCATGGTGCCCCAGTGGACTTGCTTCAAGGCCAGTGTGTCCAACCGGCTATTAGAGAGGCACAGTTGTGATATGGTGTGGATCGATGGGACTGGACTGTGACACGAAGTCCTGCTGTATGCTCGACAGTGGCCGACTGGAGTAGCTGGTCGAAGGGTGATCCATGGGCACGGAGCAGTATGTACTGCATGGTGCCCTAATGGATATGTCCTCAATGCCAGCAGGCCCTACTGGCTTCTAGGTGCGATCAGAGTGGACATGGTGTGATCAGTTGAGACCCCTCCTGAAACATAGTTTCATTAAGTGCCTCGTGTATGGCCAATAGGAAGTGGTCTGCAGGGTACAGAGCAGTATGTGCTGCATTGTACCTTTAATGACTGCCCTATTAATGCAGCATGTCCATTTGGCTACCGGGTAGGTACTGATGGGACAGGATGCGAGTGGTGGGGGTAAACTTGACTGTTATGGACTGGACTGCTATGGTGCCTTTATGGCCTAGCAGCTGTCTTTTGGCCTTTAGGAAATCTGATTTGGGCTTATTATCATGAGTCTTAATATAGAGAGGATTCATTTATTCGATTTATTTATCTGACTCCTTGTTATTTTTTTGCACATAATTTACAAAATATACATTTTATGTATTATAATGTACTGCGTATTACAGACTGATTGATATTGAACTTTTATACTGTACCGTGTACGAAATGCCTGTAATTGTCAAGATATTGTAATGGCTTGTTTTTTTTGTGTTTTATCTTTTTTCCACCCCTGACTTTGCAGCCATGCCAGCCTCTCCTTCAGGCGAAACCAATACTGCCTCCGACCAGTCCTGTCCCCCGAGTCCTCCAATCTCAGATGGCAGCCGATCCCCCAGGTAACCCAGCATAACCCTTCAACGGGTGGGTCCCCCTCCTCCGAGAGGGAAGGCACCAGCCAGGGGCCTGCAGACTAACGCAATTTCTTGGCCCGGAGGGTGCTGCTGAGGCAGAAGGCTTCAGGGGCATTGATGGGCTCGGAGAGCTAGGTAGCCGTCATCTGGCTTGACGTGGAGCATTTTCACATTTTTCTGGTTGGCATCCCTACGCCGTCATGCAGTACTACTCGTCTCCACCAGTGGCCACTGCTGACCAGCGTCTTCCCTAGCCCACACCCGAGAGAGGAGAGCAGTCCCAATGGATGCTCAATCCTCTCTCGCCCCAGCCAGCCCCCGGCGTCCCGAGTCCATTCCCAAACCTGGGTCGCTGGTGTGGGTCCAGGTAAGGCACCTGCGCCTCAACCCTCTACGCCACCGGGCTGGCATGGCTTTTCAGCTGAACAATAAACCTTACTACCTTGTTTAATGAGTCCTTACGTAAGCTGCACAAGAAGGATGACAGAGCAGAGCATACTGTCCGGAAAACTGTCTGCCTACCGAGTGACTTTGGTAGATTAGAGTCAGATGTTATCCTTGTACTGTGATCCTTAGTGTGGGGAGGACACTGTGGTACCACTCAAATACAGAGAGAACCACATCTCCAAAGCAATAATCAGACTCTAGACTGGCAGGGAGGTTGGAGGGGTGCCTAGCACACAAAGTTCAAATGTGGCCTGTACTATTTGACTGGTGGGAATCTCCCGTGACTGTTGTGGGGCAGAAGTCCAACAGCAGCCCTCGCGACCCCTTGCTGCTCGGTTTAACTCCAATGTTGTACTGAGTCGGAAACACCAACTCGGAGTGCTGGAAACTGGAGGGCTCAAGTCCCAAATGCCCCCAAACAGGAATCAGCCTCTGGATTGGCAGGGAGGCTGGAGGGGCACCTAGCACACCATGCTCAAACAGGGCTTGCAGGACTTGACTGGCAGGAATCTCCGGGGATATATGCATAAACAATATATACAATGGGTTTCATAGATTTTACAGAGCATAGAAGACCAAGGTCCATATACTGTAGCTCACAACGCTGATTTAGCTATACCCCAAAATGTTATTTGCAACTAGGTGCTTGACTAGCTTGCTTCTGAACTCACCCATGTTTTTGCTAGCCACCACGTCAACTGGAAGTCCATTCCATACCTTAACCACTCTTACACTAAACCAGTGTTTCCTTTTGTTAGTTCAGTATCTTTCTCCAGTTAATTGTAGTGGGTGGAATCTAGTACAATAATTTTGTTCCCTAATAACCAGGCCTAGCTGTTCCCATAGCCCCAAGTCAGATAGGGCCTTATAAATCAAGCACATATCCCCCTTAACCTGCGGAACTCCAGGGAGCACATCCCCAGATGCACCAGCCTCTCCTCATATTCTTTCTCCCAGTGTTCCAATCCTCCTTGTGTACCTCATTCTCAGTCTCGATGACCTGTTCCCATCTCACCTGATATCTCTTTTCCTACACCAGTCTCCTTTTCCTTGGGTTGCAGCTTCAAGAGTGAGACTGTCCTGTTTGGATACTATGTCTTCAGGCATAATTTGTAAATATGTAAATACCTGCCTGTACTTTGTATATAAAATGTGTTGTGTTCTTAAAGCTTAACCTTTCTGCTCGCTAGCCTCAGCACGCTGATACTTTTACTTGGTACCATACTGCCTATAGGGTTTGCGGCTATTATTTGATATTGCCTTACCGGTGCTCTGTATCATATGTTTCTGTACCTTGTTCTGCATATTTAACAGCATCCTTGTTTCTGTACCTTGTATGACTTATTGCTATTCTTGTACTGCTTTGTTCTCTACCCCTCCCGGGTCAACCCTGAAAAAGGGACTGCAATTGTCTCAGTGAACTTACCCGGTCACCAAAATTGAAATAAAATAAATATATAAAATTTGTCCTTAGCGTCCATGAGTCATGCATGTTGCCCTCCTTTGAACCCTTTGGTGCTCTGACCTCAGTTTTTCCCCTGGTGACCAGAACTGGGCACAATACTCCATGTGAGGTTTCACCAATGCTGTATACAGTAGAATCAGCACCTCCTTCTCTCTACTCCTAATATGCCTATTAATGCAATGCAACCACATGACTACAGTGCAGCTTAAAACTTAGGTCATTTACTTATTCTGATTCCAAAATCTCCATCATCCGTAACTTCCCTCAGGGTTATCCCATTCAGCAAATAGTTTAGTTTCATGTTTTTATTCCCGAGATGCATCACCATGCACTTATCAGTGTTAAATAACTTATATTGCTTAGCCCATACCTCCAGCTCCCCTAATGCAGACTGCAAGGTGTTTGCTTCTTCTGTGCTATTTACTACTAACCCTATCCGGGTATCGTCAGTGAATTTTGATTCCCATACTTTCGTTATTGTATTCATAGAAGAGATTTAGATGTTGAATAAACAAGGGCCAAGCATGGATCCCTGGGGCACCCCTACTAGTTACCTCAGCCCACTCTGAATATGATCCGCTTATGCAGACCCTCTGCTTCCTGTTGGTCAGAAATGAAGCTATCCATCAGGATAGACTGCCCTGTATCTTATGCTCAATTAGAGCATCAACCAGCTCCCATGTGGGACCTTGTGAATGCCTTAGAAAAGTCTAAGAAAATGACATCAGACCAGTCTCGACTGTCTAGTCCTTGCTGACTTTACCATAGAAATCCAGAAGGTTGGTCTGGCAGGAATGGCCCTAGTGAAGCCTGCTGTGCATAGTCAACGTCCCCAGACTTGTTGCAGAGAGTATGTGATATGATCTTTAATGATACCTTCCAAGATTTTGCCCAGTACTGCTGTTAAGCTGACTGATCTATAGTTACCCACCACTTGTATGGATTCCTTTTTATGTGTCAACACCACATCTGCCTGCCTCCAAACCTCCAGTGCCTCCCCTGGTCAGTGGATTTCTGAAAGAGTGCTGTCAGTTGCCCAGTCAATTCATTGGCCAGTTCTCTAATGACTCTGGGATGCAACCCATCTGGCCTCTGAGCCTTGTTCTGATACAGCTTTAAGAGCCTTTTCTTAATATCACTGTGTCCAGTACAAGGCAGCGTTTATTTATATTATCTATATGGTCTTCGCCCTAGTGTTTTGTTGTTATATACTGAGGTGAAATAATTATTGTAGTGTTCAGCCATGTGTCAGTTTTCTGTGACTAATGTCCCATCCATGTTTTTAGTGGGCCGACTATTTTTGTTCATCCCTTTTTGTTACTGATGTATGAATAAAAGACTTATAATTATCCTTTACTTTGTTTGCCAATCTAAGTTCATGGGTTCAGCCTGTGCATTGTTTTTTTATTTGTTTGTTTCCTTCAAGGCTTTCTTGTAATAACCCAGTATGCCTATGACCACTTTTCTTTCCCTTGCATAAACATTTTTTCCTATTTATGCATTTCTTGACCCTGGCTGTCATCCATACTGGTGAGACTCCTGCCCTATTATTGTATTTTTTTTTTAGTTGATATATACTTCTGCATTAAGTTGGTAATTTGGTTTTCAAGAATTTCCCACATCTGCTGCCATGTCTGTTGCACAAAAGCAACCTCCCACTACCAGTCTGCCACTTCTTTTTTCATGTTATAAAAATCTGCTTTCTCATAGTTGCAGAGAACAGTATTCTGAGTAATCACACCCTTGTTCCCCTCTATGTAGAAGCCCACCATGCTGCGGTCGCTTGATTATGCAGGTGTTAATACTTTACAGTCCTGTATACTCCCCTCACGAGTGAAGGTCACAAGGGCTAGGAGGTCCTCCCCAGAGCTGCAGTCTGAAAGTAGCAGCATTTCAAGCACCCCAGGGTTTTAAGTAATTGATTAGCAGTTTTTTCTTGGGACAATGCTAACTGCACAGGAACTATTTATATAGGTTTTCTGGAAGTGTTATGTTTGTTAAACACAATGAGGCAAGTGCTATGCATTTTCACAATGTTTTAGCACTTTTATGAGCAAAATGCTAATCAATTTTTGGAGTTAAATAAAACCCTGCGCTCTCCCCCCGGTGGGTGAAGGTCGCGAGGGCCAGGAGGTCCTCCCCAGAGCTGCAGTCCGAAAGTAGCCAGCATTTCAAGTGCTCCCCGATGGTGAAGGTAGCGAGGGCCAGGAGGTCCTCCCCAGAGCTGCAGTCCAAAGTAGCCAGCATTTCAAGCTGCCCCACGGTGAAGGTCACAAGGGCCAGGAGGTCATCCCCAGCGCAGATCTATATCTTTTCCTCCTGCAATGTGTATAACAGTTCATCAAATTTTTAATTAGGCTTCTGGCATTCAGCAGTAAACAGTTCCATTTTGATGTTACCTTAGGCTCGCAAGATGTCACATTATCTAATCTGATTAGTACAGGTCCACACTTGATCAGCTGCAGTGAAAGGTAGTAAGACTCTGAGAATAGTTCTCATTTTCATTGCATTGCTGGGCAATACTCCCTTCCCATTTGTATCAGCAACCTTAATGCAGTGCCTTCATTGGTGCTCCACAGCAGGAAAGGCTGGCATCTGTACTGATGACAATCTGTACCTCCCACTGCAGTGGTACCTGTAGGCTGTTCATGCTGATGTAAAAGTTTAGTTGATACAGAAGATCAGGACACTCAACATTCAATGTCCAAAAGAATAATTAGAGCCCAAAGAACCAAGAATAAACTGGCAGCATGATGCCCAGAGTGTGAAGGTACCAATAAGTTGTTACTGTAGAAAGCCAAGGGACACAGGAACAAACAAAGACTGCTACACTCTTGAAGAACACAGGAACCAGGACTAACAGAACTTGGGCTCTGTGGAGACTCAATCTGATAAGTCAGTCATTCAGAGAAGAGTGAAGCTGCCAACCCTCCTGGCAAAAAATGACTGCTAATAGTACAAGTGCAGTGGTGGATTCTGTTGGTGTATTTGTGAGGCCAAAAGGGAGAGCTTTGTACGGAGAGAACTGCTGGAGTTCTCAATCTAAAAAGTGCCCTGGGCTTTGTTAAATTTAGACATGGCACTATGCTTTCTTGAGTCTCGATTGTGAGAGTTCCCAGTTTTCACAGGTAAAGTTAGGCATTCAATATTTCCATGCTGAGGTGAGAAGTGATTAACCAGAACAGTCAGGTATGGCCCTTACGTCTCTAGCTTTCTTTGGTAGTATGAAAAAAGATTGGGTAGATTTCTTTGTTTCTGTGGATGAACTGGTTGTATTGCTTTTATTTCCAGAGTACCTATAGTCTAAAAATACAACTTTTCATTTGTTGGCATTCTTGGGAGACCAGATGCAGAGGAGCAGATGGTATCATGGAATATTTTGAAAATTACTGAATACCCCTGGGATACCAGCGCTAGAACCCAGAGGTGTAACATGTATCATTCAGAGTACCTATAGTCTAAAAATACAACCTTTCATTTGTTGGCATTCTTAGGAGATTTGAGGTAGAAAAACAGATGGTATCACAGAATATTTTGAAAATTACTGCATACTCCTGGGATACCAGCTCTAGAATCCAGAGGTGTAACATATATAATTTTTTAGCAAATCTGCAATAGGCTGTAGCCTTCATCCTATAAGCTGACTGCACAATGCGCCAGTCTCTCTACAGAAGTTTTAGTGTCTTAGGCACCTTCTCTGAATTCTCTAAACCAATAAGGGGGCCATTCTTGGAGAAGAGACAACTGCTATTTCCATATATATCTACATGTGCCACCAACGTGGAGCGGGACTTAGGTGCTAAAGGTATTACATAGTGATGTTGATCATGAATATGCCTTCTCCTTCCAATTCTTCTGAAATGCCAATTACCATCTTGACCAGTCACTGACTAAGGAGTCTAATTACAATTTCCAACTATAAATCTCAACAGTTAAGAAAGGCCTGTAATTTCACATGCCTTCTTTGGTATACAAACTAAATTGCAGCCTAATGAGTCCTTGAGGGATTTGGCATGTCTTTCATAAGCCTGCAGAAGGTTGTAATTAACAATTGTGCTTTCTCAGAGATGAGGGTAATGGAACTTTAGATACTGGATATCTGTGGCAATCTTGGCAGACTTGCGGTTAAACCTGGTTTTGCGCATCTGTGTCATCAAGTGCCATTTCCCAAACAGGGTCTGATTTGTCACAGACTAGACGGAAGGATACTGCAATGCAGGAATGCAGTGTAAAGCAGCTAGATAT
The DNA here is from genome assembly GCA_016271365.2 of Neoceratodus forsteri. Taxonomy (NCBI): domain Eukaryota; kingdom Metazoa; phylum Chordata; order Ceratodontiformes; family Ceratodontidae; genus Neoceratodus; species Neoceratodus forsteri. The sequence continues at coordinate 640,462,627 of CM028131.1, forward strand.
GCATTTGTGATCCTTTTTTTGTCTCCAGATTTTGATTCTATCATGGGACTAGTCTGTGTATACCCAAAGAGGAAAAACAGAGTTGTGGTGGGGGAAGAGGAAGAGGTTCATTCCTCTGGTCACTTTCTCTCAATAGTTCATGTAAAACCCATACTGAGTTCCAATTATTACTTTTGTAATCTCTTATTCACTGTTATCTCACTGTATCTATCCTACAGGCTCATTGCCAGCTGGGGTTCGTCTGGTTCAAACAGACCCTCCCCCACCATTTGAAATGTTTTGTTTATTTATTTTTTAATTATTTTTACTGCCCCTTTACAAATTTTATGGTGGCTGCTGCTGCTTTAATAGTGCCCGACTCGTGTCTAAAACATGCGCCTCACCCCCCCCAACTCCACTGTCAGTCATTCAATGGTAGTCCTCTACTGTGAGCCAGTGACAAGCGTGTCTCCACTGATGAGCCCCTCAATCTGCCAATCAGCTCCCGTCCCTTGCTATCACCGAGCTGCCCAGTGTTGTGTGTCACTACCTCCCCCCAGTGACCATCTCAGCCAATTAGTAGAGCGCTAAGCACGTAAGCGTGCCCATGATGAAACTGGAATCCTACCCGAATTTCACACTGCACCATAAGCCAAGCAGGAGTTACTGAAATAGAGCATGGATGCGTCAAGGCGATGGTTCAGGATTCAGTCGCCGCTAATAAAAGAATATCAATGCAGGCACGGCGTTGAAAATTTGGCTTATTACGGACTATTTTAGCAGGCACCCGTCAGTGGCACAGTCAGATAATTGCTCAAGTCCGCCCGGATCAGTTTTTCTATTGTGGTTGGGACTGTGTGACACTGAAGACAGGGTTAGGCAGGAGCGGTCCACTGGGGCTAAGCAACAAGAGAGAAATTCGGAATAAACAAGAAATTTAAAGATTCCTCTCTCTCCAACATAAAAAAAAATAAAATAATGATTAGCTGTTAGTCTCACTCTCAGAGAGCTCAACATTTCTGTGTGGCTGCCTGAATAACATTGTTGCTCATCCATTCTAACCACTGCAGCAAATTAAGGGGCTAGTAAGAAAAGTGACAGAAAAAAATACAGAACTCCTCCACAGTTTGCCTGACTAAATCTGAGTGCGTTGAGCTATAAAGAACCCAGGCTTATTTATTTTATTTATTAAATTTTGCTAACTGGGTAGGCCCGCTGAGCCCGGAAAGTCCCTTTTTCAGGTGTGACCCGGATTTAGTTACTGAGTACAAAACAGTTCACATACAGAGCAGGTAGGTGTGCTGACCATTTTTTAGTTACAATCTGGTCAGCATGCTGACACATTAGAATTTACATATTCATACACTGGGAATCAACAGAACTTGTACAGGGAGTAGAATTAGTACAGAAACAGAAGGTAGACAGCATAGTTGATTCTCCGAAGATGAAGTTTTTGTTCAGGTCTGGACTGTGCCAGAGATGGTCCGGGAACTAGTCGTTATTGTTCAGAGCTCTTGCACATGTATGTGCACTCTTTCTTAGGTGATGAGCCCGGAGCCCCTTTTGGAATATTCCCAGAGAGGTTGCATCCTGACGCTGTGGTGCAAGCTTATTCCATAGCACAGGAGCTGCATGGACAAAGGATTTGGTGCCTGCTGAGGTGTGTACCCCAGGTTCAACCCAGGAGATTTTTCCCTGTGGTACGGAGTAGCCTGCCTGCTCTCTTTGGGACCAGCAGCCCAGCCAAGCTGTAGGGTGGGCTGCTGATGAGTTTATATGTGTTGCATAGTAATGGATACTGCAGGCAGTTGCTGAGTGATGGCCAGTTAAGGGAGGCTAGTGCTTTGCAATGGTGCGCCTCTTGTGAGACAAGGTGGCAAATTGAGCAATCTTATATAACACTTGCATCCTATTGTGTTCCTGTTTTGCCATACCCTGCATTACCGGGCCAGCATAGGTCAAGATTGGGAGAAGGATGCTGTTTGCAATGGTGACCCTGGATTCGGGGATCAACTGGGCGTTCAGGCAGTATAGCAGACCAAGTTTTTGGTGCAGTGTCTTAGTAACCTGATCGACATGAGGCTTCAGTGTGAGGCCTTGGTCCAAAGTGAGGCCCAGGTATTTTAAGGATTTCACTACCTCTATTGTGGTGCCCAATGAGGAGACTATAGGGAGCAGGGAGTTTCTGTCCTGTCTGAGAGTTTTTGGGCCGAATACCATAGCCTTTGTTTTTGAGGCATTTAGGACTAGTCTGTTTTCAGTTAGCCAGGATTCCAGTGTTTCAAAATCATATTGGAGCTGAGCCTCCAGTTCTACAGTGGTGTTTGAGGATCAGTAAATCACAGCATCATCTGCATACTGGACCAACCAGCAGCCTCCGCAGTGTTTATTCAGGTAGTTGACAAATAGTGTGAATAGGAGGGGGCCAAATATGGATCCCTGGAGTACCCCTTCGCTGAGGGTGAGTGGTTCAGATATTGCACCTCTCCACTTGGCCTGCTGGGAGCGATTGGTAGATAACTACTGAACCAGGTCAGGAGTGCTGGTCAAGACCAAGATTACCCAGTCTGTTCATCAATAGGTCATGGTCTACTAAATCAAAGGCCTTGGTCAGGCCTATGAAAACAGCCCCAATGGGGTGCCTTATTCATGGCTGTAAGGACGTCAGCAGTGAGCCTGATAAGGGCTGTGTCCGTCCCAGTTTCGTCTAAATTTGTGCTGAGTATGTACTAGTAGTTTGTTAGTCTCCAGGTAGTCCCTAAGCAGGCAGTAGACTAAACTTTCCTGGATTTTGGCTAGGGTACATAGGAGAGAGATTGGTTTGTAGTTGCCTATGGGCTCTCTTGAACCCCCCCTTGTGTATGGGTACTACGTGTGCCTGCTTCCATCTATTAGGCACAGCCCCTTCCAGTAGGGACCTATTAATGAGCCATGTGACAGATAGGGTTATGGCTGGTGCTGCTGCCCTGAGCAACCTGGGGTCCAGGACACCCGGGCCAGCTGAGCCTTTCGCTTTGATGTCCTTTAGCATTGGGAGAACTTCCTTTGTCCTTACCAACCTTGGGTGAAAGTATGGTCTGTCTGGGCCCTGCCTTTCCACACATTGATAACCCATGGTCCTTGAGGGGAGATTAGTTCTGTATTCTTCTACTTTAGTGACTCGCCTGTTGAAGGCTGAGGCAGTCTCCAGGCCATCATTAAGTGTGCGGCCGTTGTGTTCTATTGGTCCTTGGAGTGGTCTACCACTGCCTTTTGTCAGAGCATTTATGTGCAACCAGAAGGACTTTGGATCAGCAAGGTTGGTTTGTTGGAGACACATTACATACTCCCGTTTCGCAGCCTTCGCTGCTTGCTTGCATTGGTTCCTTAGGGTCCTGTAAGTCACCAGGTCCTCCAGGAGGGCTGTGGATTTATATTCCCTCCAGGCCTTATCATGGCTTTCAATTCAGTGGTGATCCACTTGTAACAGCGACCTTTCATTCTCAGTCTTCTTAGTGGAGCAAACGGGTTGGCAGCTGATATGAAGGAGTTCTGGAAGTACTCCAGGGCTTCATCGAGACTAGGGAATAGTCGAATGGGGCTCTAGTCAAGATTACTGAGATACTCGTAGAAGGCATCCGTAGAGAATTTGGAAATGTCTCTGGCAGTGAGGAGCCTAGGGGGGGACCTTAGGTGCCCTGTTCTTCCATATGCAGAGTACTGGTGAGTGGTCACTCAGGGCATCCGCTAGCGTGCCAGCCACCTGGACATTACAGGGATTGGATACCAGAACCCAGTCCAGGGTGGTGTGGTTTCCAATTTTGGCATTGTGCCTTGTTGTTTCGGTGATGAACTGTTCCAAATTCACTTCTAGGAGTGCGGTTCTATAGGTCTGCTCAGTTTCAGTAGCCCAGTTAAGGTTGAAGTCCCTCAGTATTAGCAGTTCAGATGTGCCATTTTCTGCTAAGGCCTTGGTTAGTGACTCAAAGGCTTGGAGGGCAATCTTGGGAGGGCTGTATAGGCAACCTATTGACAGGTGTTTGGTAAGGCCAAGGGTGAGCCTTATAAATATGGATTCACTTCTGCTACAGTCAGTGTAGGGGAGGGAGGCAAGCACCGAGTCCAGTGATCTCTGACATATATAAGTACTCCGCCCCCTCTTTTGTGGACCCTGTCTTTTTGGTAGATGTTGTATCCAGAGATTTCAATCTCATATATTAATATGTGTGGTTTTAGCCAAGTCTCTGATACTGTCAGAATGCCTGGCTTGTACAGTTCCAGCCAGCCCTGGACTTTGTGTATTTTGGGGTACAAGCTGCAGATGTTCATATGGGCTATTTTTAGGCCTCTTAGAAAGGTCCAATTCAGGTCCTGTGGAGAGCCAATATTAAAATTTGCTACAGGGGGTCCAGGGTTGGGCTCAATATCTCCTGCTAGAAGGAGCAGAACTGTGATTAAGTTTAATACTTTTGGTATTACGGTGAGTACTACCCTTAGTCCTTGGCAGCTTGAGCCTCGAAACATTAGATAGCAGGCCCCTTCTTAGTCAGCTCATAGTGCCAATGAATTACCATCAGGAAGGTACTGAGGTGAGGTAAGTGGCAGTCTTGCTGACCCCAGTATGGGTTCCACTGACAGTGAGTGCCCATAAGGTTATCTACCCATAAGGTTATTCAGATATACACAACTACACATGATAATACCCTATTTGGTGTGCCTTTAAGAATCATGTTCCTGTTCAAGCGGGAATGGACGGGTGGGGGCAGGTGGTTCTCAGGTGCAGGGGTACTCATGTTTTGGTCATTACTGGCATTTGGCATAGCATACTTTTAGTTAATATTTTAGACATTCTGTTCAATGTAGCAGCTGCTTTAATCATTTTAACAGATTTCAGGACTGATTGCCCTTTTTTAGTTTTGACTACTCTGCAACAGTTACTTATAGCATTCGAAATTAGTACTACACGTCGTGATACAGAGTTATGCCTGACAGTTCATGTTTCAGATACAGAGCTATATCTGTTTAATTATCCACAAGTTCAATTTCTTTCAGTTAATCTAGCTATACTGTACAAATAATCTGATATATGATACAGTCGATACATATGCCTCCATATGTTACTTTGTGTCCTAGTGCCGTTTAACGGACTGGATTTGTCCTGAGTCAATGGAGGAAAAACCTCCTGATTGGCTAAGTCAGGTATTCAAGGTGGAAGAGGAACGGTGGGTGGGTGGGAAGCACAAACTTCCAGCTGTTGGTAGCTTGAAATTATTTGGGCAGGACTGCTGTGGCGATTCAGCACCAGCCTTCGAACCCCCCAGAAAGAATCTCCTGCCCGCCGCCTCCGGTGCAGGAGGAGGGGACCAGTGGCAAGAGGTCTTCCCTCAACCCCTCGATCTTTCTCTGTCCTTCCCCGGTGGCATCTGTATATGGGGCTGTTCTCAGTCAGCTTTTATAGCTGTGCTGGCTGGCTGAGAAACGCTCTCAAGTCCCGAAAGAAAATTTGTTTAAAAAGTTTTGGGGTTTTTTTTGGTGCCAATTTCTCAGCCGGTGGCACTATGTGGCATTGGCACACAAATCCTCCAGCGGTCGGTAGCTTGAAATTATTTGGGGGAGGACTGCCGTGCTGCGACTCAGCACCGGCGCACCTCGGACCCCGTAAAGAATCTCCTGCCCGTCGCTCTGGTGCAGGGGGAGGGGACCAGTGGCAAGAGGTCTTCTCCTTAACCCCACAATTTTTCTCTGTCCCTCTCCGGCGGCGTCTGTATATGGGGCTGTTCTCAGCCAGCTTTTATAGCTGTGCTCGCTGGCTGGCTGAGAAACGCTCATCACCCTTTGGCTGCCTGAATTTTGCTCTGTGACGCTATATTTTTATTTCTGGAGGCCAGTATTGTTGTGTGCAGATAATTATTTTTCTACATTTTAAATTTCTGCAACTTCTGGGTCAAAATAGTTGTTTGGATTACTTCTGCATCCCTACAAGGATGCAGAAGTTATCTTTCGACCTGTAATATTATGTGTAGGTATTTTTACGCAACTTTTAGTGAAATTATTACAGTACTACATCCTCCAACAGTTTTTCCTTTCACTATGTGTCCAGCCCTGTGACCTAGCTACAGTGGGTCACTGTTTGATTAAGATGACAGGCACAGTATGGTATTTGGTTTTTGTAAAGTGCACCAGATTATGAATCAGGCAGGGATAAGTTAACATCCAGAGCCAAATACTGTGCGACACTGTGACATATATAGTAACTGTCCTGAGAGCCAGGAGTGGAGGGGAGATAACAGATGACTTCTTGGGCTTTAAAATGAATCCTAAAATGAACAACAGAGCATATAGTAACCCAAGGCTTCTAGGGGCCTAGCAGCCCCCAGACCCCTAATATCTGGCTGGCTGCTGGGTGAATTCACACTTCAGTTCTATACGTGAGATTAGCAAAATGCTGACATTAGCCTGGCCTATGTCAAGCCAGCAGGTGACAGCTGCAGCCAACGTACAGTATGTACAGTATCAATTATACTACAATATCAGCATTTTGCTAACCTCATGTATAGAGTACAAGTATTTATTCACCCTGCAGCCACATCATGATTTCAGAGTGAGGGGATGGAGGAAAGTTAAGCTACGAGTTATTTAGCTACAAAATAAGCCAGAAAATGCACATGAGCATCTAGAACCCCTAAACTTCTGAGGGGCGCCAGCTTTTTTAAACTAACAGACTTAAAAAAAAGAACACCCGTTGAAAAAATTCTGGTGAGGGCCTAGCATCACCTAGACTCCTAATATTTGGCTAGCTGCAAGGTGAATACATACTTCTATTCTGTACATGACGTTAGCAAAATGCTGACATTCATGGCCTGGCCTATATCAAGCCAGCAGGTTACCACTGCAGACAATAAATATATATATGTATCACTTGTACTACAATATCAGCATTTTGCTAATCTCATGTACAGAATACTAGTATGTATTCACCCTGCAGCCAGACACGTCACTATTTTAGAGCAAGGGGTGGAGGAGAGCTACAATACAAGTTATTTAGCTTCAAAATAAGCCAGAAAATGTACCACAGAGCATCTAGAACCCATGGGCTTGACTCCGAGGCTTTTTTTACAGAAGTCAGACTCCAAGAAAGAACCCCCCCTTGTAAAACTCCTGGCAACGGCCCTAACTACTATTGTTCACCCTTGCCTCACCTAGTGTTTGCTGCCATTCTCAATAAGTCTGCTACACACCTGCCTTTGTATAAGTTTTTTGGGGGCACACCTCAGCCCCCCACCTCACCCCCATCCCCAGGATCGTGGTCAACTCTGCCAGCATTAACCCCAGATTGCCCCCCGGCAGGCTGCTGGGAGGTCCCCTCCATATCCCTCAAGCGGTGCCACACTGTGTAGTCCGGTGGCTATGTGAATCCTCGGGCTAGGCTTCATGGAGGTTTCCGCACTGGCCTCGGCATCCATATTTTGTCCCCATGTGGTGGGAGATGTGGTGTGCAATGACACTGGGGTGTACGTGCCCACATCTGACACACCCCCGGAACTACCAAGCTTCACCTGCACTTGTCCCCAGCCTCCGCTAGCAGTCTGTCACAACCAGAGTGCTTCCCCACCTTCCCCCTAGAGAAGGAAAGCAGTCAATTGGATGCTCGATCCTCCTCCCCCTGGCCAGCCCTCCAACTCCCCGAGCTCGCATCCAAACATTGGTCGTCTATGTTGCAAGCGGAAATTCAACCGCTGCGCCGGCAGGCTGGCTCTGCATTTTTATATTGCTATCTTGAATTATCCTGCTTTGTAACCTACTGGGTCGTGCCTGGAAACTGGCATTTGTCTGCCTAGTGCATCCTACCTGGTCAATAAAAATGAAATAAATAAAACAAAGGCCAGTATGCTGGCCCAGTACTGCAGCGGTATCACTGCAGCTCGCTATGCTGACGACCTGGGTTCAGGAACACACTCGGATCACTCGGGGGCCAGCTAGGGGACGGAGAAAGAGGTTATGATCTGCCATGATAACCACATAGTTAGTCAGGATGGGAAGCATAACAAGGCTTAACAGACAGAGCAGGGTACTGTTAATCAGCCTCCTTAGGGACTGTGAGCAATATATTAGGCCAATGCCTGGCAGCAAAGGCAGCATCCTCTATGACAGGATATGAAGTAGGAAGGAACCACAAGGGAGGGAGCAATAGGAACCTCCAAAAACTCCATTAAATTTTTCTTTGTGGTCTTCCTCTTCAGCTTCAAATCCCATAACATTCTGGACTTGTCTGAGCAAAGCCTGAAAAGATGGAGCCTCAGGAGGAGTTCTGGAAATATATACCACAGAGTCCTCACTACAGGAGGAGAGGGTAGAGCTGGAAGGCAAACCCATAGAAACACAGAAAAGTGATGGCAGAAGGAAACCGTAGGTCCATCGAGTCTGCCCTAGGGTTCCCAAGACCTGATGTACTGTGTCCTGGGATCTAGCTCCCCTTCTTCATATCATTATCTATCCCCTCAGTTCTCCCCCAAGTCCTTGCTCTATCCCACCCCTTTTTGAAAGCGGATACAGTGTTAGCACGTATCACCTCCACTGGTAAGTCATTTCAGGGCTCTGCCACTCTCTCTGTGAAAAAATGCTTTCTCACATCTCTTCTGAAGCTCCCGCCCCATAGTTTCCATTCGTGTCCCTCTTAGTGGTTGAGCTGGTGATGCTTTGGAATAGCTCTGTGTATGGCACCTTGTTAATGCCCCTCAAAAATGCATAGGTCTCGATTATATCTCCCTTCTCCCTCACTGCCTCCAGCGAGAACAAGTTAAGCTCGCGCAAGCATTCCGTGTACAAAAGGTCATGGAGGCCCTGTATCATCTTGGTTACTCATCCATAGTTTCCAGCCTATCCCTGTCCTTTTTAAGGTGTTATCTCCAATACTGGATGCAGTACTCCAGGTGGGGCCTTACCATGGACCTGTAGAGTGGAAGGATCACTCCCATTTTCCTGCTGTCAAAACCCTCCTGATGCACCCCAGTATTTTGTTTGCCTTGCCATGTGCTTATTGCACTGGCTCATTTATTATTTATTTAGCTTTTGTTGACTGGGTAGGTACACTAGACAAGTAATATGCCTATTTTCAGGAGCGACCGGGAGATTACAAACAAGGGGTACAGAGAGTGCAGAAAAATACAGGTACATCATGACAGCACAACAACATGTGGAAGTACAATGAGTAACCTCATCAAAGAGTAACAGGTCATAAACAATAAAACATATTATAATTTTTGGCACAACCAGTATATGTGGTCACAGACAATAATAAACACAGTCAAGTGCACAGGTGCGTGATAGAATCTGGGGAACAATCAAGGTTTGGCAGGCAGGTCCTGCGAGAGCAACTAGGGTCCAGTTGACAGGAGACGTTGCACTAAGGGGGCTTGGGGCAATCACACGCCGAGGCAAGTTTCAAGAAGCCCCACAGGGATTTGTGAAAGCACTGATGGGAGGGGGCCGAGCGAACATACTCAGGAAAGGAGTTCCAGAGTCTGGGAGCACACACGGCAAAGTCCCTATCTCCCATGAGGGTCCGGGTGGGGGGAACTTTTAGCATCTCCGGAGCCTGGGACCTGAGTTGATGGGGGGGGGGGTCTGCTGGGGGTAGAAGCTGGGCCAGCCCCGGTGCGGTGCCAGTTCTAATCACTTTGCCCGCGAGGCATCCTACCCCAAAGTCCAGGTACTTGGCTGGGGAGAGCCAGCAGAGCTTTTCGTATAGTTCACAATGGTGGGTGAGACGAGGGGCGGCCATGGCAAAGTGGCAGATGTTGTTATACGTCGTGTGCCACCGCATGAGGTGGGTTTTGGAGGAGCGAGCAAATTGGTGCATTCCATAACTAAGAGAGGGAAGGAGGACGCCTCCTGTAAGGGCCAGTCGAGCCGCAGGTGTAAGGTTATATTTGGCCCTGTAGGCCAGGCCCAGTTTGCAGTTCACTGCTCTGCAGACATTTAGGATGCGACTCCCCAGGTCAAGTTGTGGTCAAGTATCACCCAAGGTACTTGACGGAGGTACAGTTGGGAGGGAAGTCTGTCCGACTGGTAATACCAGCGGGCTGGCAGGGCTTTGATTTTGGCTGCTGAACCAAATAGCATAGCCTGTATTTTTTTTCAGGTTCAAGACCAGTTTATGTTTTGTTACCCAGGCCAGGACACTGTTAAAGTCCTCAGACAAGCGCTGGTTGAGAGTAGCGATGTCCTGGGAGTGAGACATAACCAGGTCATCTGCGTATAGGGTGGCATTGCAGTTAGTTGCTGCCACTGGGAGTTGGTTAAAGAGGGAGAAGAGGAGGGGGTCCAAGACCGAACCCTGGGGGACACCACAGGTTACCAGTAAGGACTCGGATGGGACTTTGTTGAAACTAGTCCTCTGCATTCTTCCATGCAGGTAGTCCTTGAGCCATGCCATAGCGGGGAGGCCAAGTGTCCTCAACTGTGAATAAAGCAACGCATTATCGACAAGGTCGAAGGCTTTGGACAGGTCAATAAATATGGCTCCAGAGAGTTTGCCCTGGTCCATGGCTGCTCTAATGCTTGAAGTGACAGAGACCAAGGCTGTGGTGGTGCTGTGCCCCTACGAAAACCGTGCTGGGCAGGGACAGGAGCTCATGAAATGTTGTACTCCAGCTGCTCAGCCACACCTTTCAAGGAGCTTACTGAGAGATGACAGGATAGCAATTGGACGATAGTTGTCCGGTATTTTGGGATTGCCCTGCTTCAGGACAGGGACTATCCTAGCCTCCTCCAGATATCGGGAATGGCCCCTTTGCAAGTGATAGGTTAAAGATGTGGGCTACTGGGGAGCAATATGGAGGCACTTAGTTTTAGAAGCTTTGGCTCCAGGTTGTCTTGACCAGGGCTGGAGTACTGGGAGAGGCCAGAGAAGTCTCAACATGTCCTTGACTGACACAGCCCTGAGACAGAACATTTGTCGGGTGAACTTCCTGCCGAGTAAGGGAGGGGGGATGTACCCTCGTCAGGCGGGAAGAGTGCAGAAAAACCGATAGGTCTGAAAGTGTGAATTTAGGGAGTTGGCGATGTGTGGAGATTGCTACAGGAGACCCCTCCGATTATCATGTTGGATACCTCTGGATGAGAGGTCCCGCAGACAAGAGTTTTTATGTTTCTTCAGAACCGTCTGGGGTCACTGGCGGAGCTGAGTAGGGCAGACTTACATAAGTCACTTTTTGCAATTGATGGCCTTTTTGCACTTATTTCTAAGGTGCCTGTATTGCTGGAAAATTGTGAGATCAAGGAACCTTTTGAAGTGGGACCAACACTTGTCTCTGGCCCGCATTAGGGCTAGGAGATTCCCGTGCAATCAAAGGGTGGCAGACCCCTTCACCCTCCGGGTGACCTTCGGGGCGTGCTTGTCTTGCATGACACCGAAGGTGGCAAGAAAGTTGGTAGCAGCCACTGAAGGATCAGTGGCTCAGAGCACCCCGGACCAGTCACTAAGCCTTAGGTCCTCCAGAAACGCCGCAGGATCAAACCTGGAGAAGTTTCTGATATGTATGATTTTGTGAGGAATTTTGGGGGAGGGAATTTTCCACACACAGAAGACCGGGGAATGGTCGGAGATGGAATCTGATAGGATTCCAGCTGAGGAGATCCTGTCTGGACGGTTTGACAGGATCCAGTCCAGCAGGAGCTGGTGGATCCATTTGCCAATCGTCTGGTTGGCTCCTGAACAAGTTGAGTCAGGGCAAGATTGGCCAGTAGAGGCTCAATCTGCTTCACATTACCACCAGTCCAGTTAAGGTTAACATCCCCCAAGATAATGAGTTTGTTGTCCCCAAAGGAAGGTGTCACATATGACGACCACTAGAGTTCCCTTTCTTCCTGAGAAGTGCAGAGTTTGACCCCGCTGAGCCAGTATTGCGTCCTTGGATTACCCTTGCCCAGGTGTAGCACATTACAGTTTTTCGCACTGAACTTCAGCTGCCATACATTAGACCATCTTTCAAGCCTTAGTAAGTCTTTCTGAAGTTCCCTAATTGCCTCTACGCTGTCAAACCTTCATAGGGATCATTATCCCTGTCACGCTCCAAATCCTCCTCCATATTAAGGAGATCAGGATTGTGTTCCACCTTATCATATTCTGGAATAATGATGGGAGTAATTAAAAAGCACTAGCGAGAGAAGCGGCAGCTGCAATGGCAGAATAAAACATGTGCTTCTTGATCCTGCCAATGGAGGATGCCCAGTCGATGGGAGAGCCATTCTCGTTAGTGGAAGTGAAGGTAACAGACACTGAAATAGTTCAGAGAATGACAAAGCACAAGCTGGGAGTCAACAGCATCCTGCAAAGGGCCCAGGACAACCATTGAAAGGGTAGAATCAGATAATGGGGACAGCATATCATCCATGGTAGGTATGGCAGCGTCAGAGTGCTGGTGTCTCATCAACGGTCAGGGGAGGCTGTAGTCATTGTCCCAAGAGCAGATGATGACATGGACTTACCCTCCTTCAGTGGAGACCTTGACCTCACTGGTGAAGCATGAGCATCATCATTACCCTTATACTTGTGGTGATGGCCAGAAGAGGATGACTTTGACAAAGTCTGATCCTTGTCATTGTCCTTAGTCCTCGACAACAGCATCACTGAGCACTAGGGAGTACTCTTCCTGGATGTGGTCTAGCAAGAGGGAGAATCCAGCTTGAAGCCCGATGCCTTGGCTGAGCTTCCATGGTCTTCTTTCGGTGCCTCTTTGGCCTGGTTAAATCAGTGGCAGATCATGCAGGCCTGATGCCATCGGACAAACCCAAACAGCAAACAAACTGCGTGGAGTGTCATCTTGTAGATCTTGTAACTACAGGTATGAAACTTAAATAAAAGTTTTCAGTGGTGGCATGAAAGGACAATGTCAATAAAATAAAGCTTAGAAAATAATACGGGGGTGGCCCTTTATGTCAATGAAACTATCAAAGCTACAGAAATTCAGAATACACATAAGGAGCCAGAAGAACTGTGGGTCACCCTTGAAACAGGAAATGGGACAGCCATACGAACTGGGGTTATCTACAGGCCTCCTCCAGACCACGGGGCAAACACAGACACATTACTATTAGGAGATATACAAAACATGACAGCTAAAGAGGAGGTTCTGATAATGGGAGACTTCAACATGCCAGATACAGTTTGGTCAATACCAGCAGGAACATCTGCCAGAACTAGACGCACAGTGGATTCACTGCAGGAGGAGGGCCTCAAACACTTGGTACAACAACCCACAAGAGACAGGGCTATCCTGGATCTAGTACTGACTAACGGGGAAAGGATCACAGATCTCCAGGTAGAAGGTCACCTGGGGGCCAGTGACCATCACATAGTATGGTTCAATTTGGCCACTAAAACTAAATCATCCCATTCCAAGGCAAAAATATGGGACTTCAGAGGAGCTGACTTCAATAAGATGGCCAACAGAGTTAAGCTAGCCCTGGCACGAAGAAGTACAGGTGAGGGGGTACAGGCAAAGTGGGCAAGCATTAAGGATGCAATTCTTGAAGCAACATCCCATTGTGTTAGGGAGAAAGGCAAGAGCAAAAGAAGGAGGAAACAACTTTGGTTCTCAAAAACAGTAGCAGAAAAGATCAGAGCCAAAAGGTTGGACTTCAGGAACTATAATGCAGCCAGCGGGATGAAGACAGGAGGCATACCAAACTTCCCTAAGGGAAGCAGGGAGGCAGTAAGGCAGGAAAGGCCCAAACCGAGAAACACTACTACGAACAGTAAAAGAAGGGGACAAGACTTTCTATAGATACATTAGTGAAAGGAGAAAGGGTGAGTGTGTGGAGAAGGACCAAGGAAAAGCATCTATCCTAAATAGATACATCTGCTCAATATTTACTGAGGAGAAGGTAGAGCAGGGCCCAGCTCAGCACCACGGTTAGAGGGGAGGGAGGTGTGCACAAGTCCCTTCACAAAAGAAAGGGTCCTACAAGCTCTGGGTGGACAAGGCAATGGGACCTGATGGCATACATCCCAGGGTACTAAAGAAGCTAAGGGTGGAACTAGCAGAGCCATTAGCAGAAGTGTTTAGTGAGTCTCTGAGCACAAGAGAAGTCCCAGAAGACTGGAGAAAGGCTCATGTGATCCCACTCCACAAGAGTGGCAGCAGAGAGGAGGCAGGAACTACAGACCAGTCAGTCTTACCTCATTGGTGGGCAAGATTATGGAGACACTCTTAAGGAAAGGATAGTGGAATCCATAGGAGCACAGGATCTAAGACAACATGGGTTTACAACAGGAATGTCCTGTCAAACTAATCTCATAGATTTCTTTGACTGGGTAACCAGAGTAGTGGACCAAGTGGGTGCAGCTGATGTCACCTACCTTGACTTCAGCAAAGCTTTAGATACTGTTCCACACAGAAGATTAATAAGCTGGGGAGGCTCGGGGTGGGTCAGAAGTTGGTCAACTGGGTGGCAAACTGGTTGGCGGGCAGAAAACAGAGTGTGGTAGTAAATGGTATACAGTCATAAGAAATGCAAGTCACAAGTGGGGTACCTCAGGGATCACTCCTTGGGCCAGTCCTCTTCAATATCTTCATCAGTGACATTGCAGATGGACTGGAGGTTAAGGTTTGCCTGTTTGCAGAGGACACTAAGATCTGTAACAGAGTAGATGATCCAGATGTGGTGGGCAGAATGAGAAGAGATCTGGAAAAACTGGCAAAATGGTCAGAAGAGTGGTAACTGGGGTTTAACACAAAGAAGTGCAAGATCATGCACATAGGGAAGAGAAACCCTGCAGCTACCTCTAGGTTGGGATGAGAGTTGCTGGCAATCACAAGGGAAGAAATAGACTTGGGTATCATCATCACAGATGACCTGAAATCATCCAAGCAGACCACTAAAGCAGTAGGTAAGGCTAGAGGGATGTTGGAGTGTATTAGTAGGGGTATCTCAAGTCATAAGAGGGAGGTAATAATCCTCTTCACAAGACACTGGTTAGGCCTCATCTGGAGTACTGCGTGCAATATTGGAGCACATTAACAAAATGGAGGCAGTCCAGAAGGGCAACCAAATGGTACAGGGACTGCATCAGAAACATATGAGGACAGATTAACAGAGCTCAATATGTATACCCTAGAGCAAAGAGGAAGAGAGTGATATGATCAAAACATTCAAACATCTTAAGGGCATTAACAAGATGAAAGTGTCCATCATGTTTCAATATAAAAAATAGGACAAAGGACACAGCATGAGATTAGAGGAGGCCGATTAAGGGTATGTGAGGAAGTTCTTTTTCACAGAACGGGTGGTGGATGCATGGAACAGCCTACCTCAGGAAGTGGTGGATATGAATACAGTGCAGGGGTTCAAAAAGGCATGGGATAGGCATAAGGGAGCAATACAGATGAGTATGAATAAATAGGTCATTGACAGAGTAAAGGCCTATGGCACATTCATAAGGTGGAAAAAAATGGGCAGACTGGGTGGTCCTTGCGGTCCTTATCTGCTGTCAACTTCTATGTTTCTACAGTCAAAGAAACAACCATGTACATTTTGTAAAAATATCGAGAAAGGAGCCCATTTGAGTAATCCTATGACGGGTGGAGATTTCATTGTTAGATTATTAACTGTAAGACTTAGAATGTAGTATACCTGGCACAGTGTACATGTTCAGGTGTGTATGTGGGGAAAACTAATCATGAATTAAAAATCAGAATGGGAGAGCATTTAAGAAATACTGCTAACAAAGACAAAAAAATGCATTTCATATAATAAATACAGGCGCAATATACCGATTCACATTTATGGGACTAGCAGAGGTAACTGCAGGCCCAACAGGGAAGCAACCTAGAACTGAGGCTGTTACAGTTCAAGTCATTTTGGGCATACAAAGGTGGGCATATAAGAAGGAAATGGGACTTAATAATGAATTCGCTTTTGCCCATTTTTAGCACAGTCCCATATAAGAAAAATTTTAAAAACTAGATACTGCAGGCTACTGTTCTGTATGTAATTATGCTTTATCAACGCCTATGTTTTCATCCTCTGAAAGAAGACATTAGAGATACCTGAGAAGTGATGAAACCAATACGTGAAAAATGAAACATCTTGCATTATGTAATCCTATCCACAGCTGTGGAGTAAGGCCTCTGAATGAAGGAAGGAATGAATTGGTTCTCTGAGACATTTGGACTATATTCTGAATTAGTTTTTCCATGTTATAAGCCTATAGAACTGTTTTGCCCTGTGCTTCTATAATGATTAGAAACCAGTGCAATAATCTACCAGTCTGAATATTTATTGGCTGTTCTATGGTAGTCTGTGGCTGTAATTTTGTTTTTCTGCACTGTGTTTTGATCTGCTGTGCTGCTCTTTTGTGATGACTGCCACGTGAATTAGCAGTGTCTGTAGCTCTGGAGAGTTCAGCACCTGAGAGCCAACATCAGCAGTCATACAGGACCATTCTACTAGAAAGTATTTGTAGCTGTTTCTATATCTAGATAAGATTTATGGAATAGTACTTATATTAAATATATACAACACATAATGCAAATACAAGCTTTCTTTAAGATTTTGAACTGATGTTCATTTTTAAATGGTTTTAATAGGATTATGTTGTTATATACGGTAGAGTGAAGCGTTTTATTTTACTTGCACTAACACTACATGTTGATTAGTAATTATCTATTGTGGCTCCTGACTGGCTACAAGGTTGTTTAAAAGCTACTGGTGGTAATACATTTATTTACTCTTTGCAAAGCACTCGTATAGGTGTAAAACATTAGGGTTCTAGGGTTGGGGAGAACATTGCTACAACTAACTTCTGTAAGTTGCTTATTTATCTATTTATGCTTTAAGAAATATTTCTGTATCAATAACTTTCTGTATTGGTTACCTTCATGTCTGATGGAGTCTGAGCTTGGTTTGTGTTTCTTAGGGTTTCACTGCACCCCTGATGCGCTTTTCCTGGTTTTCTCCTCGATCCTTGCCATAGGGCATCAGACGCACGCATGTAGGTGCACACACCTGATGTGCATTCGGCACCCTCCTGCTCTTGATGCCTGCGCTGCACCTTCTCCAGGCCTCCACCTGGCGGCAGTCTAAGGCTGGACCAGCATGCTTCCCCACCTCGGGAGAGGAAAGCAGTCCTTTGGGTGCTCAGTTCTGTCCGGCCCCAGCAACCTGTCAAGTTCTCGAACCTGTGTCACGGGTGTCTTAGGATGCAAGGTGCTAGCACTTCAGCCCTCTATGTCACCAGGCTGGCAACAGCTGATGGTCTGTCTTCCTTAGAGCTCCGTGCTGGAGCTCTGGTCAAGTTCAGTCGGAAGAAAAATTTGAGTGCAACTGAAGTGGAGCCAGATGAGCCACTTAGCTGGGTGGTAGGTGAAGTCAAGCCTGAAGAATGTTCAGGGATTATGGGATAGAGCAATAGTTCTTAGACTTTGTCACAGTGAGCCTCCCCAAATCCATGGAAAAGATTTTGAGCCTCCCCCAAAAACTGAAATAATCTTGGGCCTCCCCAAAGAAAAATAGCATACTGTACTTTGCGCAGTACACCATGAATAAATTTAAACCCCTTTGAGTACTTGGCTCACATTCAATTCTTTCATCCAGTTCTTTGTCTTGTACTAATGTGGAACATTTGAAAAAGAGCTCCTGTGCTCAAAGGTGTCATCTGAATAACAAATACATAAAATAAATATTATTATTCAACTTATTGTAAACCCCCCACACACACACACACACACACACACACACACACAGGCCAGCCTACTTACTCCACTATTTTCATTCTTGAACCACTGTTACCCCTTGTTGACTTACCTTCATGGGTCAGACTACTTTCTCTGTTTCCTTTCTATATGAAATAACCTTCCTACATACTTTGCCTCTCCCCCTCCTTCCCTGCTCCTAAGCAACTTCTCTTGGATTACTTTTCTCCTTCCTGCTATTGCTCTGAGCACTTCTATGCTCAACCCTTGTATTTGGGCTGTCCTGCCATCAGGCTACACATTGATCAATTACCACCACTTATTATTAGTTTATTGTTCATATTTGTTTGCACTATTGTTCATTGTGTGTTTCTTGATTGTTTTGCAGTTACCTTTTGAAATGTATTCACTACCTACCCTTCAGTACACCTGGTGGGGCTTGGCTCATTCACCTTCCCTTCTCACCTATTAGTAAATAAATACATAAAATTCACGTATTATTCTCTTTCAGTTTGCTTCATCTATTCACACAAAATACATAAAACTCAAAATTTAAATACAGTACGTTTTCAGACTTGCTTGAGCCTCCCCTGGAAGAGGTTGGGGCCTCCCTAGGGAGGCTGGCCTCTCATTGAGAACCCCTGGGATGAGAGCAAGGTCCAGAGGCAAAAACATCAGTTGTCTTTGTCTCCACCTACTGAGGGGAGGAAACAACCTTATAGTACAGACTGCTTCACATGAGGTAGAAAAAGTACTATTACCAATTCTATTAACATCTACACTATGGATACAGCATGCACAGATTAAGTGCAGCCATGGGAGGGGCGGTCTGGGAATTAAAACTGCTTAGCGCATTGTATAGAGGCATGCGGCAGGGGTGTCCCCTCTCCTCCCCCGTCCTGTTCGTGCCGATGATCGAACCCCTAGCTATAAGTACAGTATAAGTGTCAGCCTGGATATTAGGGAGTGGAGAGCAGGGAGGGATACATGCACAAGGTTTAACTTTATGCTGATGACATGCTTCTTTTATTACAGATCCCCATGGTCTATACCACCCTTCTTGCCCGATAGCACAATTCAAGGAATTTTCTGGATACAAGATAAATCTTGGAAAATTGGAGGTATTGTTATTGGGGCAGGATGGTGATGCATGCAGAAGGAACAATTGGGGTCTTAGGATAGTCACTTTTCCTTTAAATATCTAGGCGAATGTAGGCAGGCATTCCATCCCTATATTGCTTGAACTACACTATGCTACCTTATCCACTCTATACAGGATAAGCAGCGAGCCGGGCACTTACTCATCTCCTGGTCGGGCCATATTAATATCTTGAAAATGAACATGCTGCCCCGGTTCTCTATATTTTACAAATGTTACCCATGGGACTGACCAAAGCAGACATTAAGAGGCTAGAGGACATTTATATGGCAAGGTAAAAGATCACGTACTGGCCTACAGAGACTCAAGATGGACTCCAAAAAGGGTGGGTTGAACTTTCCCGACATTCAGAATTATTATATGGCTGTGCAGTTTTGTTTTATTCACGACTGGGTAAATAGACCAGGAGAGGCAGGCTGGTTAGATTTTGAGGTGGGACACTTGGGAAGACTCTCTGCCTACTTAGCAAAAAAAGACCGGAGGGCATATATGAGCCTACCACAGGTTAACCTGATGGTGGTCTCAGTACTGGACAATTGGGAGAAGATTATGCAGTTACAAAAGGTATCCAAAGAACGGACCATACTAATGCCACTAGTCCGGAACCCTTTTTTCCTTCCTTGAATGAAGGATTCGGGATTTAGGGAGTGGGAGAGGGTGGGGCTTACTCACTTAGGCACCTTGCAGACAAGAGCAGGTTTGTGTTCATTTGAAGTGCTTCAGAGGAGAACAGGCCTTCCTGGATCACACTTATTTTGATATATGCAAGCTAGAGCTTATATTAAAAATCTAAGAAGGAACACCAACAGAGACTCCTTACTCAGTCAGGGGAATACCTTATAGTTCAAGCAAAGAGGGATCCCAAAGGTATAAGTAGAAAAGCGGTACAAATAGGGTAGCAGTGCTTTCCCAATGTTACAAGGCAAACTAGAAAACCTTTGGGAAAGGGACCTGGGGTTAACTATGCAGGACGATGATTGGGACAGGATACTAAATCTTCACAGGGGTATGTTGCTGTGTAACAAATATCAAGAATCTATTTATAAGTTTATTCATAGACTGTACTGTCCCACATTAATAGTTCATCAATTTAATCTGGCCATATCCCCTATTTGTGGTAGATGTAAGAATGAGCTGGGCTCCTATATTCATTATTTCTTGTCCTGCAATATCTTAACAAATATTTTGGAAAGGAGTAGCAGGGAACTGGGGACAATGTTGGGAAGAGGATTTTCATTGGATCTCATGCTCCTTCTGTTTGGTGTTGAGGACATGGGATCAGAGGGAAGAAGCCCACTGACTAGATGGGCTAGGGTCCTGCTAGTTTAACCAGGCAATGTATATTGAACACCTGGGTCTCAAGCCCAGCCTACTACCCAGTATTAGCATCGCCTGACAGTGCAGACACTTGCCCTGGAACACCTCTCTTATATTATTAAGGGGAGATCTAGAGATTTCTTGTAACGGAAACCTTTTCTGGTCTCTCTAACATTAGGAGAAGCCGATTCTAAGAGAGGGCCTATAGGAAGTATAAGTATAGGTGTCTATATTCTACTCCATTCCACAGTACTGTACTGTATAATGGAACCCGTAATGTTTGGTATCCCTGTACTGCTAGATACAACTATGTTGATGAAGAGGCATGTGAATATCCACCTAAGTTTGAATATAATAATGAGTTTGATTTTAGTTGCTGGCATTTAATAGTTTTTAACTGAATACAATAAATAAATTGTTGTGGACCCATGAATGTATATGGTTATGATGAATTTTGTATTTAATTTGTCTTTAACTGTAGTGGTCAATATATTTGTTGTACTTGTGTTACACCAAAAAGCTCAATAAAACCTTTTTTTTTTTTGCAAAACAAAAAATGGCTTAGGGCTACCTTGCTGACTGCAGTGCACTACAAATTAGAAAAATAATAAAACTATTAAACCACAAATTAGAAAAATAATAAAACTATTAGAAGTTAAATTAGCAGCAGTGTGGTCTAGTAGTTAGGGCACAGACTTGAGAACCAAGAGACCACAGAGTCAAGCTCTACCAGACCAAAATACTGGTAGCCCATCAAGATAGCGACTCCAGAACGGCAACACGTGAAAACAGCCCCAAAACACAGTGCGACCACTTATCGGCAACCGCCAGTTCTCCCTCCTCCAGAGTTGATATATATATATTAAGGGGGTACAAGAGGGTGCAGGGCGCAAGCCCTACACAAGCAGAGAGATTGCTGCAAGTGGCCACGTTGTGATTCCAGGCTGTTTTGCCACGTCATCGTTCCGGAGTCGCTATCTTGATGTGGAACAAAAAATACTCACTGTGAGATCTTGAGCAAGTCACTTAATCTCCCAGTGGTCCAGCCCACTCAGCTGTGGAAATGAGTATAAAACGGATTTCACTGGAAATGGCTACCCTGGGTAAATCAGCTGTAAAACTGATGGAAGCAGGAATACACTGATGCTGATAAAAAGTACATTTCACTACCAGATAAACTAAACCTGGGATTTTTGTGCAGCTACACCCTGTATGTTTTATAGAGTTTTCTCTCTTGTCTTCTCTGCTTCTTCTGGCCAGGTGGGTGACTGTCCTGACAGCAAGTATCTCTGCTACTCTGTGGTCTGTTGGTTGGGTTGTCGGAGCATTGGTCAGCTTGTCCCCTCCCGTTGAGAACCAAAAGCATGATTTCTACAACACTCAGCTGACCACAGGACCAGTTACTAAAATCCACAGTCCTTTGCAGATCCAGGTACCTTAGGCAGAAGAGCAGAGAGATGCCACTAAGTAAATCTGCCAGTACAAAAGAATGTAAATGAGGCTAAAGAAGAGACATAAAATTTGCATCATGGTGCTGATTGCAGACCCTAAAAACTGACGTACAGTAGGAGTTAAAAAAAAAAAAAAAAAAAAAAATTGTTTTTTGCAACCCCCCCGCCCCAGTTTTCACTGCCCTTATGTCGCTCTACATATACCCATGTATTCACTCACAGCTTAATAACTCGCTGTCATGGATTCACACACAATTCACTTGCTCCCATGTACTCATGAACAGATATACTACAGTGAGTTTTCTCTTCTCTCTCTTACTTTTTCTTCTTCCTCCTTCCCAAATCTCAATCCATCATCCTCTACATTTAACTCAGTCCCTCTGCACTCTGTTACATACTTTTTAAAAAAACAAAACCTTTTATTCATCAATCAGCTGGACAGTATGCAGTATATAAACAGAAGAAGACTTCCATAGTTGTACCACTCATGCTTTTCTGCCAAAAAACCAGATGTCATACAGTTGCAAAAAAGTCCAACCATACCTCATTCTGCAATGTCCTAATATAATGTCCATTCATCGGGTCTTATCAATTTCTTACAAGAACAATATCGGTCCAACCAACAAAAAAAAAATCTGACAATAAACTAAACTGAATTTGTCGACCTGTATCAGTACTTCTTGTGTTTTGTCTATTTCTTTATCCTTAGGATCTAGGACTGTATGTCAAATACCTTAACCATCTTCCACCTGGGACAGTATAGGTCTGCCTTCAAGTTCCTCTAGGGGTGACATAAGTGGAAGCCACCTTGCTTGGTATTTCTCAAGCTGTAACCACAACTGAGCTGTAATTTGTTCCACTTGTTGAATTGTTTTTACCCGGAATCAGGTGTTCAAACTAAGGGAAAAAACCAAGTCCCGGCATTTCCTGGAATTTGGGAGCTACTGCTTCCCAAAATGGTTGCAGAACTGGACACTTCCAATAAATATGATGAGGGTTTCTTGTCTGCCCACAATTCCTCCAGCCTGGGGCACAATGTTTAGTCCTTGTGGGAGTTAGGAAAAAACACCTTCCAGCAGAACTCCTCCCAAGTGTTTGATGCTGAAGTTCTAAAGACCCACTCCCAGAAACCTGTCCACTCCTGTCGGTTAAGGTGTAGACCGGATTCTTGTTCTCATGCTACATGCGCAAATGTTTGTTTGGTCTCCCTTCCCTAAGAGTAAAGCAGCCTCAGGTTAAAGATACGTTTCCTGGAGCCTTCCCCTCCACCCCATTTTCCAAGTCAAGTAGTAATAGGTGTAGGTCTACCTGCAAGTCCCGTAGATGTGAACCCATTTTTAAAAAAGATACCACTTGGAGGTATCTATAAAAATTGGTGCTTCTAATGTTAAATTCTCATTTAATTCACTGAAAGCCTCCTTGCACTAATCGGGAAAACCTTTTTAGTCCTAATCTGTGCCGGCGCAGACAGCCAGTATCCAATCTCAGAACGCATACCTCTCAGCTGTCCATAATGTCCCTTATTCTGCATTACGGATTTCTTCTGCCCCTCCTAAATTTGGCATTTTTGCCACTGAAAAGTAGAGCTCTGAATTAAAAAAAATTTACCAGACAACAGTTCTATAGCCTAGTTCTCCTTAAGAAAATGCTTTTATCACTAAGCCACTTACTGTAACAGCATCATGAAAGTACAGTTGCATATATACTGTAATGACAGATCTTCAAGGGTATCTCTTGCAGCAGGTAATACACTTGGGTCATCGCCAGAGGGTGCTGTGGTGTACGGTAGCTCTCTTCTAGCCATCTTTGCCAGGGCCACACACCACATCATCACTCTGCTCCTATATAAGAGTAGATGTCTCTGGTATCCTCAGTTCCATGCCGGATTCAGTCTCTATGCGAGGATCGGGGAGATCTGAGGTACCATAGGTATCCCTTCCCATATGTATTTGGATCAGAAGGTATTCTCTTAGAGAAGGAGGGGATGGAGGAGGATTGCCTGCAAGAGATATCCTCGAAGATCTACTGTTACGGTAAGTACGCAACTGTACTATCTTCCACGAGGATAATCTCTTGCAGCAGGTTATATACACTTGGAATGACCCCCAAGCAGTAAACCCAGGAAGGACGGAAGTTAAGATAAAAGGCCTTATAGGACAGCTCGGCCAAAGGCCGTCCCATGGCATGAAGCAATATCCAAGTTGTAATGCTTCTTGAAAGTATGTATTGTGGACCATGTGGCTGCATTGCAGATGTCTGTGATAGAAGCCCCTTTGAAGCAGGTCGCTGTAGTGGCCATAGCTCTGCTAGAATGGACTTGGACAGGTCCTGGTAATGGCTTATTATATTTCTTATAACAAAAAAGTTATACAATGTGCCAGCCAATTGGAAATAGTCTGTTTAGCCCTAGTTGAGGCGGAGGTAACAAAAAGCTGAGAAGTTTTTCTAACAGATTTGAATCGATTGGTATAATACCTCTATATCGATGGACATCTAAGGTGTGTAGGAGGTACTCTCCCCAATTAGAAAGCTCAGGTAGTAAACCGGTAATTCAATGGTCTCATTTAAGAGTGCGTTCTGAGACCACATTAGGTAAAAGGAAGGACTGGTTCAGGGAACCACTCTGTCTTTGTGAAAGATCAGGTAAGACGCTTTGCAAATTAGGGCATGAAGCTCAGAAATGCATGGGAAGTGACAGCCACTAAAAATACTGTCTTCCAAGAAAGGAAGCAGAGGTTGCAGGTGGCTGCCGGTTCAAAGGCTCAAGGGTCAATTTTTCCAAAAGGAAATTCAGATCCCACGTGAGGGGTGGGTTGTCTAATGGGAGGTTTTATGTAACGTGCCTCTTAGGAACATTTTGCAAGATGGTGTTGATACAGTAATCTCCTTCCAAGGGCTCATGGAAGGCAGAGATAGAGGCCAAATTAACTTTAATAGAGGAGTAGCTCAAATCTGTCTCGCAAACGAGGACACTGAGTCCAACACTTTAGTCAGTGGATATGAATAAGGGTCCAAGGACCTGGAAGTGGCCCATATGGAGAAGCGCTTACACTTAGCATTATATGTTTCCCTGGTAGATGGTTTGCATGAAGCCAATAAAATATTGGCCACAGCTGAGGAGGCTTGAAGATGGGCTATGACTGGGTCTTCAGGAGCCAAGCATGAAGGTGTAGTGACTTCAGGTTGGGATGAAGAAGGGTCCCTTGATCTTGAGTCAACAGATTTGACTTGATTGGCAACAGAATGGGATTGCTACTGAAAACTGTTGAAGTAGGGGAAACCACACCTGCCTGGGCCACAGAGGGGCTATGAGGATCATAGTGGCAGGTTCAGTTGTAGTTTCAGTAGAGTCCATTGCAGGAGTGGGATGGGGGAAGCATATAAGTAGAGTCCTGTTCATGATTGGGACAGGGCATCTGCTTTCTGTTCGGGATAATGGAACAGTATCTGGGGAGTTGGAGATTGCTGGGGGAGGTAAAAAGACTGAGGTCCGGGGTTCCCCACAATTGAAAGACCATCTGAAGAACTTCATGATGAAGTGTCCACTCATGCATGGAGGACTGGCAACTGAGAATGTCGGCCAGGATATTGTGACATCCCGGTAGATGGATGGCTATCAATGATAGGTGTTGAAGTATGGCTTTCTGCCAAACCACCATCATCTCTCTGCAGAGTGCGCGTGACTGGGTACCTCCTTGCTTGTTCACGTAGTACACCACTGAGGTGTTATCTGATTGGATTAATAGAGGCCCCGGGGAAAGGTGGGGGCAAAAGGCCTGAAGGGCAAGGTAGACTGCCCTCATTTCCAATAGATTTATATGGGGGAGAAATAGAGAAATAAGACCACGTGCCCTGTGTCCTGAGGGACTCAGGTGTGCTCCCAGCTGTCGAGGAAGCACCCGTGGTCATCTGCTACAGAGGAGGGAGTGGAAGGGCATGCCTGAGACAGGCTGACACACTGCATCCACCAACGCAGGACCGAGCAAAAGAGTAGAGAAGACTCTGATTTTGTCCTCGAAATTCCTGTCTTTGCCGCCACTGATTCTGAAGAGTCCATTGGACTGGTCTCATATGTAATGGGCACAGGCCTACCACGGGATGGCTATGGCCATGTGCCCCAGAAGGCATAAGAGACATCTGGCTGTGATAAATTGTTGAGTTTGTATCTAGGAAGCCAGAGACACAAGTCTGTCTTGTCTGTCGGTGGAGAGGTAAGCCCTGGTGGAGGCGGTATCTAGAATGGCTCATATACTGGAGCGACTGGGCAGGGGCTGGATTGGACTTGGGCCAGTTGACCGTAATTTCCAGGGACTGGAACAGGATGAGGGTCGCCTGGAGGGATGAAAGCAGAGAGGTTTTGGAATCTACTTTTATCAGCCAATCGTCCAGGTATGGGAAGACGAAATGTCCGTCCCGCCTCAGGGCCACCGCCACAACCACTAGGCACTTGGTAAAGACTCTCAGGATGGATGAGAGACTGAATGGGAGTGCCCAAAATTGGTAAAGTTGTCCTAGCAGGTAAAAGCGAAGGAACCTGTGGTGGGTGGGGTGAATGGGGATATGCAGGTAGGCATCTTTCACATTTAATGCACATAGCCAATCCCCTTGTTTTAAGATCGGCATTATAGATGTTAAAGTGACCATCTGGAACCTTTTGTACTGAATGTGCAGATTCAATTGCCTGAGGTCTAGTATAGGTCTGAGATCTCCAGTGTGTTTGGTTATTAGAAAAAAATGAGAGTAAAATCCCTGATGGTACTCCAACTGAGGGACAGGATAGATGGCATTATGAGGAAGTGCCTGAAGTTCCTCCTGGAGAATAGGAATATGGTCAGGTGGGTAATGGACATAGTGTGGGCGGATGAGGGGAGGGCTGAGGTGAGTTCTAGTGTGCCTGTCCCTATGATCTGACGACTCCACTCATCTGATGTAATCATCTGCCAGGCCTCTAAGTGGAGGGCAAAGCGACCACCCACGGCTTCCGAGGCCCGTGGAGGAAGCTCGGACAATGCCCCAGTTGATCACTGGGAAGGGGGCTGACTGGCTCCACCCAGGGGATGGGAGTGGGAGCCCTTGGAGGTAGAAGTGGTGGTCCTGGAGGAAGGCTGGGAGTGACCATGAAATCCATCTCTATAAGTACCTCTGTGTTTACCGCCTTTTTTTGATTGAAAAGAAGACAGAGTGGCATTGGTAAGATGGCTGTGAGGTATAGTACATGCCATGTACTGTGCGCAAGGTTCGCCCTAAAGCCTGGAGATCATTCAGAAGCATTTGGGTACCCGGGCCAAACAGTTTAGATCCATTAAAAGGAGCATTTACCACTTTATGTTGTATATCTGGTGTGAATCCTGATACACGTAGCCAAGCGTGGTGTCTGACGGTGACCCCGTGGCTGTTGAGCAGGCTGCGTAGCCACTGCATCATAACCTGGTCTGAGCAGGTGTCGAGATATGGAATTGCCAGTGAAAATTGTAGCCAATAATTGGTCCTTTTCCTGAGATGGAGGGAGTTTACTGACTAGTCCTACAGCAGAGGATCAGAATGTACATTGGTATTTAACCATATGTCCCATATAATTTAGAATTCTAAGATTCATGGTACCTGCCTGGAATACCTTCTTCCAGAGGTAGTCAAGTCAGCGGGATTCTTATCAGGGGTAATGAGCTCATTGCTTTGGGTAGTGTGGTACGATCATGGGCCATGGTAATCATTACCAAGTCAGCCTTGGGGCTAGTGGAAAGAAAGGGATGGTCAAGAGGAGCCTGGTAAAGATGATCTGCCTTCCTAGGAATGGCTGGGACCACTGAGGGGCGGTTCCAAGCCGCCAATACAGTATTTTGGTAAGCTTGTATAAGTAGGGGTACCACTACTACAGGCAGTTCAAGATAGTCTACAATATTCTTTTTTGTTTATCATGTTCGGTGGTTGAAAAACCCATGATTTTCTGAATTTGAACCATGATATCTTGAAAAGATGGGTCATCAGGAGGAGAGGCAGCCGCTCAGCAGGAGGCCTCTTCATGTGAGGAGATAGTACAAAGAGAGGACAGGGAACAGAAGTCCAAATCCTGTAGTTCAGTCTCCTCCAGATCTCCGGGAAAGCCTTCCGGAAATTCTGCCTCATCTGAAAAGTACTCTTCCTCATATGAGGGAGGGGACCAGCTTGGGGAGTGGTCCCTGACCCCCTGGAAGCATTTTGGCAGAGGGGTAGGAGAACGGGAAAGGCAACTCGCCTCCCCAGAATGGGAGATTGAGAGTGCCTAATTCCCTGTAGAATCTATAATACCACTGAGGCTACGTCCAATGAGGGAGGGGTAGGGGAAGGAGTATGGGGTTTCTGAGAAACCAGGGAGATTGTTGAGGAAATATGATGTGAGGTATAAACAGGTCTAGCCCCTGGGTGGTAAAGTCCAGGGTCCCAATCTCTGTCCACCTGGCCCCTATAGGAGAAAGTTTGTGAAGGCGGAGGAGTAGTGGAGACTGCAAATCTAGTAGTTCTACCCATAGAGGAATGGCCCGTCGTCGATGGGGCAGCAAGGGAAGAAGCATTGGAATGGTTAAAGGGAGACGCCATTGACGGAAATAATATATCGTCAACGGAACATCAAGGGAACCAACATAAGGTTCCATAGAGACTGCTGAAAGGGCACTGGAAAGTGCAGTCAACGAGAGGGTGTAAACTCCTATCAGTGAGGAAGCAGTAATGGAGGGCATTGTAGACTGTGGAGCACTGGTAATGATGGCCGTCGATGAGCGTTTGCGCGATGAAGATGATTTATCCTTGTCATATTTATGCTTCTTATGTGAAGCAGTAGTAGGGGGCTCCTTGGAACAGGCCCCCATCTCCAAGAGAGACACTTTCTGCTCCATGATGTGTGCTTCGATTTCCCACAGCCATCATCGACAGGTTGCCTGTTTGAAATCCTGGCAATGAAGGCAGGAGATGATGTCGTGTGTGGGACCCAGACACCTAACACAAATGGTATGGTTGTCGTAACGGTAGATCTATGTACTACAATAACATGAGTGGAAAAGCGCTGTCTTGCTTGTAAATTCTTTGGACATTCGTCGATGAAGGAAAGGAAATGGAGAAATCCCGTTCCCAGCTCAAGTTCTCGCTGATGACTGCTGATCTCTGCACTAGCTGCTGCATGCGAGCTGAAGATAGCAGGAAATGAACTGAGGATACCAGGGACCGCCCACTCATATAGGAGCAGAGTGATGATGTCATACTTGGGCGGACCCTGGTGAAAGACTGCTAGAAGGGAGCTGACATGCACCACAGCACCCTCTGGTGATGACCTAAGTGTATTACCTGTTGCAAGAGATGATCCCCGTGGAAGATCTGATATTATCCTTTTTAAAGATGTCTTCTTGATTTTGGTCACGTGTCCCTGATTTTGTCCCAAATTTTTGAGGCAGGGAGCTGAGAGTTATATCGGAGGGTGAAACTGTTTGCAGTGTACCGGGTCTGTAAATTTGGCAAGGAAGCCCTGTACACGCAACTCTTTTTAACCAAGCCCCAATTAGAATGCATATGACGGGCCCAGGGATTAGTACATCTCTGCAGAGAGTCTGGGAAGTTGGGATATTACTACTGTGTGTAAGGCGGTCAATACTAAGCTAGGGTCAGCCTACAGAACTAGCCATATTCTCACCCCTTCTGCGAGGCTGGCCATTGCCAGAGGAATTCTTCTCCCATCCCTTGCATATGGAACATCAATCTACAGCAATGCATCTAAAACCTCCCTACACAAATGGGACATAACCTATAATAATATGTCATTATGCCTCTGCATCCCCCAAGTTAAAACATCACTGCTTGCTCTATATAAACCTTACTTGTCCCTCTCCTATGGTCCACCGGCTTCTTGCTCTTGGGGCCCTTCTGGACGGAATCCTGAGGTCCAGCATGCCTAGCTCTCTGGCCGCTGCACTCACCCCACAGACCATCTCCTATGGTCTCTGTTCTGCTGATCTTTCCTTACTCCATATTCCAAGATGTAACACTTCCAAAGGGAAAACAGGTTTTTCCTATGTGGCCCCCAGTTACTGGAACTCGCTGCCCCTTGAAATAAGCCAGTCACCTAGCCATGCCTCAGTTAAAAAGAAGCACTGCTCTCTGCTTATTGAGAGTACACAGTGCAATTGTTTTAAACCACCCAAGTTTCCCGATTCCCTACGCTATTACTGTCTCGGTGTCCTCCTCCAGTACTTATACCTCAGTTTCTACTCGTCTTACCACCCCTTTCCTACCCCACCTCTTACACAGCTCCCCCCCCCCCACGCTACTTTCTCCCCGTGAGGTCTTACTACCTCAATCCTTCCTACCTACTTGGTCCCTCTTTGGTGTCATTTTCTTTATGTTATAGCCAGTTTTGTAGAATAGAGTTGATGCCTAGGTTGATAATCAACTGTTACATATGCACTTACCTTTGTTGTGCTTGATATATGAAATGTCTGTATTGTCTCCTGTTACACAATTGCTCATACCGCTATCCATTTTACTATACCCTCAAATGCTACAGTACAATATGCACTTACTTTCACTCCTGATATGAAGTATATCAGAATGTTTCTCCGTCACCCTCAAATTGCTCTCCACTTTATTTGGCAGCTACCCCTAATACGCTGTACTCCTATACTGTACTGTATCACTGTCGTGCCTGAAATAGTCACTTTACGTGTCTAGTGCACTTGCCCGGTTATCAAAAACTAAATAGCTATAATGGGTCCATCCTCAAGTTGGTGCCCTTTCCATTTCTCACCATTCACTATCCATTGCTTCCTTTTATGTTCTATCCAACTGAATAACTGGAACATTCTATAAGAGCCTTTCAGATCAGAGTCCAAACCTCTGTTTTTTCTAGACATTTGGAGAATCTTCCTTTTATTATTATTATTATTTTTTTTGTAGATTCTTTTTCGTTCTGGTGGAGCATCTCTCTGGTGAGTCCCACTCAGCCACTCTTCTACCACCTCGCCTAAACCCTTATCCCCCGACCGAGTAATCGGGTGCTGGGTTATTCTCCCCCCGCGGGCTCCATATGGGGAGGCAGGGACCACGGAGAGTCAAGTCGGGGGTCAGAGCCGGCACTGGAGTGTGTAGGAGCGGCTCTAGAGTGTCCGCCATTGCCTCCCCCACCAACCAGGGTTTTTCCACCGTGTGTGTGTGTGTGTGTTGCTCCCCAGACGCTAGGACGTACCCTCACTGATGTCCGCCGGTGCCTCCTCCGAAACAGCACGCTCCTTGTGGTACCTCCCAGTCACCACCAGGGGTCACCACAGAGCGAAACAGCCCCACAAACCCACCCCAGGAGAGGAGTTCTCCGGATGCTCAATCCTCTCCACCCCCTGACAACCAGAGTCCATCCCCAACCCTGCCGGCGTGGCATCCAACATCTCAACCTTCAGCACCACCAGGCCAGCAAGAATCTTCCATTTAATGCTCAGTTTAATCTTATCCCATATGAAATGGCATCTAGCTTTAGTGACCTTTTCCACCACCCCCTTTATTTCCAGTGCCAATGTGTGAACTATAAATAAACACAGTGGAATACGTTACTTCTATTGCAATTATCCCCATGACAGAAGCACCATCTCCCATCTCTTTAGATCTAAGACTTCTGCTATCAGTCTGACATAATGTATCCCATAAAGATTTTGCAACTTGACTGGAATCTGGATACCCAAGTACTGTATATGCGCTGTAACCCATTTATTGGGGATCAGGTTTCTGGGTTTCCAAGTCAACAGCAAGAGTATTAGATTTCAGGAGGGTGGATTTCACTGACATGGGTAGATGTAAACAAGCAGTCCTGGGAAAGGGAGAGGTAGTAGAGGGGGTGGAAGAACAATGGGAGAAACTGAAAGAAGCCATAGTGGATATAACAAACCAATGTGTTAGGACAGTGGCCAAAGGAAAAGAAGAAGAACCACTATGGTTCTCCAAAGAGGTGAGGACAAAGTCAGGGCTAAAGGCTGAGTTTCAGGAAATAAATGGAGAGCCAAAGGAGGAAGACAGGGAGGTGTACCTTGAATGTCTAAGGGAAGCAGGGAAGGCTGTTAGGAGGGCAAAGACGCAGACAGAAGATAGCTCAGCACAGTCTGTAAACAAAGAAGGTAAGGCATTTTATAGGTACATCAGTGAAAGAAGAAAAAATTGTGAGGATCAAAGGGGAGAAGGGACAGTGTAAGGAGGGGGACCTGGAAAAGGCAGAAATACTGAACAAATACTTCTGCTCAGTATTCACGAAGGAGGGGGAGGGTCAAAGACCACAGTTGGGCTGCAGAGGCAATGGGGGGGGAGAGAGGTGAACAACAGTCCATTCACAGTGGAGAGAGTTCTGGAAGAACTCACAAAGCTGAAGGTAGATAAGGCCATTGGGCCAGACGGCATCCACCCGAGGATATTAAAGGAGCTGCAAAGGGAACTAGCAGCAACTCTGGCGGCCCTGTTCACAGAGTCATTCAACATGGGTATCGTTCCAGAGGACTGGAGGAGGGCACATGTAGTCCCACTGCACAAAAGCGGCAGTAGGGAGGAGGGGGGAAACTACAGGCCAGTCAGCCTCACCTCAGTGGTGGGAAAGATCATGGAGACACTGCTGAAAGAAAGGACAGTGGTGTGACGTGGACAGCCAGTTCTGAGTGCTGCATGATCATTTTTTGTAATACAAAAAAAAATGTGTATGGACTGTCTCCCATGAGAAAAGGCTGAAACAGCATGCGAGATCACACACACACAGGTTTTAGATAGAAGGTGTTAAATGGCAGGCCAGAAGCTAATTACAGAGTAGAACAGGCCTTGATCAAGGATCTCCTATTTTATATAAGCTAATTATAGCTGCAGTTGTTAAGAGGGAAATCATAAAAAAGTTTATGACGTTAGAGAGGGAAACCTGGTTTAGCAAACTGGTGCGAAGTTGTAAATGTTCCTTTGATGCCTGTGTGAGAGAGGATACTGATTAAGATCAAAGAAATGTCTTTTGAAGAACATGAGTCATGCTGAGGTTGCAGAATTTAATACTTGGAAAAGACATCCTGTATTTATATAAATATATTTTTTATATATTCTGACAGGGAGGAGCTAGGTAACTTCATGCAAATAGGTGGGAAAAACAGCTTTTAAAGATTATTCTGTTTTCCTTCAGAGACACTTTTATCTAGATTCTGACAAAGAAACATCTGTGAGCACTTTAAACAGGCATTTAGAAAGAGACAAAATCTAATTACTGTAGTAGGAATTGCACTGTTTAAACCCTTGTTCTTTTAAAAGATTTGTATGTCTTGTGATATAATAGTTCTGTATTGTATGTTTTACATATTTTCTATTTTAGTAAAACTCTTTTTAGAGCTTACTTGGTCTGTCTCTGATTTCCTTCCAAGTAGAGTATATATGGTTACAGCAGACACTGGGCACAAGCTTGAATGGTCATACCAAACTGGAAAAAGCTAAGAATAATCTGAGGTCTTTATTAAAGTTTAGGGTTTATTTTTGTACACCCGGTTAGGTGCCTGTAGGCAAAGATATCTG
The DNA here is from genome assembly GCA_016271365.2 of Neoceratodus forsteri. Taxonomy (NCBI): domain Eukaryota; kingdom Metazoa; phylum Chordata; order Ceratodontiformes; family Ceratodontidae; genus Neoceratodus; species Neoceratodus forsteri. The sequence continues at coordinate 640,495,743 of CM028131.1, forward strand.
GCCCCCTGAAGACTGATATATCTCAGCCTGTGCATTGGGTACACTAGCAGGAGGTTCACAGTTTGAATCCCTCCAAGGCTTGAGACCAAAGGTTGATTCGAACCCACAAAAACAGACAAGAGGGTTACCTTGTTAAACTGTTTACAAGACTGCGCTCGGAGGCTGGCACTTTGGGAGTAGAGGGCTGACCTGCTGAGTGGGTTTGTGACAAGTGGCACATACGGAATCCAGTGCTGCTCAGGATCTGAGGCAACATGGATTCACAGCAGGAAGGTGATGTCAAATTAATCTAATAGTTTTTTTTGATTGGGTGACTAGGGAACTTAATCAGGGAGGGCGGTGAGCGTCTTCTACTTGGATTTCAGCAAAGCATTCAACACTATCCCACACAGAAGGCTGATTAACAAGATAGGTAGTCTGGGTATGGGAGGCGAGGTGGTGAATTGGGTTAGGAACTGGTTAACAGACAGGAGACAGAGGGTGGTGGTAAATGGGGTACAATCTGGGAGAGGGTGACCAGTGGGGTACCACAGGGATCAGTATTAGGACCAGTCCTATTCAATGTCTTCATTAGTGACATTGCAGAGGGGCTGGAAGGAAAGAGTCTGCCTGTTTGCCGATGACACCAAGATCTGCAACAGGGTGGATAACTCAGAAGGGTGCAGAAAATGAAGAGGACCTGGAGAAGCTTGAAAGATGGTCAGAGATGTGGCAACTGAGGTTCAGTGCAAAGAAGTGCAAAATAATGCACCTCAGTAGAGGGAACCATGGGGAGCGCTACAGGTTGGGGGGGGGAGCCGACTGTCACCAAAGAGGAAAGGGACCTAGGGGTTATCATCTCTGACGACCTTAAGGTATCAAAGCAGTGTACAAAAGTGGCAGGGAGGGCTAGTGGCATGCTGGAGTGCATAGGCAGGGGTATCACTAGCAGGAGGCGGGAGGTGGTGATGCCATTGTATGAAACACTGGTAAGGCCTCACCTGGAGTACTGCATGCAGTTCTGGAGACCACACCTACACAAGGACATAGATAAGGTGGAGATTATCCAGAGAAGGGCAACAACGATGGTGCAGGGCTTACACCACAAAACATATGAGGAGAGACTAAGAGACCTCAATATGTACTCAATGGAGGAAAGAGACAGTGGGGGGACATGATTGAAACTTTCAAGTACCTCAAGGGCATAAACAAGGTGCAGGCGGGGGACCTTTTCCAATGTAGGAAAAACTACTAGAACAAGGGGCACAATATGAAATTGGAAGGGGGCAGTTTATTCATTCATGCATTCATTCATTCTTTATTTATATAAGGCGCCTTTCTAAAACCAAGGCGCCTGTACAGAATACATAAAACAATCATAAGTAATGTGAGGAAGTTTTTCTACACAGAAAGGGTAGTTGACACTTGGAATAGTCTGCCACAGGAGGTAGTGGGGGCAAGCACAGTGGTGAGGTTTAAGCATGCTTGGGACAGGCACAAGAGAAGCCTGAGAAGGAGGGAGTGATGAGAGCCATTGATCACATAAGGTCAGTGGCTACATAAATGCTGAAACCTCGGGCAGACTGTATGGGCTAAGCGGTCCTTATCTGCCAACAATTTCTAACACCCCACTCACAAAGCACTTCCATTTGCTAATGCTAATTTTAAAGCCTGAAGCTCTTCCATAATCAACGAGAATTTGGATCAGAACTGGAAACGGAACCATTGGATTATGAAAATATAGCATAGTATCAACATTGTTTCTGCTCCCCAACCCCATTTACACTGTCCACCTCTTTGCAATGGGTCTCCCCTATTGTGCTGCACCTTTCAAAAATCAATTTCTCTTTTTATGTTTTTGCTTCAATTGTATCTTCCGCCACTTCCTGCATTTTGCACCTCCATTCTCCCCCCTTTGCCATCTCTGCTCCTCCTCCATTCTGTGCCCCTTTGCCAGTCTATGTTCCTTCATTCTGTGCCCATCTTTAGTCCCCCTCTCTGATCTCCTGTCATTCTGTGCCCACACTGCAAACACTTTTGTTATAATGCGAATGAAATTCCCATGGAACACTCTGCCTTTGTAGTCTGTGGTTCTCTTTGCTCCCTCTCTCCCTTTTACCTTAGCTCCCTTTCTTTGCTGCTTTCACTGTCCCTCACCACTTCATCTGTGAACCATTTCACTCAATCCCTTATTAACGTATATAGCCTTTGCCCCCACACACACACACTTCAGAATAGTTTTATGTGTAATAGTGCTCTATAACAGGCTGATCAAAGCTGTGGGTTCGTTCCCTCACACCAGGCACTTGGGTTAAATCCAATGCTAACACTGTAGTGCAGCATGAAGAGGATTCTGTACTCCTGAGGTGCCATCTTTCGGATGAGACGGTAAACCGAGATGCCATCTGCCTGTTCTGGTGTTTGTTCAGATGGATGTTAAAGATCCCATGGCACTTTTCGAAAGTGATAGGAATTTCCCGGTGCCCTGGCCACATTTTCCCCATTCACTAAAAATACCACCAACAGCTTAATCTGGTTCAAGGTCAGTTGGCATTCCTCTTATCCCTCCCCGGTCGCATCTGAAAATAGGCAGAATTTGTCTAGTGCACTTACCAGTCAACAAAAACTAAATAAAAATAAATAAATTACTGGAGGTGCCAGCCTGAAATTAAAAGTGATTAGAGCCATATGCATCAACTAAAATCATGCTGTATAATGCACTGCTTCCTATCATCTATCCTCTTGGTTTACCTCCTAAAGAAATCTCATCAGGTTGGTTTAACGCCACCCCTGACACTTTGGTGGTACAGACTCTCTTGATTAGCTCGTACTGACCAAAATTTTATATGACTATCGTTTCATGTTCTATAACTTATTATGCTGCTGTCTGCCAGGACACTATGAGAATGAGCCTCTGGCTCAGTGATAGTTTCTTAAATAATTAAAAGCATATTGTCAGTCTTTAGTAATGGTCACTGTAGTCCAATCTGGAATCAACACTATACGAACAGGTTTATAATGCCCTGGGTCTCTCTCTCTGCCCTTATATCTCAAGTTTCATGGAATGTGGTATAAAATGCTCAAGAAGTTAAAGAAAGTTTTAGTTATTTACCAGTAAGAGTAGATGCTGAAAAGAATCTCTAAAACAGAGCCAGACCCTGTTAACTGTAAGCTGTTGGCATCAGAACCACTCGAAAACTTTTGCTTGACTAGAGACAATGTACGTTGACAAGCATCGGTACTGCCTACATAATGTGGCCAGCCCCAAAAATCCTCAGTTTCCTGCCAGAGACGAGCTCAAAGTTGTACAATACAGACAGGAATGCAAGACCAGAAGCGTGATCAGGGTGACAGGAGAGGCCATAGCTCCAGAACTGAACAGCCCATTTAAAAGGGTCCAGAAGAGGAGAAGATCAAGTGTGCAGTAATGGGTACGTCTTCAAGAGTATGCCACCTGAAATACAGAAGGGGACTGGTTGAAGGGCAAACTGTAGCTCTATGGAGAAGATTCTCTCAAAGATCTCATGTAACCAGTGAGTAACTTGACTATCTTTTTCAAGGAAGTCTCCCTCCACAGAGCCGCACCTTTGGAATGATTCACAAGCAATATAAAAGAGTAAAGCCAGGGCAAGGCCAGACAGCGGGGACTTAGAAGACTAACCGCCCTTGGAGGATGGCAGTACCAAAGAAAAAACATCTACGGGACGCTAGATCCAGGTTGTGGTGCTTAGTAAAAGTAGGGACAGAACTCCATGTGGCAACTACTTTTCAGAAAAGCTGGACATATGCTGGACTAACATTAAGGACCAGTACAGTATGGTCATATGTAATTTTCCCTACTCTAACTGCAGATAGAGATCCTAAAGAAAAATAACGTTATCTGTAATATTTGTCTTTTCTACATCCTAAGATACAACTGTGCCTTGCTGGCATTAAGGCATATTGTCTTTGTCTGCCAGGAAGAGGTACAGTATGTAAATGCAGGTACTAGTTTACTCTAATGGAGATGCTCACTTACCACGGCACCTATAGCCCATCTGGGTGCAGGAGTACAAAGACATTCATACAGACATTTCTTTTGATTAAGGGACATTGCCATGAGCTCTTGGGCCACAGTTTTACAGCTCTGCGCATTTAGCAACTTGATAGATCATTTCATGGTGGTAGTCTCTCCTATAGTGGGTATAAACAAGGGATACAATTTATACTCTTTAAAATTAGATGTTGCATCTATGTGATAATTGTGGCACCTGAAGTTCCTTTTATGGTGTAATCTGTATTTTGCATTTTCAGGGAAAATGAGTAAAATATTATTAAAAAAAAAAAGAACAAAAAAATTCCATGTGGTGGCAAAGCATAAGTCAGCTGCAGAAACTGAATGAAAAGCCACAGAGGTGGCCATGCCATGAGTGGCATGCCTACGGAAAGGACCAATAAGCTCCTTACTATGTCTCTGGTAACAAAAGCGCATGCAGGATGTCAACTATTTGGAAAAAGCTGTGAAGACTTTCTGCAGCCCTTAATGTGGTCCAGGTAGAAGCATAAGGCCCCTAGTGGCATCAGACATTGACAGACTACAGGTGCACTTCTCCAACATTTTGAGGGGAAGAAAACAACACAGGAAGGTGGAGAATCTGGTTTAGTGTGAATTCAGAAACCACCTTATGAAGGAACCTAGGATGGGTAAAGTAATGAAACCCGATCCTGTTGGAACACAAGGTACGAGGAATCTCAGACCAAAATCAACAGCTCCGAAACTGACCAGGCAGAGGTTATCACAACGAGGAAAGCATTTTCCATGAAAGGAAATGCACATCACAAGTGAAGGTAGGGTCAAAAGGAATCAGTATAAGAGACTCAAGAACCAAGTTATGAGCCACACAGAACCAGCCTATGGACCAGAGGGCGCGAGATGCAGGAGCCCTTTGAGAAACTTGTGGGACACCTCCAACTGTGCCAAAAGTCTTGCCCTCCACAAGGACATGAAAGGCTGAAATGGTCAAAAGGTGCACCTTCAAAAAAATATACCAGGAGCCTGAGTCTGATAGGGACACGGGGGGCAGTCCAAGACATACTGCACTAGATGCAAGAAAGAGTCCAGGGTGTGAGAGGCACACCAAATGCTGAAATGTTTCCATTTCAGGGAGTAAGCATGTTGGGTGAACTTCTTACGAGCTACTAGTAGCGCATAAAAGAAATCCCAGGATACGCGAAATTGGGACAGCTCTAGGTACTCAGGAGCCAGGCATAAAGCTGCAGGCACTGAAATTCTGGATGCAACAGGCTGCTGTTTTTCTGGGACAGCAGTCCCATTTATAGATAGAGCGGAATGGGAGGTTCCACTGCATTTTGCCAAAACAAAGGGAACCAAATTTGTCTGGGCCAGAAGGGGGCCACAAGTATCACTGCGCTCCTCTCCACCCAAAGCTTGAGAAAAGGTGTATAAAAACGTCCCTTTCCTGGATAGGGAGTGTGTCTTACCACACAGCTCTAGGCCCTGGAATAACCAAACAAGATTTTGGCAGTTTTACATTGTGTGGGGTCACAAAAAGGTTCAACCCTGCAAAACCCCAACAGGCAAAGAGGTCCTCAGACACATCATCCAGCAGTTCCCACTCATGGGACTGAGTAACTGACCTCCTGAGACAGTCAAGGACATTTAAAGAGCTAGTTAAAACATGACAGCAATGTGCAAGTTGTTTTCGAGAAACCACTCTCACGGCTCTTCTGCAGAGTGGATACGAGTCTGTACGGCCTTGTTTGTTCATGGTTATGCAAGGCACACAGGTTGTCCATCCATACCATTTGTCCATCCCCCACCCACAGATAGGATGATAGGATCAATCTTCTTTTGCAGAAAGAAACTAAATGGACTATTAAATTGATTACAGTACAACCAATTGGATTTAATGATCTAGTGGACTTTATCCCTTTTATTTATTTTTTTTTTTTACGGTGATGCTGTTCTGTGGCCCTATTAACTTTCCTCAACGATAAATGATAAACCATTTCAGCAAAGCTGTATATTACTGGGGCATGGTCGCGCCCCTATAGTTAGGGTTGAGTAGAGACCCGTGTTTTTCTTAAATAAGAAACAGCAAGAAATAACAAGAAACTCTGCCATTACAGGTCACAGGTCAGGGGATCCAATAAAATTTGGTACGGCTGGGCAAACACTAACGAAATCCAGATCTGTAGGTCTGTTGCTGAAACTCCACATTCAGATGATTTGGGACCTTGCTGGCTGTCGGAACTGCAGTACAGGTGGCCATATGAATATACTGTATCAATACACATTTTTTTTTTTTGTGATAAGGCAGTTCAGCCCTCGCTTCTGGAAAACACTTTACCATTGGAAAAGGTACAGTGACATGGTGGTAAAATGATATGGGGAGGAAGCCAGTGGGTATAAATGAAAATAAAGGTTCAGCTTGTGTTTCAGCAGCAGCTGCTAAATATCAAAACTGGTAGCTGAAAAAAAAAAAAAAAACGGTCCCTCAACGATCTGACCCCTCCACCCCCACATCTCACTCAGCACCCATCACCCCCACACACCCTCACTCACCTGGAAAGGTCCCAGGGTGAAGATCCACTCCCACAGAAGACAATGCTTGCTGCTGGAACCGGTGACTACAATATGAGAAACTGAGGTCAATGCGGCTCAATGTATTTCGATGAGATTTGAACTTTCATACATAACTTGACCATTTTTGCATATTCTGACACACAATTTTCAACATGGCCTTTTGGGACCCACCTCATGAACCAATGTCACTGTAATTCCAGAAATCTGGGCCGAAAGGCAATTTCAAAGTCACTTGGCAAAAATTACCTTTCGGGCAGGATTTGCAAATTTAAAATACCCTTGACCATGAAGTGAGGTCATAAGAAGGCTATGTTGAGAATTTGACGTCAAAATATGTAAAAATGGCAAACTTATGCACGTGTTAAAATTTTGCTACACTCGTTCATAACTCTGGTAATTGTAAATATTTTGATCCCAAATTTCCAACATAGCAATATTTTTACAACACTTTATGAAGGTGACAGCTGTCATTTTTACGGCTGTGTAGGCAGAGCCTGCAGCCATTTTGCGGTAGCTCTAAAAATGAGCTACCGGATTCAGACCCTGGAATGCTTCCATTTTGGAGTTTCAGAATAATCCTTCCGAAACTCCAAAACAGTCCAAAACAGTCCACCACAGGTGCACTATTTCTCCTTCTGTCCAATTTTAAAATAATAAATTTTGATCAGTATATTTCGGTAGTTAGATTCCTGCGGCATTCAAATCAGAGTTGATGCTCATGGAATATTCAGATTATCTGATCTGTTTCAAAAACTACTTTTTAGCTCATTAATTAAAGACATTTTGTCTCTGTTAATCCTGTGTTTAGTCTGCCATGACATGAGGTTGAAACCTCTCTAGTCACGTTAAGTTGTAACAGACGAGCACGTTACTTTCCATCGCCATCACATTTCTTACCACAGAGCACAAGCATGTAAGCAGCCACCGAACTACGCCTGTCAGAGCTTCTAGTCTAAGTGACAGTTTGTTCTGTCAGATAAACAGGGCAAAACTAAAACGCAACTTCTGAAGTGAAAAATTCCTTGACAAGCTGCGAACACTGCAATGACAGACCCTGAAGTATATTGGTTGGTGCCAGTTTCATTTCACAACTCTGAATAAGAGAGACGCTCATTTTTTTTTTCCATTGTGTTAATGCTTGAAAAAAAAAATAGCTTTATTTGTATGTTCATTCTGTGATTGAATGTACTCACATACCAGAACTTCTGCCATTCACGCACAGACACCTTTCACCACATTCTGTGTTGTGTTTTCTCTTCTATGAGAAATACATGCTGTGTGCCTATGATGAATGTCTGGGATGTGGGTAATGACTGGATCATGTTGCTGATTGAGAATTGATGCGATTATGGTTCAGAGATGTGTACAAGTATGGGATGTATACAATCATTAGCTTTCCTGAATGGGTTGCGTTGGTTTCTTGTGTGTTTTCACAGAAATGACAACATTTTTTTTAATCCTTTACAGAGTTTAGTAGCTGTTGTTGCAGCTGTCAAGTATCACTAATAGCAGTGCATTTTACCTGTGTGTGACAGATAAACAAATTCTGATAGTGTGTTTAGTAAGTAGTCAATAAATCATGATGTGACCAAACAGAGTTTCTGTTTGCAGCTCAAAGACAAAGCATATCTTTACTTAGAAGCAGCCCAAAGTGTTCTGACCCACTACTCTGCTCTGCTCATGTTTGCTATTGCTGTGATTTTCTTTGTTTCTCTAAGTACCACAATACCCCTGGAATGGCATTCGCTATCCACAAACTCGCTCTCTGCAGAGTTGGTGCTCACTGTCACTCACTCCATGACTCTTGGCTTTAAAAACAAAAGGTGTACAGTCCCAGAATGGTGATTGTATAAAAATCTCAAGTACTGCTACTGCATATTGGTGTGTGGGTGTGTGCTGACTAGCCTTACAAACAAAACTCAACCTGTCGTGAGGGCTGCAGGGAGTGGGGATAGGATATAAGGGTGATGCCCGGAGAGAAACACAGTCGTGGGTTGGTGCAGTCTTATAAAGTATTCATCCCTCCTCAGCTTGTGCCATCGTTTGTTCCACTTTGCTCAAATTGAGACCGATGTTTCATAAACTAACAAGATAATGTTCTCTGTTCATAATTACTATTTTTTGGGGGTTGATGAGGGTTCAATTCTGCTTATATTCTGAGCTTTGGTAGTCACTGATTTTCTTTCTGACAGCAGTTTCACTGTAGAGGTCACACTGATGCAAATTAAAAAAAGAAATAAAAGGCAATGTTTTAATTGTGGAAGGCAAAATGTGGTATGATATGCAATGATACAAAAAAATAAGTACAATAATTAAACTTCTATACAGACTAATGGAAACATAGAAGCATATAACTGGAGGGCAGATGAGGCTCACTATGCCCATCAAGTCTGCCAGTTTCTGTTTATATAGTGATAATCCTCTAAACCCAAATTTGATTTACCGTCTTTACCCTAGTTTAATAACTACGGTGTCCCTTTAATTCATATCCCATGCATTTTTAGTCCCCCTTTTGCTTGCCAACACCACTGTAGTTTGGTGCAGTCTCACTGTGTTCACCACTCATTCATTAAAAAAATTAACTTACTAGGTTACCCATAGTCATCCTCTTTCTAATCTCATGAGGTGCCCTCTTGCAACTGAACAAAGACATTGCATGGCTCCAGGATTCTCACAGAAATGATGCCATCTATAAGGGAAACATTCTCATATCCCTAGTTTAGTAATCAAGTCAAACATGATTATTTTGATTTTGGACTGCAGAACATTTACAGGAAAAATGCATTTTAAATTTAACATAACTAACACAAGGGGGCAAAAGTTGATCTTGGGTGAAAGGTAGACACAGTCTCTTTAGCAGATATTCAAATGAATGTACCATTACATGAGTGTGTGTGTGTATGTGTGTGTGTGTGTGTGTGTGTGTGTGTGTATATATGTATAAATGTTTGAATATTAGTTGGGTGATATCTCTCTATCCCCCCCCCCCCAACCAACATAAGCAAATTAAAAAAGGGTCATCTTTACAGTACAAGATACATTATCATATGATATTAAGGGAACATAGCCCTCCATGTATTAACTCAAATATGTACACTGTACTGTAAAACATCTGTACATTTTCTTATAAATAATAAACATTAAATATAAAAAAAAATGAAAGAGCAAGACACCACAATACAAACTTTGGTTGCAGAAAGTCCAATTCTGAAAACAACAAGTAAGGTGTTACTATTATTCTAATGAATGTGATGTAACACTTAGCCGAGTCATAATGAAAAACAATTCGAGGTATGAGGAACAAACAGCATGGAAAGTGAGAGGCGATTATGGTGAGTTCCTTTTTAAAGTGTCATACTAAGGACCAAGATTTTTTACGTTTTGTACCGAACATATTGGACTGGTAACCATATTTTTTTCCTTACAATTTATTTATGAGGGTAATATACTTATAAAACTAAAGAGATGCCATCCTCATTCATAAAAGTCATTTTAATTTACTTTTATTAAAAAAAGCACATTCTCTTAGGAAGTCTGCATTGGTGATATAGAAGTCCGTATTGAGAGCAGTATTGTCCGATTTAATGGCAAAAAAGCAAAGGTAAACATAAATTAACACAGACTTTTGTCAAATATACCAGACTTTCTTGAGCCGACTGGTGTTTGTGAACACCAGATGTATGAATGACGTGTCACGGCACTTATATGAAACTCCAGATTAATATGCAATGTTTTATTAAATTGCCATTCTATGATAACAATGAGAACTGTGAGTGGCTGGAAAATAGAGTTACAGTTACCTGATTGTTGCTCTTTGTTTTAGAGTTGTACTGTATGTATTTATCAGTCCCTACTGGCCATGTATTCTTTCCAACAGTAAATGACTGTATGGATCACATCCCAATTCTACATTAACACTACTTTGGTCAGAATTACAGTCAAGTGATTTATAAGAGTAATTATCGATGAAACAATGATTTTACTTTTGACATGTTTACTGCTTTAATCGACGATTTAAATACCGCTCTGACACAAGCTGCTGAAGTGAGAAACGCCGGTGTGATACACGGGATAAGACGTTTAAATATAATTGTGCACATAACACGCTCAATGATTGTGTCACATTTAATAGTAGTCTAATTAATTTATGTTCAGCAACATTTGCATGACATTAAATGTCCATGATAGTTGCTTTTAAAATTAATACCTATAGACCACTGTCCTGCATGAATGAAGTTCAAAGGGGTTGGGGGCTGCTCGATGCCAGCCAGCACATGAAGTCATTTCTTTTCATTTAAGTTAGCAGCTAATCCTGGTGAAATTAATATCAAGTAATGAACTTTCTGTTATGATCAGATGATCTGGGTTTCCTTATTCACAATTGCTCACTTCAATGTACTAATGGCTGGAAGGATATAAGGCTTTTATCACCCCCTCCGCCCCACAATTCGAAACCAAGCCAACAAGAGAAACATAGTACTGTAAATCCATATGGTAACAACAACAAAAATTAAGAGTAAAAAAACAAAAGCATGAAGGCATAAACAACAGAAGAAAGTCAGTTTATGAATAAGAGCAAGTTACAATTGCAATTGAATGAAACGCAGTCCACAACTAATGGAATGAACATGCACACGTCCTTTGAACTGAGTGGATAACTGGAGGAATGCCAGTATTGTGCAGGTCCACATAGTCAACCGGGTGCTATGTAAGATGCTTAGCCGGGACATGACGTCAAGTAGAAGAGATCGATCACAGGAGGTGGACTGTTAACCTATTGCTATACATAAAGACAGATGTTCTCTGTGTATGCAATCAGGTTAATAAGTAGATATTAGATGGTTTTATTTCTTCTTTTTTTTTTACTGAAACAAAACACAAGATTAGATCCCAGAATGAGATATGACCTAACACTGTCACCTGTACAGACCAAATGACACTACAGTTCATATCTGACAGTAAAACATGGCGACCACCTTTGTTACAACTGAAATGTATACTGTAGACTTCAAGAATCTACAAAGTAAATAAATCAATCAACACAGACACTGCCAATCATTGCACATAAAACCCATGAAAAGAAAACAGAGAAGTAAATACATCTACTTCCTTTTTTTTCTCTCTAAGTGATGTACAGTCCGCACGGATGACTGACAAGCAGGATGTGCATAGAAGAAGCGTGCTACCAACACTGAGCGGTAAGCAGAGATGCGCACACGAGGAGAAATGTCAACAAGCAGGGAGTGGACCGCTTAAATAGAATCAATTCTCTACAAATGAAAAATAAGATTTAAACCATTATAAAATGGTCGTATTAGTGATCTGTGTGCTTTTAACAAACCACCTAGTACATCAACATTTTGGCTGCTCCACACTGCGAATTTAAAAAGACAGTGTCCCTTTAAGCTATGCCAGCTCACGCCAGGGACTCCAAGTCTGTGTTTTTAAAGCACTCAGTGGTCTAGTGCAGTGCCGTTCGGGGCAGGAGCTGTGAATAGTGCAGTTTGAGTGCAGCACCTTGAGGAAAGAAATGGGATGTACCGGACCAGCCAGCAAGAAGCCAGGGTTGACAGTCCCTGCAGTCCTCCACTCATTCCCTCTCTGTTCGGCATTTCCATTCCCCCCCCCCTTCTGTGGCAGGGTCAGTTTTGGTACCCCCCTTAAGTCCAGTCAGCCACTGGTGGCAGTCCCTTCTTCAGTGGCAGTTTTAGTCCAGTGGTCTCAGAGTGACAGAAGAGCACGTGGCCAGCCAGCTGAAGAGAAAAGTATGGTTGGCAGGCTCTACAAGAAACACGGTCGTACACCAGTCGGCAATGCCGTACTATTTGTTGCTCTTTTACTGTACTGCCAGCTGGTTTTAAATCTGTGGATGGCTTCTTTATATATAGAGATATATATATGTCATTTGCTTGTTGCAGTGTGCCATCAAAAAACACATGTTTGCAACCTACTGTAAACATTGTGATCCCGTCTGCATTGTAACTTAGCGGCTTGGAATACTCCTCCCTCAGGTATTGTTCGCCAGCTGTCTATTCTATTCAATTCAACATCGGCTGTGTCAGTGTTGGTATGGCAGCACAAAACAAACTGCTATAGTTTTTAGTAAGAGAAACTGCTATCTATATTTAAGCAGCTTTGAGTGTAGCAGTTTGTGGAAAGAAATGGGATGTACGGACCAGTCAACAAGAAGCCAGAACTGACAGTCCTGCAGTTCTCCACTCATTCCCTCTCCGTTCAGCATTTCCGTTTTCTCCCCCCGGGGCCAGTTCCCTTCTGTGATGGGGTCAGGTTTGGTAGCCCCCTTAAGTCCAGTTGGCCACCGGTGGCAGTCCCCTCTTCAGTGGCAGTTCTATCCAGTCTGTGGTCCAGTGGTCTCAGAGTGACAGAAAAGCAGGCAGCCAGCCAGTAGAAGAGAAACATATGGTTGGCAGGCTCTACAAGAAACATGGTCGTACACCAGTGTCAGCAGTGCCGTACCATTTGTTACTCTTTTACTGTACTGCCAGCTGGTTTTAAGTTTGCGGATGGCTTCTTTCTTTTTTTATATCAATGTTTTATTTTGCGTTGCTTGTTGCAATGTGTCATCACAAAAAACAGCAACCTAAATACTGCGATCCAGTCTGTATTGCGACTTAGCAGCCCAGCTGTCTATTCTATTCAATTTAGCATCGGCTGTGTCAGTAGGGGTATAGAAGCGCAGAAGGTAAGTTTTTTTGTTTTTTTCTTAACTCTGGATTGCTTTGTACTTTATACAGAGTGTGCTTTTCTTGGGATTTTTATCTTCATTATTCCGCCCAGCATTTCTTCACATAATGTACTCTTTATGAACTTTGCAAGGACTGCAGACAAAGCCTGTTGCTACATAAACCATGCCCTGCAGGTCAACTGCCTCACATTAACAAGGTTTTTTTCTTGTTTTAAAACCATATGTCCCTAAAGTTTTAATATTGTCAACTGCTTCTTACATACACACCCTTTACTGGTTTTAACTTTTGGTTTCAGTACTTCCTGGACATTCAGTGATGTCTGTACACACTGTTCCACACTTTCTTGTAATGCCCAGGAATAGTAGAAGCAGGCAGTGCAAAACATGAAGACAAGGGGGAAAATAAAAAAAGACTCACTCAGTAGCTTTAAATAAACTATAGTATATGGTTAGGGCTCATTATGAATAGAAAGTAGTGGCTTTCAAAATCTTGTTGTAGGACAGTTCAAAGGTCAAAAAAGTTGTTGTACTATTGTTCTGACGTCACAGCAATTGTACAACAACTTTTCTGACTTTACCCCACCCGATTGGCTGATTTAGACTGGGGATTCAAAAACCTCAGGAGAAAATGGCATTACTTAGCAAGCGGTCAGGCGAGCAGCTCATGGCACGGTTTGGACATCGGACAATATTGTCAGCTCAGATGCCCAAACTGTCAATTGTCAGTGTTTTTCTTTTTTAAAATCTACTGGCACAGTTACAGATGCCAAAGCAGAGTGGGATTTGCAGTGGGGAGTCAGGAGAACCAGTAACTTCTGGGGCAGGACCACATCACAGAGGTCTGCAATCTCTAGGTAGGGAACTGCAGAGAATGGCAAAATGCCGAGTTTTGATGTGGGAATATGAACACAAGGTATGAACCTTGTTAAATGTTGAGGAACCATATACTATATAAAATAGTGGATGGATAACCATCTACAACTAAAGCCGTGTTTCCATTTCGGGAGTCGATGGTGTCATACAAGAAACCTCTCGAAGCTCGCCTTTCGAGGTTTCTGTGACACCATTGACTCCTCGATGAAACACAGCCTTGTGGATGGTCAACCATCCACTATTCTATATATAGTGTATAGTAGAGCATTGTTCTGTATAGAAATATACAGTATTCTTTTCAAAATGCTGTTGTACCACAGTTCAAAGGTCATGGAATATAATTGTACCCTTCTGTGGTAGAACATCACTCTAGTACCTCTAGACACTGCACAAGTAAGTCTCATTGTGAAAGAGAAAAACACAATGCACACATTTCACATAATACTATACATTATAAAAATACAGGATGAGCAACTTTATGTATAATCAGTGTGCCCTGTTAACTCGGGTTCCGATTCCCACAGATCCCTTTGAGCTTTGTTTCCTCGAGGTCAGAGGAATCAGAACCTCTGTGGCAGAACACACTGGTTGGGCATAGTTGCCCATCCAGTATTGTCTATGTTGCACATCCATGCCAGGGACTTTTTTTTTTTTTAGTTACTATTATTATTTTCTAGAAAGAAGGGGATACTATATTGAACATGTTTTAAAAGAATAATAACAAGGGACTTTAAGCCCAAAAGGGATTCCCTCAATTCTTGGATAGTTTTGCTTGTGTACAAACAATGAAAAGAGGAAAACTGCTACAATGTTTTTTAATAAACAACGTGATATAATTATCCTTTTTTGTGTTTATGATCTAATATGTGGTAAGCATCTTTTTCCAGTGTTTCTCAAAAGTTGTTCTTAACATTTAATCTATATGAACAACTTTAGAGAAACACATTTTGCTCTAGACGTTTCTCAAAAGTTGCTTTCAATGTCTGAACATTAACAAGAACTTTTGAGAAACACTTTTTTGCTCTGGGAACATCCTCAGTTACTGCACTACCAGGGTCTTGTTGGGATGGAGTGGAGGAGTGATCTGACTTGTTTCCTGCCTGCCCGCCCTGGCTAGTGGCTACTGATGCCCCAGAGATGGTGCAGATCTGCTCCAGACTGATGTCAGATAGCCTACCAGAGTCACAGACAGACTAAAGTTATACCCCAGCCAGGGATGTCATCATCACAGCTCTGCCATCTTGCCAATGGTGAGGTCAGTGGTCGCAGGCTCAGCTCTGTCTCAGGATATCACAGCCCTGCAGGGAGCCCTCTCCTGTCCAAAAGTAGTCAGAGGATCAGCGGGCAGGACTGAGCTTGATGACTCTCTGCAATCTGCTGCACTTGTGGTCTGAGCTGACCAATGATGACTGTGCAGTGCACTGCACATGCTCAAGGAGAAGATTGGTGGGGAGACACAGATGACTGGTGGTAATTTGTGAAATAAAAAAAAAAAATGGAAAAGAAGAGGGCTGAGATAAGGAAGCCAGGCTGAAGGAGGGAGGGATTACCACACAAACATACTGAAAA
Organism: Neoceratodus forsteri; assembly: GCA_016271365.2. Classification (NCBI taxonomy): domain Eukaryota; kingdom Metazoa; phylum Chordata; order Ceratodontiformes; family Ceratodontidae; genus Neoceratodus; species Neoceratodus forsteri. The sequence continues at coordinate 640,511,456 of CM028131.1, forward strand.
AGTAAAAAGAAAGGGGGGAGGGGGAGGACAGTGTCACCAAGCAGACTGTCACGCACAGCAGGAAACAAAGTGCTTCTGCCAAATTGTTTTTCCACATAAAATGACATGATTATTCTTTAACGCTGTTTCATTGAGTTGCAGCTCTGTTATGCTCTAGAACAGTGCATTAAATCATTAAAGTGCTGAAATTCTGATGTGTCCCGCGGTGTCCCTCATTTCAATGGCAGGTGGCCCTCATTTCAGGGTCCTGAGGTTGAGAGGTATGTGTGGCAGAATAACAACCTACTACTGTACTTGACCCTAAGGAAGAGCCGATTCCTTTGTGTTTAACGTGTTTCATTGGTGCCCTGTTATGACTGTGCAGATCCCTCGTGCCATGGCCCACACAAGTAAAATAGAAATGGTTTGTATTAAACATCCCTCTCAATAGCCAAGGCAGATTGCAACGGGAGGGTCAGCCGCATAAGCAGGCTGATGCTGTATGTACATGTGTATATAGTGTATCCCACCATATACTGTGTACAGTTTTGTATCCCTACTGTATCCTTCATTGTGTACATTATTTATACAACACTGTAACCATCAGGTTTGCTCATGCAACATTGGTTGCAGTAAGCCTACACAGTCACCAAATGAATAACAGGTCAGAAAAAGATAGCAAGAAAACAAGAAAGCAACAACTGCCGAGGATTCCACTACTCTCTTGCCCCTTCTGCTTCAAATGAGTCACAACTGCCCACTGTGTGAAGACTAAACGCCTCCAGTCCTACCCACTTATAGCCCCAAGCGAACCACCAAAAGTGCTTTTGATTGAGACCCCCTATACAGATCTATCACAAAAAGCTTGCCCATCCTTCATTTGCTCCTAGGTTTTAGACAAGCACTTACTGCCCCCTCTCGAAGATTCACCACTGACCAATCGCCAGAGCGATTTGATGCAACTGGCAAGGAAAACTGTGGAATTACAGGCTAAAGGGGTATTCTAAACCCCACCCAGCTGACAGTTCATCCACTCGTTGTGTACGTTGCTGTACACTGGCTAATCTCTGTTGCTGGTAGGAGGACTGTCGATGTGTCAGAATCCATGGTGCGAAGGTGGTATGTGTATGGGGGGAATGAGAAGAGTTTTACTCTGGTGTTTTAAATTAGATTTAAATCATGGAAAGGGCGAGTTGCATGCTGGCAGTGCTTTTAATATAATTTATTTATTTTTTAAAAGTATCAAGTGTTCTTTTTTTAATTACATTTTTCAGCGACTTCAGATAATGCCCATCCAGAATTCAGATAGAGTAAGTTTCTGTTCATGTATGTCTCCTGAACTTGTGGGTTTGTGGGGGTGGGGACCTAAGGGCTGTGGGAGCAAATGCTAACATCAGTGTGACTATGTGACAGATCTGCTGATGAAGCTAGGCCTCTTTTTTAAGTGTATGTGTGTTGTTTAGGAAAGCCCCATTTAGTGAAGCACCTGGTGTCGGGGGCGGGGGGAGATTACAACAACAGGGCAGAGCGTTTTACAATAAAACACATTAGTAATACAGAACCAAGCAATCAAATTTATACTTCCTGTAGCAAAGGTCAATGTGCAGTTTGCAGTATTAGTTGAGCAATTTCTGTGTACACCACCCAACTGTGAAGTATATTGTTGCATATAAATAGGGGACAGTGCCTCATTTTACCTTGCTCTCTGTCAATCATAAAGAGAGTGGTGTCTCGCATACTGTTTGTGTAACTGGGTTGCTGTTGCTGTTGTAGTTACTGCCCCTGCTTTGTGGATTCAAACAAGCAGGAGGGTCCTGGGTCACTGAACCCATTTTTTCTGTACTGCTGTAAACGGTGATGTTGCCTTGTCTGTCTTTAGTCTGTAGCCTCCCAGGTCACTCTTGAAAAATAGGCATTTATTTGCTAGAGTGCCCCCACATAGAGAAAGGTTTTAAGTAGGGCCTGGTGCTGGTACTGTACAACTCCCTGGGATGCAGTATTTAGCCAGCAGCACCCCACAGTCTCACTTAACCACACAAAGCAAGAGCAGGTAAGAAAAAAATACAATTATTAGTACTTTAATAATAATAAGCTCACAAATAATATGCGCATGAGTCAGAATTATGAACAAAATGAAAGATTTATTAGGGTAGAGTACTCTTGGGAGGGAACAGAGTTAGCAGCCAGAAAAGACTTGGGTAGTTGTGAGCTAGATGGTATTCTGATGCCTGCGTGAGTTTTGGTACTCTACATAGGCTAGGCACAGCAGCGACCGTTCTTGGGTGTTCTACGCAGGCAGAGCCAAATAAAAGATTTCCAAGGTTGTAACTAAAAAGGCCCAGCTAGGCACATACCTCCACTCTAGACTGCCCCAACACCACAATGTGCAGTGCAGTATTAAGCCCTCACTCTTAGCCGACCTGTACTAAAGGCATTACCTTCTCCCCACTGATCCAGTGTTTTACCCTTCAAAACTACTAAGGAGCTTGCTGTGCCTTCACTAGTTAGCCAGCTGTGCAAACAATGTAGGCCTGTTTAGTGCTGTAGCTGGTTGGCTGGCAGTGGTGCACTTAAAAAGGTAAAGCAAGTCTTTTAAATTAAACCCCAAACCTAAAGGCCATGTAACTGTGAAATTTCTAAGTGAGGTTTTGCAACTCCTTGCCTGATGGCCAAATGGGTTGGTGTCAGTGGATCAGTAGGTAGCACACTTGCCTCTGGGGCGGATGACTGGATGGTCATGGGTTCTAGCCCCAAACCAGGCACTTGAGGTAATACCCATAACTGACACTGTAGAGCAGCACAGTGCTCCATGTTCCACTGGACCTCAGCTGCAGCCGTGTGGCTCTTGCTAGATTTTCTTTTTTTTTTTTTTTTTTTTTTAAGTATTTGTTATCCTCCTGGCCACCTTCTCTGCATCCGTTGCTTCTCGCAGCCCACTGGGAATCCGACGCCGTCCGTCTCATTGGCACCCTTAAACTCCCGCGCTTCTCAAGAATGGGATGGCAGGGAGCTCCCAATCTCCACACCAATCTGGATCCAGTTTGGGTGCCGACAGATACTCATGGACGGCCATCAAGCCATGTGAGATGCACCACTTTTTCCCCCCCTTTAAGTCTGGAGGGCATGCAATGACACCGGCAGCCAGGAGCGCGCATACGTCCGCATGCACCCCACATCCTGGCATCTGCTCCCAGACTTCACATCAATGTACAAGCGTGCATCCCTGACCCCCAGCCCCCACCAGGGGCAGTCGGGCGCCGACCGTCGTGAACCCCCCCTTCCCCAGAAAGGGAAAGCAGTCCGTCAGATGCTCGATCTCTCTCCTTCCCTGCCAGCCCCCGGCACCCGTGCTCGCTCCCAAACCTGGGTCGCCGGTGTGGTGCGAGGTATGGCGACCAGCGCCTCTGACCTCCGCACCACCGGGCCGGAGCTAGATTTTGTTCAAATCATGGCCACACTGTCTTTTCACACTTGTGGCATGGAATGACACTGCGGTGGTGCAGAATCAGATTCTGGCAGGGATTTGGAAATTTTGAGTGGTGGGGTAATAAGAAGGTAATGGTGACAATTTGGTTGTGGTTTTGTTGACATATACAAATCTATGGAGGGATGGGACACACACAGGCAAATAAGGATACAATTACAACATCTTAAAAAGTATGGATGCATGGAAGCATAGGGCCCAGAGGGCCCTGCACTCCCACAGGCGAATGGCAATGTGATTATACTGTCTCTAAAAGTAAGAATTTATTGCAAAAAAACTTTGTGAATGTACTAATTAGGATTTCAGTGACAAAAGTAGGGAAATGTGGCATTAGGGTTTCAAACCCTAACACCCTACCTCTACCCTGCAGGCAGCAACAGGCGTGGGGTGTGCCTTGGGGTTGTTAACCTTAACGCTCACCCCATTCTCAAATACTGTATGCACCTCAGCTTGTTTACTCACGGAACAAGGTGAGCATTAGGACTGACAACCCCAAGGCACACCCCATGCTTGTTGTTGCCTGCAGGGTAGGGGTGGAGTGTTAGGGTTAGATACCCTAATGCCCCAATTCCCTACTTTTGTCACCTTAACCCTAACTAGTGCATTAACAATGTTTTTTTTTAATGAATATACTTCATATGGAAGGGTTTTTTAATGCATAACTGCTAGATAGCTCTCCCTGTACGTCAGTATTTATCAGGCATTGGCACATGTGTTGTACCACATAAAAGCATATATTCTGTGACAATTTTATATTGAAGATTTGGCTTTCATTGGGTAGATTTTCTGGGGTTACAGTATTTGTGTTTAGATGTTGGAGTTTGTAATGTTTCTTTCCTTTCTTTTATCACTTTTTTTTTTGCCTCTAGTTTTGCTTTTACCAATGCTTTATAAACATATTGTCATATTCTGCATGCATTGATGTCTGTAACATTCTGACTGGTCAGTAAAGTAGACTACAACAGCTACTGTCTTGGAGGACCTCACAGTATAACTTGTCTGACCCCTTCCCATACGAGTTATGTGCCCCCACCTCCATTTGGCAAATCAGAATAAAATATATGTTTCTTATCTCTGTTATAATCTAGAGCAGAGTCATTTGTAGTTTTGGTTATAATCTAGAGCAGAGTCATTTGTAGTTTTGCTCTGGCAGTTACATCGTTTCAATATGTTTCCATTTCATCCTTTGACTGTAAGCCATTTAAATACACTGTGGGCCAATTAAAGCACAGCAAGGATGGTTATGTTTGTTTTGCCTACTCTAAAAACCTCCTTTCATTTCTTCAGCTGAAGGGTTCTTTAACTGTGCAATATTCTAAGCAGTTACAAGTCATACTTAGAATATTTAAGTGATTACGGTCAAATGTTTATTCAGAGATGACTCATATTGTTTATTCAGTTAGCTGCTTAAATGGTAATTTTTTTTTTCTTCGGTAACTGGGCAAGGCATACTAAGCACAAGGACAGTTTACGGGGGCAACCCAAGAGCACTGGGGAAGTCAAGTGACTTACTCAGAGTCACACAGTATGCAAGTGCAGGTCGTAGGAATGAAACCCAGGTCTGCTAGATGTACTAAGCTCATTCCCAGCTTGTTATTCTAACTTCTAGGCTATATTGCCAGCCCCAATTAAAGAGTCAGTATAAACTTTGTTCAAACAACAGAAATTTATGTTTCACTGCCACAGTTATTTATGTATATGTAGGAGGGTGTAGCTGTTTTCTGTTAGTAGTGTTATGCGTGCATGGGAATATTTACATTATTAAAGAGGGACTCCCAATGACATACCTGTAGATGTCCCTTTGGTAGATGATACCCGCGATAGCCAAAAGGCATTGGTTTTGCATTTTAAAAATCCACCATTAAATAAATAAATTTAAACAGTCGGCAAACCAGGAAGTAACCACTCTGTGAGTCAATCGCATGAGTGACTACACAGTGTGGGATGCGACATATGCTCCTAATCCTGCATTGTAATGTCCTGCCCAGCATGCATCAGTCACCCTACCCGAATGAATTATTCCCTGGTGTCTAGTGGCCCCTACGTCCTTTGACCACCATCCATGTTATGAAGTACTTATTCCCTGGTGTTCAGTGGCACCCCACCCTTTCTTCTCAACGCTGGCTTGCTCTGAAGAAGGGATCAATGGTCGGAGTACCGATGGCTCTCTGCAAGGCACAGGTCAAACTGGCATTGATGCCGAGGAACAAACTGTTGTATGACAGATGTGGTAGTGAAGGGAATAACAACATTAAGGTCAATGGTGGGAAAATTAATCGTTGTTGACCCAGGCATCGACAGAAGGGGCATGGAGCCCAGCTCCAACAAAGTACCGCTAGTAATAGCAGAAGCGGTGGGGCCCAGTGCCTGAGGACCTCAAGATAAGAGAGATCTCAACGACAGGGCTGGGGCTGACAACCCAGAAGCTGATGGCCCCTCCGCGCAGCCCTATGATGACTGGGAGAAGACTCCTCTGTGTGTGGGGGGTCTGATAGGAGCAGAGGCCTGCATGGAGTGACATACTGATACCGAGGCAGTCGATGGAGCGATCCCAGGAGAAGAGGAGGAACATATGAACATACAAATGTGCCAGCAGAAACAGACCACCCAGTCTATCCAAGTCTGCTCGAGTGTGCAGCTAGCACTGCTAGTTTGCAGCTGCCCCACCCCCTCCCCTTTGTCATCCCACTGCCAAACCCACCTTCCCCTGTTCCCTGTCCCACGCCATTTTAAAATTGTTCACAAATTTACATACCACCACCCATTTTGCTACCACATTCTCTGTGAAATAGTGTCTCCTCATTTCCCTCCTAAATCTTCCCCCCTCTATTCTTAGTCCATTCTCCCTGGTGTCCCTCCCCCTTCTTAGCTTAAAGACCTAATCTGCCCCATCCTTATTGATCTCTCTCAGATACTTGAATGTCTCTGTCATGTCCCCCGTCCCTTCTATCCTCCAGGGTGTACATATGCAGGTCTCCCAGCCTGCTCTCATAGTATCTCCCCTCCATTCCACATATCATCTTTGTTACCCTCCTCTGCACCCCCTCCAGTAGCCTGATATCAACCTTTAGGTATAGCCTCCAAAACTGCACACAATACTCTAAGTGCAGCCTTACCAGCGACCTATAGAGGAGCAAGATCACCTCTCTTCACCTGGACAAAAAAACCCTCGCTATGCACCCCAACATTTTGTTTGCTTTTGCAGCTGCTCTCTTGCACTGGGCAGTGTTGCTCATGGTCCCCGTTATCATTACCCCAGGTCCTTCTCCTCCTCCGTGATCCCCAGCTTAACCCCCCTCAGCCAGTATTCTCTCCTTGGGTTCTTCGCCCCAAAGTGCATAATCTTACACTTCTTTGCATTGAACCCCAGCTGCCACCTCTTTGACCACTCCTCTAGCTTGCTAAGGTCCCCCTGCAGCTGCTTCCATCCCTCCCCTCCATCCACCACTGCTCCGATTTTGTGTCGTCAGTGAACCCACTTACCTTGCTCACCACCTCATGTGTAATATCTGATATGAAGAGCCCAAATAATACTGGCCCCAGCACAGAGCCCTGTGGCACCCCACTCGTCACCGGCCTTGGAGCTGAGAGCCCTCTCACCACCACCTATTGCAGCCTCCACTCAGCCAGCTTGTAATCCAGTTCATCATTTTGCCCTACCCTACACTAGTTAGCTTCCCCCAAGCCACCCATGAGGCACCGAATCGAAGGCCTTGCTGAAGTCCAAGTAAAGAATATCCACTGCATGACCCTTATCCAGCTCACCTGTCACCCAGTCATAATATTGTATCAGGTTGGTTTGACAAGATTTCCCTGAAATGAGCCCATGCTGCCTCACATCCTGGAGGCCACTGTCCTCCAGGTACGACACCAGTCTTTCCTTTAGTATCATTTCCACAAGTTTGCATACTATGGAGGTGAAACTTACCAGACGATAAATACCCGGTTCATCCCTTGGTCCGCTCTTGTTTTTAATTTTTTATTTATTTAGTTTTTGTTGACCGGGTAAGTGCACTAGACAAATCCTGCCTATTTTCAGGCACAACCCGGGGGAGAGGGATACAGATGAATGCCAACTGACCTTGAACCAGATTAAGCTGTTGGTGGTATTTTTAGTGAAATTTTAGGGAAATTTGGCCAGGACACCGGGGATATTCCCCTACTCTTTTCGATAAGTGCCATGGGATCTTTAACATCCACCTGAACTACCACCAATCCAGACAGATGGGACCTCGGTTTAACGTCTCATCCAAAGGCGGCACCTCAAGTGCAGCACCCTCTCGTGCTGCACTACAGTGTCAGTACTGGGATATTAACCCAAGTGCCAGATGTGGGAACTGAACCCAGAAGCCCTCTGACCTCCCAGCCTCAGAGGCGAGTGTGCTACCTACTGAGCCACTGACACTGACAATCTTGTGTAATGGTACTACATGTGCCACCCTCCAGTCCAGTGGCACACATCCTGACTCCAGTGAGGTGCTATACAGATCTGCCAGCAGCTCCACCAACACCTCCGTCATCTCCCTTAGCACCCTGGAGTGGATACCAACCAGCCCTGGTGCCTTGTCTACCTTCAGTGACCTCAGTCCCTCTAAAACTCTACTTGCCTCAATTGTTCCATCTGTCGTCTCTTCTCCACCCGTCCCCATCCTCCCAACCCATGGTGGCAGCAGTCCCCCCTTTTCTTCCATGAACACTGAGCAAAAGTATTCATTTAGTGCTTCCGCCTGCTCCTCTCCCTTTTCCATCCACTCCCCACCCCTTTTTATCCTCACTATTGTCTCCTTGCACTTCCTTTTCTCCCCAATGTTTCTGAATAAGTCTTCCCCCCCCGTTAATTCCCAGTGCTTATCTAAGCTCCCTCTGGGCCTTGGCTTCTCCCACTTTTCTGGTTACCTCCCTGGACCATCTTGCATACTCCTCCCTGTGCACTTCCTTCTCCATCCTCCTATACCTCTGGTGCGCCTCTCGTTTTGCTCTCATCACCTCCATTACCTCGCTGTTCAACCAGCATGATTTTCTTGCTCTGTTGCTCTTACTCTGTGTCTTGGTGCAGGCTTCTATTCCCTCTGTAATCCCCCATTTAATAATATCCCATTTCTGCTCCGCGTCCATCTCTTGCCTTATGCCCTACAATTTCCCTTTCAGTACTTCCTGCATCCTCCCAAAGTCTGCCCCCCTTAAGTTTACCACCCGAGTAACTGATTGCTCTGGCTCCCACACATCGTGATATTAAACCATACCGTTTGGTGATCACTGTTGGCTAGTGGGTGCTCCACCTTTATTTCTTACTGCCTCCCCATTTGACAATACCAGATCTAAAAAGTGTTCTTTAGCCAAGTAGGTACACTAACCAACTGTGTCGGGAGACCCTCCTGGATCGTGTCCAGGAGCATTTGCTTCCTAGCACTGGAGGTGACCGGAATGCTTCAGTCAACCCCCAGCAAGTTGAAATCCCCCAGGACGACCACCTTCCCTTTTCTACATACCTTTCTGATTTGTCCCGCTAATTCCCTGTCAAGCTTCTCAGACTAGGACGGTAGCCTGTATACCACCCCAAACCTCAGTGTCCTACCCCTTGAGTCTAGGAGCTGCAGCCAGATTGCCTCTGTTCTCCTTTCTTCCCCCTTGTTCCTTGTGCATTTGATTCCGTCCGTCACACAGACTGCCACCCCACCCCTTTCCCCTCCTTACAGTCCTTCCTGTATAATCTGTATCCTGGGATTGCCAGATCCCAGTCCCGATGCTCAGTTGCCCACGTTTCTGTGACAGCTGCAATATCCATCCTCCACACTGCTAAGAGTGCCTGTAGCTCAGCTGATTTGTTGCCTAAGCCTCTTGCTTTCAGCGAGATCACCCTCCATCCTGCCCCCTTACCTTCACCGGCCACCATCTCCTCCCTTCTACTCCCTCCCTTCGCCCAGAGTCCTTCCCTGCTAGCATGGGGAGTAGGCTGTGACTGCACTCTATCGGATCCCTGCCTACCTGCTGTCACTTGCCACCCATCTAGTTTAAATCCACCTCTGCTGCAATACCCTCAACAGTCTTTGCTTTAATACCTCCTTCCCTTCCCCACTCAGGTGCAGCCTATCCCTTGCAAATAGATTATTATCCCAGGTACTGCTCCAGCCGCCCAACCCCATACCCTTAGTTTGACACCATTCTACCAACCATGTGTTCAACTCCTAATCCTCTCCTTTCTCACTGTGTTTGCAGGTACTGGAAGCACCTTCAGAGAAGGCCACAGGCTCCCCAGTCTCCTCTCACAACCTACCCACTTCATCAGTCCTCTCCTTTGTTACCTCCACCATTTCCCCCGTTAGGTCATTTGTCCCCACATGTACCACAATGTATGGCTTCCTCCTACCCCTCCTTATGCACCTTAGGATTGCCTGTCCTGCCTTTAATCCCAGTATGGACTCCACCCATATTTGACTGTACCTCTCCCCCTTGCTGCCCCATCTGATCACCTTGAGTATGGAGTCCCCCAACACCAGTACAACCCCCTCCTCTTTCCTTGTGCCCCCACCACCCCCACCCAGGTTCTCATTCCTGGGCCACTCAAGATGGTGCTTTTGCCTTTGCCCCCAGTGTCTACCCCTGCCCTCTCAAATGAAAACACTTCCCTCCTCCTGTTTGACTGCCAACCTCCTTCTCCTCCCCACCGCTCAGAGTATTATCCCACCCCTGCCACGCCATGCTCAATCTCTCCACTAGTAATGCCCCTCACTTCCTCCTCTTCATGAGTACTATCCCTTGTGCAATCTCCTCCTGTGTCCTCTTTCCCATGTGCTGCTAAGTACAGCTAACATGTTGCCTTACTATGTGTTTCTCCTCCCTACTGCTGATCCTCTTTTCCTAGGTCCTACTAAAGTCCACCCTTCATCAGCTTTTTCCTGTCTAGTTTGTCCCTCCCCGCTCCCTCCCTTGACCTACTGTTTCCTTCTCTGTGGGTGCTCTCCACAATGCCTCAGATGTTAGCCCTCCTACTGATGCAGTCCTCCCCTCATCCCTCAACCTCCCCAGCTCCTGACAAGCCACTGAACCTCTTCCTAAATCCTCCTTCGCCTATGGCATATTGGGCAGCCTCTACTGTTTGTTCATCCGCATTGCTGCCCCAAAACCACTGCACCCTACAATTCTACCCACGGTCCACACTACCTATACAGAACAGTGAAGTACAGTTTCTCTATATCGATTGCAGTTGTTTATAAACAATTACAAACCCACCAATTGCATTCTCAGGTGTCAGAAACACAGTCCAGAAAATAGACGTTTGCCCCAGGTCCTCTTTAGGACCCCTCCCCATCTTTAAATGGTGCCTGCTGTGCCCCCGTTGAGCTTAATTCCAAAATAACAGCCACAGGGACCTTTAAGGTAAATTCAAAAGACAGCCACAAAAACCTTTATGCTTAATTCAAAAACACAGTCATAGAAACCTTTAAGCTAAATAAAAGAAAAAGAAAGGAAAAAAATTGGCAAAACTTACAAAAATCCTCTCCACCCTAACTCTCCCTATAGCAAGTAGAATTAACTAATCCTAGCCCAGCCTCTAACAGAAATTTTAATCCCAAATGTCCTTGCACGCAGCACAAGACAGCCAACTACAGTACTAACTGGAAACCACAATCCTACTCTTAAGAACTACAGACCTACTCATAAGTTATATATATTTATATATCTTTAAGAATGAACTCATATAGCTGTTCCTTGTTTCCTCCTTCCTGACCTGCTCTAAGGGCTCAGGTCAGTTTGCAGCTCCCCAAGCACCTCTCTCACAGCCTTCAAACCCATTCCCCAGTGTTTTTCCAGTATTTAAGAAACCTTTAAGCTAAATTCTACCTTAAGCTAAATTAAAAAAAATAAAACAATATCAAAACTTACAAAAATCCTCTGCACATGAACTCTCTTAACATCAAATAGAATTAACTAATCCTTCTCTCCTGTAGTTTAAAAAACAATAGCAAAACTTACAAAAATCCTCTCCACAGCAAACAAACTTAGCAATCCTTCCCTCCTGCAATTTGATGGCTGTGTCAGAATTTAAAGGCTTTCTTGGTGGGCCAGTCTGGGCATGCCCTGTGCAGTCACTCCAGCCACATTAACCTTAAGCTAAATTCCACCTTAAGCGAAATAAAAAAAAAAAAATCAAAACTTACAAAATCCTCTGCACATAAACTCTCTCAACAGCAAGCAGAATTAACTAATCCTCTCTCCTGTAGTTTAAAAACAATAGCAAAACTTACAAAACTCTTCTCCACAGCAAACAGACAACCAATCCTTCAGGGACCGGGATCACCATAGGTGGGAACAGTCCTTAGGCCAGTCCTTATGCCAACAAGAGTGTTTCTCAGAGTATGTGTCCTGAGCCTTGATGGCCTAAAAGCCTAAAGAAGATGCCAGCAATTGGGAGGGGCACCAGAAAGACCCCTGCTCTCCCTGGCTGCCTGTTGCTCTGTGAGAAACTTCTGCAGGTCTTTCTTACGTCAGCACTGGGTGGTGAGGTTGAACTTCAGGCAGAACTCACAGGTGAGAATGTTGTGGCCAGGCCCAAGACAACAGACAGAGTTTGTGGTCGTTGGTTGAATAATCTTATAGCGGCAGCAACGAAAGAGAGCCCGACGAGGGATTAGTTCTCGACATACAAAGGCTAAAAGAATCACTTTAAGCTAAACTGATTAAAAGGCGCATCAGTGGACACTGGGAGTGGTCTCCCCAGTGACCCACACTGCTGGCTGTGAGGAACATGACTGGGAACACTGTGAGTGGGCTCCCTGTGTCCCACACTGAAGGGTAAGCTGCACCGCGGCTAATGTGGAAGCTGAGGGGGGGAGGGTTAGAGGAGTGAGGATGGACAGGGGAGAAAGAGTGCGGCGGGCTAAAGCCACACTGCAGCTAATGTGGAAGCTGGCAAGGGGGGTCAGAGGAGTGAAGATCGACCGGAGACAGAGAGTGTATGGTGGGCGGCAAGAGCCATCAACAAGTAAAGTTGCATCATGGCTAACGTGGAAGCCGAGGGGAAGGCCAGGAGGGACAGACTAGGGAGAGAGAGAGGCAGGCGGCAGAGTCGCCAACAAGTAAAGCTGCACCGCAGCTAATGGAAGCTAGCAGGGGAGGAGAGTCAAAGGAGAGAGGAAGGAGCAGAGAGAGAGAGAGAGAGAGAGAGAGAGAGCGAGAGAGTGCAGCGGGTGGCAGAAGCCGCCAATAACTGTAACTCAGCCACGCGCATTAGTGTTAACTCTAAAGTGCATGCTCAGAGTTACATCTACAGAAAGAAATGAAGTGCTCTCTCATTGGAGCAGTTCATTTCTTTTAACTAGAGGACATGCCACGTCAGCAAGAAAAACTACTGTCATGACCAGAGTGCCTGGTCATTGGTGTACACTGCCAAGCCCACTGCAGTTTCAGCTGGAATTGGCTTGGCAGAGACACACCTCTAAAATGCCATACAGTAGCAAGACATTCATTGTGCAAGCGAATGCAAAAAGTGACACATGAGCTAAATGCAAAAACCAAGCAGGTTGGTCGAACCTCAAGTCCAATATATGGTCTCCTGAGGCAGGAAACCACATAGAAGGGACCCACTGGAATGGAGGTCCCTGGTTGTGAAACAGTTAAGATTTCCAAGGGAGGGGAGTGAAACTTTTCACTCCCTACTTGCTCAGAAGGGAGAGCTGTAGATGTTTCCTCGTCTCCTGAACTAAAGGTGTTGGGCTGTAGGCATGCCTTCCAGGTCTTTGTGGAGATGTAACTGCCCCCAATCCAATAGTTTGGCATATATATAATGAGAGATAAAAGCAATAAAAGGGAGGGAAGGAAATATACCATCACAGATAGGAGTGTCCGCTACCACCTGTTTGCCTCACCACATACAAGCAATATCACCTTTGCAGTGAGCACTGGAAGGGATTGTATGACAGGAAGATGCCAGCGACTGAGCCACCTTAAAGGGACACTGTCAACCTTTTGTGCATCATATTATGTTTCGTAAAGACCCCATATTATGATTGCTTACTTTCTAAAATGAGAGGTTGCTGGTTATTTTACCTGCCTTCTGCTTATTAGAACTGAAATGCATGGTAATGTATAGATATTCCTGCTTTTTTTGCTTCAAATCACAGAATTACTCTTAGTTCACACTTTCTGAACATTAGAAACATGATCAAAGTGTGCAGCCAGTCATGACACAATAGTCTCCTCTACTCCCACTGCATAATGAGTGGCAAGATTGTGCTGGGGGTGTTCCCGAGTCCAGGAAAGATGCAGTGGGAGCTGGTCAAGAAATGTAAACAAACATGTGTGGTAACACCAGTATGGTGAGCAGTCAGTTTTTTACTTTTAAGAAAAAAAAAAAAAAGGGATCTGAATCAAACTACCAGCTGTGTCAATAATCTCTACAGAATGTGAGCAATCAAAAAATAAGTTTCTTAAACTAGGGACACTGAGGACTAAGGGGATTGACAGTGTCCCTTTAAATTATCAGGGCCACACAAACTCATCACCACCACGGGCAATCACAAATTCAAGCCCAGACAAAGCAAAACTAGTTGTAAGCGGGATGCCCCAACCCAAAGCAAAAACAAACAAACATGTGTTTATGTAATCTAACACACTGGAGCCCTTTCAGTGATAGCCCCATTAGGGACCCTGTTAAATATAGTAACCTATGGTAAAGATCGCACTGTATTCAATGACAGTTACGTGCAGGATAGATAAGCCACTGAGTAAACCCCATCGTCATAGCCAAAATTCAAAACCTATATCTGTGCACTTATATTCTGGAGATCCAGCACTGTACAGAGCAACCTTGTTCATATAAGAAACACAAAATAAAATCTATCGGACAATATGTGAAATACCAGTAGCAAACATTAAGACTAGGTCCCTGTTCCTGCAAAGGTGTTCAGAAGCTGGTGATATCCAAGCCCACTTGAGCTGTGCCAGCATATATACAAACAGAAAGGGAAATAAAAAAAGGGCAAAGTGTCAGGGAGACCGCGGGGAGAGGGGACCCTCAATCCAATGCAGGTTATTTGTGGGAAGCCAAAGTGATCCAAACCCATCCGTGGATCCCAAGGAAGCAGAGAAGGGGAGCAGGAAGACCCCAAACCCTAGCTTATCATTAAAGTATTACAAACTGTGCCATTCAGTCAACATAGCAGTAGTGCTATCGCTCTCATGACGCTGGTGAACCGGTTCGAAAATGAATTTAGATCACCAGGAGTCGAACGGGAAGGAAGGAGGAGGAGAATTGAGTGCCTCAGAGTACACTCTCCTCCTCCAGGGAGGGATGGTTGCCATCCCCACTGCTATATTGCCACCTGGGTGACCACAAGTGGCAGTGCAGCTGAGGAAGCAAAAGGGGAGGAGGACTTCAACCGAGAACCGGGAGTGGTCGAGTACACCATTAAGTGTATACACTCTCTTAGACCTCCTTGTGTACTGAAGCTCTCTGGGGAGTACAGAACCAGGAAAAATGGCCCCACAGCCGAGTCTCATTAAAGTCTCCCGGTGTCCAGCAAAAGACCTGACCCAGGGACCTGCAGCCGCAGCCCGATGAAGACTTGCAGGTAGGGGAGAGGGGGGGTACTCGCTCCTTCCTTTCCCAGGGGGTAAACCACAGCAGCATGGAGGATGGGCCTCCGTGGGGACTAGGAGGGATGGGTAGAGCCATGGGACACAAACAGAAAGTTTTAAAAAAATTATATATATATATATATATATATATATATATATATATTCATGGCAAAAAACTCTGTTTAATGCATCAGTTAGGGTTGTTCCACAGCAACAAAAGTGAGGAAATTCAGTGTTAGGGTTGCCACCCTTGCACCCCACACCCTCACCAACAGGCATCGGGGTGTGCGTTGGGGTTGTCAGTCCTAACTCTAACGCCATTCTCCTATACTGCACCACCTCAGCTTATTTACACATGGAATGGGGTGAGAGTTAGGGCCGACGATCCCAATGCACACCCCAATGCCTGTTGGTGGGGGCGGGTGGGCATGGGGTGGCAACCCTAACACCAAATTTCCTCGCTTTTGTTGCTGTGGAACAACCCTAACTGATGCATTAAACAGAGTTTTTTGCCATGAATTTCCCTTCTTTTTGAGAATGTGCACTATAAACAGCGAACGGAATGTGGTGGTGGGAGCCCGGGGCTCCCATGTTCATTTTTGTCACTTTGCTGCACAAAAACTGTATGACCAACTGAAATGAAAATTGGTAAATGAAGATATGTACCATACCACAACATGTATAACAAATGTTATCTGAATCTGTTCAACAGTTGCACAGTGTCATGCTGAGAAAACTGTGCAGGAGTGCCGAAAACAATATTTTTGCCACTTCGCTACACGAGAACCATACATCCAACAGAACCAAAAATTGTTAAAAGAAGACATGTACCACAGCACATTGTGTGTCCAGAATTGTGTGCAGATCCGTTCAACGGTCGCACAGCGCCACAAGCAAACAACGTAACATGCACAATTCAGCAACTGTAAGTGCCAGCAACCCGAATATGGTCACAGTCAAAGATCTATTATAAATCTTTGTACATTACAAATGCCAGGCAAATCGGACACACGGTTCAGAAGTTACTGAAGCATAACGAACCAAATTTTCATTCGTCGGAGTGGCATAAGTCTGCACCTGTTAATGTTATACACGTCAAACCATTGCAAGGCACCTCCGTACCACTAGGGCTACCTACACTATAAATTTCAAGCCACTAGCACCATGCAGAACGTTATGTGCAAAACGTTAACCGCATCACGCAGTATCGCCACAGTAAATTATTTTTCCAACATGTAAACAGCATTATACACATCTCCAGGACATCCACTCAGCACCCTCCAAATTTCATGTGAAAAGATCAAACTGTTCCAGAGATATTCAATTTTTACATTTCTGCACCTTTAAGAAGTCTTCCACCACAAAATGGCAGCAATCACAGCCGTAAATGCACTAAAATGGAGACCTAGCAGCCAATAAATCTGTAACCGTGAGACAGGCCAACTTCAAATGGCAATAACTCTGGAACAGAACAAAATTTTTTCACCAAACAACAACTGGCATGTTCCTTGAACAAAGGTCTCTCTACATTGCAAGTTTCAGATCAATCAACCACACAGTGGCTGCGCTATGCGTCACAGCAGACAGTGCAGAAAAATAGCAAAAACAATGTTTTGCACAGACGCTGCACAAACGCAAAAACACAAACGACAACGGTAACGCAAACGGCGATGGCAACAGTGCAGTAAAACAAAATAGTAATGCTAACGGTAATGCAAACACAAGCACAAATGGTAACGCACACAGTGATGCAAACGGAAACGATAATGCAAACGGTGAGACAAAAGCAAGCACAAACGTAAATGGTAACTCAAACGCTACTGACAACAGAAACAAATGGTATTAAAGCGGTAACAAAATGCTAACAGTAACAGAAGCGGTAATAGCAATGACATGAAGTAAAAGTAACACTCAACAATGGAAACACTACTGAAAACGCAAATACTAGCCAACGGAAACACAAATGCAAACGGTAACGAACATGTAAACGGTAACGCAATTGGAAACACAAATAACACCAACAATGATGCCAAAGGAAACAGTAATGCAAACGGAAATGCAAATGCAAGCACGTACACAAATGCAAATGGTAACGCACATGGTGACGCAAAAGTAAACGCAAGCAAAAATGATAATGGAAATGCAAATGGTAACAGTAATGCAAGCACAAACAAATGCAAAGAGTACGCACATGGTGACATAAATAAGCACGTAGCAGAGCAAAGCAGAAATGCTAATGGTAACAGTAATGCAAACGATACCCTTTTTCCCCAAAAGGTGCATTCAGAAGCACAGTGAATACAAAGAATGTATTCATAATAATGCCCTCTGAGCAGAAAATTGTAATCCTAGATTGAAATAAAAATAAAATAAATAAGAAAATGAGCACCTGGAATACAAAATTCTTTATATCTCAGGAACCACACGACATAGAAAAAAATTTAAAATCTCATAATTTATGACTTTCCAGGCTAGTTTGCACTTAGCCCCGTAGTGGGGGACTACGCATTCTTCTGACAAAAAATCTGTATCTCAAACCGTTTTGAGATATGGGCCCTGAAAGGTGCGGCGGATGCCATAATGTTAGCCTATGGGAAAAACTGTCAACTTCGAAGTGCCGTAACTTTGCAGCCCTCTAATATTTTGTCACCAAACCACCAAAAGGCACATCTGTGAGATATTGGCTTTCTTCCCTCCAAATTTCAGCCCAAAAGACCAAATCTTTCTTTTGCAGCAGGGTGGCAAAGATTCCCTATTGTTTTGGCCATAGTGTCACAAAGCACTTTCGCAAATCACGACACTGTCGCAAATGAAATCACGAAAATGTCACATATGCGAAAGTACTTTATGACAGTACTTTACAAAATTGAAAACATATTTCTGGGGTGTTTACCTCCAAAAAAAGACATCGCTAACATCCTCAGGGCTCAGCTAGGTGAACACAACAAGATTGTGTCATTAGAGGTCCCAAATTGAAATGCCAAGCATTTCTGTGACCACCACCTGAAAACAACATGGCGATTTGCAACACTACAAGGGTCATTTGCAAGTAAAAGTGCTTTGGACACTTTATATTTTGTTAACTTTTCCCATTGACTAGAATGGGAAACTTGATTTTTGAATAACTTTTGAAGCGTTTAATATTTTATCACGAAATCTTCGAAAGGCACATCACGGGCCCCGGCTGCATGTTCTCTGAAGGTTTCAGACCAGTCACATAAACCATGCTGGCTGTAGGCACGAGCAAAGAATGCGCAAAAATGCATATTTTGTGCGTTTTTTGCTGCTCTGTAGCTCCGTAACTGTACATCCAATCATAACAAAACTTGGCAGGTCCAGAGAGCTATAGTACCAAACCATGCATTCCAAATTTCAGGCAAATCCATCATATGGTGGCCAATTTATTAAGCTGCCAAATTTCAGATTGAACCTTAAATGGGGTACTCAACCCTAACTACAGTGGCACTACTGTGCCACTATAATATATATTTATACAATAGGGGTGGATTATAAACGTTGTAGATAAAAACATGTATTCTCAAGAGTGAGATAAATGTTGCTGACGTAGGAACTGTAGTTGATATTTACATTTACACACACAGTTCCTACGTCAGTAACTGATATCCTCATAGTAGCTATGTCACTAAGAGTAAAAAGCGCAGCAGCTCTGTTGCCTAGCAACTAAAACAAATTAGATTCACCTGTCAGAATAATGAAAGGCTTAGGAAAGCAGAATGAGTTTTCCATGCTGCGCATTGCACAGCTGCTATTAACTGACACAATACTATTAAAAAAAGTCAGAAAGCCCCGAACTAAAACAGTACACGACAGTCATTGAGACACAAAATCTATATACAGTACAGCACAGCAGAAAGAATCGAAAGCCATGGAAAAGTATGTAAAAACCACTACATTAGAATGAGATGCTCAACTACTGAATGCAACAAAAGCAGAAGAAAAAGCAGACCATGTAAACAAGCAAGACAAAATATTTTGAGCTGCTCACAATTCAAGCTGGATACAGAGCCACTGTTAGAGCCGACTGCAGTAGAAAAATGCATTGCTAATGTGTCCGATCAAAAGCAACTTCTAGTACCGCTTCAAAATTATGTATAGATACAAATTACATTGATGAATATATTGAATCAGCCAAAAATGACAATACACACCAAAAAACGGAATGTGACATTAGCAATCTGCAGAAGTTTCTCAAGGACAATTTAAATATTACAACACCCATTGAATGCCTGCCTGCAGATGATTTAAACAAGCTTTTGTGCCATTACTCTATTCACTGCCAAAATAAAGACGGTTCTCAATATGAACCAATGAGCCTGAGAAGAAAATTGCAAAGTTTTGAGAGACACTTGAAAAAACACCAGTATCCTGAATCTTTACTGACTTCCCTGCATTTATGAAGGTAGAGATGTTTTGCTCTCTAAACAAAAAATTATAGGAGGACGGTAAGGCAATAGACCATTCATGTTGACGAACTAACTGACAGCTTAATTCATGATCTTATGAAAAAGATGTACTAGGACCAAGAACTCCGCAGTCACTTTTAAACACTATGTGGCTCAACACAATAATGTTCTTTGGTATCCGGAAAACTCGGAATGTAGGAATTGAAGTAAGGAGATATAAAATAATGCTCAGATGACAAAGGAGACAAATACATTGAATATTCCAAGAGAGACAAACTAAAACAAGGAGTGGCGGTAACCCAAAAGATACTCGAATCATAAAACACAGGCATATCCATTGCTAACAGAAAGAAGTGTTCAGTGGTGAACTTTATGCTTTATATGGAAAAAGACCTTCCAAATTCAATCTTGATTTGGCCCCCCTTTTTTTACGTAAACCACCAATATAAAGTTGCAAGTAACAACTCATGGTTCAAACAATAAGCACTAGGTGTAAATACCATACGCTACCATACTAAAACGATGATACAAACTGCAGGCATTCAAACACACTGCAGGCTTACCAACCATTCCATAAGAAAACACCTGGTACAGAAACTGGTTGATAGTAATGTACCTCCAACGGAGGTAATACAGATCTCGGGGCACAAAAAATTGCAGTCGCTTAATGATTATTCGAAAATAAATGTTGAAAAACAGAAAAATATCTCTATTCTACTTAGCAGCCACAGTGACTCGAAGCCGTCTACCTCTGCCGAATGTAAAACTGCACTAGAAGAGCACAATAAACCTGTCCTGCTAAATGAAATGCCAGCTTCTGTGACACATTCCACGAGTTCCAGAAAAAAGCAAAGCAGAGAAGAAACTGGAAAAGAATTTGAGATATACAAGTCATTCTCGACTTGTTTCAGCAGTCCTACAATTTCTGCTAAAAACATTATGTTTAATATATATCATAGTAAGCTGTAAAAGTTTATAGCACAGTAAACTAGTAAACGAATATTTTAAAAGAACAGTAACAGCTGAATTAATACATATTTTAACAAATATCTTTATTTTTACAGGTCACCCAAAAGAAGCCCTCCTCACAAGAAAGCTAAGCAGATCTCCTCAGACTCCACATCGGATTAGAACCTGTTACCTGACAAGCAGCACGCAGTGAAAATCTCCAAAGTCCGAAGGCGTAAACGGGTCCCTCCACAAAGTGAAAATAAAGTCTCACAAGCACCACATAGAAATATAAATAAAGTACAAAAACATAAACTTAAACTAAATAAAGTTCTTTCCAGCACTGTAACCATATACGGACACGCTATACACACGGAAATATTCTTCTGACTAAATACATGCCCACTCACACAAAATAACCCTATCAAAGTAGAAATCCCACTGTCACTCACAAGCAGCAACCAATAATTCCACAACAGGAACCAATAAGCTGAATTTCTACTACAAATCACAAACATTAACCAATGACAATTCAGCAAATGCTATGACAGCCAATCACACAGGACAAACAACATCCATTCATAAAAAGCTTCAGTATCCAGAACCAAAACAGCTTCATTACAACGGGCACCACTGATGCATAAAATAACACCCATTTTATCACTAAAACATGCAATTCCAGCAACACCTACCAAACCTACTCTATTGTATAAATGAGACACATGATAGGGCTGAGTGGGATATGTAAAATATTGTCCTCCCTGCCTCGTGAGTCATGGATATCTCACAGTGCCTTATCCATGCCTCACTCTGCAAGAGTGACAATGTTTACATATCACTCAGCCCCACCATGTATCCTATATATATATATATATATATATATATATATACACACACACATATACATACACACACACACACACATATATACACACACACACATTGTATATATACGTATGTATTCATTGCAAAAACTTTGTTAATGCATCAGTTATGGTTAAAGCAACAAGGAAGGAATTAGATGTGGGAATTGACACCTAACACCTCCTATCCTGACCACCCCACCCTACCGTCCACAGACCAAAAGCGATGGGGTGTGCCTTAGGACATCAGCCCTCTCACCCCAACTATGCAAGAAAGCTGACATGGTACAGTATAGGAGAATGTGGCGAGAGCTAGCATGACATCCCCAAGGTACACCCTATTGTCTGTTGGTCTATGGACAGGTGGGTGGTCAGGTGGGAGAGGTGTTAGGTGTCAACCCTAACATCTCATTTCTTTTGTCGCTCAACCCTAACTGATGCATTAACAAAGATTTTTGCAATGAATTTCCCTACTGTTTGAGAAAGTGTAATCTTACCCATATATGTTTTGGGTAGCGTAGGCCCACCCATCTATCCATAAGTGCACAGATATTGTAATGAATGGTCATCTCCTGAGGGTGCAAGAGGGGCCCTCTGGGACCTGCACTCCACTACTGCATAAAAAGGACCCTGAAACCACATAACTGCATAAAAGTATCCATCTCCCTGTAGAGCGCGCCGCTGCCCTCGGAGTGCAGGCCATCACACTTTCATCACTCCTGTAATGGAAACATTTCCAAACTTCAACATCTTATAACTATGGAGGCAATGTCAATTTTATCACCAAACCAACAAATGTCACATCTGTAGAGCAAGCCCATTCTACCTGAAAATTTCAGTCTGAAATTCCAAACCGTTTGTTTGCAGTTCCTTTAAAACCCTTTTGTGAGCTCATCCATTTTTGCAATCCCTTTTCGAGCCAATCCCTGTTTGTGAGGTAGGGTCATGTGACCTCCCTCATGAAAAGGGATGTTGACAGCTCAAGAACAAGGACTGCGAAAGGGATCTAAAAAGGATTTTAAAATCCATCACTATGGAAATATAAATTGTTGAACCAAACCAGCAAATATCACATCCTTAGGGCAAGCCCTTTCTACCTAAAATTTCATCCCGAGATTTCAAACTGTTTGCAATGACCCTTTAAATCCCTTTTTGCAATCCCTTTTAGTGAGGCAATCCCTTTTCTGAGCGATCCCTTTTCATGAGGTAGGGTCATGTGACCCTTCCACTCCGCGAAAAGGGATGTTGAAATAACTCACAAACAGGGATTGCAGACAGCTCGGAAAGGAACTTTAAAGTCCCATAACTATGGAACCAATGTTAATTGTTTCACCAAACTAGTAAATGTCACATCCTTAAAGCAAGCCCTTTCTACCCTGAAAATTTTAGCCTGAAATTCCAAACCGTTTCTTTGCAGTGGCCTTTAAAAATCCCTCTTCATGATCTCTCTTCTCGAGCCGATCCCTCTTAGCGAGCCAATCCTTTTTCGTGAAGTTTAAAACTGCTGATTAGTAAATATATACAAAAATCTAAAGGCATGAGTGGGTAGAGGATGTCCCCCTCACCAAAACCCATGCCTTGGTTTTTACAAAAACTTCCCTAGGGCAAGTTATAAGGTTTTGTTTTCTCCCCTAGCTAAGCAAGAAAACAAAGAAATGGCGGTTGATGAACAGGGATTTTCCCCCGAAAAGGGATCCCTTTTCGCGAGCCGTTCGCGACCAGGAATCCTTGATTGAAACTGTGCGTCTATCCCAAAGACTGAACTGAGTATGCTCAAAATCTGAATTTTTAAAATTTAATAACTTTGGAACGGATTAACCCTTAGGCTGCCAACAGAATTTGAACGTATAGGTATTTTGGATTGATATATCAGTATGCCACCCTGCAAGGGTTAATATTTTTTCACCAAACTAATGCTGGGTTTTTCTTTAGAATAACCTCTTTCTACCCTGAACATTTCAGGCCCAAATTCCAAACAGTGTGGCCGCAGCATGATGAGGAAAAAACGGAAAAATGGGAAAACACTGGCGAAACACATGCTTTTTTGACAATTCGTTGCACAAAATCCACAAACCCGATCGAAATGCAACTTGGCAAATCAAGAGATCTACCACATGACACCGTCTATTCCAAAGTTCGTGCAAATCCGTTTAATGGTTGCAAAGTTATTAATGTGCAAAATGTGGGGTTTAACATTAAAGTGCCTCTCCTAACTATAGAGGCACAACCGCGCCTCTATGAGATATATATATATATATATATATATATATATATATACACACACACATATATATATACACACACACATTATGGTAGCACAGTAGTGCTACCATAGTTAGGGTTGAGGAGCCATTTACATGTTAAACCAAAATTTTGCACCTTAATAACTTTGCAACCGTTTGATGGATTTGCCTGAAATTTGGAATACACGATCAAGACCCATACGCCTTGGGATCTGCCAAGTTTTGTGCAGTTGGATACACGGCTGTGGGTTATAAAAGCGTGATCTGCGTGTGCGTTTACGGCTTTTCTGGAATTCTACGGTCATACTTACAGGTCGCATGGTTTACAAGCGATCGTCCGAAATTTAGGAACGTATGCCGGGGTCCCCATGTGCCTTTCAAGATTTCGTGAAAAATATTAAACTGTTCAAAAGTTATGGCAGTCCGAACTTCTGTTTTTTTTCCCATAGTATAACATTACAGCGTTCGCCGCGCCTTTGAGGGCCCATATCTCGAAAACGGTGCGAGATACGGAGTTTTTGTCGAAAAATATAAAATAAAACTAGCCAGGAAAGTGATAATACATATTACTTTTAAATTTTTTTCCTATGTCGTACGGTTACTGAGATATAAGCAATTAACTATTACAACTACTGATTTTTGTGTTCCGAGAGTCATTATTTTGCATACATTCTTTCTACTCACTGTCTTTCTCTATACAGCTTTTGGGGAAAACCAGTGCTTACATTACTCTTACCATTACCGTTTCTGCTTGCGGTTCCGTATCCGTTTCACTTACCGTTCACGTTTACGCCCCCATGTGCGTTACCCTTTGCATTTTCATTCGCGGTTGCGTTTCCATTGTTTTTAACATTTCTGTCTACAGTACTGTTCCTCTTTCTGTTTCGCTTTGCGTCACCATGCGCATTATGATTTGCGTTTGTGGGCACAATGTTACAATGCGACAAGACATCACCCCCGCGCTCCCGCCGCTGCATTACATTCACTATTTCTCATTATCATTCTCAAAAAGAAGGGAAATTAGAGGCAAAAAAATCCATTTAATGCATCAGTTAGGGTTGTTCCACAGCGACAAAAGCGAGGAAATTTGATGCTAGGGTTGAAACCCCCTTTGCACCCCTCCAGCCCACCCCCCCAACTGGAATTGGGGTGTGCATTGGGGTCATCGGTCCTAACTGTCACCCCATTCTCCCATTCCTCAGCTTCTTTCCACATGTGATGGGGTGACACTTAGGCCCGATGACTAATCTTCCAGAGGTGAAGCTGGAGAACAAAAAATTCAACATGACTGCTTTTTGTCACTAATGGTAACTTAACTGTCGCTAGGATTTTGCCTCTATCTATATATATATGTACACATACATATGTATACATATTTACATATACTCACACACACACACACTGCAGAAACGTAGTTTATATGCATCAGTTAAGGTTAAAGCAACAAAAGTGGGGAAATGAGATGTAGGGTTAAGCCCCTAACCCCCCACCTCTCCCCATCCTCCACAGACCGACAGACGCGGGTATGCCATGGGGTCGTGAGACCAAACTCTCACCCCATTCCATGTGTAAACAGGTTGACATGCTACAGTAAAAGAGAATAGGATGAGAGTTAGGCCTCATGACCCCATGGCACACCCTGGCGTTTGTTGGTCTGTGGAGGATGGAGTGGTGAGGGGGTTAATGGCTCAACACTAACATCTCATTTCCCCACTTTAGTTGCTTTAACCCTAACTAATGCATTAAAGGAAGTTTTTTTGCAATGAATTTCCTTACTTTTTGAAAAAGTGTAATATAAGCAGTAAACAGCATGTGTTGATGGGAGCGCAGGGCCCTTTGGGCCCCACACTCCCACCAAGCTGCCCATTTCTGCATAACAATATGCATCTGTGGGAGCACGGGCCCCCTGGGCCCTGCGCTGCCACTTACACATAGCTACAGAGCCATACAACAGTCCTATAGGGCAAGGAACCCTTCTAACACTAATTTGCCGATATCTCGGCAACTGTAGCAGCTAGAAAAAAAATTCAAGTGTCATAGTAACCATGACAACGAGCACTGCTCGCAATATACACTGACCAAATTCATATCTCGCATCATTTACGAGATACAGGCACCAAAAAGTGCTGAAAAGGCACCCTTGGAACCCTTGTGACACTAATTTGCCAATATCTCATTAACCGTGCAACCTAAGAAAAAAATTCCACTGCAGGTGTAGTCTATGATTTCCAATCTTGTTCCTGCGTCTTAGATCACCAGATGGTGATCTAAACTGCCAGTAGCGAAAAGCCTGTATTCTCGCTTAGTTTCGAGGATATGGACACTGAAAAGCACAATGAGCCACAATGTTATCCTATGGGGAAAATCTCAATTTCGTGATGGCACATCTATGGAACCACTTAATTTCCTAACACCTAAATAGCACAGTTCACACCTGTAGGGCATCCCCTCAATACCCTGAAAATTGCAAGTAAAAAGACTAAACCGCTAATTACCAATGCAATGGTAAAGTTTTTAGATCTTTAAAAATTCCTAGTCCGTGAGGTAGCAAAATCACTGACCATCAGATCAATCCCTGTCCACGAGGTGGCAAAATCGCCATCTGCGAGAAATCCTCGACCGTCAAATTTTGTCCTACTGGTCCCTAAGTGACGGCCAAGGATTTTGCTACCTCACAAAATAGGATTTGCTGGCGGACGTGGATTTTGATAGCTCGCGGACTGCGATTTTGTCAACTGACGAAAGATGATTCAAAAAACCAATTCTGGTCTGCGAGCTGACAACATCCTAGTCCACCAGCCGATCCTCTTTCGCAAGGCAGCAAAATCCTTGACCATCAGCTTAATCCTGGTCCATGAGAAGGGCCATCTAGTCACAAAGTGATGGATAAGGATTTTGCAGCCTCACAAAAGTGGACTAGCTGGCAGACTGAGATTCTGACAGCTCGCAGACCATGATTTTGTCTACTCACGAAACAGGATTCAAAAACCCAATCCCGGTGCACAAGCTGACAAAATCCTAGTCTGCCAGCAGCCGATCCTCTTTCGTGAGGTAGCAAAATCCTTGACCGTCACCTTAATCCTGGGCCATCTGGTCACAAAGTGACGGACAAGGATTTTGTAGGTTGCAAAAGAGGATCGCTTTGACTAGGATTTTGACAGCTCGCGGATCAGGTTCGTTAGTGAGTCGCAGTCAAAGAATTTAAAAATTTTTAAAAGCTATTTTTTGGACAAAATGAAGCAAACCAATGGTATGGCTTTGTAGAGGGTGTCACCCTGAGCAAAACCCATGCCTCATTAGGTCAAAGAGGCACCCATGGAGAAAGTTACAACATTCTGTTTGGGGGGGGGGACTGAAAACAAGATGGCGGCTCGCGGACAAGGAATCTTTCTGAAAACTAGGATTTTTTAAAATCCTAGTCTACAAGCTGACAAAATCCTTGACTGTGAGACCAATCCTAGTCCATCAAATATACATATAAATCTTGGAGTGAACTGAGCATGCTCAGAATCCGAAAATTAAATAACTTTGGAACAGAGTAATATTTTTTTTTTTTTTACCAAACCAATGATGGATTGCTCCTTGACCCAAACTCTTTCTATGTTCCAAATTTCAGACCAAAAAACCACATGGTGTGGTCACAGCACCATGGGCAAAAAATGTGCCAAAAGTGGTGAAAAACGCATCTGTTAGCATTTTGCTGCACAGAAACCGTATGTCCGACCAAAACGCAACTCGGTAAATCAAGAGATCTACCATATGACACTGTACATGTCAAAGTTCGTGCAAATCCGTTGAACAGTTGCAAAGTTATTAACGCATAAAAACTGAGGTTTAACATTAAAGTGCCTACTCAACCCTAACTAGAGGGGCTCAACCACGCCCCTATAATATGTATGTGTGTATATACATATGTATGTGTATATATACATATACATATATCTTGCAAGCTATAAAGGACAGAGCCAAACCAGACCCTTCAAGGTCTAACTCAACAAGTGAGCACAACAGGTGCACCACAAGGATAGCAGGGTGCACTCTGGACTGAATTCGCTGCTCAGGCCGGTCGGGATAGAGCTCAACCTTACTGATTGTCCACCCCGGACCAGGTACCCTCCATTAACTGAACAAAGTTATGCCATTCTCTGTCTACTGACTTTCAGCCCAGAGTGCCACGAGCGAAACAATATCCCTAGCCAGCAGGGCCAGATGCACCACCTCCACATCATGCTCATCAAGTGGGGTTTGGTACTCCCCGTCCCCAACATCATCCTACATACCTCCACTTACTGCACAACAGTTACAGCTCTCCAATGTGGGTAATTCAAGTTGAGGCCACAGTGCGTGGAAGCCATTAGTTGGGATAAACCATCAGCTTTGTTGATGCTAATTATGGGCTGCATTTCCTCACTGCAGAGGTGGAATGCCAGCAAAGAGGAAGGAGTGTTTTTAGCACTCCAGGTGGGGATATCGATGCCTCTGGTACCCAGATCTGCAAATGCTTCTGCTGCAGTGCCGTATTCCATTTTCATCTAGAAAATAAACAATAAGGCAAGTCAGATAGATTGTACTGAATCACAGATGTTTTTGGTGGATGGCCTGGTGCAGAGGAAGGCATTCCATCCATATTGCATGGTATAGGGTGTGTTGTGATCAAAATATAAATGGGTTTGGCTGTAGAACACTATCTTTCAAGCCGTCTGGACAATCTTTTCTTTGAAAGCATAGTTTAGAAATCCAACGATCACGGATCTGGCCAGGCATTCGCTGAAGTTGGTTTCAGGCCCAGTGCTCTGTGGGTTGTCTCAACATGCAGAGGGTAACCAGGGTCCAATTCTAGGGCTGTGTAGACAGAGAAGATCAGGAACTCTCTGAGATCATTCCCCTCCGAGCTCTCCAATAAGCCATATAGTGTAATGATTTTCTGTCAGGTCCAGTTCTCTGTGTCTTCTTGGCAGGCCATTATTACAGCCTGTGTGTTCTGAATGTCCCTTAAGGTCATTTCTATGTCATCAATCCTGTTTTCAGGGGGCAGTTACCAGTTATTCAGTATCATCAGTGTGTTGTGGTTACATCCTGCTAAATTTCTTTCAGTACCCCTACTTAATGTCTGCTCTTTTTTGTTTTTAGGAGTGCAACTTTTTTTTGGGTGATCGTCCGCTGCAGCCCTCATGGCCTGCTCCAAGGCCTGACACACTTTGGAATCTGACATCTCCATTTGGGATGCGGAACAATCTTCCAGAGCAGTCTCAGGCTTGGACTTGTTGGATCTCACCATTACAGGTAATCCCTTCCTCCACTGTTTGTAGCTGTTTCGAAGTAAAGATGCCCTCGTTTTACTAGGACTTTGCTAGTGGAGAGTGGGAAAGTACAGTTCCGTAAAAGAACTTACCATAACAGATCTTTGAGAGAATCTCTTGAAGCAAGTTACACTTACAAACTATAGTCATGAGGCACTAGGATCACATGGAAAACTTTCTAGCTAGTAGTCAGATGATGGGAAGCTGCCCATAGAGCAAAGCGCTTCCACTTCATGGAATAAGTGGCCCTGGTGAAGGGCTTCTAGCAACCACCAGGACAACCACCACGTTTTGGGATACTCCAAACCTAGCCTAGGCTATGGCTTCAAGAGTCAGGCATGGGTGTGGAACTTGAGGTCCAGATAGACTAGTGTGCCCTGCTCTTGTAAAAGCAATCCTTAGCATAGTGGCAGAAGTACTGGAGGTTCCGCTGCCAACTGCTGCAGTAAGGGAATCAGATCTGGCGAGGCCAGAAGGAAGCCATGAGGATCATCATTGTGCCTTCTATCTGAAGCTTGATCAGCACTCTCTGAAGTACAGGAAAGGGAGGAAGCATGAGGAACCTCCTTTCCAAGAGAAGGACAACATGTCTTGCCAGAAAACTCCAGGCCATGTAGTGAGTCAGCAGAAAAGCAGCATTTTTGCATTAAGTGGGGACACAAAAAGATCCAACTCTGGATGACCCCACCTGTCAAACAGGTCTTCTATGACCGAGGTCAGCAGCTCACACTCGTGTGTCCTGGACTGTGTCCTGCTTAGTCTGGCTGCCTAGATGTTTTGGGTGACCTAGGGGTGCAAATATCTGCGACCACAGGAGAGTTATACAGACTAAATCCAAAGCCAATCCTACTCGAGATAGCAGAAGATTGTGAAAGATGGGCAGCCTTGCCGATCTCCCTGCTGGGTAGAGTAGGAGTGGTTAAAATGTCCATACTACCTCGGCTATTATATTTTTAATCAAACCCTCCCCATCAAGGAACCCTAGCTACATTTTAAGCAGGAGGACGTGATAATTCATAAATTTATTTGGCAGGGGGGCTGAGCTAAAAATTCCTCATATCACATTACAAAGAAGACCTGAAAAGGGGGGTGTGGGGATGCCCAGTTTTAAATTCTACTACTGGGTGGCACAACTGGCCCATATACCAACTGAGGGCACCAACTTGGAATGCCCGTGGATAGGTTTGGAGGAAGATCTCTTAGTGGGGAACCTTCAAAATGACACATTAGTATGGAGCCTCAGAGGCCTAAGACCAAAATGCTTATGCAATCCCTTTACTACCATTACCCAGGCTATCTGGAAGTGGGCCCATAAGAAGGTTGGGTTTGTTGAAGGTAATTCCCCTAATCTCGGCATACTCTGTTTTATGAAATCCGAAGGGAGTTGCACAGCCAAAATGGTACAAAGACTATGAGCTTGGAGGAAAAAAGGTCTTATTGTAATCAATCAATTTTATGATGGAGGATTGTAGATGAGCTTTGCACAGATGTGTACTAAATGGGACATACCAGCAGGCGACTTTTTCCTCTATTTGACATTAAGACACGGTGTGGCATCAATATCGATGATGTGAATAGATGGTCAGACCCTCCCTTTGAGGAAGAATTATTCAACCCTCAGCCAACTAGTAATCCACTGTCTGCCTATTATAGAGCACTCACTGGCTCAGTACCCTCTGCCCTTGACTCCAGTCCAAGCAACTGGAGTGCAGATCTCTCCCTTGTCATTGATTGGAAAACATGGGATATAGCCTGCAACCATCCTCTACACTGCTCTCACAGTAATACGTTTCGGCAAATTCAATTATATTTTCTTCACAGGGCTTATGTGACCCCCAACTGGTTGCTTAGACTGGGCAAGACTAGATCATCAACTTGTCCCAAATGTGCAGCAGATGAGGCAGATTTTCTTCATTTGGCACTTACCTGCCCCAGGGTGGCACCATTCTAGCACTCCATGCATAATATCATGTCTCAGATACTGGGTTACGTACCCTCCAAATCCCCGTTAGAACTACTGTTGGATGCTGATCCTATCCACCCAAACCAAAAGAAGTCCAACCCTTTATGGTCCATAGCCCTGATAAATGCTAGAAGAACAATAGCCCGGCTATGGATGTCTGCCTCACCCCTGTGGTGGCAAGATGGATTCAAAATGTCAAATCTTGTATGGTGCTCGAGAGGGCTCAGCTGGGTGCTCAGGGCAAATAACTGTATTTTCGGGAGACTTGGGAGCCCTGGCTGAGGGTCGTAGAGGCAGGTGTTATTCTGGACTAGATCAGATTCCTGGAGTACCCAAGGATCTACTTTAATGAATATGGCCTGTACTTAGGCCCAGCTGAGCCCTCCTCTGGCTAAGTACCCCACTCAACCTTGCCACTCTTACTAAAGGTTTTGCCTCTCATAACCATGATATGCATAACACACTATAATTTCTCTGCTATGTACCTTTGTATCTGACTGGTAAATCATTGTAATGCTCTGGATGTACTGTAAGCTTATCCATATTCACAATAAAGAAATCAAAAAAAAGTAAAAAAAGATGTTTTGGGTGCTTGGAACAATAGACTGTCGACAATTCTAGACCGTGTTCTAGAGCCCAGTACAAAACCCTCACTGTTTCCCTGCACAGGGGGTATGAGTGAGTTCCCCCTTGCCTGCTGATGTAGTGCACTACACAGATGTTGGGGACAGGTATTCCTCAAAGGCTTCCAGGCTGTACAAGACGTTCCTCATCTTTAGGATGTTTATGTGGAGGGAACTCCCTGCGATCCAAGATGCTTGGTCTTGAAGTAGTGAGAGACCCTGGGTGGCAAAGGAAGAGGTATCTCTAGAATTCCAGTGTGTGTGCCCTGTCATGATCAATTGCAGGAGCCACTGGTCGAAGGAGAAAGCTCACCACCCTTGCAGGTGCAGGGAAAACCTGCCCCCAATGGCCGTGGGTTGGGTCTCTAGGCCCACAACCGGAGCAGCAGGGATGTAACAGGGTTTCTGAGCATGTCTAGGACCTGGCAATTGTAACGGAGGTTTTTTCTTATTGGCAGGTTGCCTCCGATTCGTGGGGCGGACCCTCGAGGTCCCCTGAAAGGCATTTTGGCTTTTGGACGGTACAGGGTTCATACCGACTGAAGGGTATGACCAGAGTCTTGCAAGTCTTCAATACGTCTTGGGTCTGTGGACCAAACAGATGAACTCCTTTAAAAGGAGCATTCAGGACAGATTGCTGTATGTCCTATGAAAATCTTGACACTCTGAGCCAGGCGTGTTGTCTGAGACACTCCTGCAGAGGACGTACGAGCCGTAGTGTCAATGGCATTATAAGTGGGCCCTTAGCAGGTGGCGGCATACAGTTCCCTCAGTACACATTTTTACTGTCAGCTTGCCCTGGACAGAACCCACCAGGAGGGACTGGACTGTCACCTGGGAGGCCTTTAGGATTTCCTCCTGATATTTCAGGAGGTGTCCCATGTAATTAAGTATATGTAGAAACAAGGTGGCCGAGGGAAAAAAACTTTTTCCCATGACATGACATTCAATTTCTTGGATTCTGGATCCAGGGGCTGAGCACTCATGTGTTGAGGCCTAGAGGACCTACCATGTGCAGCACTTATCGCCATCGAGTCCGACGGAGACATGAAATAGGATTTATCATGCTCAGGTGGATCCCCCCTATCAGCCTTACGTGGATTGGACAGAATCCTGAAGGGCTGCTTCCATGCAGCCAAGATAGCCTCTTCAACAGCGTCCACCAAAGGGGGGACGACCAGAGTGGGGTATTCCGGCATACCCAAGTACTGAGCCAATTTCTTCCTACAAGCATCCTGCTCAGCACCCTGGAATCCAAACATTTTCTGGAGGTGGATCATAACATCCAAAAACATTAGGTCATCTGGCAGAGAACAAGGGAGCTCTGGGGTAGGTTCCCCTTGAACACAGGAGGCGGCAGAGGATGACTGAAGGGAATCCTCCTGGTCCATGCCGTCCTCATCCTCCAGGTCAGCCAGATCCCAGTACTGCAGGAAAGGATCCTCCATGTCCACGTCCTGAGTGTATACCCCCAGGGAGACAAGGGAAGAGCTGGCCATCTGCTGGACCGAAGGAGGCAGAGAGGGAGCCGAGACAGTAGTCGGTCCCTCTTTAGGGGGGTGCGGGGTCAGAGTCAGGTCCAGGATAGTATTCACTACAGCCTGGACATCAATCATGGCCATCTGCCCAGTGGAAGTAGCTGGGGCAGACTGGACAGAGCAAATTAGGACCACTGACGGAATAGGATTAGGCAATGGAACCAAACGTGGAGCCGTCGACGAAGGGTGTGTATATGACCCCAGGATTATCGACGAGGGTGCCAACATTAAGCCTTGTGAGGCAAGGTTGGCCATCGCCGACGGGCCTGAAACTACTGGCGTCGATGACAGAACTGTCGGACTACAAGAAATTGTCGACGGGCCTGATGCCGTCGTCAACGAACGATGGCCAGACAACACTGAAGGGGGAGGCAGCTTAGGAAACTGCAAAATAACCCCAGAACCCACTGTCGATGAGGGAAGAGAGGAGCCCACAATCGTCAGTGGTGTAGAGGATGATGTAACAGAGGCAACCTTCTCTGTACTCACTTTTGTGACGTCTTCATCGGCGAGGGAGTGGTAGAAATATGCTTAGTCTTTGATTAATGTTTCTTACCCGAACCCTACGCCGTTGATGTGAAGGGGTCCCTCAAAGAGCAGTGGGACCCTGAGGAGGATGTCGAGGATTCTCTAGTTGTGGAGCACTGCTGCTGCTCCAGGAGGGCAACCTTTTGCTCGCTGAGCTGCTGAAGCCTTCAACGTTTTGTGGCCTTGTTGAGCCTGTTGCAGAAGACGCACTCCCTAGAGTTATGTTCTAGACCAAGACAACAAACACAGACTTTATAGAGGTCTTTCTTAGTGATTTTGTGGCCACAAGAACACCTTTGGAATAAAGGTTTCGAAGACATTAGCATATGAACTTTTTATTAAATTTTGGTCAGTAGAACTCTTCGTCGATGTCAGGAAAGCAGAGCTTCAGAGGACTTGTTGCATGCAGGTTGCAGTTGAAAAGAACTGAGGAGTAGCTGAGACCTCCCCCTTTTATACCTGCCAGGTAAGACACCACATGGTAGTGCTGGGTGGAGGTCCCAGGGTCAACTGCTGAGAAGTCATCCAGAGGAAATGATGCCTGTAGCTGTAATCCCATGTGTTATGACCAGCTGCAAGAGACTGCCTCAAAGAAGACCCTGAGGTACTGCCTGTGGGGAGCACAGATCTCTATGTGCAGGTATGCATCCTGCATGTCCAGGGAGCATATCCAGTCTCCCTTGTGCAGTAGAGGCAGCAGGTTTGAAGAGTTACTATCCTAAACTTCTTGTACTGGATGTAGAAATTCAGGTTTCTTAGGCCCAGGATGGGTTGCAAATCCCCTGTGGAGTTGGGAACTAGAAAAAAGTGGGAATAAAACCCTCTGTTCCTCTGATCTTCTGGAACTGGTTCTATGGCCCTTATCTGTAGCAATGTGCAAATTTCCTCCAGCAACACTAGATCCAGAAGCAAATGATTTGATACCTTTTATTGGACCAACACAGATGTAACAAAAAGAACAAAGTGCTTCAGCTTTCAGACCAACAAGTCCTTCCTCAGAAACTTTGTTCTTTTTGTTACATCTATGTTGGTCCAATAAAAGGTTATCAAATCATTTGCTTCTGGATCTGTTCTTACAAGTACCAGTACAGCAAATACTAAATCTGTACTCCAGCAACACTGGAATGTGATCTGGAGAGTAGCTTAAATGGACTGGAGGAAGATCTGGAGGACACTCCAGGAGTTCTAATGTGTGACCCTGCTCTATAAGCTCCAGGATCCAAACACCTGTTGTGATCTCCCTCCAACTGTCTAGGTGGAGGGAGAAGCGACCCCCTACCACTGCCTCCTGCAGTGCTGGAGGGTGGGGGTCTGACCAGAAGTCATGCTAAGAAAGGGCCAGTGGCCAGGGCTGCACCTCCACCTTTACAAACCTTTCTGGCGGTGAAGGTAGGGGTGGGCAGGGCTGTGGCTGCTCAACACTGGCTGGCAGTCGGGCACCCAGCTTGGGTCTGTGGGAGGCCTGATGAAAAGGCACCTTCGGGATACCTCTTGGCTGTGTACGGTAAAGGGAGTGAACCAAACACAGGGTTCTCCCTGAGGCCTGTAGGTCAGAAAGGATGTCCTGTACATCCCCCTAAGAGCTTGCAGCCCTCGGAGGGGGCATTCAAGATAGACTGTTGAACGTCGGTGGCAAAACTGGACACCCTGAGACAAGAATGTCATCTGAGACAGATGCCCACTGCAGCTGCTCTAGCAGAGGCATCCGCAGCATCATAGGCTGCCCTCAAGAGGTGCCTGCCCACATCAGCTCAGGACTGGAGGCTTTAAGCAGCTCCTGTCTTTGGGGACCCTCAGGAAGGGCCTGAGCCAGCCTTGCCCTTCTTCCAGAGGGCATTTTGGAACTTGACCATATAGGCAATGTCCTGATGGCCAATGTGGAAGGTAAAAATGATTTGGTGGTCAACTGACATGTCAAGTATTCTTGGTGGAGTCCGATGCGATGGTCAATGACGGGAAAAGAACTGAGGAGGGTGCAGGGCCGCCCATGTTTATATGGGAGGGAAGACATCGCTGTCATGGGCAGCCCCTAGTAGACTGCTAGCTAGAAAGTTTTCCATGTGATCCTAAAGCCTGATGGCTATAAGCTTCATAGGTGTGGCTTGCTGTAAGATTCATAACTTCAGGTGGCCATGTCATCTGTGATGTCACTGGATGTCCAGATGGGTCTCTGTTCTGAAATATAACTGCCTGAATTGGTTTCTTTAAAACGAGCAAGGGCCGAGCTGCTAATTTTGTGTCTGCTTAATGCTTGGGAGATGTATGGCTGAACACCATTCACCTGCACATTGGCCGGTGACAGCATCTTATTTACAGGAAGCCAATTTAGGCAGTGCATCTCGTAAAGGAAATAGCGAGGCAGCACAGGGTCTGGAACCACAGGCTCAGAGGAACCCACAGCTGACATCAATCGAAGCAGTGGAAAAAAGTGGAGATGATGACAGAGAAACTCTTGATGGCAGTAACAGCAGAGAGTCACCAGAATAACTCAGAGACAGTAGCCAAAACAACAATGTGTCTCTCAGACCCTCCCACAATTTGTACCAATTTGGTGCAGATGGGTCGTATTCACCATGTCTAAAAGAAATGATTTTGTCCCATAACTTCCTTTGTAGTTATCAGGGCAATGCACTCACAGGCTAAAAGAACTGTATGTCTCAACTGTTGATGGAATGTGCATCTCTTACAGAATGTTACCCTGCAGCATGGTTTCTCTGGTGTGCTGTGTGTTGAGTGAGTTGTCTGAAATATAAAATTCAGTTAAATAGTGGGAGCATATATGAAATTCAATTTAAAAAAAAAACAGCGTGAGCATTGACAGTGCCAACTGACAGTCGAAGAAAGTGACAATGGAACAGCACCTGTTAATAACACACTGGCAAAAGGGTGCCTGCACAGACAGTGGGAGTGCCAGAGCCTTTGTCCAGCCTGGGTGACTGAACAACAGTTGAGCCCGCAGTGGATGCTGCAAAGTGGTCAGACACCCTCACAAGGATTCTGGCACTCTGGAATGTTTGTGGTGATGCTCCAAAGAGGCCTTTTTTGACTTATCTACATTCTGTATAAATATTAAATGCAAGCTGAAAATAGAGTTAAAAATCGATGTTTTGACCGTAGGTCTTCTTCGGGAAGAACATCTAAAAGAAAAATAGAAAAAATAGTGTAGAGGAGAGGTAAAATAAGGAATATATATATGGGGAAAGAAAAAAGGGGGAGGCTCTGGGAGAAGAAGTGATAAATGGCAAGATAAAGACAATCTGGAACAACAAAAAGGAGATGATGCGAGTGACAAGGCACAATAGCAGTAAATGAGCTAGCGAGGTGTCCCCAGGTGTGGACTAATTAACAGGGCCTAGTAAGAAGGCTGAAAGGTGACTAATGTGGGGAAGGAGACATAGATGTAGACATCTGTGGAAAAAGAAAATAGATGTATACAGATACAAACAGACTTTAGGGAAAAGAAGGGGTGGCTGAAATATATTAGTAGAAAATAAGCCCATCATTTAAACCGGAGGGCTGCTGGGAGCCAAGGCGGATGATCAGCTTGGTTTCCATGTTTTCTCTATGGTCAGAATCCCAGAAGCACTGCGGAATGACACAAACCGAAAGATCATTGATACTGTGGTCCCTGGAGATAAAGTGGGATACAATGGGTTTATCAGTGTTACCATTTCTGACTGCCCTGTAATGTTCCCTGAAACAGTCAGCAAGGCATCTACCAGTTTCTCTTATGTAAATAGCTGCACATTTTCTGCAAAGAATACAATACACCACATTTGTGGAGGTGCATGAGAACTCCTTGGCAGGGCCGCAGTAATGGGGGGGAAGTGGGGAAGTTGTCCGGGGCCCCAAGCTCAGGAGGGGCCCACCTTAGAAGCTGGCATTACCCCTGGCATTAGCTGGTTTGGGAAACAGGGGCCCATTTCAAGTGACTTGTCCGGGGCCCCAAAATTCATAGCTGCGGCCCTGCTCCTTGGTGATGTGAAAAACACCTGTGGGCTCCAGAATTTCAGTCACACTAGAAATAAATTTGCAGGTGTTGCAGCGAGTTCTGTTGCAAGGTTTGGTACCTGGTAGGGAGGAACTGTTAGGAGCAGGTAGGCTGCTCCTTGCTAGGAGATTCTGCTGGTTTGGTGGCCAGCGGTAGGAGGCAAGAGGTGGTTCTGTAAAGGAAGCACCAATGTTGGGGTCAGTTTGCAAAATAGGAAAGTTACTGTGATGATCCTGTGAAGAGAAGGTGTACTCTGAAGGAAGGGAAGCATTAGTGGAATTTGTCGTTGTTCTTGTATGACAGTATCCTTCCTAAGGGGGTCAAGGTTACAGGGCATGTTTCTGACCCAGGACAGTGCTCTGTCCACTGTGCTTTAAGGTATCCCCTGCTAATAAAAAACTATGCATTGTTTGGGCCTGCTCAGCAAAATCATCATCTTCACTGCATAACCTGTGAAGTCTAAGAAACTGTGAATATAGCAGGCCATTCTTGACATGTTTAGCATGGAAGGAGCTGTGGAGGAGGAAACTGTACAAGTCAGTAGGTTTGTGATAAACTGATGTCTTCAGGTCGGTGTTCTGCACTGACAGTTTGAGATTCAGAAAAGGCAGTGTAGGGAGGATACTTCCAACAGTGTACTGAAGGGAGGGATGTGCTGTGTTAAAGTTGTCCAAGAAGATTGGGAGGTCTCCTGGAGCAGGAGGTAGCCCCACACAATCATCTATGTAGCTTTTGTAGAGTTCAGGCACAATCCCAGTGAATGAGAGAAAAAAACTGTTCCTCCACCCAACCACAAACAGATTGACAAAGCTGGGACCCATCTTGGTACCCATGGCAACTACACTGATCTGCTGAAAAAAAATCAGCTATTGAGAGAAAAAGCATTGAGTTTAAGAACAAGCTCTGCCAGACGGGTAAGTGTGTGTGTGGGTGGCTGCTGGACGTCACGCTTATTCAGAAAGTGCTGCAAAGCTGTCAGGCCATCATTGTGGAGGATCACTGTGTATAGAGATTTGATGTCCATGGTAAAGATGAGCTGATGGGAGCCACTGAATCTGAACCTGTCAAATAACTGGAGAGCATGGTTAGTGTCTTTAATGTAGCAGGGCAGGGATTCAATAAGTGGTCTCATGAGGCTGTCCAAAAATGCAGAGATGTGGGATGCGGGGCAGGAGCAGGAAGACACAATAGGACCTTTTTGTTTTCCAGATTCTGGGCAGGATTCACAGAAGGGATGTGCCGGGGCATCCCCAAAATGCGTCCAAGGGCGATTCTGGCAGGGTGCCGATGCAGCAGCATAACCCCAATGTGCCGCATACCGCCAGTAATGCTAGGCGGCACATCTGGAGGGGCTGTGATGGGGGTGTGCCCATGCAAACCGGGTGCAACCCCATTCACAGCTCTATTCTGTGGGGTAAGCCCAGGAAAGTGTCACAGAAAGATAAGTCTAGACAATCTAGACTTAAGTAGGTGGCCACCTACAGGCAGGCTGCTGCACTGCAGGCAGCGGCACGGCAGCCCGCCCACCCTGGCAGTCAGTGTGCCCCCCGCCCCAAGCCCTATACAATGCCGCTCCTGGTGGCAGTCAAAGTAAAGATTACACTCCTCCCCAAGCCCCATACAATGCCGCTCCAGCGGCAGTAAGAAGAACAGATGACACACTCACCCCAGCAACCCTACAATGTCGCTCCCGGTGGCAGTAAAGGTAATGATGACACCCCCAAGCCCATCACGATGCTGCTCTTGGCGGCAGTAAAGAAAAGACACCCCTCCAGCCCCGTGTGATGTCGCTCCTGGCAGCGGGAAGAAGACACCCCGAGCCCACTCCATGATGCCGTTCCTGGCGGCGTAAAGAAAGATGATACCCCAGGCCCCTTACTGATGCCACTCCCAGCGGCAGTATAAGAAAGAACCACCCGAGCCCCGTGCGATGCCGCTCCCGGTACGAGTGAATGGAAGAGAACCCTCAGCCCCAAGCCCTCGGTAAAGCCGCCTTCCGCAGCAGTCGGCCTGTGCAAACAGCCGCCCCCGTACCCCAACTCACCCTCTCCCCCCACCCCAGCGAGGTCCTACTGTCGGCGGGCAGCTACAAGCCCACTACGCGCCACCGCCCGGCTGCCCTTGTGAACTGTCTGAGAGCCAGCAGTTATCGTACAGCCTGAGGGCTTCAGGCTGTACGACAGCTCGTCATTCTCAGACAGCTCTGTCATGAGATGGCCATGGCAGTATGCGGGTGGGTTGAGCTGCCCGCTGACAGTGGGACCCTGCTGGGAAGAGGGTGGGTTGGGGTGACGGAGAGGGGCTGCCTGCACCGGCTGACTGCCATGGAAGACGGCTTTACCGAGGGCTTGGGGCTGAGAGGGGTTGCTCATTCATTCACCGCCCGCGAGCAGCATCACACGGGGCTCAGGGTGTCTTCTTTCTTTACTGCTGCCAGGAGTGGCATCATCTGGCTCAGGCGTCTTATTCTCTTACTGCCAGGGCCTGCATCTCAGGACAAGGCTGGCGGGCACAGAAAGGAGGTAGCTTCAAATCGGCGCATTCTGCTGGGCATCCCTGCAGGCACAATGCAAATGGGGCTATAATGGCATGCTAATGGCCCCATTGCACCATGCATGCCTAATGGCCTCATTTGTATGCTCCTGGCTGTGAATTGTGTTTTGGGCACAGGGCATCCTGAGATGCCCTGCCCCAATGAGTTCGTGCCTGACATAGGGGATGTGGTGGTGCAGCCTGGGATGCTCAAGCGGCATCCTGGGCTGGCGCACCTGTGCTATTCACAGAGGGGATGCGCTGGGGGCTTCTCCTGTGCCTCCTCTGTGTATCGCCCAATTTGCACTCAGTGCATCTCCCTGTGCCGGGGCACTTTGTGAATCCTGCCTCTGTCTTTATCTTGCCATTTATCACTTCTTCACCCAGAGCCTCCCTTTTTCTTTCCAAATATATATATATGGTAGCATGGTAATGCTACCATAGTTTGAGGTTAGTAGCACTTTTAAGGTTAAAGGTGAAATTTTGCACCTTAATAACTTTGCCACCATTCAATGGATTTGCCTGTAATTTGGCAGGCATGGTAGATCATGGGATCTGCCAACTTTTATACCGGTCGGATATACGGCTGCGGAGTTCTTAAGCGACAACCGAAAGCACAATTACGTTTTTTTGCAAATTCTTTGCTCTCACCTACAGGTCGCATGGTTTGCGTGACTGGTCCGAAAACTTCAGGGAACGTGTGGCTGGGTCCCCGATGTGCCTTTTGAAGAATTCGTGAAAAAATACTGAACGGTTCAAAAGTTATTCAAAAACAAGTTCCCATTATAAGTCAATGGGAAAAGTTAAAAGTTCAACACTTTCGAAATGCACTTTTTAGTGTTGCAAATGGCCCTAGTAGTGTCACAAATCAGCCATTTTCTTTCAGTTACTGATCAGAAAAATGCTTGGCATTTAAAATTGGGACCCTCTAGGAACATAATTCTTTTTGTTTGCCTAGTCAGACCCTCAGGATGCTAGCCATGTCTTTATTTTGGGGTTAAACACCCCAGAAATATTTTCAGGTTTCTGGAAAAGTAGTGTTGCGATAGTGTCGCACTTGCGACACTTTCTCAAAATTTTGTGAAAGCTTTCACAAATTGCAACACTACTTTTCCAGACTATGACCAAAATGACAAGAGTTCTTTGCCACCCTGCTGCAAAAGAACGGTTTGGTCTTTTGGGCTCAAATTCGGAGGGAAGGCAGCCAACATGTCACAGATGTGCCTTTTGGCGGTTTGGTGAAAAAATATTGCACGGATAGCAAGTTATGGTACTCCAACGTTGACTTTTTTCCCATAGGCTAACATGGTGGCGTCGCCCGCTTTCGAGGGCTTGTATTTGAAAACTGTGAAGATACGAAGCGTAGCCAGCAAAATCGAATTGTGAATTTTTTTTTCTACGTTGTACAGTTACTGAGATATAAGCAATTTGTTATTCCAACACCTCATTTCGGCTCCGAAGCCCATTATTATGTATACATTCTTTGTACCACTGGGTTTCTCTATGCAGCTGTTGGGGAAAAACAAGGTATGTGCTTCTGTTAATGTTACAGTTACTGTTTCCACTTGCATTTACGTACCCATTTGCGTTACCGTTCCTGTGTACGTCACCGTGTGCGTTACGCTTTGCATTCCTGTTTACACTTGCGTTTGCGTTACTGTTACCATTTGTGTTTCCGCTACGGTTTGCATCACCATGTGCATTGGTATTAGCGTTTACGGCAGCCCTTTCCCTTGAGTTTGTCTTTCGTTTTGCATCTTTGTTGCTGTTACTGTTACCACTTGCATTTCCTATTGCGTTACTGTGCCTGTGCGCATTAAGGTTTGCGTTTCCATATGTGCTTGCGTTTCCTGTTATGTTTATGTTTCCTTTGGTGTTATTGTTGCTGTTCCAGTTACCATTTGAGTTTACAATTGCGGTAACGTGACCGTGCGTGTTACGGTTTGCGTTTATGTATGTGTTTACGTTCGCGTTTCCGTTTCCTTTGGAATTATTGTTCATGTTAACTTTACCATTTACATAGATACATAGATACATAGACAGTGTCGGCAGATAAGGGCCTATGGCCCACCCAGTCTGCCCATTTGAGCTTGTAAGTTCAGTTTGTTTTCCTAGAAGTCTG
Source organism: Neoceratodus forsteri (assembly GCA_016271365.2). Classification (NCBI taxonomy): domain Eukaryota; kingdom Metazoa; phylum Chordata; order Ceratodontiformes; family Ceratodontidae; genus Neoceratodus; species Neoceratodus forsteri. The sequence continues at coordinate 640,553,571 of CM028131.1, forward strand.
TTGCACCTTACCCCTGACCTCCAGAATTCCTTTATGTCTATCCCATGCATTCTTAAATCCCGTGATTGTTTCAGCCCCCACCACTTCCCTCTGGCAGGGTGTTCCACTTGTCCACCACCCGTTCTGTGAAGAAATTCTTTCTCATGTTTCCTCTGAATCGTCCTCCCTCAACTTCATCCCATGCCCTCTAGTCCTGGAACATCTTTTTAAGCTTAAAATAGTGTTTTCCTGCACCCTGTTCCTCCCTGTAGATACTTGTATGTCTCCATCATATCCCTCTCTCCCTCCTCTCCTCCAGGAGTACATGTTCAGTTCCTTCAACCTGTCTTCATGGGACTTGTGATACAATCCATGCACCATCTTTGCTGCCCTCCTCTGAACCTTCTCTACCCTGTCTATGTCCTTACGTAGGTATGGTCTCCAGAACTGTCACGCTGTACTCCAGGTGGGGCCTCACTAGTGTCTTGTATAGCGGAATTATGACCTCCCTTTTCCTGCTGGTAATGCCCCTGCCTATACATCCCAGCATCCTATTTGCTTTACCTGCTGCCTTGTCACACTGTTTCCCTACCTTGAGGTCATCAGAGATGATAACCCCAAGATCCCTTTCCTGCTTGGTGCATGCTATATCCTCACCCCCAACTGATATGTTGTTACAGGGTTTTTGTGCCCCATATGCATTATCTTGCACTTCTTTGCATTGAATTTCAACTGCCAAACCCCTGACCATTCTTCAAGTTTCTGCAGGTCGCTTCTCATTCTGTCTACACCCTCTGGTGTGTCTACTCTGTTACAGAGCTTTGTGTCATCAGCGAACAGTGAAATTCTGCCTTCTAGGTCCTGCGCCATGTCACTGATGAAGATGTTGAATAGGACCGGTCCCAGCACTGATCCCTGTGGTACCCACTGGTCACTCTTCCCTCTGTGGGTGACAGCCATTTACCACCGCCCTCTGTGTCCTGCCACCCAGCCAGTTACCTACCCACCACACTACGTCCTGCCCACCCATATTCCCCAGTTTGTGTAATAGTCTTTCGTTTACAATTGTGGTACCCGTGCCGTGATGCGTTATGGTTTACATCTATGTACATGATTCTGTTCACGTTTTTCGTTGCTGTAACTCTTAACATTTTGCGTTTACAGTACGGTTACCTTCACTGTCGCGCGTTACCAGTTCTTGGTTTCGTACGGCGCTTGTGTATCGTTACATCACTGTTAGCTTCAGCGTCACTTTATGCTTGTGTTTCTATTAACATTTGCTTTACCATATGCGTAACCACTGCGCTTGCGTTTGCTTTGCAGTTCCTGTTACTATGTAACAGGACATCCGCGATAGTGGTGCTCCACCACGCGTTCCATTCACTATTTATCATCTTCATTCTCAAAATGAAGGAAATTAGAGGCAAAAACTCAGTTTGATGCATCAGTTAGGGTTGTTCCGCAGGGACAAAGTGAGAAGTGGTGTTAGGGTTGAAAGCCCCTTGGACCCCAGCCCACCCCAACTGGCATTGGGGTGCAGCTGGGAGTCGATCAACTCTCACCCCATTCTCCTATACCTCTGCTTATTACGTGATGGGGTGAAAGTTGGGGCCAAAGACTAGCACGCAGGTGCCGGTTGGGGTAATTGAGCTGGGGGCGGTCAGGGGTTTCAACAACATAAATTTCGTTTTCGTCTGTGGAACAACCTAACTAATGCATTAAATAGGAGTTTTGTCTCTAATATATATATATTTTATGGTTACGGTAGTGCTACCATAGTTAGATTGAGAAGCCCTTTTAAGGTTAAAGGGTCAAACTTTGCACCTTAATAACGTTTCCACTGTTCAACGGATTTGCCTGAAATTTGGAAAGCACGATCAAGAACCATACATCTTGGGATCTGCCAACTTTCGTAATGGTTGGATATACGACTGTGGAGTTAAGTGAGATCTGCGCGCGCGTTTACGTTTTTTGTGAATTCTTTGCTCACGCCTACAGGTTGCACGGTTTGCGCGACTGGTCAAAAAACTTCAGGGAACATGTGGCCAGGGTCCCCGATGTGCCTTTGGAAGATTTTGTGAAAAAATATTGAACGGTTCAAAAGTTATTCAAAAAACAAGTTCCCATTATAAAAGTCAATGGGAAAAGTTAACAAAAAGTTCGACAGTGTCGCAAATGCACTTTTTAGTGTCGCAAATGGCCCTAGTAGTGTTGCAAATCCACCATTTTGTTTTCAGTTGGTGATCAGAAAAATGTTTGGCATTTAAAATTGGGACCCTCTAGGAACACAATTATTTTTGTGTTCACCTAGTCGGACCCTCATGATGCTAGTCATGTCTTTATTTTGGGATTAAACACCCCAGAAATATGTTTTTCAAATTTCTGGAAAAAGTAGTGTCGCACTCACAACACTTTCATAATTTCATTTGCGAAAGTGTCGTGATTTGCGACACTATACCCAAAATAACAGGAATTCTTTGCCACCCCGCTGCAAAAGAACGGTTTGGTCTATTGGGCTGAAATTTGGAGGGAAGACAACCAACATGTCACAGATGTTCCCTTTGGTGGTTTGGTAAAAAAATATTGGAGGTCTGCAAAGCTACAGCACTCCAAAGTTGACGCTTTTTCCCACAGGATAACATTACGGTGTCCGCCACATCACAGGAATTCTTTGCCACCCTGCTGCAAAATAATGCTTTGGTCTTTTGGGCTGAAATTTGGAGGGAAGAAAGCCAACATCCCACAGATATGCCTTTTGGTGATTTGGTGAAAAAAATTACAGGGCGGCACAGTGACAGCACTCCGAAGTTGACACTTTTTCCCATAAGATAACATTACGGCGTCTGTCGCACCTTTCGTGGCCTGTACCTCGGAAACTGTCGCGAGATATGGACTTTTCATACGCCATGCTTGCCCCCCAAAGCAGAGGCTAAGTACAAAAGCCAAGAAAGTCATAATTCATGAAATTTACATTTCTTTTCTATATGTCATCTGGTTCCTGAGATATAAGTAATTTAGTATTCCAAGTCCTCATTTTCTGCTCCTAGGCCCATTGTTATGCATACATTCTTTGTTTTCACTGTGTTTTTCAATGCACTTTTTGGGGAAAAGAAGGGTGTGCCGTTTCATTACTATGCCAGAGTAACGTTTCCAGTTGCGTTTCCATTACCGTTCATGGTACTGTTCCAGTCTATGCTACCGTGTGCGTTACGGTTTGTGTTTTCGTTTGCGTTTCCATTTCTGTTTCGTTTGGCGTTATTGTTGCTGTTACCGTTACCATTTGCAATTGCGGTACCATGCCCGTGCGCATTACGGTTTGCGTTTCCGTACACGCTTGCGATTATGTTTGCGTTTCTGTTTCCTTTGGCATTATTGTTGCTGTTACCGTTACCATTTGCATTTATAACTGCGGTACCGTAACCGTGTGCATAACGGTTTGTGTTTCTGTACGCGCTTGCATTTGTGTTTGCATTTCTCTTTCCTTTGGCGTTAGTCGCTTTTACTGTACCACTTGCATTTACAATTCCAGTTCCGTGACCATCGTGTTATGGTTTGCATTTCCGTATCCGCTTGCGTTTACGGTTCTCTTTCCTTTGGTATTATTGTTGCTGCTACCGTTACCATTTGCGTTTCCAATTGCAGAACCGTGACCGTGCACATTACGGTTTGCATTTCCATTTCTGTTTCCTTTGACATTATGGTTGATGTTACCGTTACCATTTGTGTTTCCAATTGCGGTACCGTGACTGTGCGCATTACGGTTTGCGTTTCTGTACGTGCTTGCGTTTGCATTTCTGTCTCCTTTGGCATTATTGTTGCTGTTACCGTTAGCATTTGCCTTTCCAATTGTGGTATCGTGAACATGTGCATTACCAGTTGTGTTCCGTACGCGTTTCCATTTGCGTCTCCATTTCCGTCACTGTTCGCTTTGGCGTCACTTTGCGCTTGCATTTCTATTACCGTTTGCATTACCATTTACGTTTGCGTCACTATGTAGTGTACCCATTTGCTGCGGCAGGTTGCACCTTAGTTAATATGGCACACAAAATCACGTGGTGGGGCGGGGGTCCTCCACCACCGCATTCCATTCATTATTTATAGTCCTCATTCTCAAAAGAAGAAATTCATGGCAAAAAAATCCATTTAATGCATCAGCTAGGGTTGTTCTACAGAGACAAAAGTGAGGAAATTTGATGTTAGGGTTGAAAGCCCCCCTTGCACTCCCCCACCCCACACCCCCAACCAGCACTGGGGTGTGCGTTAGTTGTCGATCCTGTCACCCATTCTCCTATACTTCACCACCAGCTTTTTACACATGGAATGGGGTGAGAGTTAGGACTGACGACTCCCAACGCACACCCCGATGCCAGTGGGGGGGGTGCAAGGGGCTTTCAGCCCTAGCATCAAATTTCTCACTTTTGTTGCTGTGGAACAACCCTAACTGATGCATTAAAAGGATTTTTTGACATGAATATATATATATATATATATATATATATACACACACACACACACACACTAGGGGTGAGTGATAAATGAGTGAGCTAAAACAGTGCATCATCCACTGCAGTGTGATATTTTTACCCTCTGCTCTACTGTGATGATAGCAGCCATTTACACACACAGGTCACTGATATCACGCTAGGCAGCTTTCCCCTCAGCATGCAAGAAACACCTGTGCTGTTACCATAGACACAAATGCAGAACCATATGAGAGGTCTCACTGCTGCCTACAGCTAACTCAGTGAGCATTACAAAACACACCCATTCTCCCCCACTCTAACTTCCAGCTCATTACTGTCACACACTCAGCTTGACTGCAGCCAGAATTCTAAACAGCACAGCTTCACAGAACAGTCTATTCCTCAGTGCTGCCTGCAGCTAACTCAATTACCACTGAAACACACTCTCACTTGTTCCTCAAACTCTGACTCTCATCCCATTACAATTACTGTGATACTCTCAGCTTGACTGCAGCCAGAATTCTAAAGAGCACAATTTCACAGAACACTCTGCATTCTGCCTGCAGCTAACTCAATAACCACTAAAAACAGTATCAGCTGTTCTGACACACTGCCTCTCAGCCCATTACAATTACTGTGATGCTCTCAGCTTCACTGCAGCCAGACTTCTAAACAACGCAGCTTCACAAAAGTATGTTTCTCATTCCTACCTAAAACTAACCCATTTACCATTGTAAAACACACTCATGTGTCTCCCAGAGTTTATAACACTGCCAGCCCATTCAGAAAACCTCACACAAAGAATGAGCAAACACAAACAGGAACAGAACACAAGACAGCAAAACAAAACTTCTGAAACTGTTGGCACTATTGCATATATCGAATACAATGTGCAGATCATGTGATATGGCAAATATTGTCACTCCTGCATCATGAGCTTTGGATATCTCACACATGCCTTCATCACGCGTGAGATATCTAGAGCTCACTCTGCAGGAATGAAATTTTTATATTACACTCATGCCCATCATGTATCCCATATATATATATATATATATATATATATATATATATATATATATACACACATATATACACACACACACACACACACATATACACTATATATATATATACATATATACACACACACACACATACGTGTATATATGTATATATATATATTCATTTTACCTTTCCTCTACACAAATTTAGCTTTTCTCTTTTACATATTTCTTTTAGAAGACCTACAGTCAAAACGCTGATTTTTAACTATTTTCAGCGTGCATTTAATATAACCATTTTGTTTTGTTTTCAGACCACATGCTGACGCAGCACCTTGTTTCTGTATAAATATGTTCATCATCCTCCCAATGAACACTGTACCTAATTATACAGCTGGTATCAAAAATGGTCAGCAGCAGGCATCTTTACCAGTGGGTAAAAAAAATCATACCATATCCCACAGGTAAAGTGCCAGCTGACCAATTTACAAGCCTACAAATCACTACACCCTCCAGCGGGAACCGCCATTTAGCCACCATCCTGTTTTTCCAAACCTGTCTCAACCTTGGGGAAAAAACAAGTTATTTCAGCCTGCTAAATGTGTTTATGGCCACAAGACATAAAAAGTGTTTCAAACACCACACTTGATATTAGTCACCATTAGTTTTGGCTGAAAAACCAGTAGCTGAAACTGCATGTGCTCACTCCTCCTACCCGGCTTCTCAGATCCGTAATCCTGGCCACTCACACAAGCACATTTTTGTTTATAAATTAAAACCCATTCATGTTGCTCTGTACTGGCTCCTACCCATACAGCACAATACCAGAACATGAAACAATCACAGCCTGCCCCTGCTTATCCAATAACAATGTTAAAGTAGAAAGAAAAAAAAAAAAAAAACAGAACCTCATGGAAACTGAGATGAAAGTAAAGGAAAATCACTGCATGGGTTGTTGGGGGTGGGGAACAAGGATACCGTCCTCAACTATACCCTGCCCAGCAACAAGGCTTTATTTATTAATGCGGCACAAGAATATAAAATATTAAACGAAAAATGTAATATTTTGAAAAAGTCTTTATTTTCGTCATTTTCCCACAGTATAATCGCTATGAAGACCTCCAGGATGTGGGTAATTGTGGGACTGACCCATGTCTTTTGTGGCTCAAGTTACTCGGTCTGTGGCCTCATAACACACTACACAAGGCATGGGTAAATCCCACAATAACCCATACCTTGTTGTGCCTTGTTGCTTAAATGTAGATTTGCTGAATGCTTTTTAACTTAATGTACTGTTGTAATGCAATTAATTTATAAGAGAATTCAGAGGGCCATGGGTCCTTCTCAAAAATTAATTACTTATATGCCCAAGGAGTTACCTTATTTAAATATTCGTACTAAATAAATAAAACCAAGACTAATAATGGAAAAGAAACTTGTTACTGTCATGCTTGTATGCCCTCTGTAATACTGCTGAGCTACGGTGACCTTTTCAATTAATTTAATTTCATTTTGGCATGGGAGACAGCGACAAGCATTTGAAGTAAAGAAACTAGCCAACTGAAGTGGAAGATTTGAAATAGCAAGCAGCCAGGTGAGGCTGACATATAAAAGATGAACTAATGTTAGAAACCGCTAAATAAACTGACCACTGCATAGCCTTGAAGAAGTGGCACTGGCCAGAAACAATGACTCACTTCTAGATGTCAACTAATGTGGTGACAATAAGCCCATATATCTCAAATTTTAGAGTCAAGTCGCTCTAGGTTTTTCCCCTTCTTTTCCATAATGCTTTTGCCTTGTGGAAACAGTGTGGCGGGTCCAGACTCCTCCGACTGGTGCTCATCTCTCCGTACCACCAGCTGATCCTGTGGCGCACACACACACACACACACACACACACACACACACGCACACCTGGAGCCAGGACCGGGAGGGCCATCCTACCCCTTTTGGTACAGTAAACCAGAGTATAGTGGTAGGCGCGACATTGGACCGAGAGAAGGCAGGCAGGCTTTATTAGCTCACATGATCCCTTTTTCATTTCTGGAGCCCTGCCCCAGCTGCATGTGGAGGCACACACGAACCACGCCAAAACAGCAGCCACTCCCATATGTGCCACCCTAGCCTGTAGTAACACCAGTGCTCCAGCTAGTGGCAGTCAATGGTGGGGCAGACAAAGCTTCCCCACTCCGGGAGAGGAGAGCAGCCTGTCAGACACTTGACCCTTTTTCCTCCCTGACTTACCCCAGCAACCAGAGTCCACTCCCAAACCCGGATCGCAGGGGTGGCAGGCAGTAAGCCTACCACCACACCACTGGGATGGTTTATTCTTACAGTTTTGAAGTACTGGGTTACAAACTGACCACACCTTGGCTACAGAAAGTATCCCAAGAAAGAGGAAGGGCACCCTGGGACCACAGAGCATAGTACTATGAAGGGTCTTAGGTTATCCTTATACTGCCCCTACCCTTGAAGAGCTGATTATTTTCTTCATTTGCACAGGTTTTGGTTTGGTTCAGTTTCACACTGCAGTGATCGTGAAACTTCAAGGTGAAACAGAGAGGGCTGCACAATGGCTCAGAAGCCGGACATACTTCTGTGGCAGTGACCCAGGCTTGGGAGCTGGGATAGGAAAGACCCAAGGCTGGGGAGTGCTGCCGAGCACAGTGTAATGTTCTGGAATGGCAACGACCCCTAGCAGTGAGTTGGGTGCCTGCTCCCTCGCCGGAGGTGGGGGGCACCCTATGCTGCAACATACAATACCACCAGAGGTATATGGCTCAATGTCAGAGGAGGTTGGAAGGACTCAGAGGGGAAGTGAGAAAAAGCCCAGAATACTATGTCGAAAACCATCTAAGTTTCAGTCACTGGCTCCCTCAGGCCTTCAGCCATGTGGATTCCCATTGGCTTAGACAAGTGGGGGGATAGTTTTTGAGGCTTGGGGTGACCGGCAGGGGACTGAACAGCACAAAAAGGTGGCGACTCAAGGGCAAAGCATCTAGCTATAGTAGATGACATTAATACTGCACCCGCAAATGTTTACGCTGCCAGCTGATTAGACTAGTTTGTGTCACAATTTATTAGTACAAGCGCGATAGTACACCAGCTGGCAATCAGCTTTTGCTGTTGGCATTACGAATTTGGTCAGACAGTGTGTGTTGCTTTAGTCTCTGCATAGTTCAACTTTGCAGTTCAAACAATGTCTTTACTTTCCTGGCTGAAAGGGAAGCCTGTAAAAAGGGAGTAGAAGTACCCGCTAGATATTACAGACATCGATCCTGCTGAACTTGCGCATTCATCTGGTGTTGATGCATCAGTTGCAGCTGCTGTTGCCAGTGAACTTGCCTCTGGTCCCCCACCTGCAAAGAAAAGACGTCCAGATATGTACGTATACTATACACTCAAGGTGCATTTCGAGTTTGAGAAGTATGCATCCGACCACGGAGTCATGTCGGCTGTTCATTTCTATAAACTTTAAACACAGCATAAATGAAAGCACAATTCAGAGCTCTAAAAAAAAGATTACCTGGAGAAACAAAAATCTACTCCTGATGCATCACATCTGGCTTCTTTGTTGCCCTGTAAGCCCAGGGGACGGCCCACTATGATCATATCTGACATAACGGAGCAGCTTAAAAAAACTGTTTGCACTCTACATTCTGAAAGGGGTGTTGTCAATGCCCCTGCTGTACTTACCATAGCCCAGGGTATCATTAAGTCAAGTGCCCTATATTTGTTAAAGGAAAATAGGGAAACAACAGAGCTGACTCTTAAGTGGGTATGGAGGTTTTTAAATAAGATGGGTTACAGTAAGTGTAAGGGCACTAAAACTGCTCAACCCCCTCTGATTACAGTAATTTAAAGTCTAAGTTCCTAACAAGAATTGCAAACTGTGTCCCAGGAGCTCATACCCCCTGAACTGGTTAATAATATCGATGAAATAGGGGTCTGCATGTTCCTGTGTGCGAATGGACAATGGCTGCCACCGGCTCGAGACAAGTATCAGTTGCAGGGTTAGGGGACAAGTGACCAGTATCAATGATGAGTTCATGCACCCTTTTTGGTGCATTTCTGCCACCACAAGTGATTTATAAAAGGTTAAACGGTGGCTTGTCACCCCTCACACAAATTTCTGAGCAGATGTAATATAACGCACTCTGTCAACCACCGGGCAAACAAGTTCACTATGATCGAATACGTAAAGGATGTGCTAATACCCAATTTAGAAGACACTAAAAGGAAAAAAAGGACTTCCCTCTGAACAAAAGGCTCTGCTACTTCTCTATCTTTTCAGAGCACATACTGCAACCACCAGTCTAAATTGCCTCGAGGAGGGTAACATTGTGCCCATTTTCATTCCATCATCCTGCACAGAGATTCTCCATCCCCTTGACATCAGCATCAACAAACTGTATAAGGATAACCTACAAAAATGCATCACAAACTGGTATGCTGGACTTATGGCAGATAATGTGGCAAAGGGTAGACAGGAGTTTAAAATAGATTTCAAGCTCCATCAGTTAAAAGAGAGACATGCGACTTGGTTGGAGCAAAGTTTCATGGAACTATGCACATGAGATGCTACGTTGTATTAGAGGGTTTGGGAGGCTGGTATCCTACAAGAACACACAAACAGCCTCAATTGGGTAAGTGTTCTACCTTATTTATGTAGATGTTTGCCATTTCTGTGGAGGCTCTCCGGTACTGTCCTCTGCAGCCTGTTATTGTCTGTTGCAGGATGAATCGAGTGCTGTGGTGACGTCAGACACCAACCTGGAATACGTGGCAGCAAACGCGGAAGCAAAGGACTGAAGAAATGGACTGAACTGACTGAAGCAAATCTTTACCTTCTTTTTTAATTTTTATTTTGAGCACTGTACTTTACAAATACATTTCGCATGTTTTGGCATCCACATCGACTGTCTGTTTACTCGGTGTGATTTGGGGTGACTAGCAACTAGCGCTGTGCGACTTGAGGACTAGCCAGGTAAACCTGATCCACCCAGGTAACTACTGCATCTGGCTTACTCTAAGACACTTGGGTAACTACTGTAATGTATCCAGACAACTAGTGTTGGAACCCACCTGGAGGAGGGAGCAATTTTAGACCTCATACTCACAAATGGGGACAGTGAGAAGATCTCAGATCTAGAAGTGGGTAGCCATCTAGGAACAAGAAACCACCAAACAGTGTGGCTCATGGTAAACCCAGCTGCAGAGTCAAGCCATACAAAGTGAGGGTACTGGACTTCAGGAGGCGGAGTTTGTCAAAATGGGAGTGCCCTTAGAAAAGCACTAGCAAACAGGCAAGAAGGAGGGGTGGAGCAACAATGGGGAAACATCAAAACTGCCATCACAGAGGCAACAACCTTTGTGTGAAGCAAATAAATCAAAACGAAAGAAAAAGTCACTATGGTTCTCGAAAGAGGTGGCAGGGAAGGTTAGGGAGAAAAAGATAGCATTTAGGAAGTATAAGAAAACACAGAAGGAACAGGACTGAGAACTGTACCAGTTAAGGCAGAAGGAAGCAGGGAAGGCAGTCAGAATAGCAAAGGCCCAAACTGAGGAAAAGATAGCCAACTCGGTTAAGAAGGGGGATAAATACAGGTTACTCACCTGTAACAGGAGTTCTAGGAGTGGTATATGTTGTTCATCCACACTTACTGGCAGGTTCCTTGCCACTTTAAATCTTGCCAGAAGGTCTTCAAGCTGGCTCCTCCCACCCGGGTGGTAAAATTCTCGGCTCCGCCCCTTGATGCTAGATCTAGCCCGCTGGAAGCCAGGTTGCACGTCAAAGCCAGGGAGGTCGGGTGGGTTGTGTGGATTAACAACATATACCATTCCTAGAACTCCTGTTACAGGTGAGTAACCTGTATTTCTAGGGACGTGGATATGTTGTTCAATCCACACTTATTGGCAGACTCCTAGCAGTTCTCCGGGAGGAGGGAGGCAAGGTGCGCACTCCCTACTTAGGGAATAAGGACTGGAGAACAGAGGTCCCAAAACCAGCATCCCGGCGTGACTCTAGGTCGATGTGGTAATGGGTAATGAAGGTGTGTGCTGACTTCCAGGTAGTAGCCCTGCAGATTTCCTGGATAGGGACGTCCCTAGAAGCAGACACCGAAGCAGTGGTATGATGGGTAGAATGAGCTCTTATCCCTTTGGCAGGCTCCATGCCCGCCAACCTATAGCAGAGATCTATGCAGGAGGTGATCCACCTGCCTATCGTCCACTTGGCTGCAGGTCTGCCAGATGCGGCTTCAGCGTAGGTGACAAACAGCTGTCGAACCTCTCCAAAACTTCAGCCGTCCGCTCCTTATAATAAGAGCTCTTCTAGTGTCCAGCGGGTCTGGGCCTATGTTGGGCCTCCGAGGCATGACGGGGTGAGAACATCGGCAGAGTCAACACCTGGTTAAAGTGAAACTCCGACACCACCTTCAAAACAATTTCGGGTGGGGGCGCAGGACAACCTTGTCCCTGTGGAAGACCAGATAAGGAGACTCGATGGAAAGCGCCTGGAGCGCTCCCATCCTTCTGGCTGACGTAATAGCCACCAAGAAGGCGGTCTTCCATGACAGGTGAGATGTCACACCTGTGCATCAGTTTGAATGGTTTGCCCATGAGCTTAGCCAATACCAGCAGTAGATCCCAGAGGTGGAGGTTCTTGCATCGGAGGGGATATGTGATCAAGGCCCTTGAAAAAGCACCCGACCACCTTGTCCTGCGCCACCGACTGCTTACCGGCCCGTGCCCGGTAAGCAGAGATGGCTGCCAGGTGCACCTTCAGGGTAGTCAACCGAAGCCCTAGCTGAGAAAGGGACCACAGGTAGTCCAGAATGCTAGCCAAGAAACAGGAGAAAAGGTCCAAAACCTTGTTCTGACACCAAATGGAGAATCTCTTCCATTTGAAGGCATAGCACTTTCTGGTCGACTCCTTACAGGATGCCTCAATGATGTTGAGGACCTTGTCGGAAAGACCCAAGGCCTGGAACTCTAGCCGCTCAGGAACCAGGCTGTCAGGTGCAGGACTGAAGGTCCGGATGGAGAACCTTCCCTTGTTGACAGAGATCAGGTCCAGGAGGGCTGGAAGCCACCTCAGGAACCTGGAGCTGAGAGATCTGGATACCAGAACTGGCGGGGCCAGTCTGGGGCTACCAGAATCACCTGCGCCTGGTCCCTCTTCACCTTGAGGATCAAGGGAATGGAGGAAGCGCAGAAGGGCCGGGGTCCACGGCCTCGAGAAGGCATCCTGCAGCGAGCCTGCTGAGGGATGGGTGAAATAACCTCAACCGCATTCTCCCTGGGCGAACAGGTCCACCTGAGGGGTACCCCAGTGGGAGAACAGATCTTGTACTACTTCTGGCAGGAAAGACCATTTGTGAGATGCAGCGCCTATCCAGCTGAGGGCATCGTCCAGACTGCTGGAGGCTCCTGCCACATGGATAGCTATGAGATCCGCCTCCAGGCTGATCATGAGAGACCAAGTGCGGAAAGCCTCCTTGCACAGGGGCAAGGAGTGTGTCCCACCCTGTTGGTTGAAGTAGTACATGGTCGTGGTGTTGTCCATCTGGAGCTGGACCACTTGACCCCATACAAATGGAGCGAAGGTGGTGAGGACTAGTCGGACCACTCGGAGCTCCAGCAGGTTGATGTAGCATCTAGACTCCTGAGGGGACCAGAGGTTGTGGGATCTGAGCTCCCCCAATGGCCACCCCAACCTATCAGAGAGGCGTCGGTCGTCAGAGTGACAGTCAGCTCGGGGCGGACAAACAGGATACCCTCCTGCAGATGAGCTGGAATGAGCCACCACTGGAGGCCATTCCACATCTCCTGGGTCACTGTCACTGTCACTGGCTGGTCCAGAGGACCGGAGCACTGTGACCATTGGCAGGCCAGCCCCCATTGCAGGGGACACATATGCCAGCGGGCCCAACAGACCACGCTGGTGCAGGCCACCATGAGGCCCAGAAGGTGCAGGAAGTCCCAGGCAGGGTGCAATTGCCCAACCAGAAATGACTAGGCAAAGGAGGAAAGGACCTCGGCCCTGTCCGCCAGGAGCCTTGCTCTGGCTCGAAGAGAGTCAAGCTCTGCCCCGATGAACTGAATCACCTGCGATGGCTTGAGTTCTGACTTGGCCTCGTTGATGAGGAGGCCAATCTGAGAGAAGACCTGGAGGGCCAGATCCCTGGACCGCTCCACCTCCGGTCTGGAGGGGGCTACAATCAGCCAGTCATCCAGGTAAGGGTACACCCGGACCCCTCGGCACCGCAGGAATGCTGTCACCACTGCCATGCATTTGGTGAAAACCCTGGGAGCTGGAGAGAGCCAAAGGGCATGGCCGAACTCGTAAAGGATCCCTCTGCTCTGAAGTGGAGGAATCGCTGGCGAGACGGACGGATTGGGACACGAAAGAACACGTCCTGAAGGTCCAGAGAATAGAACCACATGCCTCGTTCCAAGGATGGAATGATCTGAGCCAGAGTGACCATCCTGAAGGTGCAAGACCTTAGGAACTTGTTCAGGTCGTGTAGGTCGAGAATGGGGCACCAGCCCCCCCGTCCATTTTGGGACCAGAAAGCACCTGGACACAAACCCTGGGTCTGGAGGGGTCTGCCACCTCCCTGATCACCTCCTTCTGGAGGAGCAAGGCAATATCGGCTCAACGAGCCGACAAAAAGGCTGCGGAGCCCGTTAGCCCCCTGTGGGGCGACGGCTCGATAAGAAGGGAACTACTCGAATTCCAGAGGCAGACCCCTGCCTACCACTTCCAACACCCAGTGGTCCGTGGTGATAGCGGACCAGACAGAAAGTGGCGGAGCTGTCCCCCCACAGGGGGAACCCAGGAAGGAGTGACGAGGTAGGGGGCGACACCCCTCAACCCGTCACTGGGCAAGCTTGGAGGAAGGGCCGGCCGAAGAGCCACCTGGGCCTTTTCCTCCAGGCTTCCTGCTGGAGGAAGCTGCAGGCTTGGCTTTGGGGTGCCAAGCATGAGCCTGCTGGCCCTGATGCTGGTGTTGCTGGGCCAGACGTGTCGCAGGAGCTGAAGGACAAAAGGGCTTATGCTGCTGCTGGCGGCCTTTGTCCTTCTGGACAGACATGACCAAGTCCAAGGTGGCACTGGACTTCTCGATCCGTTGGAGATGACCCTCCACCCCGGGCCTGAACAAGTCGGTACCCAGGAAGGGGACGTCTGCCAGCTTGTGCTGGGTATCAGCCGTAAAGGTGGAGATCCGCAGCCAAGCTCTGCGGTGCATGGCCACTGCGGCCGCTACTGACCCGGCACATGAATCAGCAATGTCCAAAGAAGTTTGGAGCTGCTGTTTTGCTACTGCCCTTCCCTGATCCCACACCTGCTTTACCGTCGTCTGAAGGTCAGCTGGGAGATGAAGAATCACCTCATCCAGAGAGCCCAAAAGGGCGTGTGAAAAGTGTGCCATCAGAATGGTCGAGCTAGCCTGACGACGGCCTAGGAAGGAAGCAGCATATACCTTCGGCCCTGAGTAATCCAACTTCTTGGATTCCTTATCGGTTGGTTTGTCCACATCCAGAGCATTCCCGGAATGCCGGAAAACGCTAACGGTCACTAACCCCTCCGCAGAGGGGTGCTCCAAGAAACTGGAGAGTGAACCGGTAGGGACCACATACTTTTGAGCCATCCTGGCTGAAGGTGCGGGACAAGATGCTGGCCGCTGCCACAACTCCAGGGCCGGGCCAACAATGGCTTTGGCCACAGGAAATGCCTCCGTAGGGGAATCCCCTCGGTCCAGTATCTCCATGAGGGGATACTTGGCCTGTTTTGAAACAGGTTCGAGCTTCATCCCAGTAGACTCTGAGATGAGTTGAAGCATTCCCAAAAACGAGGATGGGCTCTCGTCCACCGACTGACCCCCTGCAGACTCCAGGTCAAGCGGCGAGGAGAACAAGGAGAAGTCGTCGTCAGACTCAGAGGAGTCTGCGAACAGCTGCCAGTGCCTCAGCCACCCTCCGTGCCGAGGTCGATCAGAAGTGGGGTGACCGACAACCTATGGGGCAAGCCCTGATCCGACTGAGAATCCTGGTCGGGGCCCCAGCTTCGTTGTGGAGGCGGAGGTTCCACCACAATGGGTGGAGCAGCCGGTTTAGGCTGGACAACCGCGCCAGTTTCAGCTCTCGACACTGAGGGGGTTGTTTCAACCATTCAGTTGACAGCCATAATGGCAGAGAAGGCAACAAGTCGGCTTATTCCCGGACAATAAGAGCTGCTGCCACATTAAATCCTCAGAGCTAATGCAACTTGTGCCAGAGCCTGTCCTCCAAGGAAGACGACGAGGATGAGCGGCGCGCCACTTTCCATGGTGCCGAGACCAAGATCGCCGGCGTCGGCAGGACAGGCTGGACCTGGAAGAGGTCCGAGGCCGAGACCTTCAGGGATTCGGTGGGTCAGAGGGATGTGGAAACCACTCCTCACCGGTACAGGGACCTTAACCGGGACTCCGGCACAGGAGGCAACCGCCAGTCCTCCTCGGTTTCCAACCGGGAACCGGGTGAAGTAGGGCTTGTCAGCATCACCAGTCGACAAACCGTCCGATGGGTCGAAAATCTCGACTGGCGCGATGGGTGTCTCGGCGGCTGACCTGATGGGGACACGTGAAGCCAGCGGCCTTAGCCGCAACCTCAACCAAAGTTGAAAGTCTACCATCCGGTGAAGGGGATCTCTCCCGCTCACACGAACGTCGACGGTGGGACTTACCTTTTGAGTCCTTCTTCTTGGACTGACTGGTCCTTCTCCCTTGGTGGAGAGGGACTGACAAAGCTCCTTAAAAGAAGCTGTATATGAAGAGCCCAAGGAGAGTGGGATAAATGCTGCAACTGAGGAGGAAGAAGACGCGGCCTGGGCTGCCTCCTCCTCGAGGGCGATCATCTGCTCCAACTATTCCGTGGAGCCCGCGCCACGGACACATAGCGGGCCTCCTTCAACTTGACCGGCGGATACCATTTTCCTGGCGCCCCAGAAGAAGTGAGCAGCGCGGTCCTCCAAGACCGAAGCCGAAAAGGATTTGCACAAGTCGCAAGCCTGCGAATCGTGGCCAAGCCCCAGGTAGTAGGTACACGTGGGGTGCGGATCAGTCCGGGACATCTTCTGCCAACAGGAGCACCAACAAAAACAGGGAGTCGATTTGTCCATCACAGCCACGATGGAAAAAGAAGACCGAAGTCTTGTAAATTTTAGAATTAGTTTCGGGTTAACTGAAGAGAGTGGATCCAGGCCTAAAATGCAGAGCGCTAAGGAGGGAACCTGAGCTTCCAAGCAATAAGGAAGATCTGGCGTCATGGGGCGGAGCCGAGAGTTTTACCACCCGGGTGGGTGGAAGGGACCAACGAAGACCTTCCGGCAAGATTTAAAGCGGTAAGGAACCTGCCAATAAGTGTGGATTGAACAACACATCCACGTCCTTAGAAAAAACTTTTATAGGTATATTGGGGAGCGTAGAAAGACAAAGGGAGGGATAGTGAGGCTGAATAGAATAGATGGTGGGTGGGCAGAGAGGGACAGTGAAAAAGCAGGGATACTGAATGAATGCTTCTACTCAGTATTCACAAAAGAGAAGCAGGGGGAGATACCTAATCCAATTAACAGATGCACTCTGGATGGGAGTCAGAACACAGTCCTTTCACAGAAGAAAGGGTTCTGAAAGAACTCCTAAAACTGAAGGTGGACAAAGCAATGGGGCCTGATGGGATTCACCCCAGAATTCTAAAAGAATTAAGGGGTGAACTAGTGACACCACTTACTACCCTTTTTAACAAATCATGGGAGGATGGTGTGGTACCAGAGGACTGGAGGAGGGTGGAAGTGATTCCCCTTCACAAAAGTGGGAGCAAGACAGAGGCAGGAAACTACAGACCTGTCAGTTTGATCTCTGTTTGGGGAAAATGATGGAATCACTTCTGAAGGAAAGAACTGTTGAGTACATAGAGGCCAGTTGGGCACAGGACCCAAGGCAGCATGGAGTCACAGCGGAAGGTCATGTCAGACAAATCTAATAGATTTCTTTGACTGGGTGACCAAAAGTAGTAGACCAGCGGGGGCTGTGGACAAGGCCTATCTAGACTTTAGCAAGGTATTTGATACAGTCCCACACAAAGATTAATAAACAAATTAACCAGCCTGGGAGTGGGTCCCAGAGTGGTAGCCTGGATAAAATATTGGCTGGACAACAGGACACAGAAGGTAATAGTAAACTGAGTCCACTCTGAAGAAAGGGGGTTAACTAGTGGGGAAACCGGAGGGTTCAGTACTGGCTCCAGTCTTTTTTTTTTTTTTTTAAATTGTCTTTTTATTAATGTGAGATGACACATACAAAATTAGTTACAACAGGCATGAAACCAACAGTTATGAGGATCTAAAAAAAACAGCTTATGATGTTACATGTACATGACAGTAAGCTAAAATGAAAAAAAAAAAAAAAAACAGCCTTATTTCTTTAACGTCACAGAGATTTCAATTTAAAATCCATGCCATAAAGTTAGTGATTTTAGTGCTTCCCAAGTTCATGGAGTTGATGTTACACCCCATTCTCGACCAAAATTAAGAAGTATGACCACACTGTCCTTCATCAAGTAAATCACACTACCCTGTATCACTCAAAACCCACCCACAACCTAGAGACATGGTCAAGGATCATAGTCAAGGGACAAAATCTAGGTCATATCTGGAATAATATATTATCCACGGTCTCCATTGCTGCTCAAATTGTTTTGTTTATTCTGGATTACAGCTGTTAGTGACTCCACATAGTAAATGTCAGCGACTAGACCCCTCCACTCATGAACAGCTGGAACAACTGTAGAATGCTAGCGTCGGGTTATTGCCTTCTTGGCAGCTAATATAAATATAGGTAAAAGAGATCGGTGCCACCGTGGGTTGTGACTAGGGTATATAGAGAGTAAGACTGTTTCAGCTGTGAGATCAAATGACTCTCCCACGAAGTCTGAAATCTCTTGTTGAACAGAACACCAAAAGGGCATCAATAGAGGACAGGACCGAAAAACGTGACCAAGATCTGCGAATCTGCAAGAACATTTCCTCCAGCAAGCCCCATATGATATTGGAAGATATTCAGTTAATAGTGCAGGAGAACGGAAAAATCGGCTCCTACACTTCCAAGCGAATTTGCGCCATCTAGTGGCGTGTGTAATTTTATATGCATGCACAGAGGAATGAATCCAGTCCTGTTCCTGTATCTCCAATTCCAGGTCTTTTTTCCAGCTGTCCATGATAGAGGTCGAAGAATCACCCAGTCCCTCTCTTAAAATTTTGTAAAAGTAACCCACCTGATGTGGCCATAAGCTTCCCTTAATATTATCCTCCAAAAATCTCCAGGCCAGTAGTAATGGCTCCAGTAATAGAATATTAATGTCACTTTGAGAAGGTAGTTCCTCACCTGGTTGTATCTAAACACGTCGTCATTAGATAAATAAAATTTAGTTTGCAGTAAATCAAATGGAATAATTCCAGAGGGGGGAAGAAATTGTTTAAAAAAATTGTGACCCCATATGTCTCCATCTGGAGAAGGTATGGTCCAGATTTGCTGGCATAAAGCGGTCATCTTCCGAGATTAAAGAATAGAGAAAAAAAAAATCTCTAAAAGCTTTCTGTTGTTTTAATTTATACCAAATCTTTAATATTTGGGCCGTAACTGGAGTAAAATCGCGGAGAGGAAGTGATCTACCCGTCGAGACTAATGTGACCCTTATTACATCATAAAGATCATTTATTGCGAATTCTAGATCTTTCCAAGGAGAGTGATAGGAAGGTGAAAGCCAAAGAGACAATATTCTGCAATAAGAAGCCATTGAATAAAATTTTAAATTCGGTAAGTTAGCCCCTCCCTCCGAGAGAGGAAGTTGAAGTGAAATTCTGATTCTAGGTTTCTGGCCCCTCCATATAAAGTTAGAAATTAATTTATCCAATGATTTAAAATAAAAATTCGAGGGGAAGGAGAGGACATTTTGGAATAGATATAGTAATTTTGGAAGGATAATCATGGATAGTCTCTATTCTTTGAAAAAGTGTCCGTGTGTAGCCAAGCCCATATAGATAGATCACTTTGGCTTTGATTTGATAAGGGTTCATAGTTCAGTAATTCTAATAATTCGAGGTTTTGGGGAATTATCACTCCCAGATATTGGAATTTGGTTTTATACCATTTAATTGGATATTTACTTTTAAGATTTTGAGATGGAGTTAAAAATAAAAGAAGTAAATCTGTTTTGGCTATATTTAACTGAAACCTGGAAATTTTGCTAAAATTTTCCAGTGTTTGCCATAGGGCTGGAAGAGATGTTTCAGAAGAAAGAGCAGTTATCAATATGTCGTGAGCAAATAATGCTGACTTGTATTCCCTTTGGCCCACTGGAATTCCCTCTATGTTCTTATTACCCCTTATTATTTCGGCTAATGGTTCAATACATAACGCAAATAATAAAAGGGATAGGGGCCACCCCTGTCTAGTACCTCTTTGAATTTGAATTGGTTGGGACAAAGCACCACTGACTCGGATATAGGCCTGTGGCTGTGCATAAATATTTTTAATGCATGTAATGAAGGGATTTGGAAACAAAATTTTGACAAGGTAGCCCACAAGTATTTCCAGTCCACCTTGTCGAACTTTGTCAGCATCTAAACTGACAACTATGGATGGAATCCTAATAGTGTGAATGTATTCTAGTAACAACATTAAGCGGTGAAGACTATCAAAGGCATTTCTTTGTTTAATAAACCCTGACTGATCATGGTGAATTACCATCATAAGGATGGGTTCCAATCTCTTAGCCCAAATTGACATAAATATTTTATAATCTACATTTAGTATCGAATGGGATGGTATGCGATGTAAAGAGGGTCCTTATCGGGTTTAAGCAGAGGGGACAAAACCGCACAATTCCAGGAAGGTGGGGGAACTTCTCCCTCTTCTATCTCTCCACAGGCAAGAAGACGACTAGAAAGAAGCAGAGGGATAAAGACCTTGTACCACTTTGAGCCAAAACCGTCCAGACCTGGGCATTTTGAGGGTTTTAGCTATTTAATTTGAAAAAGAATCTCTTTGGCCATGATTGGTTGATTTAGACTTTCTTGTTGAGATTCCATGAGGGTGGGCAAGTTAAGGTTTGTAAATGAGGTAGCTATGACTTCTTGATTTTGGGGGGAGATGGGGCAGTATAAAGAGATTTAAAAAACTTCTGAAACACCCATTTTATCTCTTCTTCTTCTTTATAAGAGGGGGAATCCGAAGCCGTTAATCTTATTTTTAAAATTGTTGAAGCCCTTTTATTTGCCCTCAACTTTTGAGCCAGTGCTCTGGCACTTCCCTCATAATTGTACTGGCATAGATAGCTTAAATTTTTTAGAGTTTTAAAGTCAATTATTTTTTGGATATCTTGTTTTAAAGTTTTTATTCGATTCTGTAAAGCCCTATCACCCTCTCTGTATAGCATTTGATAGGAGGATAACAAATTTGTTAAATAATTTAATCTTCCTTGTATTTTTTTTTTTTTGTTTATAGGATGCATAGGACAGTATCTCTCCACAGAGCACCGCCTTCAATGTGTCCCACTGAATTGCTTGTGAGACTTGGGACGAAGAATTTTCCAGAATTATCTGTGAAATATGTTCCTTAAAACGATCTAAGAATTTCTTATCTTTTAATAAAGAGCTATTAAATTTCCAAAGTTTGTGTTTCTTTTGTTTTCCTAGATCAATTTTAAGAATTAAGGGATTATGGTCTGATAGAATTCTAGGTTCTATTAATACAGCTTGTACTAAAGTTAAGTGCTCTCCCGTTACAAAAAAACAGTCTAGGCGAGAGTATGAATTATGTCTTCCCGAGAAGAAAGTATAGGCTGAAGTTGAGAGAAAAAGCCTCCCCCAGACATCCTCTATACCCAAAAATGACAAATTTCCCTTTAATATTTAGCTGCCCCGGAGAGCCTTTGTGGTTTAGGATTCGAGGAGTCTAGATGGGGATGAAAAAATATTAAAATCACCACCCATTATCAGAATGCCTTGAAGCCTTTCCATCACCTTTTGTATAAAGGTCTTAATTATGGGTTGAAGTCTGCGGTGGTAAGTATACATTTACCAGGGTAATAGCCTGTGAATATAACTTTGCTGTCAAAATTACATAGCGGCCCTGAGGGTCCGTATAAGTATCCTGAATTTCTAGTGGTGTTGAAGTGGGAATTAAAATCGCTGTTCCCCTTTTATGTCCACTCGAATGAGAGGAAGCCAGTATTTGATATTGCCCTCCCCAGTGGAGTTTAGAGTGCTCCACTTTGGATAGGTGGGTTTCTTGTAGTAAATATAAGTCAGCTTTCTGCTTACCTAAATATTGCATGATTTTATACTGTTTAATGGGGGAGTGTAGGCCATTTACATTTTGTGAAAAAATTTTAATTGGAACATTAGCCATGATCTCAGGGAAACACCATCTCCTTTATTAATACGGCCAGTCGTCTAAGGTAACGAGGGAACAACCTTGATCGGTCGCTTAAAAATATTTATTTATTCCCCTCCAGGGGTCCAAAGGGACCATTTTCAGCATACCTGGAAGGTACAATAACTCCCGGTCTCAGGTTTCCCTCGGCCCAGACCACCAATGCCTGGATTGGGAGCACTCGTACTTGGAATTGGAATCTGTCACCAACATTTTTAATAACAAACATTATGATTAATAAAAACATCCATATTAACTCTAAACCAACAACTTTTGAAATGATAAACCTTCCAATGGGAAGAACTATGTACAAATGGTCTTCCATTATTGGGGGAGATTCCATCATCTCCAACCCTGGTCCCAGAGGGATGAGACTCTTTCCTCTAGGTAAGTGGGGAATGATCCACAGAAGGTGGATCTACAACCACTCAAGAGGGAACACCCTCTCGAGGAATTAGTTCCTAAATGGAACCAAGTCCTGTAATGGTGGAGCTAGGAACTCGTGAAGTATCAAACCATTGGATAACTCTCCAAAAAGGAGGAGAGCTCCCGTGCATCATAATGTTAAGTCTAGTCTAGTATACAGAAGATTATTGATAGGAGAAATCCCCTTTCCTCATTTTCTTTTCCCTTCACTCCCTTATCCCTCTCTCGTGAAGTAAAAAAAAAAAAATGGGAAGGAGGAGGGAGCACAACTTTCATACCCATAATCTGGCATGCCAGTATTGTCCACTAGCCTCCACTGCAACCCAAACCTGCCCTATATACAAAGGCAAGATCTCGGTTCCAATCCCTGATGATGCCAGGGAGAGAAACAAGAGGATCCCCTCGACTGGCAAACATCCTGATAGCTGATCCGCAGCAAGGCTGTGAGAACAAGCCAAAGCAAAGGGAAACATACCAGAGGGAATTCCGCCCCAATTAGGGCACTCAACATGTAAGTCTGATCAGAAGTGGAAGAGGGCATGAGAGCCCATAACCCTGCAGTCGATCATTACCCCGCCGAGTATCCCCGTAAGCATTAATCACAGATGAAGGTGGCATCTAATGGGGAGTTAATGCATGGTTGGGATCGCTTGTGTACGAGGCCTCCGGCCAAGTACGCACAACGGTCCAACCATGCATTAACTCCCCATTAGATGCCACCTTCAGAGGGGATTAATGCGCTTGTAACATGACAAGTGCAAGGCTAGTATTTGGGAGATTATGTTTCATTTCTTATAGAACACTAATGAGCACAACCACTTATCCCACCTGTGAAATTATGCTGCACGTCTGTTACTTTTTAAAGCTCTGTATAACTGGAAGCGTGTGTGTGCATGTTCCTGAGCCAACATCAAGTTATACAGCAGCTATCACTTTATCACATGTTTCATCTGTGCTATACATATCAACCTCGACATACAATACTGCTGATACCTGCAAACTTCCTACTTGTGCGGCAGTACTGTTTCTGCGTGCTTGTTTTTATCTAATATCAATGGTGTGCTGCATTGTGGGACACATTTCTTCCGTGCATAGCTCTGTATCCCCCAGCAGTGAGAGTACTTCTGTGCCCTGCCTGTAGAGTGCGGCTGCCGCTATTCCGACCAATAGGTGGCACTATCCAACGAGCACAGGAGTTCTCTTCTCTTTTGGCAGTCCTGTGTTTTGTGCCACGTGCTGTTGCACTGGAAATCTGCTCCCATTATTATTCTCTGCATGCCCCCACTTGCAGCAGCGCCAACACACCACACTTTTCTGTTGCACATACCTTATCTCCTGCCCATTCGTCCCCCACTGCCTCACAATTCAGACACTTGCCTTGAGCCAGTTTTGCCTCAGGTCTCTGTTCTCATTCCCACCAACAGGTGGAGCTTTGACACAAGCAGCACCAAGTCTCTTCTCTTTCACGGTCATCTGTTCAAACACTCTGCGATTCCAGCACAACTGGCCATTCTTTCCTATCTGCGGAGCTTCACTCTTGCAGGATCAAGGACACACTCCTGCACTATTTGTCTTGCATCTGCCAGTTCACTTTCATGGGCTGTCTTTGTCACGCCACCTATTGGTCGAACTGCCCCTACCTTTCAATTACACATAGCTTTCCAGCTGCTTCCGATCTCAACACGGCATTATCGTCTCATAATGCCGTGTTGCTCTTCTACCAGCTGATGCCCTTGCACCAATCCTGTTTCTTCCCTGTACTACTTCTATTTGTGCCATGTTACAATATAATTTTTATATGCCCTTCAGGATTATGTTGAGCATCTAGTATCTAAACAGTGCCCTCTAGTGTTACCAAATAAAATGCCAGGTTGTTGTATTCTTGAGAAAAACCTCAATAGACTTCTACCAGGATTTTTTTTTTTTTATTTAGTTTTTGTTAACCGGGTAAGTGCACTAGCCAGCAGGTGACTATTTTCAGGCACGACCCAGGAGGTACAGTTACAGTACAAAATAGGACAGTTCAGGTTATACAGTACAAGTAAAGGTACATTGATACAAGTACAGGCATACAATCCAAAAAAGGGGGGGGGGGCAAAGGGTACTGGAGGGAGCACAGATTTGGAAGGGGGGGAGATAGGAAAGGGAAGGGAAGGTGAGGGGGAAGTGTAGCAGGGAGGGGAGAGGTGTATGACTCAGTTCACTGAAGGGTGAAATGGGCTAGACAGGGAAAGAAAGAAATGCGGGAAAGTGACAGCGAATACGGCTTTTGCGGTACAAGGTTATGATCTGTTTCCAGGCTGGTGGAACCAAGGGATGGCAGGACTAGAAGGGGATGGTCGGTAAGTAGGGGGAGGGTTATGGCTTATGCGAAAAGGTGCGAAAATGAACTGAAAGCACAAAGAGGGTTGAGTGGCAGGCAGGGGAGGGGGAAAGGGAGAGACCAATACCCACAAGTAGAAGTACAAGCTAAGGAAGGCAGAGGGTGATGGAGGAGGTACAGGTAGGGGAAGAAGAGGGAAGAATGACATGAGTAGGGTAGAATGAGTGCATGACTAGGGGACAGAAAGTGAGAGGATTGAAAGTCAGGGAAGAGCTGTCCTACATGAGCATAGACCAGCAGGGAAGGAAGAGGAGCACGGTCTGTGGGAGGAGGGGTAACTGCCGTTGCAGGGGATAACATGGACCACGTCTGGGTTAGTGGAACCTAGAGCCAGTTAGGGCAGGGAGGGGGATTCGGCCAACCAGAGGGCGTTCTACGACTTTAGCGGGAAAAGTAGCGAGTAAGACCGAGCTATGGAACTGGAAATCGGCAAGGCACAGCGGGGTAGGGGAGCATCGGGAGGTGAGGGGAAGAGTAGGAAGACCAGTACCACTTACATTCCAGTACATCATAGGTTTTTAGGCAACACAAGAGGGTCCAACAATAGTGGGATTTTGGCTAATTCATACACAAATAGAGAAAGTAGGACAATTGCAGACAATCATAGTACAACAAAATAACAATCGGTAGAACCATTTACGTGGAATACCACACATATTATAGAAGTCACAGTGATTAGGCATTATCTACAGACATTGTTAAAGGTAGTGTCCCATTTTTGTAGAACAGTTTTATTTGCCATTGTGAGGATGGGAGCGCAATAGGACAGGGTAGGTAATATTCCCCTGGCGATGGCAAGCTTGGCAGTGGGAGTGAGCAAGTAGTTTGTCCTGTAGGTGGCCCCCAGTTTGCAGTTGACAGCTTTGCATGTTTCTTGGATGTGCTGATTCAAGTCAAGGTTTTGGTCAAGCTGTATTCCCAGATATCAGAACGAGCTTACAGTCTCAAGAGGGGTACCGTTTAAATCAAGAATATTTAGTGGACATGAGCAGGTTCTGAGTTTATGGAGTGATCCAAAGACATAGCTTTAGTTTTGCTCCTTGATAGTCTGAGGCGATGAGCATTTAGCCAGTGTTGTGCCAAGTGGAAGGCTGATGTCAGAGTGGCATTGAGGTTAGTAGTATTGTCGGAGTGGGTATAGATAACTAGGTCATCTGCATAAAGGAGTGAGTTACCAGATGTTATTATGTTGGGCAGGTTATTTACAAATAATGAGAAGAGGAGAGGTCCAAGTATAGAGCCCTGCGGAACCCCAATGTTGATCGTGGTACTGTCAGAGATAGCCGAGTTGAATTTAACTGCTTGTGACCTATTGGTAAGGTAACTACTGAACCATGTTGTTACAGGGGATGAGAAGCCAAGATTTTTGAGGGTGGCAAGCAGCAATGGGTGATCACCGAGGTCAAAGGTCTTTGTGAGGTCAATGAACACAGCCCCAGTTAGCTGCCCATTGTCCATATTTGTGAGTACATCAGAGGTGAATTTCGCCAGTGCCGTTGTAGTACTGTGGTGCTTCCTGAAGCCATGTTGTGCTTCACAGAGCGTATTAGAGGATTGATGAATTCAATGACCTGGGTGGCTTATTTTTCAAGAATTTTGCTAAGGACCAAAGGATGGCAATAGGTCTATAGTTCGACATATCATTTTGCTCCCTTTTTGAATACGGGATGATTCTAGCGGCCTTCAAATCTCAGGGACAGTGCCTGTGGAGAGGGATAGTGTGAAGATCCTGGCAATCGGATGGGATATGAGATGAGCAGCCGCTTTCAGTAATCGTGGTTCCAATGTGTCAGAGCCAGGGCTAGTGTTATCCGATAAGACGTTCAGGAGTTTGAAAACTTGATTTCCAGTAACCGCCTTAAAGTAAAATGATTTTGCTGAAGCTAGTTGAGAATCAGTGCTCATTGCGGTAGAGTATTGCTGAGGAGCAGTGGGCGTAGATTTATGGGAGGATGTAAAGGCAGATAGGTCAGAGAATTGCTGATTGAAGGCGTTGGCTATGGTAAGGGAGTCATTGCAGTGGACCCCTTGAAGTATCATTTCCGAAGGGGTGACAGATTAGGGGGATCCCAAGGAAGGTTTAATGTGACTCAAAATTTACGTGGACTTGGCAAGGTTGGAGGAATGGTCAGAAAGTATGGCAGCTAAGATTCAATGCAAGGAAGTGCAAAATAATGCACCTGGGAAACAAGAACCCAGGAATAATACACAATGGGGGAGGTAGTAACAACAACAAAAGGAAAGGGACCTGGGGGTAATTATATCAGATGACCTTAAGGTTGCAAGCAATGTGAGAAGCAGTAGGGAGGGCTGGGGGTATACTGGGATGTATAGGGAGAGGCATCAGCAGCAGAAAACAGGAAGTTGTTATCCCTCTGTACAGACAGTTGGTGAGACTCCATCTGGAGTACTGTGTCCAGTTCTGGAGACCCCATCTCCGCAAGGACATAGACAGTATAGAGGCAGTCCAGAGGAGGGCAACTAAAATGGTGCAGGGTCTGCAAGAGAAGCCATATGAGGAGAGACTAAAGGAGCTTAATATGTATATCCTTGAGGAAAGAAGGGAGAGGAGGACATGATTGAAACTTTTAAGTACCTCAGTGGAATCAACAAAGTCCAAGAGGATAGCATCTTTCAGAAAAAGAGACACGCCAAGAACAAGGGGACACAATTTAAAGATAGAGGTGAGGCGGTTCAGTAGCAATGTGAGAAGTATTATTTCACAGAGAGGTAGTGGATGCATGGAACATCCTTCCTGAGGAGGTTGTGAGGGTCTAAAACTGTGGGAGAATTCAAGAATGCATGGGACAGACATAAGGCAATTCTTGTGGGGGGGGGGGTAGGAAGAAATAGGCTGTTGGTTAACTAGGATCTGCGGCCTATCCTGTAGGTAGGGAAATGGGCAGACTAGATGGGCCAAGCGGTCCTTATCTGCCGTCAGTCTATGTTTCTATTTCATTAGCATGATTACAAGATCTGGCACTCAACTGCATCAACAGCATTTCAATGCACAACTAGATGTGTCTCGACCAATCAAGTTACTGCACTTTTCCTTGCCATTTTATAAAGTTAACTTACAGCAGGACTCCATAATAAAGGTCAGCTAACAATTTTCTTGTATAACTATGTTTGTATTCCTGATCCAAAACAAAACTTCACAGTGTGCTAGTGACCCCTAAAACTTCCAAGCATGAGAGCTAACAACAGATACTGGTGAGAAGTAGTGCTTCACCCGTGGATACAATATCTTATTACTGGATATAACTGGCACCTCTTCTATCTACATCTCTAGAATACTCTAATCCTGCTACTAACCTAGAACAGTGCCAACTGTGCACATCATTAGTGATATCAACAACACTTTGCCATCTGACATGATGAATATGCAAGATCCAAAACGACAAATATCAATCAAAATGCCCTGCCATCTGGGTTTTGCTTCTCAATGTTTTTATTTCACGACATTTTGTTTCTATTTTAGAATACAGAGTGCAGCTCTGATGAGACGACAACTATTATCATAATCTACTGTTTTTATCAGTTTTAAGTTACACTTTACTCATTTGATTACAAACAGTGATGTAAGTTGTTGAAGACTGCAATCTTCTCATAAGCGTGCCCACTGCTGACAATATGGTCATCTCAGGGTCTGACACTGCGTTTCTATGAAACAAAGGTCCTGATACACAGTCATAGTCTGTGGTGGCAAGACTTGGGGCACAGAGGCACCCTGTATTGCCATGACTGCAAACTGCCATTCTCAGTGCCCTGAATTAGCAGACAAAGGGTGCGTCTTCCCCACAATGCCGCCAGATAGTGGTCACATATGGGTTTTCATTTTTTTCACTTGCTAACATGCTGGCATGCACCACCCAGAGGTCTGCTGAACATGACTGAGTGCCAGTCCCATAGTGCACTGCCGTGCCAAGAGCCCGTATTCAGAGGCACTGCCACATCAACCATGTTTATAACAGTTCTTCATGGATGGTGGCACTCTAGTGCAAGACTGAGGTGAGCAGGGCACTGCGTGCATCTCTGCATAGCACCATGTGAAATCTGAATGCTGACCGCGGCCCTTTCCCTGTGCTGTCACAGCGTCCACTGTGCCAGTGCATGGTAAACCTTGCATCCTCTCCATCACTGGCTATATTCTCAGTAGTTGAGATCAGTGGTTCCCATGCTCAAAATCCCAGTGATTGCAATAGCCTTTTACAATATCTGACCAATTCTGAATTTCCTAGCTCACATCTGTTAGGAATGAAAACCTTCCAGATGTATCAAAGACCTTTAAAAACCCATTAAGGGGTATATGGTAATAAACTTCATGACTTTTAAATTTTTGGGGTTTTTTGGGGGGCTCCAGGCAGATTGACAGGATCATTAGCAGCAGGGTAAGATTGGGCTTAGCCTTGAAACCCACTGTGGCACCAAGTCGTAATCGGTCTGCCAGCACACATTTCCTTTACTGTCCGCTTCCAGCCTAAGAAACATAGAATCTGACGGCAGATAAGGATCACTTGGCCCACCCAGTCTGCCCTTTTTTCCCCTACCTACATTATTACCACAGACCATACTTGATCATACAGCTCACCCCTGCTTTCCAATTATGATTCCCCAGCCTATCCCATGCTTTCTTGAACCCCACCACTGCTTTTGCACCACTACCCCGCTGGAAGGTTGTTCCAGGAATCCACAAATCTTTCTGTGAAGACTAACATCCTCACATCTCTCCTGAATCTACCCCTCCAGCTTCACAGCATGTCCTCCTCTTCTTCAGCACCTTTCTTCTGAAAAATACTTCCTTCTTGTATGGTACTTACCCCTGTGTGGTATTTAAAGGTCTCTATCATATCCCCACCTCCCTTCTCTCTTCCAGGGTGTACATATTGAGGTCCTCTACTCTCTCCTCGTAGGGCTTTTGATGCAGACCCTGCTCCATGTTTGTTACCTCCTCTGGACAGTCTCCACTCTATCTATGTCCTTCCGGAGATGTGGTCTCCAGAACTGCACACAGTACTCTAGGTGGGGTCTTACCAGAGATCTATAAAGAGGTAACATCCCCTCCCTCTTTGTGCTGGTGATACCCTCCTATGCAGTGCACATCATCCACTAGCTCTCCCAACTGCCCTGTCACACTGCATGATCACCTTTAGTTCATCTGGTATGATTACCCCAGGTTTCCTTCTTGCTTGGTGGTTGTCAATACCACTCCACCCATTTGTACTGCACCCTGGGTTTCTGTGCCCTAAGTGTATTAATTTTGCACTTTTTCAAACTGAAACCCAGCTGCCATATCCTTGACCACTCCTCTAGTTTTATCAGGTTTCTGCTCATCCTTTCCCCTCCCCCTGAACTGTCCACCCTATTGCAGATTTTGGTGTCTTCTACAAAGAGGCAGACCTTTCCTTCCAGCTCCTCTGCAATATCACTTATTAAGACATTAAAGAGACCCGGTCCCAGCACCGATCCCTGAGGCACCCCGCTGGTCAACCTCCCTTCCTCAGAGTGATTGCAATGTAAACCCCTTGTCCCAGACGCTAACCTGCCTGCCCCTTTGGGGCTCCCATTCCACCAGGAGTTCTGTTCCACCCCCTTCCATTTCTTTTTTCCCAGTCCTGGTAGCCCCAGTATCCTCCCACTGGCTCCTGCATTGTTTTTTAAAAGAGTGGGGGCCAGAGAAGCTGGATTGGGAGCTGCCGCCTGAAGTTGCACTCCATTGCAGGGCTGGCACTCCACACATGCACAGAAGTACATTTTTGTTTGGCTGTTTTGGCGGCCGCTAGAGTTACTTCTCCAGTGGTCCCGGTCCCAGGGTAAGGCAAGAGAGGGACCAGAGACCTAAGCTGGACGGAAAGGTAGCGAGAGAAACAGAAGAGGCAAGTGTGTGAGCATCAGTCATGCTCGGGGAATCAGAGCCGCTGCATTAATATTCATGAGGCAGCTCATGAGTGATTCATGAGCGGGTCCTGTCTAGCACTACAGGGAAAGGATTATAGGCTAGTGACAGGCAAAGAGTTAAGTAAAATTATTTAAGACCTGACAGGGTGAGGGAAGGAATTGCTGCCAGTTCTGTGGGGCATTAAAGTATAAAATGTTTATGAGGACTTCCAGGGCAGTTTGAAAATGGGAACTTTCAGGCCTTGTATTGGGACTGTATGTGGCTGCCTGGGGGCAGCACAGCATGGCAGCAGTGACAGCAAAAGGGCTAATGTGATATGTGAGATGCTGCAGTCACATTACTGGGTTCAGGGGTGGCTACTAAATGCTGGGGAAAGTGTACCACAGATGTAAAGGGTTTGACTGCAGGGACATTTGAAAGTTGGGCCATTGTGGGACTGCAGAGACACTTTTCATTTCAAACAGCCATGTCTGTAGCCACATGACTCCATCCAACCAACCCAGGGGCCAGGATTATTGCTAAGGATTCTGGGGCTTGTGAACAGACTCTTGGGGAAAAATACCGGGGATTATTCTGGCACCATTTTGAACAGCCAGTGAGGCATCGAAGAAGCCTCATACTATATAATTTTCTGTAAGGACAGTGGCCCCAGCCAATCTGGAGCTGCCAAAAAGCTCCCAAACGACTAGGACTTTGGACTCTGAGTCAGTCAGTGGGAGCTCCTCCAGAGGAGGGGACTCCTGCCCTGTAAGAGTATGGGGTTGCCAGGCTGGGAGAGGGCCTTGCCTGGGGGCTGCCAACAGTCTGTCCCCCAGGGGCTGGGTGTTTGCCTTCCCCCATCTGGAGAGTATTGGAGGGGAATGTGCAGGCAGCTCTGCGAAGAAGGATAGCTGCAGGAGTTCTGTTGCTGAGGAGAGAATTTGTATCACAGTGGTGAGATTGAGAAAAGGTTGTGTCCCGAGCCTGAAAAAAGGACAAAGGTTGTGTCTTGAGTCTAGGAAAAAGACACGGTTGTGTCTAAGCCTGGAAAATGACAAGTATGTTTGTCTACACCTCCATGGTGAGTCACTGGAAAAAAGAAGGTGAAATGGGAATTGTGAGAAAGTAAAAGGTACTGTCTAACCCTGGAAAAGACAAAGCATCTGCAGGAAAAGGGAAAGACAAGGTCCAAGGACTGGTTGTCAGATGGGCAAGCTGGATTATAGAAAATATACTGATGCTGGCCGAGAAATTAAAGAGAGAGTCTCTTCTGAAGTTGTTCCGTACCTGCACAGGGAGAAAATAAACTTTTGGACTGTTTTCTGAGACAGAGTTCTGGAATTGTGCGTGAGCCAGAGCACGAAAGTGACAGCTGCGTTAAAGTTTAGAGTCTGTGAAAGCAGGATGGACAGGTGCCTTTCGGGATCAGGTACCTGCTGTCTGCTCCTGAGATACAGCAAGAAAAGAAACTGTTGAGGTAACCCTGGATTCTCAGACTCTCCACTCCCTAGAGTCTGGGATACAGGGAAGGTAACAGAGATGTTGGCTACACACCGTAGCAGGAAACTGAAAGAAAAGCACAAGATGGTCTAAGGTTGCCATCTCAATTCCAGAGCCAGGTGGGGAACTCGCTAACCGCATCAAGTGATGTCTGCCAGTTGCAGAGGACCACGTATCTTGTACCGAGTGCTGGGGCACTATGACCTGTGAGGGAGCCAGGCCATGGGGCCACTCCTAGGTCTGAATCCCTTGTGGTTGGCAGGCCTTGCGTATGTGCTCTGCAACAGGCCCATAACAGGCTGAAGGGGACAGGCTGTAAGACCTTTAATCAAGCCTGAAGATCCAGCTGCAGCAATTTTCCCTTCAAGCATCGAGCCCGATTCTGCCAGTGCTGTTTCCATCCACTCCAGGACTTCAGTTGTCTGCAACACCAAAGAACAGAGTCTGCATATCAGTGAGCAACAACAGGAATCACCCTGCAACATTCTGGGGACTGTATATAGTTCAGAGATGCTCTCTGGCATAGGAAGCCAGGACAGTAATCAAGCCAAATGTAAAAATTTCATGTTAATTCTTTAAGCTCCCAATGCCAGCTGACCAGCTGCACCTCAGGCCTCAACTGTAACATCTGGTACCCAAGGACAGAATCTGGGCATCATCCTGGACTGGGGCCTGTGGGTCAGGTACTGGGGAAGACCTGCGCAGTTAGCCAGATAGATAAAAGGAAATGATGGGGGGCACTGTGGAGCCCAATCAAGCGGCTGCACCTTTCTATAGAGCTCCATGATTTGAGTGGCACAAACTAAGAATAAATTGCTACTTTGGGCAACTTAGCTGGAAAAAATAGTTGCCAATCTTGAGGGAAAGTCTACTGGCTATAATGGGCAATCACATAAAGATAAGACAACTGGAGATGGAGCCAGATCTAAGAATCCAACCAGCCTTCTTGCCACAGCGATCTCAACAAGGCCCTATAACAGAACCAGGAGAAGATTCTCCAACAGGGACCCTTCAGTCGATCGGGGCCAATTTGAATACAATTATAGTCTTGGTCTCTGGTCTCTCAGACAAACATGATGCCCTAAACAACAGGGTGGCTGGGGTAGAGTGACAATGGAAACTGTACAGGGGCATCAGCAAAGCTACTAAAAAGGGCCAATGTGGCAATGGGGGCTGTGGCAACACTTATTAGAGAGAACACCCACCTGAGGTCTCACCTGGAGACCTTGGAAAACCTGGCAAGAGCAGCAAACATTCAAATTCTTGGTCTGCCGGAGGAGTTTGAAGGGGACCACCTTCTTCTCTTTATATGGGAATGGCTAATTTGTCAGCTGGGGAAAGAGGCCTCTGATCGGGGACATCGAATCTAAAAGGTATACCGAATGGCTCTCTGAGAAAGGTGGGACAATCCAGAGACACCAAGAGCAGTGGTAGCAGTCACCGCTGGCATCGGCTCCAGAGACTATTTTTGGCACTAGCAAAACAGCAACGGTCCTCCCACAAGATGGGGAGCAAGTAAAATGTATCCGGATATTGGATAAGCTACCCAACAAAGAAGAAAAAAAGTTTGATGGGTCTGGGCAGTTCTTCATAAGCTGGTATCCCACAGCCTTGTTTTCCCTGATCGACTCTCAAACTGCATACAAGGGAAAGTCTACTGGTTTACTGAACCGCGAGGAGGCCCTGAGGTGTGCGCAGAACAATGCAATTTCTAAATCTAGAGCAGCGGTCGAGAGGCATCCTCATCCTAAGAAGATGGCGATGACTCATGAAATATCATGACCACTGTTGTTGATCAGATGCTGAGGTTAGACATGAGTAATAGTCACCTCAGGGCATAAGTGGACTAGAGACACGGAACTGCTCTATAGTTTGCAATTTCTTGCCCAGAGATAGAAATTGTTGCCATATTTAAGGCCCGTTTTTGTTAAAATTAGAAAGATAGCTGGACACTGATCTTCTTTGTACTATGAGGGGTTTAAAAGTTATGTACCCAAAGTCACATCTGCTCTGAATAAGGGTATACAAAGACCATATAGCATAAATGGACTTAAGACTTTGTATAACATAAATAAGATGACACAGAATAGTATTGACTAATAGTTTTCTTGTTTATGGAGTTCACAGAAAACAATCTTTTTAAAATGCTATAGCACATTTAGTGCTTCAACTACTGAGGAATACATGGTGGATGTCACTCCTTGGGGTGAAAATTAGGTTATATATATCTCTGTTTAACATTAGTAACTAATGTCACGTAGCTCATGGGCTCAATATGCAGCTAACTAAGTTAACTTTTTGGTAACATTAAAGTACCGGATCCTCCCAATGATGTATCTTAAAGCAGCTGACAGATATTCATGGGTGTATTGAGAGGGGTGGCATCCTCATGGGTAATGTATTATAATTATAGTAATTCAATGCTTGTGACTAAACTGTATGCTTGTTTTATGAAACAAACATAAACTATAAAAGGGGGAATGATTGTTAAGGAAATGCAAATTTAAACTTCCTGTTTAACCTTTATTCCACTTACCCCATCCTAACCCTCCCCATGTAAATAAATTATGATGTTGCTGTTTTGCAGTAAACCTGACTCCAGAGCCCAATTTTAGTGAGCATGTTATTAGCTAAAATGTGGAATGACAATTATTAAATATGGGAGGTTGAATCCTGGTGAGTCCATGTCTGGGGTAACTGTTTTGCGGAGATGGGTTGTACGACATCCCAGGGGGCTGTAATGGTAAAAGCAGGTCCACTAATTTGTACTCTGGGTGGAGGCACCGCCATTTTACCTCATCTTTTGAGAAAGGACCCCGTGTATCAGCTAATGAGAACCAGGCCCTTTAACCTTGTATCAACCGACAAGGCAGGGGTAGTGGCCCTCTCTAGGACGGCACCAGAGAGAGGCTACATCAGTATACCACCACTCTGTTGCCTATCCTCTAAACAATTTCTTACCCAGTTTACCACCTTCGGACCCACTCCTAAGCTACCCAGCTTGATTACTAGTCTCCTATGTGGAATGGTGTTGAAAGCTTTATTGCAGTCTAGGTAGGCCACATCCACCGCCCCACTCTGATCTAAATCCTCTGTCACCCAGTCAAATTAAATCTATCAGATTTGTTTGACATGACCTCCCCCATGTGAAACCATGCTGCCTCTGGTCTTGTGACCCACTGAATTCAAGATATTCCACAATCCTTTCTTTCAGCAGTGTGATTCCATTAATTTTCCCGCCACCGATGTCAGGCTGACTGACCGATAAGTGTTAGCCTCCACCCTGCTGCCACTTTTGTGCAGTGGGACTACATCTGCCTTCCTTCAGTCCTCCGGAACCACTCCCATTTCCAATGAGCTGCTAAAGAGGACTGTCAGAGGTGTAGACAGCATTTCACGGAGTTCCCGCAATACCCCTGGATGCACCCCATCTGGTCCCATTGCTTTGTCCACCTTCAGATTACAGAGTCCCTTTAGGACTCTCTCCTCCAAAAAAAGTACTAATGTCCACCTCCCTCCCTCCAAAGTTTCTGTTACTTTTTTGTGGCCCTTCCCCTTCTCCTTTCTTTGTGAAAACTGAACAAAAATATAGGAACTGAGCATTTGCTAGCTAGCAGCTTGTGAAAAGAACATGACAGACTGTGTACAAGGCACTAAGAAACAAAAAGCTGGTGGGGATGGATGTGTATTTACTTGGCACTCCAGCATAAGGTGAGTGCATGCTATCTCAGGCCTAACATCTCTGAAGATGTTAGTCTGCAGAAAAATGAGTACATGGCAAGTACACAGCTAAACTCACTAACAGTGCTTACCGCTCTGCCCTGCCTGCCCCCTATTCCACTCACCACTGCAACGTGTATAGCTCCCTCGGCTGGCTCCCACTGCAAGGCTAGTTTGATTTTACCATTGGATGCCTCACAGATGCTATTATTCGTAGTGGCCCTGCCTCTCCTTTGCGAGCATCAGACTACGTAGAGGAGTCTCCGATCCTTTGTTGTCCCTCCCCTGGTGATTTTTGAGAACCTCTACCAAAACGTGTGGCAGAGCTCCATCGGTTGCGGCACTCTCACTTTGGAATACGGTTCCTGCACCCCTCAGATCATCCAATATGCATCACACCTTTAAGCAAAACCTTAAATCCTGGCTCCTTGCTCGTGACACTTGCAATTGCTTCCATAGGTAGTACCTCTCCCTCCCCCAGTTTTTTTCTTTCCCACGCAATCATGTCTACATGCATTCTCCTCCGTTCTGTTTTTCTCATGGTCACTTGGTTTGTTCAAGCTTATTACTGTGTATGTGGGGGGGGGGTTGCAGTTTCCTAGTTCCCTTCGATTGTTGTTACTCATGTCTGCTTGTTTTGTAATTTGCATGACGACTATCAATTATATACTTGCTTCTTTGTAACTTTTCCGCCTCCTGTAATCAGCTGTTTATTGTTATGTCCTACCACTTTTTTGACCACTAATGTTCTACCATTGCTATTTGTTCTGTTGTACCTTTACTCTGTAATAATGTCTGCACATGTGCCTTTTGGCCTGGGTCGTGCCTATAAATGGTCTCTTGGACCAGTGCATTTACCCAGTTATCGAAGTCATAAATAAATAAAATGAACAGGAGCCTTCCTACTACATTCTTTAATAAAGTCTCTGCAGTCCATACTCTGGATTCATGTGTCTCTATCATTTAGTGTGAACTACCGATCAGAACCTGCCAGCACATAAGCAGCAGCAGCAGACGCTGGGAAAGAAGCCGAAGTTAATAGGTGCACATGATTATTTTAACTGTGACTGTAAGCAAACATGTAGGTGAAGTAATCCTTCGTTATCTAGACAAATGCAATTAGCATGACGTTCTGGCAGCTCTTCCCACGGTCCAACAAAAAAACGCACAACAGATTTCTCAGTTCCACAAACCAGCTGAGCTCTGAACTTTGTTACAGAATGTATGAAAATGTAGATTCTGAAATATTCTGAACTGTAAGAAAATTATAGCAGACATCTCTTATTTAACCAATTCCAGTCATCACAAGAGGTTCTCGTTAAACCGTATTAGGATGAAATGTTAAAAATAAACAAAACAAAAAAAAAACAAAAGCAGAAACCAAAATCCGTACAGCTTATTTTTCTTTGCTGGACTAAGAATTACTTGATTCACATCATGGCTAATGATCATGGGACCTCTGTTGAAACAGGCAAGATACTACAGTGATTCCAACTCTCCACAGAGCCACTGCAGTCTTTCCAGTTCTCTTGAAGGGATGTTCTGCAGCTGTCTGGCAGCCATTTCCTCTGTGTTCTCAAATTTCTTTTTGGCCCTCAGCAGGTTATCACAAGCACTTTATCTCTGGATTTGAATGGCTTTCTGAAAGACTTCAAAAGCTATCTCAGTTCCTACTGGATACACCTAAGGTCTGCCTATGATATTTCTATAATTAATTTGTTTATAATGGTAAACTTAGGCAAGGAAGGAATTTAAAAATGATTCATCCACAGTATACCAGAAAGCATTTAACTAGCCGTAAGGTCAACAGCAGAGTTTGGTCACCGATGTAATGTGAACAAAATTGAGGGACATAAGAAAAGCTCACACAGGTTAAGCACAGGGGGTGAGAAAGACAAGTTTAAATGACTAGTTCAGGGTCATCCTTAATACGTAGTGGTGTCGAGATTCAAACCAAAGTCTCAAGGATCACAGCTCTGTCTTCTAACCACATGGAACAGACTGCCACAGAAGATGTGGTGTCAGCTGACACTATAAGATCTTTTCAACCTCAGACAACATCTATTCTGAAGTAAAATAGGACAAAGGGTATTTCCACTGAGTGGGAGGAAGGAACTCAATGGTCTGATGGCCTTCTTTCCTGCCCAAATATATATTGGCTAAGCTGTCTCATGTTAGTATGTTTATGTTGCAGCTATTTTCCATTAGATAGTGTTGGTATTCTATAAATAATTATATATTTTTTTTACTGTGCTTTACCTCCAACACTTGACCAGCCCCCATTAGCCACTCTCTCCCCCCTAGCCCTGTCAACACTGACCCCGGGACTCACCTCAAACCAGACAGTGCCCCATGAATTGCCGCCCCCCCACAACGACAGATCCTCCTGGGTTCCCAGGCTCAGAAGGAGCTTTGCTTGGTTGTTTGACTAGCAGCCAAGTAAGTGGTGCAGGGCCTGCATGGAGAGAGGTGGCGTCATCCTACAGTCGAAGATTCCATTTTCAGAAGACAAATGGAAGAGTAAGAAGTTGGCTCAGGAGATGCTGTAAGTTTACCCTTTCTGGGAAAGGCACAGAATTCCAGCCTGGAAAAGAGTGGCAAGAGGAGACAGGAGAAGGGCCCCTGCCTCATGGAGAGTGGGTCTCACCAGTTGTGATCAGCAATATTTTGGAGTCCCCCAACCACATTTTACCAGAGGCAGGCAGACACCTCATTTGTACATCGCCAACAGCCCCAAAATTGTTAAGGCTTTCCACCAGCCAAGAAACTCACCATATTATAAATCAGGCAACACCACCTAGTGGCTTCTACAAGTGCACCTAGCCCAGAAGCATAGAGGTGTTGAACTTAAAACCTGATTCCAATATTGTGGTCCCGAGGTAATATATATATATTTTTTTTTGTAAACAATTTTATGAAGAAACCCAAGTACATTGCAAAGTAACAAGAATAATCTATATCAAGTAATTTCAGCTGGAAAGCTCAGACAGCCTGGGGGAGACCCACACAGGGGGACCACCAGCCACTTTGTACAATAATAACGGTTCACAAATGACCTTTTAATCCACGTAAGCAGAATACAATATAGGCCCATACTCACCTTCACCCTTTCTAAAGGAATTTCCTCATCTGTCAAATCCTATCACCTGGGGAACCACTCTTCTGCTACTGCTCCCTCTTGGGTCCCCCACATGGCTTCATATTTACAGAGTAGGTTCCATACTCTACATTGGGTCTTCTCAAATTTCATACTTTCTAATTCATTGGCCCACTGTGCTATGTTGAGTAAGTGCTCTGCCAGCCATTTCTGAGCAGCCACCTTGCCAACTGTGAATCCCAGGAGCCAGAGAGGTGAGCATACATAGCATCCCTGTGGGCCAGCCTCTATCCCCTCCCCCAACCAGCAGACCTTGCTCAGGGCTGGGGATGTACTGATGCTCCAGTGTGTTAGAATATGCACTGCTTCACCCCAGAATTATGGACTATGAGACGCCAATGCCATATGAGAAAAGGTACAAACAGCTACTTGATATTTCGGACAAGTATATTAGACGATCTATCTTGTTAGCTAGGCAGGTGTAAAATAAATTCTATGCATATAGTTAAAATTAGCCTGTTATAACTCAGGGTTTCATTTAACTCTAAAAATTGATTAGCATTTTGCTCATAAAAGTTCTAAAACATTGTGAAAATGCATAGCACGTGCCTCACTGTGTTTAACAAATATAACACTTCTAGAAAACCTATATAAATGCTTTCTATACAGTTAGTATTGCCCCTAGAAAAAAATGCTAATCAATTATTTAAAACCCTGTAACTTATTATTCATAGAACATTGAGTACCCAGGCTGCCCTCTTCCACAGCTCCTGACCCTCAGCCCGTAATCCCAAATCAGCTTCTCAACAAACCAAGGTATGGTACATTTCTGTCTGGTGTACCCCCAATAATAATAAGTAAAGGAGAGTTATAGGTGTAGCCTACATAGGTTTATGCAGTATGAACTCCTCTGGTGGGGAACACTGTAGGCTGTGCACAAGCCCTGATATAGGGACATCAATCTCTGATGCACTCGAAGATGGGCAAAAAGCCCATGGAACTAGGTTGTACCGATTCAAATCAGAACCCACCCCAGCCAGTATGGTGGCCGACCTTTTTGAGACCCCTACTTGCCTAGTGGATAGTATTCTTCCAGTAGAGCCCCTCCTCTTTCAAACTCCACAGCCCCATCCTCCAAAGAACCCGTAGAAGATAATC
This sequence comes from Neoceratodus forsteri, assembly GCA_016271365.2. Taxonomy (NCBI): domain Eukaryota; kingdom Metazoa; phylum Chordata; order Ceratodontiformes; family Ceratodontidae; genus Neoceratodus; species Neoceratodus forsteri. The sequence goes on from CM028131.1 coordinate 640,593,657, forward strand.
CTCACTGGTAATCTACAATCTTGTGGACAGCAAACTGTTCTCTGACTGTGGATCTCAAAAACAGATTCAAGATTTTTTAAAACAACTCCAGTGTGCAGGGATTGGGTCAGGAGAAGTGGGAGGACTCCAGTATCCACCTGAAAGACTCCTTCTCCTCTGATATCCAATCAGACATGGATCTCTCCCCGAGCTCAGTATCCTGGAGAATGCAAGGTAACAACAATAATAATAATAATAAAATTAGGAAGACTTAAGCCCCTCCCCACTGGTCTCAGCAGAATTTATTGTTGGACTTTGGCTCTCTTCCTTGCCCAAGGCAGTGATACCAAGCATCCCATTTCATGTGAACATGAACCAGAAGTACCTAAAAAAAAAAAGTACAAACACCTTTGAAGAAGACGCATTTTAACAGAAATTCTGCCCACAAGGATAAGGGGAAGGGATTTCTATCTCTCATAATCCTCTCAATTTTGCTAACAGGTGCTGATAATTTACACAAAGTGGCGAGTTTTGGGGGCCAGACTAGCCCAAGGTATTTAAGTTTGGGAACTGGCATGAGCTGCATCCCAAAGACCTGTAAGTGTGGTCCCAAGGCAGCTTGATATGCTTAATGAACTGCTGTTTTATGAAATAGGATTCGTTCCTGACGTTATAAAGTTCAGCAGGAACAGACTGAAAGTGCTGCCACACACTTGCATGAAACTACAGTACACATGTACCAGGGGTCAAAATTAAATTTTGCAGCCACTAGTCAGCAGGGCTAGTGAATGGGAAAATTCCACTAGCCCCACAGACTTTTCTACTTGCTCAGTTCCTGTACTTACTGAAATGTTACTTTCTTCAGTACAAGCCCACAGGGCTTGTTAAAAGAAAATATTATGCAAGCACCCGCCCCCCCCAAAAGATGTCTTGGGGTAGGTTTGATGTTAAAATTCGTGGGGAAGGGGGCACTCACATCCATAGATAACACAGCCACAGAAAAGAGCGGTTATGTAAGAACTTACCGTAACAGTAGATCTTCCAGGAATGTCTCTTGCAGTAGGTTATTACACTTGGGAGTCCACCAGGTAGCACGATCACATGACAGCTTCTTCCAGCAGTCTTCTTCAGGGACCGCCCACATGACATCACTTTCTCTACCTCTATGTAAGTGTGGGTGGTCCCAGGTATCCTCTGTTCCCCGCCGGTTTCAGCACACAAAGGCTAGGACAGAGGAAAACCAAGGGGCCAGGAAGTCCCAACCCAACATCATGAGATCCGGAGACCCTGAGCAAAAGGCAGGGAGACGGAGGACAGGACTGTATCTACTTCAGGAGACATTCCTGGAAGATCTACTGTTACGATAAATTCTTACGTAACTGCTCTATCTTCTACGGAATGGTCTCTTGCAGTAGGTTACTACACTTGGGACAGTACCAAGCAGTTATGGTCAGATGGGAGGACAGGCAAAACAGGAAGACTGACATGATGGTGTGGCTGTCGGCAAAGGGGACAGGATCATTCAGGAGAATGTCTAAAGAGAGAGGCAAGCAGAGTCGAGGCATCGCAGAAAAGCCAGGAGATGGCCGTGTGATCCCAGAAGAGGGACGGCATCACAGTCAGTTGAAGGCAGATCAACTAGCATCACACCCAGGAAGGCAGGCCATGTGAAGGGTTGGTGAGGAAAGCATACTCATAGAATGGTGAGATGGGAGAGGAGTAGGAGGCCAGACAAATTGATGCAACCTGACGAGCAGGGGTCGAGAGGCCCTGGCGAAACACAAGTCCAGTAGAGCTCCTACAGCACAGAGTGCATGGGTAGGTGGCAGAGGGTACCGAGGCAAGAAGCACTGGGAATCCCACAGCAAGGAACAACTACCAAGACTCCAAAAGGGAGGAGGGCAGGAGTCAAAGATCCATGAGAGGGAGGCCAGCGTCCATGATCGAGGCAAGCTTCCACAGAAAGAGGCGGAAAGACCCCATTTGCCTCAAGGCTTGCAAGAGGAGGGGGGAAAGCCCTGAGGTGTGGTTAATTAATAGGGGCGGGTGCAGCCTCCCCCAGAGGGATGGGCACGGGATGGAGGGGCAGAAATGGAAGCCCCTCTGGAACCTCTACAGCAGTTCCGAGCAGCACCCCAGTAAGGGGACCAGTAGTGGGACACCCCACCAGCAGAGGAGGACAACGAGGTCGGGGGGGGGGCACAGTAGAGATCCTGGACCGACCGCAGGGTATGACCAGAAGCCTGGAGAGAGAATCCAGAAAAGCCTGGGTACCAGGACCAAACAACTGGTCACCACAGAAAGGGGCGTCGGCAACTAACAATTGGACATTGGGAGCCAAACCTAACACCTGAAGCCAGGCATGGCGACGCCAGTGGCAGACAGAATAGGCAGAAGTGTCGACCGCACTGTATTCCAACCAAAGCAGGTGATGGGAAAGCAAGGAAATGGCGGACTGGGGCTGTGCCAATTGGTCCGCCCCGGGGAGGGAGGCAAGTTGGAAAGAAAGTCCAAAGAGGAGGCACTCAAGGTGCGGAGGTACCAGACCATATGGACAATATAGTTGAGAATGCGAAGCAGTAAGGTACTAAAGGTGTAAACCTTCTTGTCAGAAAAATCAATGCACCGAGATTTCTTATCTGATAGCAAAGAACTGGTGTGTTTGGGCCAAGCGGTTCGGTCATCAGCCGCCGTAATGACCACAGAGTCAGCCACAGGAGCGGCAGACAAATAGGGAAGGTATGACGGGGCCCTGTACAGCTGGTCAGGCCCATGCGGGGTGGGTGGAGCGGAAGAGGGGTGACGCCAAGCCCCAATCATGGCATTAAAATACACAGGAACCAAGGGAGGGACGACCAAGACAGGGTCCTCGGGCAGGCAGAGGTAGGCTTCCACGTCCCGCCGAAGCATATCCTGCTCCTTAGAGGGGAACCCAAAAACCCACTGGATCTACAACATCAGATCCGTGAAGGAAGGGTCAGTTGGAGAGGTGACATTAAGAGGGGCAGGCAGAGCTGCATCCAGAACAGAGGCCATGGAGTGTGGAGAAATCCGGGTCCTCAACATCAGGAAAGGCCACGTCGGAAACATCCTCCAAGAAGGGATCCCTCAAATCCGGATCCAAAACAAGGAGCCCTCAGAAGGGGGAGAGGGGACCAGGAGGAGACAGCCGGATCCGGACGAAGCCACTTAGATGGGGGAGAGGGTACGCCAAGGCACAGGACCCAGAGGAGGTACTGGAAACGGATCACAGCCCAAAGACTGCAAAACCTCCAGGGCAATGCCAGGCACCTGGCAAGGTGTGAGGTCTAGAGGCAGAGGGTGCCCATGGGCATTGACAGGGTGATGAGAGGCATGGGGAGGAACATTGGGAATGACAGTCTCGGAAACCCATGGGAGGGTAGCCCAACCCCGGTGGAAAGGCACCAGAGGTGAAGGGGCACAGAACATGGAGCACGATGAAGGGCACCCCCAAAAACCCTACCCTAAAGAATGAGTGAGGAGAGGAGAAGGTGCCCAAGGGGTGCAAGAACGACGACAGAGGGGTGACCTCCACCAACACGGCAACAGTGTGCCGGTGCCAGGAAGGACAGGGGGATGACAGGGATGGGGGACCCATGAAATGGAACATCCTGGGGACCAGAGCCCCTGCTGTCAACAGGGGAACTGTCCCCGTCGACAAGAAATGCAATGGGGAACGTTCTGTTGACGGGGGAAACAACCCCATCGATCAAGAATGAGAAATGGAATGTTTTGTTGATGGGGGAAGCAGCCCTGTTGACTAGGAACGAGAAATTGGATGGTCCGTCAAAGGGGGGAGCAGCCCTGTCGACGAGAAACGTTCCATCGATGGGGGCACATAGCCCGTCGACAAGAAACATGCATGAACGTGCTCCATCAATGGGGAAGCAGTCCCGTCAAAGAGAGGGAACAACGAAGGCTCCATCGACCCGAGGCGGGGGCAGCCCTGTCAATGAGAATGCTACATCAATGGTGGAAAAGTAGCAGATGTCACCGTTGATGGGCGGTGGTGAAAGGGGTGTGGTGTACAGTCCCTCTCCCTCTTATGCGAGCAGCTATGGCCGAGAAACCTGGATGGGTCCCCAGAGGGCTGCTCCAGCAGAGCAACCTTGTCAGCCATGAAGGAAGGCGCAAAGACCCAGCAGGAGAGCCGGGCTAAGGAGAAGTAGGGTGCTGTGAGTGGTTCAGAGGCCCACAACAGAAAGTGGATTCAAGCTCTCATCTAAGACTGCAACACAGAACAGTGAGCTAGCTACTGTGTGGGCTGAAGCCAGCAGAAAAATGGACAGAGGATATCTGAGACTGCCCACACTTGTATAGAGGCTGAGGAAGTGATGTCATGTGGGCTGTCCCTGAAGAATACTGCTGTAAGACGCTGCCATGTGATAGCGCCACCTGGTGGAACTCCCAAGTGTAATAACCTACTACAAGAGACCATTCCATAGAAGATCCCTGTTTACACAGCAGCAGCGCCTCAAAAAACTCAGCTGCCTTTCCGCTGCACTGTGACTTGTTCTCACAGTTTCTCCATTTACACTCCCGACCCTGATGCGCCATGGAGCCCGCCGAGAGGCGTGTCCCTGGACATCCGGTAAGGGTTCACAAAAATGAAATCTTCAGCTGACAGGGGATAGCAGCAGATCGAGCACATCAGTCATTTATACCATGGGATAATGCGCTCGATCCAGTACTCGTCACCACTTTTCTGTCGACTTAGACTCTGGAGTGGTTCCACACTTACGGCGATGTGGTAAGTGTCCACAAAGCTGTCTTTTCAGCACATCAGTCAGAGCGCATGAACTGATGCGCTGCAAAGACGGTGGTGTAAATGAAGCAAGAAACTGCTTTGTTTACCTAGGTCAAATTGCTGCTACCTTGGGAGTGCCAGTCTCTCTGTCTCTCGGGGTGCAGGCTACTGGGGGCACAAAACTGAGTTAGTGCAAATCAAGATGGCATTATTTGATTTCAAGGTCCACATAGATTAAAGAGTTCAAAACTGGATTTAATGTCCAAACCAGTTAAACAAACTTCCACTCCATGGAGTGTTGGGGTTTCAGCGGGTACAATTATTACAATGCTCAAGATCACATTGGCTCAAATGATAGAAAAAGGTTCTCCATCTCATTTCATCCCTCTGGAGCTGAATAAAGCTCTTGAATTAATGGCAGTAGCATTACTCTGGGCCAAATAAGGCCTTCATAAAACTAGAAGCTCACTTACTCCCTCTTGCAACGAACCTTGAAATTCTCCTCCAGCTTCACTGCTTCAAACCATAATACTGCCCTTCTTGTGAGCACCCTAAAGACTGCTAGGTGAACATCTGCTGCTCATGGCAGTCTCACCCTTGACTGTAATGGGAAATTCGGGGGCCTTAGGCTACAAACATTCCACTTACTAAGCCACCAGGGCACTTGAGCCAGACTATCAGTGGCGTTCCAGCCAGGGACCAAGGGCTACCCCTACTGCGGATGCTTGAAAAGGCTGACACTGCGGACCCCTTGCAAATCTCCAAGCCATCCCCACCTACTTTGGCTCGGCTCACCAACACAGCGCCAATCAATCCCAAACATGGGGTGACCGTGAAGCAGACTGCCACCCTGCTCCACTGACTGGCTCTCACCCCTGGCCGCAATCCCGGACTTTGCAGCTAGCAAACTGGCTTCCTGTGACTGGACCCCTCCATGCCATCCTACCCCAGTGCTGGGGGACAAAGGGCAGGTACTCCTCTACTTTGAGCCCCAGCTCCCCTCCTTTAGCAGCGGCATGGAGGTCCATACAGCAGCACTAAAAAGTTGGCACAGTTCTCCCCCCGATTGCTCCACTTCTCCCAACTATACACAGCTTCTGGGAAGGTGGGCCGGGGTGGCAATTGCCCCACCTTGGCCCCATGGACCGACTTGGCACCCACCTCCCAACCAGGGATCCTCCTCCTCCTCCTCCTACTCCCTCCTCCAAATGGTGCAAAAAAACCCTATTTATACCCTATCCACACAAGCCCCATCTGCCAGCAAGTGGTCCCAGAGAACTCCAGGGCTAAAACCTGAGAGCAATACTAGTAAACTCCCATAGGGGGCTTACAATTAGTAGAAACACAGAAACATAGAAACATAGAAGTTGACGGCAGGTAAGGACCACCAGGCTCATCCAGTCTGCCCATTTTTTCTACCTTATGAATGTGCCATAGGTCTGTACTCTGTCAATGGCCTATCTATTCATACTCATCTTTATTGCTCCCTTATGCCTGTCCCATGCCTGTTTGAAGCCCTGCACTGCACTGTATTCATATCCACCACTTCCTGAGGTAGGTCGTTCCATGCATCCACCACCCTTTCTGTGAAAAAGAACTTCCTCACATTTCCCCTTAATCAGCCTCCCTCTAATCTCATGCTGTGTCCTCTTGTCCCGTTATTTTTCTTATATTGAAACATGTTAGACTCTCACCTTGTTAATGCCCTTAAGATGTTAAGTAGAGGAGGTGTGGCCAAGCGCAGGAGCAAGATGGAAGCTTGATCAGCGAGCTCCGTGGCTATCCACCACATTTTTCCACCATCTGACTCACTACTCCTGCAGTTTGAGCCAAACTGTACCTTATTTATAAGCTAGATGCCGGCGCCAACTAAATCGGTGAAAAAGCAGGTGAAATTGCCCTTTAGAACAACTAATTCGGCTGAGACCAGCAGAGGCCTACCAAAAACACTACGAGAGGTGCCTCTAGCACCAGCAGCCCGGGCACTACACAGGCCGAGGGGATCCAACCAATTAATCCCGCGATGGACCAGGCCACGGCTAATGAGGGCTATCACACCCTGGAGAGACTTAAGGAGCTAAAATATGACTTGGGGACAAGGATGGATGCTGGGTTTGAAAATGTCACCATGCAGATCCAGCACCTCCAGCAAACAGTAAATTCAGTTTCTGAGACTGTTGATGCACATGAGACCAGGTTGGGGGAGCTGGAGGAATGGGTGAGTGCTCAAGAAGATACCCTGCAAAGATCTCAAACTGACCTGCAAAAAGCTCTCTGGGAGATCGAGTTTCTAAAGCAGAGTATAGATGACCATGAGAACAGGGAACGCAGATGCAATGTTCGAGTGGTGGGCCTTCCAGAGGGGCTGGAGGGTAGAGACTGCTCCTCTTTTCTTATAAAATGGCTCTGTGACACCCTGATAATACCCCAGGTCTACCTGGAATTCCAGCGGGCGCACTGGTCCCCTGGTGCCAAAGCCACCCCCGATCAAAGGCCTAGGCATGTCATTGTAAAAATTCCCCCACTTCACCGACCAACAAACCATGTTGGAAAAGGCAAGACAATAAGGCAAGATAATGGTGCAACATTCACGGATTAGCCTTTTCCCTGGCTACACGTGGCAGCTTCAGAACCAACATAGAGCATTTGCTGAGGTTAAGAAAAAGCTCCACGACCTGGGATGTCAATTTGCTTTAATTTACCCAGCACACCTGATTATCAGACCACAAGGAGGAAGCCTAGATCCTTCACCAGTCCCTATGCGGCTATGGAGTGGGTGTCTGAATTAGAGAAAGCTTGTGGGAAGCAACACGAACACTGAGAGATTCTGATATGCCTTGACTGTAACTTTACCAGAAAGGAACTATCAGCAATAAGAGGTGCCGAGGCTGGGGTACGGAGTGCTTGGGATGTGGGGGGCGCACGTAATATGGGCCAGACCATAACTCCTCTATGGGGCCTATAATGGCTGGTTTGGCGAGGGCTCCCCTTCCTGGTCTCTCCTACAAAACCCCACAGACAGATCTTTATGGGGACGCACCCTCATTAGCACAATTGCTTTTCCCTCTTACTTTTGTGCAGTGATGAATCTGGCCAGCTTGGAATCGGAGGATAAGGACTTGACATCTGAGCTTTATGTGTGACTTTATTTGGGGCCTAGCATCATGCTGGTTGCTGGTGCGACGGTCTGGGCAATCTGAACTGTGAGACATATAGCTGAACTGTATTACTTCAGGACTTTACTTTGATAGAGGCCTATTTTTTTGGTGTTTTATTTCTTCTCTTTCAGACTTCTGGGTGACTCCTGGTTCCTCCTGGAGGCCCCAAACTTTATAATGTGGCCGTCTGAGCATAGCATACTGCAGGTCCAGCACCCTGATTGTTCTCAGGTGGGAGTGAGCGTATCTGTGGGTTCTGTTGGGGGGGAAGGGGAACTGGGATGAGGACCCAGTCTTATTTTACAGCAGGCTGCAAACAGATTGTAGCAGGCCTTGCCTCCATGTGGCTTCCTTTATTTAACTTCCATATTTTGTTTCAGCTTAGACGGGTCCTGCGGGGTGGGGGTGGGGGGCGGCTCATGTTGGGCCCTGCCCCATGATAGGGGCATCTGTTAATGGAGGCCTAACGAAGAGCAGAGGTGGACCCTACGCCTGAGGGCTACCTTATGGGTTTAAACGGTGGACAGCCCGCTCGATCCACGCAAAGTAGCGGGTTGATAGTTTCAACGAGAAGGGGTTAGGGTGGGGATATGTTGGGTTGTTGTTGATGTTGTGGGTTCTGTTGGGGGGGGGGGGATAACTGGGTTATATTTCATGTACTTTGTTGTGAATGGTCTTTTCCTTACAAGTTGGGAAATGCGTTCCCTGGTTCAAGATTTTACTCTGGGGACGGGGGTTTTGTTGGGGGGATTTAAAAAGTTGAAAAAATTACTTCCGAGAGTATCTGTACATGTAGGTGGCAAGTTCTTGGGGATTGAGACTCTGTTGTTATTTTACCTTGATACAATACCATGAACAAGTTAAAGCTGGTAACTTGGAATGTAAATGGTCTTAGACATGTTGTTAAAAGGAAAAAGGTCTGGGTAAACATTGAAAAAATGGAGGGGGGGGTGGCACTGTGTTCCTCCAGGAGATACACTCCACCGCAGAGGAAACCTTAAGACTGTCATCTTCGTGGGGTGGCACCCTTTTGATGGCCCCTTTTACCTCACAGGCCCGGGGGGTGGCTATCTGGTTACAACCTGGCTTACCCCATAATATTTTGCTGGTCTGTGCAGACCCCCAGGGAAGACACCTTATACAGTTGAACCTCGATTATCCGGACCTCTCCGAGACAGCAAATCAGTCCAGATAATGAGCGTCCGTTAATCGAAATTCAATTTGAAAAACTCAAAACACACATAGTTTACTTAGAAAAGCTTTTTATTTCAAAAGTAATGAATTTAAAGATTCACAGCATTTCAATTTTAAAAATTCTGTCAATGTCTTTTGTTTTGACCCGCTGAACTTTTTCCGTAATGCTATTGCAAGCAGCCTGTTAAGTGTAATTAAGTGTATGGGGTCTGCATCTTTTTTGGCGTTCTAACCAGTGCACGCACCTCTTTAAGTGCTCCACAGCCTGCGAATTGGTTACTTCATGCCCTTGCTCGGTTTGTTAAATCGGGATCACAATCCTCCTCCAGTTCCTGTACCCCTGCTCATTCACAAGGCTAACAATGTCCCCATCAGAGAGGTCAGGTGAGGTCTGAATCTCAGATCATGTGCGTTGAGCTCCTCGATCTCCTCCAGCTTCGAAGTCATATCACGGGCACCTCGTTGACATCCAGGAGTTCATCTGGGCAGCCTTGGCATATTCTTGCATCTCTGTCATTTCAGTGACACTGTCAGACCCGACCCAATCTTCAGGGTAGAACAGAATGATTTTGCGATGCTTTCAGCTGTTGCCTCATCCCAGGATTCCCCAATCATGTAGGAAACATCTTTCAGAGTGAGTTTTTTTAATGTTTCCACAATTGAAACATCTGGGTCTGCCTCCGACAGAATCGCGGCAGGGAGTTTTTTCTGTATCGTTTTTTGAGTCTCTCCAGTATCCCGTGGTCAAAAGGCTACAGTAATGAAGTCATGTTAGGGGGTAAAAATTCCATCCTGATTTTGCCATCGGATGATTTCAATCCAGCTGGGTGGGCGGAGCAATTGTCAACATGGAGAATGGCTTTAGGGGTTAATTTATGTTTTCTCATATGTTTCCTCACATCGGGGACAAAGGTTTTGTGAAACCAGTGACAAAACAAATCACTGCTCATCCAGGCACTGCGCTGGTTTTCATAGACGATAGGTAGGGCACCCATGTTTACATTCTTAAAACAGCGGGGGTTGGCAAATTTACCTATCATAAAGGGCTTCAGCTTATGGGATCCTGTAGCGCTCGAGCAACCTAGGATTGTCAGTCTGTCCTTTATTTTCTTGTAGCCAGCAGCTGTCTGTTCTTGAGAACTGGCTAGAGTTTTGTCAGGCAGCAGACGCCAGTACAGCCCCGTTTCATCCGCATTGTATATTTGCTCCGCTGTGTACCCCCTGGAATTGGATACAGGGGGCACTAAATATACCTTGGTATCCGTATATGGCCTGAATTATTATTTTTTTTTTTTGTTTAAAACACACCTAGGGGTAGCTCTGGCCCCAATGTCAGACAACCTGATCACTGGAGGGGTCTTCAACACTTACTGGGACCCAGCTCTGGACCATTCGGGACAGAGATCCAGACCTCCTCCGCATAGTACTGCGGCTCTCCTGAATGTTGTGGAGGGTAGAGCCCTGCTGGAGGTATGGAGGGTATGGAGACAGTGTCCTCCAATCACTAGAGAACACTAATTTTTCTCCTCAGTCCACCAGGTATACACTAAGCTCAACTATCTATTTCTTCCAAAGATGTTGGCAGGGCTTCTGGAGGAGGCCAGTCATGTGCCAATTGTGGTTTCAGACCACGCACCCCTACAGGTTGTATTACAGCTCCGGGGAAGCAGAGGCTAGTTGGCGAATGGATCCTTCCCAGTTATTAGACAAGGGTTTTGTAGCTCAGGTTAAGGAGAGCATTAGGAATATCTAATACATAATAATCCTGAAGATACTAGTGTTCATAACACTTGGGATGCCCTTAAGGAACATAAACATGGAGAAGCAATATCTTACTCCTCATTTCTTAAAAGAAATTGGACAGGGAGGAGAAGGAGTTTGAGGAACAGATTAAGGAGTTACAGGGAGACCTGATGAGTTGCATCTGCCCTCAGAAGGTTCAAAAACTCAAATATTTGAAATGTTCCCTTAATAAACTCACTAACCGCAGGACAGAAAGAAAATTTTATAACCAAGGCGGGGGCACATTTTGACGGGGATAAGGCAGGTAAATGGTTAGCGTGCTTGGTAAAGAGTAAGAGGGCTGCGCGGACCGTTCTGGGGCTGAAGAGAGGGGGAAGACATTACCTATGATCAGTCTCAGATAAATGATACCTTTAAAGAGTTCTATTCAAAACTATACATTTCGGAGTTTCCGGTGGAGGGAGATCCAGAGGGCTTCCTTCAGAAAATCGCCCACAGTAGGCGATGAGGATAGGGAGATCCTGGACTCTCCTGTCTCTGGGGAGGAATTGAGACAGGCAGCCTGGAAGGGAGAAGGCAAGGCACCAGGCCCAGATGGGATAACCCTCAAGTTTTGCGGATCAGTATGGGAGGAGATTGGCCCTTATGCTTCAGATGGTCCGCTCAACATTCCAGGCGGGGCACTCCTCACTCATTGTGTATGGCCACTATTGTGGTATTACCTAGACCTGGGAAAGACCCTCTCAAATGTGGGTCTTATAAGCCCATATCACTCCTGAACTCAGACTATAAAATCCTGGCCAAACTTTTAGCTCTCAGAATGGAGAGACTCCTTCCCAAGGTGATCAATCCGGACCAGGGAATGTTTGTCGGGGGCTGACAGGCTAAACAAAATATACGAAGGATGGTTAATATCATCCATGGGTGGACTCGGTGGAGAGGAACGAGGTGTGGCCTTTTAGCATTAGATGCCGAAAAGGCGTTCGATCGGGTGGAATGGCCCTTTATGTTTGCAGTTCTTAAAAAGTATGGTTTGGGAGATACAATGCTGAGGTGGATTTGAACACTGTATACCTCTCCCCAAGCCCACATCCTAACGAACTCCACCTTATTGTCTCCCTTCCACCTTATGCGGGGTATGAGACAGGGATGTCCGCTCTCCCCACTTCTATATGTACTTACTATAGGGGCCCTCATTGAAACTATTCGCTCCCATGAAGCAATTCAGGGGTATGTGGGTGATGGTAAATCCCATGTTATCTCTCTCTTTGCGGACGATATACTTTTATTTTTGAAGGACCCTGTGGCTGCCCTGCCTGCTCTGACTCACATTTCTGACACATATGGCCCAATATCAGGTCATAAAATAAACTGGGGTAAATGCAAGTGGACGCCCTTGGGTGGGAATAAAACCCCTATTCGACTTAACCAATGCCTTATCCCCCATCCCAAGAAATCAAATACTTGGGAATATATTTAATGCGAAACTGTCAAGAATGGCAGATATTAACCTCAGTGGGGTGGTGAGTAAGATTGAAGAGGACTGCAGTAATTGGAGGGCTCTCCTACCTTGCTGGGTAGGGTCAACCTTATAAAGATGAGTATTCTTCCGCAGTTTCTTTATCCTTTTCAGATGATCCCAGTTTATATTCCTAATAAGCATATTAAAGCCCTAGAAGGTTCTATTCTGACAATTGTTATGGAAGGGAAGTGACCCAAGAGTAAAAGGCCATATTGTGGAAACCGTTTTACAGGGTGGTCTGGTTCTCCAATGGTAAATATTAATATCTGCCATCCCAATTAGCTCACGTACAGGACCTATTGGGAATAAGGAGAACATTCTGACATGGGTGGGATTGAGTCAAAATCTAATACACTACTGTACTATGATGTTCTGGTTGGAGGCCTGGTGGAAGAGTTGGGGAGGAAGCTCGGACATCCCTGTACCAGGGCAACATGGAGGGCTTGGCGAATGGCACATCAGATATTGCACTATGAGTGAGGGTTATCTCCAGACACTACCCTAAAGCATGCAGTATTAGGAGGGGTGAAACTGCCTCAGAAAGTGCTAGACCAATTGAGTTGGAAGGGACTCTACCTCCTAGAGCAGATGCCAGTGGATGGACAGGTTTTGGACTTCCCCGCACTAAAGCATAGATACAATCTCAGTCCCTCATCCTATTTTTCTCATCTCTCCTCTGAAAAACAATAGTGAGCCTAATAGAGGGTATGGGAACAGGGGGCTATACGTGTTCCCCCTTGGAGGAGACATTTAAGGGGAGGCATTTGGACCACTCTTAAGCCCCTTAGAGCGTGCTATAGGCTGTTGGTAGGAGCATTGCCGGGTCAGCTGGACAGACTTAAAAAAGGGTGGGAAGAAGATGTATTCCCACACTCCCTCACTGGGGAGACTGGGCACTGATTCTTAAACATTCTTAAACTGCTCTGTGAACAATAGACTACAGGTCTTTCAATATAATGTACTTACCAGGGTATATTTCACCCCAGCTTTGGTGCATAGGATTGACCCGCCAGTCCCTGATTTCTGCCCCAAATGTAAAATTCATGTTGGAACCTTGTTCCGTTTAATATGTGAATGCCACAAGGTTTATGCCTACTGGAAAGAAGTCCTGTTGCTTTTGCAACTTATCCTGGGGGAACCTTTAACAATGGACCCGGTTGAGGTGCTACTGGGCCTCTGGGTGAGGTGCGGGGCAGCAGAGGGGTTGGGCTGGAACTAATTCACTTTTAAGACTGGGACTGGTGTTGGGAAAGCGCCAGCTAGCCCTATACTGGCGGCTCTCCAGCACTCCCCCTGTGGCCCTCTGGGCTACGGATCTAGTGGACTGTATGAAACTAGAGAGAATACAGTACAGAATCAAACACCAAGAAGGGAAATTTCGGAAACTCTGGGACCCAGTGGAGAGGGCGGTATAGCTTCCTTGGTTTCTGCTGTTTTAATGGACATAATTTGGATACCTCATCTCTGTATAAGCTACAAGGAAATAGGGTCACTCAGAGGGAACCTAGCCTATAGCTTAACTGATTCATGTCCATCTGATTTTGTTTTCATTGTACCAAGTGACCTTAATTTATTCATTTCCAGCTTCATTAATGTAAGTGTTCATCATATGTAAGTGTCTACTCTGTCTCACCTAACCACCTTGTATATTGATGCGTGTTTTAATTTACTCTCCCATTCTAGGGAGACTTACTGTATGTGAATCCTGGAAGTTTTTAAATAAAGTTTACCAAAAAAAAGATGTTAAGTAGCAAGACACAAAATCTACCAGCTGGGTTGGTGACAATTTTGAGCCCTTATGTACTGTCCATGCCCACAGGGAAGGATGTTAATGTTGAGTTTGCCAGCCAAAAAAAAAAAAAATAAATGAAAAAATACATGCAACTTCCCAGAGCCGCTTACCATCAATGAACATGTTTTCTCGAACTGTGTATGCATGGGACAGTTAGTATGCTCATGACATTCTGCCTGTGAGGAGCCGTGCTTGTAAATGTGATTCTGGTTCTTTTTGTTCATTATTATCCAACATTTGTTCTGTAAAATCTGACACCTTGGTGACTGGGAGCAACTTGCTGTGCTCCGGAGCCATATCATCTATGGCTTCCTGGTTTGGCTGCATGTGCACTGTGTTATAATAACTATTGGAAATGCCACTATGCATCAGCAGAGATATGCCTCTGTGTCATCTTTGAAGCCAGGAGCTGGTACCCTGCTGGATGACTAAAGACAGCTGGGTAACTGTGAGGCTGTAAAATGTAAGCATTAGAGTGACTGCACCACACAGGGTACTTGACGCATTGGTCCTTCACCAGTCACTGTGAGATCAAAGGGGATCCCCCCCAATTTAACAGATCATGCTGGCCTTGGAGCACCCATGCCTGACACATGGTCGACTGGAGTGACCAAAAGAAAAATAGGTTACTCACCTGTAATAGTAGTTCTAGGAGTGGTATATGATGTACATCCACACTTCTGGCAGTGTTCCTTTCCTTTAATTTCTGCGGAACATGTTCAAGCTGGCTTCTCCACCGAGCCGGTGGTAACTTCCTCGGTACCACCTTGTGACGTCCAGATCTTACCCGCTGGACCAGTGTACCACTTGCCAGGAGAGGTTGGGTAGGTCAGTGGATGTACATCATATACCACTCCTAGACTACTGTTACAGGTGAGTAACCTGCTTTTCTAGGGACGTGAATATGGTGTATGATCCACACTTCTGGCAGACTCCTAGCAGTTCTCCGGGAGGAGGGGGCAAGGCGCACCCGCCCCTATTTAAGGAACAGAGTATGGAGAACTGAGGTCCCAGAACCAGCATCCCGGCATGACTCAAGGTCGATGCGGTAGTGGGAAATGAAGGTGTGTGCTGACTTACAGGTAGTAGCCCTACAGATTTCCTGGACAGGGACATCCCTGGAAGCAGCCACTGAGGCAGCTGTATGACGGGTGGAATGAGCCCTTAGCCCTGTGGGAGGCTCCCTACCCACAAACCTATAGCGGAGGTCGATGCAGGAAGCAATCCACTTGCCAATTGTCTGCTTAGCTGCTGGTCTGCCAGGCGCGGTTTCAGCGGTGATGATGAAGAGCTGGTGAACCTCCCCCCGAACTCCAGCAGTACGCTCCTTAAAAATAGGCAAGCAATCACTGCAGGTCCAAAGTATTGAGCTTGTGCTCAGTCTCTGAGGTGTGGTTGGTAAAGTACACTTGGAGATTGATCACCTGGTTAAGGTGAAACTCAGACACAACCTTCGGAAGGAACTTCAGGTTGGGGTGAAGGACAACCCTTTTTCTATGGAAGACCAGGTAAGGAGACTTCACCGAAAGTGCCTGGAGCTCACTGATCCCTCTGGCCGACGGGTAGCCACCAGGAAGGCAGTCTTCCATGACAGGTGAGACATGTCACACCTGTGCATCAATTCGAATGGCTTGCCCATGGGCTTTTCCAAACACCAGCAACAAGTCCCAAGATTATGGTGGTCCATGCACTAGAGGGAAAATGTAGTCAAGGCCTTTAAAAAAGCACCAGACCACCTTCTTCTGCGCCGGCGGCCCGCACCCAGTATGCAGAGATGGCTGTCAGGTGCAGCTTAAGGGTAATCAACAGAGGCCTGACATTAAGGGACCAAAGGCAGTTGACAATGCTAGCCACCAGACAAGATAAAGGGTCAAGCCCTTGCCTGGCACCAAATGGAGAACCTCTTCCATTTGAAGGCATAGCATTTCCGGGTCGACTCCTTCCGAGAAGCCTTGACAATGGTGAGAATATCTTCTGAAAGACCCAAAGCCTGGAACTCTAGCTGCTCAGGAACCAGGCTATCAGGTGCAGGGATTGAATGTCCAGATGGAGTACCTTCCCCTGATTACAAGAGAGCAGGTCCGGGTGCAGAAGAAGACACCACGGCAGCCTGCAGCTGAGGCTGAGGAGACTGAGGTACCAGAAGTGGCAAGGCCAGTCCAGAGTCATCAGGATCATCTGTGCCTTGTCCCTCCTGGCCTTGAGTGGCACTTTGTGGATCAGAGGAAATGGAGGGCTGGCATACAGCAGGACTGGGGTCCAGGGCCTCGAGAAGGCATCCCCTGTAGTGTTCCCTGCTGAGAGGGATGGGCACAATACAGCTTCAGCTTCATGCCTTCCTGGAGGTGAACAGATCCACCAGAGGGTGCTGCACCAAGCGAGCAGGCTATGTACTATCTCCGGATATGGAGAACACTGTGAGATGCCTCTCCCATGCAGATGAGTGAGTCAGCCAGTTGGTTGGAGATGCCAGCCACATAGATGGCCAGGAGATCAGCGAACAGTCTGAGCATGAGGATCCAGATGTGGAGAGCTTCTCTGCACAGAGGAAAGAGTGCGTCCCACCCTGTTTGTTGAGGCAGTAAATGGTTGTGGTGTTGTCTGTCTGGACCTGAATTACCTTACCCTGAATGTGTGCAGCAAAAGCTGTCAGCACCAGCCGAACTGCCTGAAGCTCCAGCAGGTTGCTATGCATCGGGACTCCTCAGGAGTCCAGAGTCCGTGAAATCTGTACTCCCCCAGGTGGGCATCGGTCGTGATGGTGATCGTCAGCTCCAGGTGAATAAATGGGATTCCTTCCTGCAGATGTTCCAGGCCTAACCACCACTGGAGGTAGTCCCACATCAGCTGGAGGACAGTGACCGGCTAGTTGAAGTGGCCCTGGAACTGACACCATTGATGGGCGCGCTCCCACTGCAGAGTGCATTCTCCACTAGGCCCAATGGACCACGCTGGTGTATACCGCCATGTGTCCCAGGAGGCGCAGGAAATCCCGTGCAAGGTTGTAACTGACCAACACGAAATGATCAGGCAAAGGAGGAGAGAGCCTCCACCCGGTCCACTGGAAGCCATGCCCTGGCTCTGCAAGAGTCGAGCTCTGCCTGGATGAAATACAGCACCTGTGAAGGTACAAGCTCCAATTTGGCCTCGTTCACCAGGAGGCCAAGGGACAAGTAAGTCTGGAGGGCCAGGTCCCTGGACTGCTCCACCTCCTCCCTGGAGGGACCCGCTATAAGCTAGTCATCCAGGTAGGCATATACCCAGACCCCTTGGTGCTTCAGGTAGGCTGCCACCACTCGTGATGCACTTGAAGACTTGGGAGCCAAGGAGAGGCCGAAGGGCATGGCCTGGGACTCTTAGAGAATCCCCTCTGCATGGAAACTCAGTAACTAGAAGGGGGACAGATGGATGGGAATGTGGAAGAATGCATCCAGAAGATCCAGGGAGCAGAATCATATGTCCTGCTCCAAAGATGGAATAATCTGAGACACAGTGACCATCCTGAAAGTGCGTGACCAAAGGAATTTGTTCAGGTCGTGCAGATCTAAGATGGAGCGCCAGCCCGCGTCTGCTTTGGGACCAGGACGTACCTGGAGACAATCCCTGGGCTTATTGGAGGGTCCAGAAAGTACAGTTACGTAAGAACTTACCATAACAGTAGATCTTCGAGAGAGGCTCTTGCAGTAGGTAATTACATATAGGACTGACGCCGGCCAGCGGCAGGACCCCACAGAAAAATTTCTAGCTAGCAGTCCCTGGCGAGGGACCGCCCCCACGTCAGGTGACCGGCGTCATATGACGTCGGTATAAAGGGGCGGTCCCGGACGCCCACCTTCCAGCTCTTTCCCGCCACAGGCCAGGAAGGCCCGGATGAAAGAGAAGCTGATGATTCCATTCCTGGAAAAGAAGCTGAAAAAGCCTAGGGGGATGGAGGGCGGGAAGGTATTACCTACTGCAAGAGCCTCTCTCAAAGATCTACTGTTACGGTAAGTTCTTACGTAACTGTACTATCTTATTTCGAGAGGGCTGTTGCAGTAGGTAATTACATATAGGACTGAATCCCAAGCAGTCTGGAACAAAGAAAAGGCACCGGGAAGAGGGAACTACTCCAGAAAATAGCACTAGTCGTGCAAGCTTCAAGACAGGAGGCCTTGCAAAACGGCCAGCCCAAAGCCTGCTCTACGGCGAGAGGCAATATCCAAACTGTAGTGTTTCGTAAAGGTATGGACGGAAGTCCAGGTGGCAGCAGTGCATATGTCTGCCGCAGACACATTCTTGAAACAAGCTGCAGAGGCAGCTACTCCTCTTGTGGAGTGGCCTCTGACTTGACCCGGAAGGGTCTTATGGTACTTGTCATAACAGAAAGTGATGCAATGAGCCAACCACTTAGACAGGCATTGCTTGGAAACAGCATTGCCTTCCCTTTTGTGAGCAAAAGAGACAAACAACTGATCAGTCTTTCTGAGATCCTTCGTCCTGTTGGTGTAGTATCTCAGAATCCGGTGAACATCCATAGTATGGAGTAAATATTCCTCTTGGTTAGAGTGCTGCGTAAAAAAGGCAGGTAGCTCTATGGACTGATTTAAGGTAGACTCTGCTACTACTTTAGGTAGAAACTTAGAATTTGTGCAAAGAGCAACTTGTTCTTTGTGAAAAATCAAATAGGGGGTTTTACACATCAGGGCCTGAAGCTCGGAGATTCTTGGTCGAAGTAATGGCCACCAAGAAGAGCGTCTTCCATGAAAGAAACTTCAAATCTGCAGAAGCTGCAGGTTCGAAGGGAGGAAGAGTAAGTTTCTCGAGGACAAAAAGTCCCAAGGGGGAGCAGGAGTACGGATGGGGGGCCTCAGATGGAGGACCCCTCTGAGAAAGGTCTTAGAGACCTACAGTTGAGCGAAAGCTTTATTTGCGAAGGGAACATGGTAGGCTGAGATAGCTGCCATGTGAACCTTCAAGGAGGAATGGCTGAGACCCAGGTCGAACAGATGACGTAAGTACTCCAGCAGAAAAGCCACAGAACAGGAGAAAGGTTCCACGTTCTTGGAGGCTGCCCAAATAGAGAATCTCTTCCACTTCATGGCATAAGTGGACCTGGTGGAGGGCTTTCTAGCCTCCACTAAAATCTCCGCCACTTTTGGAGACGCACCAAAACGGGATTGGGCTAGGTCTGCAGGAGCCATGCAAGTAGTTGAAGGGATTTGAGGCCTGGATGGACCAGGGTCCCCTGATCCTGGGTCAGCAAACCTCGAGACAGAGGAAGAGGAAGAGGAGGAGGATCCTCTGAGTATTGTTGTAGAAGAGAGAACCAGATTTGCCTGGGCCAGAAAGGAGTGATCAGAATCATTCTCACTCCTTCTGAGGCTAGTTTCTGCAATACACGTGGGATAAGAGGAATTGGGAGAAAAGCAGACACGAATCTGTCCTTCCAGTCTAGAGACAGAGCATCACTCCAGAAAGCGCCTTGCTCTGGAACGAACGAGCAAAAGGTGGGAAGTTTTGCGTTTTGGGGGGAGGCGAACAGGTCTACCTGCGGAGTCCCCCAAAGCTGAAAGATATCATCTAGTACCCCTTGGTCCAGTTCCCACTCGTGAGCCAGAGCAGAAGAGTGGCTTAGCTCGTCTGCCAGAGTGTTGTCGACTCCTGGAACATGAATTGCCGTTAGGTGAAGGTCGTGTTGTGTTGCCCAATCCCAAACCCTCATTGCCTCCCTGCATAGAGGGTAGGATCGAGTTCCTCCCTGTTTGTTGATGTACCACACTACGCACATGTTGTCTGTCTGCACGGCTAGTTGGCCGGGAAGGATGTATTGGTGAAAGGCTTGGAGAGCGTACAGCACAGCCCGAAGCTCGAGCACATTGATGTGGAGAGCTTGTTCCAGCCTGGACCAGGAGCCCTGAGTCCGACGAGGACCTAGATGGGCTCCCCAACCTTCGCCTGATGCGTCTGTAGTCAGTCTGGGAGGGGGGAGGATGAAAGAAAGGGACCCCCCGAAACAGGTTCTCTCGAACCATCCACCATTGCAAGTCTCGCACCATCGGCGATGAGATCAGAACTAATTGATCTAGGTCGTCCACAAGTTAGTCCCACTGAGAGTGAAGAGTCCACTGAGAGATCCTCATGTGGAGTTGAGCTCGGGGGATCGTCGGAATAGCGGCCGCCATGAGCCCCAGAAGATGGAGGACCGACCTCACTGAGACCCTCCTGCGTTCTGATAGCAGGGAAATCTGGGTTTGAAGAGAGGCCGCCCTGTCCGGAGGCAGGAAGGCCTTGTTCACAGTCATATTGAGGATAGCCCCGATGAACTGTAGCCTCTGGGAAGGGTCCAGATGAGACTTGGAATGGCTGATGGTAATACCCAGGCAAGTGAAAACCTGCTGGGTGAGGGAGAGAAAATGCAGGAGTTCCTCCTTGGACGAGGCCACAGGAGCCAGTCGCCCAGGTAAGGGAACACCTGTACTCCCATTGTACGCAGGGCCGCCACCACAGCCAGGCATTTGGTAAATACTCAGGGGGCCAAGGATAGACCAAAGGGGAGTGCCTTGAATTGGTAGTGGTCCCCCTGAAATACAAAACAAAGATACTTGCGATGGGAAAGGCGAATGGGAATGTGCAGATAGGCATCCTGCATATCCAGGGCACAAAGCCATTGACCCGGCCGAAGGAGGGGCAGAAGGCTCTGCAGAGAGAGCATCCTGAACCTTTTGTATTCTACATAAAGATTCAGGGAACTGAGATCTAGAATGGGTCTGAGATCTCCCGTCTTCTTTGGGACCAGGTAGAAATGGGAATAGTAACCCGTCCCTTGAAGATGAAGGGGGACAGGTTCTATCGCCTGCTTCATGAGAAGAGCCGAGATTTCTTCCCGGACCAAATCAAGGTGTTCCCTTGAATAAGATGACCTCAGAGGGGGGGTGGCGGAGTGGTTTCTGAAGAAACTCTATTGAGTGCCCTTCCGCTATAAGCTGGAGCACCCAAGAATCCGTGGTTATCCTCTCCCATCCCAGAAGGTGGAGGGAAAACCTCCCTCCTACCAGTTCCTCTGGGAAGTCCAGAGGCGGTGGGAGAGGAAAGGAGTCAGGTGGTGTGGGGCAGGGCCGCAGCTGAAGCACCCACTGCTTTTTTGGGTGGAGGGGGCTTAGCAGCTGCGGGGGCCCGACGTTTGGTGGCCTGCCTTCCCTGTGGTTTTGCCTTTGGCCGGATCCGTCTGCGAAAGGGACGGCGCTGCTGTTGATGGAGACAGTACATGGAATCCACTGATTTCAGAGCCGTCCCCTTCTCCTGCAAATCGGTGATGATGTCCTTGACATCACCTCCGAAAAGCACCGACCCCCGGAAAGGCGCCTCCTGAATAGCGGATTGCACTTCCGGGACCAACCCTGACACGCGGAGCCAGGCATGATGCCGTAGACCCACGGCGAAAGCAGAGCTTCGCCCGGCAGTGTCCACTGCATCGTATGTCGCCCGCAGAATGTGGTGACTGGCCAAACGAGGAGAACGGACGAGGTCGGCTAACTCCTGTTTGACTTGGGAGTCAGGCAAGGAGTCCAGCTTGGATTTCACCTGAGTAAGGACAGCCTTCTGGTAATCCCCCATGTGGCCGACGTAGTTCAGGGCCCGAATTCCCAGTGTGGAGGAAGCGTAAATCTTTTTTCCATACTGGTCCAGAAAGCGAGATTCCTTATCAGGAGGGGACAAGCTAAGATGCTTTGGGTGTGCCGACCGGCCATGAGCGGCGCTGATCACGACCGAGTCGGCCCGAGGGTGAGAGTCTAGGTAGTCAACACCCTCAGGAGCCTGGTATAGCCTGTTTGACTTCCTTGGAAGTGGGGCTAATGCCGACGGCTGTTTCCATATCGTGGTGACAAGGTCGGTGTGAGACTCTATCCAGGGTGGCACTAATGTAGGAGCTGTCACGGGCAGATCCAGATGTTCAGCAAGTTTCAGTCACTGGGGATCTGGTTTCAGAGAGTGCCACTGATGAACCTCCTGGATTTTTCTAAGCAACTCCGTAAAAGAGGGATCCTCCGGAGGAGACTTCGGAGGAGTCCTCGGCCAGGGTTTCGAAGGAGAGCGGGGCTCGTCGTCTCTCTCAGAGCATCCTTCGGATGAGTCTGAGGAGTCCGAGAGTAAAGAGGAAGAAGAAGAGTAAGACTCCCTTACCCGACTCGGGGGAGGAACGGGTTCCTTGGGTAATATCCGTAAACGCGTGTCCTGCCCCTCTCTGGACCTGGACAGGAGAGCCCTGGAGTCCGGAGGTGGTGAGGGAGTGTGCCGCCTCGGACGTATGGGAACCTGGGCCGGCACCATTGTTGTAAGGCGGGTCTCGACCTCCTTGGTGAGCTGAGCCTGGCCTCGCCCACCAGGAGGCCAGAGTCTCTGCAGATCCACCGCCGGCTGTGGGGTGGTGGAGGAGGAGGGGGGAAAGGGTATGGGTTATACCCGTATGGCGAAGTATCCAAACCCGCCATGGAAACCCGGCATCAGGTATTGTGGCGTCGGGTAATGGCCACGCCGAAAGACCGCGCCTGGTACTGCGGTACCAGATACCGCGTCCCGGCATGACGCGCTGGATAAGACAGCGGTACCTGGGAGCCGGGAGCTGCCGGAGAGATGGCTCGCCGCGCGCTCACGGGCGGATCGACATTGGAGGGCCCATCGGAGGGGGGACATCTGGAAGCAGGATGTCTCCTGCAGTCGGTAGAACCGGCGTCAGGGCTGGCGTCGGAGGTTCCGGCGGAGGTACCAGCATCAGTGCCGGCTTCTGGGGGGCCGACGTCAGATCCGTTCCAACGGAGGAGGGTCTGATTGAGGAGGAAGATCCCCCGCATCATCCGGGGATGGAGGAGAAAAATCCCCGGGGTCAAGCTGGGGTGACTCTGGGTCCCTGGACGGCAGTGAAAGCTGCGGGGAACCGGGTATGATGGACGGGGGTCCGTCGTTGGTTCAAATCATCGAGACTGACGGCGTGCGGCGAGGCGAGCTCGGCCGAGCCCGGAGAACCAGCGTGGCAACACGGAACCATCGCTGGAGACGGTCCGAGTGGAAGGTTGGCCAGGTCGGTGGGGAAGGGCGCGCGCAGCCCGAGAAGGTCAGGCGTCCTACCGCCATCTCCATGCGGACGTCCAGAGAGCAGACGCCTGACTTACTGGAGTCGCCCATGCCAGTAGGCCACAAGCCTGGGCGAACCGGGGCGGAGGCCTCAATGGCCCGGAGGCGCCCGCAAGCGCCCGAGCGCGAGCCAGATGGGGGCAGACGCCGCCAGAAACCTTCGAGGCGGCCGTCGAGGAGCGGTCCCCCGGAGGGGACGTTACCTGTGTCCCTGCGACGCCAGAGGAAGACGCGGTAGAGGATGTCTTATCCCGGTGCCTCTCCTTGTCCTTATTTTTCCGGTGTCCTTCAGGGGAAGTGGACGCCTGCCTCAGCTTTTCTAGTTCCTTTTCCATAGAACTCATCTTTTTCTTCAGAAGATGGGCTTCCAGGGATTGTTGGCGCCGTTTTTGGGTAGCCGCATTGAAGTTGAGGCAGTGCTGGCACTTCTTGACCGGGTGATCAGGGCCTAGGCAGAAAAGGCACAAGGAATGGCCGTCCTTATGTGGCAGTTGGGCACCGCATGAGTCGCACTTGTTTTTGTGCTCGGAGGGTGTAGGGGATGACATACAACGACGATGACCTGACGTTATAAGGAAAAATTAACTAATTTTCGGTAAAACCGACGAAAGATGGGGCTGATGAGCGAACTTTTCCGTGAGGCGCTGCACGAGCTAACAGCGGGAAAGAACTGGAAGCGGGCGTCTGGGACCACCCCTTTATACCGACGTCATATGACGCCAGTCACCTGACGTGGGGGCGGTCCCTCGCCAGGGACTGCTAGCTAAAAATGTTTCCGTGGGGTCCTGCCGCTGGCCGGCGTCAGTCCTATATGTAATTACCTACTGCAAGAGCCCTCTCGAAGTAAGATCTTGAGTTACCACCTCCTTCTGGAGCAGCTGGGCAATGTCTTCCCAAAGGACTGACGGTATGTCAACGGATACCATGTCCTCCCAAGGGGCACAGGTTTGGCAAGGCAGGTAAGCCTCGAACTCTAGACGCAGACCATAACCAACCACCTCGAGGACCCACCTCGAGTGTGTCTGGGAGGACTAGGGGGCCTCGGGCAGGCCCAGATAGTGTTTGGGGTATCCCAGCTACTCGATCTGCAGCCCTTTACCAACCTCCCTATTTCCACCATCACAGCACGTGGCTGTCGGGAGGTCAGGATGAAGAGGCGTCGCATTGATCGTGTGTGGTGCGGTGCCCCGTGCACTACAGGAGGGGGCAGGATTGAGGTGGTTGGGTGCAGAAGGTGCCCTAGGTGTCAATGGGTCCTTGACAGAGGCAAGAGGTGTTTGGTTACTATCCCCAGTGTTCCCACCAGACAGAGTGGGCAGGTAGCCAGATGGGCTACACTGTCCACCAGTCCCCTGAGAGCAGTGCTATGTAATGCCACATCGACTAGAAACAAGACCGCCATTATTGCGGACTTGATTTCCTTAGTCAATCTGGCTTGCACTACCGAGACCTGGGTGGGTAACAATGCTGGCCCGGTCCTAGAGGCCACCGTCCCCGCTGGGTACCCAGTAGTGCACTGCCCCAGAATGGAATGCAGGGGCTGGGGAGTGGCCATCTGCTTTAGATCTGAGCTTGGCTTCTCCATGCACTCAGTGGGAAGGCCAGGTTCATCTGAATGTGTGGCCGTACGTGGTGGTCCAGGCGCAGGTTGTAGGATTCTCCTGATTTACTGCCCCCCTAGGGCGGTGGGTGAATTCCTACAGGAGGTAGCCGATTTCATCACTGGTGAGACAATGGAGTCCCCCCGGTGTTTGGTCCTGGAGGACTTCAATGTCTGGGCCGACAACAAATCATCCAGGCTAGGTTATAACCGCCTCCAGATTCTGTCATCTCTGGGCCTGTCACAAGAAGTTTCTTCCGTGACCCACCAGGGCAGCCACGTTTAACCTGGTCTTCTCACTGTAGCTTGAGGTTAGCAACCTCAAGACTGACTGGGTCATTTGGTCCAATCACTGCACAGTGGGGTTGTCAATCTGCCCTTCCCCCCCCCCACCGAGAGCCCTCCCTCTGAAGAGATGGTCAGCTACCGCCCTTTGAGGGGTTTGACCACAGAGGGATTTCTGGCAGTGGCCGATCTATCTAGTGTGGACAGTGCATACGCGGGGGGTCTGGGCAAGGCAGTCGCCACCTATAATAGGGTGATGATGGCAGTGCTAGACTCCCTTGCACCAGCCCACATATGACCCAGATCTTCTCACTTAAGGTCCCCCCTGGTTTCATGGGGAGCTCTAGATGATGAAGATTGTGTGTCACAGGTTGGAGCGCTGCTGGTGGAGATCTGGCTTGGAGGCAGACAGGCTGGCCCTGCACTCACATTATAGTGAGTATCAGGCAGCAATCACTCATAAGAAGGCAGAGTTCCCGTCCAGAGAGATTGCTGCTGGGAAGAATCAACCAACTGAGCTTTTTTGGACTGTGGACAGGCTCCTGAACCCAGCCTGTCTCCAGCCAAAAAATACTTTTTCTGATGCTTTGTGTGAAGAGTTTGCTCAATTCTTCTCAGACAGGCTGTCCGCCATCCAGCAGGGCACTCCACCAGTGAGCCTTACAGTGGTCTACACCCTACAGTGATCATCTAGATCACCCGGAGAGCACTCCGCCTATTTGGGGGAAGTTTAAACCAGTGGAGGTGTCAGAAGTCATTGGGGTGGTTTACAACTTAAAGCACACATATTGTGAACTGGACCCAGTGCAGACTCATTTCTTGATGAGATGTGTCGACACTGTTGGCCTGGTGTTCACCTTGATCATCTGGCGCTCTCTGCCGGAGGGGATTTTTCCGGATGCCTTGAAGGAAGTGCTGGTTCATCCCCTTCTGAACAAACCATCGTTAGACCAGGACGTCAAGGCGAATTACCGTCCGATCTCCAACCTCCCATTCTTAGGAAAGGTTGTTGAGAAGGTTGTGGCACAGCAACTTGAGGAGCACCTCATGGCCTTCAATCTCTATTAGCCAGTCCAGTCTAGTTTCCATGCGAGACACAGTACAGAAACCGCACTAGTTCAGGTGCACAATGACCTCCTCAGGGCTAGAGATCGGAGGGAGGGGACAATTCTCATCCTCCTCGAGCCGCCTTTAGCTTTTGA
This sequence comes from Neoceratodus forsteri, assembly GCA_016271365.2. NCBI lineage: Eukaryota > Metazoa > Chordata > Ceratodontiformes > Ceratodontidae > Neoceratodus > Neoceratodus forsteri. Next base: position 640,620,008 of record CM028131.1, read on the forward strand.
CACGGTGGACCATTGTGTGTTTGACCACCTGTGGGAATTGTGTGGACTTACCGGCTCTGTCATCTGCTGGTTCAAGTCCTACCTCACGAACAGGAGGCAGCGGGTCATGATGGGGAATTTCTCCTCCTCCTCTTCTAGCCTCCTGTCGTGTGATGTAGCTCAGGGGTTGGTCTTGTCACCAATACTGTTTGCCATGTGCCTGCTGTCCCTGGGTTAGCTCATTAGGAAGTACGGCCTGTGTTTTCATTGCTATGCCGATGATATCCAGCTGTAATTTTTTGTTGCCCCTGGAACATCCAGTGCGGTGGAAGTACTAAATAGCTGCCTTGCAGAGACCAATGACTGGATGGCCTCCAGCTGGTTGCCACTGAACCCTGACAAGACAGAGGTACTAATGGTGGAGTCGAACAGAAGGTGGAACAGGATGGCCTCTGGCACCAAAACTGGTATATTTCTGGGATCTGTGCCATTGAAGGCCTCCTCTAGGGTGCGAAATCTTGGCGTGACCTTTGACAGCGGATTGTCATTTGATTTTCAGGTGTCGCCCATTGTCCAGACCAGCTTTTACCATCTTAGGAAAATTGCCAGGGTTAAGCTCCTAGTTCTGTCCATGAACCTATCCACCTTAGTGCACACCTTTGTGGCATCCAGACTTGATTAATGTAATGTGCTCTACCTCGGGGGGGGTTAACCTCCGCCGGCTGTAGCTAATGCAGAACGCGGCTGCCAGGCTCCTGACTGGGCAGTCGAAATTCTGTCACATCACCCCGGTGCTGCGTGATCAGCACTTGCTGCCAGTGAAGTCGAGGTTCCTCTTTAAGGTGGGCTCGCTCACTTTTAAGGCCCAACACAGGCTGGGCCCTATCTGTTGGACCTTATTACACCTGCTGTCTCAGTCTGCTCCCTCCGTCCCTCCTCTAGGGGCCTCCTGACGATTCCCAGGATGAGGCTTAAAACTGCTGGTGACAGAGCATTTAGTGTCGCTGGCCCCATCCTGTGGAATTCACTTCCTCCATCTATTTGGGAGGCCCCCTTCAGTTGAGGTTTTTGAGGCCCGCCTCAAGGCCTTCCTGTTTAATCAGGCCTTCCCAGACCTTATAATTTAGTCCTCCCCGGGAGCCCCCGCTGCTTTCCCTCTGAGTACCTGTTTTAATAAGGTTCTTTGTTATCACTGTATTATTCTGTTACCTGTAAATAAACTTTCAGCTTAGTCTCTCTCTCTTCGTTAAAAAAAACATTTATTTTTATACTTTTATTATTATTTATTCGATATTAATTTAAATTTTTGTATTGATAGTGTGTTTTTATTGTACGGCGCCCAGAGCCTCCGGGATTGGGCGCCTGGAAAAATAAATTTGCCTTGCCACCTGGCCATGGTGACAGTAGACCAGGTGGAAAGGAAGTGGCAGAGCCAGCCCCCCACAGAAGGACCCAGGGGAGGCAGGATGGGCATGGGGGAGGCACCCCTTGTCCCGTCACTAGGCAGGCTTGGAGCTGGAGGAGGGACCAGCTGAGGAAGCAGCGGGACTCCCGACCTCCTGGCTTTTGGACAACCAAAGCAACCGACTTCGGTCAAGGACACCAAGCCTGGGCCTGCTGCCCAGCTGGTGGCTGGGACGGCTTGGCTGCAGGAGCACAGAGGGGCCAAAGGGTTTCTTCCTTTGAAGCTTGGAGCCCTTGGAATACCTCTAGGCAGAAGTGACAAGAGTCCAGGGTGGCACTGGACTTCTCAATGAGAGCAAGGTGTCCTTCCACCCCCAGCTCAAACAGGTTGGTACCCAAGAAGAGGACATCTGCCAGCTTGTGCTGGACATCTGCCATAAAGGTAGAAATCTGCAGCCAAGCCCTGTGGTGCATGCCCACCGCGGCCGTCAAGGACCGGGCGCAGGAGTCACCGATGTCCATGGCTGCCTGTAGCTGCCATTTGGCCATCACTCAGCCCTGGTCCCAGACTTGCTTGACTGTCATCTGGGAGCTAGAGAAGCACCTCATCAAGAGCGCCAAGCAGGGCATGAACAAAGTGGGCCATCAAAAGGACTGAACTCTCCTGCCGAAGGCCGAGCGAAGAGGTCGCTCAGACCTTCTTGACCATGTGATCAAACTTTTTGGATTCCTTGTCTGCAGGCTTGTCCACATCCCTGACATTGCTGGTATGTCAAAAGACCGAGTTAGCCACCAGACCCTCGGCTGAGGGATGCTCAGTGAAACCTGACAGGGAACCCGTAAGGACCGCATAGTTGCAAGCCATATGGGCCGATGGCGTAGGGCAAGAGGCAGGGTACTGCCAAAGCTCCAGAGCAGGGCCAAGAAAGGCCTCAGCGACCGGGAAAGCTACTCTGGGGTGTCCCCCTGGTTGAGAATTTCAGTCAAAGAATACCTGGCCCATTTCTGGATAGGCTCCATCTGGATCCCGGTTGACTCCGAAATCAAGCAGAGCAATCCCCTGAAAGAGGTGGGACCATGCTCTGTGGACAAATACTCCCCTGACTCGGTATCCAATGGACGGGAATGTAGGGAGGAGTCCTCAAACTCCGAGGATTCGTCAAAAAGCGGTCGACCGCCAGAATCCCCACTGACCCTACGAGGTCTATCAGAAATCACGGTGAATAACAGCAGACAAGGAAACACAAAAGGCTTCCTTAGGAGGGGGACCATCCTTCAGCTGCTTAGGCAGTGGCTCCACCTTGATGGGCGGAGAGGCCAGAACCAGCCGAGTTGGAGTAGGCTGAGGCCTCAGTGGCGGGAGCCACGGAAGAGCCAGAGTGGAGGCTGGAATCAGCTTAATCCTGGAAAACATGAGCTGATGCCACATGAGTTCTTCATAGCACTGGTGCATCTTGCATTGGAGCCTTTCCTCGTCAGAGGAGGAGGAGGAGGAAGAAGCGCCGTTTGCCCAAATGCCGAGAATGGGAATGCTGATGTTGGCATCGGCTGCTCGACTCCAGACTTCGGGATCATGACTTCAACCTCGACCATCAGGGAAGCAGATGGCAAGAATCGGAAGGAACCAACGAAAGCCAAGGATCCTCTGGGGTAATGATATCCCGTGGGTTGGAGACTGTATCAGCATGCTGGTCCAACCCACCCTGAGATGTGACAGGTAGGACCCGAGTCCTTGAAAGTGAGGTATCCACCTCGTCCGGCGAGAGCGTGTTGACCAGCTCGATAAATCTTGACAGGCATCTTGATCAACTGGCCTGACAGGGAGACCATGGAGCCAGCAGCCTGGACCGAAGGATTGACCATAGTCAAAATCTCTAGAGAAGTGCGGGAATCCAAGGCTTGAAAGCACTCACAATCCCTAGACCTTCTTCTTAGTCTCCTTTTTTGAAGATATGGAGGGTTTCGTGCCTCTAAAGGGGCCCTGCCCAAGGGTGGGAAGGAACTGGCACAAATCCCTAAATGCCCCCTTGAAGGTGGCACCAAAGGAAAGTGGCACAAAGACCGAAGCTAAAGAGGGATGCTCTTCAGCCTGAACCACCACCTCTTCAAAAGGCACAAGTTGTTCTGCGGACCCCACAGCCATGAAACCACCCGAAGGGGTTTTTTTTTTTTTTTGTACTTCAAATTTTATTGAGTAACCATAGTTTCATTTTACATAACCTTACATGGTATCATATGTTACAGCTCTCTTAACAGATTTGATTTATACATCTTACAGCCATTCCGTCGGTAAGCACATCAAGTAGATCATATTCTATTCAGTAAGTTCTTGTTTAATTTAATAAGGTACTATAAAAGTAGGAGCCATGTTTCATTTAACCTCCCTCTATTCTCTCTTACTATTGATTATGTTGCTTCTTATCCGCAGCACTGACAGCGTGTGTAATACCCCTTTTCTATGGTCCAGGGTAACTTGTCTAGTTACCCTAGATCAGATCAAAGCCGATAAATGGACTCTGTATTTAGATAATTAAACTAACTCTCAAAACTAAACTCAGGCATCTTGATATGCCTTTCAATCTGTGATGTAATTTTAAACATTGGCTCCTTGTACAATTTTACTGTTAGAAGAAAATAAAAAGAAAAAAAAAGGTTATCATGGTCAGCATAACATAGTTCTTTTTCCCTAGGTGAAGCCCTAAGGCTTCAGGTGGAATGTCCAGGGCTCTCACCTTCTGACTCCAAAGCCCGCCAAGGGGACCAGACAATCTCAAATACCTCCCTCTCCTGTCTTAGATTATAAGTGATCTGTTCCATTGACTCCAGCTGCCTCATTCTGACTATCCAGTCCTCTTATTGTTGGAGGATGAGGTGAAAGCCACCTCGAAGTGATCGTCTTCAGTGCTGCCACTCTCATAATTTGTGGTAACAGCCTTTCCCGTCTAGGCCCTGTGAGCAGGCAGGAGCCAGCACCATCTCTTCCCCTTTAAGGGGACCTGTAGTCGATACTTTTGCATGTACTCATGTACTTCTTTCCAAAGTTTCTGATTTTAGGGCAGTCCCACGTTATACGTGCTGGAGTTCCCTTGCCCCACCACATCTCCAACATTGCTCTGATCCCCTGCTTTAAAGTGTTTTGTTTTGGAGGGTGTGAAAATATCTCAGAAGGACTTTCCAGTGAAATTCTGCCAAGAGGAGAACTTGTCACCTGCCAGCCTTTGGTTAGTCTATTCTCCCAGACTTGTTGCGAGATCGAGATTCCTAATTCTGTTTCCCATCTCTGTTTGAGTTTATCTAAGCCTGGGTTGACAAGGTTAATCAGGATCTCATATAGCTGAGCAAGTGGATGTGGGATATTTCTAATCTTGCTATTACAGTAAAAAAACTCTTTTAAGGGGGTCCTCTCTCTCCTGATTTTTTGCAACCTGTTTTCAGAGTTGATATAGTGTCGGACTTGTAAATATCTAAAATGATCCTCTGACGGAGGTGGTACTTGTCCCTTAGGTAAGCAAAGAGTGGCAATTGGCTCTCTCTCTCAATACATTGGAGAGAAAGTTGAGATCGATGTACAGCCCAATATTGAATCCCGAGTCATCCTCGTGGGATGAATGAGGCTTCAAATCTTATTAAGGAAAGAGGCCCAGGTCCTCTGGAGTACTTGTAAGCCTTCTCAATTTTTTTAGAGTCCAGAATGAGTGCAGAATCCATGGGTTATTAATCTCTCTGGTCAAGGCTATCGGCATATTGCCTGTGGGAATCACCCAAAGGCCCATCTATGAACTGCAGCATCTTCTAAATGGTACCAGCCGAGTCTACCCGACGTTTATCCAGGAACACAGCTGAGTTCCTGGGCCGCTAGAAAATAATAGTAAAAATTCGGAGAGCTATGCCTCCCTGCTCCTAGGGGCTTGTAGCAGTTTCCTAGCTAGCCTGGGCCTTTTCCTGTTCCAGATAAAGACCTGGACCTCTTTTTGTAATTTGACCCAGAATTGTCTAGGGAGCTGAATTGGGAGGGTTTGGAATAGAAAGAGGAGCCTAGGTAAAACATTCATTTTGAGAGTCTGTGATCTACCATATAGTGACAAGGGGAGAAGGCGCCACCTGGCTATATCAGCTTGTATATTTTGAAATAATTTGGCATAGTTATTTTTATATAAGAGGGAAAGGTCGATCGACACATGTATTCCTAAGTATTTAACTGTGTTATTCTTGGCCCACGCAAAAGGGAAAGATGTTATAAACTCCCTTGAGGGGGTTCCACTGAGGATCAGTGTTTCAAATTTTTGAAGGTTGATTTTATAACCTGCTAATGCACCATATACCTCCGGTGAATGGGTTAGTGCTGGAACCGAAGTTTCTGGGTGTGATAAAAGAAAAGTGAGTCTGCATATAATGCAATTTTTGGAAATGACCTTCAACCTCCACCCCTGGATCATTGGGTTAGATCTGATCTCAATAGCAAGGGTTCAGAGATAGTGCAAAAAGTAGTGGAGAGAGGCAGCCCTGCCTGCCCCTCCCAAGGAAAATCTCTCGGAAAGGTGCCCATTCACCTTAACTCTGGCCTCCAGGTTTTATATAAATTATTCACTGTATCGACAAATCTCTCCCCCAAGCCAAATCTTTTTAGGGTTTCACCTAAAAATACCCAGTCTACCCTGTCAAACGCTTTCTCAGCATCCATACTGATCGCTAACTGTAGGTGTTTAGTGTTGTTATGTGCTGAGATCACGTTTAACAGGCGATATATGTTATCTTGGAGGTATCTTCCTGAGATAAAGCCGGTCTGATCTCTGTGCACTAGACATCCTATTATTTTCTGGAGTCGATCGGCTAATATCCCAGTAAAGATTTTTAGGTCCACTGGTAAAAGTGAAATTGGCCGATATGATCTACAGTCTTCTGGATCTTTATCTGGTTTTAGAATCACAGAGATCTGGGCAAGGTTCCAGGACTTAGGGGCTGCCCCCTCTCCCTCCATAACTCATTATATGTGTCATGCAGTACCGGCAAAAGTGTGTCCAAAAATGTTTTATAAAATTCCGAAACAACCATCCATCCATCCCTGGGGCCTTCCCATTTTTCAGGTTCTTAATTTTTTGAGTTATTTCTGTAACTGATATAGGGGCCTCGAGATCTTTCCTCTGTATCTCAGAGAGGGTGGGGAACTGAAGTTTGTTAAGAAATAGTTGGATCTTCCTTTCATGGTCTATGTCCCTATCCCTACTATATAGGGTAGAGTAAAATTTTTGAAATTGTGCGGTTATTAAGGAGGGGGACCAGGTTATATCATTAGAGTCATGTCTTTAAGTTTAGGCACCCCCTAGATGCCCTTTCCTTCCGTAGCTGCTAGTTAGTATTTTGCCAGCCTTGTTACCGTGTTCATAAAACCTTTGTCTAGCATATGTTAAGAGTCTCTCCGTCTGAAGATCTAGAATCTTGTTTAGTTTGGTTCGAGACCTAATTAGTTCAGTCTCACATTTTTGGTCTAAAGACTTTTTGTGGACCCTTTCCAACTGAGATATTTTCACCTCTAATTCTACCCGTTCTTTAATCTGAGCCTTCTTATGTTTTGCTGCAAAGGCAATCACTATACCCCTTAGATAACATTTTAATGCATCCCACCTAACTCCCGCCTCTGTATCTTCCCTTCAGTTTGTCTGTAAGTATTCCTTTATTGATTGCTGTATAAGTTGTTTGAATTCTGTTAAATTCAATAGGCTAACGTTTAGGTGCCAGACGGACTCAGGGGGTTTTGGGGCTAGGGACAGCTCCAACTTGACTGGGGCATGATCTGAGACTGAAATTGATCCTATATCTGCTCTAAGCATGGAAGATAGGGCATCTGCAGAAACTAACCAGTGATCAATGTGGGAATACATCCTATATTTAGGAGAACAGTATGTGTAGTCTCTGTCTGAGGGTCGGACAAATCTCCACGCATCAACCAAAGAGAGCTCTGCACATAACCTCGTAAGAACTTTACTGGACTTAGCGAGGCCTGTGGAGTGAGAACCAATCCTGTCAAGGCCTAAGTCTGTCACTGTGTTAAAGTCCCCCCCCCGATGAATATTAGCTTGTCTGGATCAAAGGATATCTCGGTTAACACCCTGGTCAGGAAGGACACCCTCTCTTGTTCGTCGTTGGGGGCATAAATGTTCAAGAAAGTACATTTTCGACCTTTAAACTCTCCTCCTAGCCTCACAAATCTGCCCCAGGGGTCTGTTTGGACCTGTGAGATAGTGCAGGGGGTATCCCTCCTGACCAAGATCGCCGTGCCCCTCTTATTTGTTTGGTTAACACATTCGGAGGCATATACCTCGCCCACCCATCCTCTCTTTAATTTGTTGTGTTCCGCCTGATTCAGGTGGGTCTCCTGTAGAAATGCAACACTAACTCCCTGTCTTTGTAATTCCTTCAAGATTCTCGCTCTCTTAATCGGTCCACTCAAGCCCTGGACATTCCACGAAATTAACTTAAGATCTGCCATCTAAAATGATAAAACCTATATAAAGAAACACTTTCTTTACATCTGATAGCAAGGAGCCTGTATAAGTCATACAAATAATTAGTAACGTAGGTTTTTAACATGTAACCCAAATTTAACCTATTTACAGAGCCCCCTATATAAGTAGAAGGCATCTAGTCGGCTTCAAGGTGTCTATATACCCAACTCCACACTTCAGGAGTGATCTATGAGGTGTGGCAGGGGACCAAACTGTCTCGGTCCCCCGTCAGGGAATCCCTGCACTAAAATAAAATTAGTGGGATCCCCGACTGGGATGACTCCGGTCGCCTGAGTGACTGTTGGACTATTCACCAATGCTTCCTGACATCTATTAATCTAGATGTTAAAGAGCCAGTGTTGGGGGAGTGTAGGGAGGGATAGCTCTGATTAAGTTAGAGATTCTGTCCCATATCACTCATAGGGTGGAGGATCCAACCTCCTGGTTGTTGAGTCGTTAAAGCAGACTCTTATGGATGTGGGGTGGGGGGACATCTCCCGTGTACTTCCACATATGTAAACTGTCCCCTGTGCGGTAAGCCAAGGAAGAGCAGTTTGGGGTCACCAGATATTGTTCAATGAGATCTTTTACCTTTTCCTTACTCTCCTGCCCCCTCCATAAGCATCTCCCCTTACATAAAATCTAATTCAAAAGTCGATGTTCATCCCCCTCCCCAACATATAGAGGCTATTGCCTCTCCCTTGTGATCTGCCCGAATAAAACTCTGGTTTTCCTTAAGGCCATACGTATTTTGATGTAGGCTTTAAATGGAATGATTACTTTTTCCCAAACCAGTACAACCCTTCTTAAAGTACTCATATTCTCCAGTCGCAGGAGGGAATGGCAATGCTCCCTGAGTACTTATATTTTATATTCAATTAGGAATGCTCAGATAACAGAGTAATATAAATGGGTATGTCAAGTCAAATTAGTTCCTCCACTGTAGAGTCTCGCAGCCAACAAATTATCCAAAACTAAAGAAGATAAGTCACCGGAGGTATGAGTGGGGAAAAACAAACAGAAACACGATTGAAGGGTGTAAATGGACACTCAGTCCAGAACCTTAAATCGTCGCAATTCACTTGGACTGTAGTTCCAAAAGTTGAAGATGGTATAGAAATTGCTCAGGCAGCTTCACCTTTTAGTAATGTTCACCCCGTCGGCTGCAGAGGAATGTCCTCCATCAGGACCTCCGTAGTTGAAAGTTGAGTGTTGGAGCCACGCTGGGGATCCACTCTGTTGCAAACATTGTCCCACATCCAAATAGTGTCGTCTGAGTGCTGAGGCTTGGTTCCTTTCATTCCCTTCCTCTGCCAGGACTTCATTGCCACGGCTGTGTGATGGTCCGAAGTGCCCTCTAGTGGAGTCACTATCCCTTGCTGCTTAGCCCAGCTGCAGGCCTCTAATAGCTCTGGAAATCTTCGCCAGCCTTCAGGAGTGAGTACTTTTATCTTTGTTGGGTATTCAAGTTGAGCTGAAAAACCCGCTTGTCTGATTATTTTCACTACCTGGAATGCTTTTTGACGGTGGGCCAGAGTCTGGGTGGCGTAATCTTGATCTAGATAGAGCCGAGTGTCTCCAAAGATAATTTGCTTCTTTGCCCAGGCTGCCCTGATCACTTCTTCTTTTATTCTGAAGTCTATAAATGCCAGAATTATTGAGCGAGGGCGGGCTTTTGGATCTTTCGGTTTAGGGACCAATGACCTATGTGCACACGAATAATGCCCAAATCTTTATCTTTGTCTAAGTCCAGCAATTCCTTGAGTAGACTTTCAATAAATTTAGGCATTGGGCCTGATTCTGTTCCTTCCGGTAGACCGTGTATTCTTATATTATTGCGTCTATTTCTGTTCTCCAGGTCTTCCAGTTGTTGCTGGAGGAGTAATTCTCTATGGTGTAGATCTTTCAGGGCAGCGTTATGTACGTCCGAGACCTCCGTGTACTCCGTCATTGTATCTTCCAATTGCTCTGTTCGACAAGTCAGCTCTGTAATACTTTCCCTATCCTCCGATGCTTTCTGTTCAATTCTGGTTAAAGTATCACAGATTTGTTGTAATGTACTATACAGCGTCTTTGAGGTGATAGTGAAGTATTCCTCCGTAGTCTTAGAAGAGGTGGTAGATTGATCGATTAAGTCCGAAATCTTGGCCCGGAGCGCAGCCTGCGCCCGAGTGTGCTTGGCTGGAAATTTTAATTTTGGATATGTGTTTGAAGAGGAATCTTTATGTTTTTGCTTTGGCGACATACTTAGCTATCCGATCAAGGTTCCGGTATCCAGTAAAGTTTAACTTGTGAGTTAGATTCGTTTGGATCTGTTACATCAGTCGGGGAGCTCTCTGACTAAGCGTCCATCTCTCAGGCAACCGGAACCGGAAGTCCCCGAAGGGGGTCTTTTAACCCAACGGGAAAGTTCTGCTCTTCTAGGCACCCTAAAAGTAGCCGAGCGTGCTGGTCTTCCAGAGTGCTGGGAAGCAAGTTGCGACACAGGCTACATATGCATGGGGATCGTGGCCTAGGCAGTAGATGCATGAGGTGTGCAGGTCCGTCCAGGACATCTTCTGTCTGCACTTACATTTTTTGAAACTAGGCGCCAACTTATGAGTTATCCATAATGAGGAATTTGAAAAGGTTCAAATTTCACTTGAAGATTAAAATTGTTTTGAAAATCTGAAAGCAAAGGGCCTACTCAGCATGGAGAGCGGTAAGGAGAGACCCTTCTTTCAACAGAAAGGAAGATGCGACATCTCAGGGTGATGCTGAGGGACATATCACCTGGGTGGATGGGAGGAGCTAGCTTGAAGATGTTCCAGCAAAGGGACACTGCCAGAAGTGTGGATCATACATCATATCCACGTCCCTAGAACTACTGTGTTCTATAATTATTTACTTTTTGTTTTTAATGTAGCCGTTTGCCCCCACCCCACCCCCATGGCCACCTACACCTTTCTTCAGGTCCCCCTCTAGCTCCCGACTCCATCCATCATCCTCTTCCCCCTCTTCAGGGATCTACAAGGAGCCACAGGGTTCCAGGCCTTTGCGGACCGTCACTGCTGGCCATGGGGGACATAGGATTTGTGGTTTTCTCTCCGTCTCTCCTGAAGCAGTGGAGAACACAGGTGAGTGAGCATACATGGAGGTGCACACGTGCTCCCAGAAACCAAGCGCCTTCCACCCTCCAAACATCAGTCCCCAACAACTACCCTGATCTGACATCCAGCCTCCACCGGGTGTCAGTCCAGAGTGAGATGACTAGCCTCCCCGATCCAGGAGAGGAGAGCAGCCCAGCGGCTGCTACAATCCTCTCCCAACCCTACCCCTTCCCGAGCCCTGGTGGCCCGAGCTTGCCTCAGAACAAGGGTCAGTAGCATGGCACAATATGTGGCATCCAGTGTCTCAACCCTCAGCGCCACCGGGCCGCCTAATTTATATCATCTTTTGGGTGCTTTGTTAAACAAAAGGGAGGTACAGTAGACTCTACAATTCTTTATGAAACCACAGAGACCCTGTGCTGCAGTGAAACTATGCATCTGAACTCAAAAACACACGCAAAAGTCATATCAAGAGTTTTTGATCACTTGAAACCACAAGACTAAAGACTTCTGAAATGATTGTTGCATTACATTTCACCTGAAGAGAAACTTGCAAGACTGTATCTGTTGCAGTTGCCTTAAAGATCACCTTTCTCGGTGCTGCACAAAAACAAAAGGAAGCTCCCTTACCTCCTTGGGAGCTCCTCTGTAATAAAAGCTGCCAACATAATTACATCCCCAAGGGAAGGGAAGGGATCATAAACTGCACCTGAGAGGCTGTGGCACGATCCTTTCCTCCTATTGCGGCCTTGCCCCACTCCTGACATTTTATTACATTGGCACTAGGGAGAGCGGGGGCATGCTCCATTGAAGTGCATGAAGCTTTATTTTAAAGCACAGTTTTCAGCTGTTTAAGGGGCCTTTTGTTAAAATCAGAGCAAGGGTTCAACTAACAAGAGTCTTGTTGGTCAAACCGTGGCTCCAGTTTTAACAAATGGCACGTAAACGGTGTAAAACTGTGCTTTAAAATTACGTTCCATATACTTCAATGAAGCATGCCCCTGTCCTCTCCTTAGTGCCACGTCATAAAACGGAGCATAGACAGCAACAGGGAAATGGAAAGTGATCACGCCACTAGCCCTTTGGGGGTCAATTTCCGATCCCTTCCCTTGGGGGGTTAATTATATGGCTGCTTTTACTACAGAGGAGCTCCCAAGGAGGTAAGGGAGCTTCCTCTTGTTTGTGGAGGAGTTTGTAAAATATTGGGAATGGTTCTCTTTAAATACTGATTCATGTTTTTCCACTGCTTCATCTTTACTGGCTTGAAGTACATTCCTGATTTACACTCTGATGGTAAGGATCTTTTTGAACTGCAGTGATATAGTTCATGCCCTTGTTAAGCTCTTGCAATGTTGTTCTACTACAGAACTCTCTGGTTAAAGGGTAATATTTTACTTTATTTCTCAGAATTACAAATACCTTTGAGTCAGAGACTCATTTACAAAATTTCCACGTCTGAGCATACAATAGGTCAGAATACAAAGTACAATAAAATAGTACAGACAATGGGATACTGAATCACAAGACAGAATTATGTGGTAAACGAATGTACACACATTTGGGTAACAGCTGGCATTGTGTACATTTGTGAATACAGTGGGTACAGGCGATAATAGAGGGCACAGCCAATGAGAACATTAGGCGACACTTGAGCCATCAGTGAGGAGACAATGTCAAAAGAGCAGGGGGTTCCAATCCCAGTGCAAATTGATAAATAACGAGGAAAGGTAACAGCATGAACGTGTAGAAGGAAACAGGTGGGGGGGGTTACAGGTAGAGAATACAAGTTTACAATATGAATTACAGGTTGGTGCACCAATAGACTGAGCCAGCAACATTTGAGAAGTCAGACTATTGGTTTTGTCAAGTAACAGAGTGGAGAGAAGGAGAAGGGGCAAAAACAGAGCAGTCAGCAAGGAGACTATCGGGCTGAGGGTTGAAGGGAGGAGAGTGGGGGGGGAGGGAGGGAGGACAGAGGACATGGTGGTGACAGAGAGAAGGATCAGGGAGAGTGTAGAAAATCTGAAAGCTGTCAGGAGGGAGGGAGGGAGGATGGGGGAGTGGGGAGGGAGTGGACGGCAAAGGGAAGGGGAGCCAATGGAGGGAGGGAGTAGCAGGGTGCTAGTGCAAAACAGGGAATCGGGTGGTAGTGTTCTGCTAGGGTAAAAAGCTAGCTGGGACAGTCACAGTTGCTAAGTGCAGTAAGGTGCTGTCGGAATTTGCGTTTGAAGGAACCAAGCTTGGGTTCACCGAAGATAACCTGGGGGAGATTGTTTAAGCTGATAGGTGCTCAGAACATGAAAGAACGTTGAGCCTCTGGGGGGTCCGACAGAAAGGTACCAGGTAAGTATGTTAGATGCACTCCTGGTGCTATGCAAGTTTTTTGTTTTTTTTATTCTTCTTCCCTCCGGTCGCGGCTCATGGGCACTCTATCAGGCAACCATATCCCTGCGCCTGCCCGCCTGAGGTTCTCTGCATTCTACGCCTTCTCTCTCCCCGCCCCCCTGCAGCCAGCACCCCCGGTTTGACCCACCCGGGGAGGTTAGCCTGACTCCTTACCTTGGGCTCTCTTGAAAGGCAGACTCTGGCATGCAGGTGAGGCCCGGGTGGAGGAGTAGTGAGGCTAGCCGAGACGAACCCGGTGCTGGCCATGAAGGATAGGTGCCGTCGCCTATCCCAACAAGCCAGGTTTTTCCCTTGTTCTGTCCAACCTCCCCCACATGTGCACCCCCCCGACACTCCCACAGACGGCAACCCTGCCACCATGGGCATGTTGTTAGGTGCCGCCTGTGTTTCTGTGGCACCTCATCTCCACCAGGGGCCACCGGAGAGCCGGGCTCCCCAATGCCCTCCTCCCAGGATAGGAGAGCAGCCCTGTGGGTGCTCAATCCAGTCCCTCCCCTGCTGACCCCCGGCGCCCGAACTCAGTTTGCCCACGAGGTGTGGCATCCAGCACCTCAACCCTCAGCGCCACCGGGACAGTAGTGCAATGCAAGTTAGGTGTGCGTATGAGAAGATGCTGGGTGGGGTTGGCAGGCTGAGCCCTAGATGAATTTTTTCACAAGCAGGCAGGTCTGATACGAAATCCTCCCTTTAAGGTGCAACCAGTTTGTCAGGGCATATAGGTCACTCATATGGGTACAATTGTGAGCACCGTAGACCAGACGACATGATTTGTTGAGTGCCGTACTTATTCTTTTAAGTGTACTGTCAGTGGCAGAGCCATAAACAACTAATCCATAGTCCACTATAGAGAGTATTGAGCTGGTGACAGCTAACCGTAATGCCTCAGGAGTCATGCTGTGCTTGCGTCAGTAGAGGATTTCAATTCTGGAGTCGATTATATTCAAAATAAGGCGGACATGTTCAGCAAAAGACAGGGCACTGTCAAATGTAATACCTGGTTATTTAAAGGTACAGACTTGCTCGGTGGGGACATTCTGATTATTAAAAATATTAAGAGGGGCTGATTTTTGCTTATTATGGGGACTAGCAAAGAGCATAGTCTTAGTTTTTTTATAATTCATAATCATTTTATACTGGATGAACCAGGACTCAACCACTGAAGTTATGCTCGAAACTACTAACAAGGGGGAGTGGGTCAGGCTAGTAAATAAAACCACATCATCCGCGTAGAGGAGAAGATTATTGATGAAGACTTGGGGGAGGAGTATTGAGAAAGCGGCTAAAAAGTAGAGGGCCCAGTATGGAGCCTTGAGGGACACCCGAGCGTATAGTGAGGCTAATGGAAAGGGTGTCACAGATCTTTACCTGCTGAGATATGCCATCCAGGTAGCTTTTGAACCAGGTTGTGGCACCACTGGAGAGCCCAAGAGCCAGAAGTGACTCGAGAAGGAGAGTGTGGTTCACCATGTCAAAGGCTTTAGTGAGATCACTGTATATTGATCGCACTAAGTGACCCCGGTCAAGTGCTTTGTGAATGTAGTCAGTATATTCTAGAAGGGCAGAAATGGTACTGTAACCCTTTCTAAAGCCACGCTGCTTGGGACATTGGAGGCTGTACTTGGCCAGGTAATCAGAGAGCTGGTCTTAAACTATCTGCTCCAGGGTTTTGCAGAGGGGTGAGAGAATAGAGATTGGGCGATAATTTGTGTATACGGCCCTGTCCCCGCTCTTGTGAATGGGAGTCACCACTGCAGCTTTCCACCACTGGAGAAACTAAGGGAAAGTGACAGGTTGAGGATTTTGGTGTGTGGCAGCAGTACCAAGTCTAGGGTAAGGTATAGCAACTTCAGGTCAAGGGTGTCACTGCTGAAGTGAGACTTGCCAAGTATTTTCAGGAGATATTTTTTTGATTCCCTTAGGGTGACTTCTTAAAATAGAAAGGGGAGTTATTTAGGGCTGGGTCTGCTGTAGTGGGGTTAAATGAGCTAGAGGGTTTATCAATGAAGTCAGGGGGGAGGGAGCACGCCACTGAGGTCAGTAAAAGCAGAGTTGAATGCGTCAGCTATTAGCTGTGGGTCCTGGACTGTTACCCCATTAACGTTAAGCATGGTGGAAGGGGATCTGTTGGGCTTGCCAGTGAGATCTTTGAGGTGATCCCAATATTTCCAACTGTAGCCCCAAGAGTGTGACAGCACATCTTTGTAGTACGCAGATTTAGCCAGTCTGATCTCCCAAGTACAAGCGTTTCTGGAGGCTTTATACTGATCCCAGTCGACTTGACTGCCTGTGGCACGAGCTTTGTGCCAGAGGTAGTCTCTTGTAGCTATCGGGTTTAGGAGGGAGGTGGTGAAAATTATTCCTGAAATATATTAGAAAATGTTTTTGAAATATCCTGATCTCTGAATGACTGAGACCCCTTCCCAAGGGGATATATTAACTACCAACAGAGATTAGGAAATAATTTAGTGCCAACCTGCCACAGTACCAAAGTGGTATCACTGTGCCCACTTTGCAATTTTGAAACTGATAATGTCTGCCATTTTCTTTCTCTCACTTAGCCAGTGAGCGAACTAGTAAGTGCACCCCCGAAACTCTGTCTCTCAATCTTGTTACTCTTTATCTAGCATAAACTTAAAACTTGCATTTCCACTTGTTGTAAAGCACTAACTTCTTTCTTTAGCTGTGCTGCTGCCCACCAATCCCTGCCATGTCACCCACATCAGCATTGCTGAGACGCTGTGCCCGGCCCAACTGCGATCAGCCTACTGTCATTCTGCTCATGATGGATACAGTGACTGCTCAGGATAAAAAGAACAACGAACCAGTGCTTGGTATGGAGTCCAAGAGGGAGAACAATTCAACGGTTCTCCCAACCACGCTCACTACAATCAGTGCCACTCTCCTCAACACGCTCTCAATCACCAACAGTTCCCTCGCTTAACAAAAGTACTGAACCAGGTAGGGAAGCCAACAATACCACAAAGAGTATGCAAATAAACAACATACAATGAAAGCTCTCCTAGAAGAATTCAGTGTTGTGGGAGTGGGGGACACTAGGAAACAAACACAGATAAACTACATAAAAACAAAACAAGTATACGTCAATGCTGAATGTTCACCGCTTGCACTGCTGTTGTAATGGGTCTTGCTTGTACACATCTTTGCTATATATTACCATATATTTACCCAAGATAGACCAGATGAGATGTAATATGTCATTTGCAATGGGGTCCTGATTTTACAGATTTGTATTGCATTTTCCAAGTATAGTACAGATTAAATGCGATATATCATTTTTAGCATGGTCCCGTTTTTATAATGTATTTTTCTAGGACAGATCATCTTAGATGCAACATCTCCTTTTCAGTGGGGTTCTGCTGTAGGGTCCTGATGTTATACAGTTTTGCAATATATTTACCCAGGATAACCGAGCCGAGATGCAATAGCTTTTTTTAATGGGGTCCTGCTTTGACACATTTTTGCACTGTATTTACCCCGTATAACACAGCTCAAATGCTGCTTTTCCCAATTTTTACTCTGTATTAACCAAGGACAGCACAGCTGAGATGAACTATCTCGTTAAAATGATGTCCTGTGTGTTTGTCAGTGTGAACATGCTACAAACGGAGATGCGTTTTTGAAGGGCCGACTTGCATTTCAAGAATAAATGGTTAAATCTGACCTTTCGTGTTGAGTGGTCTGACAGGAAACCACAGCAATGTTGTTTCAATTTAGTTGTAGTGTTGTCCTTATCTTTTATGAGATTTAGGGTCTCTCAAGAACTTATCCACAGATTGTTTTGCGATTCTGTTCAGTATTAAACATAAACCTGTGAGGTGTGAGTAATGTGACAGACCCTGCCATCCTTTTGATCTGTGTTCTTGCATTCAAAAACTGAAAAACTATATTATGTATCCAATATTATGCCATGTCAGTGGTGTGTGTGTGTGTGTATACACGTGCACGCATGTGGGGAGGGTGTTTACAAGAGTGACAACTTTTTTAATCAAAATCTGTGGTTAAATTACTAAGAGTCCCTAGATTTTATAAATGAATAAGGATAAGGCTCCAACTAAATTAAAACAACGCTGCTATGGTTTCCTGCCAGGCCGCTCAACAGGAGCAGGTCAGATTTAATCACTTATTCTTGAAACATAATTCAGCATTTTGAGAAAGTGTCTCTGTTCATAGCACGCTCACACTGACAAAACCACAGAACATTTTAAATAAGACAGAATATGCTACTTGAACAAAAATAAAGCTGGTTTCATTCACACGTTTCAAGAAAGTAGACAAAGTGCAGATTTACATGACACTACACTTCAAACAGACTGAAGCTCGACTGGAAGCTCCTCAGCCACAGGATTTGTTTATGGCATGTCACATCAAATGTGCTACCTTGTGCTCTGTCTTGTTCACTAAAGGTACTTTAAGTAAAAACTAGCTGGAGCAGACTTGATGGACCCTTGGTTTTCTTCTGCATTCAGACTCTATGTTTCACTGAAAGAGCACATTTACTGCTCTGTCTCATGATCTTCAGAAATGCTGCCCAACTGGTTGGTGGGTGGAGTCATGCAGATGAAGGAAGGCAGCAGCTGTCCGACAGGCACGGCTACCTCTTTTTAACCACATTAAGTTTCTGCCCATCAACTGGCACAGCAGCGTCATGATCAGCTGCCCTCACTGGTCACTGGATGGTGATGGTTGAGTCTACTGCAGCTTGAGCTGCACTGGACCTGACCACACCTCTGAAATCCGGGTATCACAGCAATATGTTACAGCAGCACATTTTAGTGGCAGCTGTACCAGTAGAGGAACTGCTTTAGAACAAAATGCATGTCTACTCACACAATGAGATTTTACACACCAACCCATATTTTATTATATATAATTGCTGGGTACCGTTTTTTCACCATAGCAATTATATTAAACTTGGTTGTGGCTCTATAAGGGAGTGAGGTTCCAAATGACCGACAGAGTCAGAGTCAGAGTCGCAAGTCTCCAGTCTGCTTGGTAGGGAAGTCACGTCTGGTACCGCCTCCATGGCCTTGGCTCCAGAGAAAACGCCGGTTGGGCATCTGCCCAAGTCCCTTTCTGATGACCTGTGGTCGATTGGGGATGGGCTCCTCATCACTGTGGGTCGGGGTGGCAGCCATGACCAGATGGGGTTGTCCCAGCTCCTGCAGGAGTTGGGATTTGGCATCCTTCCACCAGGCCGGAATAGTCTCGAAGTTCCGACTGAAGAGGAGGAGGGGAGGTGGTGGAGGTTGGTAGCCTGGGTACCCCCTAATACAGTAAAGGGAGTAGCCAAGAGTCTGATGCCAGCAGGGATAAGGATGGTATCCCTGGTACATGTGGCCCGGAGTTGGGTACCCTGGCATCGGCCCCTGGGACAGGTAGCCCAGCGACGGCCTTCCAGGCATCGGGGAGCACGGGAACTGTGGTGGCAGGTAGCAGGGATAGTTGCCAGAGGGGCCATGACCAGGGCTCCAGATAAGATTTTTGGGGATGAGTACTGTACTACTCATTTTGAAACTGACGTGAGTAAACCAAATTCAGATGCGTACAAATGCCTGGACAAAGTGGAGTGAGGAGTACGTTTTTAAAAACAACATAGTTTCTTTGTAGATAAGAACTGATTTGGTGCCAACAAATCTTCAGATAATGTTGGCAGGTAGGAGTAATTTACTCACCAGTTTTAAAATACAGTGAGTAAAACAAAACTGTGATATGTACGAGTGCGGTAAATCTGGAAAAAAAAATGCTACTTTTGAATTGCCAGTTATGTTATGAAGCACTATTCTACGGAGTGTGGAGCATCTGTGAATGTTGAGCGAGTATTGGTACTCATTAAAAAACATTTTGTGAAGAGTATTTTCTAAAATGAGATGAGTAAAATAGGTCAGTACTCCCCTAATCTGGAGCCCTGGGCCTGACGATGGAGGGGCTGAAGGCACAGAAGGAGGTGGTGCCGTGGGACCACTGGGAGCATGCGGTTCCATCAGCCGGCCTGGGGTCTCCATAGAGATCCCTGATGGGCCAGGAGGGGGCTCCAGCATCAGAGTGTAGAACCCCAAGTCCATCCCCAAATCAGTGGGATTTGAACCAGAGATTGGCCCGGCATCGGGGGTCGAATGACGCCCGACATCTGATCCGAGAAGGTCGAGTGGGGTAAGGGAATTGATACCCCCATCGACAGGTCTACTGGGGAAGCAGAAATCTCAGTATGAAGGCTCAATGCAGGAGAGGTCTCCTTGACAGCAGAACTAGAGTCCAGGAGGTCCGGGTAAAATGAGAGGCTGAGCTGGGTCAGTGAGACCAGGGAGAAAGAACCCTTGCGGAATGCAGGGGAGCCTGGAAGCTGGCTCTGCGCAACATCAGGGACCAAGGAAAGATCCAACGGGAGAACTTCAGTCAAGCGGTCGTCAGACAAGTCGGTGACTGACTGATCGGCTTCGACCGGGCGGGCATCGGAGAAGCCAACGTCCAACTTATCGGTTGTGGTTGAGCGGACAACAGCCTAGGAGCTAGAGTACAACTTATCGACTGGAGTCGTGCACCTGGTGGCGAAGCCGGAGGGAGACTTATCGGCCCAGCTGTCGACAGGTCCTGAAGGCAAGTCCTCTGGAGAGGAATCCTCTTGCTGCCCACTGACCAAGGCGGGAATGGGGGAGGTGTCCGATCCGCCAGGGCGAATGGAGACCTAGGAGGTGGAGTACTCACCAATGTGGAGGCCCCCAGCTGAAGTGGTGTCGGCTGTCTGGTGACGCTGAGTAGTGGGAGACCGGTCCCATTCCTCACACTATTTCTTTTTTCTTTTTCTCTGGGGTGGGTGAAGAGGAATGTTCCCACAGCTCCTGAAGCTCCTTTTTCATTGATGCAAGGTGTTGTTATAGGAGATGGGTATCTAGGACCTGCTAGTGCCAGGAACGCGTGGCCTGGTTAAAGGACTGCCAGATCTCACAATCAGCCACCCAGTGTTTGGGGCCCAGGCAGAGGATGCAGCAGGAGTGATCAACCCAGTGCAGGATCTGAGCGCCGCACTGTGAGCACTTCTTTTTAATTTTACGCAAAGACATGCAACAAAATGTAAGAAAATGGACAGAAAAAACTTGGAAATACTTATATAAAATGGCAGTCGACTAAAGCAGAGTTCACTGCGAGGTCCGACGAATTCAGGTCGACAGCGGGAAAGATCTGGAGGGCTGGCGTGGGGACCGCCCCCCTATATATGGTCACACCGAAGTCCCGTCATATGATGCTGGGTGCGGACCCCTGCTACAGATTGCTAGCTAGAAGTCTGCCGTGCTGTCCTGATGCCGGGGGGGGGGCGCAGTCCTATATGTGAAGACCTACTTCATGAACTCTCTTGAAGTAAGATCATACAAATTGTTCTCTTCATGCAGGACCATGCCAGCTCTGCGTGAGGAAAAGAGATCACGTCTGACCTTGTTTGCTCAGGGGAGTGTGTGGGCATTAGGGTTAACAACCCCAAGGAAGACCCCACCTCTGATTCGCCAAGACCTGAGACCCAAAACTTGAATAGGTTTTCATTTCCCTATTTTGTACATTTTATGTTCTTCAACCCTAATGTCTGTCTTAAAGTAAAGTAGTTATTTGCAATGAATTTCCCTTCTTTATGTAATAGTGGAATTGTATCCTCATTTGCACATGTCCCAGAGGGACCTGCACAAAAATGAAGCTCCAAGCTCCAAGTATTGAGGAAACAGTCCTGGAGCACTTAAATCCCACAGGAATACATAACAGGACACATGAGAAGACATCTACAGAGCTGCATCAGACAAGGGAAATAACAGTTCAAGGAAAAAGGGACATAGTAGTCTTAGGTGATTCTGTTTTGAAATACATGGACAGGATTATTTGCAGGTTAAGGAAGGAAAACTGTATGGCAAGTTGTCTCCGTGGGTTAGAAATAAAAGATATAAGCAATCATTTAGACGGATTACCAGAAGATACAAACAAGCCATAGGTCGTAATTCATGCTGGGACTAATGACGCAAGTAAATTTGACAGATGGCATTACATTATGAATTTGAAGGACTACGAAGAAGGTTGAAATCTAAGAAGTGCACTGTGATCCTTTTGGCAATACTATCTGTACCGAGAGCAAGGCAAAGATAAACAACTGAAATTAAGCAGCTCAGTGGGTGGCTAAGAAGATGGTGCTTTAGGGAGGGCTTTCATTTTTGTTATAAAATTGGGAAAGATTTGACAGGAATATGAATTTATATTGTTCAGATGGTCAACACCTGAACAGGGAAGGAACCAAACCACTGGGCAATTAAGGGTCAATCATGGGTAGCATTTACAACCATTTAAACAAAACTAGTTTAAACTAATGAGTAAGGGGAAAGGGGGAGGAGATATAATAGTTATAGCACAGAAAATGGAAAGGGACAAACGTAAGAAACCAGTGGAGGACTGGAAAGTCTTACTGGCAAGTACAAGAAGTCTGGGAAACAAAAGGGAAGAATTGTACTACATTTTAGCAAAAGAAAATATCCAAATGTGCACAATAACCAAAACATGGTAGCAAGAAAGTGATACATGGGGCAGGGAAATAGAAGGTTATAGGGTACTTGGTAGGGGCAGGAAACCCAAAAAAGGCAGCGGAGTAGTGGCATACATAAGGAATGATGTAGATGGTATTAAAGACAGAAGTGTGGACCATGCTCTGTTAGAGAAAATATGGATAAAATTAACACCAAAAGAAGGAAAGAATAATGGGAATTACTTACAGACCACCAGCACAGGACACTTCCATAAATAAGGGAAAAGCTGAAACATTAGCTAGGTTAGAAAAGGTGAACAGAATAATAATGGTGGGTGATTATAACTTGCCAGTCATTAACTGTAGTTGTAGGGAATGAAAAAACACTTTAGAAAAAGATTTTTAGATGCAACAACAATGCTTATAAAATGAGCAACAAATTTCCTAAATCATGATTGGCTGAAAGCCTTTCTCAGCCGTGTCCTTATCAGGACATAACCTTCCAAACAGCACTAATTGTGCCAACCTGAGCCATACAACACTAAAGTATCAGTGTGCCCAACATCCCAATTTTAAAAACAACAAACTGTAGCTTCATGCCCCCCGCTGGATAACAGCCCCCAACACACACACACAGAAGCTGACCGTGGTCTGAAACTGCAGATCTCTCCATCATCTCACCCATCTGCCCACTTGCCAACCCATCCATGACAATTCCCACAAGACAGAGCGGCATCCCAATGTATGTCCTTGCAACAGAAAGCTGAAACAGCCATTTCAGAAAGACAGAGAACACAGTACCTCTCCCGGGAACACAAACCAAAACAGTGGTTTCTTTACAATACACTACAGCGGCTCCTAAGGGACCCGCTCGTTCCCAAACCACCTGCACTGCTGTTCAGAAGCCTGGGTGCTTCACTTTACATTTTTTTAAACCATCACTCCCACACCACACAAAGTGAATCTTTAATACAGCTGTCACCTCCAGTCGGCTTTAGAATGTCAGCACTGCCCGGACAGTATTCGCGTAGTACTTGCTCTTACCTCACTTACTGACCATCTTCCATGGCACTATAGAACATCAGTTTAAAAGAAAAAAAAATACTAAATAAAATAGCCTGTTTCTGCATTGCTCGTGGTGGTGGATGGGAGGCTCTAAACCCCTATTGTTTTTCATTTCCTTATTTTGTGCACAGAGTTCTTCAACGGCCCTAATGTCTGCATTAACGTAGTTTTTTTTTTTTGCAATGAATTTCCTTTCTTTCTTTGATAGTGGACTCACATCCTCATTTGTGCAGGTCCCAAATAAAGTAAACAGAATACTGAAATATTTTAAGCCCCATTTTCTCATGCATCCCTCTTCACCCGATGCAGTATGTGGCCCTGTCAGACACTGACACGCACATCAACCCCCTTGTGAAGCAAGGCCCCCTCAGACAGAAAATTTTCTGGAAGATCTTCAGTTACGGTAAGTATGTAACTTTTCTTCTTTTCTGTAGGATCTGTTCCTGCTTTGCCAATGGGCAGCCAGTATTTTCAGCATGAACAGTAGACTTTGTCCAGGGACCAAGTCCTCTCCGTCCTGTCAGTCTTAGACCCCGTCCACACTGCACCACTCAGACCCTGTAACGGACAGAAACCATTACAACCGGGGAGCGGTGCAGTGTGTCCACACTGCCGCGGTGTCTGTTACGGGACCGGCACTGCTGGTCCACACTTCGGGAGCTGGGCAACCGTTATCGTGGCACCCGATCCCACAATGCAGCTGGCGCTGTGCTAGGGGACTGGTGCCATGCATCCACACTAAGCCCGGTAGCGTTACGAGGCATAGCAGTTTCATAACCCAATGTTAGAAACCACTTCATGTAGTTTTCAACATGATTTGCACGCCTTCTGTAACGTTGGGTGTAAACACAAACCGTTGCGGTAACGGTATGGGCACTCTGTAATGTTACAGAGGGGTAGTGTGGACAGGGCCATAGTTAAGGTTTGCCTCCTTGTTCCACATGGTGTATGTTATTCCCAAAGTGTCAAAATTGCTCTAGCATGGAACAATGTGCAGTAGAGTTTGTTCTCAATGAATATGTTGGTATGATAATCTATATTATACAATGGCAAGAAAATGTCTGTTTCTAACTGGTTGCTGCCCACCTTCACCAGTGATGTAATCTGAGTATAACAGCACTGTATGAAGATACCACAGCAACATGACCGCAGAATAAATAAAATCACTATGCTCCGTCTAGACCAGCTATGATCCTCACCGCTTGCTTTCCCTGTCAAATTTCCCACTTTAAGGCATACACTTTCTGATATCCTCACACACACGTCACCAGCACCCTTCCCCCCCAAACACAGTAATGTCTACGTAACTGTACCAGCATTACTGGTGAAGCAAAACAGATTTTTTGTTTCAATTAAAAGCTTCACTGAACTTAATTAACGAACAAGTGGGCGAGCAAGATGTTTCTATTCCAGCACCTTTGCTGGCCACTAAACACGTATAAAAACGGCACAACAAACCTAAACTCACAATCTCCCTCCTTCCCCCGTTCCTCCATCGTCTTTTTTGGCAGTCCTGATCAGGAACTCAGACCTGCGACAAGAGGCACAACTGCCTGACGCCTGCCAGTTCAGTATGATAATCTCCCGTACATTTAAATATCATAGTAATGTGTGTACCAGGAGAACTGTGAACAGCGGGTGGGGGTGGAGGGTTGCAGAACAAAACAAAATCACAACCGGGACCAACATCTTAAATATATCATAATGGCATAACAAAATTTTAGCAGCCTGATTGGCTGTAACAGTCACAGTGACTCTAAAGGAACTATTTTATGTCTAAGTTAAAAAAAATAAAAGTAAAAAGAATTCTACAGAAACCAATCAATCAATCTCTGTCTATTAATTCCACAACTATCCCACTAAGTATTACACACCTAGCCACTGTATAATAGCAGTAAGGCACTCCCAGGGTGTGTGTTATTGTCTAATAATGTCACTCCTGGGATGGTGGAAGCACTCTGCTACGCCTCGTGCTTCAACCCACCCCAGGAGTGATGTTATTAGACAATAACACACCCCCTGTCATGCCTTACTGCTTAATTATTTTTGTGGTTTTATAATGGATAGTGTGGCAGTCATATGTTAACAAGTATATGTGCAAAGGTAGGACCTGGGCATGAAGCTCAGTGTTTATATTTCTGGTCAAACATGTAAATTGTTTCCCTCATATAATGAACAGCAGTAAGATGTGTGTTGAATGTACAGTGCAGTATGTGACAATCTCTTTTACTTATTCATTTGTATGCGCAGTTTATTTTTCTAAACAGTTTGTTCAAAATATGATTTAGCTTCTATTATCAAGATCTGGTGCTAAAGCCAGGCATGATGATACAAATACAGGGTTTCTTGTTACTGTTGGCCAGCTCCTGTTGTGTTTTGACAGTCAAATGATTCACATCACCTGTCTCTAATTTTTTGTGCATGAAGGTCAGCTGTGTATGAAAACAGTCTTAGAAGGGGTATCCGTGCACTAGAAAATGAAAAAACTCGGCCAGATTCAGCAACCTTACACTCTGAATACAACAATTTTACATTCAAAAGATTTTGATGTACAGCTGATTTTGTGGTGATCTGTGTGGTATGGAGTGGTTCCATGTGATATGAGCGATCAAATAATAGCGATCAGCAAATGAGCAAGTGCACATCACTGAAATCAGTAACGGCGACGTGCACTACAGTGGATACAATAAGAGCAACAGACCTACACAATCTCAGTGGGAGCAGGACTCAAGAGAGGTGACACTGTAATGTTTTTTCCTTCTGCCTGCACAGTAGGGGTGGGGTATTAGGGTTGGGAAACCTAACACCACCCACCCCACCCCGCTGATTTAATCTGAACACTAACTGGTGCATTAATAATTTTTTTTGCAAAGAGTGTGTGTGTGTATATATATATATATATATATATATATATATATATACATACACACACACACACACATATAAATACATATATACACACACACACACACACACACACACACACACGTATGTGTGATACAATACATGGATAGAGAAGTTTCCCCATATAAAAGATCATCATATATTTATTTCTCTGTATACCTAGGGTAAATTATCAATTAAAATAACATGCCTACATTAATTAAAAGTATATACCTGCACTAATCAAACAATTAAACGTATACACCTACACTAATAAAGAGCACAAACCTACACAACGTTAAACCCTATGGAACAATATTAATTACCCTAATAAATAACCAATTAACACATCAGTAATCAGCCAGCCAAATCAATTAACAAAGCTTTAGGTATTAGTTGAACCCTGCAAAAAATACATAAATAAATGGCACTTACAAAACACTCCCAAACCCAGAAATCCCCCAGACCTTTAGCTTCGCTCACCACATTCCATTCCCTCCTTGCTGCAAGGGTCCTCGAGCCTCCAGACACCATAACACCCTGACCATGCTTCTCACATGCAACCATCTCTTTGTCTTACTCCCTCCGTTTTCTTTATAAATAACAATGCCTATAGCCAATAAATACAGGTAAGATGGGAAGAATCACAACATAGTCAAGTGTGGTACCATGTGAACTAAGGTGCCAGCTCGGAACTAGAACAATGCTACCACTCCCCCTGCAGAGAGACATACTTATGGGGACTTATCCCATAGGAAGGTCAAGCACCTTATGATCTGACATAACCTACGAACCACTGACAGCCTGTTGTGAATAACCTTCCTCATCTGCTCAAACGCACACTCCCACCTGCATCGGTACGTTGATTATACATTTATATACAGATACACCAAAGCCAAAACCATCAATGACCTCAACGTCTCCATTCAAAAGTGCATAGCACTGGACGACTAGAAATTTTATTTGATACGGTTCCCTTCCCTGGAGGCTCAGGGTGCCTTACAAAAGGTACAGCTTACAAAGGACACACTTTTAAAATACACAGAAAACCATAAAAAAAAAAAAAATTGAGTAAAATAAGCCATCATCATCAGAAGATTGGCTTACAAAGCATTCACATGCATCAGAAAGCCTCTTTAAAGAGGTGAGTTTCAAATCCCTCTTAAAGGCCTTACTCAGGACTCTCATGAAAGAGTTCCATAGCACTGGACTTAACATCAAAGGCCTGGTCCCCATAACATTTCAGTCCGGCCCTGGTAACAGCCAGGAGGCCCACATCAGTGAAGCAGAAAGAGAGAGGAGGACAAATGAAAAGACAAGAGCTCAGTCAGATAGCCCAGGCCCATCCCTTACAGGGCCTTATAGGTTAGTAACCCAACACTGAAGGTGATATGCCACTTCACTGGCAGTCAGTGCAGTTCATGAAAAACCAGGGTCAGCCGACAGGATTTAGGTAGGCCCAACAGTAACCTGGTGACTGCATTCTGCAGCAACTGCAGGTGTCATAGCCACCTCCATTTACCCCAAGGTACAGGGCACTGCAGTAGTTGAGCCTGGATATCACAAATGCATACATCACT
This sequence comes from Neoceratodus forsteri, assembly GCA_016271365.2. Classification (NCBI taxonomy): domain Eukaryota; kingdom Metazoa; phylum Chordata; order Ceratodontiformes; family Ceratodontidae; genus Neoceratodus; species Neoceratodus forsteri. Next base: position 640,647,429 of record CM028131.1, read on the forward strand.
GTTGCCAGGTCGTTGGGGAGGGGGGTGATAAGGGATTTAATCCAGCTAATGTTCCTCAGATGTTAAGCCACGCAGGACTTCAGCTGAGCCATGAGCCTCAAATGTTAGCCCATCATCCAGGACAACCCCAAAATATTTCACCTTGACAGAGGCTTCAAACCTCTGGGACCTGGGCAAAAGCCCCGTCATCTCTTCCAGCAGCTACTGCTCCCCCCATGGCTTGAATCAAGCACTACAGTACCTCACAGTCTTTCCTGGGATGAGTCGCAGCCATCTTAATGCCATCCAAATTCTGGATCTTAGCCAGATATGCATTTAGCACCTCTACCGCATACAGCATCCTGGGAGCAAATGACAAGTGCAACTGAGTATCATCTGCACAATAGTGAAAACCCAGATTGTGCCATCTAATGATCCCACCCAGGGCAGCATGTACATGGCATGCAGCATGGGTGAGAATACCCACTCCTGGGGCATGCTACAGGGTAGGGGCACTGAAAGTGAGGAGAAATTCCCCATCACTGTACTCTACATCCTGTCCGTAAGGTAGGTCTTAAACCTGCAGATGATTTTACCAGTGAATCCTCCATACTCCTTCAGCTGATTCAACAGCAACCCCATAATCTATAGTGTCAAACGTTGAAGACAGATCAAAGAGTACAATAAGGTCATTGTGCACCCTGACCTATGCGGTCTCAGTACTGCATCTTAACCTAAATTTGGAATGAAGGAGCTCACATATGTGAAGAGCTGTAAGGTGGACTCAAGCTGCAGCGTCACAATCTTTTTGATAACCTTGTCCAAAAAGGGCAGGTTAGAGACTGGTCAATAGTTCCCCAGGCTATCTGGGTCCAAAGATGGCTTTTTCAAAAGGGGCCTCATTAATGTATTTTTCAATGCAATTGGAAAGACCCCTGTCCCACAACTGCAGGAGAGAAGGGGTACTCTCTGGAGGAGAGGAGCGAAAGGGGAGGGATATGATGGAAACATTTAAATACCCGACACATATTAATAAGGTACTGGAAGGTAGCATTTTCCATAGAAAAAGAAGCTCAAGAACAAGGGGTTACACTATGAAGTTTGGGGGGTGGAGAGGCTCAGAGGCAATGTGAGGAAATATTTCTTCACAGACAGGGTAGTGGATGAGTGGAACAGCCTTCCAGCAGAGGTGATGGGTGCCAAAACGGTAGCTGGATGCAAGCATGCATGGGACAGATACAAGGGAACCTTAGTAGTAAGGGGAGGAGACGGCCAGAGATCGAGTAGGGTCTGCAGTGGCACAGTAGGCAGGGAAAACTGGGCAGATGTAGTAGGCCAAGAGGTCCTTATCTGCCAACAACTTCTAAGTTTCTATGTTTCTATAAACACTGAACAATCTCAGCAAACACTGGGCCCGGTTGCAAAATCACAGCTGCTTTCAATAACATTTATAGATTTGTATTTGGATGCAGTAGGCTCACTCACAAAAGGCCACAAACAAATCACCCATTCTGCTGTTTCTGTTAGTATCAGTGACTATAATGCTGTTGTCCACTTCAGAGATCAAAAGAACAACAGAATCAAGTCAAAATTCATCCAGAGAAGGAGGTTTAAATATTTCAGTGAACAGCCCTTTATGCACGATTTAGCAGCCATCAACTGGCACAGAATAAAATTGATCCTCACAGTGCATGAGGATACAAATTACTTTAACTCAACTCCACAATGTCATCATTAAACATGTTCGGGGCTCTCAGTAGGATTTTTCATATGAGGGTACGGGATTTTCTTTAAAAAAAAAAAATAAGGGGGGCGCCAATGTCCAAGAGTGGGAGTTTCTGGTAAATTACTGGGGGTCGCTATTTAAATACATGCGAGCCATGCCCCCACACCTGTACAGCTTGCAAAGAATGGTTATGTAAGAACTTACCGTAATGGTAGATCTTCGAGGGGATCTCAGTCATCAGGTTACACCGTAGGAACCTTCGTCGTTGGAGATGGGGAATTCACACAGAAGATTTTCCGCAGTACAACTGAGACCGCCCACAATGTAGACATCCGCTGACATCACCAGCCCTATATAGGCATGGGCGGCCCTACTCCCTCCTCAATTCTTTCCCTCCAGAGATGAAAGAAGCAAGGCTAATGCCCTGGGCAACCAAGGAGAGACCAAGGGGCCCAGCTCTAAATAGAAATGATGGAATACAGCAGATAGTCAAGTCCTGAACAGGAGCCCCAAGAAGGGGGACGGTGGGAAGGAAATCATACCTGATGACTGAGATCCCCTCAAAGATCTACTGTTATGGTTAGTTCTTGAGTAACTATTCTATCTTCTTCAGGAGTATCTCAGTCATCAGGTTACACTGTAGGAACGAGTACCAAGCAGTGACAAGTGAAAACAGACAATCTTAGAGGCTGGATCTCCATAAACTTAAGACAGGAGTCCTTGAAGCACAGCCCTGCCAAATCCTGCATGGGCTCTTGAAGCAATGTCCAGACTGTAATGCTTTGGGGAATGTGTGGACTGTACTCCAGGTGGCAGCAGGGCAAATATTAGTGGCCAAGACCCCTTTCAAACAAGCCACCAAGGTAGCCATGCCTCTGGTGGAATGAGTTTTGAAAGCACCAGGCAATTCTTTGCCCTACTTGTAGCAGAACACAATGCAATTAGCCAACCATTTGGATAAACATTGCTTAGAAACTGAAGCGTCCTCTCTACCTGGGGCGAAAGAAACAAACTGCTGCTCAGACTTTCTGGACTCCTTAGTCAGAAGCAGATAATACTTCAAAGTCCTGCGCACATCTAGTGTATGGAGCAGTGCTTCCCCTGGACTGGAACGCTCAGGAAAATAAAATGGATAAACTAATTAAAGTGTGAACTCAGAAGCCACCTTAGGTAAAAATTTAGGATTTGTGTGCAAAAATACCCAGTCTTTGTGAAAAATCAAATAAGACTTTTCACACCAAAGGGCCAGAAGCTCTGACATTCTTTGAGCAGAAATAATGGCAACTAAAAATGGCACTTTCCAAGAGACAGAGCGCAAATACGAAGTTGCGATTGGCTCAAAAGGAGACAACAGTCAACTTTTCCAAAATAAAATGTAAGTCCTAAGCTGGGACAGGGGAACGGAATGGGGGTTTCAGATGCAGGATGCTCCTGAGAAGTGTACAGGAGACACCCAGTTGGGCTATATTGCGGTCACCCACAGGCTCATGGAAGGCAGAAAAAGCCAAAAGATGGACCTCGATGGAGGAATACTGGAGGCCTGAGTCAGACAAAGAAATCAGGTAGTCCAGGATATGCTTCACATGACAGGTGAAAGGGTCTAGGGAATGTTTGGCAGCCTATATGGCAAACCGCTTCCACTTCATGGCACAAGAGGCATGTGGGGAAGGCTTGCGGGCAGCCATCAGGACATCTGCCATCCTGTTACAGACCCTGAACCTGGCAATGGCTAAATCTTCAGGAGCCACACATGCAGATGTAGGGACCTGAAGTTGGGATGGAGCAGAATCCCTCGATCCTGGGTCAGCAGATTCCTGCAAAGGGGCAGAGGGACCGTAGGTTCCTCTGTCAACTGCTGAAGTAGAGGGAACTGGGAGGCAGCAAAATGCAGTGGTTCAAGGCTCTGAGCTGCAAATCTGGTGACATCCAGCAGACCAGACCTGGGATTGAATCCCACAGCTCCCACCTGCATACTGTGTGACCCTGAGCAAGTCACTTAAGTTCCCTGTGCTCCCAGGTCTCTCCTGTAAAAAAGCTTTCAGCTTAGTGTGTGCTACTCCTGGTTAAACAACTAAAAAAAAAAAAATTATACATATCTGGAGAGGCCAGAATGGAGTTACCAGAATCATGCTGGCCCCCTCCATTTATAGCATGATCAACACCCTCTGTATTAGAGGCAGCGGAGGGAATGCATATAGAATTCTCCCCCTCCAAGAGAGGGACAATGCGTCTCACCAGAAAACTCCAGGCCCTGTATCTAGCGATCAGAAATAGGGCAGTTTTGCATTAAGTGGGGACACAGAAAGGTCCAAATCTGGGTGACCCCATCTGATGAACAGATCTACTACGGATGAGAGAAGCTCCCATTCATGCATGTTGGACTGAGTCCTGCTGAGACGGTCCACTAGGGTGTTGTGAACACTTGGGATGTGGGTTACAGAAAGTGTCAGACTGTGCTCCAGTGCCCAGTACCACACTCACATGACCTCCCTGCTTAGAGGGTATGAGTGAGTCCCGCCCTTCTTGATGTAGTACACTACACTCAAGACTTTCGGACTGCCCCAGCAGTTGGCCTGGAGCAAGATGTTCCTGAAATGCCTGCGTTGTATACAGCACCGCTCTCATCTCCAGGACGTTGATATGTAGGGTGGCTTCCCACTGGGACCAGGAGCCCTGGGCTTGAAAGGGACCCAGGTGGTATCCCCAGCCAAGGCTCAACGCATCCATGATGAGGATCTGCTGGGAAGAGCAAACCTGGAAAGGGACTCCCTTAAGAAGATTCGAAGATTCCATCCACCACTGCAAAACTTTGCGAACTGGGTTGGAGACCAGGACTGGTTGGTCCAGTCTGTCCGTGGACTGGTCCCACTGCACTGAGGTTCCACTGAGGAATGCACATGTGAAGCCTGGCCAGTGGAACAGTGGGAATGGCCGCAGCCATTAGACCCACGAGTCTGAGATACAGCCTGGCAGGAATGTACCGACTCTGAGCTACTTCCTGAGCTTGAGCAATAAGGGATTCTGCCCTGTTCTGAGGTAAGAAAGCCTTCCCCTGCCCAGAGTCCAGAACCGCCCTGATGTACTGCAGTCTTTGGGACAGTACTAAAACAGATCTGGCCAGGCTGACTGTTATGCCCAAAGAGTAGAAAATCTGGAGAGTGCGCTCCAGAGTCAGCCACAGCTGGTCCCCAGATGGGGCCTTGAGAAGCCAATCATCCAGGTAAGGAGAGACGCAGAGTCCCTCTCTTTTGAGAGCTGCTGTGACCACTGCTAAGCATTTGGTAAAGACATGCAGCACAGAGTATAAGCCAAAGGGCAGCACCTTGAATTGTTAATGCTCGCTCTGCAAGGCAAAGCAAAGAAACCTCCTGTGAAGAGGGAAGACCGCAATGTGCAGGTAAGTGTCCTGCATGTCTAGTGAGCAGAGCCAGTTTCCAGTCTTGAGGAGGGGCAAGAGGCCTGGCAAAGTTACCATCCGGAACTTTTTGTACTGGACAAAGAGACTGAGGTCCTTGAAATTCAAAATGGGCCTCAGATCTCCAGTCTTTTGGGGGACCCGAAGGAACCTGGAGTAAAACCCCTGATTTCTCTGACGCTTTGGTACCAGCTTGATTACCTGCTTGAGCCGCAGAGACTGCACTTCCTCCTGGAAAACAGACAGACAGGTAGAGGGTAGAGGAGGGGTATCAGGAGGTTGTTAAATGAGCTCCAGGGTACGACCACTCTCTATAATCTGTAGAATCCATGCATCTAAAGTTATGGTTCTCCATCGATTCAGATGGAGGGAGACCCGACCTCCAACCACCACCTCCTGGGTCTGGGCCAGAGGACAGGGGTCTGGCAAGGAGTCAAGCTGAGGGAGGATCAGCTATAAGAGCTGGTCTGTCATTTCTGGGATGCTTGGCCATCACTCCAGAGTTAGAGGGGGCGGGCAAGTAAGACTGGGCTCTGCACTTCCCCAAGATGCTGGGGCAGGAGCCTGGTCTATTGGTCTGTCTATTAAAAGTAGAGCGTCCCCTACCATGTGGCTGAGTGTGGTAGAGAGAGTGGACTGATCCTGGACATCAGAGCCGAAGAACTTGGTGCCACTGAATGGGGCACTGAGCACCTTATCTTGCACATCAGCTGCAAGGCAAGACACCCTCAGGCAGGAATGCCTACGAAGGCAAATGCCTGAGGCAGCAGCCCTGGCCACCATGCCGGCCAAATCATAAAGGGCCCAAACAAGGTGTTTGCTTACATCCTCTGTGGTTTGCAGACACTGCAGCAATTCCTGCTTCTGGGTGCCATCATGGAGGGCTTGGGCAGCCACCATGCCCTTCCTCCAGATGGCATTTTGGAACTTGACCATATGTTAAGTTTAAGTTTACTGGCAGGAAGATTCCATGAAGCACGTTCATTTTCAAGAAGATCCTGTAAGGACAACGTTAAACAACAGTGTATAATAAAAGTGATGACATAGCATACAGGTGCAATAATTGGTTGAAAAAAGTACATATATGGTCAGTAAAAACAATAAAACAGATCGGAATTCAGTGCCTGGGTAAGCAGCATTGACATACCATAAGGTAACAGTAATTGATAGGAAATACATACAGGGTCGATTAAAAGAAAAATAGTGAAGCACAGAGGAACAAATTCATATTAAGAGAGAAAAAAAATAGTATCAGTAAGAACTTATATGATTGCTGTCAGCTTCCCAAGATAGCTGAGAGTGCAAGAAGGAAGGAAGGGGGTAAGGAGAAATACATAACTACTGACGAGGAAGGAGTCTGACTGAGGGGGCAAGGGATAAGTGCAAGAAGTTGCAAGAGGACGAAAGAGTAAAGGAGAGAATTGGGCAGGGATCAGGGATGGAGGGTATAGAAGGAGTCCTGGGCATAAGGGTGGGGATGGACAAGGGTGGACAGGGGTGAGGGTGGTTAGGGAGACTAGAGAGAAGGACACAAGAAGTCAGAGGGTACTCACTTGATAGCAGTAGCAAGAGACGGGCATGATATGCTAGGAACAATGGCAGTGACAGACTACTAGGAAGAATTTGTACGTCAGGGATCTGAAGAAATTTAATGAGACAATGCTGGTGAGCCCGAGTGATGTCTGGATGAGATTCCATGCTGACGAGATGGCGTAGCTAATGGCACCCTTGCCGAGGGAGGTACGTACCTGGGTTACAACAAGGAGGATGTAGGCAGATTTCCTAAAGGAGTACGAGCAATGGGAAATATTAACAACTGAGGAGATACAGGTTGGTAATTTATTTAGTAGACTTTTGAGGGTCCAGGTACCTAAATGGAGTAGCCACCGGGTGGCAAGGGGTTGCCAGCCGACTTCTTTATGTAAGTCACAGTGCTGCATCCAGAAAGGTGCTTTAGTAATGAAACGCAAAACCTGATGGAACGGTATATCATGCTTGCAAAGGCTGGAAGCAGCAGCACAGTTGTAGATGATGTCACCATTGTCTAGGAGTGGCAGGAATGTGGCCTGAACTAGTCCACGTCTAATGTCGGGGAGCACTCTGTTCCTGTAAAAGAAGCCGAGCCTTGCTTTCAGCTTACTAGAAAGGTAGTCAATGTGCGCACTGAAAGAAAGTTTGCTGTCTATCCAAACTCCCAGATATTTGAATTGATCAACCATGTCTAGTGATTCACCTAGGATAGTCATGATGGTTACAGGTGATGTGTTATGCAGAGGGGAGGGCCTATTGCTAATAGGTGCGAAATAAAGGACCTTTTTTTTTTTTTTCACATTGAGTAGTAGCTTGGAGTCTATTAGATTGTTCTCTAGCCGTACGAAGTCAACTTGGAGTACAATATGTACTTTGGATAAGGTTGGCTTAGAAATATATATTTAACATTATCGTCTGCAAAGAGATGTATTTTGGAGTTGCTGATATTGGAATCTAGTAAGTTAATGTAAATAGAAAATAGCATAGGTCCTAAAATGGATCCTTGCAGGACACCACATTTTTATGATGAGGGAGTCGGAGACCCGACCGCTCGCTTTGGTTTTCTGAACTCTTCCTGTAAGGTAGCTCGAGAACCACTAAAGTGTTGTGTCAGCTGTGCCTAGTTTACTGAGACCACCAAGGATAAGGTTATGGTCGGCGGTATCAAATGCCTTACTGAGATCAAGGAATATGGCACCTGTGACTTGTTTGGAATCGTGCACGGTCAGCTGGTCATCGGTGACTTTAGCTAAAGGGGAAGTGGTACTGTGTTTTTGTCTGAACCCAGATGGGTCAGGGTTGAGGAGTGAAAACTTTTCAACACGGTCTTTAAGCTGGCGATGGATGCGTTTCTCTAGCAGTTTGGATAGGACAGGGAGTATGGAGATGGGCCTATAATTGTTTAGGTTGCAGGGGTCACCTGATTTGAACAAGAGCAAGATATGAGCCGATTTCCAAAAGGAGGGGGACCGTAGCTGAGGAGATGAAGAGATTAAGGATATGAAGGATTTGTGCAGCTAGATAATAGTAGCCTAGTTTGACGAAGATGGAATCGATGCCATCTGCTCCACTACCTTTATTTGATATGTGAAAGATAGTTAACAATGCTCAAACCTAAGGTAGAGGAGGCATAGACCCTCTTACCCCAGAGGTCAATCCTGCGGGATTCCTTGTTGGGGGGAAGGGAGCTAAGGTGCTTGGGCTCTTAGACCTGTCATAGGCTGCCTTAATGACAACCGAGTCAGTTTCAGCCTGGGCCGCTAAGTAAGGAAGGCCCTGAGGAGCATTATACAATCTGTCGACCCGGCGTGGAATAGCTGGCACCATGTCTGGCCTGTGCCAGACTGCTGTAGTGGCATTTTAGGGCTGGCAGCATAAGAGGGATAATATTAAGTGAAGAGTCCGGGATCTCCAAGTAAGAACATAAGAACATTAGAAAACTGTCAGCAGATGGGGACCATGTAATCCATCTACTCTGCCCTAGGTGGCTGCCCCCCAACTGTATATTGCTTTATTTCTAAGCTGCCCATAATGCCTGTCCCAAGCGCGCTTGAATTCACTTACTGACTTCGATGCTGTCACTTCTGGTAGCAGGCTGTTACATGGGTCTATCACTCTTTCGGTGAAAAAGTACTTCCTAGAGTTGCTCTTAAACTTGCCTCCCACCAGACACAGCTTGTGCCCCCTTGTACGCGCAGTCCTATTTTCCTGAAAGAGGCTTTCCTGCTGAGTGTTGTTAATCCCCATGACATATTTAAATGTTTTTATCATGTCCCCTCTGTTTCTTCTCTGTGCCAGGGAGCATAAGTTCAACTCCTTGAGCCTCGTCTCATATGGCTCATGGTGCAGCCCCTGCATCATCTTTGTAGCCCATCTCTGTACAGTCTCTAAATGTCGATGTCCTTTTTTAGGTGAGGTGTCCAGAACTGGACACAGTATTCCAGTTGCGGGCTCACTAAGGCTCTGTAGAGTGACATGATTACCTCCTGCTTTCTACTTGTAATCTCTCTGCCTATGCATCCAAGGATGCCACTTGCTTTCTGTGCTGCTTTTTCGTATTGTTTACTGACCTTTAGGTCGCTGGTAATGATTACTACTATATCCCTCTCCATTATTGTCTCCTTTAATTGGTGCCCTTCCAGTATGTACTTTTTTCCTGGGTTTCGCTTTCCCAGGCGCATTACTTTACATTTATTGGCGTAAAATTTTAACTGCCAATTTTCTGACCACTCCTTCAGTTTTCTGAGGTCAGCATCCATACCCAAGGCCCCCTCCTGTGTGTCCACCCTATTGCAGAGTTTTGTATCATCAGCGAACAGGCAAACCTAGTCAGCCAGATCCTTTTGGTGATGACCTCCTCCTCCTTAGTCTGGAAGCCCATAGTGGCAGACAGCTGTTTCACGGCATTAAAGAAAGTGGCATCTTCAGGGCGAGACCTCAGAGTAAGCCTAACGGAGTCCTCACTAACTGAAGAGGCAGTGGACTTGTCAGAAAGGAGGATTTCCTCCTCCTGCTCTTCGTCCTCAATGTCATCAGGGAGGATGAGATCTGTGTGGTACTCATAGAAACATAGAATTTGAGGGCAGATAAGGACCGCATGGCCCACCTAGTCTACCCATTTTTCTACCTAACAGATAAGCTGCAGATCCTAGTTAACCAACAACCTACTTCCTCCTACCCCCCACTAGGACTGCCTTATGTCTGTCCCATGCATTCTTGAACTCTCCCACTGTTCCTGACTCCACGACCCCCTCAGGAAGGAAGTTCCATGCATCTACAACCCTCTCCGTGAATAAATACTTCCTCACATTACCTCTGAGCCATCCCCCCTCTATCTTCAAATTGTGCCCCCTTGTTCTTGCACATCTCTTTTTTTGAAAGATACTACCCTCTTGGATTGTTGATTCCCTTGAGGTACTTGAAAGTTTCAATCATGTCCTCCCGCACCCTTCTTTCCTCAAGGGTATACATATTAAACTCCTTTAGTCTTTCTTCTTATGTCTTCTGGTGCAGACCCTGCACCATTTTGGTTGCCCTCCTTTGGACAGCCTTCACCCTGTCTATGTCTTTGTGGAGATGGGGTCTCCAGAACTGCACACAGTACTCCAGATGTGGTCTTACCAACTGTCTGCACAGAGGGCCAACAACTTCCTGTTTTCTACTGGTGATGCCTCTCCATATGCATCCCAGTATCCCCCCAGCCCTCCTTACTGCCTTCTCCATTCTGGCCCACCTTTAGATCATCTGATATGACTACCCCCAGGTCCCTTTCCATTTTTGTTGTTGTCAGTATCTCACCCCCCATTGTATACTCTTCCCCTGGGTTTTTGTTTCCCAGGTGCATTACTTTGCACTTCTTTGCGTTAACTCTAAGCTGCCATACATTTGACCATTCCTCCAACCTTGCCAAGTCCCTTTTCATCCTTTCCACCCCGCCTTGCATATCAACCCTGCTGCAGATCTTTGTGTCATCTGCAAATAGACATACTTCCCCTTCTAGTCCCTCTGTAATGTCACTTATAAAGACATTAAAAAGGACCCAGTACTGAACCCTGCGGTACCCCACTAGTATCCCTCCTTTCTTCACTGTGGACTCCATTTACTATTACCCGCTGTGTCCTGTTGTCCAGCCAGTGTTTTACCCAGACTACCACCCTGGGACCCACTTCCAGGCTGGCTAATTTGTTTATTAATCTTTTGTGCGGGACTGTGTCATATGCCTTGCAAAAGTCTAGGTAGGCCATGTCCACATCCCCTCCCTGGTCTACTACTTTGGTCACCCAGTCAAAGAAATCAATTAGATTTGTCTGACATGACCTTCCTGCTGTGAATCCATGCTGCCTTGGGTCCTGTGCCCCACTGGCCTCTAGGTACTCAACAATTCTTTCCTTCAGTAGTGATTCCATCATTTTCCCTACCACTGAGGTCAAACTGACAGGTCTGTAGTTTCCTGCCTCTGTCTTGCTCCCACTTTTGTGAAGGGGAATCACATCCACCCTCCTCCAGTTCTCAGGTACCACACCATGATTTATTAAAAAGGGTAGTCAGTGGTGTCACTAGTTCTCTGCTTAATTCTTTTAGAATTCTGGGGTGAATCCCATCAGGCCCCATTGCTTTATCCACTTTCAGTTTTAAGAGTTCTTTCAAAACCCTTTCTTCTGTGAAAAGACTAATATCAACCCCCTTATCCAGAGTGCTTCTATTGAATGGATTAGGTATCTCCCCCTGCTTTTCCATTGTGAATACTTAACAGAAGTATTCGTTCAGTATCCCTGCTTTTTCACTGCTGCTCTCTGCCCAACCACCTTCCTCTTTATTCTGCCTCAGTATCCCCCACCTTAGTCTTTCTTTGCTCCCTAATGTACCTATAAAAGGTTTTATCCCCTTTCTTAACAGAGTTGGCTATCCTTTCCTCAGTTTGGGCCTTTGCTATTCTGACTGCCTTCCCCGCTTCCTTCTGCTTTAAATGGTACAGTTACAGCCTTATACCTCTTACAAAATGTCCCAATAAGTATACCCGCGAAAATGATTCAAGTCTGGAATAGGGCAATACTAAAATATGTATGGGCAGGCAAACGCACTCGAGTTCGCCATCAGGTACTCTCTCTTCCTCGACAGAATGGAGGGCTAGCCTTACCAAACTTAAAATTATATAACTGGGCCTCCGACCTCTCCTTTCTTGCAGTCCGTTTTGCACGCAGCCACCTTGCTAAATGGAGGGACATAGAAGAAGGCTTGCTTCCATTCAAAGACCTGGTGAGAGCCACTCTCCATAGACCCACACCACGGCCGCCCACAATGAAACTCTGGTCCATGGATAGTACACCAACTTAAAGCTTGGGGGGCAGTTCGGAGACAACTAGACCTCACGCCCTTCCTAATTTACATGTGGCCCCTAGCTATGTTGGAGGACTTTGCCCCAGCCCACTATGACCATACATTTCAATAATGGGACCGACCCCGAATCTACTCCCTCTCTCAGTTACTAAACGGTAACAAGTTTAAATCTTTCCAGGAAGTGCAGCAGACCTATGGCCTACGACAACTGGATTTCTACAGGTTTTTACAATGTAGGCACTACTTTTACTCTCTTCCCGTGGAACATCGTAGACCCTCGGACATACCCCCATTAATACACTTACTTCAATCCGCCCTTACATCAAGCAAGATCCCTCATGCTATCTCCACTTTTTATAAGGCACTTAATAATACTATCATAACAGGCACCAACGAGGTGCTCGAGAGATGGAGGGGAGAGATTGGCCAAGATTTAATGGCAGCACAATGGGACAGGGGCTGGCTTATTTCAGCAAAGCTGGCTTGATCCCACACATGGAGGTTGTTCTCCTGGCAATTAATGATTAGATACTTCCATACCCCAGTCATAACAGCCCATTACTCATCTACGAAGACAAAAGGGTGCCGGCGCTAATGTGGGGAGACACCCGCACACCACACACGTCTTTTGGTCCTGCCCAGCCCTTCGACCCTTCTTAACCTCCCTACAGCAAGAACTCACAATCATGTTGGGACATATAATCAACTTGAATGCTGAGTGTTTTTTACTCTTAAATTTCCCACACGAGCTCAGGGACTCGCACACTAAATATCTGTTGGGGATAGCCCTCATGGCAGCAAAGAAGACCATAACGAGACACTGGCTCACTCCTCAAGTTCCCACCATTTCGGCCTGGAGAGAAACAGTGAATCAAATATATAGGTCGGAGAGAATCACTTACCAGTTAAATGATAAAGCAGAACTCTGCTCTTTGAAATGGACAAGATGGATCCTTTACATTATGACGTGGGATCCTGATTTCGTTCCTTGAGCTAAATTAATTAGTGAGGCGAATGGAGAGGGGTGTGCTGCACAGAATACAGTGGGGCACCATGGGAGGAAATGGGCAGAGATGGGGTGGAAGAATAAAATGTGTCTGGGCACTATGATTATGAATACGAATAATTTGTATAAATACCCATTGTGCGTATAAATCACTAATAGAATGAGGAGCTGTACTCTGGTTGATCCTCGCTATGTTTCTTCTGCTCTGTATAAGATTGAATGTATGAAATATGTAAAACATGTGACTGCTGATACCCCCCCTTTGAAATTGTAAATAAAAAAAAAAAAAAACTGTTAATAAAAACTATATTAACAAAAAAAAAAAAAAGTCATTTTGGAAGAATGAAGGCCACTTCTACATCATGACCAAAATATTTTTGCCTCAAAAGGGTGAACTGAGGCCAGATTGGTGGACATCAGTAGCAAATCTAGCTACTCTGAGCCACGAATAATGATGAAGGCAAATGCCTGAAGCTGCCATGTGGGCTGAAGCATCAGAAGTATAATAAGCTGACTTACGTAAATGCTTTCCACTATCAAGACCAGTCAAGTAGCAGTCCTGATGCGGTCAGATCTCACTGAACCTTCAGAAAGGGACTCAATGGCAGGAATGAGAGACTTCTACAGGCTATTCTGATATTTAATCATGTTCCTGAAATAGCAGAGTGTGGCAGAAACCTCTTTGGCAAGCTGACATAAAACAAAATTGTTCTCACATGAATATATTTCTGGAGGTTACATCAAAGATACACTGTTTCTATGAATTATCAAAATTTAGTTTATTTTATATCCATTAAACTACCCTGTGTCATACAGCCAGCAAACAATGCAGAGTTTTGATGAGACAGAACTGACCGTTGCAATACAGGCACAGTGATCTTTCACAAACATTTATACCAGTTCAGCACTGACACTGAAATGGTCAACTTTTTATGAGAACAGAATGAAAGATTTTAAGCTAATCCATCTAAACACAAACCAGATGAGTTAATAAACACCTTAGAGTGAAAACAATTATCTCTACAGACTGCTCTAACTTTGAAGTGCTCCAGCCTCTTCAGTCAATCAGGGACTTAAATGCTGAAGCAGCAGGCTAGACTAATACGATGTCATCACTCACTGATATTTACAGAAAAATCTTCACTGTTTTCAGTTACTGCAGAGCATATGAACAAATGCTGTTTTAAAGGAAACTACAGAACCAAACAGCACAGAATTTTCAGGAAACACTAATCATGACACAGGGACTTGAATTCATGTGAATTCAAGATTTTATTAAACATATAGAAAAAGTGGTGCATTTGACCTTGAAATTAATATAATATTATCACTCCCTTATAATCTGGCTTTAAGGTCACCCGAAAAGGGATGGTGAGGGAGGATATTAAAGAGGAAGACCATACCACACTGATTCAGGGTGTTCGGTAAAGGGAATGTAAGTGGGGAGTAACAAAAGTCCAGATAAGTCAGATAGTGAGGGGGCAAAGAGGGACACTCCAAGGCTTCAGACTCGAATTGTGGAGGGGGGAGCAGAGTCACCATGTTAGGGAACTCTATAAGAAGGAGGGCAGAGAGGCCATGGGCTAAAGACTGGTCCACAAAATGGGAGGGTGGTCTGCCTCCCAGGTATGAAACATAAAATTTGTTGGCAGAAAAGGATCGCTTGGCCCACCCACTCTGCCCAGCTGCCTGGTCCCTGCAAAGTACGTCTCCGCAGACCCTAACTGGTCTCCAGTGACTAAGCCTCCCTCACTGCCCATTTACTAATATTCTTCTAAGTCTATTCCAAGCTTGCTTGAAGCCTCCTACTGTTTTCGCCTCAACCAGTTTCTCTGGCAGTCTGTTCCAGGCATCCACCACTCTTTCAGTAAAGTGCTACTTTATCACATCCCCCCCCCCCCCCAAACACTCCACTTTATCACACATCCTCTGGTTCTAGTGCTCTTTCTCATTTAAAAGGGACTCCCTTTCTGTACCATGTTCACTGCCACGAGGTACTTGTAGGTCTCTATCATGTCTCCTCTTGCTCTCCTCTCTTCCAGGGTGTATATGTTGAGATCTCCAGGTCTCTCTTCATAGGGCTTTTGATACAACCCCAGCACCATTTTAGTTGCCCTCCTTTGGAATGCCTCCACTCTGTCTACGTCTGTTCTGAGGTGTGGCCTCCAGGACTGGATACAATACTCCAGGTGGAGTCTCACAAGTGAGCGATACAGTGTCAACACCATCATCCTCCTCCTCCTGCTGGATATACCTCTCCCTATGCATTCCAGCATCCCACCCACCTTACCCACTGCTTTGTCACACTGCCCTGCCACTTTGAGGTCATCAAATATGATAGCCTTAATGTCTCTTTTCCTGCTTAGTAAATGTCAGCACCTCCCCCATCCTATACTCTGCTCCTGGGTTCCTGTGCCCGAGGTGCATGATTTTGCACCTTTTGGCACTGAACCCCAACTGGCATGCTCCTGACCACTCCTTGAGTTTCCCAAGTTCCCTATGCATTATCTCTTCAGCCCCTCCTGAGTGTCCACCCTATTAAAGATTGTAGTATCAGCTGCAAAAAGGAACACCTTCCCTTACATTTCTTCTGCAATGTCACTTTTTTTTTTTTTTTGGTAAATGTATTTTTATGGTAAACATTTCATGCCCTGGTCAATACAGTAACACACAGAGGTTTTCAATTATGAATTAGGTTATAGGATAAAACAAGTTGTTACAGAAAATTAATTCACAGGCACGAGCCCTCCGCCCTCCTGATACAGCAGTTGGGGTGAGTGGGAAACCTTAGTAAGATAAAAATTCCCTGCATGACAAGGTACATTTCAGCTCTATTTGGGTGGGGGGGGAAGCTGGGCCAAGATATCAGGAGCCATTGTACCAGCTGTAGAGGGGGTCACCCCCAGCTAGTCACACTCACTATGAAAAAACCTCAAGCACCCTTCCTCAACTGACTGGTTTCCCTGCATGTAAGCCAATTGCTTTCCCTGACGGCAGGCTCCATGAGTCTAGGGGACGAAAAAGGGGTCAGACGACAATATATATATTACCCACTTGGTCCGTACAGGAGTGAACAGCTCTGTTTTATTATTTAAAACAAAAGTGAGATTTTCCATTCTGTATATATCATCAACAATGTTCCTCCAGTGGTCGATTTGCCCCTGGTGAAGGGCAAGCCAAAGTCTAGTGATGCATTTCTTAGCTGCAAGAAGCATGATTCCTAGCAGATATTTTGTGGTTTTAGCCTTTATCCTCTTATGGTACGTGTAAAAAAGGTACATCTCTGTTGTTAACTGTATAGGCAAAAGTACCACCTTGGCGACAGTCCCCCTCCAGGTCTGCCAAAAAAGGCCGAAAACCACAGCATGCCCACAATATATGGGTATGTGTAGCCTGGGGCTCACTACAGTTAAGCTAAAACACCACACTGACCCCCTCCATGCCCATATTTGGCTGTAATAGAGGGAGTATAAAAAGAACGGATTGTAAGTTTCCAAGCATACTCTCGCCAGACATAGGATGAGGTTTATTCTGCTTGCTTCATAGCAACACCTGCCCCAGTACTCTGGGCGGATCTCTTTCCGTAATTCCTCCCCTCATTTATGGGCTACATGCGATGTGTTTGCCTTCTGTGATTCTTGGAGTGCTTTGTAGATGGTAGAGATAAGATGTGGTGTTATTTAGTTCTAATGTGATTGAATAACGCTTGTATAATGGCTTTAGTCTGGTCTCTATGGTCAGAGTGTCGAGCAGAATGATAACGTCGCAACTGAAGGTAGCGGAAAAAAATCCCGCAGTTTGAGGCCAAATTGCTGCTGGAGCTCCTCAAAAGACTTGAGGGTGGCACATGAACACAGTTGGGTAAGGTACATAAGCTTTTTTCCTTTGCCATTCCCAGTAAGTGTAGTCTATGTGGACCAGAGACAAATCTTCCAGTTGTGTCAAGGAGCATACCCACGCAAACTGTGATTATAAATGAGTGGTGATCATGTCCTGCCAGACCTCACATACTTGGGATGATCCATGGGTTGGCATCCCCTAGCAGCCACATGCCCACATCAGTCCCAAAGATATACCAGCTCATGTCACAAAAAGCAGTATGCCCTTTTCCATATCCAGCCACTGGGGACTTGGTCCTATCATGTGCCTGGTAGGGAGGGCACGAATGTAAGCTGCAATACTGTCACTTATTTGCCTCCATTCCCCCCGACACATCTGGATATGAGCTGCACACTGCCGGTATGGCTTTCCTGGTGAAACTTCTGAGATAAATAAGTAACAGAGCTGGAGATCTGGGAGTCTGACACTTCTTACCTTTAGATAGCGGTAATGTAATACAGCACACTCGCAGTTTCTTCCCCTGTCAGAGAAATCTGAATATCCCTATGCTTGATTTTTGCCATTCAACTGGCAAGATGAGTAAAGGGAAATTTTGGAAGATGTCAGCCATGGTAGAACCACCACTGGCACTGTGTCCACCCAGCTGACATGGCTCAGGGGCAATGAATGCCACTGTTGTAGATCTGCCAACATTTGAGCAATTATAGGCCTATAGTTGAGCTCATAAAGTGTGTCCAAATTTTGGGTGAGCTGAACTCGCAACTATTTCAAATCAGTAAGGCCCCATCTAAATGGGTAAGCTTGGGTGAGGGAGGTCATTGCTGTGTAATACACTGGGATTGCTTCTGTTTTGGTAGTATTCATGTAATAGGAGGAGATGGGGGCAGACTGATCTAGAATCCAGAAGGCTTCAGAAAGCACTGTCTCAGGGCCGGTGACATAATACAGGACATCATCAGCATATAATGCCACCCTATGTTCTAGGTCTCCCATCTGGATGCCCTGAAAGGTGGCACTCTCCAAAACTGCCTGGCCCAAAGGCTCTATACAGAGCGCAAACACAAGAAGGGACACAGGGCAACACTGCTGGGTACCCCTGCAAAGTACAAAACATGTGGAGGTGTGGTTGTTCATTTTAAAAAAACCTGATGGGACGCATATACCCTCTGCTGAAGGGAGACAAAAGCTGGTGAGATCCCCATCCACCCCATTACTGTAAAAAGATAAGTCCATGATACCCTATCACATGCTTTTTCAGTGTCTAAACTTCGCACCAAAGAGGGGAGTCTACCATGATGGATATGATGCAAGAGATGTAGAGTGCACCTGGGACGGTCAGTCTTCTGCCTAGCCCGGACAAAACCAGTTTGGTCCAAATGTATGACAGAAGACAGCAGAAGGTCCAGTCTTTGGGCCAAGGTGGCCATAAAGAACTTATAGTCTGCATTCAGGACAGAACTCTGTCTGCAGGAGGGGCACTCTGTAAGATTTTTTTCCCAGGTTTAGGAATGACAGATATAATGGCGTACTGCCAGGTAGGTGGAATCTCGGCCCCAGTAAGGACTTTATTATAAACCAAGTGAGAGGGGAGGAGGTGCTCCAATTAACTTTTAAAAGCTCGGCAATATGGTCATCTAGCCAAGGAGCCTTCTGGGATTTTGCTCCCTGAAGCACTCCCTCCAGCTTGGACAACAGGATGGAGCTTCTGAGCCTGTCTACCTACTTTCAAGACAAATCAGGGAGGGTTAATGGCACCAAAAATGCTGCCATTCATTCCATGCTATGTAGCCCCCTCTGGGGATTAGACGGCAGAGTAAAAGGAGTGGAAGATATCCATTATCTGAGGGGTTCCCCTGAGGGTCTGATTCGTGTGTGCAATAGTTGCCCCCACCTTCTGTTTTCCTTAGGTGGTGTGCGAAGAGTGGTGTAGCTCTGGGACCCACTTCATAGTATTTAAGATGCAAGTAGGACAAAGCTACCTCCGTTTTATAGAGGAGGGTGTCTATTTCACGCTTAACAGTCTAGCTGACATGTTGTACAGTTTTCCTCCAACAGAAGTTTAGGTTGTTCTAAATGAAGTTTTTGTTTTTTTATTTATTTAATTTTAGTTAATCATGTTCTGTGTACTAGACACAGAGTTTGAAAATCAGGTTAGTTGGCTCACTGTAGGCTGCCAATACGAAGGGAGAAGGGATGTCAACAATCGGACCCACTGTAGGCTGCCTGCCTACTCCTGCTGAAATAGTGAAGGAAGGGGAGGACAAAGGATCCACTGTAAGCAGCTCCACTCCTTTTCTAGCCAATCCCCATCCGCAAACTCTTTTTATGATCACCTAAATTGGCTTTAATTGAGCCATAGACTGGTTCAGCACCTCGCCCTCTATGGCTTCAAGTTCTGGATAACAGATTTCTTGTTCCCAGTTATAAACAAAAGTTTAGCCGGTCTGCTTTCAGTCGCAAACTCCCACAGGTATTGAACAATCTGGCCTTGGGAAATAGCCCACTCTCCAGCATTTCCTCGAATAAGTTCTAGCACAAACATTTAATGGCCTCATACTGTGACTGTACCCGACTTAGATCTGCATTTCTCTTGATGCACTCTTAAGTTCCGATTGGTCTGCCCACTCTGCCCCTGTACACACATTTATAAATATTGAATAACTGCATTACAGTTGTATGTACACACTGGCCAGGATATTCAGACTGTGCCAGGCAGTGGCGCAAGTCAAGGCGTAGCACAACTGTGATGCGCCAGGGCCAGGTGCAGGTGATATTCAACGGTGCTGCGCCACGGCACAGCACCGTTGAATATTTATTTAGC
Organism: Neoceratodus forsteri; assembly: GCA_016271365.2. Taxonomy (NCBI): domain Eukaryota; kingdom Metazoa; phylum Chordata; order Ceratodontiformes; family Ceratodontidae; genus Neoceratodus; species Neoceratodus forsteri. The sequence goes on from CM028131.1 coordinate 640,667,083, forward strand.
TTTTGTTGACCGGGTAAGTGCACTAGACAAATCCTGCCTATTTTCAGGCACGACCCGGGGGAGGGGGATACAGATGAATGCCAACTGACTTTGAACCAGATTAAGCTGTTGGTGGTATTTTTAGTGAATGAGGAAATTTGGCAGGACACCGGGAAATCCCTACTCTTTCGATAAGTGCCATGGGATCTTTAACATCCATCTGAACTACCACCAATCCAGGCAGATGGGACCTCGGTTTAACGTCTCATCCGAAAGACGGCACCTCAGAAGTGCAGCACCCCTCTCATGCTGCACTGCAGTGTCAGTACTGGGATATTAACCCAAGTGCCAGATGTGGGAACTGAACCCACAGCCCTCTGATCTCCCGGCCTCAGAGGCGAGTGTGCTACCTACTGAGCCCTACTGAATAAATATGAATAAAACCTACTGAATACGGCATGGTCAGCGCACAAACTGTGCATGGTGCACAGATAGGGAGCACGGGGATGCACCAGCGAAAGTGCAACTGCACTAGGTGCATCACCTGCAATATTCAGCAAGGGGCATGCAAATTAGAGCATAATATATGCAAGGCACAAATGGGGCCATTTATATGTCATTATGGCCCTATTTGCATGCCTTGTGCAGGGCAGTGACTTGCGCCTGGCGCCCTGCACAGCATGACGTGCTATGGGGATCCCGGGGCATTCCCTGCCCCGTAGCTGTGGCTGTGTGGTATATGTTAAAGAAATTCCTGGTAGTCTAGTGGCCCCCCCCAGTCCCCGATAAGTATGAAACAGGACCATCCCTGGTGGTCTAGAGGTCCCCCATCTCACCCAAGTCCCCGATAAATGTCATTATGCCATCCCTGGTGGTCTAGTGGAACCCCCTCCCCGCCTTTGCCACGACTGTGGTGAAATCCCATATTGAAATGCCCTGGTGATCCAGTGGCACCCCCAACCCACACAGAACCCTTGCCCCCTCGCCCCATCGGGCGGGTAGCTGCATCCAGCCCGCACACCGCCCAGCCACCCACGATATGACAGGTACAGTGTGGGTTTGTAGGCCCATTGGTCCCCAGTGTGACCAATGGGCTTACAGGCATACTATGCCAGACAGTCCCATATCTGTGAATGACTCCATTCACAGATTTGGGATGTCTTAGTACAGTATGTCCCTGCAAGCCCATTGGTCCACACTGGGACCAATGGCTTACAGCCCATACTGTACCTGACATTTGGCGGGTGGTCAGGCGGTGCGGGTGGGATGCAGCCACCTGGCCGGCGATGGGGGGGGGATGAGCAAGGGGTTCTGTGGGTGGGTGGGGTGTGACACTGGATCACCAGGGCATTTCAATACAGGATTTCACTGCGACAGTAACAGGTGTGGGGGCTCCACTAGACCACCAGGGACGTCATAAAGACATTTATCAGGGACTCGCGTGGGAGAGGGAACCACTAGACCACCAGAGATGGTCCTGTTTCATACTTATCGGGGGACTGGGGGTGCCACTAAACTACCAGGGATATCTTTATAAACATATACCCGCAATTGCTGACTACGGACAGGGGGTTCACCAGATCACCAGGGTTGTGAGTGCTTGTGGACGGTGTTCATGGAGGATGCTTACCATGGCTGGGCTGCTGTGTTGTGCCCTGCAATACAGCAGCCCGCCCCAAGGGTGGTCGATGTGCTCCTACTCTTGCGGGCTCACCTTTGAGCCTCCTTATGTGGCTTAGTGCAGAGGTGCACTGGCATGTCGCCAGCATCCCGGGCTGAATATCGGGATGTGCCGCATATGCATGGGCACGCCCCCTGCATCTGTGCCGCATACATTATTGTGCGCATCGGGATTTGCACTGCGCCAGGCAGCCTACTCAATATCCCACCGGGGCACAATGCAGGGTTGCGTCAGGTGTAACCTCTTCAAATATCCGGACCATTGTGTCTATATTTTGTTATATCGGTCTTCTGTGAATAATTATTGTATGTATGTATATATACACACACACACACACACATATGGTTTCTCCCACAATTACCTTCCCCCAGGCTACATCTGTAAACAAGATTATCTTTATATCTCTGTATGTTTACCTGGTGAAATCATTTAAAGTAAATAAATCAGTCACACCCACCTTTGTCCTAGACTGAGCTGCATGCAGCGAGGTCCCAGCCAGCAATAGTGGCAAAGCATTAATTTAAGGTGTGTGTGTGTGTATGTATGCATCACAGTATATATAAATTGGCAACCTCAGTCAAGAACCAACATCCTCTATCTGCTGCCAGCCTCACCCAAAATATTTCCTGTATAAGACACTTTTTCAAGAGAAAAAAATTGGATTGCCTTATCCGTATTTTTAAAGCAAAAGTAGTCAACTACTGCTTCTTATACAAAGTCATTTTTTCCCCTTTTCCCTATTGCTAATTAGAAGATGTTGTACCTAACAGTGCTTGGTGATGTGTGGTACAGTACTACTCTGCCTGGAGGCTGAAATATCCAGTTCTGCTACTCTCCATGCTTCATCAGCCCTGTGCCTTCACTGCCTCTGACGTCAGAACTGACCACAACGAGCTAATCACCTGCTGTTAAAACTGGTACACTAACCTGAAATGTCACAATGCTGATGAAATATGAAAGGAACAGAACTAGATGTGTCAGCCTGCTGGTAAAAAAAAATGCTCTTCACATTGCACCCAATACTGTTAGGCAGGAAACCTAATGAGCAAATGGAAAAGTACATCAGAAACAGAAAGTATCAACTGACTACTTTTAAAAATCAACAGCATTTTCGGACTTCTAATTTTAGCACACAACTAGCTCTTTAATGTGCAGGTCTGAGGTTTTGTGGTGAACTGCATCACTACCATTTTGATTTTTTTAATATGCTTGTCAGTGAATGTATCACTGGTATCAGAGCAAAAGCACTGGAGTTACTGAGACGTGTAGGTGTGTGTGTAAGTGGGGGCTGCCAAATTCCAACACTGTTTGCAAAAGGCATTCTTATGTTTTTACTTACATAGCTGTGCAGTAAACATCCCCATCTAATGACACACTCCTGATATTTACTGAACATGGGGGAGGTAGGCTTTGCTTTGTTGAAAGACAGACCAGCCATAGCACATAATTCCAAAGGTGGCAGCAAATTAGCAACACTAACAGCAGCAGTATAGGGATGAGCCTCCAGCAACAAAAAGCAAAACTTCTTCACATTTTACAGTAGAGCTGTGCAAGGTATCTTCCCCAAAGGCGTGCTACTGCTGAATCATCTTACACAATTTAATTTCAGAAATCCTATGCAAGAATGTAAATGTCCCGCTTTTGAAGCAACCTGGATATGTCTTGAGAATCGTTTTAGGCGCTTACTGTACTTGACATTTTTTGCTTTTCACAAATAAACCCTGCCTTGCTATAGGGTGAAAGTGGGCCAACATTCCCCATCTCACTCAGTAAACAGGCATTAATTAATAAATGCAGGACAGCTCCCTCTTGTATTTTACTTTTTTTTTTTATTCTGAGCTAAGCCGATATGAGAGGGCCTTGGCAGCCCAGTCCAGCATTCTGGGATTATTTTAACTCTATTTTCAAACGTAAACACATGAGGGAACAGCTGGGTGTTTTTAACCCATGAGCCTGCCCTCCTTACTCAGGCTGCTTCTGCTCAGAGAGAGGTCCAGTTTGTGTGGATAAAATGTATTAAGACATCACAATACAGTGGTTGAAGCATAGGCTTCCGAACCAGAGACCCAGGTTCAAATCACACCACTGCTACTTGTTTACCACAAGCACAAAAAGTTACAGCCTCCAAGTGGTTCAGTACACCCAGCGGTAGCCACAGAAAATACAACAGGGACCCACCGTCAATAAGACACTGCACCTCAACTAAACTATGCTGGGTGAATAGATTAACCAATCTGATGCCTAACAGTAACTTTGGTACTTCGATGTATTTTAACCTAAGCCAGTTTTTTGGGGGAGGGGGGCACCTTGATGTGGTGACACAGCCTGCAACCAACACTCCTCCTCCTTAATAAATAAAAAAATAAAACAGTCACCCATTTTGTGTGTTTATGCATCATCCCTCAGAGCAACATGTTATGGAATAAGTAGTTTTAACTGCATTTGCTGGGTGAGAGAGCAGCGACGCAAAGTTGAGCTGCTCGGTTACCTGATGGATACAAGCCAAACCGCTCACAGTACGAATGGCTCTGAAGGATATACAGTACTAACATACTATAGATCGATGGAGTGGCACAGTTTTTATAAATAAAACAAGATTTGGCTGGTGCCTCCAAGACTGTTTTTTTTTTTTGTTTGTTTTTAATGATGATGTTTTGTAGCAGGCCTTGCTGTCTCACCAGTCTCACTGCTGTAACTGCAGTTTGGAGGACCACATCCAACGTCAATTGTTTTCTATACAGTGCCTACAATGTACACAGTGGTTTAAGTCCATCTAACACCAGGCAATTTTGTTTAACTCCCCCCACCCACACCAAACTAAACTCAATTTTAGCTCCCTCCTTATCACTACTTTTTTTAATCCCTGATGGTTTGGGTTTGACAATGGATCTGTCAAGTAGTTTTGGGGGGGGGGGCAGTTTTGTTTTAATTCCCTGACAGTCCAGGTTGGGCATGGAATTCATCAGGTTGCTGGGGGGAGGAGTATAAATTTATTTTATTCCCTGACCATTCTGGTTTAGTTCTAGACTCATCAAGCAGACGGGGAGGGGGAACAGATTTTCATTCCTGGTTATTTCTGTAATAGATCGTGTTGGGCTCTGGACCCATTAGGTAGTTGAAGAAGAGGGCAAGCTTTTTTTATTCTCTGCTGGGTTGGGCACTGGCTCTTTAAAAAAAAAAAAAAATAAAGGAGATAAACATGTGGGGAGTAGTGCAATGTAATGGCTGTGGGGCAGCAGTCTTCCGGGAGTCTTTCTGGAGGCTGAGATGCTGCCCTATTTGCAGACAACTCTCTGCCCTGAGGGAGGAAGTTGCCCATCTTCAGGCCACACTGGACGGTAGTAAGGGAACCTTCCCCCAGGCCACACTGGACAGTAAGAAGGGAAACTCCCCCATCCAGGAGCACCAGAGCCACAACCACTACCTCAGAGGTTGCAAGAAAGCACAGCAGTTGGACCACAGGGACTCAGGGAGGGTGAGGATGGTGGAACAGAGGCACACCCAGTCAGTTGTTCCACCCACAATCCATACACCATTCTGGGGGAGCATAGCTCCCCTATGGATGCACCCACAGAGGAGACTAAGGAGGCTGAGGACAACTGTCACAAGGGAGGCCCACAGGAAGGAGGCAGAGGACACCACAGAGAAAGGAAGCTGCTCCTGGTGGGGAACTCAATTATTAGGGGGATAGAACTGGGGGGAGCAGGGAAAACTGAAGTAAAGTGCCTGCCTGGTGCCATGGCTTGGAGGAACAGGAAGCGCATCCTCAGGATCACGAGAACAGCTGCACGGGAGTCTGAGCTGGACGTCATTGTCCACCTAGGGACAAATGACTTGGTTCATCATGAGATTAGAGCAGTGCAGGAGGACTTTGTAGAGTTGGGGAGGGGCCTAAGACAAGTAGCACACACAGTATCCTTCTCAGAGGTGCTGCCTGTCAATGGCATGGTGGAGGCGAGGGTACTTTGCACCATACAGTTTAATCAATGGTTGAAAAAATGGTGTGGAGCACAGGGGTTTGGCTTCATTGGGGACTGGGGTTCCACCTGGAGGGACACCAGCCTATACTGGCAGGATGATCTGCATCTGTCCAGGAAGGGAACAAGTCTTTTGAGCAATCTGTTTAAATGCTTCATTGGCAAGCTTTTAAACTAGTCAAAGGGAGGTACTGATAAGCAGCAGAAAATCCCAGCCTCTCCCTACAAAACAGGGTACTAAATGAGAAAAAGACCGAGGTAGAAAGGTCAGTGGGGGATGCTGCAACAGAAGGTAAAGCCATCAAAAATTGGAGAGCAATGAGTACCAATGCCCGTAGTCTGGGTAACAAGCTTCCTGAATTAGCGGCCTTGATGGAGGAGGAACATCTGGATATTGTGGCAGTCACAGAAACATGGTACACACAAAACCATGACAGGGATGTAAACATACCAGGATACACTATCTACAGGAGGGACAGGGAGGGTAAAAGAGGAGGAGGAGTAGCTCTTTACATAAGGGAAGGAATCAAAGCAACAGAACAAAAGGGTAAACAGGGAGGAGAAGAAACACTGTGGGTAAATTTGGAGACAGGCAATGGCACCACAATCCGCACAGGGGTTATAGATAGACCTCTTCTCAGGGGAGGAAATGGACAGGAAATGATAGAAAGTATACTTAGAATGGCAGAAAAGGGAGATACTGCTGATGGGTGATCTGAATATGCCAGATGTTAACTAGAGTGCAGTTGCAGCAGCCACTTCGAAGAGTGGGGTTATTCTAGATGCCCTACAGGGGGCATGCCTTAGACAACTAGTATTGGAGCCCACTTGAAAGGGAGCAATCTTAGACCTGGTTCTATCAAATGGAGATGGCGAGAGGATCACAGATGTAGAAGTGGGCAGCCAGCTGGGAACTAGCGACCATCGAACAGTATGGTTCACAATAAACACAGCAATAGAGTCAAGCCATACAAAGGCAAAAGTACTGGACTTTAGAAGGCTGACTTTGCCAAAATGGGTGAGTGCCTAAGGAATGCACTAGCAAATGGGCAGGAAGGAGGGGTGGAAGAACAATGGGGAATAATAAAAACTGCCATCACAGAGGTAACGAGCCTTTGTGTAAAGCAAATAAACAAAACAAAACGATGTAAGAAACCACTATGGTTCTCAAACGAAGTGGCAGTGAAGGTTCAAGAGAAAAAGAAAGCATTCAGGAAGTACAAGGAATTACAGCAGGAGCAGGACAGTGAACTGTATCAGTTAAAGCAAAAGGAAGCTGGGAAGGCAGTCAGAACAGCAAAGGCCCAAACCGAGGAAAAGATAGCCAACTCAGTTAAGAAGGGGGAGAAAACCTATTATAGGTACATCAGGGAGCTAAGGAAGACCAAGGAGGGATAGTGAGGCTTAATAAAGGGAGGAGGGTGGGCAGAGGAGACTGTAAAAGCAGAGATACTAAACAAATATTTTTGCTCAGTATTTACAAATGAAGAGGGGAGGTACCTAAAACAAACAGTAGAAACACTCAGGATACAGAAGTTGATACCAGCCCATTTACAGAAGAAAGGGTTCTGAAAGAACTCTTAAAACTGAAGGTGGAAAGCAATGGGGCCTGATGGGATTCTTCCCAGAATTCTAAAGAACTAAGGGTAGAACTAGTGACACCACTGACTACCCTTTTAACAAATCATGGGAGGATGGGGTGGTACCCGAGGACTGGAGGAGGCAGATGTGATTCCCCTCAAAAGTGGAGCAAGGCAGAAGCAGGAAACTACAGACCTGTTAGTTTAACCTCAGTGATAGGGAAAATGATGGAATCACTTCTGAAGGAAAGAATTGTCGAGTATCTAGAGGCCAGAGGGGCACAGGACCCAAGGCAGCATGGATTCACAGCGGGAAGGTCATGCCAGACAAATCTGATAGATTTCTTTGACTGGGTGACCAAAGTAGTAGATCAGGGAGGGGCTGTGGACATGGCCTACCTAGACTTTAGCAAGGCATTTGACACAGTCCCACACAAAAGATTAATATACAAGTTAGCCAGCCTGGGAGTGGGTCCCAAGATGACAGGCTGGGTAAAGAATTGGCTGGAGAATAGGACTGAGAGTAATAGTAAAATGGAGTCCACTCTAAGAAAGGGGGTTACTAGTGGGGTACCGCGAGGTTCAGATAGGACTAGTCCTCTTCAATGTCTTTATATGTTACATTGCAGATGGACTGGAAGAAAAGTATGTCTCTTTGCAGATGACACAAAGATCTGCAACAGAGTTGATGCACAAGGTGGGGTGGAAAGGATGAGAAAGGACTTGGCAAGGTTAGAGGAATGGTCAAATGTATGGCAGCTTAGATTCAATGCTAAGAAGTGCAAGTGAATGCACCTGGGAAACAAAAACCCAGGGGAAGAGTACACAATGGGGGGTGAAATGCTAACAACAACAACAATGGAAAGGGACCTGGGGGTAGTCATATCAAATGACCTAAAGGTGGGCAAGCAATGTGAGAGGGCAGCAAGGAGGGCTGGGAGGATACTGGGATGCACAGGGAGAGGCATCACCAGTAGAAAACAGGAAGTTATTATCCCTCTGTACAGACAGCTGGTCAGATCCCATCTGGAGTACTGCGTGTAGTTCTGGAGACCCAATCTCCGCAAAGACATAGACAGGATGGAAGCTGTCCAGAGGAGGGCAACTAAATGGTGCAGGGTCTGCACCAGAAGACATATGAAGAGAGATTAAAGGAGCTTAGTATGTATAGCCTCGAGGAAAGGAGGGAGAGGGGGACATGATAGAAATTTCAAGTACCTCAAGGAATCAACAAAGTCCAAGAGGGTAGCATCTTTCAAAAAAGAGGTGCAAGAACAAGGGGGCACAATTTGAAGATGGGGGTGGCTCAGAGGTAATTTAAGGAAGTATTTTTTCCACAGAGAGGGTTGTGGATGCATGGAACGTCTGAGGAGGTTGTGGAGTCAAACACAGTGGTGGAATCTAAGCATGCATGGGACAGTCATAAGGCCATTCTAGGAGGTGGGGGTAGGAAGAAGTAGGTTGCTGGTTAACTAGGATCTGCAGCTTATCCAGTAGGTAGAGAAATGGGTAGACTGGGTGGGCCAAGCGGTCCTTATCTGCTGTCAAATTCTATGTTTCTATGTTTAGGTAGTTTGTGGGAGGGAATAGATTTTAGTTTGGTCCCTGACGGGCCCTGGACCATTCTCCTGCACAGCAGGCTGGGTTGAAGCATGCACGGTACTGTGATCCCTATGAGCATATTGGGAAGTGTATAGAGTGTCCGAGAGAAGGAAAGAGCAAGAGAGGGAAAGTCAGGCAGTGGAGCCAGAATCACTGGCACTTGGGGTACAGCCACAGAAGTGTGTTGTCAGTCCTGCTCAGTCCAGACTTCCATGCTATCGTGCTGTAGGCCAAAGGACGTGGAGACGCCTGAATAGGCTGGTAGCAGCAGCAGAAGTAGCCCCATGCCTCTTGTGCAGTGTTTGAGCCCCTTACTGTGACCTGAATGGATGAGCACAGGGAAAGCAGTATTTTACTATGCTACCTATTTCACCTTCTGTTCACTGCTTTGCTGCTGCTATTCCTCCTTATCTACACTTGACTTACTACAAGGGTCAAGTTGGGTACAGGATCAATCAGGTCTGGAGAGTGTGAACAGATTATTTTTTTTTTCCTTGATGGGCCAGGCTGAACTGGTAAAATGGCCATTTTTTTTCTGTTATTTCCTGACAGGCAGGTTGGGCACCGGACCTGTCAGGTTGCTGGGGGGAGGGTCAGATTTTTTTATTCCCTGATGGGCCAGGTTGGGCATCATCTCTCTCTCAGGTTATTCGTTGGAGGGGGACATATTATTAGAATTCCCTGACAGCAGGGTTGCATATCAGACCCATCAGGTAGTCTAGGAGAAAGGGACATATTGTTTTTTATTCCCTGATGGGGTGATCTGGATACTGGACCAGTCAGGTAGTTTTTGGGAGTTTTTTTTTTTTTTGGGGTGTTTTTTTTATTCCCTTATGGTTTGGGTTGGGCACCAACCCAAAAAACTGCTGGAGGAGGGGACGCATTTCATTTTATTCTCTGATGGTCCAGGCTGCTCACCAGACCCATCAGATAGCTAGAAGAAGGGTCCAGATGTCCAGAGTTTTTTTGTTTTTAATTCCCTGTCAGGCCATGTTGGGTACTGGAAATCCTATTCTATTCTACATTCCCTGTGCTACCAGTAAGGAACTCCTGTACCTTGTATAAATAACACTTTGGGATACAGTATGTATAAAAGTCATGTATGTTTGTTTTGCAAATTGCCTTATCCTAGCCCTGCTCTTGCTCCAGCAACTGATACCCCCTTAGTTTTTCCAGTCCATGGCCAGGCTACTCAAACTGACTGGAAATGCAGCTTTTTTTTTGTTACAGAGAGAGACTGAGGAAGGTACTTTTCAGTTCCTACAAGCATCAAGTGGTGTCACTGCTATGCTGTTTTATCCTTTTGCATTGCAATAATTTAGTAGCATGAAAACTCTCAGTTTTATATAGTCAATTTAATTTTTTTGCACACAAAAAAATAAATAAAAATAAAGGTTAGCATTCCATTCCAAGTTGTACAGACAGTGAGTTTATTAGTCCTTTCTCTCCGAGCTCATTTATGTTCATTCTTCTCATGGGGGTTGCTACCCTCAACAACTTGAAGACATCTCTAGTGTATCACCTAGGTCAGCTGAATGTTCATAAGAGTAGCACCACTTGCTCAACAGGATTCCATGCACTCTCTTCCTTGCTGCCAACAGAAAGTTAGCAAAACATTATAGACAGCTGCAAGAAGAAACAGAAGGCACAACTCTCACTCACTGACAGCAAAAAATAGGCATATACCAGTCCCCCAATGCATTGAAAAGCCGGCTTTAAAACACTTCCTGACTGGATCCCAACAGGAACTACTCTGCAATGCAAACCAAGTCTAAATATTAAAAATAAATGCTCCAAACGTGCCTTTTCCAGAGCAGCTGTATGGAAGAGACTCTTTGCTGAATAAGTGTCTCTCCCATACAAGTTAATAGAGCACTGTGATTGATCTGCAGCGCAGTCTCGACCTATAATTAATCACGCATCCCACTCATCTTAGCCTCCCCCCAACCTTCCTATCCAGTCCTTATTATGCCTATTTAGTCACCCTGTGTACTAGGAGTATTGGTTTTATATGCCCAGTGCAGCATGAAGCTCACACGTAGTCTCTAACCCCAGAGTATCCGATGGCAACAGTGTTTCATGTTGTTAGAATGACTACAGTATTTTTGGTCTAACAGTATCTCCCACTGTGCATTCAAGTCCTTGTTTCACATCCAGTGACAAGTGTTGTTCCCATCCTAGGGTCTCATCTTCCCATCCATAGTATGCATATTCATACCACTCCTCCATAACTTGGTCTCTAGCCACACTCCTTGGTGTGATTCTCTCAAATGGAGATGGAGAGAGGATCACAGATGTAGAAGTGGGTAGCCATCTGGGAACTAGCGACCATCGAACAGTATGGTTCACAATAAACACAGAAATAGAGTCAAGCCATACAAAGACAAAAGTACTGGACTTTAGGAGGGCTGACTTTGCCAAAATGGGTGAGTGCCTAAGGAATGCACTAGCAAATGGGCAGGAAGGAGGGTGGAAGAACAATGGGGACTAATAAAAACTGCCATCACAGAGGTAACGAGCCTTTGTGTGAAGCAAATAAACAAAACAAAACGATGTACGAAACCACTATGGTTCTCCAAGGAAGTGGCAGTGAAGGTTCAAGAGAAAAAGAAAGCATTCAGGAAGTACAAGGAATTGCAGGAGGAGCAGGACAGAGAACTGTATCAGTTAAAGCAAAAGGAGGCTGGGAAGGCAGTCAGAACAGCAAAGGCCCAAACCGAGGAAAAGACAGCCAACTCAGTTAAGAAGGGGGATAAAACCTTTTATAGGTACATCAGGGAGCCGAAGGAGACCAAGGAGGGATAGTGAGGCTTAATAAAGGGAGGGAAGGTGGGCAGAGGGAGACTGTGAAAAGGAAGAGATACTAAACAAATATTTTGCTCAGTATTTACAAATGAAGAGGGGAGGTATAAAACAAACAGTAGTAACATTCTGGATACAGAAGTTGATACCAGCCCATTTACAGAAGAAAGGGTTCTGAAAGAACTCTTAAAACTGAAGGTGGACAAAGCAATGGGGCCTGATGGGATTCATCCCAGAATTTAAAAGAGCTAAGGGTAGAACTAGTGACACCACTGACTACCCTTTTAACAAATCATGGGAGGATGGGTGGCTAGGACTGAGGAGGGCAGATGTGATTCCTTCACAAAAGTGGGAGCAAGGCAGAAGCAGGAAACTACAGACCTGTTCATTTAACCTCAGTGATAGGGAAAATGATGGAATCACTTCTGAAGGAAAGAATTGTCGAGTATCTTGAGGCCAGAGGGGCACAGGACCCTAGGCAGCATGGATTCACAGTGGAAAGGTCATGCCAGACAAATCTGATAGATTTCTTTGACTGGGTGACCAAAGTAGTAGATCAGGGAGGGGCTGTGAACATGGCCTACCTAGACTTTAGCAAGGCATTTGACACAGTCCCACACAAAAGATTAATATACAAGTTAGCCAGCCTGGGAGTGGGTCCCAAGATGACAGCCTGGGTAAAGAATTGGCTGGAGAATAGGACACAGAGATAACAGTAAATGGAGTCCACTCAGAAGAAAGGAGGGTTACTAGTGGGGCACCGTAGGGTTCAGTATTAGGACTGTCCTCTCAATGTCTTTATAGCTAAATCATGGAAGGACTGAAGGAAAGTATGTCTCTTAGCAGATGACACTAAGATCTGCAACAGAGTTGATGCACAGGGTGGGGTGGAAAGGATAAGAAGGACTTGGCAAGGTTAGAGGAATGGTCAAATGTATGGCAGCTTAGATTCAATGCTAAGAAGTGCAAGGTAATGCACCTGGGAAACAAAAACCCAGGGGAAGAGTACACAATGGGGGGTGAGATACTAACAACAACAAAAATGGAAAGGGACCTGGGGGTAGTCATATCGGATGACCTAAAGGTGGGCAAGCAATGTGAGAGGGCAGCAAGGAGGGTTGGGAGGATACTGGGATGCATAGGGAGAGGCATCACCAGTAGAAAACAGGAAGTTATTATCCCTCTGTACAGACAGCTGGTGAGACCCCATCTGGAGTACTGTGTGCAGTTCTGGAGACCCAATCTCCGCAAAGACATAGACAGGATGGAAGCTGTCCAGAGGAGGGCAACTAAAATGGTGCAGGGTCTGCACCGAATACATATGAAGAAAGACTTAGGAGCTTAATATGTATAGCCTCGAGGAAAGGAGGAGAGGGGACATGACAGAAACTTTCAAGTACCTCAAGGAATCAACAAAGTCCAAGAGGTAGCATCTTTCAAAAAGAGGTGTGCAAGAACAAGAGGAACAATTAGAATATAGGGGACGGCTGGCTCAGAGGTAATTTAAGGAAGTATTTTTTCACAGAGAGGTTGTGGATGCATGGAACGGCCTTCTGGAGGAGGTTGTGGAGTCAAAATCAGTGGTGGAATTCAAGCATGCATGGGACAGTCATAAGGCAATTCTGGGGGTTGGGGGTAAGAAGAAGTAGGCTGCTGGTTAACTAGGATCTGCAGCTTATCCAGTAGGTAGGGAAATGGGCAGACTGGGTGGGCCAAGCGGTCCTTATCTGCCGTCAAATTCTATGTTTCTATGTAACCCATCCTAATCACCCAGTAGCTCCGTGGGTCTCTGTGGATATGCAGAGGCCTCCACAGTTGACATTAAGAAAAAAGGTGCAGGCTGTGGTTGCAACTACTACCTATAACTGCTCTCTTGTCTACTAAACTGTCCAATTCCTATTTGGTACATATTCCTTACATCTGATATGTGTACATCAGTCAGGGAAGGGAACACTGTATCCCAACGAGCTTTACAAACATTTTGATACCTGGCTGGTCACTTTCAATCAAACTTGGTACTGTATATACACCCTGGCAATACAATGTCATAGAAGTATGCAACCCTAGAAATATCAGTATTATGCAGCAGGGGGGTGGGGGATGGGTTAGAAAGCCGCATGTCTACAACCTGTACTGTCTTGGGGGTTTACGGTTGTTGATCTGCCACAACCTGCCACCTATATGACTGCCTCCAGGGAGTGGGGGTGCCAAGCCAAAAAAAAGGAACTAGAGGGACATTACTTCAGACCACAACATTCAAAGCTGAACCCTGCCACATACCACACAGATCACTAAGGCTGTAGGGAGAATAATATCTGTCAGGCCTACACCTGGATTTATCTTGAGGTAGGTCTGGTCAACCGTGACATCTGCCAGTGTCGGGGGAGAGACGCCTCTTAGCACAATGGATCTGTTCACCACAGGCTCTGCTGATGTTGCCAGTTGTCTGTGAGTGGAGTCTGTGAGTGAGTAAGCACCACTGTACTGCAATTTATTCTGAGGTGTGCGGGGTGGTCTGCTTCAGCCTTTCTTCGTCATGGAGGGTGAGGGAGTGTGTCATGGACAACTGCACTTCCTATGGCAGAATTTTAGACTGCTCACAGACCTCATTAGGGTTGGTCTACTTCGCACACCAGTTCCTAGTGTGATCAAAGCAAGAAAGTAGTTGGTGAATTGTGTCATTAAAAACACTGGAGAGGGTAGGACATGTTTGCCAAAATGAGTGAGAGGTATCCCGACCTTTGCACTGCTGGTTTCTGCTGTTTTTAACAGTTTGTGAATGGTGGATTGTTTGCGAGGAGGGCGCCTCATGAGCAGCCAGTGACAAACCTCTTGGAAGCGTGGTGGCACAAAGCTGAGGGGGAAGGCAGAACGTGTGTCCAGTGTTTGGGGGGCCCATAAGTGGGTATGATGCTGGGGGAGCTATAACTGTCTAGTGTTGGGGTGCTGAATAGTAAAAAGCAGTGCCGCTGCCTCAAAGCCCTACCCTGTGGCACTGTATAAAATAAAAAATAAAACTGTAAAAGTGAGGATGGTTATGGTCCTCAAATAAATTAAACTGAACTGGTGAATTGTACAACATGCTTCAAAAATACAAAAGCAATGTTCATTTCAGCATAGGGCACTGTGAGAAATGTCACACCATTTTCAATTTTTTTTTTTTTTATCGTATTTCTATTTATTGCCTGCTGTGGCGTGTTACCAGCGGAGCATCAAGCCGCCAGCTCTGCCTGCCCGGAGAGCAGCAGGCTTACTCGCATGATAGGGAATCCGATGCGACCATCCACCAATCCGCTGGAGAGCCCCCCATGCTACTCCAAGCCAGGCTGGCACCGGACCCCCCCCCCCAGCACACCTCCCACGACAGCCCTCCAGGCACAGCAGAATGCTGCAATTCGAGCTGCATGGTCACGCCCAGCCATTTTCCTCCCTGAGATCCCCTGGAGTACAGCCATGCCACCTGCCACACTCCACCCCTTGTTGCACCAGCTCTGTAGTGTCCCCCGGTTGTCACCAGTGGCCACTGCAGGACGGTGGAAGCCCTCAGCCCTCCCCAGGATAGGACAGCAGTCCTCCAGATGCTCAATCCTATCCCTCCTCTGCCAACCCCCAATGACCCAGGTGCATTTCCGAACCCGGGTCACCAGCATGGTGCAAGGTGTGGCATCCAGCGCCTCAACCCTCAGTGCCACCAGACTGCTACACCATTTTCAATTCTGAGCCAACTTTTCTTCTCCCTTGGCGACAATGCAGTGAGTCACAAAATAAAAAACTGCTTACAGGTGATTCTGTCAAAAAATAAAAAGCCTATTCTTGGGGAACAACAGGTTGGTTATGTGTACCTGTAGTTCTGCTTATAGTAGCAAGTTCATATCCACACTTAGGTAAGTCTTCAGAGCATGCTAAGCCATTAGAAACTGTCTTCAAGTTTGAATCCTCCTGCCACCCAAACATGTGTTCTCCATCCCCACTGCTCTAAGAGCTGCAGGATGGAGCACAGACCCAAAAGCAAGCCTTGACAGGGAAGGTTTAGTGGACTGTGTGGATGTACACTGAAAAGTACTAGAAAGTACAGTTACATAAGAATTTACCGTAACAGTAGATCTTCCGAGGACTGTCTCTTGCAGTAAGTCATTACTTATGGGAGTATCCACCACATGGCAGCTTCTTCTATTAGTCTTCCGTGGGGGCCTCCCACACCACTTCACTTTCTGTGGATGTGTACAAGAGTGGGAAGCCCCCAGTACCCTCTATTCACCATCGGCTTCAGTGAGCAGGGCCTGGACCGAGGTAAACGAGGGCCAGAAAAACAGAGAACAGCGATCCCACCCAACGTCCTGAGTTGCAGAGATTCGAGGCAACAAGGCAGGGGATGGAGGCCGGGGGACTTGCTGAAAAGAGAGAGTCCTCGGAAGATCTACTATTACAGTAAGTTTTTACGTAACTGTACAATCTTCTACGGACTGGTGTATTGCAATAAGTCATTACTTATGGGAAATTGCCAAGCAGTAAAATCCAAATGGGAGGAAAGGCAAGGCTGGAAGCTGTGCCAGAGGGCACGCCCAATGGGCGAGCCTTTGCAAAACCCAGCTGTCCAAGATGCCAAAGAAGTAAATTTCACAGTAAATATGTCAACTGCAACCGCACCTACTCTGGCAGATAGGCCAATGGTTAGGCGAAGGCAACTGACATGAAATCGAAGAGAAATGTCAACTCAAACCAGACCCGCTCAGGCAGATAGGCTCAAAGGTGGGTGAGAACAGCATGCAGGAGACATGATGTAGAAAGAACTGTAGGTGGCCAGGCACAGTGATTCATCCTGACGAGGCAGAGGTCGACAGGCTCTGGCAGCAAGTCAAATCCAGTAGAAAGACAAGCAGAGTGGATCAGAAAGAGAAGCACTGGGGAAAAAACATCCCAGATGGTCAGAGGAAGGAAAAACTGAAGGGCTCCAGCAGGAGTTCCAATCAGATCCGCATGGAGGAGCGAAGTGTCCAGTTCAGGAGCAAGCCTCCAAGAAAAGGTAAAGAGATCCCCAGGCACCTCCAAGGCCTGCAAGAGGAGGCGGGGGAAACCCTGAAAAGTGGTTGAAGGCATAGAAGTAGGTCTTGCCCCGTGTGAGGGGTGGGCATGCCGAGAAGGGGCAGACTGAGCCGCTCCCATGGAGGCCCTGACATGGTCCTGAGAGGCACCTTGGTAGGGGGGATAGGCATGAGGTGGCCCGCCCATGGTGGTGTAGGGGTGGGACCTGGGGGCATGATAGAGGTCCTGAACAGACCGCAGAGTATGCCCTGAAGCCTGAAGGTAATCCAGAATGGACTGAGCACAAGGTCCAAACAGCAGGTTCCCAGAAAAAGGGGCATCGGTGACAGACAGCGGGAGGCTGGATGGCAAACCCGAAACCCGCAGCCAGGCAAAGCACTGAAGGGTGACACTGGAGGCCGAGAGGTGGGCCGATGCGTCAACCGCATCGAAGCACGCATGCAGCAGGTGACAGGAAAGGGAGGGCATGGCAGACAGCAGCTGAGCTGATCATGGCCACGAGGGGCAGGCAGAGCGGAAGCATGATGAGACGAAATATGAGACAGTGCATGAAAAGATGTAGGAATCAAAGATGGGACAACCAGGGCAGGCTCTTCAGAAATGCAGAGGTAGGCAGCCATGTCCCGACGAAAGAAGTCCTGATCCGCAGCAGGGAAGCCAAAAGCATGCTGGATCTACAGTATGAGCTCTGTGAAGGAGGGACCAGGGGGTTCAGGTGGGGCAGCCACCAAAAAGGAGGACACGGACGGGGAGAACCAAGGTCCCCATGGTTCGAGAGGTCCCTGCCAGGAACATCCCCCATGAAAGGATCCTCCATCCCAGAATCTCCATAAAGGGAGTCCACATAAGTGGGAGGAGGGGGGACCAGATGGGAAGCACCGGATCCGGGTGCAGGCACCCAGGCAGAGAGGAGGGGAACCGGATGAGGTTGGACCCTGGCCCATGGATCGTAGGACCTCCAGCACAATGTTGGCGATGCCTGCGGGGGGGGGGTCCAGAAACGCAAGGCACCCAAGGGTGGCGCTAGAGGAGGGTGAGCCATCCCAGGAACTGCCAACCCCGAACAGTGGGGGAAGGCACTCCGATCCTTGTGGTCTGTGACCGGCAATGGGGTAAGGGACTCAGGGTTGAGTCCTCTCAGCGGGGCCGAAGGCCTGGGAAAGGTCAAGTCCAAAGGGTGCAAATGGGCGACGGGGACCCCGAGGACACCAAACAAGGTGCCGGAACAAGCAGCAGGGGTGAAGGGGGGGCATGAGAGCAAAGACCTGAGCAGGGGGTGTCCCGGGGTGGGAGGACCTTATCATCAGGGGAAGCATCCCTGTCAAGGAGGGAAGGAGGAGAGGTTCCTCCGTCGATGTTGGAATCATCCCCGTCGATGAAAGACCAGAAACAAGCCTCTCCATTGACACTGGAAGCCATCCCGTTGATAAGGCATGCAAAACATGCTGGTCCATCGATGGGAGATGCGTCCCCGAATAAGCCTCCATCGACAAGAGAACAGCAGCATCGTGTCCCGTCAACAGAAGAAGAGCTCCCATAGACGAGGGAGAGCAAAGAATACGTGTCAACAAGGGGGGAAGCATCCCCGTCAACAAGGAACATTCCGTTGACAGGGCAACACAGCCCATCAACGGGAGACATTCAGAAACAAGCTCAGTCAATGGGACGAGGCATGAAGATAAAACAAGCCTACCAGGCTCAGTCAACGGGGGGAGCAGCCCCGATGACCAGGAACGTTCTGTCAGTGATGGAGGAACCACCGTCAGAGTAAGGCAGAGGGAGTGTGAGGAGTGTGAATCCTGCTCCCTCCTATGCCTGGAATGAGTGCCCCTGACCGGGGAGCCCCCGAGGTCCGTTCCGGCCTAGCTGCATGATCAGTCATGAGCAAGGCCGGCAAGAGAGCCTGGGCCAGGGAGCAGCAGGGGTGGTGTGATCAAGGAGGGCCAAGGGCACTGTGAGGAGTACAGGCTAGTGGAAGTAGAAGAGCCACGACCTGGGAGTCTTCCACAGGCCCAGCAGAGAAAAGCAAATTGGGCTGGGCTGTTAACAGCAGCCCTAGTGAATCCCCAGACCTAGCAAGACTGCCTGGGCCAGGGAGTAGCAGGTGTACCAGGAGCTCTAATGGAACACCGAGCCTGCTGTATAAAAGAAGTCTGGGGGTACTGTGAGTAGGTCACAGGTCTGGAACAGAAGGTAGAACAATCAGTTCAAGTTTGAGTCGAAGACTGCAACCCAGGAGGTCAGGAGAGCTGATGACTGTGTGAGCTGAAGCCGGCAGGAAAATGAACAGATGGTACTGTGGGCAACCCACTCTTATACACATACACAGAAAGTGATGTCGTGTGGGCAGCCCCCACGGAAAACTACTGGGAGAAGCTGATGTGTGACAGTGCCACCTGGTGGAAGATCTACAGTTATAAGTAAGTACCCTATTCTTATAGCAACCTAGATTCAGTTTACTAGCTACATTTAGGCAGACTTACAAATAGTCCTCATGGAACAGTGGGCTAGGACCAAGCATTTTAGGCAAAAAGAAACTTAAGGACCCCAGGAACAATGCAGATCAATGTTATAGTGGGATGTGAAAGTGTGTACATTAGCCTAGGAAGCAGCCCTAAATATTTCTGATACATGGATGCCCTGGCAACAGAGGCAGTTGTATGATTGGAGCTGTGAGCTCATGACTTTTAAGAGATTCCTTCTTGGGCAACTGCTAAAAGAATGCACAACAATATGTGAGTCACCTGCCAATGGCCTGTTCGGCTGCTGATCTGTCTTGGACAACTTCAGCATACATGAAAAAGTGGTAGTAAGCCTCAAAGTGAAATTTTGGCTTGCACTCTTGGTGGAAGAGCAGAGCCCTGTGGACGTCAAGCAAGTGGAAAGTCCACTTAGCATCTGAAGAATGGGGATTCCGAAAAGGGGGTTGGAAAACACATGCAACATCAAGGACTAGTTCAGGTACAATTCAGAAATGGCAGCAGCATTTATGGGTTTCATAAGGACAACAGCAACTGCTTGAGCTACACAAGGTATTTATTTTCCACTTCCCTTTCTGCAGAGAAAAAGTATATTAAAATTGAACTTAAATCTCTGCAACTTGCAGTGACTGAAAATTCATTAACCATGAGGTGGTATAGACCAGTGGATCTTGAACTTTTTATTAATCTTATAAGTCTGGCAATGAAGAATGAAGGAGCTACATCATCAATGGGAAGTGGATTCACCTGGGAGGGTAATAAGATTTTGAATAGTAAGAGACAGAGATCTAAAGAAAGGTCGCCTTCCCTAGGTGCACAGGGCCAGTACAAGGTGGGGTCTTGAACTCCAGAGACAACAACAAGCCTTCTACTTCTAGGACACACCTGCCCAAGGTGACAGCCAACCACCGAGAGAGAAGGGTATACCGACCATGCAGCACTGGGAATACGGCAACGACCATCACAGCAACATTTTCAGCAGTTTGCTGTAACTGACTCCAAGTTCCCCAACCCTGTTGTCGGTGAGGTGTTTGCCCCATCCCCAAACTAACTCCAACTGGAGTTAGAAATCTAAAGTACGGGGGTGTGGGGGGGGCAAGCCCCCCTCAGAAAACATCTGGACCCAGAGTAACGGCACAGCACCAATTGGCAGTGTTGTGCTGTCACTGTGCTGTCAGTCGACAAATTTCTTGTCGCCACGGCATAGTGGAACCGAGAGAAGGAGGGAGTGTGGACTCCCAAACAGGAGCTGCAGCAGGGATTGTGGTGGGGACAGGATGGACCTCTTATCTTGTTACTTCTTGACTCTGGCAGCAGATCTGGACACCTGCCCACCAGAAACCTCACTGCCACTGCTTTTACAACGCCTTGTCTAGAGTACTTCAGGGTAAAGGAATTGGTCAGGCTGTACTGCTGATCCTGCTGCCTCTGTTATTGCTAGAGGTGCTGCAGGCCCAGACAGCTATAAAAGAAATTACAAAAGTCACCGCTTCCTTACTGGAGCTGCTTCATAGTCTGCATGTAACTTAAGTGAGCAAGTCCAAGGTGACACTGGACTTCTCAGTCTTAGTCAGATAACCCTCAGTCTTACCAGTAAAGGTAAGATCTGCCATCTTCTTTTGAATCTTGTGCATAAAGTAGGAAAGATGTATCCAGGCTTATCGAGGAAAAGTGACTGCCACTACTAGCCGAAAGTTGAGTTGGAAGGAAAATCGAAAAAGCTCAAAAATAGCCTGAAAACTTGGCAGAAACTCAATTAAAAAGCAAGAGCTGTTAGGAGGAAGAGACCTGTTAGTTCCAGTAGAAGAAAAGATCTGAAAGCAGCAGCGTTGCTGTCAGAGAAAACAACTGGATGTTAAACTCATTATTAACTGGAGACGTTTTCTTAAGTCTGAACTTTCCATTGCTTACCCTTGATACAAAATGGCTACCCAGGCATAAGTAAGAGGAGTCGAGCTTGAAGACAGTTCCCAGTGACACAGCTTGCTCAGTGGAAGACTGCCTCAGTGTGGATAGTGAAGTGAATCTACAGCAGTTGGTTACCAAATTGCATTGATAAAGAAGTTCTTCGAAGGTTACAATAATTTAGAAAATTTCCTTGAAAACACAATAACCAAGTTGACCCAACAGTGCAGTGGCAGCACCACCACTTGCCATACCGGTGACCCAGGTTTGGGAATGAACTCGGGTGGCTCAGGGAGTACAGAATCAGTTGTCCCAGGGAGAGCTCTACTGCCTTAGGGATGGGTAGGACAGCATTCTGCTGTTTGTCTGCCACCCGGTAGAGACTGGGAGACTGTGCAGATGAAGTGGAGCAAGAGAGGGGCAACAGCACACACGTGCCACCAGAAGCACGTGTGCATGCATCACTGTGTACTAGTGCCCTTGGCAAGAAAACTGGGAAATGGAGCAAATAGCCCTGGCCTGATGTTTCACTGGCACCCCCATGCATGACAGCTAACCCACCACTGTCGAGACCCTGGAAAGCAGTGGATAACAGCTATGTCCATGAGAAGATCCATGACATGGCGGTGAGCGTGCTGTCATGCAAGTCAAGGAATGAGAAAGAGCCTGATTTCAGTAACACAATAACCCATGGACTGAACGATGGTCCAGCAGTAGCAGACTGCACTACCATGTGGCCGACCTGGGTTTGGAAGCGAGCTTGCGTCATCTGCAATTGGAAAGCTGTAGTCTGGGAATGCTGCTGGCAGCCACAGCAACATGTGGAGGGACCAAGGAATGTTCACTCTCTACTGTAAGGCAGAGTTATGTGCTCATGAGACTAAGAATGGCACCGGCAAGTTGCAGTCAGCTAAATGGGTGGAGGTAGGTTAGGGAAGAAACCCACTGGGCCAGTCACAGAATAATGGTCCCTAGTATTCATGAGCACTATGCAGCTGGAAAGACACTAAGTGGCTGAGAGGTCACCTGAATGGCTCAAGGAGAGAAAACAGATGAGGGGAGAAAAATCTGTATGGAAAAACCAAAATCCAATGATCTGCTCAAAATATTTCACAAAAAAATCCAATGCTATCCAGATGCAAACTGAAATGAGATGAAACTACTGCACATTTCCCCCAGGCCTGACAGAGGGACTATAAGTGTGCCACAACGAAAGAGCATGGATTTCCATTCTAAGCAATCTAGGTTCTACAAGGAGGCCAGAAATCAGAACTATTCAACATCAGTTTCGACACTTGCTGGCACAGAGACATCAAATTACTTTTTTCTTCATGATTTTGGAACCATCATCTGTTACAGATCCAAACTCTACTTTATAACCTTACAACTACCAGAATACTTACAGGGTCTCTCAGTTCCTCACTGTCTCTGATAGATGACTGAGGAGGTTTCATTGGGATTTCATCCCCACATTCAGTGTCGGAGGCATTTGGCGATTCTGCTAAATCAAGGAACTCATCTCGCTTATGACCTCTGAACCTTATTTTGTCAAATCGTTTTAGCATGTTCAGCATGGAGCTCTTCTGCTTCACTTTAACATGACACTTGACATCCCTATGGAAATTCAAACCAAAACAAGTGTTACCATACCTCTCAACAGTTACAAAGGTCACACAGGGCTATGATTTTTACACTCAAATTTACCCTTGCTCTGCAAAGGTTTACTGATGTTCTTAATATTAGAGATGTTTCCAGACACAAAACATATTAAATCTTTGAAATGATTTGACAGAAACATGGACCGACAATCAAATTGTAGTACTTACACACTACACACCACCTCCTTATCTCGATCGTTATTGTCTAAAATTCTCCTGTGGGCGACGCCAAAAACTATGATGTTGTGATGTTACATTTTTATTAAATTGTTCTACAATTTCCTCTATTATTTTTTATGTACATCAGTTATGTCATTGTATTTCTTTTCACTGGTATTGTTGTGCAATGATTTTTATATTGTATGAGGGACCTCCTTGTACTGTAAATGAGCATAATGAATGGAATTTATCGCTTCACAATAAAAATTAAACCGAACTGAACTGAAATATATGGAGCACACCACTTGGAGACATATTATCCTTTAAATAGGAAAAGAGCTACACATTCTGGCCATTTGATATGAATCTTCAAGGCCAGTGCTATGAATTTTAATGCTAAGAAGTTGAGAGGTATGACTGTTAGCATTTTTAAAAGTCATCTTAATGATGGACTCCAAGTATCCGAAAAACCAGATTATTGTAATTCATTATCTGCCTATGCAATATCAAGCTGTAGCTGAGAGACACAGTGGCTTGACTGCTTACTGCTCTCTACATAAACAGAGGGCTTGCATAACGTGGGCCCGAGGCTGTCTACCTTGCCGCTGTGGCCACCTGAGACACCCCACATGAGAACTGATGTGGAGCTATATCCCTTCCATGAATCAACCTGACATGAGGAGGAGACTGACATAGTCTTCGACCTTGAGATGTGCTGTGGCATCGGTGGTCTGTCTCCTGTCCTGGGGTCTGCAGGCGGGACGGGGGGAGACCGGGTGCGTAGATGTTGCCAGAAAGCGGCCACTTGACTGCTCTGGTGAGTCCCTTAACCAGTGGCGGCTCCAACGCACATGGTTTCTCCTGGGGGGCGCCATTCTGGGATGCCTGCGGAAGGTCACTGCCCATCTATTACGCCTGGGAATTCCGAATAGATTATAGTATGAATCATGGACTGAGACTATATTTTTGTTCTACACATAACAAGGGGGATAACTATCCTGTAATGAGGACACTTGGAATAGAGGAAACAGAATTTGAAACTAATACCTTCCTATTCGCAAAGGACTCTGCAAACGAGCTGGATAGTGAATGGCAGGGCCTGAAGGTATCGTTTCTTATTTGAGGCTTAAAAACAGTTTAAAGCACAACAGGACTCTTAATTCCCCCAAGTTTCAGGAGGATAGACTATTAGTAGGGATACATGTTTGGACAGACATCTCCTCAGGATAACAGGAATGACTCAGCTCGAACAAGATTTGTACTCTCTCCTTTCAGCACAATCAGCATTAAATATATGGGAAGGGGGGGGCAAAGTTATAGAGCTAGCAGGACATGCACCTTTATACCCCATCCCAACTGTACCTTTACACCCAGTTAATTTAGTTAACTACTATAATTTTGAACCCTTCCATCCCATATGTTACCCTTCCAAATATTTGGGGCAAGAGTATCCCCAAGGGGGAAATCTCCTTCACAGAGTGAACAGTTCCCACCTGGGCAGAATGATTTTCTGCCCTTTCCGATATGGAAGTCACTCAGGTGACTCTATTGTATAAGTTCTATATTTTACTATTCAAGTTAGGCCCAGTTGGCTGTTAGTATTTAGTAAGTTAGTATTAGTAGGCCATAACAGAAACGACCTAGACACATAAGGATATATGATTGTCAACTACAGGTGTCAGGGAATATTCTACCTAAAATACCACATGGTGTTCTACACGAGCAGCACTTTGATTTTAGCAAGTAGGAGGGTTATGAGACAGTGGTCACGTAAACTACAATATGGCGATAACTTAAAATAGTCGCCAACACAATGTCAATGGGTTTAACAGGCCTATAAAAAGATACAGAACTATTAAAGCTCTGAAAAAACTGCACCAGATATATTACTTTTACAGAAGACCCACCTTTCATCATCCGAACACCAAAAACTGCTTACATTTGTTTTTAATACTATAGTAGAATCTACTTATCAGAATGGAAGAAGGCAGGGAGCAGTAGTACTAATACTGAAATCCTCACAGTTGCAACTCACTGACCAATATGCGGACAAAGAAGGCTGGCTGGCATGGTCCAAGGTCATACTCTGACAATATGCAGTACTTGTGTTCCTTCCCACAGTGATGCATCCGCAATCCAATGTCTTATGGATGCCATCCTCCCTAGGCAGAGAGGCATCTTAATAGTGGGCAGAGACCTCAACAGTTAAACCCCAACAGTTAAACCCCTCATTAGATACCTCTTCATCCCAGCCTTCAGCACAATCAGACAGACACTTCAGGTGCCTGTTGAAAAACGTAGGTTTAATCGACACATGGCACCAGTTACATCCCTCCCAGAGGAAATTCACATATTACTCTTCTGCCCATAAACATTATTCTAGACATGACGATGTATTAGTGGGGAACACAAAGATCTAATTCACAAAGCAGACATTATGTATATCTGCCTATCAGACCATGCCCCCATCACGCTAGAGCTAGGAATTACCCAAGAAAAGAAAAATACTATCTGGCGGTTCAACCTTTCACTTCTAAGGGACCCGGAGTTCGTAAATCTTTTAAAAGACAAGATCCCAGAAATCATTAGGGAAACTACATCCCCCCCAGACTTCCCCACAACTAATGTGGGATACAATTAAAGTGGTAATACATGGCTATATTATAGTCAACGCATTCCCACAAGAAAGGACAAAGTGAATCCAGGCTAAGGGAACTTCAATACCAACTAAAAACCCTACAAAAGAAACATATGGGTGGGGGGGAGGCATGAGTATCTTTGATCAATCAGTACAAAATCAGTCAGAAATTCAGCATCTCCTAACAGTGGGGACAGAACAAGCACTGCTTTGGCAACGTCAAAAATATTTTGAGGGTGTTCCATAGCCTCCAGAGTCCTGGCATACAGGTTATGACGCCAGACCAAACAGATGACCATTAACAAAATAAAGGACCCAAAGACGAGCCAATATAGATATAATACCCAGCACATTTTAAATGCCTTCTGAGAGGATTACCAAACTTCGAACCCCACACCGACTGACCCACAATGAATAACTGAATTCCTGGCGCAAATAAAACTCCAGACCCTTTCTCCCCTCCAATGGGAAACCCTCATCTCTCTGGTTACATTCCAAGAACTACAAAATACTATCAAAAATCTAAAGCATGGGAAAAGCCCAGGCCCTCACAGTTATGGAGCTGAATTCTATAAGGGAGCATGGGAGTTTATTAAAACCCCTTTACTAGAGGCAATACAGGCAAGCCATAACACAACATCATTCCCAATCTCATGGATACAAGCAACAATATCCACTATACTGAAACCCCAGAAACTCCCTCAGCTATGTGATTCATATCGCCCAATAACAGTACTTAATCAAGCTTACAAGATATACTGTACACAAGTATTATTGCTCATAGATTAGATAACATCCTTACGGTTATCATACACCCCCGACCAATGTGGATTCTTTAAATCCCGTCAGACCATGGACAACATCAAACAAACCTTATTTCTCATGAATCATGCACAAATCACAAACTCTCCCTTACTTTTATTAATCCTAGATGCACAGAAGGCATTCAACATGGTCTCATGGGATTTCCTTCACTCCACATTGTCCAAATTTGCCTTCCCACAGGCGTTCTTAGACACAATCAAGGGCATATACACTGCACCAGAGGCAGTTGTCAAAATTAATGGCACCCATTCATCAAGAGTCTCACTTCATAGATGCACCCAAGGATACCCCCTATCCCCCTACCTCTTTGCAGTATATGTAGAGCCCATAGCCCAATTCCTTAGGCAAAAGGAGGGTCTGTTTGGCTATACGGTTAAAGGCACACAACATAAGTTGGCCTACTATGCGGATGACCTACTTTTGTTCATCACTCACCCAGCTAAATCACTGGCTACCCTATCTAAAATGTTACCATCATACAACAGCTAACAAACTATAAAATAAATCAGGAGAAACCTGAGGCCTTAGCCCTGCAATTTGTCCCATTTCCACTTTTACTGAATAAATATACACTTAAATGGCATAGACCACACCTAACATATTTGGGAATTAGAATCCCTGCTTCTCTCTTTGATTTACTCAGCTTAAACTATGAAGCTTTGTTTCTCCAAGTACAAGTTGACCTCCACAGATGGTCCCAACTACAGATTTCTATTCTGACAAGGATACAGTCCATACAAATGAATGTGCTCCCCAAGTTATTATATATAATGCAAGACATCCAGCTCCCCCTTCCCAATGGGAATTATGCAGATGGGATAAGGCTATAGGAAAATTCTTATGACCGGGGGTAGACCACACGTAGCCACATGCTGGCTACAACTCCCAAAGGAAAAGGGGTGTCTGGTCCTTCCAAATCTTTCCAAATATCTCATAGCTACTATTCTCACACACATGTCCAAATGGTTCCTCCCACCAGGCCAATCCCCTGTCTGGATAACACTGGAGAGAGCCATGTCGTTGGATTACATACAAATATTCCACCCTAGGTCCCTGCACTGAAGGACAAAAGCTCTGTGTTTACGGACGCCATCATCCATCACTGGAGGACATTCCTCACTCCTAAAGAAAATGTCCACTTAGGCAAATGGATAGGAATCCCTGCTAAAACCCCAAAATTTGCACCAGCTCTCACAGACCCAACTTTCAGAAACTGGCAGGAGAAGGGACTGGCACACACTTGCCAATTTCATTTATTTATTTGTTTATCATATATCTTTTTATTCACTTTTTTTTTTTTTTTTTTTTTTTTTTTTTTTTAAGTGTTTTCATATGTTCAAAAAAGAAAAGGACAAACTCGAAAATTCAAGAAAGAAAAAACATTCAACATAATACTAGACCATTAACATAGAAAGGGGAAAACAAATGTTTTATACTTTACAGCTCTGTACTGCCATTTAAATAAGTATCTATCAGTTCATTCTATTCTTTAAACTGAAATCACCCCCACATCAAAGAGAGCCTAGATACCACTGAAAACAGGTGACAATAAATCTAATACAACTTAACACAATAAAGCTACATATCCTTCATTTTCTTTTCTGACATGATGGGTGAAGTATAAATATCCTGCTGTGATCTTGAAGAATAGTGAGATCTCAAAAATTCAACCAGTTGGTCTATCTCAAAGAAAATATAAACCTTGTTATCTTTAACAATTTTTACTTTTGCTGGAGGGAGAAGAGAAAACTGTGCCTCCATTTCAAGCACCTCTTGCTGGTACATTAAAACTTTTCCGGGGGGCACTAATGAGCACCTAGCCGGATGGACACGTTTCTCCACTGCTCCCTCTCAACAGTCGAAATAAAAGTATTTATATAAGATTTAAATAACTCTGAAGTTCTCCATCCAGATATACCATGATACCGGACAGCAGTATGGACGAATATCTGATGCCCAACCCAGCGGCTTGCCAAAAGGACGGCAGCTGGCACTGTGGGGGAAAACTCGGGCTTCGTCTTGCTGTCTGCAGTGGAGGTCACAGCGCTTGGCCAGGAGTTAACCAGGCAAGTGACTGCGGTGCTGGAACCATGGCTGATTAAGCTGGACCTGAAGTTACAAGAAGTCCAGGAGCAGCAGATGGCACAGGCTAATAGAATCACAGAGGCAAAGGATAGGATCTCCCAACTTGAGGATGAGATGGCAGCAGTACCCGGGCAAGTTCTAGCCCTTCAAAAGGAGTTGGCAGAGTTCAAAGAGGCGTTCGATTACCAGGAGAAATTACCTTCGACGCCTCAGTCTTCGTCTAAGAGGGCTACCGGAGAGAAGGGAAGGTGCCAGTGCCTTGGAATTCTGTGCCCGAATCCTACCAGAGTTACTGGGCCTCCAGCCTGTGAAGGGGCGCATTAAAATGGAGCTTGCTCACCGGGCCGTAATGCCCCGACTATCTGCAGATCAACCCCCAAGGCAAGTGATCATGAGATTCCACAATATTCAGGACCGGGAGGAGATTCTGAAGGCTTATAGAGAAAAAGGAACTTTATTATATGAAGACCACCACCTATTCCTCTCCCAAGATTACTTAGCTCACCTGCTCAAAAGAAGGAAAATGTTCAATGGGATAATGCAACAGCTCGGGGACAATAAAATAGAACATTTTCTGGTCTACCCTCCTACTTTGAAGATTAAACACGAAGAGGCAACCTTCTCGTTTTGGGAAGCTGAGAAGGCAGAGCAATTTCTCCTCTCTTTGAATCAGAAGCTGAGCTGAACTGAGCGACCTGAGAACCTGGAATATTCAGATTTGAAGATGAGGAGTCATTTTTTCTTGTGTCTATTTTTTCCCATATTCCTGATGCTAGAATTCCAGCAAGGATTACTGGTTCTGTTTGGTAGGAAAGCTGTTATTTTCTGGACTGAATGAGGAGACTTTAATGTTTGTGCTGGTTGATCTACTTTGCTGCTTAGTAATGAGCTACAAAATGAGGCCTGCTGTTAAAAGTACACACACAGGACAGTTTTGAACCCTCTATGCTATGCATGTGATCGAAACTGTGTAATGGAAGCCTCCACAGTGAAAGAATTGTGAGTCCCTGAGTAGGACTAAATGAGCGTTACAGAACTGTAAGCAGGAAGAACAGACACTGTCTTATTAATGGTGTGCATGCAGGCAGGGAAAGGGGCTTAGCGCGTGAGTTTAATGGCACGGCCTGTGCTCCCGGATGCCTGCCTCTCGTGGGGTGTCCTCCTCGCTGCTTAACGGAAGGTGCCCAGGAGGAAGTGGGAAACATTGTAGGCCATCTTTTAGTGGGGCCTGAAAATATTTGGGTATGAAAGTGGGAGAAAGAGTTAAATATAGGTCCAGCATGATGGAGTCTACAAGCGTGCTCAGTTTGGATTAGAAGGTTTCCACCCCAAATCCACGTGGGTTCTTGCCAATAATTAAATGGAGTAGGGTAAGGCAGGAGAATGGCTGGTAGAAAGTGAGGCACAACTTGGTGGGTTATAAAGGACCAAAAGGATGCTCAGGGACCCGCTGCAATTAAGACATCAGAGGTTTGGGGGGGTCAATTAATAAAACTTAGAGCAGCACGTATAGCTCAATGGGAGGACATATGTAGATAAGCTGGTCAATTTTCTACCAGTGCCAGAAATGTAATTACGCATCAACAGGAGTGCAGAATAAGGAGAAACTCTGTGAAACAATGGGGAAATTCGGGGGTGATGTGATTGTATGAGGTATGATACAGGATAAATCAGTTGTGGGGGGCACAAATGTCAGAAATGGGGGATACTTTGACACTTGTGCTTTTGAGGCAATTAGAGTCGCAAATGGGGAACAGCAGGAGGAGAACGGGGTGTAGACTGAAAAGAATTATAATATAAAGTTCAAGGAAGAAAAGGAAGGATGCCCACTTATTATTATTATGAAGGAGGTATGGAAAGGGGAAAATTTGAGAGGAAGAAGAAGAAGAGAGATACTGTGACCCACCACTGGGGAGAATTTAGTATGTGAGCAATGATACAGAAGTGGATCAGAGGAATCCTGCTGGGGAAGGGTCCATGATAATTCTGGAGATGAGGAGGAGGGATATGGGGTTGCTTATCAAAAGCAACAGCATCGGGGAGGACAGTTGAGGTAGTTCAAATGATTGTTATAGTTGTTACTGTTACTATTTCTATGTGTTTTGGTGCAATCATAAGAATGTGTAAAGTGTTAACTTCACAGTGGGAACGAGGTATGGAATAGTATGGGGACACCCTGTGGTATCTAAACGGGTCAAGGAGGCGCTCTCAAGTCAACGGTGTTTTTTTTTTTTTTTTTGAAGGCTACGTATACAACAATGGCTAAGACACAAAATCTTAATATTGTGTCATGGAATGTGCAAGGAATAGCAAACCCAGTTAAAAGGACATCTTATTGACGGCCCTGAAAAGGGTAGGGACACAGATAGCTCTTATTCAGGAAACTCACCTGACTGATGCAGAATATGCTAAAATGGCACGGAACTGGGTGGGAAAGTGTTATGCAGCATTCTTTTCGGCACACAAAAGAGGAGTGGCCATACTGGTGCATGAAGCCCTTCTTTGGAAGCTATTAGGGCAGTTAGAGACCCTAAAGAGGACGGTATATGTATTTATTTTGGGGGGGACTTAAGGGGGAAAAGTTGATGTTTGGGTGTATCTATGCCCCCGCAGTATATGACCCGCAATTTTGTGTGTCCTTACTGGATTTGCTAATAAAAGAACAATTCCCAGGATTAATTTTGGGAGGGGACTTTAACTGGACAATGGATCCGTGTATGGATCATTCAGAGGGGAAAGGAAGGAAGTCAGAGACAATGCAACAGTGACAGTTGGGTGTGGCTGATCTGGACCTAGTCGATGGATGGTGTACTGCCAACACAGGAGCGAAAGAATACACATTTTACTCAAATCCACATAAGACATGGTCCCGACTTGACTGTATTCACCTGCCCAGAGGCTGGTATGGGAGCGTGCAGGACATACTGTACAGCTCTATACATGTCTCAGACCATGCAATGGTCATCATGAAATTGCGAAGCAGGGAAAAGCAAGAAAGCTCTTCCCCATGGAAATTCTCAACGTATATGGCCAAAAATAAAGAGTTTAAGTAGTACCTCGTAGAGCAGTGGCAGTACTATATTGAGACCAACAATACGGGAGAGGTGTCCAAAACCACCCTGTGGGAGGTGGGTAAGGCATTCATGAGAGGGATAATTATAGAATACATGGCCAGACTCAAAAAGAAAAGAAAGGAGAAGCAATTAGAGCTTGAGAGAAAATAAAGGATTTGGAGAAAAGGGTTGCAGGTGGAGAGCAGGGAGAGGCAGCTAGGCTCCTGGTGACAGTGAGAGAAACTTTGAATGCCCTCCTTAGGGATGAAGCAGGGAAGATATGGTTATTTTGTAAACGTCAAGTGTTTGAATGGGGGAGCAAAACTGGCCCACTATTAGTAAGATTAATGAAAGGGGGGATGAGGCCTGACACGAATTATAGGGGTGAAGGATGGAAATGGTACTCTACACAGGAACATGAAGGGCATAAAGGAAAGCTTCCAGGTATTTTACCTGCAACTGTATCAGGCAGAACATATGGGAAAGGGAGCACAGCTGCAGAGGTTTCTGGATAAAGTACAACTACCGGAGGCCACGCAGGATCAGAGGGAACAATTGAGTCAGCCGGTTACCGAGATAGAAATATTGAGTGCCATACAGAAACTGCGGGGGGGGGGAGGCTAGTGGCCCAGACGGCTTCCCAGAAGAATATTACAAGTTAATGGGAGGACAATTAGGGTAGTTGCTCTGCGGGGCTTTTCAACAAAAAGAGGAGACAGGGATATTAACCTGCCTAATACATGTTATAACACTGCTATATGCCTAATACCTAAGGCAGGTAAGAATACAGAGGCATGTGCCTCTTATAGGCCTATCTCCCTGTTCAATTGCAACTTAAAAATATTAGCAAAGGTCCTGGCTTCCAGGCTGGAGGATATACTCCCGGCACTGGTTCACCCAGACCAAACCGGGTTCATTAAGGGACGACAATCATATCATAATAGGTGCTGCTTACTTAACATCATATGGAGAGTAAATCAGGGAAAGAGAAAGTGGATCATTTCAATGGATGCTGAAAGGCATTCGATAGAGTGGAATGGAATACCTATTTGAGGTGATGTCCGGTTGGTCTGGGTGAACCATATATCAGGAGTGGGTGCGGTATGTGCGGCAACTAGGGCCCATATTATGG
This sequence comes from Neoceratodus forsteri, assembly GCA_016271365.2. Classification (NCBI taxonomy): domain Eukaryota; kingdom Metazoa; phylum Chordata; order Ceratodontiformes; family Ceratodontidae; genus Neoceratodus; species Neoceratodus forsteri. Next base: position 640,699,682 of record CM028131.1, read on the forward strand.
TAAATGATGCACTCTTGGAGAAATTCAGTTTAGGAGGGCACAGGCAGGGCTGCCCTTCCCCCTTCTGTTCGCAATGGCAATAGAACCACTGGCAGTGGCGATAAGGGGATGTGGGAGATTGTGGGGATTGAAGAGGTGCAGGATTATCAGTATAAACTCGCTGTTTATGCGGACACTATTCTCTTATTCCTCAAGAACCCATGACAGTCTGTGCCTCCTCTGTTGTCCCTTTTAGAGGAGTTTGGTTCTTTTTCTGGGTATAAGATCAACTTAGGGAAATTGGAGTTAATGTGCTACCCAGGGATAGGGAAGGAAGTGGAGCAGTGGGGTTGAAAGTGGTTGGGGCAAATTTCACTTATCTAGGTGTCCAGGCAGGTAGGACACGGCCTCTTGTACAGATTAACTACACCGCCCTACTGAAAGTGACAGGAGCAGACCTTAGAAGACGGGAACAATTACCGATATCGTGACTAGGCAGGGTTAACCTTATCAAGCTACATATCCTCCCAAGAATCCTGTACCCGTTGCAGATGTTATATGTGGAACTAACGAAGGGGGATATAACAAATGCAGAGAAGGCTTTATCTAGTAGGGAAAACATCCAAGGACTAGCTTGCAGAGACTGAAAGCAGAGAGGGAAAAGGGGGGCTGGAATTTTCCAGACCTAGGTAACTCTTTCCTGGCAATACAGCAAAGATATATAGCAGACTGACTGCACCAACCTAGGGAAGCTAGTTGGGTAGACCTAGAGCAGAAGGGAGCTCCAGGAAGACTCACGACATGTTTACATAGTAAAGGTGCTAAGGCGTATGGAACTGGGGGTAATGGTAATCCATTAGTGGAACAAGTCCAGATAGCCTGGGAACAGCTTAGTACACAGGGGTGGACACAACAAGGAGAAACCATACCCTGGGAACAGCTCAGAAGACAGGGGTGGACACAACAAGGAGAACCCATAGCCTGGGAACAGCTCAGAAGACAGGGGTGGACACAACAAGGAGAAACCCTGTTGCTACCGGTGGCAGGTAACCCCTTTTTTTTGCCCGGATTGGAAGACAAAGGTTTCCATGATTGTGAACAGAGGGGACTCCGGAGTATAGGGAATTTATTGGAGCAAGGAGAATTTTGCACATTTGAGAATATGCAAAAGACACTGGGTATAGGAAGGCAGCACATGTTCAGTACCTGCCAGGTGAGGACATTTGTGAGTAGTCTTGCAAGAGAAGAGGTGGGGGGGGCTACAAGTTGGACTATGTAGAGAGTCTGATATATCAGGCCAAGACAAACCCCAAAGGGTTTTATTGGGAAAGTGGTGAAGAGAGGGAAACAGAGGCCCAGACAGGAGAGCAAAAAACAAGACTGCTATGTGAAAGAGACTTGGGGAGAACCATTACTGATGAGAACTGGAGTGTAGTGCTCCCAATGCACTCAGGGATCATGGCATGTAACAGATATAAGGAGGCATATTACAGATTTATCCATAGGCTATATTACCTACTGGTGATGGTGCATAAGGCACACCCTTTGGTGTCACCACTATGTGGGAGGTGTGAAGTAGGAAGAGGTACATACATGCACTGTTTTTGGACATGCCCTCTGCTACAACTTTTTTGGGGGGGAAGTAGTGGTGGAAGTAGCCACAATGGCAGGGAGGGAGTTGGAAAAATACCCTTTGGTGTGTCTCTTTGTCCTGGAAGTGGTAGAAGGGGATGAGTGGACCCCGCTCCCCAGAGGGGTGAGAGTACTGCTCGTTCTGGCCTGCCACTGCATGCAAAATACATGGGTGTCCCATGTCAAGCCCAGTATCCAACAATGGTGAAAAAGATGATTTTACAAAACCCTGGCATTGGGGAGGCTAACCAAAGTATTATGGGGTCGGGAGGAAGTCTTTATCAGGAGTTGGACCCCCTTCTTGTCCTCATTAAGCATGGAGGAAGGGATGGTGCTAAGAGAAGGGTTAGAAAGTTAAGTACGGATGGTGGGTCTGAATTAATTTCCATTTATTTGTTATACCTAAGCAGGGAATACCTATTAATGCTACAAAATTATATGTATCCATGCCTAACTATACTAATTTGGAGGGATGAATTTGACAAAATGTACAAATGATTGTACCTGTTTTATTAATGTCCGTCTGTCTGTTGTGTGATGTTCTTAAGTAATTATAAAAATCAATAAAGATATTATACAAAAAAAAAGTCCACGCCTTTGCTGAGTCCGATAACTAAAATCTGGAGAAATATAACAACGAAAACCTTTATGCAGTAAAGTCCCCTTTAGTCTTGCCAGCTTGAAAATAAGGTCATGATCAGAGTCGAATGCTAAGGTTGCCAAAATGGTGGATTTCAGAGTTACCTTAGAATCATCCATCACTTTTCTTAAAAATTCTAAATGCCTTGGTCAACAATGGAGGATTATCGATAGGAAGACTGAAGATAGTAATAAGAACATCCTTCACTAAATCCCGAATACTTTAAAATTCTGCATCCACAGTATCAGGAATGCCCAACAGACGAAGATTTCTATACCTTTTCTGATTCTCATTTTGTTCCAGCTTCCTAGAAATGTTATGATTCTCTTTCATCACTCCATTTAATGCAGCTGTAGTGGCTTGTAAAATGTTCTCTAATTGCGAGATTTTCATTTCATGCTCCGAAATAGTTTCATCCATGGTTACAGCTCTCTCCTGGACTATTTTAATCTCAGATTGTAGAGAATCCATTTTCTTAGTAAGGGCTTCAAAACGGCAGTCATACCTCTCTGTCCACTCAAGCAATTTGTCTAACACACACCTAAGGACTCAATAGAATACTGCTTAGCATGTGGCATCGGTGAAGATTCAGAAAAAGGTTTACCATCATCTGCAGCAACAAAGATGTCATTCCAATGAAAATACAGCTGGGCCTCTCTGACTCCCGTGTGGTATAGTAGCTCTAACCTGCTAGGCGGCCTGGGTTAGCACCCCCCTCCCTTGCCAGTTTTATGAGCAAGGTATACTTAAAACCTTCTCAGAATTATAGGCAGAGTTCTCGTTGCCGCACCAAGATTTCTTCAGATACTTGCAGATTCGCCACTACTTAGAAACAGAATTGGGAAAAAATATCTCAAACCAACCAACCATCCATTAGGCCCTCTATTATTTCAAGTATTGGAAGTGCACACACATCAACGCTAGATATCACAATTTTATAAGGCACTGCAAAATGCTCCAAATAACATTATTGACCTCACTCAATTTAACTGGGAAGAGGAACTGATACTAGATCTTAACCTGAAGGACTGGGTCCACATCTAGAGATGCCACCATAAAACCACCAATTCATATATCTGTAGAGAATTCTCCTGGAAAATAGTGGCCAGATACTTCCGCACCCCTCAAATTACCACCAAATTCTCCAGCCGAGGTGATTCATCCTGTTGGCGAAAGTTCAAGTGTGAGGTGGCTACGCATTCACACATCTATGGTCCTGTCCGGTTCTCTCCTTATTTTGGGAATCGGTAGACCAGCACTTGCATGAGATATTCCCTAATTTAGGTTCATTAACCCTTCAGATAGCTCTATTACTCCATTACCCTAAACATTTTCATGATAAACAAGTGATCTACTTACTCAATGTATTGCTTGGGGCGGCCAAGAAAACAATTACTCAATTATGGCTTAAACCAGAACCACCAAGTAGTTCCAATTGGGAAAATATAGCCTATGATACATACACAATGGAAAGCTTAACGGACAGACTACAAAACGCAGTGATGGTGTTGATGAACAGATGGACTACCTGGTTCCTATATATTGCCTCAGCTCACCCAGACCTAGTTCCATAGATTAGATGGCTGGGACTGGACATTAACAAATCTTTGCTTTTGTAGGGACAGGAGCGAGGCCCCAGCCGGTTCAGCCCATCATAAGAAAGCCTCCCATCTGAACCTATTTGGACGCTGGGGAACGTCATAAACATATTATAGTACCATGGAAAGAGACCCTACTCCTAGCTATCGATATATCTGTCTAAATGATTTACCCGCCATTTTTATGGCCAAATAGAAGGTGTACTAATACTATGTGATGGAATTTATTGCCGCTGTAACATTTTATACTGAATGTTCCCAATTGTGTATTCCACAATGTGTCTACAAAAACTCAAATATAAAGTTTAAAAAAAAAAAAAAAATGTTACCAACAGAAAGAACACCACGGGGTGTGGTTGCCCCCTCCCCAATGGAGACTACGATAGTCAAATGTTTTCGCACTGAAGAGCACTTTCTCAAGACTCTTCATCTTTTGGATCAGTACTTGGGGGGCCGCTGTGTTCTCAAGGAAAGGGGAAATTATTTAACCAAGAAAGGCACGCTGAGCTGAAGCTCGTTTCCGGGTACGACCTGGGAGCACAAGGAAGTTAAGTGACTTGCTCAGGGTCACACAGTATGCAAGTGGGGGCTGTGGGATTCAAACCCAGGTCTCCAGGTTTGCAGCTCAGAGCCCTAAACCTCTGCGCTATACTGCCTCATTTACCTCAATACTGAGTTGTGAACCAGATCCTTTTGTGAAGATTATACAGTGCAGGTAAGTATATTTAGTTGTGAACCAGATACAACTGTGAATATTATCACTTCAGAATGTATTTATTCATTCACTCGATTTATTTAAAGATTTTAGCTGGAAGGATATACTGAGCTGGTAACAGCTTATTTGAAGATGTGTCCTTGTTTGGGGGAGAGGGGAGAGGATAAGGTAGAGGCTGCAAACAAATACAAATAATACACAGAGGTGTAAAAATACAAATAAAACAAGGTAATAAGCTCCAAAGTTAACTAAGTGCAAAGGCAAAGCTAACTGTGAGGCAGGTACACACAGCGATGCATACAGTAGTGAGGCAAACAGCACAGTGCAACATGCATTGAAAGGAATACGGAGAATGTGTTGATGTGCTCGTGTTTTCTATGTTTCATGTGTTTTGTAGTGTACTGCGTTATTTACCTAAATTACCTTTCTTTTACAAATGAATAAAAATACAAACGTGCCTTGGAATACAGTAACATTTGCTAAGAGAGACAGTTTGCTTTACAGACAGTAATTACGGTCGTACCTCTGATATGCATTTCACATATCACTGTGCATTTTACACCCAGATTTACTTTTGCCTCACAAAAATATGCTGATCTTCTACATAATGCTGGAGCTATTTACGGGCATAAAAAAAAAAACACAATTAAACAACTTCATAGAAACATTTTAACATTAAACATACCAGACCCACTACTTAGATTCTTACTCTCCACATGAAGTGTGCTACGTTTCCTGACACATACTATTACATACTAGACGCCACCAGAGTAGGCCCTGTGGTCTATCAAGTCTGCTCATGCTTCAGAATCCTGGATGGCCACTGAAGCCCTCCCGCCCGCTTCCTTTTTCCTACCCCCGGAACAAGCCAACCCTGGTTTCCTCTCATGCCTATACCTGTCCCTCTCTCTTGAAACCATCCACCATAGGGGCCAGTACCAGCTCCCGGGCAGTGCATTCCATGGTTCTACCACTCTCTCCGTAAAATACCTCCTCCTCCTCCTTTCCCCCCTCATCCTTCCACCTTCAAGCTTCCAGCTATCTCCACTGGTTATTCCACCCTCCTTTAGCTTAAAAATCTCATCTCAATTTACCGTGTCGAATCCTTTGAGGTACTTGAAGACCTCAATCATATCCCCCTGTCCCTCCTCTCTTCCAGTGAGAACAGGTCGAGCTCCTCTAGTCTCTCCTCATACGTCAACTCCCCTACACCCCAGTTCATTTTGGTTGCTCTCCTCTGAACCCTTTCCAGGAGCTGGATGTCCTTCCTCAAGTGCGGCCTCCAATACTGCACACAGTACTCAAGATGTGGCCTAAGACATTGTACAGCAGCAGAATCACTTCCTTGCTCCTTGATGTTATCCCCCTTGCGATGCAGCCCAGCATCCTGTTTGCCTTGACTGCGGCCCTCCTGCACTGCTCTGAATTATTCGTACTGACATCCACCAGGACCCCCAAGACTTTCTCCCCTGCCGTGGCCTTCAACTCAAACCCTCCTAGGGTGTATCCATGTTTGAGATTTCCCTGCCCAAAGTGTAACACCTTGCACTTGGAGGAGCTAACATTTCATTCCCAGGTGCAGGCCACCTATCAAGAGTGCCCAGGTCCCCTTGCAGGGCCAACCTCCCCTCCTCCCCCTCTACCACTGCTCCCAGCTTAGAGTCATCTGCAGAGAGACTCATTTCACAGCAGATATCTTCCCCGATATCAGAGATGTAGGCATTAAATAAGAGCGGCCCCAGCACTGAGCCCTGTGGAACCCCACTAATAACCCTCTAGGAGACGAGACCTCTACTCCGACCACTACCCTCTGAGTGCCCCCCATGAGCCAGTTTCTGATCCATCTGACCGTCAATGGTCCTGCCCCCATCCCCCTCAGTTTCTCCAACAGGCCATTGTGAGGGACAGAGTCAAACGCCTTGCTTAAGTCCAAGAACAGTACATCCACTGGCCTCCCCTTGTCGAGTTCCGATGTTACCCAGTCACAGAACTCAACAAGGTTAGTTTGACACGATCTTCCTGGCACAAACCAGTGCTATCGACTATCCAGATGTCCCATCTCCTCCAAGAACTCCCCCAATCGCTCCTTGAGTATACCCTACAACAACTTCCTCACCACCAACGTCAAACTGATAGGCCTATAGTTTCCTGGCACTTCCCTCAAACCCCCTTTATGGATGGACACAACATGTGCCATCCTCCAATCTCTGGGCACCCACCTGTTTTTTAGCAACATGTTAAAGAGATCCATCAGAGGTGCAGCCAGAACGTCCATCAGAGGTGTAACCAGAACATCTGCCATCTCCTACATCACTCTGGGATGTATGCCATCCGGCCCCAGAGATATGACCTTTTTAAGGGACTTCAGGGCTTCCCACATCCACTGATGGGGATAGCCTCATCTGTCTCCCCAGCAGATCTATCCTGATGCGAAGCCCCAGGGATATATCTCTCCCAGCCTCTTGTTTTTTTTATCAAGTGCTCCAGCAATCCTGCCTACTGTCCCTTCTAACTCATCTTGCTCCTGTTTTCCAGTTTCCCAGCCCCCTCACTTTGTGCTGCATTTTAAACAAAAGTGCTCCACATGTTCAAACTTGACAAGTTGAGAAGTATATGTATGGTAGTACCTGTATAAAGTGTTTACTGTTAACTGAATTAAAGAAAGAAAAAGAAGCTGGATATTACGCAATCTGTCTGAGGCTCTACAAGTCCTTTCACCTCCAAGTGTGGGCAAAATGGTCTACAAAAGCATACTCCTGCTGGCTACACACTTTTAAAGCTTTTCAGAAGTGCCACGTTTCCTCAACAGTCTGAAAATCCTGGAAAAATACAGAGACTTTACAGAATGATCCACTTCTGCTCTGCTTGATCTTATTGGCTTTCTGATGCATTATGGTGTTTTCCACCAGTGCCACCTGCTTTATAGAGCCAATACAGAGAAAAGATGCTTTCCAGCTTGTATTTACAACATTCTCCAATTCTCTTCCCTTTAATATCAAGGACATTTGCATGAAAACAGGATCTTTATTAGGAAACCCAGTCTTTGCTAAATAATAGCGATAACAAGAGGAGTGAACTGACCCAGGTACAAGTAGTGGCAAACTGTACTATCATTTGGGAGACAGGTTCATTTGGTGATGCCAACTCCCAGACATGGGCCGGTGCAGTCACAGGCATGCTGCAGAGGCAGCCCATCAGGGGCAATCACATGATGTTGCAATGTACCCCCCTCCCCCAGGCATCACAGAACGCTGCCTAGTGCTGCAGCAAACGAGAAGAGCGGCCTCTAACAGGAAAAATCTGATAGTCAATCATGAAGGTTTGACGAGGCATCCATGTCTCAGGGAGCAGCAATGCCTCCTGCTCCTCGGAATGATCATGTATGTACTCTTGGACTAACCTGAAGTAAGTCAAAGACATACCCACTCCCATGGAGCTGCAGTATCAACTGACCATGCTAACACTTTACACGGAGTCACTATTCGAATCAACATTGCTACTTCTCTCCTTATCATAATACCCTGGCCACATTTATGTCTACTACACCTAGTTTCCTAAAGCTCAGTCTATGACAGAGGTCCTGCTCATGAGCAAGAAGAAGTCCCCCATTTCCAATTCTGCTACCCTAATGCCCTCCTCAGCTCATGTTGTAGCACTTACAGTTTGGCACTTTGAAGCATATCCGGCCCCGTCCCCCTGCAAACTCATTTTGACCATAAGAAATGGACCTTTTGGGTTTGTGTGGAGCCCTAAATGACCATGCACCAGACTCTGCATATTATACTCCTCACTCCTACCTTAGTACAGCTGTCCAGTGCTTGGATAAGGAAAGGGCAGCAGCAGGATACCTGCATGGGTGTCGGAACATAGGGAAAGATGAGGGTGCCAAGGTTCAAGGGGCACAGGATAAAAAAGATAATTTGTGCAAGCAAGGGGAACTCTGAATGCTCATGGTCAAAAGTGGGGGTGCTGCAGCCCCCTGTGCCCATAGGTTCCAGCACCTACTGATACCCGGGTTGAAGAACTTTCAACAAACGTGCAGTATTACATTTGACCTGTCAAAGCAGGCATGACTCCTCAGTTAAGAGGTACTGGAAAAACTGAGTAGCATGGAAAAGAAGGATCTGCTACAAGTTCTTATAGTACAATGCTTCACGGTTGTGTCGATTAGTCTAAGATCTCCCAAACCAAAGGAACAGACATGCAATCTCATTGTTGCTTCCTCTGCTCAGAACCTCCTGGGCATAAAAAGCACTCAAGTCAAACACCATTTCCCCCACCCCCTCCCAAATTTCCCTACTCTACTGCTTTACCTGACTTAGGCCTCCTCTGCCCAGAACCTCAGTACTCTCCTTACCCAGAACTGTTTAGACTCCTCTTCCCAGATCCTCCCCCAGACTTTTGTATCCTCTCACCCCCATTACTGCAACTATTCTCTTTGCTCTACTCATATCTCACTTTTTAACACCTTAGTCTAACAGGAATGCTGCTGCCGTCCATCTCGCATGCACCAAGCAGCATGATTACATTACTCCTTTTCTCCATAGCCTCCACTGGTACAGTATCCATTTCAGAATGCACATTAAAACTGTGCTCCTTGTCAATAAAATCAGACATGACTGGGGCTGCCCGATGGCGTTCAAGCAGTGCATCAAGCTCAAACACAGCTGACTCGGGTTCAAGAGTGAACACTGGTTGGTCAGGGTCAGTGGGATACTGTGGGTGGCTGTGCTTCACCAACTTGGGGGACAGTGGGGCTGCATTTCTGCAGCTACAGCAACACCTTCAGCGACCAACAGAGAGGTTGATTTCCCCATCACCACTACAGAGGGCAGGTGTGACCACATGGCCTTCAACAGAATATATACTAATTGGGGGGTTAGGCAGGAGTGCAATCTGGCTCCTTTCCTATTTAATATATACATTCACTCAGTTATCGAAGGTTTGGAGGACCTAAAATTTCATTCACAATTTCTCGGGTTCAAGAAAGTTACATGCTTAGCTTACACAGATGATACAGTCCACTTCTTTATTGGGATTACAGAGGAAACTAAATTATTTTGCTAAACTTTATCTTGATAACAAACTGACTAACATTCAAAAAACAAATATGGTGATATTCGGGAATAAACAAAAGAAAATACCTTATTTATAAGTAGCGACAGTTAAAACCTATAATTATTTAGGACTGAGATATTCCAGGTTTTATTTTCTGAGTAATTATATTATTTTACCTAAAGCAAAATTTAACACATTGGATTTAACACATGGATGCAGATAGGTAGCGAGTATTACCATATCACAAAACCCTATAAAAATTCTAGGTGTGTATTTTGGCGAAGGGGACATAGCTAAAATAAACTGGAAGGACAGTTTAAACATTTGTGAAGGCAAGGTTTTATGGTGAAAAAACTGGAAACTATCAAAAACTAAAAGGGTGGGCCGGCTCGGTGGCACAGAGGGTTGAGGTGTTGGATGCCACACCTCATGCCACGCCAGTGACCTGGGTTCGGGAACGAGCTCGGGTCAGCAGGGAAAGGATTGAGTGTCCAGAGGATTGTTCTCCTTTCCCAGGGAGGGATCCGGGGAATGCACCACTCCTGGGCTGCCCCTGACAGTGGTCTGGGGCAACACAAGGAGAAGGCAGTGCTGCAGACATGGGGGCAGAACTGCAGCGGACGTCGACGCACATCCAAGCTCCGAGGGGCAACCAAGCCAAGAAAATCCCCGCTCTGTCTAGGGAGGCATTGAGGACTCCAGTGGCAGACACCCACATCCCTATCGCCATCGCTGGGCTCTCTCCCTGAAGGCTGGCTGAGCCCCCCACCGGACAGACCCCTCTAATCTCAGAAAGGCTGCCAGGTTGGTGGTGGGCCCTCCCTGGGGAATAATCCGGGGCTGCAAAGTCCGTTGGGGGTGCTGGAAGGGGAGAGAACTTAGGCAGGGAATAGAGGTGGTCGAGACAGCACCTCTAGAGATGCCCAACCGAGGGAAGCACAAGGAAACTGTGTTAAAAAAAAATAAAATAAAAGGGTGTATATCATAAAACAATTTTTAATTCCCTGTTTATTATATGTGAGTTCTGTTTTTCCACTCCCTTTTTTTAAGACTTCAGTTTTATTTTCTTCAACTGTGAATAATCATACATTCCATCTTCATCAGACATACACATTTTAGTATTTCCACATTTCCAATATTCAGTTATTAATTTATCTTGTATATCAACCTTTTCAGTACAGTAAACTGTGGCCTAAATTCCATTTACTTAATCATATTTCTTATCTTGTTTATATTTACTCATCTTTAAAATCCGAATGCATTATACTTTTATCTGTAACATATTTATTTCTCTTATGTTCTGCTACCTCTAACCTATCATTCGTCTCTTTCTTACAGGTATTAATACCACTATTGATAAAAGAAATGAAGAAAAAGAAAAAGGGAAAGAAGGGAAGCATCTCATCCCCTCATATCTTCCTCATCTTCACTCTACTTCATTTCCAAACTTCCCACCCATCTCCGCTTAGCCTCCTGATTCCCCTTTTACTGTCAATAAACCAATCATTATATTCTATTCCCTATGTTTATGTTTTTTATTTCCATCTCCTCCTTTGTTTTTAAATTACTTATATCCAATCCTGTCTAATTTTATAGGAGGGAGGGGAAGCAGAGACCTCATCTCAGTTATCTCTACTAGGTCCATCACTATTCCATATGCCTTCAGAAAGTATTCGCCCCCCTTGGATTTTGTCACATTTTGTGATGTTGCAATCTCAAATTAAAATACATTTATATGGGATTTTTTTGTCACGTATCTACACAAATTACTCTATAATGTCAAAGTGGAATGAAACTTCTGGATTTTTTTGTACATGTAATTTAAAATAAAAACCTGAAATGTTTTGATTTGATAAATATTCACCCCTTTTGCTATGACACTCCAAACTGGGCCCAGGTGCATCCAATTTCCTTGTGAGATCACTCTAAAACTTGAATGGAGTCCACCTGTTCAAAATGGTTGACATGATTTCAGAGGAAATACACCTGTCTATATAAGGTCCCACTGTTGACAGTGCATGTCAAAGCAGAAACTCTACCATGAAGACCAAGGAGCTGTCCATAGAACTCCGTGATAGAATAGTGAGGAGGCATAGATCTGGGGAGGGGTATAAAAACATTTCTAGGGTGTTGAAAGTTCCCAGGAGCACAGTCAAGTCCATCATTAGGAAATGGAAAGATTACGGAACCACCCAGACTCTTCCTAGAGCAGGCCGTCCTCCCAAACTGAGCAACTGGGAAAGAAGGACCTTGGTCAGGGAAGTGACCAAGAACCCAATGACCACCCTGACAGAACTACAGAGTTCCATGGCTGAGATGGGAGAACCTGTCCAGAGGACAACAATCTCTGCAGCATTTCACAGATGTAGCCTCTATGGGACAGTGGCTAGACGGAAGCCACTCCTGAGAAAAGGCCACATAATAGCATGCCTGGAGTTTGCAAGAAGGCACGTGGCAGACTCTGAGACCATGTGGCAAAAGATTCTCTGGTCTGATGAAACAAAAATTTAAATCTCTGGCCTGAATGCAAAGCGCTATGCCTGGCGCAAACCGAACACAGCTCATCACCCATGTAACACCGTCCCTACCATGAAGCATGATGGTGGCAGCATCATGTCATGGGGATGCTTTTCAGCGGCAGGGACTGGGGCACTTGTCAGGATAGAGGGAACAATGAATGGAGCCAAATACAGGCACATCTTTGAGGACAACCTGCATCAGTCTGCAACAGACCTTGGACTGGGGCGAAGATTTACGTTCCAACAGGACAATGACCCCAAGCATACAGCCAAAGCAACACTGGAGTGGCTTCATAACAAGAAGGTGAATGTCCTTGAGTGGCCCAGCCAAAGCCCAGACTTGAATCCCATTGAGAATCTGTGGAAAGACTTAAAGATTGCAGTTCACCGACGCTCCCCATCCAACTTGACAGAGCTTGAGCAAATCTGCAAGGAAGAATGGGCGAAAATCCCCAAATCCAGAAGTGCAAAGCTGATACAGACATTCCCAAGAAGACTCAAAGCTGTAATTGCTGCCAAAGGCGCTTCTACAAAGTACTGACTCAGGGGGGTGAATACTTAAGTAAACAAGATATTTCAGTTTTTAATGTTTCATAAATTTTTGTTACACAATATGAATATTTTTGCCCCTTTAAATTGTTGTGTATGCTGTGTGAATCAAGGGTGAAAAAAATAATTTAAATGCATTAAAAATTCTGGTAGTAACACAACAAAATGTGACAAAATCCAAGGGGGTGAATACTTTCTGAAGGCACAGTATGTGGGGTTTCGCCCTCTGGATACGTAATCTGGCTGCTAACAACCTGGTGGCTCTTGGCCCTCCTTCATAATATCTCTGCTTAATGAATAATAATTTTTGTTCAATATAGTAATCCAGTTCTCCATTTAGTTCTTGTTTGATTTTAACTTTTTGAAAATCTCTTTAGTATATTTCTTTTTAAATTGGGTTCCCAAATGATCTCTTTCTCCCCTTAAAGCTTCCATTTTCATTTCTCTTTACTTTTTCTTGTATGCCACTATAGATATCAACCTCCCTCTCAGTATAGCTTTTACCATATCCCATAGTAGAGACGGTGTTACATCTGGTGCCGTGTTTTCGTCTATAGCCTGTTTAATGGCATCCATCATTTGTTGTTTGATTTCCTTATCCTGGAGCAATGAAACATTCAGCCTCCAAAATGTTCTCTTCTGGAAGTCTCCTCAGTCTATTTGAAGAAATATCGGTGCATGGTCAGACAGTAGAGTATTGCCTATCCAACTATCTTTCACCTTTATCATTGTTTCTTTTGGTAAAAGAAAATAATCTAATCTCAAATAGCTTTTATATGGCGGAGAGAAAAATGTGTAATTTCTTTGTTTAGGGTGACTCACTCTCCATGCATCCACATATCTTATCTCCCCCAACAATTTCACTAATTTTTTCGAGGTCCCCCTCTCCTTCCGCCCACTCAAAGCTGTACTATCCATATGAGGGTCTATGGTTATATTTAAATCTCCCCCAAGTATAACTTGTCCTTCCACCCATTCCTGTAGTTTCAACAATATTGTTCTATATATCTGGTAGTTTGAACCAGGGGGTATATACAGGGCCCCTGGTGTTCTGCGGCAGAATTTTCTGATTTCTGCAGCAGGGCTCCTTGACTTCTGCGGCAGCATTTTCTGATTTCTGCGGCATGATTTATTAACTTCTCTGGCAGAATGCAGTCCTGTCATTGGCTAAATATGATATGATGTCATCGATTACATCATATGCTGAGCATAGAGGAGGGGCTTCAGGATAAACGAGGTGGGAAAGAAAGCCTGACACTATGGAAAAACAGTATATTTATATGAAAATTCACCAAAAACAATGAATTCTGCAGTACTATATATATTCTGCGGCATGATGCAAATTCTGTGGCAAATTCTGCAACAGCAGAACCGCAGAATTCCAGGGGCCTTGGGTATATATACCGATGCCAGCGTTAGCAGTTTCCCTTGAAATCTGCCCTTAAGAAATACATATCTCCCCTCTCTATCAATGTGTTTATCTATTATTTCGAATACTGTTTTATTTGGTACCAATATAGAAACCCCTCGCCTTCTGCCCCGCCCATAGGAGGCACTGACTTCATAATTAAGGCCCATTTTCCCTAACTTATTACGTTCTATAGGGGTAAGGTGCATCTCTTGCAGCAAAATAAAGTCAGGACCCTCCTTTTTCATTGCTGCTAATACCTTGCTCCTCTTAATCGAATTTGTCAGACCATTGACACCGAATGAGCAAATTAATGTTGTTTTATCCATTTTCATATTCCTTCTTGTCCCTCCATTTCCCATCAATCCCTCTACAATCTTTCACACAAGTCATCACAAAATTGTTAAATCTTAGGTAGCTTTGGTAATATGCATTCACTCTCCCATCATTTCCATGTAGTTTAGGGTTACTGAACTTCTGAACACACATTAAACTGCTTTCAAAACTACCGGGGGATCTTAACATCTGAATCCCCCAGCACTTTAATAACCCAACAGATGCTTCTACAAGCATACAAAAATTTATATTTAAAACCATTTGATTAACAAAACTTTTTAAACTGTAGTTGCTTCCAAAGTAGGGGATCCGAGCTCAGTGGGTCCCTATCTCTGCCCTCCAGAAATAGTGTTGAGGACAGTCATGAGTCGAAATGATCCCGTATTCACGGGGAGTCTCCTCGAGAAAGCTCTCTACATAGAGTAGCTTTCAGACCTATTTGTCGCATTCGAACTGCTTAGTAGCGCAGCTACGATGTTTTATTGTAGTTGGCCCCAATTTCCTACCCTCCCTCCCCAAATTCTCCTGTACTTGTCTTTTTTACCCATGTCCCATAGTATTTAATATATAAAGATAAAACCAACAGTTAGGGGATCCCCCTTATTTCTATTGTTTTGTTTGTGTGTGGGAGGCACCCCAAAAACCAAAACAAGCTCAGCATATCTCCTCTTCCCTACTGTGCCATGTCTTCTTTTTTTTGGGGCAAAATCTTACTAAGCAAGAGGCCCTAGTAAGCACCCTAGGTCCCATCCAATATCCTATATTTATATAGATATCCCTTCCCCTTGTACATGGATTACCTCTCAGTTTTTGTCTCTTGCCACAAGTAGCAACCAAGGCCCATGTATGGAGGTTGGGTCGAGGCATATCTTTGGCCCCTTTTTCAACTAAATGTGGCTCCAATCATAAGCCCAGTAGTCTTAGGTTTGATAATCTTATTTCAGTAGGGGACTTTTCTTTTATTCCTTTATGTCATTCCTCCCCCCTTCTATCCAACCAGGAGAAGGCTCCGAAAAGATGCTTCACCCCCATCTGGAAAAATGTATCTATATTTCTGTAATCGACCCTAAACATCTTCCACTGAACGCTCCCTTTGCTCTGTACAAACTTCTCAAATATTGCCGTTTTAGTTTGGGCATTACCGGTTAGGCTAATCTTCTTTATTTATTTACTAAGTTTTTAATTTCCCCAGGAATCTACCTAAAGCCAAAACCAGACACCGATTCTGCAGCTTTTCAGTGAGCGGGATTTTTAAACACATCCACGGGCCATTTAAACTCACCCCTTAAACTGCCACCGATAACTTGCTTCAGTAATAAAGGCATATCATTTCACCAATACCCCGGGTTCTATTTCGCTATTATATACGGGTTGTTTTATTTCTTTAGTTATGTCCCAGTTTTCATTCTTGTCCTTACTCAAGTTCTGTACATGTTTCATCTTTCTGGGTGCACATTCTATTCCCTCCATAGGACAGTTCTTAAGATCTTGGCTACATGGGGTGTTAACAGTTATTTCATCTGCAATCAAGGGACTCAGCCTCCATAAAAAGCCAACAAAAAGTACTGATGAGTACTTTCTTCCTTGTCCAGCTCAGGTCCTGCTTGAGCTTCCTCCTGTGCATTACTCTTTGCCATCTTTTTCAGCTTCTCGAGTGCTTCTTGGAGCATCTTCATTGGAGAAGTTCCTCTGCGCTGGGTTGCCGCCTGAAAAACATCCGATGGGAACATCTGGCTTCTGGTAATCTGTTCCCTTTCCTCCGCAGGTAGGGATATTCCTTTTTTTTTTTTGTGCTTCCATCGCTTTACTCTGGGACCAATACAATTGTGGCCAAAGGATCCTCAGCTTCTCTGGGAATGATGTCTGGAATCAGATTCCCTTTTCTTTCAACGCCCTCAGAATTGGGGAGTACTGTTGCCGGGCCTGCTGGATTTCCACCGGATAGTCATGATCCATCATGAGTTTGGCCGTTAGGTAGGTTCTCTCTTTTTTCAACCATG
Source organism: Neoceratodus forsteri (assembly GCA_016271365.2). NCBI lineage: Eukaryota > Metazoa > Chordata > Ceratodontiformes > Ceratodontidae > Neoceratodus > Neoceratodus forsteri. The sequence goes on from CM028131.1 coordinate 640,716,116, forward strand.
CCCAGCGAAGTAAGTCCTCCTTGATTTGATAACTAGATACCAGGAATATGATGGCTCAAGGGCACGCCTTCAGTCCTGGGGTTTCTGTCCGAGTGATCGGTGGGCACGTTCTATTTTCATATTGTAATTCGGTGGGAGTTCTAATATATCTCGAAGCAGATTTTCTAAAAATGCCGACATCGGAGCTGTCTCTACACCCTCTGCCAGCCCATACAGTCTAAAGTTACTGCGTCGAGATCTGTTTTCCAAATCTATGCTTTTCACCTGTAGTAGGATAGTTTGTTGGATCAATGCCCCCACCATTTGATTGAGGTAGGCCGAGGTATCCTCTACCGCTGAAATCCTGGACTCAGTCTCCTCTAGCCTGCTGTCAAGCTTCGCTATCTGCTGTGAGAGCCCTTGCAGATCTTTTTTCGTTTCTAGCTTTGAGCTGCGAATTTCCCTCAGAATCGCTTCAAAGCGTGTCCTCGATAGCTTATCTTGTTCCCCCTCCATGTCATAATCAGAGCCACAGGTGCTGCTTGGCTGGGATGTATAGGGAGAGGCATCATCAGCAGAAAACAGGAAGTTGTTATCCCTCTGTACAGACAGTTGGTGAGACCCCATCTGGAGTACTGTGTCCAGTTCTGGAGACCCCATCTCCGCAAGGACATAGACAGGATAGAGGCAGTCCAGAGGAGGGCAACTAAAATGATGCAGGGTCTGCAAGAGAAGCCATATGAGGAGAGGCTAAAGGAGCTTAATATGTTACCCTTGAGGAAAGAAGGAGAGGGGGACATGATAGAAACTTTAAGTACCTCAGTGGAATCAACAAAGTCCAAGAGGGTAGCATCTTTCAGAAAAAGAGACTTGCAAGAACAAGGGACACAATTTAAAGATAGAAGGAGGGCAGTTCAGGGGCAATGTGAGGAAGTATTATTTCACAGAGAGGGTAGTGGATGCATGGAACAGCCTTTCTGAGGAGGTTGTGGGGTCCAAAACTGTGGGAGAATTCAAGAATGCATGGGACAGACATAAAGGCAATTCTTGTGGGGGTAGAAGAAATAGGCTGTTGGTTAACTAGGATCTGCGGCCTATCCTGTAGGTAGGGAAATGGGCAGACTAGATGGGCCTAGCGGTCCTTATCTGCCATCAAAGTCTATGTTTCTATGTTGGTGAGCGACTGCGGCTTTGCGGCCTATGTTCAGTCTCCAATCTGTCTGCATCTCTCACTTTAGGTACATGTCTGATCTTCGGCGTACCTCCCTTATCTCTCTTTCTAGTGTCCTTGGACATTTTATGCAGTATTTCAGGTTTTTGAGACTCTCGATATGGTTTGATTAGTTTAGTTTTATATAGCGAGGGAGGGAGCTCCTTTGCTATGCTGTCTAGCTGTCCGTGGCAGAACCAGAAGTCCTCCACTCCCTTTTAATTGTGAAACAAAAATATTAAGAGTATTTATTCAGATGCTATGGAGTTCCCAGTTAAAAGGGACATCACATATTTATCTAAAAACAAGGATGGTTTGAACATGTTAAACCCAGTAATTTTCTTTCATACAATTTTTTGGTCCAGTTCACTTCAGTTAGTAGTATGAAGACACAATTCCTTAGCAACAACATGGTTGTATAACAATCTGGCACTTTTCTTTAACGAGTGGGTGGAGACCCCAGTCAAGTTACATCCTAAACTAAAGATTCCAGACTTTTATATGCCGTCCCTACAGAAAATATACAAATGGGGAGTGATGAGGTCTCAGATGCTTCATAAATCCAGGATAGCACTGTATAATCAAATTTTAGATGCTACTGGATGTTCTGAACCAGAATTTAATGGGTGCTCAGCAAATAAAACAGACTGGGTTATTAATCAGTTAATGAATAAAATAATTCCCTACAGAATGAGGGACAGTGTCTGGTTGTGCGCACACAGTAGGTTGGTTGTGATGGGGAACTGTAAACATAAAGCTATTGAGGAATGTTACTGTCCTTATCCGGAATGTGCAACTCAGACGGAAACTTTGGAACATTTTTTACTACTGTGTCCCCATACAAAACAGCTGTGGGTCTTTTTGACAAAAAAATGGAAATTGCCATGGTTAACATCCCTGTCCTATGAAAATACAGCTCTAGGGGATTGTTCAATTCGTATGCATAGTGGGTGGGACAACACTGTTATTGTTCTTGCAATCTTAATGTTTTATCTCTGGCAGGCAAGAACCCAGTTGATTTTTTCAGCAGAACAGAATGTCTTATGCTTCCTTCAGTACTTTGCGAGAGACTGCTATTAAAGAAGTGTATGAGAATGATTTAAAATTATACCGAAGGGCTAAGGTACAGTTATGGTGGAGGGGACTGCCTTTCTTTCAAAAATATGGATAAGGGATACAAGAATAAGTAAGCAATACCCCCCAACAGGGTGTGTGGTTATTGGGGATGAATTAGCACCCTGGGTGCATTGTGAAGCACGAGGCCGAGTATCCTCACAGCACCCCGGGGTATTGATTAATTGCCAATAACCGCACACCCTGTTGTGGGTTACTGCCCTTATAACATGGGCTATATGTGGAGCGCAATGGAGAAGGAATATTGGAATAACAGCTACGAAAGGTGGGAACTTTATTTTGTGTTCTTCCTCTAGTTGTTGCTGCAGTACCACACTGTATTCTGTGTTCTACCACAGGTAAAATAGTTCTTGAATCATAAATGATGCACAGAAACGAGATCCGTTCGCAACTTACTACCATCAGGACTGCTTGCCACACTTCAAAGGCTTACCAACAGCAGAAGACAGAGAAGTTCAAACCCAACACACAGACAACTTCTACTGTCACTACTTCCTTTTGTTAAGGAGATCAGTGTAACAAATCATAAATAAAACTGCTGTATATATCCATAGCCCCTCAAATGTTATTGTTTCTGTAAAATGCTTACCTCTATGTTGTACAACGACAGAATCCCTAGTCCAGTCTTCAACTCAGTTATGCTTATCGACTCTGTGCAGCCAGGGATTATACATATAGAAACAAAAATATAAGTATATTGAGGCACGAGAAACGCTGACTAGTGCATTAAAAATCCCGTCCTGAGCTGCGCTGCACACACTGATTATTGTGCGACTCGGGTCACAGTTCACTGCTACGAAAGGTCACACAACAGGACAAAAGTCGCACAGGAGCATAACACTAATTTCATAGCAGTGGATACTACCTTCCGTGATGAAACCTGCAGTGCGGATACAATATTTGTGGGGTTACATGGAGTTCCACTGGGCGGGTGGGTAGGGTCACTACTATGCCAGCCCCAGATCTCCGTCTGATCTCGAGGTTTCACAGGTGAACTTACCAACTTGGCAAGCAGACAACTTGGCACAGCAGGAGCAGAGAAAGTAAGGACTGCAATAACTCTCAAGAGGACGGCTAAATTATTGCAGGTCAGCAGTATGCAGTGACCGAGCTATCAGTCGGGGGGGGGGGGGAGATAACCATTGCAAGATGACTGAAAACGACAGTGGATTCTCTGATACTTTCTTTGACCAGGAGCTAGCTGCATGAAGCACACCTCACCGACTGGGTGAGTAGAAATTAATATTCTCCACTGAGGTTCTCTGAACATACAAAATACTATCTTGACTAACAGGTATTGGCTCTAGTCACAATTAATGACTACCTTTTCGTTTCTGTGACTGCTATAAAACGATCAAGCAATGCATGGATTTAATTTTGTCAAACCTGTTTACCAGAAACTATGTGGGTAACATAAATTAATCAATAGCCATGTGATCCATGTGTACCAATCATATCACAAGCATCTATTTACCCATTCTATGATGCAGGATAATCAATTAAATTTACTGCTGCCTGATTTAGGTGTAGCTGTTTTCCAAATCCATATGGAGATTGGAGGTTTCAGAGGTTGTAGTAAAAGTTTTATATAAAGCAATACTTATAATATTTTACATTATTAATGCTATTTTCTTTATTTTTTTCTCTCTTTTAACAAAGAAAACAATTATGATTTAGTGTAATTTACTTTGCTGTTTTTCCTTTCTTTCTGTGTCCATGAAACCACAGGAGAGGGTTGGGAAAGGGGATATATAGGACTGTATGTGTGATACTATTTAGATTTTGGGTGTAATTCAGGTTGTTAGGTTTTCGTTCCTTTTATGTCCAATTGATTATGATTTGTACATGCTGTAAACATGTTTTGATGATTTTTCTTTGGAAGTATCAATAAAAAAATTCCTCTACTCTGTTCGAGAAGTGCCATGGGATCTTTAACGTCCACCTGAACGACCACTAGAACAGGTAGATGGGACCTCGGTTTAACATCTCATCTGAAAGATGGCACCTCAAGAGTGCAGCACTCCCCTCATGCTGCACTACAGTGTCAGTATTTGGATTTAACCTTTGGGCAGTTTATTCAAGGGGGCTTGATCCAGGACTTTAATTCACTTAAGAACAGGTTCAACCTCAAAAGCTTAGATCACTTCAGGTTCCTTCAAGTAAGAACACACATAACATCTCTTCAAAGGAGAGAGGCAGACCCTGACAGGGCTGTACCTCTTTTAGCAGCTATCCAACAGATAAAATCCTCCACAGATCAAAAGGGCCTGATATCCCTCCTTTATAAGGTTCTCAGAACCATAAGGGCAGACCCCCCTCTCTAGGATCAAAAACAAGTGGCAGGAGGAAACCAGTCTTGACTCCACACCCCCTGACTGGAAATTTGTCTTTAATATTGCCAGAAAGGCGACCAGATCCCCTCTTTGGCAAGAATTTGCCTGGAGGGTAAGGGTTCGCTTTTTCCTTACCCCCGTAACATTAAATAAAAGAAACCCAAACTATTCAGCTAGCTGCTGGAGGGGTTTTGGGGAGGAGGAGGCAGGGTACCTCCACATTTTCTGGACGTGCCCAAAGATGCATGGATTCTGGGCAGAAACTACATCAGCTATAAGAGAAATCCTTACACTAGCCCAACCACTAGACTGGGCGGAAATGATTTTGGGAATTCCACCACTGGACATTACGGGGCCTGATCCACTGTACTTATGGGCAATCTTAACTACAGCCGCCCATAAGGCCATAACTAGGGCTTGGCTCAGTCCCATGCCACCCAAGTGATAGGATTTAATTTCAATTGTCAGGAGCCTAGCTGAATTAGAGGAACTCCCCTTCAAAATAAACCATAAGACCTCACTTTATGTCCGAAGATGGTCGAGGTGGGTAATCTGGCAACAATCAGAAGGGGAATCATGGCCTGGGAAATGGGACAGGGCAACTTTTCTGCTCCTGGGTGAAGACGACCCGTAGCAAACTAAAACCTTAATAATCTAATTGCACTGTAAGAAATGTGATGAAGACTAATGGATTCACTTTTCTCCTTAACTCCAAGATAGAAGAAATCTTTCTATGTATTGAAAGAATGTATACTGTACACACCTATAATGTACTGAGCTTGCAATATTGACTCTCCAAGATGTAATTAATTGTCCTGCAAAGCTTTAATAAAATTAAAGTTTTAAAAAAAAAAAAGTATATGGATTTAACCCAAGTGCCTGGTATGGGGAAAGAACCCACAGCCTTCAGATCTTCCTGACTCAGAGACGAGTATGCAATCTGCTGTGCCACTGACACTGCAAATATCCATTTGCTAAAAGAACTGCAGATATTAAAAATGCTCAGACTGAAGAAAACATAAGCTTGAAATGAGAGCAGAACTTCGGAGAAAGATTTCATGGAGAAGCTTCTGGAAAAACATTCAGAAAGAAACATCAATGCCCAGCCAGTCTAAATGAGAGCCAATGGTACTCAGCCTCCACACCACTCGGAGCAGTCCTTCACGACTGCGGTGTTAGAGCACAGAGATCGCTGGACCCAAGAAGGGCAAAAGCAAACCTGATAAACTGAGAAAAACCTTTAGAGGAAAAAAAAGAAAGTCTTCTATGGTCCCACTCGTGCCCATCTTGGAGCCCTCTATCTCCTATTTTTTTTTTGTTTGTTTGTTTGCTATAACTGACTGCTTTCTCATTCTCTGCTTCTCTGACTCCCTCCACCTTTACAAATCTCATCTCAAAACCCATCCCCCCCCCCACCCTGCCTTCAACTCCTAGCCGAAGAGGGCCATCTCCCTGGCACATGGTTCTCATTGGTTCCTGATTTTCCCACCTTCTGTTGCTATGCCACCCATGGCTCCATCATACCTCTCAACCTTTTTACACTGAATTGTGTGACAAGATGTGAGACGAATGAGCAAAATGTGTAACACATCAAACATATAGCACTGCAAGCTCAGAGTACTACAGATATCACTGCAGTAATGTTTATTGATAACTGAGCATAACAGATTATGAATTTCTGCTTTAACATCTCAATGGGAAATGTGGAATATCATCTTCCCCATGTAGGACAAAGGATTTCAGGGAGGTAAATGAATGACATATCTCATGATGTATGACAGTTGAGAAGTATGCTGCCTGTTGTGTTTAATTTTAAATCTGGGAAGCATTTTATGATCATCTATATCTGAAAGATGCTTTACAAAATAGAACTGTAACGTATTTTATTTCAAAATGAAATCAGCCAGTCTCCAAACAATAAAGGTTTTAGACTGAAACCCTGGACTCATTTTTAAAGGTCTGTAGTTACTGAACTGCTAATGATCTTCTTTCCACATCTCATTATGTCATATTACAATTACATACATCTATGCAGCTGGTTATTTTTCTTAAATGCATCTTTATTACAAACCTTGGGTACACAGAGTAACATCCCATCTCTTACAGGTAAGAATAAAGTTCAACACAGTCAGGAGTAACCTGATTTTACTCTGGCATAAGTGCAAATTTGAAAGTTAGTCTAAGAAGCATAGCAGCCTGGAAGTCTGTCTAGCAAGGCAAAATTTCAGGAGCCAAAATTCCCTTATGCTCTCGACCTGTCTAACCTGCGCTCTATCTGTGAGAGGAAGGAGAAACCCAATAGAGGTTCCCACAGGACAAATAAAAATATGTAAAGTTTGAGTCTAGGGATTTCTGGAGGAGCATCACCAAGCACCCAGATCATCCACCTTCGGACAAAAACGTGTGTTCGGAAGTTCAGTTTGTACATTAGTTCTTCTATGGACTGAATGTCCTGAACTATCGAAAGCGAAGACTGAATTGTTGGAGGGTCAACTTGAAGCCATTGCCGAGTAATGGGCTTATGTGCCACTGGCAACAGGATGTTCCATACGTAAAGCGGGTATCATCCTGATAAACCGGGGGAGGCCAATGACAACATTCTCAAATTCAAGTGGGGTCTCAATGGAGAAAAGTGCCGAAAGTTTGGTTCTGATCTGCTGTCAAAATGCTTTCAGTGATAGGCACTCCCAGAAGATATGGGTATGGTTTACTTGGGTCTTACCGCATCCCCTCCAGCAATCCGAGGAGAAACGGGTTCCCCATTTGGCCTGAATAACCAGTGTTGGAAAAAAGTGGGCCCTGACTTTCCAGGCAAACTCTTGTCACAACGGAGAGCAGGTGGTTCTCAAGCCTAACTGAAAAATCTTTGACCAGTCCATTTCCAAAAGTGTTATACTGGCTTCCTGCTGCCATTTTTGATATTTAGGGCCTAGTCCCCATGTAGTGATTTAATTGCTTCATACAGAGCAGAAATCAGCCCTCTATGTATGGTGCACTTCAAAATTGTGGCTATTACGGTGAGTAATGGTTCTGCCATCAGCTAATTCAGAGTCACTAAGCACTGGTCTTGTATGTAGATGCACAATTGGAGGACTCTGAAATGGTCAGAGTTTGGGAGTTGAAAGGTTTGTTGTAGTGAGTGAAAATCTAGAAGCGTGTCTCTTGCTCTGCATGTAATCCTATCTTGCAGACCCCAACAGGTCTGTCCCAGTTAATAAATCCACCTAGCAGGTCTATACCATCACAGGACCTGCCTTCCCAGTCGTCAGGTCCATCTGCTCTATTAGATCTGGCCCTCCCTCTAATCAGGCCTACTCCATCACTGGACCAGCAACCTCTGACCTCTCCACTGTAGGACCGGACTAGGCCTGCTCTATTGCCAATACCTCCTGCCCTACTGCCAACACCCCAACTTCATCCACTGCTGGATCTGACTCTGCCCAGCTCATTCCATTCACCTGCGCCACCAAATTTCCCTATGCCTTTGAACTTTCATGCCCCTTGGCAGGAAATGCCTGTCCTATTGCCAGAACGGGCCCTGCCTGGACCACTAAATTTACCGGTTACATTACGCCTACCCAGGCCACCAAACCCTCATGTCCCATGGCTGGGAGACTACCAAAGACTACTTACTCCATGGGCTCTACCTGCCCCACTGCCCCCAATAGTTGAAGAAATGGCTCCAGAGTCCGAAGGGATAGTGACCAGATGGATTACTGCAAACATTCCCAACAAAGACTAAAGCTAAAACTAAAATATAGTCAAGACAGTAATGCTTGGGCATTGGTTATTTTTTTAATAACTGATAATAGACCGCAGTGGTTAATTAACATTTATGATCTGTTATTTACTAATAGTTTTCAGTGTGTATTTATCCTGTATTAATCGATTAGAAATTCATAATCTGATAGATTACAGTATTTCTGTGCATTTTAAAAGCCATGTACTTAGTTTTTATTGTTTTCTTCTTCTCTTCTCATACCTTCAGGCAGATTTAAGTATGGAAGGTAGGCTTGTAAATTTCCAGACATGCTGTATCCTCATGAGCACAGAGTGTGACCTCTCAAACTTCTGATGCCTGTTGGGTACTTTCCACTGGTAACCACAGATATATTTATTTTTACCTGCGCAGTCTAGCTACAAGGGGTTAGCAAGCAGTCAACCCTGTCCTACAGGTATAATACCTGGCCACATGAGCAACCACGACCAGTCAACCCAGTCCTGTTAGGCGAATAATTGGCCACATGGGCAGCCAACCTTGTCCTGCCAAGTAAACAACTAACCACAACGAGGGATCAGCTGTTCACACCTCAGTCACGAGGGGCCAGCTGTTCACAACTCTGACAAAGGTGCAAGCTATCGCCCGGTCTTATTCTTAAACTCTAGGAAAGTCCCCAGGCCATCTGGATGCCATGACATCAAGCCCAGGTTACAGCTCAAACATTTTTCTATATCAGTCAGCTGCCCCTGGGTTACTGACAACACTCAACATCTGATCACCAATTAGTGGACAGCTGGATTGTAAAAGCCGCTAAGATCTAAAACTATCAAAGCATCTGGCCCTCCTGTTTTCTGCCTTGGCAAAGAGTATATGAATCTTCAACAACCCCAGGCAAGCTAAAGAGTTCCAGAGGCAGAACCAAATGTCACCTCCACTCCCAGGATCTCGTGAGGACATCAATTTGTACTGGTCTGATAAGTCTAGTTACCTGCACCTTAGGCTGACGTAGCTGGTTGCAATTGTTTTTATTTCTTATCGCGACTACTTTTTGGTCTGCGTCGAATAAATTATTTTCTGCTTGCACTGTTGTTCAGATAAAAATAACTGCAACTGAAAATTGTAACTAGATTTAAGTACTGTAATTGCCTGCCTACACTGAATGCTAAAAATTGCCTTATAGACATTATACTCAGAGACATTTCAAAACTGTGACAAAGGAAACGCTGATGTAAGATGTATGCCTGTCCCAGACATCAGGCAACAGATGATTTAAGGTCCATGTAAAATATTTGAGGAATTAGGGAGGTCCATGTAAAAATATTTGAGGAATTAGGGAAGTTCCACTGCCCCTATTACGTAATCATGGCCACAAAGGAAATTTAGACTTTAATGAATACACAGCCTTTACAGACAGAGACCAAACAGTCTTGGTCAGTCAGGTGTCAGATGAGATAATTGTGGCAGGTGCCCCGGGTCAAGATTCAGGTGACAATCTGCCCACTCTCTGTGTTACCACTCCAAATAAACTTTATCCTGACCTGGCCCAATAAGTGGATAATCTAAAAAGACGCTAAAGGCAGTTAGTGGAACACACAGAGGAACTGTCAGTCTCCACCGGTCAAGGTGAAAACCATGTACATGAGACTGACCAAGGGAGTTATACCGGGGATCCGGAAGGCACCCTACAACATAACTCCAATGTTTCACTCTCTTCATGATCTGGCTTGGGTTGTATAACCCCAGTCTGAACCACCTTCTGAAAATCATGTCGAATTGCGCTGGCTGGAAAAGCGAGCCCCACCCGAACCAAAGGAAGGGCCATATTGAGGATCCAATATTATGCTTTTCCTACAGACAGTACTCCCCTTGGAGGATATCTCGTACTGAGAAGAGGGACAGGTCCCCATTATGTTTCTTAAAGTGTAAGTTCATGGCCCAGGCTGCTAAGGTTGTTCACCCCTCCTCCCGCATTTCCATCAATGTCCAATTAGCAATGCAGTCTGGGATCTGCCACATAAGTGCACTGCAGAGGAGAGTGGCAAGATAGTAATCCTCCAAGTCAGGTAAAGCTCTACCCCCCAGTGTCTTGGGGGCTTGCAGGAGTTTGTATGTCGGTCGGGGGCATTTAGAGGCCCAGATGTATTTAGATATAGTTTGCTGGCACTGTTGAATGTGTTGTCAACTAAGAGTTATCGGGATGCACTGATTAATGTAATAAATAAAGGAATTCTGGGAGAATATTCATGGTAACCAGTTGAATCCAGGAGAACATCGGGAAGTTAAGGAGGGACCAATGGTTGATGTCTGCCTGCACTTTTTTGGTGAGCCCAGTGAAACTGGCATCTTATAACTGTTTTGTTTTTGAGCACCTGGATCCCCTAGTATTTGATTTGTGTAGCTTTCCAGTTTACAAGGAGCAGCTGCATGATCTAGGTAGAGGGTGCATAATGGAATTTAAGAAATTCTGTCTTAAATTTGTTAAGAACATAACCTGTATGCTATCCGAATGTTTTAAGGGATGCACAGACTTCTGGAATGGAAACTTCAGAACGGGCCAAGCACAAGTCATCACTGGCATACAAAGATATTTTGTGCACGAGTCCACCAATATCCACTCCTTCCTTCTATTCTGAGGTTGCCACTGATGGTTTTCACCAGTGGCTCAATATAAAGAGCAAAAAGGAGCGGCAAGAGGGGGCAACCCTGCCTCGTCCCTCTGTAAAGACTCAATTAGGGGGACAGGCCTCAGTTAGTACAGACACAGGCCTGTGGAGAAGAATAAATAGCCTGAATCCCCTCTATAAATTCTTGCAGGAAGCAAAAGGTTTTGCGAGTGAGAAACAAAATACTCCATATAACTTTATCAAAAGCCTTTTCGGCGTCAAGTCTCATGAGACATGCTTGGATCCCCAAGCGCAATGACTTAAATGATGTTCAGCATGTGTCGGACATTGTTCGCACCTGCCTTCCCACCATAAAACCCATTTGGTCCCTAGGGATGATATTAGGGAGCATGGAATTAAGTCTCCCTGCCAGAACAGAAGTAAATATCTTATAGTCCACATTAAGGAGGGATATGGGGCAGTAGGAATCACACAAGGTAGGGTCCTTGTCCTCCTTAGGCAGAACTGAGATGCTGGGGTAGTTCCAAGATGGCTGCAGTGTCTCACCATCATTCCAGATCACACAGAACACCCTACTCAGCAATGGGATAAATGCATTGTGAAATGTTTTACAGAATTCTCCGCTGAACCCTTCTGGGCCAGGGTATTTGCCAGTTTTGAGATCTTGAATAGTAGTCAATATTTCGAATTGTGTTATTGGGGCAATCAACTTTCACCCTTGCTCCAGCTTCAGTTGGGGTCGGTTTAGAGACTGTAAGTAGGCAGTCTTGGAGGCTAAAGGGTTCTCTTGATGTGGACTATAAAGCAACTGGTAATAAGCCCTAAAGGCCCTGGAAATATGTCTGTGTACCAACTGGCCTGTCTCAGGGTGCCGAATTTTGGTGATGGCCAATTTAGCAGCCTGTTGCCTTAGTCTATAAGCTAGAAATTTGGATGCCCTTGCACCCCCCCCCCCCATAACACCGTTGCTTTAGGTAGTGAAGCACTTTTTCAGTTTCTGCCTTATGTGTTTCTTGAATTCTAAGGTTCACCCATTTTATTTCTGCATCTACATGTTTGTCCCACTTATTCTTTTGTGTATATTCTAAGTCCTGTAAGGCAGAGTTTAGGCTTAAAAGGTATTTTTGTCCTCCCGTTTCTTATGTACCGCTGCAGAAATTAATTTCCCTCATAGGATCATCTTAATGGTGCCCCATAAAATTTGTGGGGTGGCACCTGGTTTGTCATTGCGCATCATGGAGGAATAAAATAGGGTTTTGAGATCCTGCACCACGGTAGGATCTCTTAGTAAAGAGACATTTAGATCCCAGTGCATTTTCTTAATTGGTAGGTGTAAATCTATCTCTAGGAAGACTGGTTGGTGGTTCCAAAGAGCCAAAGTTCTCACCCAGAGAGACGCCATCACTGGCAGGTCTCTTTTATGCTCAAAATAGGTATCCAGTTGCACATAAACCTTAAAATATGGAAAACAGCAAGTGTAGTCCCTTGCGGTAGGGTATTTATTCTGCCTGACATCTTCAAGTCCATCCTCAAGTCCTAACCCCCCCCCCCAAGGGAATTAAATTAACTGTTCTGTTATTCACAGTTGGGACGTGTGAGATAGTGTCTAATTTCCTGTTGAAAATGCTATTCCAGTCCCCCCAACCCCCGACTACTATGCTCTTAGTTTTTTCAGCTGCTAAATGAAGTAAGTTAGAATATAAATGATGGGGAGAGCCCAGTGGGGCATAAACACCAGGGAGACCACTATCCTGAATGGAACTGGTGACAATTTATGCAGCTGCTTATTGATGGGACAGGTGTACCATGCTACAAAGCAGCAGTATTAGGTTTGCTAATCTCCATTTTGCACATATATTTTATACCCAGCACTGGCAGTTAATAGACTTTTATTCACCACATCAACCAGGTCTCAGAATTTGGGTATTCAACACAGGTCCTGTATGAGCTATATGTACTGTATGTGCCTGTATGTAATTTTTTAAGTCTGCAAAGGCAGAATTCACTGCAGGAATAAACACGGAATTGAATCCCCAGTCTGCTGTAAAACAGTTACGAAAATTTTTATTTTCCAGCTTCAAATACTAGGATAGCCTAATTTATATAGAACACATCCCAACTGAACAATAAATAGCAGTTACGTAAGAACTTACCACAACAGTAGATCTTCGAGAGGTTCCTGCAGTAGGTCTTCACATATAGGACTGCACCCCCTGGTGTCAGGACCGCATGGCAAACTTGTAGCTAGCAATCATCAGCGGGGACCGCCCCCCGCGTCAGGTGGCAGACATCAGTGTGACTATAAAAGAGGCGGTCCCCCACCCACCCTCCATTCCTCCTGCCGGAGACCTCTAGAAAGGAAGCAGAAAAAGGGAGTGGAAAACCCCTGAGACCCTATGCCCTGGATAAGAAAGTCCTGGGAAGGAAATAAAGAGATAAAGCAAAGGAGCTGGGGGAAAGGTGGGTGGGGAAATCTGGAACCTACTGCAGGAATCTCTCTCGAATATCTATTGTTACAGTAAGTTCTTATGTAACTGCTGTATCTTACTTTGAGAGGGTTCCTGCAGTAGGTCTTCACATATGAAGTCAAAGATGAGGTTCCGGGAGGGGGAAAATGTCTGCCAGCTGAAGGTCTATTCAAGACAAGAGGCCTTGCAGGACTACAAGGCCAAAACCAGCCCAACACCTAGAGGCAATGTCCAGACTGTAATGCTTAGTGAAAGGGTGGACAGATGACCAAGTGTCCACTGTGCAGATGCCCGCAGTGGACACATTCCTGAAAAAGGCAGTGGAAGTGGCCACACTCCTAGCAGAGTGGTCCTTAACCGTACCCGGAAGGGGCTTCTCATATTTCTGGTAAATGTAGTGAATACAATTTGCTAGCCACCGTGACAGAGTCTGTTTTGTGATGGCCTTGCCCTGGCACTTGGAGGCAAAGGCTACAAAAAGCTGAGTCGATTTATGAACCTCCTTAGTCCTTGAGACTTAATATCTCACAATCCTGTGCACATCAAGGGTGTGCAAGAGATACTCCCTCCTGTTGGAATGTTCTGGGAAGAACACAGACAGTTCAACATTCTGATTAAGGGTCAATTCCGATACCACTTTTGGAAAAAAGGACAGATTAGTCCGCAGAGCCGCCCGGTCTCTGTGGAAAATTCAATAAGGCTCTGTACAAACTAGAGCCTGAAGCTCTGAAACTCTTTGAGCTGAAGTGATGGCAACTAAAAAGAGCATTTTCCACACTAAAAAACGCATGCCACAGCTTACTGCTGGTTCAAAAGGAGGCAAAGTAAGCTTCTCTAACACAAAATTAAGATCTCAGGGAGGAACAGGATTCCAAACTGGAGGTTTGATGTGAAGGATCCCCTTCAGAAAAGTTCTGGAAACCTCTAGCAGAGCTAGGGTTTTGCCCTCTACCGGAAGGTGGTAGGCCAAAACCGCAGAGAGACAGACCTTCAGGGAGGAATAACTGATGCCCAACTCTGAAAGATGCAAGAGGTACTCTAAAACCTGGGAGACCAATCAGAAAAAAGGGTCTAGGCCTTTTGCTGATGCCCAGATAGAAAATCTCTTCCATTTCATAGCGCAGGTAGATCTGGTGGAGGGTTTTCTGGCCTCCACTATAACCTGAGCGACTCCAGAAGAGACGCCATAGCAAGAGATTGCCAAGTCCACAGGTGCCACGCATGAAGATGAAGAGTCTTGAGGCTCAGATGTACCAGAGTGCCCTGCTCCTGGGACAGAAGGTCATGAGAGAGAGGAAGAGGTACTGGGGGTTCCAGTGCCAACTGCTGTAGCAACAGGAACCAAATCTGCAGAGAGGGACAACTGGAATCATGTGCACCCCCTCTGCTTGGAGCTTCAGCAGGACCCCCCTGAAGAATAGGAAAGGGAGGGAAAAGGTATAGAAATCTCCCTGTCCAGGAAAGAGACAGTGCATCTTGCCAAAAAGCACCATGCCTGGGAACGAGCAAGAAAAACCTGGGTAGTTTTGTACTGGATGGGGAGGCTTAGATCTAAGCCTGGCCGGCCCCATTGAAGAAATAGATCTACTACTGCCCGATTTAGTTTCCACTCGTGAGCCCTAGTGACTGATCAGCTGAGCCTGTCTGCCAGAATGTTGTGAACCCCTGGCACATGGACTGCTGTTAGGAATAGGCTGTGCTGTACCACCCAGTACCACATCCACATCGCCTCCTTGCATACAGGGTATGACCGGGTGCCTCCCTGTTTGTTTACGTACCAGACAGTCGCCATGTTGTCTGTCTGGATGAGAAGTGTTTCCGGAGTCAGAAGTGACTGGAAGGCCTGGGGAGCACAGAGCACCGCTCTCATCTCCAGAATGCTGATGTGAAGGTTCTCTTCCATGGGAGATCAACAGCTTTGGGCCCGATGGTCTCCCAGATGCGCTCCCCATCCCAAGTTTGAGGCATCCGAGGTGAGACTCATGGAGGGAAATGGAGGGTGGAAAGGGACCCCTACAGAAAGGTTGGCTGGGTCCTGCCACCAAAGGAGATCCTTTTGCAGGCAGTTGGAGTCTAGGACTTTCTGGTCCATGTCATCCAGGCGCTGGTCCCACTGGACTCCAAGAGACCACTGGGTAACCCTCATGTGCAGTCTGGCCAAAGGGACTGTGGGTATGGTGGCCGCCATTAACCCCAGCAGCCGTAGGACCAACCGCGCCATGGTCCACTGGGATGAAGCCACAAGTGCCGCTTGAGGGATTAAGGTCTGTGCTTGGTTGGTCAAAAGAAAGGCCTTGCTCTGGACCATGTCTAGCACTGCTCCAATAAATTGGAGGTGCTGGGAGGGTATCAGGTGGGACTTGGGGAAGTTGACTGAAATGCCCAGGCTGGAGAAAAGGTCCAGGGTGAAGGAAAGGGATTCCTTCAGACTGTCCAGAGAAGAGGCTGAGAAAAGTCAGTCATCCAGATAAGGGAACACATAAACACCGCAACCACCACTAGGCACTTGGTAAAGACCCAAGGTGCTGAGGAGAGGCCAAATGTTAGAGCTCTGAATTGGAAAGGATGCTCCAGAAAACAGAAACTCAGGAAGCGGCAGTGGCACGGTAGAATGGGGATATGGAGGAAGGCATCCTGCATATCCAGAGAGCACAGTCAAGTGTTGGGTAGGAGCAGGGATAGTAGTCCCTGGAGAGTCAGCATGCGAAACCTCTTGTATTCTATGAAGAGGTTGAGCATGCTGAGATCTAAGATAGGCCTTAGATCCCCCATGTTTTTGGGAACCAGGAAGAAATGGGAGTAAAATCCCTTTCCTGTTTGTTCCGGTGGTACTTGCTCTATTGATGCTTTCTGCATTACAGCTTGAATCTTTTGGAAGACCAGAAGTTGTCGACCTGATGGGTAGTACAACCTTCCAGAAGGGTTGGAGGGAGGTCTCTCTAGGAGTTGAAGAACCCATGCATCTGCAGTTACGACCTTCTACCCATCCAGATGGAGGCCAAATCTTCCCAACAGTTCCTCTGTGGGAATAGGAGGGGGCGGAAGGGGCAGTTGGGAGTCAGGACACAGAGGGGGTGGGCGCTTTACCCCCAGTGGCAGTTTTGGGAAACTTGGCCTGGGGGGTTTGAGTGCCAGAACCCTGGGCACAACGCCTGGTCCATCGTCTGCTCAGATTCTGCTTATTCCGTTTCCACTGGTGGCGAAAGGGTTGCTGCCATTGTTTTTGTCCTGAACGGTACATGGAATGGGCATCCCTCAAGGATTTGCAGCTCCCTTGCAGCTCTGAGACAGTATCTTTGGCGTCGCCACTTAACAGAACTGGACTCCTGAATGAAGCATCCAGAAGAGAACTTTGCACATCTTGAGCCAACCCAGCCAGGCAAAGCCAAGATAGGTGTCTAAGACAGATGCCAGTAGCCGCACCTCATGCCACAGAGTCCACAGAGTCGTAGGTGGTGCGGAGGGCATGGCGGGAAGATGACTTGTTCATCCTAACCTTCTCCAGGAGTTTGTTCCCGAGCTGCTCATCGGGAATCTCCTGGAGATCCTTTTCCAGATCCGATAAGAAGGATTTCTGGAAAGCCACCATATGGGCCACATAATTTAAGGAGCGAATGGCGCAAGTGGATGAGGTGTAAATCTTACCACCATACTGGTCCATCTGCTTCGACTCCTTAGCTAGAGGGGAGGCACTGAGATGTTTGGGTTGTACGGATCTGTCATGAGCAGCTGTGATTACAACAGAGTTGGACTTAGGCTGGGAAGTCAGATGGGAAACCCTTTCCGGGAGGTGGCAAGTCCTATCGGCCTTCTTTGAAATGGCTGGTATGGATGATGGCTGCTGCCAGATTGCGGACATGAGATCTTCATGCGGCCCTGTACAAGGAGGGATGGGAAGGGGGTCCGCATTGACCAAGTCCAGGTGCTCTGCCAACCTCCTGTGTTTGGGATCCAGTTCTTGGGAGGCCCATCCACCAGATTTCTGGATAGTCCAGAGGAGCTCCACGAAGGAAGGGTCCTCTGGAGGAGATTTTGGAGATTTGGGCTGAGGCTCGATAGGAGAGTGAGGCTCCAACTGGTCCCCCACATCAGAATTCTCATCCGATTCAGACGATTCCAGCCAGCTGGGCAAAGAGGCCTCTGGTACCAGGATCGAGAGCCTATGTTCAGTTATGTCACAGGGCAAAACACTAGAGTCTCTGTCTGAGGCTCGAGTAGAAGGTGCCGGGCTACTAGGTAACATTTGGTGAGGTGGGGTGGCCCTGACCACTATTTGAGGTTGGCACAACTCTTGGAGTAGTTGGGCCTTAGCGTCCTTCCACCATGCAGGGATGGCCTCCTGTTCCAGCTGCAGTGGTGGAGGTGGTGGGGGTGGCAGATTACCTGGGTACCCTTCAGGATAAGTGGGGTAGCTAGGCATCTGGTACTAGTAACCATGATAGTGAATCGCCTGACCCGGCGTCGGATAACCCAGTGTCAGAGGAGGGTATCCTGGTGACGGACCCCCGGCGTCAGATACTGTAGATATTGTGGTGTATACCTTGGATAGTACCCTGTCTGGCCCGATGATGGAATGTAGGGCCTTGCTGGAGGTGGTGCCGAAGGACTGTTAGGTGATGGGTCTGACGGCGGGGTAGGAGAGGGAATCCCCGAAGGTCCCGAGGAAATAGGGTCCATACCACCCCAAAAAGTGTTTGGCGAGGGATCCGGCATCAGGAGAGGATCCGTCAGCAGAAGAAAACCCGGCGAAGGGGGGAGTTCAGGAAGAGTCCCAGTCGACAGGTCATGTAAGGTATCCGATCGGAGAAGGTCCTGGTGATCAGGCCCAAAAAGGTCGGAGAAGGACAGCGACTCCCTTGAGGGAGAACCCTGGTGGGAGGCAGGGGAACTGTGAGTTCTCTCTGCCAGGCGTCGGAGTCCACAGGAGAGAAGACACCACGCGGGCACCGGGTGGTCCAGTGTCCGACTTAGAGGTGGCGGCCTGGCGATCGATGGAGGAGCCGATCGACCGACTTATGGGTCACAGCCAGGCTGACAGAGATCGGAAGGCTAAAGTCAGGCTGATCAGCTTGAGCCGGGCACCTGGTGGTGGAATTAGAGGGCAACTTAGTGGCAGAGCTCGAAGCAGGAGCCTTAGCTGGATCCTCCGAAGAGGATACCCCGACTGCCTGCTGACCTCAGTAGGGGTAGAGAGGGCATTCAGTCTGCCGGAGTGGACGAAGGCCCTGGAGGTGGGGTACTCACGAAGGTGGAGGGCCCACCCGAGATGCCTTCAGCTGTCAGGATGGATTTCCCCCGTGGAGAGTGGCTCCACTTCCGACATCTCTTCTTGTCCTTCTTTTTCTTCTTTTTCTCCAGGGCCAGCAATGACAATCTTTCCCTCAGCTCCTGGAGCTCATTTTCCATCGTTGCCAGTCTTTGGGTCAGTAAATGGGCATTGAGGGTCCTCTTGCGATGGGTGCGCATGGCCTGGTTGAAGCCCTGGCAGAAGGAACACTCAGTAGAGTTGTGCTTAGGCCCCAGGCAGAGGACACACCTGGAAGGTTCGTCCCTGTACGGGATCTGCTCGCCGCACTTGGAGCACTTCTTCTTGTGCAGACGAGACTACATACACCACTATATTGTTTAAGGAGAATCAGAAAAAAGACATGAGAAAATGTTATGAAAAAGGCAGGCGATTGAAGCTATTCTACCATGTTAGGTCGGACGATTCCGGTCGACGGCGGGAAATAACTGGAGGGTGGGAGGGGGACTGACCCTTATACAGTCACGCTGATGTCCATCACCTGACGCTGGGGGCGGACCCCGACGATGATTGCTAACTACAAGTTTGCCGTGCAGTCCTGACGCCAGGTGGCGCAGTCCTATATGTGAAGACCTACTGCAGGAACACTCTCGAAGTAAGATCACAGTGTTCCCCATTCTTTATTGCAGCACGGTAGGACACCGTTCTATATTTTTTATTTTGCCACCACCCTATACTGTTGCCCATTACACTGTTTTTTTCATAAAATACTCCAAAGTTGCCTTTTGCCATGATCTTTTATCACACTACTACACCGGTTTTGATACCAGTGCACTAAATCTTACTTAAAAATCCACTTATTTACAGTGCATATATGAGGTCCGAAGAACAATCCACCCATTCACCAATCACTACCTCCACCGGCCTATATTCTTAGACAGCAGGGAGCCCTGTACCAGAAAGAGACAATTCATAGCTTCTAACAGGGACATATTTGAGCCAGTAGGAATTACAAGGGAAAGGGTAGTAAAGGAACTGGGAAAATTGAAAATTAAAAATTAATAACCAGGGTCAAACATGATCGATCGTACAGTGTTAAAAGAAACAAGGCAGGTGCTAGTAGAGCTGCTATCAGTCCTCTATGGGGAATCAAAAGCAAAAGGCGTAACGTCGATAGAGTGGCATGTAGCTAATGTGATTTCACTACACAAACAGGGTAAGAGGAAAATCTGGGTAGCTATAGGCGAGTGAACCTGACATCAATAGTGGGAAAACATTTGTAGACATTTATCAAGGAGGAAATAGTTGCATTCTTGGAGGAAAACAACTCAACAGACAGGATCCAGTATGGATTCACCAGCGGCTGGTGTCAGAACTGAAGACTTTTTTTAATGTAGTGAAAAAACAGCATATGAGCGCCAAGCAGTGGATATGCTCTAACAAGCTTTTAGCAAGGAATCTGACTTGGTACCATATACGAGGCCAGTTAGAAAGATGAGACAGCTCAGCTGGGGAATGGGACAAATAACTGCATCAAAAATTGATTGACCAACTGAACCTAGAGGGTGGTCCTGAAATGTACCGTCTCTGAAGACAGGACAGTGACTAGTGTAGTACTTCAATAGGTGTATCTGTGATATCTGCAATTTTATTCAGGGCAGGGCAATGTAAGGCTATTAATACAGGCTACAAAACTCTATACAGGAGATAATCTTGTGCTAAGTATTTATTCATAGTTAGAAATACCCCCAGCAGAAGAGCTCATTCGCGGTTACTACTGGCAAATCGTGCAAACCATGTAAAGTGCTTCATGGCAAGAATGCACAAAGTCCATCCATTAATACAGTATACAAACAGCAAAAGATACGGTATTACCAAATCAACTGACAGCCAAATGCCCCAGTGATTCACTCTTCACTTAGCTTGTAATTTGCAGTGTAGTAACTATTGGCAACTGTGGTAGTATTTAGAGGACAACCCTTCATATATGCCATGCCTTCTGACAAAGCTCATGAAGTGCAAAATGTCATGGCATTTGTTTGGCAGCTGTCTGCTGACTTGACTGCAACTTGTGTGTCAGGCCCCCCCTACAGTGGACAGACAGCTGAAGAAGAGAGCTGAGGGTTAGAGGAGCAGAGATCACAGCCAAAGACAGCTTTCCTGCGCACGCGCACACATGCACACACACACACTGCTGCGGTAACTGCAACAAACTATGGCTGTGCTTTTGCTGTCCCCACTGTGTAACGGGGGACTGGAGTGGTGATCGCTGCAAACTGCGGCTTTGTTGTTTTTGTCTCCATCCTTTCTGTTACAGGGAAATGGAGATTGATGCAACAAAATTTTTGGGTGGCTTCAAATGCAGCCGATCGGTGGGGAAGAATGGAGATCACCGCAGAGTCGGTCACAGTTTTGCTATTGCAGCCCCCCACCGCTCCCAAAGACAAACACCCACTGCTTTTAAGCTGGCAGCTGAAGCTGACTAAGCTTCAGGCCCTTCGCAGCTGTGTAGTGTAATTACAGTGCTCATGCTCATACAGTCACCTTTACCAGCTAGTGCAGTGATGGTAGGCAGAAAGCCACAGGGAAGTTACTTTTGCCATTCCATCCAGAGGGGTAATGACTGCAAATACATGCTGAGACCGGTAAGGGAAGCAGTCAGTGGGTGGCTGGCAGGCAAGCAATGAGGCTGGAATGCTAGGTACACCACATGTTACTTGCGCAGTTACTGTGTGAGGCATGAAAATAACCTTCATACAGTTACTGTGGTAGTAACGTATAAAATGCCTCCTCTGGATTCTATGAACTCATTTAATAGCAAATCCAAGCAGTCTGTCCTGTCAGGCAGCCTTAAAAATGCAACACACGTATTACAGTACAAATGTTTATGTTCATTTGGCTATGTCACTAAGTTCAAGATGAGCAGATTTACTATCATTTATCTGTCGACTGGTGCTGTATAAATAACATTATTAAATTAGTGCTCTAAATGTTAAATTACATTACTAAAATATTGTCTGAAACCCTTATTCCACCACTGAAACAATATCTGAATGCCTAACAACATCATTACAGAAACAGTGCTGCAATACAGTTTCTGGAGACTTCGTTGATCTTAATCTGTAGCCTGGCAGGTTTTTAATCTTGGGCTGAAGCCATGAATTCTTTCTTGTGCTGGTAACCCTAGAATAAAGGAAGGGCCATAGAAAGAGCTCACTGATATCACCAGTGACTCTCCTTTTGTTCCAGGTCTCTTTCCCCAGCCAGCAGTTAACAGGGAGAGAAAGCAGAAAAAGAAACTCTGGTAACAAGGGAGCAGGCTTTGAAGAAGGAGGAGCGGGGAAAAGAGGTTGTAGTTATGCTGAGGTCAGATGGTGTGGTCAAGGGACAAAGGAACAGCATTATTTTAAATAGAGCTTCAGATTGGAATGTGGTGTTCCCCATTTCATTTTGTAATATTAAGAGTGTTATTATTTGATATTTAGATAATGTGAGGATACTGCTATAAATGTGAGGCTATTGTTATATGCATCCAAGTCAAACTAAAGTTTATTTACTTCACAAATTGCAAAAAAGTAGTAGTGTTTATAATTTGTTTACTTGACTGTTTAATTCGAAATGCTCCTCCAAAACTCAGACTGCTTTTATGTAAGAAAATAATACACAAGATACAGTCAGAAAAACACTACAACTACAATGCTAAGTAAAGACAAAATGCACTAGTACAATATAACTGTCTACAGAACTCAGAAATGACAACAATAAAACAGCAGTTGAACAGCCAAACTGGCGATTCGCTGTTCACTTAGCGTGCTGTAGCTTGCACTGTGCATTAACCATGGGCAGCCGTGGTAGGACAGACATGCCATGCTGCCTGACGAGGCTTGTAAAGAGCAAAGCACCAGCGCATTTGGCTGGCAACACAGTAACTTGACCGCTGACTTGACCTCGACTTAATGTTTCTGCCCCACCCCCACTCCCACAGAGGACAGACAGCCAAATAAGACAGCAGAAGGGTAGAGGGGCAGAGACCATCGCTGACTGTGACAATGCTGCTCCCCCGAAGCGATCAATACCAACTGTGCCATTTTCTGTTCCCCCTTCCCCCCATGCAGCAGGGGACTCTGGCAACTGTCACCATCCGCAGCTTTGCCATTTGTGTCTGCACACTTCTTTTACTGCAGGAAACCAGAGATCACTGCAACTGAATTTTTGGGTTGGTTTCAAATGGAGTTGATCACGGCAGGTGGAGAATTGAGATTACCACCGAGTCAACCACATCTTTGCTACTGCAGGCACCTAGCTGACCCCAAGATCACCATCCGCTGCTTTTAAAATGGCATCCGAAAGTGGCTGACTAACCTTCAAGCTCACATCGAGTTCTGTGTTCACGCCCTTCATTTTTTTTTTTTTTTATTTAGTTGTTTAACCAGGAGTAGCACACTAAGCTGAAAGCTTTTTTACAAGAGTGACCTGGGAGCACAGGGAAGTTAAGTGACTTGCTCAGGGTCACGCAGTATGCAAGTGGAAGCTGTGGGATTCAAACCCAGGTCTAGTCTGCTGCATGTCACCAGATTTGCAGCTCGGAGCCTTAAACCACTGCATTATACTGCCTCCCTTTCATGGCTTTGTGATGTCATTAAAGTGCTCATGCTTTTCCAGGCTAGCGCAGGGATGGCAGGTGGACAGCCACAGAGGAGTTACTTTTCCTATCCTGCCCAGAGAGGTGGTGGTGGCAACTACAGTATGTGCTGAGACAGGTGAAGGAGGCAGCGAAGGAGTGGCTCACAAGCAATCAATTAGGCTGGAATACTAAGTACATGTGCCAGTGTCAGTGGCTCAGTAGGTAGCACACGCCTCTGAGGTCGGGAGATCAGAGGGCTGTGGGTTCAGTTCCCACATCTGGCACTTGGGTTAATATCCCAGTACTGACACTGTAGTGTAGCATGACAGGGGTGCTGCACTTCTGAGGTGCCATCTTTCGGATGAGACATTAAAACCAAGGTCCCATCTGCCTGGATTGGTAGTAGTTCAGGTGGATGTTAAAGATCCCATGGCACTTATCGAAAAGAGTAGGGGAAGTTTATTAAACAAAAAAAAGCATAACATCACAAATTCAAATCAGGGTACAATGAAGTAAAGACAAAGTAAATTCCTGAGTTTCAAAAGAATACAATAACGGAAAAAAACAAGAATACAATATGGTTTTAAACAAAAAAATATTTCCACAATTTAACAACTTTGTCCCGTGGGAATCTACGTTCATCATTCTCTTTAACAAGATAATCCTGCCTCAATTTGTGAAATAGTGACAGTCAGCACTTGTTGCTGCTGCAAAACATATTGACAGCAAGCCTGCCATAAAAATACTGAATATAAGCAAAGAACACAGTTAAAGTACTTTTATGATATTTTGTCCACACACCTGAATAATCTTCCAGAATCAAAGTATGATAGGAAATAAGCGGCAGAAAAGGCATGTTCCAGTGAATTGCTGCATCTTGTCAAAACTGTTTACTATGAGGACAATCAACAAAAAAATGTAACATGCTTTCTTCTATATTGGGACAGTAAGTCTGGGACAATTATCTGTCTGTCTGTGGCTTATATTTCAAATTTCCCCGAACCCTTAATTGCCCTTGAGCAGAAATCCAAACAATATCCCAAATATGAACAGGGAGCCTAAAGTCCGTAAGTTTGCGTAAAGCAAAAATCATTTTAGTGGGAACACAATCAGGAAGAAGTAGATAAATCCGCTGTACATCATAAACAACATAAGAATAAAATGATTTACTACTTAGCGGCAGTAATTTTTGAAATGGTAGTTTCCATTGTTGCATTTTTTTTTTTAATAGTAGAGATCCCATATGAAGGAAGAGAATCAGAAATCAAAATTTTGGGGGGCAAACGTATCAATTTTGTAAAATAATGCTTCCAAAAAAATTGAGACCATAATTGCCATATCAAAGTGGCAGAGCTCCATAAATAAAGGAGTTAAAAAAAATAGAGAATGATAAAACACAATAGGATTTATCATATGTAATTCACCCTTTTTAACAGGTAAATAAGTAATATCTCTTTTTACTGGATTCAGTCTATTGCCCCATACCATTTAAAAAAATAAGCTATAAATTCTGGTTTCTAAGTTTACCGGAGGGGGGTACAGATAACTAAAGAAAGACAGGTAAAAAAAATTTCTTAATGATCATAATACTTTTTTTTTCTTCCAAACTTCCATTGTTTCCACATATTAACTTTGGACTCTCCAATCAGCAACTGCTATTCCCAATTATAGGTAGCCAAATCCCCATGTCCAGACCAGACACCCACAATTTTGTGAGGAATGGTGACAAGGGGAATATCTAATCCTTCCAATGTCTCAGTCTTTGTATGATCTAGAGAGAAAATAAAACTTTTTTTCTTTAAGACCTGCCCCAGAGATTTGCCCACAACCGTGAAAATATTTTTAGAGCCTATTTTAGAGAAGTAATGTCTTGCACTAATAATGTAACATCATCAGCATAAGCTGTGATCTTTTCAGGTGGTGACAAAGGAGAAGAAGCTATACCACTAATACTATGGTCCCATTGTATTCGTCGTATTACTGGATCAAGAGTGAAAATGTATAAGAGAGGACTTACGGGGCCTCCCTGCCTAACACCTCTATTAAGTTGGACATCAGATCCAAAACCCCATTAACAGTGGGAACTGTAGTGGCATTAGTGTATAACAAAGTGATCTATTGTACAAATTGCTGAGAAATACCATATTTTAATAATAAATCAAAAAGATACCCATGTCTAACTCTATCAAAGGCCTTGACCTGATCTAAAGCTACCACATAACCCGAAACATAACCTAGCTTACCAGCCTCAAAGAGTTCTCTTAAAATATATAAATTTTATTTTATTTTCCGATCAGGAATTGCACAGGCCTGAGCTGGAAGAATAAGAGAATCCGCAACCTGCAACAATCTATTAATTATTTTTGCTAGGATTTTATAGTCACGATTCAGGAGGCTTAAAGGTGTCCAGTTAGAAAACATTGTTTTATTGCCCTTTTTATATAAAAAATTGAGGAGAGAAGTACTAAATCCAGAAAATTGTGAAGCGGAGGTCAACATAAAATTAAAAACTAAGGGCAAAAAATAACTCATTTGAGAAACAAAAGTTTTATAAAAATCATTAGGAATACCATCAATCCCAGGGGAAGTTCCTGTAGTAAGCTCTTTTATCACAACTTCCACTTCATGTGAAGAAATAGGTTCTATCAGACAATGCTTCATGGAGTCTTCAACTTGGGGAAATGGTGCATAAAAATCATCTGAAAGGGCTATAGTGGGTTCAGAAGTATCACTAAAAATGGCAAAACCAATTGTTGTACAACTGATAACATTGCCAGTTCAGTGGAAACTATAGTACCATCATTTTTAAGGAGACTAATCATTAAGGTTTTGTCTAATCTCTGTTTACATGCCTGATATGGGTCTGATGCAGGACATTTCTTTGTTCCAAATCTGAATTCCATTTCTAATGATTTGGCCCCATCATATTGATAATTTTTCATCTGTTTTTTAATTTCCAGAACTTGGGACTTAAATTTTACATTATCACAGGGAGGGAATGACATTAATTTATACAAATGATTTCTAAGTTGTAAATAATTTAGATAATCAGAATTATCCTTTTTCCGACCAAAACTGAGTAATAAGTGTTTTAAGTCTAATTTTGTATCTACCTACCAATCATAAATGTTATCATAGAGACACATAGTAGAATTTCTAGCTTAAAAAAAAAAACCTCTATGTGAAGAGCACAATCTGGTGAATCCAAAAGTGACATATGTAATCACCACTGTTGAATAACAGAAAAAACTTTAGTAGGAATAGTAGATAAACTAAAGGTACAAAGAAGAAGTCTATGATCTGAAAATTCAGTAGGCCTAGCAACACTAAAGAGAGGCTTAATATGTTTAGAGACAAAAAAACATATCCATTCGTGTAGCGTAAATATGCCTATGATATGTGGCTCCACTATCAGTTTTATGGAGAAATCTATAAGCGTCCAGTAACCCAGCACCGAAATAATGTGTTTTAATGCATGAGAATCACAATACATTTTTTTGTGTGTCTCCCATAAATTTGATATCTGCATCGCAATTAAAATCCCCACCCCATATAATATGCTTCTTAGTATATAAAAAAGGTTTTATGTTCTCAAATAATTCAATTCTTGCAGTTTTAACTTGTGGGGCATATAAATTAATAATGCGAAAGGAAAAATCTCCAAAAGTACAATCAAGAATTAGAGCTTGACCAGGCTGTATATCTACAAGTCTAAAAATATGAAATTTGGTGGAGTTAAATAAAATACCAATCCCATCGGCAGAGTCTAACCCAAAAGACCAAAAAGAAGGTCCCCACCTCCACTGTTTTTTTTTTGCTTGGTCAATGTCATACAATGAGGATAGCCTAGTTTCCTGAACAAAAAGAATGTCTACAGTGAGGGAGTCAAAATAGGAAAAGACAGATACCTGCTTTTTATAATTTTTCAGGCTGCAGACATTATATGACCCAATTTGTAAGGTAGCCATCTAATTACTAGGGAAGTTAAGTCAAGGCCCTCCTTTTTGACTAAGACTAGCTTTCCTCTTCTTTCCTTTTTTCCCCTTTTTTCTTTAGACAGTTCAGTAGATTTGCTATCCTCGTCCTCTGTCATTAATTCAGATCTATGAGAAGTGACAGATTCAAGATCTGAATCCCCTAAATCATCTTGTAGGGGCAAAAAAGTATTTCCTGTGGGTACTGGGTGAGGAGCAGATTGTTTAAGAGGCCCTGGTAAATCTACGATTTTTGACAGTTTCAAACATGGGGCGGGCATAGAAATAGTAGTAGATTGTTCTTTTGCAGTGGCAGAAGCTACAGAGGAGGTAATGACAGGAAGATCAGGACTAACCTCTTGTCGAAGAAATAAGGTGGGCCCTTCCTCTACATGAATGGCCCCAATCACTACAGAATCATGTGATATTAAAGAATATTTAGGAGCCATCTCCTCGTTTTGTGGATTAGGTGGGGTAGAAAAAGTAGAATCCCTCCTTTTCTCCTGAGCTTTATTAACTAAATCATCCTGATCCCACCCTTCTGTTATATTATGTTTAGCCCAAGGACGCTGATGAAAAGCATGTCCCTTTTCATCACATAGGTTGCACTGAAAGATGTTTTCACACAAATCCACCGAATGTCCATACCCCCTGCATAATGAGCACTTGAGCATGTCACAAGAGCTGCTAATATGAGTCTTAGCCCCACATTTATAGCAAGCCCTCGGCTGTCCCCCATAAAAGCACACTCCTCTATCTTTCCCCCCCAAAAAAAACTATTGGGTAAATGAATAATGTCAGAATTACCTTGAAATAGTTTCACTTTAAATTTCCACCCCCTAGTCCAAATCCCTTCTATATCAAGAATGGCTTCAGGAGAGCCAATAAAATCACAACAATTCGAGAGCCAATAATAGATATCACAAACACTGACTCCTTCTTTGTGGAACATAATAGTGACATGTCGAATTTGTGGCTTTGTAAGAGGAATTGCATAAAAGGGGGTCCAGAGAGGGGTAGATTTTAGGGTAGAATACTTATTCCAGAATTTTTCTAAACTATGATTGTGTTTAAAACTTATATCAAAAGAGTCTTCAATTGAAATGTGAATTAGGGCATAAATATCAGCAGGAAAAAGTTGCATAAAGTTCCTCAGAAGCTGGTTTAGCAACATAATATCTATCAGGGTGTTCAACAAGCCCCCAATATCTCAGTCTTACTGCATTACATCTAGGTGCTTGATCAAGCTTATTTTTAAATAGTTCAGAGATAGGTGCTCAAGTAGAATTTTGCGGTTTTGGTTTTCCAAAATTTGGTTTCTCAGAACCCATCTTTCCCTTTCCATCAGTCCCACCCTGTCCCAAGGATGTGCTCGGCCTACACAAGGCCACAGCCTGGTCCTCAATTAGATGCGCATCATTAAGATAAGGCCTTAGAGGAATCAAAGCGTTCTGTACCTGAGCTCAGGGTAGAATCCATGGTGGCATGCTTTGAAGAGGTGAGGTCAGTAGAAGGAACGTCCCCCCAGTCCGGATCCAGAATCCAATGTCCTGCAGGCGTACGCTTCCAGCCAGAAGTCTTAAGTGCCTCATCTGCCGACCAATCTTGAAGAAAATCCACAGAGTCAGACTGCAGTCCGAACTGCCGTCGCACAACTTGCAACGTAGAACAAGGTACTTCCTTGATGTGCTGTTGTTGCCCCGATGTAATACCCGGAAGTCCCAGTTGGGTGGTAGGCATAAGCTTTTCTGAAAGCGGGTCATTCGAAACAAGGTCAGGAGAAATATGTTGCGCCCCTGAAGAATCTGAAATCAACATACCCATTGCAGAACGAAGGTGCATCAGATTTAGACGCTTTCTCTAAAACTGGCCATCTGCCAGTAGTCTCCTGCAAGTTCTGAGGTAAATCTGGAGCATTAGGCAAAGAAATATTTCCCTCCTATATAAAAGACACAGAATCCTCAGTAACAACAGCAATTTCCATAGGAATCTCCAACGAATTCAGCAACACGTCCTGCTGCATCAAAGGTTGAGCACAGTCTGCCATCTCGTAGATGAGCTCCAACACCTCCCCCTACAGACAGCAATGCAGTAGGGGAATTTCCCCAGTGTCCTGGCCAAATTTCCCTCATTCATTAAAAAGAAAATACCACCAACAGCTTAATCTGGTTCAAGGTCAGTTGGCATTCATCTGTATCCCCCTCGCCCGGGTCGTGCCTGAAAATAGGCAGGATTTGTCTAGTGCACTTACCCGGTCAACAAAAACTAAATAAATAAATAAAATAAATGTTATTACCAGAGTTACTGTGTGAAGTATGAAAGTAGTCCTCACACAATAACTGTGGGAGTAACAATGGATAACATGTTTCTTTCTAATTTTGTGGACTCATTTACAGTAATTCCAAGAAGTCTGTCTTGACTATGTCACATAGCCATAAAAAGAGGGAGGCCTAATCTACAAGTAACAAAGGATTCTGGTGTTTAATGACATTAGTGTTGCCCTTGTGGAAAAATGCAAATCATATGATCAGGTGTAGGAACTTTTACACAAATAAATGCTCCCTTTGGCCAGCCCAGTGGTGCTGAGGGTTGAGGCGCTGGACGCCACACCTCACTCCACGCTGGCAACCCAGGTTTGGGAATGAGCCTGGGTCGTTGGGGTCGGCAGGGAGGACTAGGATTGGCGTCTGCCGACAGCTCTCCTAGTCCTGGGGAAAAGGGTGGGATCCACACAGCACTCTGGTGGTACTGCAGATGTGTGGGTGTCTAGGGAAGGGAGCACAGCGGACGTCTGCACGTTTGTGTATGGATGTCACTGCACGTCCATGCTCCCATTGGGCACAAAAGAGGAAAAAGGCTGGGCGCAACCATGCAGCTTAATGGACGCGCCCTGCCTGTGGGGAGGACTGTCGTGGAATCGGCTAGGGAGGAGAGTCGGCGCCCGGTCTGGCTGGAAGGGATGGGCGAGCCCTCCAGCAGATTGGCCCGCGACGTGCGGACCCCCATCATGAGTAGACCTGCTGCTGTCCCTGTGGCAGGGCGGTGGCTGGATGCCCCCGTCGGTAGGTGCCGCAGTGGGGCGCAGAAATAGGGATGAGATAAAAACAAATATGTTCCCTTTGATTTACAGATGCCTGCTAAACTATGACTAGAGGGTAAGCTGAAGGTTTTCACTGGGCTTTGTGCAACAGCTACCACTGAAATGATCTCCCAATGAAGTGAGTGCCTGAGTGCATCGTTTGAGTACAATTTTTTTTCCTTTTTCAGATCACTGAACAAGGATTATGGGTATGTTTTGCCTCCATTCATGTATGGACTGGTTTCACCACCTGCAGTTAGGGGAATCCAGGGGCCTGAGATTTAAAAAGATGCAAAGTGCAGCACCAACATTAGCACTGTGTCTTGTGGTTGCCTGAGTGTTCAAAAATGCTGTATTCAGTGGAACAGCCCACTGGCGCTATTCGACTGAATATAGGGCCATGGTTGCCCAGCACTAAGCCACCCCAATTGCCTGCAAGGTACAATAAAATCCATTCCCTGGTATCTAGTAGATCCCCTGCCCCAACAGGTAGTGGCACACCACCCCGCTCCCCCCATCCCATCATCGAACTGGCGACAGACACAGTCCTCCACTCTCCACCATGGCCAGCCACCAACTGAGATGTCAATGAGTGTGTACTGTCTAACAGTATGTGCTTATTGACAGCTCAGTCAGTGGTCAGTTGTTATGGAGAGCAGAGGGCTGCACTGGTCGCCGGCTCGATAATGAGATGGGGGGCAGGGTCATAGGGCACTACCTGTTGGGGAAGGGGGTCTGCTAGACACCAGGGAATGGGTTTTATTGTACTTTACGGGCCAACTGGGGATAGGGAGGAGGGACCACTGGACACCGAGGAATGGGTTTCATTCTACTATTCTGGCAATTGGGGGGAGGGGCGGACACTGGACATCAAGGAGTGGGTCTAAACTATTTTACAGGGGATCCAGGAGACCACAGACCACTGGACACCAGAAAATCATTACCTCAATATCTGGCATGGGTGCGGGTGGGGCAAGGGACCACTGGACACCAGTGAATATGTATATAAACATCAGATGCGGGTGTGGAGAGGGACCACTGGAAACCAGGGAACATTTATTATTTACATCAGGCTGGCAATCAGCGGGCACTAGACATCAGGAAAAGTTACTTTCTTACATCGGGCTAGCGATTGGCCGGGAGGAGCACCATTACCCACCAGGAAATACTGTGTTGGAGGTACAGTGGGGCAAGCTTCCTCTCCCAACCGTTAGGGTTGCTCAGCAGTAAGTCAGGGTTTTGATCAGTAGTATGTGCACTGTTCGAGGGGACCAAGCAAAATATCCTTGAGCGGCACACACTCAAAATATTGGACTGTGCCAATATTGAGGTCCCTGCAGCTTCATCTGCACTGTGCCCCTTCCCCTCCACCCCCAAACACTGCCCGGGTACAAAAAACCCCGTTTGTCCAAGCTAACCAGACTTTTGAATATAGAAAATCCACACAAAACTCAGTTTGTGTGGGCGCACTGGGATTTGTGTCCAAGCAAGTTTTGAATATCAGGCCCCAGTTCTTTATTGCTTTTCATTTTTGGTTTTTTTAGTATTTTTAATATTCGAGTACA
Source organism: Neoceratodus forsteri (assembly GCA_016271365.2). Lineage (NCBI taxonomy): Eukaryota > Metazoa > Chordata > Ceratodontiformes > Ceratodontidae > Neoceratodus > Neoceratodus forsteri. The sequence continues at coordinate 640,748,072 of CM028131.1, forward strand.
AGGAAAAAAAGAAAAAACATTGCATACATCCATACTGGGATTTGTCCAAATTTTAACAAAAAACACATAAAACAGATGATCGCCATCAGCAAGAACATTGTCAAATAAAAGGACACTGACAACACCCTTAGGCCTCAAAATGTCCCTAGTTTAAAAACGTATGTTATGATTGTTTGCATTCTTTAGAGATTGCTGATGTAGCTGGTTGTTTGATTCTGGTTCTAGCTTTCTTTAAATAAAAAGAAAAAAAAAACTGCCCACCATACTGGTGTTGCCACACAAAAACATGCTTGTCTACATTCCCTGATCAACTCAAACTGCATCTATTCTGGACTTAGGAACACCCCCAACACAACCTAGCCACTCATTATGCAGTAGAAGTAGAGGAGACCATTGCGTCACGAGTGGATGCACTGTTTCGGGATATTTCTAATGTTCAGGAAGTATGCAATAAGACTAGATTGAGGATTTGAAATTTATTTTTATTTTTATTTTATTTTAAACATTTGTTAACCAGGTAAGTACAATGAGCCAAAGGCCCGTTTTCATGTTCGACCCGGTGACTGAATACAGTCAAGATGTTACAGTACACAAAAAAAAAAATCACAAACAACAATAAACAACATAACATGACATAAGATAATATAAAAGAAAACACAATTAAAAACAAGAACAATGTAATTTACCAAGAAAATAATTTCTTAACCTAATTTTAAAAGTTTGATGACAAACATTTTCATATAAAGCAACAGGAAGCTCATTCCAATTTTTAGCAGCAGAGTAAGTAAAAGAACTATCCCCCATTTTAGTCTTAGTCTTAGGGACATTTAACTTAATTTGTTGATCAGAACAAAGTTCCTGAGAATTTATTTTAATATGAAGAAGTGAATATAGTGGAGAATACATCCCCTGACAAAGAATTGTATGAGTTAATAAACATAAGCTATATAAAGAACCCATCCCGGGAGGAAACCAGGAAGATAACCTATACAGCTCACAATGATGAGTATAATAGGGCAAATTAAAAGTAAATCTACAAATACCATGGAGCACATTTGTAAGAAGTGACAAATCTCTACTTAACACATTAGTAAAAAGAAATGAATTATAATTTAATTGAGGTAATAAAACACCTTCAGCTATTGCACGTCTTGCTGATAAAGTCAGCAAAGATTTAAACCTAAACAAAACCCCTAGTCTCGGATTTATCTGACGAGAAATATATTTTACATGATCAGAAAATTTCAAATGTTGATCCAAAATAACACCAAGATATCTGAACAATTTAACCTGCTCCATCTCAATTCTCAATGGGTCATAGACAGACAAACCCTGAGATTTTCTCAATCTAATCTGAGATTCAAAAAGCATACACTTTGTTTTTGTATTATTTAATGCTAAACAATTCCCTTTCAACCATCCACATAGAATAGCAAAATCTTTATTTAAAGACTGATTTATTAGTTCAATAGAGGTTGAATTTTTATACAAAATAATATCATCTGCATAAATCAAATAATGTGTATCATTCAATAGAGATGGAATAACATCTACAAATACTGTAAACAACAGAGGGCCCAAAACGGACTCCTGTGGCACCCCCGTAACAAAACTTTGCTATTTGAAAAAACTCCATTTAATCCTACCTTAAGTAAACGTCCAAACAAATAACTACGAAACCAATCAACAGCAATCTCTGTCATACCATAACCTCGAAGTGTCCCAATCAACAAAGAATGATCCACTAAATCAAAGGCCTTGGACAGGTCCACAAACACAGCACCAGTGAGCAAACCCTCATCCATAGCTACACTGGTGTGGTTCGTGAACCTGGCCAAGGCCGTACCAGTCCCATGATACTTACGAAATCCATGCTGATCATGTGTCCTAAGACCATTATCCTGTAAATAGGCAATAAACTGTTCGCTTACTAATCTCTCAAAAATCTTGCCTAAGGGTGGCAAAAGCGAAACAGGACAATAATTAACCATGTCAATTCTATCACCTGATTTATAAATAGGCCTAATTAATGTTTGTTTCCATACGTCTGGAAAACACCCAGTAAGCAAAGACAAATTATAGATATAAGTAAGTGGATAAGTAATATGCTCAAAAATCAATTTTAAAAACCTAGAATCAAGTTCACATACACTAGAGCAAATGGGCATATATTTCAGGAGGTAATAAACCAGAGAAGGTTCAATAAATGTGAAGGCAAAAGAACAAGACTTAGAAACATCACAGGATTTTTCAACATTAGACAGGTCCTTAACAAACGTCTGAGTATACCTAGACAAATCCAAAAATTTATCCAAAAAAGAATCACAAATAACCTTCACATCAGAAACCATCTGACCATCCTTTTTAAAACCCCCAGTAAATTCATCTCTTGATGGATTAATTAAGGAATTTATAGATGACCAAAACCTTTTTGAATTATTTAGAGTAGAGGTTTGTAAATTCTTAAAATAACTAGATTTACATTGCCTAATTTTTATTTTACATTCATTTCTAAGCTTCCTATAGCTATTAAAATCACTCATTTAGTCACCTTAAACAATTTCCAAGCAACATTTCTTAATTTAATTAAATGTAACAGAGAAGCAGTAATCCACTTATGTTGAGTGCCTCTAACTCTTCTAATTACTCTAGGAAAATATTTATTCTGTAACCCCAAAAGAGTAGCTGTAAAATAATCAACAGCAATATTAACATCAGGAATTGCGTCCAGATAAGACCAATCAATATTTTGCAGGTCAACAAGAAGATCACAGCTGATCTCATTAGTAAACTTCTGATATAAATAAACCTAGGAGGCAATTTAGGTCTTTCAGATAACCATATGCAATAAGTGGCCAAATGGTCACTTATTACATCAGGTAAAACACCAACACTAGAAATGTTTACCTTTTCATTTACGAGCACCCAATCCAGGATTGTATGATTTTGACTATTCATAGTCATACAAGTAAATTAATTTATAAGATGAAACAAACCAGCATTAATCAATAACATCTCTACAGAAGGGTCATTTATAGGGTCCCAATGAATATTAAAATCTCCAGTAATCAAAAGATCACTACCTGTTTTTATAAATGATAAAAACCCTAAAAATATCACCCAGCCCTTTCTTAGCAGTTTTAGGGAGATTATAGATTGTACAAAGATGCAATTTTTGACAACCACCCAACTTCAATTCCAATAACAACCATTCAAAATCAACAGATTTTGTATATTGGGGAAAAATCTCTACTAATTGTAGAAGTAACTGAAACAAAACGAGGCTTGTTACAACTATACATTAGCATGCATTTCAATTCTACTAAGCAAGGAGGCAGATCGCACAACCAGCAACAGTGAATTTTAGAGAAGGTAAGTAATCATAAAATGTGTTTTTTTACTAGAAATAATAAAATAATGTGAAAAAAAAGGTCAACAGTGTCCCTTTAAATGGTGGGGATTCCCCAATTATTTTTAAAGTATGAAAGTAGTCTAGGAAAATTGACACAGACAAACAATACTATAGCCATGAGTGCAAAATCAGGTCACAGACTACCAACAGATTAATCAGTAGGTATCCTTATATAATGATGCCATCAGATACTGGCATAATTTTAAAATTAACCAATCATAACTTTTATAAATTCAATAAACTAATACTGAAAAGAAAACAAGATACTATAACATAGTCAAGACCAGGAAAAAAAGGCTGTTCATATTTACCAAAGGTATAATACATTTTAACATACAATATTATCCAATGAACGATCTTTTTTGTCACCACATGAAAAATGTCTCCAGCATCGGAAGGCTCTAATGTTGCTGACACTGAAAATGTTGGAAGTTGATCGCCTAGTTGCTGAGGCACAAGAGAAAGTATCTGAGCCAAAACACCACCTTTTTAATTTGGTGGGGGAAAATCTGAGTCACCATTAATTAGGTGTGATAACTAATCAAAATCAAAAAAAGATGGGTCTTGCATCTTGTATGACTCTTGCTTCTGATGCAAAGAAAAATTTTCTGTCAAAGTCCTTCATCTTAATCTGAAACAACAAAAACGATCTGCACCTTGCCTGGATCAGTCGCCTCACATTTAATTTCTAATTTTTAATCAGGAAAGGCACACTAAGCTGTGACAGCTTGTTTCTAGGACTCTAGGTGCTTCCTGCTGGATAGGTTACATGGGACCTTTTTCTTCGATAAATGTCATGGATCTTTTACTTCCACCTGGACAGTGACCAGTGATGGGCAGAAGGGATGTTGATTCAAAGTTTCCTGAAATACAGCAACCCCTCATACTACACTACAGTGTCACTTATGGGTAATTAACCCAAGTACCTAGTGAAGGGCTAAAACTCACGACCACGTGATCGACTGGCCCCAGAGGTGAGTATGCTATGCACTGTGCTACAGACAAAACTGTCAAATTTAAGCAAGTTATTGCTCCTTTCTGTTCTGGTTACTTAATTTTTTTTTTTTTAAATGTTATAATTCAGTGGACCTTAGTCCAAACTTGTGAATACTGTGTGTATGAGAACCTGGACACCTTCCAAATGGTGAATGCCCTGTTCCCTGATGTACGCCAAGACAATAAGGACCTTGGTGAGTACCCTGGGGTCCAAGAGAGGCTGAATGGGAGAGCTGTGAGCTAGAAATATTGCCCATCTATCGAGAACTGAAAAAACTTGTAATGACATGGCCACACTGGGACATGGAAGTAGGCATCTCATCGGTCTATGGAGCACAGAAAATCCCCCCTTAAAGATCTCTTTCTTTATCAATGCCAGAGACTGAATCATGAAATGCTGGTATGCAGACAAACCGGTTCTGGTACAGTGACAGATTGTAACCTCCTTATTTTTTTGGTACCACGAAGACAGTGGAATAGACCCCTTGACCTTGTTCCTATGTTAGTAACCTCTGAACAGCTACAATGTTGAGGAGATGAGAGATCACTTCTGACTTCTGCAACAAGACTTCTATTCTGAGCATTCGGTGAAACTTGTGAAGCAAAAATTTGTGGGCATGGTAGTTTGGAGAATTCTGTCAAGTGGCTGAGCTGAATGATTTCTGCCACTCCCAGGCCTGTTTAAATTGTGGCCCACACCCTTGTAAAAAAAAACTGTAATCTTCTGAAAATTAGATGCATGGGAAGGGCCAGTGTAGCTTCAGAAAGAGGAGGGAAAACTTATAATTAACGTTACGGTTTCAGTTCCTATTGCCTCTTCTACTTCTGTTCCTCTCCTGGCAGTCCCTGAAGTATGCTCCCCACCCCCACCCAAAGATCTGAGTCCCCAAAAGGTTTTTTGTTCCCCCTAGTTCCTAATATAAATGGCTGATTAACTGCTGGGGGTGGATCACCACAGTTTTGGGTCTTCATTCTTGATATTCTGGGTCTTGGACAATTCTTTTACTGCTTTAGACAGGGTGTTGATGAAAAAGAGTTCCCCATCATATGGCCCCTGAAGAAATAGTATCTTGAACTGGGTATCAGCCTACCATTGCTTCAGCCAGAGGTGTCAGCATACCGAGATGTTAGCCATCAGTGCCGGGGCAGCTAGTTCAGTAGCACAGTCTGAGGCGCCCACTAGATAGGTTACAAACATAAGATAATGATGGCAGAAAAAGACAAATTGTCTCTCTAATCTGCCCTTAACACCCAATCATACCCACAGACCTTCTTGTCAATACAACAACATTTTTATCTGCACTATCCACACCCATGCTCCCCATTTCACTACTACATCCCTGGGTAACTACTAAGTCCTAAACTTTTCCACATTGGATTTGAAACCATTAATAGCTCTGGTTCCCACCACCTCTGCTGGCAGACCGCTCCATGGTTCAACCATTAAATCTACAAAATAAAAACTTTCTTACATCTCTTCTGCAACCCCCTCGCCAGCTTCACTCGCAACCTTGTGATTCAGACTCACTACTCTTTTTGAATTGTTGCTGCCAATTCTACCAGACTGACTTTATTCAATAAGTCCCTGGATTTGCCTCAGTCTCAAGGATGCCATATTACAGGATGCATCTGAAATCTCTCAATGCTAGTCCAGAAGGGAGCAGGCAACACAGGTACTGGAAACCACAATCTCCATCAGGGCGACAAGGGATCAGTATGTCCACCGAGTTTCTTCAACCTTCTTACCATTCTGATACCGAAGAATGGCTCCCTCTTCCAAGAGGAGGTTGTTGTCCTTAAACAATGAAGCAAACAGTGCTTACACCTTCGGTAGCTTGGTTGCATTGTTCCTTCTGAAGGGAACAGAATACAGCTTTGAAAATAGTCTTGCGCTGAGCTTTTTGATATTGTGGGAGGACTAAATCATGTTGATAGCAGCCGCTGCAAACTTGTGCAGAGGGAACAAGGGTGGTTTGTCTACCAAGAAAGTGAACACTGGGTCACAGTAAGTGTTTTTACCATCCTAGTCAGCTAAGCCATGTCCCTCAGAGCAGAGGAACCAGCTTATACTAGGTTACAAGTCTAAAGGTTGCGACTCACCCAATGATAAAAGATCACCGCTATACCTGCTCTGGACAGACGAATATTGTCTGTGCCCCTCACCCATCCCTTTAGTCACTTGTCAGAATCTGGTCAAGTTGTAGGCAACTTGCTTAGATGTTGCCATTTTTAGGGCACTTCTCTGGATGCTCCTTATTTCTTCCTCAGGGAAAGGGGTGCTCATGGATGAGAGCTGCAGCATAGCTAGTCCCAGTCACCAGTCGAGGTTGACCCCTTCCCCTGCAGACAGGTCCAGTAGGTCATGACTGAAAAGTAACTCCCTCAACCTCTTCCATTGAAGTACTGGTGGGCGCAATGCCCTGGCTACTCACTGTAACCAGATCAGTGGGGTGCTGCTCCTCCTGAAGGTCCTGGCACTCTTGATCCCATCTTCTGCCCTGATACTGTTATCTTCACTAGGGGTACATTACCTCAGGTACGCCCTCAGTCAACTGCTAAAAAAGGATCCCACAACCAAGGAGATCAGCTGCTGGAGGCGGTTTAAACACTGCTGGACATAAGAATGGCACAATCCATCTCTGTTGTGAACAGACCTTGCTGTCTGATCTTAGGAGCCACCAAATTCAAGCTGTCTACTTAGCTAGTGAGTCATGAATCTGTCACCCTCGCTGGTAGAGGACAGGGAAGGATGCACAGAAATGTGCCAAAAGCACTGCCAGTGGATCTTCATACATGCAGCAGACAGACAGACAGACAGACAGACAGACACACACACACACACACACACACACACACACACACAGTATCAAACTGTGAGCGTGGACAACCCCTCCCATAAAAAACAAAAATTATGCAGCCAAAACACAGCCGATGCCGCCCAGCATTGGGCTGGACTACTGTCAAGCATCAGTGAGGAGCGGTGGGTCCTCGGCGGCTGATGAAAATGCCCCCTCCCCCTTTGAGGGCAGCACCAGTTCAACAAACCACTGCCAGAGGCAAGACGTGGCTGGACTAAAAGAGGGCCAGAGAAGAAGAGGTAAAATACAACAAGAGGGTAACTACACTACCTACCCTGACCTATCGCCTGCAAGGCAGAAGACAAATTAGAGGAGATCAGAAACTACAGTGGCCTTTATAGGACACAATGTGGGGGTATCACAGAATTAGCCAGTCTCCTGTCTACCTGCAGTGAGGGTGCAGCAACTCATTCGTAGGAGTGACAGAGGGCACTGGAGAAACTTTGCGCTGCAGCAGATGAAAACTCTTTTTTTTTTGTTAGATTTTGCAAGGTCAAATCTCCCTAGTGGCTTTTCCAGCAAAGAGAACTTAATGCAACAAGTCATCCCAAAGACATTTAAGCAACTTAGTCTGCAGTGGTGGCTGAGCTAATAGCTGATGTAAAACTACTAAAATTCTGGTCAGAGCTTGCCTTAGTCATCCTCAGTCCCAGCAGCCGCTTAGGGCCCAAACCTTATAGGGGCCACAGCATGAGTGACACCGTTAAAGTTATCAGTCTTTGAGATTTAAATAGATTGTTTTTAACTATTTATCAGTCTTCTGCTGTGCTGAAACAACACACAAATGGCATCACCAAGCAGGGCAGAAACTTATAAAAATGGTATCACAATGCTGCACAATTTTCTACCTTTGTACAACGCACCCCACCGCCAAGTCTTCCTCTGGTTCTGATGTAGTCCATCGTTTCAGTCAAACTGGAATTTAAAATACAAATACTCCCTTCACCCCCACCCAACATGCATGTGTCAATAAAATTTAACTCACTGTTTTAGTGGTCACGTAAACACAGATCTGCAAAAACAATGATGCTGTAGACAAAGAAAGACCTTGCAACCCTCCCTCATCCCATTCCTGATTGTTAACCATTAAAAAAATGCTTCTTAACCCCGATTTCCTGGCCAGATACCTAAAACTGGATTACCAAGTCATTTCTATCGCAACAGCCGTCATACAACATATTCTATATAATCCCTTCACATTACAACATATCTGTAGTGCTAAACCTAAAGCACTTAATCTCAAAGCAACTGATGCTTAAAATTCAAAGGCCTTATGATCTGAATTATAGAGTGCATGCTCTCTGTTGTGTCACTTCAAGACGAAGGAGCAAATGCTTTCAATTGCTTCTTAGTTATTCACAAGTTTTTGCTTCAGGCAACCGCTGCCGAAGTATAGGACCATCATAAATGGTTTCAGTTCTCAATAAGAGGATCATTTCTCTATAATGCAGCTGACATACGGACTATTTCTGCAATAACAAAATGTACAAATTGGCTTTGGGTACAGTGAAGAACTGTACTGAGGGTACCTGGAATCTACTGGAGTGGAAAAGCAATAACAAACTATATAGACAGCAAAGCTGTTGTCTGGTGGATATAACCTTAGAAGAGCTGGTCTCAACACCAACGTTTACAGGCTGCATAGACTCTAAGATACTGCTACTGTAAGGGGGTTACTGCTTGTGTGCTGTGCTGCTTTTTACATGTTCTAACTAAATAAATGTTAAAACTTATGGGACAATGTGTCTCTGGATTCCAATTGTGAACTTTGGTGTTGAGACCAGCTCTTCTAAGAATACTTGTGACTTTTTTGCTGTGGAGCCACCAGTTCTCTCTGTGTAGTCTCCCTTCTCTGCACTTCTCGTGGATGGCCAGCACTGAAACAAAGACTGTCCCGCTTGCAGTTTTTTAAGAATTATATGAAGCACCATAAAAAGCTAACATTTTTGTTTACGTGATCAAGCCATTTTCCACAAGCAGCACTTTTAACAGCAGGAACTATTTTCGAGTAAGAATAGTTAGAATTACTGAGCAGGGGGTGAAGCAAACAGCCCAGCGAGCTACAAGATCTTTCTCCTCCTCTGTTGCTATACCCTGGACCTCTCCTAAGTAGTACTCCGCCCTTGGATTCCTCGCTCCAATGTGCATAACTCTGCATTTCTTGGCATTGAAGCAAAGTTGCCAAATCCCAGACCGCCTCCCAAGTTTTCTCAGGTCTTCCTGCAGGTCCTGTAAATCACTTCTACTGCGACTACCCTCCCACAGAGTTTGGTGTCATCTGCAAATAGGCAGTTTGCTCATTATGCCATTCCAGTGTCACTGATGAAGACATGAGTGAACAACACTGGCCCCAGCACCGAGCCCTGCAGGACCCCACTGATGACTTCCATTCTCTGCCGACTCCTGCCTACTGGACTGCGAGGCTTCCAAGGACTTTGTTTCCACCTACGAACAGATTAATAGTTGACATGCCAAGATTTCTATTACACTGCAGGTGTTATGCAAATTTAGAGATCACGTGACTATTTGATTGAGTGTTGCAGAGACCACTGTTCAAAAAGCCTTTTTATCATACATTTAAATACTGGATCATAGCAGCATGGCTGGAGTACTTCACTGCAAGTTCACTCATCCTGTTTATTTGCTGCCTTCAAAATGCTTTTCCTATTCCTGTTTGTTACTAGCAAGGTATGTCCTGGCCCTGGAGTAAGGTGGATCAGATGTCGCATATAGGGCATACAGTTACTGTACATCCCAAAATCCCCTGTAACCGACATCAGAGCAGTACTGCAAGATTTAATAGTCTGCAGTGCATGTTAGAGCTTTTATAATCTCCGATTAGATGTTTTCCAGTACTGTGTTTTACCAGAAGCTAAGCATAGTCCAACTGTGACTGTATTTAGCTCCAGGAGAACAACAGGACCAGCAAACAAAAGATCAGAGTTTATATAAACTCTAATATGCACTGCAGGCTACTGACACTGCATTGCTGCAGTACTACTCTGATGTCACCTGCAGGGGATTCTGGGATTTGTAGTTACAGAAGATGTCAGCCTAACATAGAAACACAATTTGAAGGCAGATACCGACCGCTTGGCCCATTCACTCTGCCCATTTTCCCCTACTTACAGTATCACCACAGACACTAATCTATCTCTAGCTCTCCTTTCTCCTGCCCCCAATTCCTTTCCATTAAGATTCCCTTACATCTATCTCAATGTTCTTCATTCATTATTTTAGCGTGGTGGGCCACCACTTTTTTTTTTACCGCCACCCTATAGTTTTGTTTGCAACTACCCTATATATTTTTGTATTATTGATTGTTTCCTTATAAAATCCTCCAGAATTGTCTTTTGTCATCCTTTATTGCACTGCTACCCCCGTTTTGATAACAGAGCACTGTATTTTACTTGAAATCCACTTATGCACAAGTACAACGCATACAGGAACTTCGGAAAAATAATGCTCCTTTGACCTCATCACTACTGCCACCACCCTATATTTTCAGACACTGGGGAACCCTGTATCGGATGCATTCTTGAAACCCGCCACTATTTTTGCTTCCACCACCTCCACTGGACGGCTGTTCTAGGAATCCACCACTCTTTCTGTGAAAAACTACTTCCTCACATCTCTCCTGAATCTACCCCCCTCCAGCTTCAAAGAATCCCCTTGTTCTTGAGCTCCCTTTTTTCTAAGAAATACTTGCTCTTGACACTCCTCCTCACACCCACCGCTCCCTTGCTCTCCCTTCCCTTGAGAACCGCCGCCAAATACACTGTGCCAAGTTTTGCTCAAAGAACTGGTTTGGTCTCCTCCCAGTGTACCTGACCTCCATACTATCGCCCCCTCTGGCACCCACCTATGCTCTGAGGTCCCTAGACTTCCGGCTCCTGTTAGTCCCCAGACGTCGGACCCAAGCCGGCCAGGCCACCTTCTCTCACCGCTTCCCTCAACTCTGGAACTCTTTCCCCTCTGGAATAAGCCAGTCTTCCTCTGTCCACTCACTGTCCTATGCCCTCGTCAACCACTGCTCAGTAAACTGCTCCTGCTGCTAAATCTCCAATCTATTCCACCTCAGACACTTCTATATTTCTTCTCCCAGTAGGCCCAGTGGTGCTACTTCGCTAACCGCACCCAACTACTGCACTTGATCCCAACTTTTGAGCTAGCTATCTTGCACTTACCCCTATCTCATTATATACCGCAACCCAATACCTTAGCAGGTTTTCCTCATTGTAACTGTTACTCTCGACTATTAGGCTTTATGTATTAATCCACACTCACCTATTCCTGTCAAACATATGCAGCTGTATTATCTAATTATATGTTTTCAAGGTATAAAGCATGACTTCCCTATGTAATTGCTACTATACTATAAGTAAGAGTAAATTGTCATCTACGCCCAACTATTTCTGTCAAATGTTTTCAAATGTATTGTAATTATATGTATATATGTCAGGACTTGGATTAGCTTTGTCCTCTTCCCCACTGTACCCCTCCCCCCAGGTCGCACTGGAAGACAAGTAGTTCTTGCTCAGTGTGCTTTTCCTGGTGAAACAATTTCAATAAATAAATATTGGTGTAATTCACAAAGAAGTGACAAATCTCTGCGTCAAGCAAGTGAGCAAAAAGGTATGACCCCATTTAGCTTTGCCCAGTGTTCCTCCACCCCCCTCCCCAGGCCACTCCCCATCTGTCAAGCCATCCCAGAGGTATTCACCTGCCCTCTTGAAGTCCAGAACCCTCATGCTTGAGTGGTTCCATTCCACAGCTGTCCTTATATTGAACCACAAGGTACGGTGAACCTAGAAGTAAGCAAAATTAGTCTGATACAATCTACTGTACTACCATAAAACAAGAAAACCAAAATGTTTCTGCACACAAAGTACATATTGGGATCAGCCCAAAAGCTGAGTGTGGAGCCCTTGGTGCTATCTGTACCCCGTTAAAGTTTCAAGTATGTAACTGCAAAAATTGACACTGCATGGTTCATAGATGTTGAACACACAGTAACACTTCGATACACAGTGCAGTCCTCTAGGAGCCTGAGAAAGACTTATCACTGGGATGAATGTTTTAGCTAAAACTTATAAAGCCTCTTTTAGACTGTGACTGAAACTTTATTTTTTTAATTTTCTAATAACGTTGAAGTGCACTGGCTGCAACACTGGTTCCAAATGGCGTTTCTTTATTGGTGGACTTTTCTAAAGTGTAATTCCCTCTGCTGTATCATAAAGAGATGGGATGAGCTTGTGACTATTAATTTTACTGTAATTGAATATTGATGTAGTCGTATTTATTTTGTACATGAAAATTTTATTAAAAAACAAAACATACTTTTAACACACAAAAATGAACAAAACAAGGAGGTTAGCTCTACTGAGAGGTGCAACTGGTTCAGTATGTTCTATAAGGCCAAGATTGCTAGTATCTGCGATCAGGCTTCCTCCCTCATAAACACCATCAGCAGCAGGAGTCCTGCCGGGGCATCAAAGAGGAGGGTAATTTCATGGGCAGAGTTCTGCCTTCTGGATGAGAAGTCAATGGCTCTGATTCTGTCTAGTATGAAATGTATCATCTGAAAATTCAACTCCACCTCTTTTTGGCATCTTAAGGGAGAGATGGAGGCATGGGTTCCAGTGTTCGTGAGAACGGTTAATGCTTCACTGAGAGGGGCTCATTTTCCAATCACTGCAGCCGTAATTCCGTTCTCTGTACTCCCTTTTCCCACTCCCCGGGTTGCACCTCGAAACGAGCTTCAGCTCAGTGTGCCTTTCTCAGTCACCAATTTATAAAAAAATAAATTAAGGAGGTAATGGTGAAGTCCTTGTTCATGAAGCCTTCTCTCGATCCCAACAATCCCACAAACTTTAAACCTATCTACAAGCTGCCATTTCTGGCTAAGATTGTTGAGAAGGTGGTTGCAGATCAAGTGGTGGAACACCTGGAAGTCAATAGCATACTCAAGACTGCCATCAACATACCAGTCTGGTTTTCACTATAGACACAGCATGGAGTCTGTCCTGTTAAGGTATGCAATTATCTCTATCAGAAGAAAGGACTTGGGATGTGTCCATTCTCATCCTCCTCTACCTTCCCACTGCATTTGACACTGTTTATCATGGAGTGTTGGACAGACCTGAGGTGGATGGGAGGGTGGCCACTAATGTCTTACAATGGTTCTGCTCATTCCTCTTGGAAAGTGTACAGTCAGTTGTTTTCAGTCCACTCTGGTCAGGGTGGGTTGACCTGGACTGTGGAGCACCCCAGGGTTCTGTCTTCCCTCCCACATTGTTCACAATTTATTTGCTTGCACTGGGTGAGAATTTCAGACAACAGTGTGTGGAATTTCATTGTTATGCAGATCATACTCAGTTATATCAGTCTTTTGCCACTGTCCTGGGCCTCACTACGCTTTGGTCGAACCTGTGTCTAGTGGAAATCAGGGTCTGGATGGCATCCAGTTGGCTAGTACTTAATCATGAAAGACCGAATTAATTTTTATCAGCTCTGAAAAGCAGGTATCAAGCTATGAAACGTGGTCTTCTCTTGCCTTTCTTAAGAAGGGAGAAGTAGCCTGAAAGCAGTAAGAGGTCAGCGGCCTAGTAGTGGTTTGGATGAAAATACGTGTCCTCAGCTGCGCCCCTAACTCAAGCCTGCAGATCTAAGGACTGTGGTACAGGCCTCTGTATCATTCTAGAATAAATTATACATACTGTAAGGCGCTCTATAAGGGCCTGTCTGGAGTCAACTGTGTTGCCTGCAGCCGATCCAGAATGTTGCAGCTCAGTTTCTGATCTCCACTAGGAGGATAGATCATATCACCTCCTTTCTTCAAGTGCTGGGCTGGCTGTCAGTGAGGTGGTGAGTTGACTTAAAGGTGCCACCAGTGCAGCAGTAGCGCTACCAGCTGCGATGCTAACGAATGGGGTTCAGAAGAGAATCCAAGCTGTCGGAAAGCCACCCAGAGAGGAGAAGAATTGAGCATCTGTATGACTGCTCTCCTCCGAGGGGGGGGGGCAGAGCCTGAAGCTTCCCTGGCCCCTGGCAGAAGCTGAGGGAAAGGCAGCCAAGGTCATGAAGGTTGGGAGGCATGGCAGACTGAGTACATCATGCAGGAGCATGTGGTGTGCACCAGGATGTCACTGCATGCCACATCCCCTGGTGGCCAAAAACTGAAGGAAAATACAGCGGCAGGATGACGACGAGAACCCATAGGCCCTGCACTTGACCTGCTGGCTGAGCCAACCGGAACTGGATCCATTCACTTGGCGGGGCTGGCGAACCCTGCAGGTGCCCAAGCCATGGGGAATGGCGGCCGGCAGGCAAGTCCTAGCCTACATCGGGGTGATGGGGCTGGGGCACTTGGAAGGGGTAGAGAGAAAAAAAAAAGGTGCTTTTATTGACCTCTAAAGTTGAAAATGAACAGGGACTTCCTTACCTCCATGAACTCTTCTCCACTCCCCCCCCAGTCCCTGGATGGACTACGTCTAACCTGGACTTGCTCACGACCCCTCTCTCCTATTTTAAGTCAGTGGGAGATAGGTCAGTCTCAGTTAAAGCGCTGGTATTATGGAAGGCGGTACCACTAAGTCAGAAATATCCCTTCGTTAACATTATTTAAATTTTGGTTGCGGGACACCTGTGGCAGGCACGCTACAGCAGTCCTTCATACTGCTACACTGTATATGTTGCTTAGTTGCAATAGTATGCATGGAAGCCTGCATTTTACATGTTGCATTAATGTCTGTCTGTGAGTTTACACTTGCTTTCTGCCCTATGCATCCAGAAGGCAGAGTCTGTACTTGTACAATGCTCTGTGCTCCTAGAAGAGTGTGTAAGAAACAAAATGCAAATAAGTAGGGCCCCCATTTAAAAAAAGTCCCTTACATATGATGAGTGTGGTAAAAATATTTTCAGAATAGAGTCCAAAATTATAGGGAAACACTTGCAGTGCCCTTACTAACATTCTGGGACCTAGAGGTACTGATTGAGATTTCTGCACTGACATAATTTTAGAAACATAGAATCTGTCAGCAGAAAGAGACCAGTGGTCCATAGAGTCTGCCCATATTATACTACTTCACCAAATCAAAGATTTGCTGAAGTCAAACTAGTGCAAATCTACTGCCTGCCTTCATCTACGGCCCTAATAACCCAGTCGAAAAACAGTATCACGGTCACCTGGTATGAGCTCCCTGGCACAAACCCATGCTGCTTGTCATCCTGCAGCTTGCTGTCATCTAAGCAGGCCCGACTTTCCTTAACTAGGGTCTCCAATAGCTTACCTACAATGGAGGTAAGAGTGACCGGCCTGTAGTTGCCATGGTCTTCTCTATACCCCACCCCCGCCTTGTGGATTGGGACTATGTCTGCAGACCTCCTATCCCCGGCACAGCCTCAGACTCCAATGAGTCACTGAACAGCTGGATCAAGGGTTCAGCTAGTCCTGAAGCCAGTTCCCCTGAGTACCCTTGGGTGCAGGCAATACAGGCCTGGAGCTTTATCCACCTTGAAGGCCCCCAGCCCTTTTCATAGGTGTTCCAGTCAAAAAGTAGGTTAAAACCCTACTACTACTTCAAAACCTTATAGAAATACTTCTGTTCAGTATTTACAGAAGAGAGAGTTGGAAACAGGCTACTGGTTAAGGACAAGGGCACTAAGGGACAGGAGGTGTACACTAGTCCCTTTACGGAAGATAGAGTCCTTAGGGAACTAGTATAGTTAAAAGTGGACAAGGCAATGGGACCAGATGGGATACACCCCAGGGTACTGAGGGAACTTAATGAGGAACTGGCTGCACCTCTGGTGGCCTTGTTCAACCTGTCATTGCTAACAGAGGAGGTGCCGGGGGACTGGAGGAGGGTAGATGTAGTCCTAATTCCACAAGAGTGGAAACAGGGAGGAGGCAGGAAATTACAGGCCTGTCAGCCTGACGTCGGTGGTGGGCAAGGTAATGGAGTCACTACTGAAGAAAAGAATTGGAGAATACCTAGTTGCCAGTGGTCTACAGGATCCCAGGCAGCATAGCTTCACAGGGGGGAGCTCTTGCCAGACTTATCTGATCAAGGGCTTTGACTGGGTAACAAGGGACGTGAATTAGGGAGGAGCTGTGGATGTGGCCTACCTGCATTTCAGCAAGGCCTTCGACACTGTTCCATACAGGAGACTGGTAAACAAGCTGGAGAGCCTAGGGGTAGGGACTAAAATGGGTAGAGAGTAAGTTAGGAAACAGGAGTCAGAGAGTGGTGGTAAATGGTATCCACTCTGGAGTAGGCAGGGTGACCAGTGGGGTGCCACAGGGGTCAGTTCTGTGCCCAGTCCTCTTTATTATTAGTTACATAACAGAGGGACTGAAATAGAAAGTATGCCTATTTGCAGACAACACAAAGCTCTGCAACAGAGCAGACACACTGGGGTTGGGGTGGAAAGAATGAAGAATGATCTACATAAGCTGGAGGAACTGTCATGGGTCTGGCAGCTGAGTTTCAACGCAAAACGTGCAAAATCATACACCTGGGACACAGAAACCCAGGGGCAACCTGTCAACTGGGAGGAGTGGAATTAGCAGTCACAAAACAGGACAGGGACCTGGGGCTAATCATTTCTGATGACCTGAAGGTAGCTAAACAGTGCGACAAGGCAGTGGGGAAGGCTAATAGAATGCTGGGATGCATAGGCAGGGGAATCGGCAGCAGATGGAGGGATGTACTGCTATCCGTAGAGATCACTGGTGAGACCTCACCTTTGGTACTGTGCCCAGTTCTGGAGGCCCCATCTCTGAAAGGATACAGAGAGGATGGAGACGGTACAAAAGAGAGCAACAAAAATGGTACAGAGTCTGCAACAAAAGTTCTACAAAGAAAGGCTAAAAGAGCTGAATTTGTACTCCCCGGAGGAAAGGAGGTAAGGGGGGGGTGGGGATAGGATATAAATATACAAATACCCTACAGGTAAAAATTGGGTACAGGAAGGCAGTATTTTAGAAAGGAAAAAAAAGTTGGAGGACAAGGGGTCACACTATGAAGGTGGAAGGGGGGGGGGGAGGCTCAGAGGAACTATAAGAAAGTATGTCTTCAAAGAGAGGGTGGTGGATGCATGGAACAACCTCCCAGCGGAGGTGGCGGAGACTACAATGGTTACAGGATAAATGAGAAAGCTACAAGGGGATCTTGGAAGTAAGGTGGGAGGGAAGTCCGCAGACTGATTAAGTGTCTGCAGAGTAGCTGTAGAGAGGGAAAAATGGGGCAGACTAGATGGGCCATGAGGTCTTTATCTGCCAACATCTTTTATGTTTCTATGTAACCCCTCTACTTTTGCCCACTGCATGCTCAGTGGATACAAGTCATACTGTTGAGCGCCATGTACCTGTCTTGTCTCCATTTGTATATATCCAGGGACTCAGTGTCCATGACATCACATAGCAGTCTGCTCCATGTCTTTACCACCCCTCTGTGTGAACCAATTCTCTCTCATTTTTGTCCTATAAAAATCTCCTTTTAGCTGGAAATGATGCCTTTTCAAGTTTGAGGTCTCCTTCTTTCAGTCTTAAAGGGAATGTCCCCCTCAACCTAGCTTCTGTATACCTGTGTAGTTTTTAGACATGAACAATGATTCCCTCGCTTACATCCCCCTAATTTCATCCTAATTGAAATATAAATGAGGTTGCTTCACTGTGTTTTTCCCCTGGTGTGAAAACCTGTTTGTCTCCATTGCAAAGGTCATGATTCATACAAGGCATCATGGGAGTTGATATATATCTGCACAAGTCAACAGAAGTTACACTCTCATTCAGTTTTGTTACATGTCTTGCGAAGGCCCTGTATTCTCTAAAAGCATTTTTCCCCAGCTCCGATACACTTAAACTACAGAAAACAGCAGGGCACTTAATATGCCTTGAAAAGTTTCATGGCCAGCATAAGACAAGAACACAGGGACTGCAGATGACCACAAAAGAACTGACTAGTACAGTTTAACTAATACAGGCTTTAGCACTAAAACATCATAACATTTCAGAATACCTTGCATGAGTCAGGTCACAACCTTTGCAATGGAGTCAAGCAGATTTTCACACCAGGGCAGCACAGAGTAAAGCAACCTCGAAGAGGGATACAAGAGATAGAATCATTATTCATGCTTAAAAACCACACAGGTATACCGAAAAAGGTTTAGGTAACTTTCCTTTTAGCCCGATACAATTCAAGAACTCCTCATCTCTTGTAGCTTTATATACCATTATTATGTCTCATCTGACTCTTCTCTCTAGTGAATATAGTTTGAGCTGTTCCAGCCTGTCCTTGAAACTCATTCCTCTAATATTCCATACTAGTCATGTCGCCCTTCTCTGCATGGCCTCCAATCTTTTCACATCCCCTCTCCTGTGTGGGTTCCAGGAACCAGATTCCATACTCAAGATAGAGCCTCACCAGCGACCTGAACAGTGGCACCACCACCCTCCTGTCTCCGCTTACAAAGTTCTTCCTTATGCAGGCTAATAATCCTTTTCCTTTCCTTATTACACATATAGGATAGTGTATGGCTCCCGATGCACAACAAGGTTATTCTCCAACTGAGTAGTTACTCTGCCGACTGTTGACCTCGAAAGCGCACCTCAAGAGGTCATACAGTCGACACAGTAACCACGAAGTTGGAGAATAGCCTTGTTTTGCATCGGGATCCATACACATTTCTATATAGTGTATGGTGAAAATGCTGCACTTTGAGGACAAGAAAACAGTGGTAATAAATGATAATTTCAACATCACTGCAGTGTTTACATTTGTTTTTGTAAGGGTCATAAACTTTTCAATTTGTCGTCAGGGTGAGAATTTGAGGTTGTTATGGAGCAGGCGTCAGTCATTTTGATAGGGCAACCTTTGATTGGTTGCTGAACAGGTGTGGGTGGGCTTTAAAAAAACAACAACATGGCAGCCGAATTCCTTGCTTAGCGAGAAGCGGTGTCTGTGAGGAGACTCTCCTGTGTGTAAGTATTATTTACATATCTGGTTGATCCTGCCTTTTTAATTAAATGTGGAACCATCTGGTTGATCCTGCAATTTGTGAGTGTTGGGCGATCGTGTTGCCGTCACCACCATAGTTATCTGGTTGAGCCTGCCATTTCTGCTGCAGTCGGTGTTGTGTGACATTCGTAGTGCAGCAGAATGAAAAGTCATTCTGCTGCACTACGGACATCACTACTGCAGCAGAACAACATTTTACAGATAACCGATTTCGGTGGAGAACAAAGTCCCACCATACACTATTGTCACGTTGTGCACTGCTTTTAATGTTTGACACCAATACACCTAGATCTCGTTCCCCTTTGCTCTCTCTTTCATGGTTATGCCATTCAGTTTGTACTCAGGATATTGGTTTCCGCAAACAAAATGCATAACTATACATTTATCAGGGTTGAAGCACATTTTTACCTTTTGTGCCCAATCATTTAGTTGGGTAAGCTTCTTTTGCAGTTTCCTTATTCCTTCCTCAGTGTGCACTTCACAAGTGATTTTCACATCATTGGCAGATTTCGCCATCCATCCCGCCTCAGTGCACGGCATGTTGCTCACATAAACATTAAATAGTGTAGGACCCGACACAGACATTTGTGGAACCCTGCTCAACAACTCTCCTCAGTCAGATAAGTACCCATTTATTCTTACTCTTTGACTCTCTCCTTCCAGACAATTTGTTATCCACGCTACAATACTGTTGATCAGTCCTGCATTTCCTAATTTATTTATTAACTCCATATGTGGCACAGTATAGAATTCCTTACTAAAAACCATACACATCATATTCACTGGTGTACTCCTGTCCAACAGCCTATTAATCAGTTCAAAGAATCAAAAAGTTCAAACTACTCGGAACACAGACAGCATTCCTCCAAGATACACACACCCCAGTGGCACAAGCCAATCTCTGGAGGAGAGAATGGGTGGGGCAGGTCTATACAGCAGGAGATAGCAATAGGAAAGCGGAAGTAGCTGCACTCATTAGCAAAAACACACAGTTCAAACTCGTAGAAGAAACAACAGATCTGCAAGGAAGATATGTAATGGTCAGGGGACAACTTGATGGTAGAGATATTATACTATTCGGGATCTACTGCCCAAACAGTGATGATCCACGGTTCTTCAACACACTTCTCTCCATCTTAGCCACCCCATACCCAAACTATACATCACAGCAGGGGATTGAAACCTAGTCCGAGACAATAGCTTGGACAGAACCAAGCCCAGAAAAATAGGCCTATCACTGTCCCAGCACGCCCTACAGGAGCTGGCAACTTACCTCAGCCTAGACGACCCTT
This sequence comes from Neoceratodus forsteri, assembly GCA_016271365.2. Classification (NCBI taxonomy): domain Eukaryota; kingdom Metazoa; phylum Chordata; order Ceratodontiformes; family Ceratodontidae; genus Neoceratodus; species Neoceratodus forsteri. The sequence continues at coordinate 640,768,653 of CM028131.1, forward strand.
GGAGAATCCTACACCCCGACACCAGGAAGTTCACCTTTAGGTCAGCACCGCATGACTCACAGTCCAGACTGGACTACTTCCTGGTCAGCCGGGAGGTCCTAAAGGTGATAACTACCTGCAAGATTGAGGCCAAGACCATTCCAGACCATAACCCAGTCAATCTTATCCTTCTGCCACCCCCCGTATACCCCAACCAGGTCAGATGCTAGAGTATCAACAACTCTCTCCTGAAAGACCCGGACTGCCTAAACAAAATAAAAGATGCGGTGACGCTTTTTTTTCAAGTCGAAAAACTATTTGGTTCCCACCAAAAACCTTTTGGGGCGGGGGGGGCTTTAAATGCATCCTGAGGGGAAAATGCATACACCTGGCCTGACAAAGCAAAAGAGAGGAGGACTCCCGTCAACTCCAGGTTCCAAATTGAACTCAATACAGCTAGGGTCAGATATTTATTTATTTAAAAGTTGATAACCAGGAAAAGCACCATGAACCGAGGCTCGTTTCCAGGTGCAACCCGGGGAAAAGGGGGTACAGGTAACAGACAGAACTTGAAGGAATATGCAAAACAAAATTCAACTGGAATATAATTATTCCATGAACAGGTATTGAACCCTGCACTCTCAACACCAAAGTTTGATGCCCAACCATTTGAGCCACTGGCTTTGCCTAAAACATTTCCATGCATGGGAACAGAACCATGTATCCTCTGTACCAAGTATCAAATACCTAGTCATCTATGGGTAACTCCTGGGTGAGCAAGCAGAGTTCGCCATTTTTAGGGCAAAAACAAGGTATGTGGACCACTGAGAAAAGGCAGGAAGGCTATTGGTCCTCAAACTAAAGCCACAGGGGCAAAATAGAAACATTCCATCCATAAGAGGTATCAACAATACCTTACTCACATACCCCAAGGACATAGCCGCAGCATTCAGGGAATTCTACAAGGCCTTGTATAAGGAGGACAAACACACCGCACCTATGGATGTTCAGGCTTTCCTAAAGGGAGCTAAACAGCCCAAAGTCCCTCCGGAGTTGCAAAGCAACATGGAGGGGCCAATATCAGAATTTGTAGTACGCCAAGCCATTGCCTCACTGTCCCCAGACAAGGCACTAGGGCCTGATGGATTCTCATCCAATTTCTACAAAGCTCTAGCAGCCGCCCTGACCGAACCCCTCTCTTCACTCTTCTATGGGTCCCATGAGCAGGATCATCTAGACCCACTCCTACTGGAGGCCACCATTACCCTACTTCATAAACCGGGCAAAGACCCCTCACTCATTGGTCACTACAGACCAATTTCCCTACTTAATCTAGACCTAAAAATCCTCGCTAACATCCTAGCGACAAGGCTACAGGTTACCTGGTCAGACCTCAGCAGGTCGGTTTCATGAAGGGCAGACTTGCCTCAGACCAGTTGAGAAAACTCATGCACATTCTGGCAGCAGCTAAGGCCTCCAATACCCTGGCTGTGTTACTCTCGCTGAATGCTAAGAAAGCATTTGACAGTTTCCTGACCTTTCCTCTTCGAAACTTTCATGGAATTTAAACTTCTGCCTCATTCATCAAATGGACCAACCTGATCTACTCCCGCCCAACAGCCAGGATCAGGTGCAATTGAATCCTGTCGGCCCCCTTCAGGCTGCAGGCTGGCACCAGGCAAGGCTGCCCCCTATCCCCTTACCTTTTCAACCTCTAAATAGAACCCCTGACCAGGAGGTTCCTCCGAGATGAAAACATCCAAGGAATCCGGGTGGGAGAAATACAATACACATGCCCTCCATTCCAGCAGCACTGAGTTACAGCCACTATTAAAAGATAAAACAAATTCTGAATCAGAACTACAAACAAATGTAGCATAACTATGGTCTTTTAATTCAAGCAAGAAATGCTCAATTAGGACAACATTGATATAAACTATAAAAGAAAAAGTATAAAGAAACTTAAGTGCTAAGGAGGTGCTTTTCTTAGGAAATGTAGCGGAATACTGATTTTGCCATTCCAGAAGCTGACCATTATACTGAAGAAGGGACACTGGAGTCCTGAAACGTTTATATGAAATTAAAAAGATTTGGGAGCTAATAAGAAAATTTATTTTCTAAATAAATTAAGCATTTTGATTCATGAATACCTTGTTAAGTTGACTTATTCAGTAAGAGAGAACACTTTCAGCGTCTGCTAGTAATGGTGGAGGTTTCAAATGACAATGCTCAAGTTAGAGAAATTTAAGTTCAACTTCAGCTACGGTTTTCTCTAGTAAAGCCTCTGCACTTGGAATAGCGTTGAGTTATAGCCACTATTAAAAGAAAAACCAAATTCTGAATCAAAACTACAAACACAACATAAGAGTTTAAAAAAATAACCGGAATCTAAGGAAACGCAGTGAGGCTTGAGGAAGTGGCAAGGCCACGAAACTGTTGCCCCCACCAGTTTGTGTCAAGAAATAAAAAGATTGTTTTAAGAATTTCTCTCTCAGTGGTGTTCATCCTAACATTTTTCCCTTTGCTTGCTACAGGATTTCAGCAGAATAGCAGGTTACAAACGAAATACTGTATTTCCAAATCTTATATTATGCTGCTCAACTGCCACACATTCAAACCATTGTCCATTCACTGGGGGACGAATAGAATCCAAGCTGTGTGAGGTACCTAGGAATCACGGTCTCTCAGAATAACAAACTGATGCATGACAGGAACCTCGAAGACCTCAAGGCACATATCAAACAAGATTTAAATAGGTGGACAGCACGCCCACTTACACTCTGGGCTCGCATTAACGTGATCAAAATGAACATCCTTCCCAGAGTGTTATATCCTATGGACATGACAGGCTACCCAATTTCAGTAGTGTGGTTTTCGCAACTACGTTCAGCTCTTACCCAGTTGCTTTGGAGTGGGAAAGCCCCTCGAAGAGCCTATCACAAGCTCACATTCAACAAGAGGATGGGGGACTGCAACTCCCAGACTTCTAGCTCTATTACCTGGTGGCCCATGCCACCAAGTTTCGCTGGTGGAGGGTGCTCCAGACACCAATGAGCATGTGCTTGAATGGATGCAACTGGAAATGGACCTCTGCATTAGGGCAGGGATTATTCCAAGCACTCCAACCAGCATCCCCTACTGTGCCCTCCTGACAGAAATAAAGAACTCACCAATATGGACCTTCAGCGAGGTATGCAGGCAAATGCACTCCTTCCTAAGTACAAATCCACAACAACCTGTAACAGGTAACCCCAATTCTACCATTCAGAAAAAAAAACATGTCCCCAAACTTCCTAAAGCAAACTGTAATCAAGACCCTCAATCACCTGATGGATGGAAACACCCTGATCTCCTACCAGTGGACGGACTGAAAGGATGTGTTGCCCTCTTTGCAGCTGACATGAAAATCTGCAACAGGGTTGACACTGACAGGGGGGGAGTTGAAGACATGAGACAGGACTGGAGGACACTGGAGGGGTGGGTGGAGACCTGGCAACTCAAATTCAACATCAAGAACTATGCAGTTGTGCACCTGGGGCACAGAAACCAGAGGACGGGGTACACACTTTGGGGGGGTGGGGGGAGAGAAGAGATAGTCAGGGTTACAGAACAGGAGAGGGATCTAGGGATAATAGTCTCCAATGACCTCAAGGTGGGAAAGCAGTGTACAAGGGCAGTGGGGAAGGCATATGGGATGCTGGCAGGTATAGGTAGGGGAACCACTAGCAGGCAGAGGGAAGTCCTGGTGCCCTTATTCCAAGCCATGGTGAGACCGCATCTTGAGTACGGAGTTCAGTTTTGGAGGCCCTACTTGTGCAAAGGTATACATTTGCTTGAAAGGGTTTAGAGAAGAGCGACCAAGATGGTGCAGGGGATGACGGGCAAACCATATGAACAGAGATGTAAGGAGTTGGGGCTCTACACACCGGAGACTAGACGGCAGAGAGGGGACATGATAGAGACCTTTAAATATGTGAAAGGGATAAACAAAATGGATCCAGGGCGATTATTCCACACGAAAGAGGGCACCATTACAAGAGGGCATGGACTGAAACTGCAAGGGGGACACTTCAGAGGCAACGTGAGAGGACGATTCTTCATTGAGAGGGTGATAGAGACCTGGAACGGACTTCCAGAGGAGGAGAGGGGGGGGCAAAGACTGTGTTGGGTTTCAAAAAAGCATGGACAGGCATAAGGGGTTACAGGGGAGTGGGTGGGTGCTCTGGGGGGAGATTAGTGGGGGAGATTGGATGGGCCATGGGATCCTTTTCTGCCATCAAGTTCTGTGATTCTGTGAAACATTACAACGGGACCACGCCTCGACCAGTATCTTGATCTTCCAATTCTTTCAAGTGCAACACATGCTGATCACAGCCCTAGGCCCAAAGACCTGGAACCTTGAGAACTTCCACAAAAGGGACAAATTAGGTAAACTAGCTTAAAAAAAAAAAATAATAACACACGCCCTATCCCTCCTTTATAAAAAAACATAGGGACACATCTATCTGACCGTTGTGACCCACTGCCCATACTGGCAAGGCAAGTTCCAAGAGCTAGACACCCCAGAATGCAGAAAGACTCTTTGGGCAAACTCTTCTAGACTACTAAAGTCTGATGGACTCCAATTGACGCAATTCAAAATCGACCACAACCTATACTACTAACCCACCAAACTCCATAAAATGGGAAAGCTTAACAGACCACTGAACACACTGTAAACAGGAGAAAGGCACATGCAAACATATTCTCCTTTTTTCTACTATAATTGTTCACGATACAGTTGCTTATCATAGGAGGATACAAGTCTGTAAGCCACAGGCCAGTGTGACTCACTCAACAATTGTGCCAAATATTCTGTGGATACAAGTAGGGTATAAGGTCAGACTGGATGGGCCTAGCAGTCCTTATCTGCCGTCAGTTTTCTATGTTTCTATTCAAATTTCCGAGGGGTTTATCAAAGCATCCCACAATGAGGGTGTGCATTAAATTCTCATATGAAACACCCTCCCCATCTTTTATTTTTTATAATAACAGGCCAGCAATTTTTCTCCAGCAGTTTGTGAGACTGTTTGGCCCCTCCCACATACAGAATATTGGCCAATGAGGCAGCAGCATAGTTTGACTGGCATGGCTCGTGAATGTCATAACAACCAGCCGGTTGTTATGGAAAATATCAACCTGGTCAGTACATTGAGAGAAATTGCTGACCAGTTATTATATCACAGTAACACGTCTGAAGAAGAGCAATAGTGTAATAACTAATCTGGATGCAGCACTGGACATCAAGCAGTGAGTGATGGCAGACAGCACATACACAGAGATTTTTCTAGGTAGTACACTTTTAAACCCTTTTTGAAGGAGTCTAAAGAGTTAGCCATTTGTAGGGATGCCAGGAGGGCATTCGTCAGGCTGGAAGCAGAGTAGGTGAAAGAACTGCTCCCCAGCTTGGTCTTGACCCTTGGCACTTCTAGCAGTTTTTTTACTGGAAGTGCACAGTAATCTATTTGTGCACTTAGGGACAAGTAGACCTGCCAGTCCAGGGGGCTGTTGAGTGGAGGTTAATCTGTAAGTAGAACACAGTACAGAGTACTGTAGCCTATGTGGTATAGTTTAGGGAGGTCAGCACCTCACAGTGGTGTTTCTGTTTTTTTGTCTTCTGGTACCCTTAGTAACATATTGTGATACGTTGTTAGCACTCATAGTTCTTGGTAATTCTTTACTAATTGCAGTGATAGAAGTCAGGGTATCCAATTTATACTAGGTAGATTGATATCTCCTACCATGACCAGATCGCCCTTTTCACACAAGAACCTCATATCATGCATCATTAAGTCATCGATTGCCGTAGCTTGACCCAGTGGTCTATAGTGAGTTCCAAAGTATAAGTGCTACCCTTTTTTCCTCCACCAATTTGTAACCAGATCACTTCTTGCTCACTTCCTATATACTGCTACACCTCCTCCTATTCTATCCAATCTATCCCTCCTAAAGATATTATACCCCAGTATCTTATTCCTCTGTTTTAAGCAGAGCCTCTAATTTCCCTACTGTATTGGGCTATGTGCGTTACGCACACTGCAGCGCCATTCATTGTTTCCGTCATCCTTATTTTTATTCCTTTATTGACTAATATTCTCAGTCACCAAAGTCTTTATATTTTTATTTACCAAACAGACTGAATCATCAGTCTTGAGTCCCCTGTGCGTTAAGATAACAGTTTAAAAAACCCTTGCAATATATTTTGCTCCTTTGTAGTTAAGGTGTAGTCCATCACTCCAGAAAGATAATTCACATTTTTGAATCTGTCCCATTTCCTGCAGAATGTAAAATGTTCATGTTCTGCCCATATTCTCAACCATGGATTCATATACCTTATTGCCATTATTCTTCCTGGACCTGCCCTGGAAACTGATACAATTTCTGAAATTATGACTGGAGACCCTTTTAACTTTTTTCCCCTATCTCCTCAATATCTCTTTTGAATTCCTCATCTAGGTGACTCCCAATACCATTAACTCCTACATGCAGGAGTAATTACTGGCTTTTCTCCTGATCCTTTCAAGAAACCCTCTAGGCCCTCTTTCACATCTGATAGCCTTGCTCCTGGCAGGCAGCCAACAGCTGTAATTGTCTTTCTATCTTTACATATTACCAAATCAGTATAGCTTACTATCGAGTCTCCCAACATCACTATATTTGTTTTACATTTGATGTGTCCATCATGTTTCCATCCTTCATTATCTGCCCTTCCTCCTCCTTGATGCTGCCAAACACACAGTATCTGTTAGATGTGTACTAGATAAGATGGCAGTCAGCCATTCTCCCCCTTTTGTGTCTGCTCCCTCTTGTTACATCTGCCCAGGCCTCCTCCTCCTCTACCACAACTGAATCCTCTTCCTTTTTCATTTTATTGCTCTATTAAATATTTCTCCTTCCCCCGCCTCTATTTTGCCATCCATTTCTCAAGCTGTGTTTATCTAACAGAATGATTTTTCAACACAGCCCTCCATTTATTTCATGTACTTTACTAATTCTCCAACTCCAGTATCTCCTCTTCTAAGTGTAACCCCCCTGCAAATGGGGGTTCCCAAAGACTTCCAGGAGCTTGCTTGAATGCTCCAAGCCTGAATGGTGTTTGGCGTTTAAGCCATTTATCAGTGAGTGTTTTTAGAACCTCTGGTACTGTCTCTTTAAGAGCTGTCTGCTTGCAGACATAATTAGTTTGTATGGGGGGACTGTGTGCTTCTCTCGCTTGAGTACCACTCAAGCTGCTGCAATCACTCCATTTTGCAGTCACTAGGAGTGCAAAGGAACCTATCTGAAAGATGTAACTGTTTGCCAGAAATCATTTACAGTAATAATGAAATTACAGTTTGTCTAACCTGCTTTCTTTGCAGTCAGAACTGTGTCTACCTAGTTCCCCATTCTGGTTTTGAACTGCTGAACTGGACCAATCAGTGTGGGTAAGCTAGCTCTAAAATGGTGCCTTGGACGAGATCAGAACTTGGACTCATAATCTGGAGCCAGCCACAAGAGGATTGTATGGGCAGTGACTCTGGGAGATGTAGTTTAGACTTCGCGCCTTTTGGACCAACAGGAGCAGTCTATTGTGAGTGACAGCCAATCCAGTCAAGAACTGGGAGGAACTCAAAGGAAGTGCCGGTTTTGTCTGTTGGAGTTTCAGTTTTAGCTCTGGCAGTGAAGAAGGAAGGAGCCCTGTGCTTTTTCAGTGTGCAGTTTTAGTCGGAGGAAGCGTGTGAAGGCCCAGAGTTCAGTCTCAGCTTCTGTAACTGCTTGTTAGGACTGAATCCGTCTGTGAAGAGAATCAAAGGATATCTGAAGAGTAGAAACCAGGCTCACCCTGTAGAAGACTGGAGAAATTGCTGAATTGCACTCGGTCTGTCAGGAACTGAATCTGCTGTGTTCTCCCGGTATTGTGCAGTAATTGCGATCGGGATAGAGAAGCAGCCTGCCTGGTATAGTACTTTCTGTTTTACCATATAAATGTGTGAAGAGGCTTGTGTACCTCAAGTGAATCCTGCTGCCATTAAAGGACTTTTGCCTGTTACTGTTCACCATATAAATGTGTGAGGAGGCTTGGTTAGCTCAAGTGAATCCTGCTGCCATTAAAGGACTTTTGCCTGTTGCAGTTTGCCATATAAACGTGTGAGGAGTCTCGTGGAGCTCAAGAGTAGCCCTGCTGACATTGAAGGACCCTATCTTGTTTGGAGGTCGTGAGTACTAATTCAGGGTCGCTCCCTGTTGAATTGCCACATTGAATCCAAATGGAATCACTGTACTGCTGACTGTTTAAACTAATTTTTCTTTTCTCTGTGGGAAAGGGCCCCTACCAGCTGCCACAGTTTGGACTAGCCACTAGGGCTTGGGTACCCAGGGACAGTAACTGGTAGGGATAGGCCTGTGCACAGAGCCATAGGTAGATGAGTAAAGTGATAAGCTAATTAACCTGATTTCCCCCTGTCCTTGTTATAGTCCCCCTAAATAAATCGAGCTGCTTGTTTCAGCAAAGTTATACTGCCTGAGGTATTTGTCTATGTTAAAGTATTGTACTGTGATTGTTGCACTGTATCTTATTTTACAGGAGGTCCCAGTGCCTGAACCAGCCCTGGGGGTAAGTGTATACTGTGAAGGTAATTCTGATATATTGTGTGGGCCACTAGTGGGAAGAAAGGGGGGTTGCAGTGTCCCAGAGGGCTGTGACCAAGTAAGTTTAACTACTGCAAACCCTGACCTCTGGGTGGAGGCACCCGCCACTGGATCCAGGCCCCTCAACCTGTTAGTGGCAAATCAGGCAGTGGTAGTAGACCCTGGGATAGCGCCATCTAGGGGTTACATCTTGGAGGCTCACCGCTGGGATTGTGTGTCCTCTAGTGGCCATATTTACGAACCACTGTTAAGAAAAAAAAATGGGTACCCCGACAGAAGTGGCTGTGCACCGGCTGGTGGAGTGGTGTACTGGGGAGGAGATTGACCCCAAAATGCTATGCTTATCCTGGACATCCCTGGGTATCAATACGGACACTGTACAGGAGTAATTTCCAAGGTGGAAGGTTTACAAAACCCTGTGGTGGTGGGTCGGCATGCTAATCTGCTCACCCACACTTTCCTGGCCTTAGTAGAGTTTAAGGATCCCATAGATAGCTTCAAAGTGCCACAGACCATTACCCCAGAGGAGCCCTCACTGCCTGGAGAGTGATAACTAAGTACAGTAAAGACCCGGGGGGGAATGAGCCCCACCACTGTCTGAAACTTTTGAGAAGAAATTTGCTAAATGGTTGCTGGGGGAAGGAAAACTGTGGAGGACTTGAAGAAACTATTCTTGCCACCTGGGGGTGTTCCTCCCCCAACACCCTCTCCCGCTCCAGTACCCGTAATGGTGGCTGAACCAATGCAGACTCCTATTTCTGCACCTGCCATTAGTCACGACTCTTACCGAAGGTTGAGGATCTTCTCTGGCACCCTCCCCACCCCCCAAGGGGAGGATGACTGGGAGACCTGGATGAACTATGTTGCCCCAAGTGCTAGAATGGCAATGCTCGGAAGCCGAAAAACAAAGAGGGTTAGTGAGAGCCTCCAGGTCCTGCCCTGGCTACCATCCATGCTAAGCAGACCAGTAACCCTGAAGTGACTGCACAGGCCTATCTTGAGGCCTTGGAGAATGTGTATGGGAGCCCAGATTCTGATGAGGATCTATGGTGGAGAGTAAGAAATGCACAACAGTACCAAGGGAGTTGTTGTTGCTATATGTATCTCGGCTGGAAAAATTGTTGCAAGAATGCCTCAGAAAGGGTAGTTGCCAGCGATTGAACACTGCGAACCAGGCTGGACAGGATCCTTAAGTCTGCCCTTCTCAGAACTGCTGCTGCTTCAGTTCGCCTGGCAAATCGACCTGGAATCCCACCCTCCTATGATGAGTTAATGAGAGATTCGAGGAGTTGAGAAAAGGCGACCTCGGGAGGGACCTGCACCAATAGCTGCGGCTACGACCAGTGACTGAGGTGACCCATCAAGTGAAGTTCAGGGCAGAGGTTGACAGTCAATGAGTGCTCTGACAAGGAAAAGATATGCCACAATGGGAAGAACTGTTGAGAGAGATCGGAATTCAAAAACAGTCCTTTATGAAGGCCACGCCTGCAAGTACAGGCCCTGACCTATATCCGACTGCATCTGCTATGGGGGTGGGGTACCCACCCATGTATCTCCTGCTGATAACGGCTCCAAACTCAATTCCTTGACCATGGAAGTGGAGAAACTGACAAGATGTCTCCAAATGCTTATCACGCGCAGACAGAGATGGCACCAAGGTTTCCAGTTAGTAGTACCCCGCTCTGGCTCCCAGTGTGGCGCCTCAGCCAGCTCAAACTCCAGAAAGTATGTTTTGCTATAATTGCGGGAAGGATGGGCACATGAAGAGGAATGCCGGTCCCCAAAGACACTGACAAAGTTGCATATAGGCTACAAGGAGAGCTTGGAGAACAAATCAGTGGTTAAGAGGTGCACAAAATGATCCCAGTGAGGCACCAAAATGCTAACTCTCGCCTTTTGTGGCAAGGTCAGTTGCCCAGGCCCCCACTACCGCCTCTCAGACTGGTCCAGAATAGTGGGTCCCTCCATGCAGACCACTGTAAAGGTGAATGGAGTGTCTACAAGAGCTGTATTAGACAGTGGCTCCCAAGTGACAATTATGTTCCAAGATTGGTATCAGAAGCATTTGTCAGACGTACCCTTACAACCATTAGAAGGACTGCATGTATGGGTTAAGTGAGAAGGCCTACCCTATTCTGGGTACATCCGAATTTGGCTGTCTTTCCCCACCTCCGTGGCGGGAGTGGCCGAAAAAGTAGAGACCCTAGCCTTAGTGTGTCCCCCCCACTGGACTGTATGATGGTGTCCCTTTGTTGATTGGAACAAATGCTCATATATTCGGAAGGCTGGCACAGTTATGTTATGAAAAACAGGGGTCAAAGACTAGTAGAGCTTTAAGAGTTTCGGCTTTAATTAAGAAGGCCTATGAGGCACAGAGAGATGCTGAAAAAAATAGAACCAGAGGAACTGGTCGGAATTGTATGGAAGAAGGATCCTGAGTCTCTGATCCTGGCGCCAAATGCCCAGTGTACCTTACAGGGAGAGGTCCGTATCAGAAAGGATGTTAAGAATAAAATATTAATGTTGGATGCACCAGGCGTTGGAAAATTGCCAGAGGGACTGCTGGTCAAGCCTAGTATTTTGCCCGCTAGAGCCCATGCTTATGCCAGAAGGGTAATGGTCCAAGTTCATAATGTGTCTGAAAGAGACATTCGAGTAAACAGAGGTTGCATCCTGGCTAATGTGCATTGTGCAGACACTGCAGTGCTACCAGCAGCAGAGTTCAAGGAAGAATGACAGAGTAACGCCTGACTTGTTTGATTTGGCAACTCCCATTGCCAGCTGAATGGAAAGTGAGGATCAGTGAAGCTTGCCAGAGAGACCAGGTGTTTTCTTTAAAGGAATGGGACGTAGGATGCGTGCAAGGAGCTGAGCACAATATCCGGCTGCATGACGAAGAACCATTTCGTGAGAGGTCTCGGCCGCCTGGCACCTGCTGACATAGATGATGTGAGACGGCATCTGCAAGAGATGTTAGCTGCTGGTGTAATACAAGAATCAGAAGCCCTTATGCTTCCCCATTGTGTAGTGAGGAAAAAGAATGGGACAGTAAGGATGTGTGTGGATTATCGCACCTTAAACGGCGGACTATCCCTGATCAGTACACAATGCCCGCATTCAGGATGCTTTGGACTGCCTAAGCGGAGCAAGTGGTTCTCTGTGTTGGATCTCCGTGAGTGGGTACTACCAGATCCCGATGTCCAGAGGACCGTGAGAAGACAGCCTTTATCTGTCCGCTTGGTTCTATGAATTCATGAGGATGCCTCAAGAGTTTCAGGTGCCCCAGCCACTTTTCAACGATTGATGGGGCGTGCAGTGGGGACATGAACTTACTAGAGTGCCTGGTATACCTAGATGATGTTATTGTGTTTGGCAGCTCACTGGAGGAACATGAGAGCAGATTATTTAAGGTATTGGACCGACTGGAGGACTTTGGCCTTAAACTGTCCATTGATAAGTGTCAATTCTTTCAAACATCAGTAAAGTATGTGGACACATAGTATCCACCGAGGAATAGAGACCGACCCAAGTAAAGTTGAGGCCTTGACCACCTGGCCACAGCCCAAAAATCTAAAGAACTGCAAAGATTCCTGGGATTCTGTGGTTATTATCGGCGTTTCATCAAGGACTATTCAAGTGATCCGCCTTTACTTAACCTTACTCAAGGGTATCCCCCAACCCACAAAAATACCAAAGTCAGCATCCTCAAGACTGAAAGAGTGTATTTTCATCCAGTGAAGTATTTGGGGCCCGCTGGACTCTGATTGTGAGACTGCTTTTCATGAGATCATATATCAACTTACCCATGCTCCAGTGCTGGCCTATGCCGATCCAAGAAAACCTTACGTCCTGCACACTGATGCTAGCTTGCAAGGGTTGGGGGCTGTGTTGTACCAAACACGAGAATGGCCTGAGACCAGTGGCCTTTGCCAGTAGAAGCCTGACCCCATCCAAAAGAACTATCCTGTACATAAGTTAGAGTTCCTAGCTTTGAAGTGGGCTATTGTTGACCAATTCCATGAGTACTTATGCAGGGCTAAAATACTAGTAAAACTGACAATAATCCTTTGACCTATGTGCAGGCCTCAGCTAAGTTGGATGCCACTGGCCATGGGTGGCTTTCTGCATTATCTACATATGACTATGCTCTCGAATACCGAGCAGGTCTGAACCACATAGATGCTGATGCTCTCTCCCGGAGGCCTGTTCCCCAGAATGATTGGGTCCGATTGGCAGAACCTGACATTGGCACTCTGACGAAGTTTGACAGGGAGGAACAAATGTCCACGGGCACGAGTGGACTGCATGGTGGATTGCTTGGGACCCTCTGAGAATTGCATAGCCTGCTGCTTATTGCCACTTTTCTGCAATAGACATTGGTGCACTGCCTCAGCTGGACAATGACAGTATTCGGCGGGCTCAATCCCGCGATCCCATGATCAAAGCAGCTTTAGAAGCCCTCTATGCAGGCAAAGATGTGTCCAAATTACGCTCCACGGATTTGAGAACTGCACTATTATACAGAGAAGGTCCTAAGTTGAAACTGATCAATAAACTGTTATACAGAAAAACAGTAGACAGAGGGGGACAAGTAGACAAACAACAACTAGTGCTGCCCACTGCCTTTCGAGACTCAGTACTGATGTCCTTGCACAACCACATGGGGCACCTTGGTATAGACAGAACACTTGACTTGGTGAGATCCAGATTCTATTGGCCTAAGATGGGGGCTGATGTGGAGCAACACATTCGAACTTGTAGTCGCTGCTACAGAGGAAAGCTTTGCCAGAGGGCTGCCCCTTGTTAACATCACCACCAGTGCACCCATGGAGCTGGTCTGTATTGATTTTCTGAGTTTGGAGTCAGATCAAAGAAATATCAGTAATGTGCTGGTGGTCACTGACCATTTCACGAGATATGCCCAAGCTTTCCCACCAAAGACCAGAAAGCATCCACTGTGGCCAAAGTACTTGTAGAAAACTTTTTGTTCACTATGAGGCTCCACAAAGAATCCATTCTGATCAAGGGAGAGACTTTGAGAGTCGTCTGATCAAAGAGATGCTTTCTCTGTGGGGAGTGCGAAAGTCCAGAACCACTCCTTACCACCCCAAGGGGGACCCTCAGCCTGAACGTTTCAACCGCACTTTGCAGATATGCTAGGCACCCTGCACCCAAAGGACAAGCCTAGATGGAGCCAACAAATTAGCACCCTGGTACATGCTTATAACTGCACCAAAAGTGATGGCACTGGGTTCTCCCCACCGCCTGATGTTTGGAAGAGAAGCTCGACTACGGTAGATGTGTGTTTGGGGTCTCTCCTGATGGGGTTCAAGCTGACAACTATTTACAGTATGTGCAAAGTTAAAGGCCCAGCTAACTCATGCGTACCAACTGGCTCAAACCATGGCTGCCAAAAGAAATCTGGCCAACAAAGAAAGGTATGATAAAAAGGTAAAAGCACAGGAACTCCAGGAGGGAGATCGGGTATTGCTAAGAAATCTGGGTCTGCATGGCAAACACAAGATTGCTGACAGATGGCACCATCTCTCTCACATTGTAGTGGGCAAACTAGATGATCTGCCAGTGTACAAAGTAAGGCCTGAGAATAATTCAAAAGATGTAAAAACAATGCATAGAAATCATTTACTGCCCATTGGACAAATCTTAATTGAGTCTGAGCCCTAGAAGATGCCCCTCTGGACCAGTGACTAGAGCTGCTGCTAAGAAAAGATCAAGAAAGTCTGCACCTACAGAAGCAAAGTTAAAGTGTTCCCTCCACAAGTCCCAGTTGAGCATGACTGTCAGTCCATATCGGAAGAAAGTGAGAGTGACTTTGAATACTATCCTTCTTACGAACTGAGTCAATTGTTTGGGGCAATCCCTAGTCAATACTGGAGATGAAGCTGGGCCTTCTGGACTGTCCAAGCCCCCAGCTCGTCCCTGGAGCCAATGCTCCCAGAAAGTGAAGTGCAAAGCATCAGATCAGATGAAATGGAATCATTGTGCATGGTTGAACTGTTTGAGCTTTCAGGGGAGGAAAATGATGGACTGGGTCAGACTGGTGATACACCAGAACAAGAAGAGTATTTTAAGTGCCCTGACAGTCCACTGCCAGTGTCTGAAAGCTCTCCATGCGAGCCAAATGTTGTGGACTCAGAAACTGTAACTCCTGGAGCTGAAAGTGCCCCAAGTTCTAGCCTCTCTACCCCCATGGAGACTCCCCTGACAAGTGAGGACAATGCTGAAAATGAGGCTCAGAGTGCAGAGACTGTAACAGTTCCCCCTAGAAAGACTGGTCGAGCTGTAAAGCCTGTGGTGCACCTCAGTTATGATTCCCTGGGCTGGCCAGTGGATCTGCCTCTCAATGTTGTCCATAAAGGAGTGTATGTGTCCCCGAGCTCATTGCCCAAACTGAGCGTCAGTGCTAACTCCAAGTTACTTGTGTTGCCCTCTAAGTATGGTGCCCTTGCCCCATCCAGCCCCAAGGTAACTGATAGGGAAGGGCCCCCTCTCTTCAGGTTTCATGTACAAGAGGTAATAACTTGAGTTATGGTACAATGTGTATGTAATACTGTGTAAAGAGTGACGTACTGCAATGTTTCAGAAATGTGTTCTTGGTAAAATTATATATTGACTGATGATTACATGTGTGAGCCTAATGCAAATGTATATGGTTGCAGTTAAAACCTATGGGGGTACTTGCTTGACGCGGACGTCAAGCTTTCCCAGGCCAGGAAGGGTGTAACCCCTGCAAATGGGGTTCCCAAAGACTTTCAGGAGCTTGCTTGAATGCTCCAAGCCTGAATGGTGTTTGGCGTTAAGCCATTTATCAGTGAGTGTTTTTAGAACCTCTGGTACTGTCTCTTTAAGAGCTGTCTGCTTGCAGACATAATTAGTTTGTATGGGGGACTGTGTGCTTCTCTGTTTGAGTACCACTCGAGCCGCTGCCAATTCACTCCATTTTGCAGTCACTAGGAGTGCAAAGGAACCTATCTGAAAGATGTAACTGTTTGCCAGAAATCATTTAGAGTAATAATGAAATTACAGTTTGTCTAACCTGCTTCTTTGCAGTCAGAACTGTGTCTGCCTAGTTCCCATTCCGGTTTTGAACTGCTGAACTGGACCAATCAGTGTGGGGTAAGCTAGCTCTAAAATGGTGCCTTGGACGAATCAGAACTTGGACTATAATCTGAGCCAGCCACAAGAGGATTGTATGGGCAGTGACTCTGGGAGATGTAGTTTAGACTTGAGCGCCTTTTTGGACCAACAGGAGCAGTCTATTGTGAGTGACAGCCAATCCAGTCAAGAACTGGGAGGAACTCAAAGGAAGTGCCCGGTTTTGTCTGTTGGAGTTTCAGTTTTAGCTCTGGCAGTGAAGAAGAGGGCCGGAGCCCTGTGCTTTTCAGTGTGCAGTTTTAGTCGGAAACGTGTGTAAGGCCCAGAGTTCCGGTCTGCAGCTTGTGTAACTGCTTGTTAGGACTGAATCCATCCTGTGAAGAGAATCAAAGGATATCTGAAGAGTAGAAACCAGGCTCACCCTGTAGAAGACTGGAGAAATTGCTGAATTGCACTCGGTCTGTCAGGAACTGAATCTGCTGTGTTCTCCCGGTATTGTGCAGTAATTGCGATCGGATAGAGAAGCAGCCTGCCTGGTATACTACTTTCTGTTTTACCATATAAATGTGTGAAGAGGCTTGTGTACCTCAAGTGAATCCTGCTGCCATTAAGGACTTTTGCCTGTTACTGTTCACCATATAAATGTGTGAGGAGGCTTGGTTAGCTCAAGTGAATCCTGCTGCCATTAAAGGACTTTTGCCTGTTGCAGTTTGCCATATAAATGTGTGAGGAGTCTCGTGGAGCTCAAGAGTAACCCTGCTGACACTGAAGGACCCTATCTTGTTTGGAGGTCGTGAGTACTAATTCAGGGTCGCTCCCTGTTGAATTGCCACATTGAATCCAAATGGAATCACTGTACTGCTGACTGTTTAAACTAATTTTTCTTTTCTCTGTGGGAAAGGGCCCCTACCAGCTGCCACGGTTTGGACTAGCCACTAGGGCTTGGGTACCCAGGGACAGTAACTGGTAGGGATAGGCCTGTGCACAGAGCCATGAAGTAGATGAGTAAAGTGATAAGCTAATTAACCTGATTTCCCCTGTCCTTGTTATATTCCCCCTAAATAAATCCGAGCTGCTTGTTTCAGCAAAGTTATACTGCCTGAGGTATTTGTCTATGTTAAAGTATTGTACTGTGATTGTTGTACTGTATCTTATTTTACAGGAGGTCCCAGTGCCTGAACCAGCCCTGGGGGTAAGTGTATACTGTGAAGGTAATTCTGATATATTGTGTGGGCCACTAGTGGGAAGAAAGGTGGGTTGCAGTGTCCCAGAGGGCTGTGACCAAGTAAGTTTAACTATTGCAAACCCTGACCTCTGGGTGGAGGCACCCGCCATTGGATCCAGGCCCCTCAACCTGTTAGTGGCAAATCAGGCAGGGGTAGTAGCCCCTGGGATAGCGCCATCTAGGGGTTACATAAGCTTTGTATGCAACTGCATCAGTCACATTTAAATGTCTCCTCTTCTATTCTATGTGCTACACACAAACATGCTGCATGTCCCGCATTTAATTATAATCACATTACGATCTGCCCATTATTCTCCAGAGCTCTAAGTTCTTCCATCATGCAATACTCTGTCCTAAATACTCTCTTACTTGCTTAGATCTCGTTCAAACCGTCCTACCGTCCCCATCCTCCCCAAGCTGACACATGCTGACACAGGCCTCTGCCCATGTCGTCCTCCACTCCATGCTCATTGTCTGCTCATATAGAGCCCTTTTTTAAAATGTTGAAGTGCTTCCTATCACACTCACTGATGTTGCGCTAATAGTGTGATCATAAATCCCAATTTAAAGAGTCTGAATTAAATAAAATGCCTACTATGGCAGCCTGGCACCCCTAGACTGTTCACATACACTCAGATACTAAAAATAACAGTTCTCTTAAAAACTAACTACAGCACTGTCCGTGATTTTTAGTCCTGCCTTGCTTGTACAGTACTACAGTTCCCATTCAGCCAGGATCACTACCCTCACCATTTCCAGCATCACTCCCTGGGTGGTTGCCTCAATCCTACTCTCCGGTTGAGGACCATTGTCTTCAACCATAAATACTGAGCAGAAGGAACTGTTTAGGATACTGGCCTTCTGCTTGATGTCTTCTACTAAAGTACATTTTCGTGCTTAAAGCCGCCAATCCCAGTCTCGCTCACTGAGCCCAAGTAAGCCAGATCAGTTTCAGCACGAAAACGTGCAGATTACTTTATTACAATAATTTTTAATTATGTCACACCGATGGTCCCTGTGGCTGAGCAAGTCATGTGTACCATCAAACGCTGAGCTGTGGGGAGACCCTGGGAATTACAGGCACAATCAAAGGCTGGTGGCAGTCGGCAAAATGAACCAAATACAAAATACATTTTCTATCAAAGTGCAGAAAACTATCTCAATGCAAAAATCTTAATTGTGATCTCTAGGTCCCCAATTGTTAACAAGGGCAGTGTAAGAGTTTTTCATGAAAGTCTTTTCTGAAGAAAAGCCAAGGATTATGAACAAAGTGTACAGGGAGAGCACTGGTAGTGAAAGGTCACTATTTAGAGTAAAGGATGTGCCAAACAGAGTACTGCAGGGCTCAGTGCTGGGTCCTCTTTAACATTCTTATTAATGACCTGGAGTGGGGGTCAGCAGCAGGCTGCTGGAGGTTGCTGAGAACACAAACTAAATTGGCAAGAAAAGTGAACACAGCCCAGGCATGAGCTACACTATAGAGGGATGTGAACACAGCCCAGGAATGAGCTACACTATAGGAGGGATGTGAACACAACCCAGGAATGAGCTACACTATAGGAGGGATGTGAACAAAGCCCAGGAATGAGCTACACTATAGAGGGACGTGAACACAGCCCAGGAATGAGCTACACTATAGAGGGACGTGAACACAGCCCAGGAATGAGCTACACTATAGAGGGACGTGAACACAGCCCAGGAATGAGCTACACTACAGAGAGGCGTGAACACAGCCCAGGAATGAGATACACTAGAGAGGGGCGTGAACACATTAGGAACATTGGCTGAAAACAAAGGAGTCTCAGATTTTATGTGGGACAGTGCAAGATACTACACCTAGGGGAGAGGAATCTGGGTCGCATATACACACTGTACTATAGTGCAACAGTGGACAGCACAACTGAGGAAAATGATCCAGGGTAACTATGGATCATAAGCTGAAGCCAGGCAAACGGCAATGCTGGGATGTACAGTATTATGGAAAAGTACAGAGCAGGTCAAGGGAGCTGAACCTCCTCACTGTACAAGGCCTTGGTTTGACTACACGTGGAGTACTGTGTCCAGTTCTGGTCAGCATAGTACAGAAAGGCTCCTTAGGAGACCAAAAGGGTTCAGAACAGGGCTATCAAGTTGATTAGGTACTCAGAAGGCAAGCGCTGCTGTAAGGCAAGAGATTAGACATACTGAAATTAATCAGCTTGGAAAAGAGAAAGCTAAGAGGGGACGTGATCACAGTATTCAGACTAGTGCAGGTAATACAGCAGAGTATGCACAGATGTCTGAGCTGGTGAGTGCAAGCAGAGCTAGAGGGCATGCACTCAAACTGATGCAGGGGCGTCAATTCATGGAAACATCAGGAAGCATGATTTCACACAGAGTATGGTGAGTTTGTACAAGAGGATAGTGAACTTGTGAAATCGCATACCAAGTGAGGTTATGGAAACCTGCATTGTTCAGACTTTCAAATCAGGGCTACACAGATTCCTGAGTGAGCATGGCACTGAGTTACATAGCATGTTTGGGGTAGCACTCTTATCTGTTAAGCATGGATGTCTGTCCATACTCAAATTTGGTAGAGAACCTCAAGTCTCTTCTGGCATCACAATACTATGTTACAATAAACTACGTTCTACAACGTAAAACCTATGTAGAGTTAATCTAACAGAAAAAGCAGCAGTGTGTTAAGTCAGCAAAGTCTATCAGTGTCAGACTCCAGACTTTGCTGGCCGAGAACCAGGATAATGCCTTACACAGACTATGTTAGTGTCTGCCATTTCTCTAATTCTCCCTGTGATGTAGTGCTAGGGTGTCAAATGTCAACTTGAGCTGTCACTTATACACATTCTGAGGCAGTGTAAGCCAGGAATACTCTTACATAAAAAACAAGCATTTGTCAATGCCAAATTTTTGCTTGCTGGCATTGGCACTGGTAGTGTAGGAGTTAGAGAGATGCATAATACGAATAGCAGTGAAGTATTGAACTGAAGCCAACCCCACCACCACCCTGCAGAGACTGCCAGGCATTGGGGTGTGCCTTTATGTCGTCAGGCATAACGGCCATGCCATTCTACCACCCCCTACCCTGCAGACACCAACAAGTGTCACAGTGTGCCTTGGAGTCTTTGAGCCTTATGCTCACCCCATTCCATAAGAAATACGGTGAGATGGGTGCAGTATAGGAGAACAGGGTGAACTTTGGGGCCAAAGAGTCCAAGGTACACCTCGATGCCTGTCACTGGCTGCAGGGTGTGGGTGGGGGTGGCATGGCAGGAGTATTACAGGCGAGAATCCAAAGTCACACCCCTGATGCCTGTCAGTCTCTACAGGGTGGAGCGTTATGGTCAGAAACCCTAACATCCCAGGCTTTCATTGGTACTTTCACTCCAAATTTTAAACATGAGTTTTTTTGTGACCTCCACCTCATGAACAGTGGCAATAACAGTTTGTTAGCGGAAAGCTGATTTTGCACAGCGACTATGCCATTTGGTACCACTGGTGCGAAAACACATTTCAAACAGGATGTGAAAAATGGCAGCTGTACTTTTCATGGGGAGGTGTAAAAAAATGGCAATGTTGAAAATCTGGAGTGAAAATATAAAAAAACTTAAGTCACGAGCGTGCACAGAAACTGCGCAACGCACACCCATAATGTAATTAATTTGGGTATTTTTTTTTTTTTTTTTTTCAGCAGATTGTCAACCCAGGCATTTTGGGACCTCCGCTCATGAACAGCGTCACTGTGATTTTCTTAATCTGTCCTGAACACTGATTTCCCACAGCGACCACGCATTTCTGCGCCGGAAGTGCAAAAAACATGATTTGGACAGGGTGTGAAAAATGACAGCTGTACTGTTCATAAGGAGGTGTGGAAAAATGCCAGTGTTGAAAATCTGGACTGAAAATATTACAAATTCGTGAACTTACGAGGGTGCGTGGAAACTGCACAATGCATGTTCATAACAGTCATTTTATGGACTTTTGTCACCAAATTTTCAACACAGCCATTTTAAGACCTCTGCTCATGAACAGTGTCACAGTGATTTTCTTAATCTGTCCCGAACATTGATTTTGCACACCAACTGCACCACTGTGCGCTACATGCGCAAAAACACATTTTGGGAGAGATGAAAAATGACAGCTGTACTGCTCATAAGGAGGTGTGGTAAAATGGCAATGTTGAAAATCTGGAGCGAAAATAGTAAAAATTCGGGAAGTTACAAGCGTGCGTAGGAACTGTGCAACGCACACTCATAAAACAGTCATTTTTGGGAACTTTATCACCAAATTTTCAACATAGGGTTTTGGGGGTGTTACCTCATGAACTGAGACACTGTCATTTCGTTACTCGAACCTGAAAGGTAGTTCCACACAGTGACCGCAAAATCACCTTTCGGGACCGAAAAACAAAATGACAGTAACTGAGTTCATGAGAAGAAGAATAATCAGCATTTATATAGCGCTTTTCATACACAGTATCCCAAAGCGCTTTACAAGAAATGCTAGACTGGTAGTGAAGTGACTGAATGTGTGGTGGCAGCCATATTGCACATCATCACCCACACACAGCCTGGATAATAGCATGAACCGGTTTATGGGAAGGGGAATATTGGCCAGGACACTGGGAATGCTCCCTGCTCTTTTGCGAAGAGTGCCCTCGGTTCTTTTACTTCCACCTGGACACCCACCAGGACAACACCAGGATGGGCAGAAGGGACCTCAGTTTAACGTCTCATCCAAAGGACGGCACACCCCAGCAGTACAGCACCCCCCAATACTGCACTCAGATGCCAGCGATTTTTAGGTGCAGGTCCAATCCCGGTGTGGGAAAAGAACCCACAACCTTCTGGTCCAGAGGCGGATGTGCTACCAGCTGAGCCACGCTGACACCATGAAAAACCCCATGTTGAAAATTTGGTGGAAAATTCCCCAAAATGGCTGAGATATGCACAGTTGAAAAAAAAAAAAAACAGTTATGCCATTATACAGCTTATCGGCACTTCTTCAGTTCGAGGTCGGCTTTGAAGAGTGCAGACGTGTTCCCAGTCCACCG
Source organism: Neoceratodus forsteri (assembly GCA_016271365.2). Classification (NCBI taxonomy): domain Eukaryota; kingdom Metazoa; phylum Chordata; order Ceratodontiformes; family Ceratodontidae; genus Neoceratodus; species Neoceratodus forsteri. Next base: position 640,790,690 of record CM028131.1, read on the forward strand.
AAGATTATCGCACTGGGCTCTGGAGGCAAGTATGGGGTGAGGGGATGTGGGGAGGTGGGTGCGCAGAGGGTGGGTGCGGGTTGGAGGAGGGGATCAAGATTGTCAATGAGGGACCGTTTTTTGTTTATAGGTGTTCTATTTTTTTCTTTCAAGAAGATGATGATAGACTTTTGCCACGCTGGGGTGGGCTCCCAGCGTGGCAGCTGGAAGGTTATTTTTTGGGAGGGCAGTGGAGCAGACGAGGGATTGGGCACCCCCATCGCCATACAGACGTTTGCCATGCTGGGGTGGGCTCCCAGCATGGCACCTGGAAGTGTCTTGGGGGGCAGCAGACAGAAGTTTGTCACGCTGGGGTGGGCTTCCAGCATGGTACCTGGAAGTGTCTTGGGGGGCAGCAGACGGACGTTTGCCACGCTGGAGTGGGCTCCCAGCGTGGCTCCTGGAAGTGTTTGGGGGGGGGGCAGCGGAGCCGATGGGGAATTGGGCACCCCTGTCAGCCATACGGTGTATGGGGGGAGCGCATGAGCATGCTGGGGTGGGCTCCCAGCGTGCATGTATCTGTTCGTGGGAGGGACGGACTGTCTATGACAGTTCAGATGCAGTGTCAATGTAGGCAATTTGCATACTGCCGTCGGTGTTTTCCTTAGAACTATACGCCACTGTATGAGAACAGCTGTCATAGCTCGGACATTCATTGGTGCGGTGCAACCATGCCTGCAAAAGGGAGCAGGGCATTGGAAGTGGGGGAGGCACACCTACGAAAACTCGTATGGTGGCACTATGTTTCTTGCACATGCGTGCAAGCAAACATAAAAATTACATCTTATTAATTCCAGTGGTCTTGATCAAGTGGAAAATTATTTCTGGTTTTCTTGTAATTAAGTAAATGATGTGTACAACTACATGAGTGACTGCAAAGTGAACAATTCTGCTGGCAGTAAACAGAGTCCCCAAATCACTAAGAACTGTAAATTGCTACATGATTTTGAAGTAAAGAAGACTATTGCCATAGTTTTATTGCACACAGTGAAAAATGGTAAACATGTTGCATGAACCTAGGACAGGCTGTACCACAGCACTGTCCTGGTTATGTAATACTGTGCTATGTACCGTACTGCATTTGACCTGCTGTCTCAAACTTGAAGTTATAAAAAATAAATAAATAAATAAATAAATAAATGTCAAGGTATACAAATTCAAAGACACTACAAACACAACCTGTGATTTTCTGGGATTCCATTTACGTCCTAGCAGACATTTCAATTAAATTACGTGACACATTTCATGAATGGGAACAGCAGACACAGATGATTATTCTGAACTGAAAAAATAAAGTGGAATGGCCTATTTTCTACTTTCTTAAAAAGGCATACTATTCTTAAAAAAGTAAAAAAAAAAAACTGTCTACTACAATGTCACCACAGTAAAACCTGTTTCTTTACAGACCTCAAGCTACTCCTACAGGCATCCTTCCCAAACTTGGGAATACCCCTACACAGTCTAGCAAGCCATGAGGTTATGATGGATTGTTCCCCCCAAACTCAAAAGTACTGACCTAGAGGCAGTACTCAAACCAGGACAGCACTCCGGTATCCAAGTAACCAACAGAACACAAAAACTCACCAACCACCACAGCAGAGTTGCTAGGGCATAGGACTACAAACTGGGAGATCTGGTTTGAATCTAGACCCTGCCATGGAGGGGGTGGGGGGCGGGTAAGCCATGGGGAAGCTTGGCGAGAGGCAAGTCACTGGAGTGGTGGTGTATTAACAGTATGGTGTTAGAATAGTAAATCTACAGTAAAAGGGGTTAAAAGCAGCAGCACTTGTGACAACTGACGTTCTTACCTATACCTTTTTCCTTCTATTTTTAAAGAAGAACTGTGGTGAACCTGTGAAGTCTGTTTTTTCCCCCCTCTGTAACAGTTGATTTTTAAATATTTGTTCCAGTTCTGTTATGGATCATCTATTCAGGCTTTTCAATTATCCTGGTGTGCGTTTCTGATTAACACTCTGGTGGTGAATACCATTTTAAAACTGAATAACTTAGTTTGTGTCCTTGTAAAGCTCTGACGTTGGCACAATGCATTCATTTACTGCTATAGAACTCAATGGCTAAGGGGCATAATCTACATCATACAGTTCTAAAATGGTACTCAACAACTGCGTATACATCAGAAACACCCACGTAGGTTATTAAAAGATCCATATTGATGGAACAATAACATACTTGGAAAAAGAATGTAAAAAAACAGCTTCTACTGGAAAAAAAACACGACTTAAAAGTTCAGCGCAGCTCTCGTTTATGATGCACTGTTTTCCTCATTTTGAGTCTACTTTAGTATTTTTTTCACATTTAAAATAACAAAAGGAGTGTTCCTTCTGTGACAGGGAGATCCTGCCACTCTTGAGGACTGACCTTTTCTTAAATCGGTCACAACAGTTCTTCTATTTCTTAGCCTAATCTATCCTTTACAATTTCTAATCCATAAGGTTGGCCACCTATGGGCGCCCCCTCTCTTTTGTTGACTATGCAATAGTGTCCTCTTTAATTTTCCTTTTCCCTCAGGTCTTCGTACAGGGAGGTTATTGTGGTGACCTCTGAGCTGATGTAAAACAACAAGCTGTGTTCCTCGTTGTTGGATTTAGTATGCAATAGCACTATGTCATAAAATACCTTGATGTATATGCCTTATGTGTTCGAAACCTGTAAATGTTGAAAATACCACAACACTAGGTGTTTTTGATTAAGGTAAAAAGTTACTAGGGGACTATATTACAAAAATTAAGTTACCGGGGTAGAGATATCAGAAAATGTTATTTAAATACATGTAAAGTACATATTGTTTGAAAGGCCCTTTGGCAACATGCATTCCTGCTTTAAGCTGAACCAGCCTAAAATTTCATGGTGATTTGCATATACATCCCATGCTGCTTTGCATAATGGGGATATGTGTGATGATGTGTTTCTTTGAAACTTGCCTTTATTGCCAATGCCCTTTGGGGTAACCCTTGCTTCAGTGCTTTTGCATGGAGGTTCTTTGTCTAGCTTGTTTTTGGGCTCCCCATCACCCAAACACACAAGACCAACATAGAGAATTAAATAATTTTCACTAAAGAGATACGTCAGTGGGTTAGTAAGTGCTGACCAAGTGCAGAGGAAGGACATGCATAGTCGGTTGCTACAAACTAATGTACTGAAAAAGGGATATGCCATTGCTTAAGATTATCCCTTTTTTTTTGCGTATTATATATTTATTAATTTTGCAAGCAGAAACTTACAAAACATGAAAACCAAGGGAGGATCACCACATACAAAGTACACGCCATAATTGTTTTCACATAGTAGATTACCAAATACCTTCCAATAGTTACCCCTAGGGGGAGTAACCTACAAAGAGGTTAGGTTATAAGGAGGCAGTATGGTGCAGTGGTTTAATTCTCTGAGCTGCAAATCTGGAAACCTGGGTTTGAATCCCACAGCCCCCACTTGCATACTGTATGACCCTGAGTAAGTCACTCAACTTCTTTGTGCTCCCAGGTTGCACCTGTAAACAAGCTTTCAGCTTAGTTTGTCTCACCTGGTTAAATAATTGGGGGAAAAAAAGGAGAAACAAGGAAAATCCCCAAAGTATGCAGCTAAAGGAAGAATAAAGGGCACCAATGTCTGTCAGACCCAATATAGGGCCCAATGGTGCCCTTAAACATACCAAACAGAAGTAAATCACTAGAGCACCATGAACAATGGAAAAAAAAAATTAGCATACAAGAGTTCCCATACCCCAGTAATAACAGCATTGAAACAACAAAGAATAAAGACATGCTGTGTCTAATGTAAAAGTTCATGTAACAAACCAAGAGTGTCCAAGGGCAACAGTTATGTCTTGAGGGGGCATAATTTCGGCCCACAGTAGGCCTGCGCAGTTCCAGTCTAAGTTAAAGGTAGAGTTTGTAAGCCTAGGGCAATAAAGCGAGCATTCAAATATATAGAAAAAGCCACCTCAATAAGACTACACTGCCAGTACCCAGCCCCAACATAACTTACAGTTCAGGCAACGTCCAGAAAAACCATTAGTCCTTTCTCGAGGAGCCTTATTTATTTATTTAGTTGTTTAACCAGGTATAGCACACTAAGCTGAAAGCTTTTTTACAGGAGCGACCTGGGAGCACAAGGAGGTTAAGTGACTTGCTCAGGGTCACACAATATGCAAGTGGAAGCTGTGGGATTCAAACCCAGGTCTGGTCTGCTGGATGTCACCAGATTTGCAGTTCAGAGCCTTAGACCACTGCGCTATACTGCGCTATTCTTCTCCACCTGCTTCATCCAGTTCACGTTCAATAAGGTGGAGGACTTTGTCTGTATCCGCAGGCTCGGTAAACTGATATACCTCACTCCGCCAAGTCAGCCGTAAGCATGCAGGGTATATCAGCTCGTGCTGGATCTTCATCTGCCTGAGGCGACCTAGTATCCCATTAACAGATTTGTGCCTTTGCTGAGTACTGTATAACAAGTCCGGAAAAATCTTTAGGGAGTCGTACCCATACTTCAGCTCCTTGGATCTTCTAACCATTTGCAGCACCCGGTCGCAGTCACCAACACCTGTGCAGGCAATTAGCAAGGTTCTAGGCATCGACACATCCCCTGACACCTGCCTAGGATTAATTCTTTAAGCCTTCTCGATTGAAATCGAAGGGACCTCCTCAGATAAACCCAATATAGAGGGCAAGAAGGATCTTGCAAAAAGAAGGCAATCCTCCCCTTCAGCATTTTCTGAAAGCCCCAGTATTCTGAGGTTCCTCTCCCAGAGCTGATTTTCAACTCCCTCCAAATGTTGATGCAACAAGGAGTTTTCTTTAATTAGTTTTGTAGTTGCGTCACAGGCCTTCAAAACAGAACCCTCAGTCCTCTGTATGGTCTGCTCACAGGTGTCCATCCTCGTCTCTAAAGCAGAAACGCAAGGTGTCAGGAAGTCAAGTTTTCTATCAATGTCCTTCACCGACCTGACAAGCTGATTTAGCATGGCCTGGATGGAGAAGAAGGGCGCACCCCCTTGAGGCATATCACTCATAGCCGTGGCTTCACAGCCTGACATAGGCCGCTCCTCTCGCTGCTGCTGCGGCTTCTTTGGGGCAAAGAAATCAGTCGAAGCAGCTGCATTTCCTCGATTTTTGCCCATCACATCGATCCAGGGCACTCCACACAGCACTAAAAAGTCCAGTGGGGTTAAGATCTCTGAAAATAACGTTAGATATTAGCTAATTTTAATGATATTTCGCCAGGAGCTCACAAAAGTAGCTGCTTCCTGGAAGCTGCTGAGCAGTGCCCCCATCCCCTGTGTTTTAAATAAATATCACACAGAGATTGTGTGTTGAACCTCAAGTTCTGTGTCTGGTCCATCTGTTATCCCACAATCCCTCCATACCTTCTAATATGGCTATCCCCTGGTTATCATAATCATTGTCATCTATTTTGAACACCCACTGGTTAAAATCACTTCTCTTGCAACTAGGGATGGATGAACTGGTTCGGCCAAAATACGAACTGACCCGGACACGCCAAAGTGTTTGTAAGTAAATGGCTCCCGAACACTTGCAGCTGCTTGGATAGATTCGGATGGCCATTGTATCATGGGAAATGCAGTGCAACAAGCACCAGAGCAGGAGGAACCCATAGGAGGGACCAGAGACAAGATGCTGGTTCCCCACTGGATGGCCAAGCTGTCTGTCTCTCTAAGGTGGCACCTGATTGGGTTGCTGCTCTAGCAACCCACGTGGTCCACCTTAGACCTACGCAGAGAAATCAGGACGGAGAAGGAGCAGCAGCTTCTGTAGGCTGCTCCATGCTGCAGATTATGAGTGCTTGTGCAACTTCTGTTTTAATTACTTCTTAGACTTTTGCCCACTTGGGCAACAGAGGAAGAAGAAGTCAACTCTAAAAAACTGACAGAATTACATTTCTTTTAATATATATAAAGAAGTAATAAAACAAGTGAATTAAACTTGGGGAAGTTGGGGAGTAGGGGACTGAGCCGAGGACTGGGTGTGGGAGTCGGGGATTGGAGTGGGAAGTAGTTATACTACTGAGGATGCTCTGGGAGGTAAGGAGGAACTTGGAGGAGATGGGGGGGCAACTTGTTGTGAGAAAGAACTTGAAAACAGACTAGAGTGCAGACAAGAAAGAAGAGAACAAGAGACTGAAGAGCGACTTCACCATTAAATGCCAGAGACAGACTGCCCATTTTTTTTATTGGGTAGCAGTCTAGTAGAGGGGCCGAAGTCTGCTGAACTGTGCCAGTGTGCCACCCACTACCACACCACTCCCAGTTAGCCTTCTGTTTGCCCTACTGCCCTCAACAAGTCAGCTCTCTCAGTTCTCCTGCCTGTGCTCACTCAGTCACTTCAGTGGGGATTTCTTTATTTTTTATTTAATACAGTGTGTGTGTGTGTGTGTGTGTGTGTGTGTATAATAAAAAATCTGCCAGGCCAGCCAGTCGTCAATGCACGTGCCACTTCCTGCATACTGTGTGGACCCCCCCCCCCCAAAAGAAGTCAGACATCTGTCATCTTCCTCCCTGTGCTCGGCTCAGCGAGGTATGAGCTTTGCTCAGTGGGCAGGACACCTCGTGGAATAAATAAAAAAAAAAGTACTGTGTCAGACATGGTTAGGCCAGGCAGGGTCCCTGAATCTGTGTGGGTAGTGGCAGCACCTGTAGCATCGCCCTTAGCATAGGCAGTGTGCGGAATAATTGTGTGTGTGTGTGTGTGTGTGTGTGTGTGTGTGTGTGTGTGTGTAATAAAATCTTCAAGATAGTCATCAGTGCACCAGTGCCACTTCTTGCATACTGCGGGACATCCCCCCCCCCCTCAAAAGAAGTCAGTTATCAGTCATCTTCCTCCCTGTGCTTGCTCAGTGGGGTATAAGCTTTCGCTCAGTGGGAAGGGCATTCCGTCACATTACGTGGAATAAATTTAAAAAAATCCTTGAAGGGAAAAAGTACCGTGTCAGAGAGGGTTAGGACAGGCAGCGTCCTTGAATCTGTGTTGGTAGCAGCAGCACCTGCAGCATCGTCCTTGGCTTAGGTGGTGTATGAAATAATTCTGTGTGCATGTGTATGAAATAAAATCTGCCAGACAGTCAGTGCACCAGTGCCACTTGCTGCATACTGTGTGACCCCCTCTCAAGAAGTCTGTCTTCTATCATCTTCCTCCCTGTGTATGCTCTGTGGGGTATAAGCTTTGACTCAGTGGGCAGTGCATCACATCACGTGGAATAAATTAAAAAATATATATCCTTGAAGGGAAAAAGTACTGTGTCAGAGAGGGTTAGGCCAGACAGGGTCCCCGAATCTGTGTCGGTAGCAGCATCGCCCTTAGCATAGGTTGTGTGTGCGTGTGTGTGTGTGTCAAATAAAATCTGCCAGATAGTCGTCAGTGCACCACCAGTGCCACTTCTTGCATACTGTCTGTGTGACCCCCCCCCACCCAAGAAGTTAGTCATCTGTCATATTCCTCCCTGCATTCGCTCAGTGGGGTACAAGCTTTGGTTCAGTGGGCAGGGTATTTCATCACAACACATGGAATAAATAAAAAAAATAAATCCTTGAAGGGAAAAAGTACTGTGTCAGAGAGGGTTAGGCCAGAAAGGATTCCTGAATCTGTGTGGGTAGCAGCAACGCCGCAGCATCGCTCTTAGCGTAGGTGGTGTGTGGAATAAGTGTGTGTGTGAAATAAAGTCTGCCAGACAGTCATCAGTGCACCAGTGCCACTTCTTGCATACTGTCTGTATGGACCCCTCCCCCAAAGAAGGCAGCCATCTGTCATCTTCCTCCCTGTGCTCACTCAGTGGGGAGGGCATCAATTTCTGTCACATCACGTGTAATTAAAAAAAAAAAATATTTACAGAAGGGAAAAGGTACTGTTTCAGAGAGGGTTAGGCCAGGCAGGATCCCTGAATCTGTGTGGGTGGCAGCAGTGTCTACAGCATTGCCCTTAGCACAGGTGGTGACGTGTGTGTGTCTATGAAATAAAATCTGCCAGCCAGTCATCAGTGCACCACCAGTGCCACTTCTTCCATACTGTTCGTGTGAGACCCCCCAAAGGAGTCCGTCATCTGTCACCTTCCTCCCAGTGCTCACTCGCTCAGTGGGGTATAAGTTTTGGCTCCATCACATTCACATCACATGGAATAAAAAAAAAAAAAATCATATTCACGGTCACGAATTTCACATTTGGCAACTATTTCTGGAAGCTCTGTTCCATCCAGTATCTGAAGCGCCAGGATGTACTTTCACTGTTACACTATTCCTCATCCTCACGACAAATCACGGTCATGGTCATGTAGAAGCTCGATTCCATCCAGTGTTTTAAGCTCCAGGAAGCACTTTCACTGTTACATGATTCCTCATCCTCACAATGAACCACAGTCACAAAGCAGCTCAGTTCCATCCAGGGTTTTAAGCTCCGGGAAGTGCTTCCACTGTTATACAAGTCCTCATCCTCACAACAAATCACGTTCATGGTTACGGTCATCATGGTCACAAAGAAGGTCAGTTCCATCCAGTGTTTTAAGCTCTGGGAAACACTTTCACTGTTACACAATTCCTCATCCTCACGACAAATCACATTCACAGTCATCAAGGTCACAAAGAAGCTCAGTTCCATACAATGTAAGAAGCTCCGGGAAGCACTCTCACTGTTACACAATTCCTCATTCTCACAACAAATCATGTTCACAGTCATCACGGTCACGAAGAAGCTCAGTTCCATACAATGTAAGATACAATGTAAGAAGCTCCGGGAAGCACTCTCACTGTTACACAATTCCTCATCCTCACAACAAATCACGTTCACGGTCATGAAGAAGCTCAGTTCCATCCAGTATCTGAAGCTCAGGGAAGCGCTGCCACTGTTACACAATTACTCATCCTCACGACAAATCATGTTCATGGTCATCATGGTCACGTTCACATTCACGGTCATCGCGTTCACGATTTTCACATTTGCCAACTATTTCTGGGAGCCTGTTTTAGTACAAAACTACAGCAGTAGCAAAGCCTACAGTAGGGACAGTATCCTTGGCTCTGAGATACAAAACACTTTAAATCGTGTTTTCTTCAACAAGAGAAAACATGCATCATTACAACTCTGAGTTTTTGTTGTCCCATTTGGGACATTACAAAGAAACTATCCTTCTTTAAACACATACTATGTTTGTACAGTTCTCATAAAAGAGACATTACTAAGAAAGTATCTAAAAGCTGCATAACAAAGCTTACCTTTGATTGTATTGACATAAATCCTACAAAAATATATCTACAGTATCTGTTCCACACTTCGTGATTACAGAACAAAACTTTTTTAGTGCAACCTTTTTTTTTTTCCAAATATTGTTTCATCACGAATCAGGACACCCAGTTATCATGTCACGTCACTCACGAGCCTTGGTCCAGTACAACGCTTCTGTTAGTGTTCACATTCCTCAGGATACCCTACTAGCAGATGGACTCAAATCTATGCCCTCACAAGCCGGCTATATTTGGTTGATATGGTCTCAGAGCGAACACTGTAGCAGTTGAGGGAAGTACAGCCATATGTAGTTCAAATTTTGAATGGCAACTGTTTGTGGAAGCTCAATTCCATCCAGTTTCTGGTGCTCTGAGAAGCGCTGCCAGTGCCAAGTTCATGACTCACATCACGATGAATCACGTTCACTGCCATCACGTATCACACCACTTCAACTTTTTTTTTGTAGCAACCTTTTTTTTTTTTTTTTTAAATCCTTGGTTTCATCACGAATCAGGACACCCAGTTATTGTGCCACGTCACTCACGAGCCTTGGTTCAGTATGATACTTCTGTTTGTTAGTGCTCACGTTCTGCAGGATGCCCTACCTGTTGTGTTCCATACCGAGTGCTGTTGCTGAACATAATTGGTGACATACATTACAAACACATTGTCTCCTTCTACAAAAAGTCAGACTCAGGAGACTGGTTAAAAAAAAAAGAAAAAAAGATTTGGGACTTGCCTGCCTTTGGACCATATTATCGTCATCCTGGGGGTGGGTGGGAGGTGCAGCCAGTACATGACATGATTGTACTGGTTGCAACTGTGGCAGACAAGCCCCTGATCTCACACACAGTCACTTTCTCATTCTGAAGAGATCATTTAGCTAAATGCGCCTTAACCAGATTGATTAAAATTAAAAAATGTTGCTTAGCTTTGTTTTTCACTCTGACAATAGTGGTAAGTAGCAATAGTAAAGTGGTGGCTTTCGGACTGCCTGGTGCTGGTTTTTTTTTTTTTGCCTTGTTGCTTCATGTCATGTTCCATACCAAGAGTCACTGCTAAACAAAAGTGGTGCTTCTACAAAAAGTCAGACTTGGGATACTGGTTAAAAAAAATCTGGGACTTGCCTGCCTTTGGGCCAGATCATCGTCATCCTGCAGCAGGCACGTCCACATTTCACATTAATCACTCCTCATCTCATTTCACCACTCGTGCCGTTTAGTACTACTAAACAGTGGCTTTAAATGCTTTTTATGTTTGCGTGCACGCATGTGCAAGAAACATAGTGCCATCATCTGATTTTTCGGAGGTGTGTCACCAGTCTTCCAATTCAGTCAGTGTGTTTGCAGGCGCAGTCGCAGTTCTCCAATCAATGCTGCAGCTGTCTATGACAGCAGTTGAAAATGCAGTGCCGTACAGTTGAAAGGGAGAGCTCCGCCTCAGTGAGCAGAGCTCTCACACATGCACACGCACGCGTGCTCATGCACTCCCTCCCCCATGCACACACTGTATGGCCGACGGTGGTGTCCAACCCCATCAGCTCCAGACCCCCAAACAGCCTTCAACTACCACACTGGGAGCCCACCCCAGCGTGGCAAACGTCCCGCATAGTCAGCTTTCCAGGTGCACGCTGGGAGCCCACCCCAGCATAGCAAACGCCCGCATAGTCAGGCTTAGGTGCCACGCTTGGGAGCCACCAGCGTGGCAAAAATGGTTATACGACGGGTGCCCAATCCCTGGCCAGCCCAGGCACCCCCAAACAGTTTTTCCAGCTGCCACGCTGAGAGCCCACCCCACCGTGGCAAACATAATGCATCATCCAATAAAAACAACACCTGTAATAAATAAATAAATAAAAAAAAAAGGTTCCCTCGACAGTCGCCCTGATCACCCGCTGCGCACCCTATCTCCCCACACACCCCCACCCCCTACTTACCTCTAGAGCTCAGCACAACGATCTTCGGTGGACCAGTAACACGTCTGCAGTCTTCAAAGGCAACTGCAAACTGAGGAAATGCCAGTAGGCTGTATAATGCAATAAATAGGATTTTTCCAACTTTAATGCATATCTCGGGCATTTGTTGGAATTTTTGCACCAAATTTTCAACAAGGGGTTTTTGAGACCTCTCCTCATGAAGTCTCTCACTGTCATGGCGTTAATCGTGCCTGAAGGGTGATTTTGCAATCACTGCGTCAAATCACCTTTTGGGACCGATTAAGAAACAGTGCCAGTGTTCATAAGGTGGGCTCTCAAAAGCTATGTTACAAATTGGTGAATTCCTAAAATGACGTTCTGACGTGCATTGCACAGTTCCTATGCGGCTAAATGAAGTTCACTAAATTTTTAATATTTGCACTCCAAATTTTCAACATTGCCATTTTATTACACTTCCTTATGAGCAGTACAGCTGCTATTTTTCACATCCGCCAAAATGTGTCAAGACACGCTACATAATGGTGCAGTCTGTGTGCAAAAACAATGTTTGGGACAGATTAAGAAAATTACAGTGATACTGTTCATGAGCAGAGGTCTTAAAATGGCTATGTTGAAAATTTGGTGACAAAAGTCCATAAAATGATTGTGTTACGTGTGAGCATTGCGCAGTTTCCATGCACCCTCGTAAGTTCATGAATTTGTGATATTTTCAGTCCAGATTTTCACCAGTGGCAGTTTTCTACATTTTCTTATGAACTGTACAGCTGTCATTTTTCACAACATGGCCAAAATGTGTTTTCACACTTTCAGCGCAGAAATGCGTGGTCGCTGTGGGAAATCATTGTTCGGGACAGAAAGAAAATCACAGTGAGTTCATGATCGGAGGTCCCAAAATGCCTGTGTTGACAATCTGCTGTAAAACAATCCCCAAACTAATTACATTACGGATGTGCGTTGCACAACTTCTACGCACGCTCGTGACTTCACCAGTTTTTTTTTTGGTGTTTTTTTTATATTTTCACTGCAGATTTTCAACATTGCCATTCTTTACACCTCCCCATGAACAGTACAGCTGTCATTTTTCACATCCTGTTTGGAATGTGTTTTTGCACCTGTGGTGCTAAATGCCGTAGTCACTGTGCAAAAGCAGCTTTCGGCTAACAAACTGATATTGCCACTGTTCATGAGGTGGGGGTCACAAAACACACATGTTGAAAATTTGGAGTGAAAATACCAACGAATGCCTGAGGCGTTAAGGTTTCCGACCATAACACCCCACCCTGTAGAGAATGACAGGCATCGGGGTCTGACTTGGGATTCTCACCTGTAATGCTCATACCATTCCACACCCTTAAGCCAGTGAGAGGCATCAAGGTGTGCCTTGGACTCTTCGGCCCCAAAGTTCACCCCATTCTCCTATACCGCACCCATCTCACTGTATTTTCTGATGGAATAGGGTGCGCATAAGGGCCAAAGAGCCCAAGGCACACCGTGACACTTGTCGGTGTCTGCAGGGTAGGGTGTGGTGAAATGGCATGGCCGTTATGCCGGATGACCCAAAGGCACACCCCAATGTCCGTCAGTCTCTGCAGGGTGGTGGTGGGGTTCGCTTCAGTTCAGTACTTCACTGCCATTCCTATTATGCAGCTCTGTAACTCCTACACTACCAATGCCAATGCCAGCAAGCAAACATTTGGCATTGACAAATGCTTGTTTCTATAGCTATGTTGATTAAAAGCTGTTTAAAATGATTTTTTCACATGCAGGTACTAAAACCATAAAGGTTATAAAAGGTTCGGATAAGCATCCAAACATTTTTTTGCTTATCAGAAACTTTTAGAACCTCAGAACCTTTAGAGGTTCTCTCATCCCTACTTGCGACCAAGGTGTTGGTTAACTAGGATCTGCGGCCTATCCTGTAGGTAGGGAAATGGGCAGACTAGATGGGCCTAGCGGTCCTTATCTGCCGTCAAAGTCTATGTTTCTATGTAGGTGAACTAGTATGCACGGACACTGCCCCCAACCTTATGGACACTGGGTGTTCAGAAATGGGCTGAGAATACTGATGAGAACCTGGGGTTAGACACATTAACAAGGCCATTCATTTTATTATTTCACATGTAAAGAAAGTACTAAAGCAGACTCAAAATGGAAGGGGGATGATACAGGTTACTCATCTTTTAAGAACAGTTACTTACTGTAACAGCAGATCTTTGAGAGAATCTCCTCCATTAAGCCACATCATGGAACTGTAAGCAGTCAGCATCAGGACCAATTGGAAACCTTTTACTTGCCCATGTACACATGCACCATCACTGCCTATAAAACACTGGTGGTCCCTTCATGTTCCAGTTTCCTGCCGGAGACAAGCACTGAGGGAGGAAAAAAGGATTTAACTACCCCCGAGTAAGGATGCCTTGCAGAACAGTAAGGCAAATCCAGCACATCTCCGAGAGACAATGTCCAATGTTTAGGAGGCAGTATAGCGCAGTGGTTTAAGGCTCTGAGCTGCAAATCTAGTGACATCCAGCAGACCAGACCTGGGTTTGAATCCCACAACTTCCACTTGTGTACTGTGTGACCCTGAGCAAGTCACTTAACTTCCCTGTGCTCCCAGGTCGAACCTGTAAAAAAAGCTTTGAGCAGCTTAGTGTGCTACTCCTAGTTAAATAACTTAAAAAAAAAAAAAAAAAAAAAAAGACTACAATGTTTAATGAATGTATGAACAGTACTCTAAGTGGCAGCAGCACAAATCTCAGCAGCGGATACACTGTGAAAACAAGCCATAGAAGTAGCCACTCCAAGGATGGAGGGAGCATGGACAGGACCAGGAAGCAGCTTACCATGCTTCTGGTAACAGAAAGGAATGCAGCAGGCCAACTATTTGGAAAGGCTCTGCTTTGAAATAGGGGAGCCTCTCACCTGCCACCACACTGGTGACCCGGGTTTGGGGATGGACTTGGTGCACCAGGGGCTGGCTGGGAAGCGGAGGATTGAGCGTCCAGAGGAAAGCTCTCCTCCTCTGGGAGGAAGGATTGTGGGTACTCTGCACCACTCTGACCCCTGACCTAGGCCCACGGCAATCAATGCTTTCTTGGGGTTAGAGGGCTGGTAGCTGTTGATGCTTCATGCGTGACGTGTCTATGATGGCACTGCATGTCCATACCTACCAGAAAAAAGAAAATCGCTGTGTGCAGCATCTATGAAGCCTGCCTCTCCCCTGGCTCCACGCCAGACCACGGGCCCCTTCCCCACACTGGATCTGTTCTTCAGCAGGTGGTACCTGCCGTCAGACCACCACCTCGGGGAAGGGCACTAAGCCATGGGGGAAGCTAGGGCCAAGGACCCTCACTGGATCGGTCTCTCTGGCGGCATAGCATCCCTGACGACCCTGTCGTGGAGGAGGGGAGCCATGGGGGAAGCTTGGCAAGAGGCAAGTCCCTGTGGGTGCTGGTGATGGGGCTGAGAGGTAGGTGGAGGGTCAAACTGCACCACAGCAGGAGGTAAAAGATTTAAAAACAAAAAAAAGAAACAGGGAAGCCCACCATCGGGGGGGGAGGGGGGGGCAAAAGTCATAAATAGTGGAGAGGATTTTTTTTTTTTTACAACCCTTAGTACACTCAAGGTACCAACACAACATCAGATGGACATCAATGATGTGCAGATAATGTTCCCCACTATCTGTGGGACTCAAAAAGTGAACCGAAGGTCAATAGTCTGATTTAGTGTTTGCTCAGAAATGACCTTTGGCAGAAAAGGAGGATTGATATGCAAGGTAACCCCATCCTTGCGGATTACAAAATAAGAGGTCTCCGCAACCAGAGTTTACAGTTCAGAAATACATCTAACAGATGTCATAGCCATGAAGATCAATGTCTTCCAAAAGAGGAAGTGCAGCTCACAAGTAGCAGCAGGCTCCAAGGGAGGCACAGTAAGGGTCTCTAGAACTATATTATATTAAATATCCCACACCAAAACCGGATCAAGTACTGGGGGAGTAGAAGTGGAATATCCCTGCGGAACATGTGAGAAACCTCAAGCTGGGCCACTGTTGTGCCATCAGTGAGGGCATGAAAAGCTATACTAGGAATACTTGAGGCCCACTTCCATAAGAGACAGGAGGGAGTCTATAACTTGATCGACTGGAAATGTAAAGGGGTCCAAGCCAGCCAGCAGGCAGTGCAACAAATTGTAAAATGTTTCAATTCCTGCTAGTAGGTGTATCCGGTAGATGGCTTATGAGCCACCAGCAGAACAGCTGCAACAGTTGGGGAAACCCTGAAGTGGGAGAGATCTACATCCTCAGGAGACAGGTATGGAGGTGCAGATATCGAAGATCCAGAAGTACCAGAGAGCCCTGCTCCTGTAACAGAAGTCCCACTCATAGAGGGGACGAGACAGGGGGTCCACTGCCAATTGGTGAAGCAGTGTGAACCAGATTTTTCTCGTCCAGTACAGAACCAAAAGAATTAAGGTAGCCAATCCCACAACTTGACAAGAACCCTCTGTTGTCAGTGGGAATGGAGGAAGAGCACATATGAACCTATCTTTTATTTTTTTTTTATAAATATATTGCTTTTTCTGGGGGGTTTCTTGGGTTTTCTCCCATTCCCCTGGAGCCCCGGCACACGGCCATACATACGCATGGAGGTGCGCATGCACACTGAAAGCCAGCTCAGTCCCTTCCACCCACCCATACTGGCACCCTAACTGCCTACGTTACCCCATAGGACCTCCACCTGGTGGGGAAAAGGACTACAGGAGAGTTGACAACCCACTCCCACCAATCCCAGGAGAGGAGAGCAGCCTAACGGCATTGTCAGTCCCACTCCTCCCATCCCCCCTATGCTGGCACCCCAATGACCCGAGATCAATCCCGAACCCACGTTGCCGGCATAGTGCAAGGTGTGGCATCCAGCCCCGCCATAAACCTATCTTTCCAAGAGAGGGACCACATGTCTCACAAAAAAATTCTAGGATCTGGAGCAAGTGGGCAGAAAAGGGGCAGTTTTACATTGTATGGAGACACAAAGAAGTCAATATTTGGGTGACCCCACTTTAAGAATAAGTCACCCACGACAGAGTCCAACAACTCATATTTGTGGCAGAGCACCTGAAACCAGCCAAGATGATATGCCAGGGTGTTGAGGGTAGTGGGCAGAAAGACAACCAAAAGTAACATGACTTGTTCCACAGCCTAGTGTCAAACCCTCATCGTCTCACTGCAGAGAGAATACAAGAGGACTCCACCTTGGATGTTGACGTAATACATCACTGAAATGGTGTCTTTATGGATCAACAGGTGGTGACCCCCAAAGGAGGGTAGCGAAGTCCTGTAGGTCAAACAGAACAGCACTCACCTCCAGAATGTTGCTGTGTAGAATCGTGTCTAAAGGAGGCCACTAACACAGAGTTCGGAAGGGGCCAGATGGGTACCCCACCAGAACCAGAAATATCCATCATCATCAACAGAAGAGAAGAGAAATGGGCAGAAAATGTGGGACCCAGTCTCCAAGGTAGAGCCGTCCAACCACCAGACCAGGAAGTGGCAAAGCAGAGGAGTCACTTGTATGAGATACTCCAGTTCGTCTGAATGCTAAGTCCACTGGGCACTGAAGAACCACTGTGGAATCCTTATATACAGGAGTGCCAGAGGGGCAGTGAGAACAGCAGCAGCCGTGAGACCTATCAGTCATAGGAGACATCTGGCTGACACACAATCTCTGAATGCGACCAGCTGAGCCTGGGCAAACAACACTGTAGCACTGTCCAAGGGAAGAAAAGCAAGACCCGTTCTCGTGACACAAACTGCCCCTCTGTATTGGAGATGCTGGCACAGAGTGAGTAGTGCCTTTGGCTCATACCCTAGAATGCCCAATTGCTCAAAGAGCTGTCTGGTGCAGAACAGGTGTAAATTATTGCTTCCCCTGACGAGGCCTTTAAAAGCCCTTGTCGAGATATAGGAAAACATAAAGGCCCTTCCTTCTGAGTGCAGATGCAACTGCTGCAAAGCATATGGCAAAGACTTGCAGTGTAGAGGACAAGCCATAGTGCAGTACACAAAACTGATAAGAGCTCTGTAGCATAATCCACAGGTACTGTCAATAGAGGATGTATCAGAGGGACAGAGAGGAGTTCTAGGGCATGTCCATACTGAACTACCTCTAACATCATCTCCTTCCACTTTGGAAGGAACACTGAGATGTTGCCCCCCATAAGTATACCCTGATCTGCAGGGAAAGGAAGAGGAGGCAGAATGGAGTCAGAAGGCTCTGGAGCAACAGGCATGTTACCAAGACTCACACCCTTGGTGACCCTGGCATGGGCATTAGGAGGCAAAGGGGCCTGAGGGAAAGGTTACTTCTGACAGAAGCTACAGCCAGGTCCACTGGGATTGACTCTACCAGTGTGTGCAAATGGCCTATGAAAGTAACCCTGCTCCAAGGCTTTGGATTAAAGGTATATGAAGGGGCCTCAAGGTCATTTTATATGCCTGGAGGTCCCTCAAAGCAGACTAAACACAGGAACCAAAAAACTGCTTACTTCTAAAGGAAGCATTAAGGGCAGAGTGCTGGATATCAGTAGCAACGCTAACTATGCGCAACCAAGAAGTGGCAGCGTGGGCAACTGTCAAAAGCAGTCGCAAGAGCTGCAGCATCAGAGGCATCATAAGTCGACCTTAAGAGGGGCTTATCAAGGGGCTTATCAACTTCCAGACCACAGGCAAAATCTGCTGGACTTCCACAGGCTGCTCTGATATTTAATCAGGTAAATCTAGTAGTTAGTAATGTTTAGGCCAAGGGATGTGGAAGCGTTTGCCACCCTGCCAATCACATCCAGCTTCCTTGATTCCTTGTAAGGAGGAAGAGAGCTCATATGTTTTGGGACTTTTAGATCTGTCATAGCAGCCATGATAACCACAGAATCCATACACGAACATACAAAAAAAGTGCCAGCAGAAACAGGCCACATGGTCTATCAAGTCTGCCAGAGTGTGCGGCTAGCACTTCATCTTGCAGCTGCCCCTCCCACACCCCCATCACTCTATCCCTTCCCCTTACTCTGTCCCACCCCCTTTTGAAACTGCCCACTGTCTTACATGACATCAGATCTTCTGGTAGGGTATTCCATTTGTCCACTACCCTTTCTGTGAAAAAGTGTCTCCTTAACTCCCTCCTAAACCTTCCCCCCTCTAATCTCAGTCCGTGCCCTCTTCTGTCCTTCCCTCTCCTCAACTGAAAGATCCCTTCTGTGTTAGTCCTGTTAATCCCTTTCAGATACTTAAAGGCCTATATCATATACCCCGTCCCTCCTCTCTTCCAGACAGTACATTTTCAACTCTCTCAATCTGTCCTCATAAGGCCTGTCCCCCACACCCTGCATCATCTTCGTGGCCCTGCGTTGCACCCCCTCCAATAACCTTATATCCCTTTTCAGCAACAGGCACCAGAATTGCACGCAATACTCCAGGTGGGGCCCGACCAATGATCTGTACAGGGGCAGTATAACATCACTCCTTCTGGAAGAGATCCCCCTTGCTATACACCCCAGCATTTTGTTGGCCTGTGCTGCCGACTTCCTGCAGTGGGCCAACTTGTTCATGCTCCCAGTTATGATTACTCCCAGGTCCTTTTCCTCTGTGGTACTTCCCGACTGCACTCCATCGAAGTGATAGTCCCTCACCTGGTTTTTTGCTCCAAAGTGCAACACCTTGCACCTCTTGGCATTGAAACCCAGCTGCCATGCTTCTGCCCACTCCTGCAGTTTAGTCAGGTCCTCCTGCAGCCCCTTCTACCCCTCACTGTCATCAACCACAGCTCCCATTTTGGTATTGTCCGCGAAAAGGCTGATCTTACCCTGATCCCGTGCGAAATATCTGCTATATATCCGCCTCTGTGACGAGTCCCCCACTACTCCTTTTGCTGCCTCCTCAGTCAGTTTGTGATCCAATTCACTAGTTCTGGCCCTACCCCCACATATTCCAGCTTTCCCCCCAACCTTTTAGTTTACGTTGCTATTATATTGTTTTCTGTTGGAATTTGTGTGTCTGTTTATAATAATTTTTTATGTATTTTATTGTACAGGTGCCTTGGTTTTAGAAAGGCGCCTTTTTTATAAATAAAACTGATTGATTGAACCTCCCATGCGGTACTGAATCAAAGGCCTTGCTGAAGTCCAAATACAGGACATCAACTACATGGCCTCTGTCCAGTTCCCATGTCACCCAGTTGTAGTATTCTACGAGGTTGGTTTGGCATGATCTTCTTGATCTGGTTGAGTGGAATAATAGGGCTTATCTGAAAGGGTAGAATATTGTTTATCTGCCTTACAAGGCACAGCAGGCAAAGCACTGGGCCTGTGCCAAGCAACCACAATGGCATCCTCCTAAGCCGAATGACTAGGAGGAATCAAAACTGCAGGCCAAGCAGAAACCACTAAAAATTCATAGAGGGTCTTCTGGAAGGAATCCTCCTCCTCATCAGTGAAGCCCAGCTTGGTCTGTAACTGCCTTAGAAAGGCTTGAAAAGAGGCATCGTCAGGAGGGGACCTAGATGTATAATGTACACTGTCTTCACCACATGAAGAAACAATGAAGGTGGAACCCATCACATGGGGGATGATCATGCCTTCTTCCATGTATTCATATTCCTCCTCCATCAGATCTGGGATTATACTGTAGCTCTTCCTTCTTGTCAACAGCAACAGGCAGCGGACTGATGGTAGAAGGAGGCCGTATAGGAGGGATCATCTGTGGTATAAATGGTGACAAAAGAAGCTCCTGGCAAGCTGTAGGTACCCACAGAGGAAGTGCCAGTGGCAACAGACCTGGTAGTGGTGAAGGGATTAGTGTCAACAGTGGATCCAGGAACAGAAGCTCTTGAAATAAACAGTTTGACATATTCTGAAACAGCATTTTTACATCGAACCCCAACAGGATCATCGACGACTGATTCATCAACAGGAAAGTGTCTGATTTTGGGATTGGCTGTAATTCCCTGACAGAGGATTAGAGTCCGTGACAGACCCTGTGCCAGACCCTGATCTTGGTGTCTGAGAGATGGTAGGGGTCGATTTTTCTCAGCGGATGTACCTCTTTTAAGAGGAGACCAGAACCTGGCAGGAGAGTCATCTCTGCCATGATGCCCTGCTCTTCTTTATCAGCATAATGATGTTTTTCCCACCGATTTAGCAGCCATCTCTTTTCTGTCCATCTTTGATGAGTCAACCGACTGCAGAAAGCGGGTTGACAGTGAACTGTGGGGAGAAGAAGGGGGTGACAATGGCGAAGCTGCCTGCGTTGCACATAGTTTGTCCTCCACTGCCTTAAGTTTTAAGTAAACTTCTAAGGTTTTCTTATGATGTCTCCGTGTAACCTGGTTTTAAAACCCTGGCAAATGTGCATGCCTTCACATCATGACAAAGGCCCAGGCAGCGGATGCACACATCATGAGCACCGCCATTACAAATCTTGATTTGACAACAGTGGAACAGAGATTCTGTATCTTTTGTTGGCGGAATAAGCATTTAAATTGAAAATCATTGGCACTGTACCAGCCTTTGCCAATGTTGGACCAAATATGAAGAGACAGCAATTCCTTGTGAACACGAGGTGCCAAAGGTGATCACAAAATTCAATACATTTCAGAAGTTTACAGGCTTATATTTCTACCACCTAATAAAAGTAAGGATATACTTTTAGCCTGACGTGCTCAATTATCAGAATCTAATGCAGCACAGAAAGACATCCTTTCTAAACCACTGTCTGTCTGAAGCAGAAGGTACCGAGAGAACTGATCTTTATCTAAACATCAACTGAATGATTTTTTTAAACACTGACTGAAGTGCAAACATGCCCTCTTTTCAAACCAAACAGGACAGAGTTACAGTCTCCGTCTTACTATCACAGACATAGACCAGTAACAGGATTTAACTTTCACAATATAAAGCCCTGGCCCACGTCTAAGTACGTTAGAGCAGAACTGAAATGGGACTACACAAACTATACATAACCTCACTACACTAGTCTGATTTTTGTTTTATGAAATGCACCAGCACATTCAACTACTGTACAACAGGAACAGAGATTGTAATTTTTTTTAATCACAGGTCTTCAATATTTTAAAATGAACCCACTGGTCCACTGTAACAGCTTTTCACTCACTGAGTGGGCATTCTGACATTTTTTTTTTCAGTTGCACTTTTTCTCCCCAGCTCTCCTTGTAGCATCCCCCCCCACCCAACAAGCCCCTGCTCATGGACTTGCTGGTTACCCACTACCTATCTTCCCCCATTAGTTATCCCTTGTCCACCTCCTGGGGGACATCATGGTTCAGTTCCCTTACGTACAGATCCCACTATTGCTAATTCACTAGGCATTTGTATCTTGACAGTTATAATTCATTTCATGATCTGACTTCCTAAAACTTTATTGCACTGCTGGGTAATAAAAGGCACCATGTTAGAACATTCTACATTTTGGACGACAGAAGACCTAAAGGCCCACAGTGATCATCCCCAGTTTCTCAATGACTACAGCTATTTATGTTAGCTACCCTCATGTACTGTAAGTACTCATCAAGAGACAACATAAAGTAAATTATGGTCCTACTGGCTACTTCAGTTTCTGGCACACTGTTCCAGACATTAATCTCACTCTCAATGAAAACACAGAAATGTATTGGCAGATAAGGGCCTTCAGCCCACTTAGGCTGCCTCAATACCTCCAACAACTGCTCTTTTATGATCTTCCAGTATTAGGTTGTCCCCTTCCCCCAATTACCACTACATAGAAACATAGAAATTGACGGCAGATAAGGACCACAAGGCCCATCCAGTCTGCCCATTTCTTTTTCTACCTTATAAATGTGCCATCAGCCTTTGCTCTGTCAGTGGCCTATCTATTCACAGTCATTTGTATTGCTCCCTTATGCCTATCCCATGCCTGTTTGAAGCCCTGCACTGTATTCATAGCCACCACTTCTTGTGGTAAGCCATTCAATGCATCCACCACCCTTTCTGTGAAAAAGAATTTCCTCACATCCCCTTAATCGCCTCCTCTAATCGCATGCTGTGTCCTCTTGTCCTGCTATTTTTCTTATATTTAAACATGTTGGACTCTTTTCACCTTGTTTATGCCCTTAAGGTGTTTGAATGCCTCGATCATATCACCTCTCTCCTCCTTTGCTCAAGGGTATACATATTGAGCTCTGCTAATCTGTCCTCATATGTCTTCTGATGCAGTCCCTGCACCATTTTGGTTGCCCTTCTCTGGACTGCCTCAATTTGGTTAATGTCCTTGTGAAGGTGTGGCCTCCAATACTGCACGCAGTACTCCAGATGGGGCCTAACCAGTGTCTTGTACAGAGGATTAATACCTCCTCTACGACTTGTGATACCCCTACTAATACACCCTAACACCCCTAGCCTTACCTACTGCTTTAGAGGTCTGCTTGATGATTTTAGGTCATCAGTGATGATGATGTCCAAGTCCCTTTCTTCCTTTGTGACTGCTAGCAACTCCCCTCCCAGCCTATAGGTGGCTTCAGGGTTTCTCTTCCCTATGTGCATGATTTTGCACTTCTTTGCATTAAATCCCAGTTGCCACTCTTCTGACCATTCTGCTAGTTTATCCAGATCTCTTCTCATTCTGCCCACCCCATCTGGATCATCTACTCTGTTGCAGATCTTGGTGTCATCTGCAAACAGACAAGCCTTACCCTCCAGTCCATCTGCAATGTCACGAATGAAGATGTTGAAGAGGACTGGCCCCAGGACTGATCCCTGAGGTACCCCACTTGTGACTTGCATCTCTTCTGACTGTATACCATTTACCACCACTCTCTGTTTTCTGCCCGTCAACCAGTTTGCCACCCAGTTGACCAACTTCTGACCCACCCTGAGCCTACCCAGCTTATTTATCAATCTTCTATGTGGAACAGTGTCAAAAGCTTTGCTGAAGTCAAGGTAGGCTGACATCAACTGCTCCCCCTTGGTCCACCACTCTGGTTACCCAGTCAAAGAAATCTATGAGATTAGTTTGACAGGACCTTCTTTTTGTAAACCCATGCTGTCTTGGATCCTGTGCCCCATGGATTCCAGGTGTTGTACTATCCTTTCCTTAAGGAGTGCCTCCATAATCTTGCCCACTACTGAGGTAAGACTGACCGGTCTGTAGTTCCCCGCCTCCTCCCTGCTACCACTCTTGTGGAGCGGGATCACATGAGCCCTTCTCCAGTCTTCTGGGACCTCTCCTGTGCTCAGAGACTCACTAAACAATTCTGCTAATGGCTCTGCTAGTTCCTCCTTTAGCTCCTTAAGTACCCTGGGATGTATGCCATCAGGTCCCATTGCCTTATCCACCCTGAGCTTAGCAAGCTCTTGTAGGACCCTTTCTTTTGTGAAGGGAGTAGTGCTCACCTCCCTCCCCCCTGTGTCCATGATGCTGAGCTGTGGGCCCTGCCCTACCTTCTCTTCAGTAAATACTGAGCAAAAGTATCTATTTAGGATAGATGCCTTTACAGGGTCCTCCTCCTCCTCACATGCTCCCTAGTCCTCTATACCTATTTATCCCAAGTATTTTTAAATCAATTTATTATTTTTGCCCCCACCAACTCTGTTGGCAGGCTGTTCCATTTGTCCACCACCCTCTCTGTGAAAAAAGTCTTTTCTCAAGTTTTCCCTAAATCTCCCTGCTGCCAGTTTCATCTTGTGGCCCCTTGTCCTTGACCAACTTTTTCTCTGAAAATGGCATTCTCCTGTACCTTATTTCTCCCTGTGAGGTACTTAAATGTTTTAATCATATCTCATCTCTCCCTCCTCTCCTCTAGGGGGTACATATTCATTTCCTTCAGCCTAGCTTCCTAGGGCTTGTGATGTAGTCCCTGCACCATTCTGGTCACCATCCTCTAAACTGCCTCCAACCTTTCAATATCCTTACGCAGGTGGGGCCTCCAGAACTGGACACAGTACTCATGATGTGGTCTTATCAAAGTCCAGTACAGTGGAATTATTACCTCTCTTTTTTTTCCCTGCTGTTGATTCCCCTGCCTATGTTTCCAGCATTCTGCTAGCCTTTCCCATTGCCTTGTCACACGTCCTCCCAACCTTGAGGTCATCAGAGATGATCACCCCCAAGACTCTTTCCTGCTTGGAGCATTCTAGTTCCTCCCCTGCTAGATGATATGATGCTCCTGGGTTTTTGTGCCCCATGTGCATTATCTTGCACTTTTTTTTGCACTGAACTTCAGCTGCCAATCCCTTTAACAATCTTCCAGCTTCTTTAGATCTCTCTTCATTCTATCTACTCCCCCTGTCGTGTCCACCCTGTTGCAAAGCTTAGTGTCATCCACGAACAGCCAGATCTCCCTTCTAGACCCTCTGCAATGTCACTAATAAAGACACTGAAGAGGACTGGGCCCAGTACTGATCCCTGTGCTACCCCACTGGCCACCTTACCCTCTTCAGAGTGAATGCCATTTACCACCAACCTTTGGGTCCTATTATCCGGCCAACTTTCCACCCACTTCACCACCTTCTTTCCTACTCCCCTGTTCTACAGCTTCTTTATCAACCTACGATGTGGGATGGTGTCAAAGGCCTTACTGAAATCCAGATAGGCCATGCCCACTGTCCCCCCCCCTCCCAATGATCTACCTCCCTGGTCACTCAATGGAAAAACTCAATGAGGTTAGTCTGGCACGACCTCCTTCCCATAAAACCATGCTGCCTTGTGTACTGTAGACCGCTGACAACCAGGTGTTCCACAGTTCTTTCCTTCAATAGTGTTTCCTGCCTCCTCCTTGTTCCCACTTTTGCACAGAGGGACTACATCAACCATCCTCCAGTCCTTGGGAACCTCCCCCGTTTCTAAAGAAAGGCTGCACAGGGCAGTCAGTGATTCTGCCATCACTTCCTTTCGCACTTTTAGAATCCTGGGGTGTATCCCATCTGGTCCCATTGCCTCATCAACTCTCAATTTCACCAGTTCCCTGAAGACCTCTTCCTTCGAAAAGAAGTGCCTTCCTTGTTCTGTTCTGATGTGGCCCCCATCAACTAGAATTTGTGTCCCCTAGTATCAGCAGTTTCACAATGACAACCAGTGCTAGATAAGCAGTTCGGAGTAATACCCCTAGAAAAAGCTGTGACCATGACCAAAATAAGGACCAGTGTGTCCTCTGCAGAATATCCCTACAAAAGATCCAGAAAGCAATGCTGTAAAGTCAGAAATAGTTCTGCCTCCAAAAGCATACCCACTTCTGTCTGTAGTGCCACCTAGTATTGTCAAAGAGTACTGCAATCTTTTTTTTTTTTTTTGCTCGTCCCCAGGCCGTCACAGCCCTCCTTTTGGGTCTCTCACGCTCGCTCTCTTCTGCCCGCTAGACTCATTCCCATGCTGCCATACCTAACTCCAGGCTCCCACAATATCTCAGACACCCCAGGTGGTCCGGCTTATCCCTGCCGTGGGAGCCCCCCCCCAGGAGCTAATGGGGGGGCACCTCTAACACCGAGGTTTGCTGGTTGGGGGGATGCAGGCACAGTGCGCTTGGGCGGTCGGGTAGCCTGGAGAAGGCTTGCCAGAGACAGTCATCCAGAGCTGCAGAGTGGCCATTTTCCCTTTTTCTCCCTCCTTTCCACCCCCCCTCCAAAAAGGGCTGCATGTCCTGCGGTGTTGTGGGAAGGATGTACAGCAGCATGTGGTCATCCATGCCACCAAGTGCACCTCTGCCAGCCCACCACAAGGAGATGCTCGAGGGAGGTGCTGCTGAACCCTCCCTCCTGGGAAAGAGGGCATCTGCGCAGATGCTCTTCACCCTTCCCGCCAGTCTCTGCTGCCCTTACCCCAAGTGTGGGGTCACAAAACTAGGTCACCAGTGTGCCAAGTGGGGAGCAGGCCCAAATAGAGCAATCTTAAAAGATATGATGATCTGCGCCTTTGGCAAACACCGCTTCCAGCAAAAATTATCCTTCCCCCACTCCCTGTGGCCACAGTCATGTATTCCTTTCCTTCCTAGATACTGCAAGCCTCAAGAGATGAGTGGTTTCTGCCGACACTACATTAGATGGAAGACCGTTTCACAAATCCACATTTTCAAATATTCTTTAAACAACACAATACAGTGGAGCCCTGTTATATCACACCCTAAATGCCAAGCACAATGTTTTTATATCTGGAATGGTCTTATAAAAGGGCTTCACTGAAAACAGTGAAAATCCATGTCAAATCTATGGTTAACATAATGAAGCTGTGCTCAAACTAGATTTTAGAGAACTTTTATTAAAAGTAGTATAATACAACATTTTAAAGGAGCTCAAACAACTGGAATATTGTAAAATTCATTTGGTGTCTCACCTAACTATGAAGGAATTATGTGCCACCTTCTTCACAGGGTATCTTTTACACACCCATTCACTATTTAACCCTTGCAGGGCCGCGGACTGATATACGGTATCAGTCCAAAATTCCTATACTTTCTAATTCTGTCAGCAGCCTAAGGGTTAAGTGACTTTTAATAAGGAAACTAGATCATAATTCAGCACAGGCTCAGCGCTCTCACAGGTGATAATGACCACCTACCACTACCTCTGTAAAACAGAAGTGCTTATAAAAACGGACTAGCTGTTCTTATACATAGGTTACACTGCCAGTGAAAATAATGGGGGAAAGTTAGGCCTTCCCAAGAAAATGTTCTTATAAATGGGATGTTCTTATAAGTGGGCTTCCATCCCAAAACACTATACATGAAGAGATGTATAGCAGAAATAAACAATCCAAGAGCGATGGAGTAAAAAGGTATACTCATGCCAGTTTACAATAGTAAACACTAAATATTGTAGGAATATATCTAACTCATTTAACTGACGGTGCACAATATCAGTGCTGGTTCTGGATTTTCCTCCATTAATTGACCACTTATGTCCTCTAGTTTGCTTAGCTTGTGCTATATGTAGTAGCTTTGCCTGATCACATGGAATTATTCCTTTCAACAATCTGAAAATTTATCACAGAGCCCCTTAAAATCTAAATTCTCAAAGACAAACAAATCAGTGGTTAGGGCAGCCCAAAACTCACCCGGAACACAGTTAATGAACTACTTGGTAGGAACAAAATGGATGAGCAAACTACCCTTACCAAGGACAGTAGTCTCATCAAGGAGCCAAGGGATGTTGCCACCCTCATTAACATCCACTTTGGGGACCTTGACAAATACAAGTCCTTCGTCTATCAACGCAACGAACCAAGCCTAGTTCAACCCCCCCCCCCCCCACGCTGCCACCTCATGCCCCAGTTTTCACTATCACATCCCTCCCAGGTAAGTGACTACATAAAAAAGAATGACCCCATGCCCTACCTGGGCGCTGATCCAATTGACTACCACATTCTCAAACTCGTATGTGAGCACATCACTGTTCCCCTCACAAATTTTCTCAATCATTCACTTCCCAAGTAAATGGAAAATCACTACTATCAAACCCCTCCACAAATCTGGTTCTAGAACAGATGTGTGCAACTTCAGACCAATCTCCCTGCTTGCTCCCCTTTCCAAAATCCTCTAAGAGATTGTACGGGACCAAACCACCGACTTCATGGACATATATAATCTACTCTCAGATTCACAACATGGCTTCAGGTCAGACCACAACACAGAGACTGCCCTAGTTAAGCTCACCAACTTCACTGACAAGGTCAGCGATGAAGGTCTCTGCAGCAGCTCTGTATTTGTGAACCTCACCAAGGCCTTTGCTCTTGCTGATCACCATATACCAACTTTGGCAGAATGGGTTAGTGCCTCAGAAAAGCACTACCAACTGGGCAAGAAGGAGGGTGGAGGAACAATGGGGAAAAAATCAAAACTGCCATCACAGAGGCAATAAGCCTTTGTGTGAAGCAAATAAAACAAAACAAAGGAGAAAATCACTATGGGTCTCAAAATAGGTGGCGGGAAAGGTTAGGGAGAGAAACATAGCATTTAGGAAGAATAAGGAAACACAGAAGGAGCAGGACAGAGAACTCTCCTAGTCAAAGCAGAAGGAAATGGGGAAGGCAGTCAGAATAGCAAAGACCTAAACAGAGGAAAAGATAGCCAACTCAGTTAAGAAGCAGGATAAAACCTTTTACAGGTACATTAGGGAGTGAAGAAAGACCAAAGGAGGGATAGTGAGGCTTAAATAAAGGGGAGGGGGTGGGCAGAAGGTGACAGCGAAAAAGCAGGGATACTGAACGACTACTTCTCAGTATTCACAAAAGAGGAGGAGGGGAGGCACCTAAACCAGTCAATAAAAGCACTCTGGAAAAGGGGTTCAATATCAGTCAATTCACAGAAGAGACAGACCTGAAAGAACTCCTGAAACTGAAGGTGGACAATGCAGTGGGGCCTGACGAAATTCACCCCAGAATTCTAAAAGAACCAAGGGGAGAACTAGCGACACCACCGACTACCCATTTTAACAAATCATGGGAGGATGGTGTGGTACCTGAGGACTGCAGGAGGGTAGATGTGATTCCCCTTCACAAAAGTGGAAGCAAGGCAGAGGCAGGAAACTACAGACCTGTTAGTTTGACCTCAGTGGTATGGAAAATGACGGAATCACTTCTGAGGGAAAGAACTGTTGAGTACCTAGAGGCCAGCGGGGCACAGGACCCAAGGCAGCATGGATTCACAGAGGGAAGGTCAAGTGAGACTAATCTAATAGATTTCTTTGACTGGGTGACCAAAGTAGTAGACCAGGGAGGGGCTGTGAACATGGCCTACCTAGACTTTAGCAAGGCATTTGACACAGTCCCACATAAAAGATTAACAAATTAGCCAGCCTGGGAGTGGGTCCCAGAGTGGAAGCCTGGGTAAAACACTGGCTGGACAACAGGACACAGAAGGTAATAGTAAACTGAGTCCACTCTGAAGAAAGGGGGGTTACTAGTGGGGTACCGCAGGGTTCAGTACTGGGACCGGTCCTTTTTAATGTCTTTAAAAGTGACACTGCAGAAGGACTGGAAGGAAAAGTATGCCTCTTTGCAGATGACACAAGATCTGCAACAGGGTTGACACACGGGGGGAGATGAGAAGGGACTTAGCAAAGTTGGAGGAATGGTCAGAAGTATGGCAGCTTGGATTCAATGCAAAGAAGTGCAAATAATGCACCTAGGAAACAAAAACCCAGAGGAAGAGTACACAATGGGGGGGGGGGTAGTAACAACAACAAAATGGAAAGGGACCTGGGGGTAATCATACCAGATGACCTTAAGGTCAGCAAGCAATGTGAGAAGGCAGGAGAGAGGGCTGGGGGTATACTGGGATGTATAGGGAGTGGCTTCACCAGCAGAAAACAGGAAGTTGTTAGCCCTCTGTACGGACAGTTGGTGAGACCCTATCTGAAGTGCTGTGTCCAGTTCTGGAGACCACATCTCCGCAAGGACATAAACAGGATGGAGGCAGTCCAGAGGAAGGCAACTAAAATAGTGCAGGGTCTGAAAGAGAAGCCATATGAGGAGAGACTAAAGGAGCTTAATATGTATACCCTCGAGGAAAGGAAGAAGAGGGGGGACATGATAGAAACTTTTAAGTACCTCAGTGGAATCAACAAAGTCCAAGAGGGTAGCATCTTTCAGAAAAAGAGATGTGCAAGAACAAGGGGGCACAATTTGAAGATAGAAGGGGGACGGCTCAGAGGCAATGTGAGTAAGTATTTCTTTACAGAGAGGGTTGTAGATACACGGAACAACCTTCCTGAGGAGGTCGTAGAGTCAAGAACAGTGGGGGGATTCAAGAATGCATGAGGCAGACATAAGGCAGTTCTAGTGGGGGGGGTAGGAGGAAGTAGGCTGTTGGTTAACTAGGATCTGCAGCTTATCCGTTAGGTAGGGAAATGGGCAGACTAGGTGGGCCATGCGGTCCTCATCTGCTGTCAAATTCTATGTTTCTATATTTAAGTACTGAGAACAGATGGAACAAACGATCAAGAAGTATGACATTCGGATTAAGAAAACAAAAGCATATATATTTGAGAGAAATCTAAAAAAGATTATTTGGAAGGACAGATTTTTGAATGGGGGGAAAAAAGAAAAATGTGGGCCATAACCCTATATCTATTCTTAAAAGCAGGGCCAGATTAAGGCAACCTGGGGCTCTAGGCCCAAGAGAAACTTGGGGCCCCCCTCACCGCAAACATGACCCTTCACCACGACTGTGCCCCTTTGCTGTGATGTGATGTGATCGCACCCCTTGGCCACTGCATATCAGTTACTGAAACTTGAAGAAAAATAGAAACATAGT
The DNA here is from genome assembly GCA_016271365.2 of Neoceratodus forsteri. Taxonomy (NCBI): domain Eukaryota; kingdom Metazoa; phylum Chordata; order Ceratodontiformes; family Ceratodontidae; genus Neoceratodus; species Neoceratodus forsteri. The sequence continues at coordinate 640,821,178 of CM028131.1, forward strand.
AACTTAGAAGTTGGCAGAGAAGGATGTCTTAGCCCACCTACTATGCCCTGTTTTCCCCACCTACTGTGCTACCACAGACCCCACTTGCTCTCTGGTCTTCACCCCCCTCCTGCCTTATTTCTAAGGGTCCCCTTTGTATCTATCCCATGAATGCTGGAATCCTGTTACCATTTTAGCACCCACCACCACCTCCACTGGGAGGCTGTTCCAGGCATCCACCACCCTTTCTGTGAAGAAGTATTTCCTCACATCTCCTTTGAGTCTCCCCCTCAAGTTTTATAGTGTGACCCCTTGTCCTCGAATATCTTTTTCTATGTAAAATTCTACCTTCATGTACCTTTTTAATACCTGTAAGGTATTTCAACATTTTTATCATGCCCCCCTCTTTCCCTCCTTTACTCTAGAGAGTACATATTTAATTCCTTGAGTTTTTAATCATTGGGCTTCTGATGCTGGCCCTGCACCATTTTGGCTGCCATCTTCTGTAGTGCCTCGACCCTATCTATGTTCTTCTGGAGATGGGGTCACCTAAACTGGACACAGTACTCGAGGTGATGCCTCATCATCGATCTACACAGGGATAACACTACCTCTGTCTTTCTGCTGGTTATGCCCCTCCCTATGTGCTTACTGTGATGCTTGGCCAGCTGGTTATGATTATTGCAGGATATTGGTAGTATAAATAAATGGTCAGTGTATGACATGTCAGTCTGTGAGATTTGGCCCTTTTAAATTACAAGGTGCCAGCAGCTGAAATCACAGGATATATTACACGGACCAGGAGATCTATGTAATGTAATTAACTTCCTTGAGAAATTGCATTTTATGGCCTTTTTATCATCTCATGCTTATGAATTTAGAAATTAAATATGCATTTTATTACATCAGGACCAAGACGCCATTTAGCGGATTCCTGTTGGCTATCTCACACCTGGGTGATGGACTGCAGGGTTGTAAACCTCAGAAGAACTGGTTGAGCAAAGACTCATAATTTGGGAAATGGATTTTTGCAGATATCACAATATTAACATACCTCCTAGTAGGAAATCATTTTTTGTAATTTTATATTCTAAAAGGAGGAGGAGCTAGATGACTCACAGAAGAGGTGTGGAGACACAGAGTTTAAACTGATACTTGTGTCTGAAATGAATGTCATATCATCTTGGGACTCTAGAGAGACACAGCTCTCTGATCTAACTTTAAAACTCACTTCCAGAGGTAATACCTTAGATAGCACACATCTAAATGTATTGTGGTAGGAGTTTTGCTTTGTACTTTTCCCTTGTTGTTTTATGAGAGTGTGAGCTCTTTTATATATTGTTCTGTGTTCACATTTTTCATATTTATATAATATCTTTTAGTAAAGTACATTTTCTTAAGATACTGTCTGGGTCTCCCAGTTTTCTTTCTGCCTGTGGAGTGCCTGTATTATTAAGCCTGACAACTGTTCAAGGGCTTGATTGTGTTACTAAGCTTGGTAAAAGGTAAGAATATACCTACGGTCTTTTATAGAGTTTATAGGGTTCATTTTGGATACCTGGTTAGGTGCCCTTAGTCAAAATATATATTGCACCCCCCCCCCCCAAGAGAATATTATCTGAGCCTATACATTTGGGTATGCTAGCATAACGTTCACAGTTTGAATCCCCCCAGAACTTGAGATTAAAGGTGATTCAGATCCAAAAGCAGACAGGAGGGTTAAGCTGTCCGTTACCTGTTCACACTATTGCGCTCTGAGGTTGGCACTGTGGGAGCAGAGGGCCTGACCTGCTGAGTGCGTTTGTGACACTTACTGTCCCTCAAGAGGCATAAAACTTAAATAACCTAACTAAAATGCTTCAACATTAATAACTAATAATATATGTATGGAAAAACAGTCTGAGTTTTGATCATTTAGAGAACATAATTACTAACTGGCCTGGTAAAAACAAAATTGGGATGTGAATTGTCATGATGTGCACTTCTCCAAAGGCCCCCGCCCCCCAAACACACATTTATGTGCTTGCAGTCTGGGTGTTATCATTTTGTCCTGTCAGGTAAGGTCCAGAACAGTGTAGCACTCTACAGTAACCCCTTGGACCACAGAACCACAGATTGTGCTGAGAACTTGAATACAAAATAAATGTTTTGAAATTTCATCTACAGTTGTTTGAATGTTTTCAACTGTTACTGCAGAGTGCTGCACTGTTCTGGAACTTAAGCATTTGATCTGGCCGCTTATTTGTGTGTGCGCCACCTTATCCCGACAGGTCGCAGCAGCTGCTTCTTTGGACTTTGTCCTGTCAGGTATTAAGAACCAGGATGTGGGGCTTTTGTGGGTTGGGATAAAGACCCATCTCAAAAAGAGACTAGGTCCTCAAGTGGTGTAGGAATTAAGTTGGTAGTTTACTAGAGGAGTCATGAACTTTAGAGATTATATTTCAAAGCAAGTGATAGTTGGAAGAAATCATTCCCAGGATCAAAAATGTATGTTATTGATAAGTAAACCAGGATCAATACATGGCAAGATTTACTGATGGGATCCCGGAAATATGTTCATTTTTATTCATCCTGAAAACAAGGCTCTATCAAGGTCAGAATTTCAATATGCGTGAGATGAGGGAATAAAAAAAAAAAAGAGTACAATTTTTAATTGTACCACTGAAATGCATTGTAGATTTCTTAATTTTAGGGAAGAGATTAAATATAAAGCACATCCACTGAACTGTATTGTAACTCTATTATAATTACTGGTGACCCTATTTATCAACCTGAATACAGGTATTGTCAAACGCCGTAATAACTCAAAAACGGGTTATTACGGCATTTTGCTTTAAAAATCTTTTCCGTTCCCTGGTGTTTGTCACTCAATGCTAGCGCGCCACCTTATTGGCTGTTACTTGGGCTGTGGGTGGGACGCACAACACGAGCAACATGGCGGCTCTATTTTTCCGGCACCGAACACCCGCACTGACTATCTCACAACAAATCACCACAAATGTAAAGTATTTTTTAAACTATTGAAGAAGTTAATCCTACCTTCAGAGTAATGAAATCAATATCTGGCTGATCCGCCAGTACTTAGCTGAGGGCTCACGCTCTGGTTGAGACTTTAGCAGCGGCAACTGACCATGACCAACTGCTCTTAGGTGTTGAAGTAAAAAGCACCAGTAATTATAAAAAATAAAATCGCGGATGTGTGTTCATGATATTTCTTTTCACCCTCGGTGAGTGTTGAGCTCATAAACCTCTCTCAGCCGCCTCGAGGTTTGGGCTCAACTCACCTCGGTGTGTAAAAAAAATATCATAACACACACCCGCCTAGCCATTATTCTCTATATAATGTATGGTAAGTGCCTATTAACCACCATAATCTGCAGTCACACAGCTTTGTTATGCACGGTTTAGAATTTTAAAAGTTGTTAACCACACTTCGGAACTTCCCAAAAGTGACATAACAAAAAAGAATGCACCAGAGTTCCATAATTCTCACACATAGAATGCAAACAGTGTTTTTCTGACCATATACTATAAAAGATGATGGCTGGGGATTGGGTGACAACCATGCTGAAATCACCTCTCGTGGTTGCAAGGGCTACAGTAAACCTCTCGAGCTGTGCTCTCGAGGTTTACCATGTTGCCCTAGCAACCACTCGAGGTGATTACAGCGTGGTTATCACCCGATCCCCAGCCATTATCCTCTATATATTTAAGAGTAAGACTCGATTCTAAGTAGGGATTGTAAGTGGGGTTGGAAGACAAAGCAAAGGAAATGGTCCTGTTCACATCTTAAAGGTCAGCCTGGCCAGGGCCCCTTAAACTATCATCTGCACGTAACACCTAATCAGGGAGGTAAGAGTCATGCCACAGTTCATCCCCAGTCTTGCTCAGACTACTCAGTGGCTGAGTTCTTTACAAAAAAAATGCAGGTCAGCCTCTGCCAAAAAGAAGAGTATATAATAGTAAATATAAGTTTGGGATTGCTGGGAGCCCCCTGGAAGGCTGAGGCCATAGGCCTGTGCCAATGTTGCCTATGCCTTAATCCAGCCCTGCTTAAAAGATCTGAAGACCATCTGAACACCGATACATATACAAGTGGGTCTGGATCGGAATCGGACAGCACTAGCACAGAAGAAATAAATCTGCCCAGTGTTAAGAACATAACTAATAACCAGCAACATTTTTTTTTTTTTTAGAGTGAAGTAGGGAGGAGGTGAGTGCCCTTCCCCCGAATCAGCAAGGCCTGAGAGACCTGGAACAAGTGGAGAATCAGATGGTACCAATGGAAACAGCACCAACACCCCCCCCCCAACAGGAGTTACAAGGGACCACCATCCAGGCCAACTACCCCAATCTCCCAGAAATCCCAACGATACAGAAGACCTTGAGGAGGAGTCCATGGTTCATAGGATTCTAAATGGACGGAGGAGATCGAGGAGAGGGACCCAAGGAAAAGGGTGGAGGAAGAGGCCATACTTAGAGGTCACTGGAATTGGGGGAGGGGGCGTTTTCACCGGAGAGGGAACCACTGGAACCAGTAGAAACACTGGTAGTGAATCCATCTAATTATGCTCTCACAGAAATGGAAGAGCGGGTACTACAAAAGGGACTTAATTATGTACCTAGCACCCAAATGAATGAGTTTAACATCGTGTTAGACCTACAAAAATGTATATATAAGCTGGACCTAAGAGTTATGTACCATAAGGATCCTAATGAGATGTCTGAACCCACCGATATGGAAAACATGAATAACCTTGACACACTTAAAAACCTTCCACTTTTATTCCCCAAAGTAGTCCTGGTGTTACAGCCTTCCAGAAAGAATGTGAGAGGGATTTTTTGGAATACAGATCACAGAAAGCAAGACCAAGATTCAATAATTGCACACAGAATGAACAAGAAGCACTGTCTAACCCTTCTAAAAATACCAAGATAGAGATAAAGGCTGCAGACAAAGGTAGTGGTATTGTAGTCCTTGATAAAGATAAGTATGAGAGAGAGAAATGTTAAGCCAATTGTCTAACACAGAAGTTTACCAAAAAATATCTAGAGATACGACCATGGACTTCAAAAACCAGATTCATATTTATTTACATGAGATTTGGGTAAATGGGGTCATTACACAACAAATGCACAATTTTTTAACCATTGAACATCCTGTAAGGGAAGTCACGTACAGGATCCCTAGAATATACAAGGGTCTTGTAGACCCCCAGCCCACCCCACTGTGGCCAGTATAGAGTCAGTTATGGAACCACTGGCCCAACTAGTAGACCAATATATTAAACCATTGGTTCCTTTGTGGCCTGTCCATGTGAAAGACAACCCACATACAGCTGTAATCAAAAGATTTGCAAGTGACAAGTAAGGATATTCTAGTGACACTGGATATCAGCGCACTTTATACTAATATCCCACATCAAGGGGGGGGCCTAGAAGCCTTCAGAGCCATGTTGTATGGAAATGCAGGTTACACAAATGCTTTTATTGCTATTTGCTTTTCCTAACAGAATAAGTATTGTGTTGCAATAGTTTCGTTTTCAATAACCAGTTCTACTTACAGTTAAAAGGCACAGCGACAGGGGCCTCCTTTGCACAAAATTATGCCAACATTTACTTGGCATATTGGGAGAGACAATATGTGATGTCGGACACTAATCCTTATAAGAAATATTTACATCTTTATAGACATTTTATTGTCAACATTTTGGTGGTGTGGAGGGCACGGCCCCCTTCAATCAGCCTTATCGGAATTTGTGTTATATCTGGAGTCCTCAAATTGCAATTTAAAATTCACTAAAAATGAAAGTATTTAATGTGTGGAATTTTTGGATTTGTTGATAGAAAAGAATGACAAAGAAGGAGTAGATACCAGTTTGTTCAGGAAGCCCATGTCTAAAAATGCCCTTTGGACCTATGACAGTTGCCACCCTAGGCGCATGGTAAAAAATATACCAACGGGACAATTTATGGAGCTCAAAAGAAACACTACTTCCACTGAATAATATGAGATGGATGCAGAACCCATGAGTAGTAGATTTCATAATAGGGGTTATGACAGAACTTGTGTACAGGCAGCTTAAAATACAATAAATCTGTTAAATAGAAGTGATCTTTTGGAAAAGACTAACAGGCCAAATAATCAAACTTGTCTAAATTTTGTTACAGAATTTACCCCTCAGAGTTACACGGTTAGAGAAATCCCTCTCAAAAGCTGAAGCCTTTTAAGATTGGAGCCCAAGTTGGAGACAGAAGTCAGCCCCCCCCCCCCCAACAATTTGGTGTATGTACAAAAGTGGACAGAACATTGCTAACTTGGTAACACAAAGTCTTCACACTGCACCAGAGGAAGAGAGTTTGCCTAAATTGCCACTGGGGACCTTCCAATGTGGCAACTGTTCCTTTTGTGTACATCTACATACAGGTACCCTTTTTGAACATCCTGTTTCTGGTAAACAATACAGGAACAGACACTTTATAAACTGCTCGACCACAAACACTGTATATGTGGCATGCTGTACATGCATGTTTGAACTTTTATGTGGGGAAAAACCAAATGTCTACTCAAGAATCGGATTACAGAACATCTAAAAAGTGTGGCAAACAAGGATAAAACTAATGCATTGGCACTTCATGCCACGCAGAAGGGACCTGGACACACTTTTAAATTTCAGGGTCTAAAGAACGTGACCCTGAATATTCGTGGGGGGGATTTGGACAATAAGCTTCTGCAGATAAAGAGCAAGTGGCAGTATATGCCTGGGGCTCACAGCCAAAAAGGCTTAAATGCTATGTTCAGTATTGTGCCATTTTTGAAGCAAAGATGAACTGGTTAATGAGATCCATACATGTATTCATATAGATATCTATAGCATTCTGTGCCTTCTTTTAGATACATATACATATAGTTATACTTGTATTTTCTTGTTGCCTTATAAATACAATCTTTATACCATAGTCTTTTAAATCTCTTGAGCTAGCACTTTGTATATATTTATTATAGCATGCGGGTGTCTGTTGTGGTGTTTATAATTATTAGCTATCACTGTTATGCACTTTATATGACTGAGCTTTGAAGAGTTTTGTTTCTTTAAGAGACTCTTTTAAAAATACGCATGAACTGTCTGATAGCCACGATTTGAAAAAGCATCAGAGTGACACGAATAGTCAGTGACATGTGTGTGGGTGCTGCTGCTTTGATGTTTTAACTTTTGTTAATAAACTATACATTTAACTGGATGTAGCACTTGGGTCTATTTCATATGCGGTTGCTGAGTAGCCCCATTTCTGTGCTGTTGGTATTTATTAGCCAACCAACACATGCTAGCATTACTTGCTGCATCGCATTTAAAACAGCCATACATCTGCAGGAAAACAAAAGCCTACTTTTATCAATATGGCTGACATATTCTCAAGTAAGCACTAACCCGAAGCCCAAAAATGCAGTTTGCATTGATGACAAACTGTCAAAATCATGAAGAAAAATTGGCTTTCAGCATTTATCATGTTACATGTGATACGCACTCACCAGTACCAGCTGTCCTATGCAGTTTTTATTTATCTCATCATCCCAAACACTTCACATAAAATTGATACCCAAGTAGTTCAACAAGTTTATTATATCACCACATGCATTCTACAGATGGTGTGAAGGAGGCAAATTGCATAATTTCAGAGGAGGACTGGGCTAGAAGACTTCAAAAGAGGTTGGAGGGTCACCTCCTCCCCCACTTGGTGAGTTTGCCTGGAAGGTTTTAATTCATTATTTCAGAACTCCCACAATAACTAAACGCTTTAACGCAACATACACTGCAGATTGCTAGAGGAAATAAGGAGGGTGGGGCTACACTGGCACATCTTTTGGAGCTGTCCTAAGTTACAGCCCTTTTGGGGAAAGGTGCAGGATAGGGTAGCACAGGTCTTAAACATAACTGTCCCAAACACCTTTATGGACTGGATGCTGGAGATCAACACAATGGTAAAATTACTTCCTGACATCTGAAATGTGGACCTTATCTTTAGGTCTGCAGCACTTAAATATATCACATCACATTGGTTACTGAAGGAGCCCCCCACTAAGGCAGAATGGAGGGCCAGAGTATGTTCCATAAACGAAACGGCCAAACTGGGGCTGGCAGTATAGCCTAAAGGTTAAAATAACCAGCTGTGAATGAATTTGCTACATCCAGCAGACTTGGCGTTGAGTCTCACAGCATCCACTTACATACTGAGCAAGTCACAACCTCCCCGGTGCTCCCAGGTCAACCCTGAAAATGGGCATTTGGGCCTTACCCAGTTACCAAAAGAAGAATAAAAAAAAAAGTCTCTTAGGGAAGAGAAACATCTTGCTAGATGGCAGGTGTGGCAACACTGGGATTCTGGAAATTTCAGGGATGCTTGACTGCTGAGGGTGGCATCCAAGGAATAATTTAATCCATCCTGGATCTCCTGCTTGACCTTTGGGGAAGGGGGGTCACTGCACCTTTCAGTCTTGGTTTTTGGACATGATTTCAACTGTGGGCTCCCATGCTTTGGTGTAGCAGGAGGCCAGTGTTGGTATTCACTCCAACTGGACTTTCATATCTTGAGCCGAACATTATTTTATTTCATTTCTCTCCAATGCTCTGGGACCTCAGTAACAAGACTCTTTGATGCTGCTTAGGCAGAATCAATCATGATAGTGCACTATAGTTTAATTTGTTTAGTATGTTTAATGTTTCTCACTCTGTTATTTTGCATCTACCATGCGTTGTATTAGATGACTTGCTACCGTGAGAAAGTAGCATTCTTTGCATTGTAATTTCTAGGCAGAATTATCACTTGAGAACTGGAAAGTCTGTGCAAGTTTTATCTGAAATGTTCTCATTGTACCTACTGTATTGAATAGCTATTCTTTTTACTACTTGAAAAAGCCAAGTTTCAATAAAAAAATTATCACATGTAACCCTTACTAAGCAAGTACTTTAAACAGTTTTTTCTATTTGTTCAAAAAATGTCCTACTATCAAAGCCCAGATGTGCAGTTCAGGTCTTCATCTCTGTATTTTCTGCCCCCCATCCAAGGAAATGTCATTCCCAAAAATATAGAATTCCTATACGTTCCCCACACCTCTCAACCCATCTGGAAGAAACAAGATGAGGTCCCAGCTGTAACAATATAAACAGACAGTGCATGCCTTATTCTTTATCTTTCCACAGCCTCTCTTTATGTGTTGTTCCCAACCGCTCACTACATGAAGACGCCCACTCGCATTTTCCAAAGTGCAGCTACAACAGTACACAAAAATCAGCCTGAATCATTGCCTTCAGTAGTCTAAGTGCCAGCAAGTTTTCTTCCACCAGAGGCACACAGGCTCATGGTGCTGTTTCAAAAATGTTTGACAGCCGAGATAGCCCATTTGCAACTGTACATATAGAGTAAACTACTAATAATCAGTGAACCGGGACAGAGGTGCCAAAACACAGCTGCCTTCTCCTGCTCCTAACAAGTCTCAGCCTGTCAGCATGACTGGCATCATAGTTCATGCCCATCAACAGCATTCCTGCATCTCTGGCTCCTGCAATGGGGAAATCCCTCACTAGCATGATCACACTTTTCACTGTTAAGGCTGCAGACTAATTATTTCAAAACTAATAAGGGTAATGAGATAGCGCTAACCAGCTGGCACTCTTAAGGTTTCCTGAGGCTAAGTACTTTTTACTTAGCAACTGATTAACCAGTGAGTGTTCTGACTCAGACAGTACTAAACATTCCCCAACTGTATGTTAAAATGTTAAATTAGTCCAAGCAGTTCTGTTATTTTCTTCAAAGGTTGGCCCCCTGACAAAAAGACTTTCAACAAAGCACTGTGGTATCTAGTTACTAATCCCACTCTCTACACTTTTCATTCTGCCTGTGCTATTTTTTCAATAAAACATTTTATGGAGGGCATGGCCAACCACCAAGCTAGCAGCAGCAACGTTGCAGAGTTCCATCAGTCGTTCCCTTGGAAATCAGTTTTCTTAACTCATTGTCTCCTAGCAGACGCCTGTAGTCATCAGTAAAATACACTGGTGTGTCCAGAGGACGCCTACAGAAGTCAGCTACTGACTTCCTGTGTGCCCTTGCAACGTCTGGAGACGTCCCTTTTATAATTTAATATATAATATAACAGAATATAATATATATTTGATTGCATAGCACTGTTGGAAAGGTAATTTTGTCCTGAACAACTTTGCCACCGATATTTTATGTATTATCATGTATACTTTAGGAGTTATTCGCATTTGTTTATATGGTTTGCATGGCTTATGTTGCCTATTTTAGTGAAAAAAAATATTTTGTTTGCCGTTTCAACCAGCACAGAAAAACAACAAAATTACATATTATTATATGCATACCACCACTGGAAAGGTAATTTTGTAGTGAATAAATTTGCCACTCATACTGTGTGTCTAGCACTTATGGTTCTTGAGCTATTAGGATTTGTTTGTGGCATGCCGACTAACGCCTGATTTTGGTTAGATAGACTCAGAATTTACTGTTAACAGTATACAGGAGACAAGTGGTGCAACTCCAGAGAGCTCCTGTGGAGGCAATGAGTTAATTATACCTTATTTCTGTGATCTCCAACATCACCTACTGGAAAGTCTAACTTCAGAGCAAGCGAACAATCCTTTTTTGGGAGTTATATCACCAGCCAAACTGAAGTTATGGGCAAAGGACACAAGCTGGGAGCAGGAGGAGATGGAGCCCGACCCAAAGACTCGAGGCCGGGCATGAGCAAGGAGCCTGCTCAGGGAATGGGGGATGATGCACAGCCTCAACTATCAGACGCTGTCCTATTAAAGGCAATACAAAAGCTCAATCAAAACACAGATGACTTTGCAACTCAGTTTAAGATTATGGACACAAAAATCGGACTGCTAGAAGGGGATAATGAAGTCTGCCTTTAAGTTGGCAGAGATAGCACCAACAGTGTCTGCTGGGTTAACCAAAGAAAATGTGGTACTTACATGCAGACTCGAAAACCTGAAAAATGCCTCCCAAGCAGCAAATGGTGCGCATCCTGGGTCTCCCTGAGGGGGCCAAGAGAGAGAATCCTAAACTGTTTATTACCACTTTCTTTAAGGATGCCCTATGGATTGAGAACCTGATTACTATTTTGAAAAAATCAGCCCCACAAGGGGAAGTTGTCGCACAGTCACCAATGAGCTACTGCTGCAAACTCTCCTTGTGATGCTTGGGTCTTTTCTAGATCAAGATACTATTCTCCTAGAAGCCAAACAGTGTGGGCCCTTGGAATGACAGGGCAACAAAGTGCACATCTATCCAGATCTGAGCCATGTGACCCGGCAGCACCGGAAAAGTTTTGATGGTGTATGTACTTGGCTCAGACAGCTGGGAGTGCACCATATTCTCCTAATGCCTGCCAGCTTGAGGATCATCTAGGGGGAGAAATCTTATCAATTCTGTGATGCCGGAGAGGCTGCAAAGGTGATCAACCATACTGGGAAAGAGTTTCGGGCTAAGGAACACTGCTCAGATGCGGACTCTGGAAACAGTGAGTAATGCAGAGGCTGATGGCTGACTCAGCTGACCTGAAGAACTGTACTTTTTTTTTTACATAATTATATGCCTCTTCCTTGCCTAGTAAAGGTATGCTGTCATTGCCGTACTTTCAGCGCTGATCTTATTTGAACATAAAAATAAAAGCAATAGCTTGTCCTTGCCTTGGTCTCCTGGCATTTGCTTTTCTCCCAGTTTCCTCTGCAGTGTCGGCTGAGTGGTGGGAGCCTCTGCTTCAGAGGCCAAAGTGGGAGAGAGCCACCAAAGCGCATGGAGTGAAGACTGGCCTGCTTTACTATATGTGGATAGGAACGGGAAGGAGTTGAGACCTAGTCCAGAAACCTGAGACCAGAGTCCTGAGAACCGATAGTGGATAGAGGCGCTGGTGCTGCCCTTTCTTCCGGACCTTTTTCTTTTGTTCCTGTTTGAGGAGAGGAATAAGTGAGTGTGGCGTAAAGAGTTAGAGCCAGGGAACCAGGAACTGAGGACTGGAGTTGAAAGTCTGTGGAGGTTGGAGAGTCAGACAGCCAGAGAATTGGAGAGAGACGGAGGATGGAGAATGGAAAACGGCTATCCATATATCTCGTCTTCTGATATGTTCCGAGGACACATTTTAATCGGTACTGCATTTTTGGGTCATGACTGTGTTTTACGTTGTCTTGTCATTTATTGAAAAGGAAGGGTTCCTCTTGCTCTACACTATTGTGCTGCTGAGTTTGTTGGGGAAAACACCTGTACTGTGGTTGTTAGATAGAAAGTAGCCAGTACATTTTGTTAGGAAGGTTGTAATCTTAGTTTTACTTTATTTTATTTTTTGTTTTATATTCTTTAAAAATCAATTGCCTGGGGTTTTTGTACAGTTGCTGTCCACATGACCGCTCCTCATAAAGTGCCTGCGCATGGAACTGGCGATCAGTACTGCGAGACGCCACTGCCGACGCCAGTTATCAGTTGCTGCACTCCTTCCTACAGAGGTTCTCTCTCCCCCAAATCGATCCGAATACAGCTTAGCTATTTTTTTTTGCCAGTGATTTCTTTTGTGAGCTGGTTTTCGTTTGTATAACTATAGCTCTGTGTCAGATTACAGCAAAGCTGATATTTGTCTATCTGCTTGCCCTTGGGGCTGCAGTAAGCCAGTAATGTTCTGCAAGGGGCTGTTTGAAAATAGCTGCCGAAGCACTGCATTATTCAATCAATTCGACCAAGTGAGCAGTGAGAAGGTTATTTACAAGTCGTTTGTAAGCCTTTTACAAGCCTTGCCCCCTCCACTTCGTGTTGTGCTCTGTGCTTTGTTTTTCATGAGAAAGTAGCACTGAGTAGTTCACATGTACACAGTATTTTGCATAGAAACATTTATAGCACCTATTGAGTTGCTTTGTTTTTAGTACAGTTTCAAGCAGCGAATTTGTGCTTGGTAAAATTGTGTGCTCAGTAAACCATGTGAAGTGAGCTGAGAAAAAAAAAGTGAGCAGGAATTAACAGGCAGTTATTATACAAAGCAAGCATTTGTCAATGATGAATGTTGTCTTGCTGGCATTGGTAGTGCAGGAGTTAGAGAGATGCATAATAGGAATGGCAGTGAAGTATGGAACAGACGCCAACCCCACCCCACCCTGTAGAGACAGACAGGCATTGAGGTGTGCCTTTTGGGTCGTCGGCAATAACGCTCATGCCATTTCACCTCACCCTACCCTGCAGACTCCGACAAGTGTTGCGTTGTGCCTTGGGGTTGTCGGGCCTTACGCTCACCCCATTCCATAAGGAAATAAGCTGAGATGGGTGCAGTATAGGAGAATGTGGTGAACTCTGGGGTCGAAAAGTCCAAGGCACACCCTGATGCCTGTCACTGGCTGCAGGATGGGGGTGGGGGTGGAATGGCATGAGCATTACAGCTGACCATTCAAAGTCACTCCTGTGACACCTGTCCGTCTCTACAGGGTAGGACGTTATGGTTAGAAACCATAATGCCCCGGGCGTTTGTTGGTATTTGCACTCCAAATTTTCAACATGGGCTTTTTGTGACCCCCACCTCATGAAAGCATTTGGGACCTCCACTCATGAACAGTGGCACTGTGATTTTGTTAATCTGTCCTGAACGTTGATTTCCCACAGCAACCGCACCATATGTGTGAAAACACATTTCAGGCAGGATGTGAAAAATGACAGCTGTACCATTCATAAGGAGGTATGAAGAAATGGCAATGTTGAAAATCTGGAGTGAAAATATAAAAAATTCTCGAACTTACGAGCATGTGTGGAAACTGCGCAATGCATGCTTATAACACAGTCATTCTGTGGAATTTTTTCACTACATTTTCAACGTAGGCATTTTGGGACCTCCGCTCATGAACAGCGTCACTGTGATTTTCTTAATCTGCCCCAAACTTTGATTTCCCACAGCGACTGCACCATTCTGCGCCAGATGTACGAAAACACATTTCAGGCAGGATGTAAAAAATGACAGCTGTACTGTTCATAAGGAGGTGTGAAGAAATAGCAATGTTTAAAATCCGGAGTGAAAATATTAAAAATTCTCGAACTCACTAGTGTGCATGGAAACTGCGCAACACATGCCCGTAACACAGTCCTTTTTTGGAATTTTTTCCCCAGATTTGCAACACAGACTTTTTGGGAGCCTACCTCATGAACAGTGACACTGTCATAGAAACATAGAATTTGACGGCAGATAAGGACCGCTTGCCCCACCCAGTCTGCCCATATCCCCTACCTAATGGATAAGCTGTAGATCCTAGTTAACTAACAGCCTACTTCTTCCTACCCCAACCCCCTAGAATTGCCTTACGACTGTCCCATGCATGCTTGAATTCCACCACTGTTTTTGACTCACAACCTCCTCTGGAAGGCCGTTCCATGCATCCACAACCCTCTCTGTGAAAAATACTTCCTTACATTACCTCTGAGCCACCCCCAATCTTCAAATTGTGCCCTTGTTCGCACACCCTTTTTCTGAAAGATGCTACCCTCTTGGACTCTGTTGATTCCTTGAGGTACTTGAAAGTTTCTATCATGTCCACCCCTCCCTCCTCTCCTCAAGGCTATACATATTAAGCTCCTTAGGTCTCTCTTCATATGTCTTCCGGTGCAGACCCGGCACCATTTTAGTTGCCTCTTCTGGACTGCCTCCATCCTGTTTATGTCTTTGCAGAGATTGGGTCTCCAGAACTGCACACAGTACTCCAGCTCATTCCGTTAATCAGTCCCAAAAGGTGACTTTGCACAGTGACCACGAAATCACCTTTCAGGACCGAATAACGAAATGACAGTGACAGTTCATGAGGTTGGACCCCAAGAACCCCATGTTGAAAATCTGGAGCCAAAAGTCGCAAAAATGGCAGAGACATCCATCTAAGTTGAAACCCCCACTGATGCCATTATACAGCTTACTTTAATTTCCTTCAGTTCGCGGTCGACTTCTGAAGAGTTCAGACGTCTCCCACTCCACCAAAGATTGTCGTGCCAGGCTCTGGAGGTAAGTAATGGGTGGGGTGTGTGTGCAGAGGGTGTGTTCTTGTTTGGGGAGGGGGCATCGTGACCACAGGGACCATGTTCTGTGTTACGGGGATGTTGCGGGAATGTTTTTTTTTTTACAGGTTCACTTTGACACACTGGAGTGACTCCCAGTGTGCCACCTGTGTTTTGGGGACAGGGACTGAAGCCGACAGAGACTGCCCCCCTGGCCGGGCAAAGAAAGTATGTCTGTGATTGGGAAGGCATGATGCTTAGGGGACTGGGCCCACCTCAGCAGACAAAAAACAAGGGGGAACATTATGCGGACAGGGACTGGGCTCCCCTGTCAGCAAACAAACTGGGGAGGGGGGCCTGCTGACAGGGGGGGATTGGGCACCCCCAACGGCGGCTTTCTAGGGACTGTAAAGAGGCAGACAGTGACAGCCGCCGCCATGTTTGTTAAAATGTTTCAGCAAGCAAGGCACACCCTGCAATGACAGGGCGCTCTCTCATTGCGGTGGCGAAATTCTTTCAAGTTGGTGGCATGCTTCTGAACTGCTGCCATAGACAGCGTGCTCATTCATTGGTGCCACAGAGACCAGGGCAAAAAAGCAGTGGCGCCACTGGCCACAACACTACTGCACCTCCACAACCTGCTACTCTAGTAAGCTGCCACAAAATGCTGCTTGCGCTATGCGCGCAAGACAACATAAAAAGGGGAGGTTATTCAGGTCTATAGTACCTTTTAAAGGATGGATTTTTAGTAGGCATTTTAATATTTTAAGCTACTGAATTCTGGAATTAAGTTTTAATTAAGGAATCGATACCTTACATTTAAATTATTACAGATTGTCAGTATAAAACCTTTTACATAGAGTGATGATTTCATAATATTCTGTATATTTATTTGACAGTGACTACATTTGATGTGCATTTTCTATCTGATCCTTTGATTGACTGGGTGACAAGATGGCCTGTTTCTGAATACACCAGCTTATACATCCCTGAAGTTCCTAGTTGTCTTGAAGAACACCTAAGGTCTGTAAGTAGCTTCTGGAGCAGTGTATCTGAACCTGTAAGGTCTAAAGCTCTAAAGCAGTGTTGGGCAACCTGAGATGACAAGCAGGCTGCAGATGCAGCCCTCATACCACCTCCCCCCCCCCCGAGGGCTGAAAGACCCACTTTGACTTGGTATCAAGCAGAAATTATACAATAGGATGCAATACATACACTCTATTTAAAGAACTGCAAACAGCATTAAATGTTACAAACAGCATTAAAGGATATAGGTTATACTGCAATAATCTGTATTGAAAGGACTGGAAACAGCATTAAAAGTTATTATGGGATGGATGCAGGGACCACAGGTCAATTCCTGAGGGGGCTGCATGTGGCCCTTAGACCGCAAGTTGCCCATCACTGCTCTAAAGTTTATTTCAAAGATGCTGTATGGTTTTCAGGACTGTATAGGATGTTCTAACACCCTGAATACTCCTGGATAAAAGAGCTGGTATTTTATGCTATAACTTCTTGGCTCTGTTAGTACTGTATTTTTGCAGCATTAATTTTCAAAACAGTCTAAAAATGATGACAATTATAAGACAACTGCTGGGTAATTGCTCTCCCTTATTGAGTCACACTATGCCAAGTAACAAAAAAAGGTCTAAAGTAATTAAGCAAACTAAGATCACAGACCATTTACTCCCTAAAAATCCTCTACTGGGGAAAGAGACTTCAACCTCCAAAGAGAGGTTATCAGCTTCACTGCGTCGTTGCATGACCCTTTGAGTAAATCATGTTTAGTCTTCAAAAAAACACCTGATTTAATACTCTATTCTACTAATGAAACCTCTAACTCTGGTAATTTGTTAATTTCAGAAGCAAATGAAGTCTCTAATGAAAACAGCTATTTAAGTTTATCAAATGATAATGTGTGCAGGGCGTGATGTGATTACCCTATAAACAACACCTTGACTAGAACTTTACCTGACAAGGTTGTTGTTTCTGGGGAACCTCTAAATCAGGTAATTTGTTAATTTCAGAAGCAAATGAAGTCTCTAACGAATACAGCTATTTAAGTTTATCAACTGATAATGTGTGCAGGGAGCCATCTGATTACCCTATAAACAACACCTTGACTAGAACTTTACCTGACAAGGTTGTCGTTTCTGTGGAAGTGCTCAGGGAAATGTCTGTCAAGTTGCAACAGACGATAGAAGGAATAAAATCTCTGGAATCCAGGTATGATGCAGTCTGTCCCCCTTTAGGCAGAACTGTAGTAAATTCTGATAAATTCTGTATACTGTTACAGGAAGTCGAGCCTGAACAAGTAGCGACAACTATTCTAATCTCTGATAATAAAAACACATCACTGCAGGACGTTGTTTTTAAGCAAATGAGGCACTTATCTACTAGTTTAAGTTACAATCTCATAATGTCACTAAGAAACCAACATAAAGCTAATATACTCATAATGGAGCAAATGATAGTACTAAAGAATGAAATTGAAGCCTCCAGATTTGATATTGCAATTAATGATGCAAAACGTGATATGATTCTATTTAAAATCGGACAAAATGGGAGCGCTAATGAGCCACTGAAAGCAACAGATGCATCCTTCCAGAGCTCCGTGCTAAGGTTTAATTAAAATATATTTTTGGCTTGTACTATTCTGTACAGTTGGCATCGTTTAACAGCTACACAGATAGAGAAATGGATGATTACCTGGCTTCTGCCAAATTGTCGCAGCAGACGGCTAATCTGCAAAGAAAGGTCAGCAGCAAGACAACGTGGCAACAGGTGGCATAGGCCCGACCTCTCTTTCAGCCGCAGAGCTCACCCTGTTGGGGAAAACCGGTAACGGAACAGGTCCTGAAGGGCCTCGGCCCACGGCTTGACTTATTTGAAGACAAGATCAGCACTTTGACAGCTGAATTGGCCCAACAAATAAAAGACGTGCAAGAACTGCAGCAGAGTGTGTCGGATTTAGAGGACACAGTAGCCCCCCCAGGTGAACCGCATGGCACAGCTGGAACAGGAATTGGAAGCCCTGAAAGATTCCCTGGATTACCAGAAGAACTACAGTAGGCAAAATCATTTAAGAATCAGGGGGCTACCGGAAGGCATGGACGGCAGGAGTGCAGTGACTTTTTGTGCCGAGGAACTTCCAAAAATCCTGAGGACGGGGGCAAGATCAAAATCGAGCGTGCTTATTGGGCACTTGCACCTAATCCCCCCGCGGATCAAACCCCCAGGCGGATCGTCCTGCGAATGCACCACTTTGGAGACCAGCAGACAATTATGACTACTTATAGGGCGAAGAAGGAGGTGACATACAAAGGAGCCAAACTAACGATCTAGCAAGATTAGTCCTTGAGAGTACAGAAGAAAAGGCAGCTATTCAACTCTTGCATGGATATGCTGTGAGAGAGAGGGCTGGAATTCTTTATGACCTTTCCTGCGGTGGTAAAGGTGAAGTCAGAAGGTGCCAACTACTCCTTCTGGGAGGCAGATAAGTTGCGCAGATTTATCGACGATTGGAACAAAAAACATGGAAAGTAATGAAAGGGGAGATCATGCACTGTGATCCTTTTTTCTTAATGCTCTGTGGCACTGAGCGGTAAGTAACCGCACTGCTCCCTGTATGTCTCTGCCATACCACGTTCGATCGGGACCCTGGGAAATCTCCTCTTCGTATACAACCCCTCCCCCAGATTATGTGACTCCCCTTGCTTCTAAGTGCAGCTTTGTGGATGTATGCATTCGGCCTTGGATGAGACACTCGCTGGGTCTTATGGGATACCAGAATGGACGGAATCGAAGAGGAATAGTGAGCTGCATCTCTAAACGGAAGTTCCTCGATGGCAAAAATGGTTGTTTGAAATAAGGACAGACTGCTCTCAACTTGGACTGTGGTCAGAGACTGAGTGCTTACAGCTTCTACGAAGGCACACCTCCACGACTACAGGTTAGTGGGGCTGGGAAAGGGGCGTGGGACAAGTATGATGGGGGTGTGGGCCCGGTCCCTTCCTTGGTTCTGTGCCTGAAAGGGGGGTGCTCTGTTTAATGGGGGGAGCGGGGGAGACTTCAGGGAAATGAAGGGAGACGATGGGAGGGTGGAGGGGACACACGGGCTGGAAGGGGGAGCTTCTTAATCAGTGCTGGAAGAAGACCAACTGTAACCTAGATTAAAATGTTGTACAGCCAAGCTTTTTGTTATAAAATATGGGTTCTTGGCACAGAGGGAGTGGACGATTGAAGAATGGGGTTCACTATACTGCAATTTTCTAACCAAAATATAGTGAACAACTTTTTTTCATGTTATATGGTATACAGTCGTGGCCAAAAATATTGGCGCCCTTGCACTTTTTCAAATAACTCACAATTTCCTCTAAACATAAGTTGAAATTAACAACAGTACAGTATCTGGTCTCCACAATTCTTTATTTCTCTGTTAATATTACAGAACCTTTGTTTTTGTTCAGAATTTAATATATCCTTTTAAACCAGAAAATGAAAAAAATGGCACTCACAAAATTATTGACACCCTAGACTTAATATTTGGTAGCATAGCCTTTGGTCAAAATAACTGCAATCAACCGCTTCCTATAGCCATGGATGAGCTTCCTGCACCTCTCTACTGGCAGTTTGGCCCACTCTTCTTGTGCAAACTGCTCCAGTTCTCCCAGATTTGAAGGGTGCCTTCTCCCAACTGCTGTTTTCAGATCTCTCCACAGGTATTCAATGGGATTTAGATCTGGACTCATTGCTGGCCACTTCAGAACAGTCCAGCATCTTATCTTGAACCATTCCTGGGTGCTTTTTGAAGTGTGTTTGGGGTCATTGTCCTGCTGGAAGACCCATGACCTTCGATGGAGACCCAGCTTTCTGACACTGGGTTCAACACTGCGCTCCAAAATGGCCTGGTAATCTCCAGATTTCATGATGCCATGCACACGTTCAAGGCACCCAGTGCCAGAGGCAGCACAGCAACCCCAAAACATCACTGAACCTCCTCCATGTTTGACTGTAGGGAAGGTGTTCTTTTCTTTGAAGGCTTAATTTTGTTTCCTGTAAACACAGAGATGATGTGCTTTACCAAAAAGATCTAATTTGGTCTCATCTGTCCACAGGACATTCTCCCAGAAGGATTTTGGCGTGTTCAGTTGTGTTTTGGCAAAGCCCAGTTGGGCTTTCTTATGTCTCTCTCTCAGCAGTGGGGTTCTCCTGGGCTTCCTACCATATAACCCCCTTTCATTGAGTTGGCGACGGATGGTGCGAGTTGAAACTGTCGAACCTTGTGTCTGAAGGTCAGCTTGAATCTGTTTGGCAGTTGATCGAGGTGCTTTCTCCACCATTCGAACAATCCTGCGCTGCAATCTTCGATCAAGTTTTCTCTTGCGGCCACACCCAGGGAGGTTGGCTACAGTGTTATGGGCCTTAAACATCCTGATAACATTACGTACGGTGGAAACAGGAACATCAAGGTCTCTGGAGATTGATTTGTAGCCTTGAGATTGTCCATGCTTGGCTACAATCTTCTGTCTGACCTCCTCAGACAATTCTCTGGCTGTCTTTCTTTTCTCCATGCTCACTGCAGTACACACAGTGACACAAAACAGGAGAATTAGTCCTTTTCTCTATTCAAACTGGTTGAATGAGTGATTTTTATATTGCAGGCACCTGCAACTCACCACAGGTGAGTTCAATTCCAAAGTGAAGGAGAATCACCTGCTTGAAATCTAATTTCTAACTACTTCTAAAAGGTGCCAATAATTTTGTCCGGGCCATTTAAGGATTTCTGTGTGGAATAAGCTAAGACTTAGTAAATTTTTCTGCTTTTTGTGTTTTATTCCACTGCAAACCAAAGAAATACATGTGTGGATACCAAAATATTTTTTTCATTTCAACAATTTTCTGGAAGGAATGGTGCATTATTAGAAAAAACTGCAAGGGCGCCAATATTTTTGGCCATGACTGTATGTCACAGTTGACTTGGGTTACTGGTAGGGGATACAAGGGTTCAAGTTGCTCAAGGTTATGTGCACCTGTTGTGCCGTCACTGAAGGTGACTTCTTTCTTTTTTATTTTTTTCCTTTTTCTTTAATGATGGTGGGATTTGAAGGTGTTCTTACGTGTAGGTTTGGTCAGGGCAAGGAATTACTGGCAGGAGGCGTAGTCCTTCCAAGACAGATCATAGAGCATAATGGCTCACCACGAGGCTGATTTAGTGGTCTCCTGGAATGTTAAAGGGATCTCTTCCCCAATGAAAAGGTCAAAGATATTGGCAGCTCTTAAGAAGAAAGGTGCAATGGTGGCAATGTTACAGGAGACTCACCTTACTCCCAAGGAGCACAATAAGTTGGTCGCAGGATGGGTGGGGGCATGCTATGCTGCCTCCTACTCCTCCCACAAGAGGGGGGTAGCGGTGCTAGTCCATAAACATTGTCCCTTCCAGGTATCAAGAGTTGTTAAGGATGTTGGGGGGGGGTAGATTAGTTTTTGTGATTGGCTCACTGGATACTAAGACATTCACATTAGGAAGTATATATGCCCCTTCAGTGATCGAGCCTAACTTTTATCAGGAAATCCTGGACGTCCTTCATAAGGAGCAGTTCCCTGGTCTGTTGATTGTGGGGGGGGGGGGAGAGATGGATTTCAACCACATCATGGACCAGGAGTTGGATTATTCTGGTAGGGGCCAAAGGACCAATCAAGCCACTAAGGCTTGGGTGGGAGTCCTATTGGATCTAGAGATGGTAGATAGCTGGAGGCAAGCATATCTGGGAGCAAGGGAGTACACAATCCATTCCCTTCCACAAGACTTGTGGTCCAGATTAGATTATATCTACCTGGCCAGCGCCATCTATAATAAAGTGATGGACGTCTTCCACGGGCCAATTGCATTGTCTGACCATGGCATGGTGGGGTTGTGGATCAGGTGGAGAGACCGGGATCTATATACAGGGACATGGAGGTTTCCCACATATTTACTAGCAAAGGAAGAATTCAAGGTGTTTCTTAAAGAACAATGGGGAACTTATCTACAATTTAATAAGGGGACGGTAAACAGTCCGGCTACTCTATGGGGGGCAGGGAAAGCATATATGCGGGGGGCCATTAGAAGTTATACTACAAAAATAAGAAGGGGGTGGAAACAAAAAGTGGAAAGCCTGGAGCAGGCGGTGAGGGAGCTAGAGGCAAGGGTTTTGTTGGGAAGGGGCGAGGAGGATAGAAGGCAAACGCAGACTGCCCGGGAGGCATTAAATGCATATCTCACAGGGGAAGCAAGAGCTAAACTTTCGTATGCAAGGCAGAAAATATAAGAATAGGGCAACAAGCCAGGCCCGTTTTTGGTCAGGCTAATGAAGGGGGGTAAAGTTCCATGTAAGATTAAAGCTGTCAAAAACCAGCAAGGGAAGATAATTAAGGTTGTTTGGGATATTCATTGCAGACATATCATGGGACATCAAGAGCAAGATCAGTCTGTTTGCTGATGATACCAAGGTAGGCGCGGTGGTGGATGACCTAGGGAGATGGCAGGGGTTGCAGGATGATCTGGCAAAGCTTGAAACCTGGTCAGACACCTGGCAACTGGGGTTTAATGCCAAAAAGTGCAAGGTGCTGCATTTTGGGATGAAGAACCCAAGGAGGAGTTACCAGCTGGGGGGAGTGCAGCTAGCCCAGACAGAGGAGGAGAGAAGGATCTGGGTGTGCTCATTACAGGGTCAATGAACAACTCGGCACAATGTAGGAAGGCAGCTGCAAAGGCCAACAAAATGTTGGGTTGTATTGCAAGGGGTATATCCTCGAGGAGGGAGGAGGTGATTCTGCCACTTTATAGGTCATTAGTTAGACCATACCTGGAGTACTGTGTACAGTACTGGCGCCCGTATCTGAAGAGGGACATTGAGTTACTGGAGGGGGTGCAGCGCAGGGCAACAAAGATGATCAAGGGGCTAGGGGACTTATCATACGAGAGAAGGTTGAAGGAGTTGAACATGTACTCACTGGAGGAGAGGAGGACAGGGTGACATGATTGAAACCTTTAAATACATGAAAGGAATAAACAAGACGGGTACAGAGGGGCTGTTCAAAGTAGGAGGGAGGGCCACCGGGGCCATGATATGAGACTGGAGGGGGAAGGTTCGGAGGGAGATACTTTTTACAGAGAGGGTGGTGGCTGGGTGGAATGCGTTATCTGCAGAAGTGGTATCCAGTAGAACAGTGGACTGCTTCAAAAGGGGATGGGACAGGACAAGGGGGAGGGTTAATGACGGGGAAGGGTGGAAGGGAGGGGCAGCTGCAGAATAAGGGGTGCTAGCTGCACATTCGAGCAGACTTGATAGACCTCTAGGCCTTTATCTGCTGGCAAATGTCATATGTTCGTATGTTCGTATGTTCGTAAGGAAGTCCAGGATATGGGTGTGTGTTTTAAGGATTTCTACCAGACCCTGTATCAGGCAGAAAATAGGGATACACGGAGACTGGCCAAAAGTTTCTTAGATAAGATAAAATTCCCCATGGTAGACAAGACCCTGAAGGAGAGATTGGTTGCCAAGACTGCGGTGGATGAAGTAGTTAAGGCCACTGGTAGCCTACAAGTAGGCAAAGCTGCTGGCCCTGATGGTTTCGGGGCAGAATTTTATAAAGTGCTGAAAGGGGAGGTGGCGGGGGAGCTAGTGGAACTTATGCAGGAGGCTAGGGGGGAGGGGGGTCTCCCTAGAACAGGTTTAGAGGCCAATATTACCCTGATACATAAAGAGGGGAAAGACCCTATAGATTGTGCATCATACAGACCCATCTCCCTGCTCCACTGCGACTGCAAAATAGTAGCTATGGTACTGGCTTTGAGGTTGGAGTGAGTCCTCCCAGAAATAATTCACCCAGACCAGACAGGGTTCATCAAGGGGAGGTTGTCATACCATAACATGAGAAAGCTTCTGAATGTTATCTGGTGGGGGACAAGCCACCCAAACAAGGCCTGTGTGCTAACGATGGACGTAGAAAAAGCCTTTGATAGGACTGAGTGGGACTACCTTTTAGAAGTATTGCGTAGGTTTGGGCTTGGTGATGGGTTTGTGGAGCTGGTACAGATGCTGTATTATAAGCCCCAGACATGGGTCTTGATTAATGGTACAGCCTCAGAGGAATTTGAATTGTTTCAGGGTACCAGACAAGGGTGTCCCCAATCCCCGCTCCTGTTTGCCCTCACCATTGAACCTCTGGCGATCAGGATCTGGGCCTCTGGGGACATACATGGGATACCATTAGTTGGGTGGGGGGGACAAACTAAGCTGGCCAAATATGCGGATGACCTCCTTTTGTTCATCTCCCGGCCAGGAAGCTCAGTTCTGCAAGTCTTACAAGTAAGTGAAGAATTTAAGGCTTTTTCAGGTTATAAGCTAAACCTGTTAAAATCAGAAATTATGCCCCTGGGGAAAGAAGTAGAGGGTTTCCCGGAGCATGCTTGGGGCCTTAAAAAAGTGAGACGGAGCTTCACATACCTGGGAATTAAAGTGAGTAATTCTATTTCGAAGCTATATAATCTTAATATACAATCTTAATTATACACCCGTTTTTAAAACTATCTTAGCCGATTTGACCAGATGGAGAGTGCTCCCAATTTCATGGCTGGGACGTATCAACCTACTAAAGATGAATGTGCTACCCTGCCTGTTATATCCTATGCAGATAGTACTGGTGTGCCCCACTTCTAATGATATCAATAAATTGGAAAAAGGATTTGCGGATTTTATTTGGCAGGGTAAGAGGTCCAGGATGAAACTGAGTAGACTGAAAGCCACAAAAGAAAAGGGTGGACTTGAGTTTCCAGATATTAAGGGATACTATCTAGCTATTCAGCATAGATGCATCCATAACTGGCTAAACAAAGGCGATGCGGCCTCTTGGATGGGATTGGAAGGAACCTGATGCCCAGGTAAGTTATCTGTGTACTTGTCACAAAGGGGACCCAGTGTGTACACACAGCTAGCTACCCCAACCCTCTGGTACAGTCGGTGCTAAGGGCATGGGTGGAGATCCGGAAGAGACAGGGTGCTTCTGATGAGCACACCCTCCTTGTGACAGTGTCTGGGAACCCTTAGTTTCTACCAGGACTGGAAGATCCGGGTTTTGTATTATGGGAAATGGGAGGGGTACGATGTGTGGGGAACTTATGCAACAACGCGGGTTTAAAGTCCTTTGAGGAGATTAGTGAGTGGATTGGGATTCCCAAGTCACATCTATTCAGATACATGCAGCTAAGAAATTACTCATGTAAGTTGGAAAGGAGTCCGAGGGATATGGCGGCCCTGGCATCGGTGGAACAAACAATACTTGGAGCCAGGACCGAAGAGAAGGGTCTGACAGGTAGAGCAGTCAGGCTAGATAGGCAATATATAAGGGATCAGACTGGGAACACCAGACTGCAATGGGAGAAGGACCTGGGGGTACAGATATCTGATGAAGATTGGAGTACCTTGATCATCTCCCATATGGGGTTACTCATGTACAATAAGTGTAAAGAGTTCCAATATAAATTTCTGCACCGCCTGTTCTGCCCTCCTATTATAGTTCACAAATTCCACCCTGGGATCACGGATAAATGCGGGAGATGTAAGGTAGGGAGGGGAACCTATCTGCACTGCTTTTGGCAGTGCCCAATATTGCAGAGATATTGGAAAGAGATACAGAGGTAAGTTTTAAGAATCGGGGGACGGGAAGTGGCCTTCTCACCCATCTCACTGCTCATGGGCATCGAGGTGGACCAATATGGGGAATGGAGCCTATACCCTAGATGGGTGAGGGTGGTTTTGGTTACTGATCGCTAAATAATCTTGAATACTTGGGTATCTAATGTGACCCCTTCCAAGGGTATGTGGCGAACACTTCTACTCTCAACGTTAGCTCTTGACCGACTTACTTATGTGCTAAAGGGCAAGGAAGAAAGATTTCAGAGTGACTGGGCAGAATTTTTGGCTTCTCTGACCCCAATGGAATCCATATTATTACACAGCTCTGGGACTGGATAAGAGGATTAGAGGATGGGGATGGGGGGAGAGTTGTCCTCTATAGGGATAGAAAGGTCCCCCCCCCCCCGAGCCTCTTGGTGGCAGAGGAAGGGGAATGTCTATGTGCAAGAATGGTACATAGACAAATCTAAATGAAGAGAATACCACCAGTACCCACTATATAGGGAGTCCCTGTAGGAACCCATTTAAGTAGAGTAGAAATATTTTTTTTTTTCTTTTTTTTCTCTAGATGTTTCTCAGTTTTACTTCTTTCTGTTATATTCTTCTCTTGCTCCCTATAAGGGGGCTATATGCTGGTTCTAACTATCCTGTTCTGCTTTACCTTTATCTGTATGTCTACTTTATATTGCTGAAGGTAATTACAAGGTGTGAATCCTGTGTGTTGCTTAAGATCTAATCCCTTTGGGAACTCGATACTCCTGAGCATACACTACCAGAGCAATATTTTATGCAGTTTATAAGGGGAGGGGAAGTGTCAGCTTAATTGTAAAGCGGGAGAGTACCAGGCACAAACTGATACCACACAATGAGAAGGTCCAGAGTTTTGTTTTTACCTGTTTAAATTGTCACCGACTTCTCACTGTGGTGGAAACTCTGCTGGGATAAGATGGATTTTCTGGACTCTTGTAATGAACCTGTCACTACAGTGAGAGGACTGCCTACTGGGGAGTGGCTTCCATTGGTCATTTGATGGGAGACTCAGCATAATGAGATATATACTGATTAATGCTTTTTATGATGTGTGTATCAGCAGTACTGTATATAACCATATTAGTAATGCGAGATTCTACCTTCTCTGTTTCTCTGTTGTTTATTAAAAAAATAAATGTTTTTCAATAAACAGATTATACAAAAAAAAACTAAACAAAATATTCCCCTCCAATCAATCTGACTCTATTCTGCCGGACACAAGTGTAGTATCATGTGCATCAAAAGGCCAACCAGACTTTAGTTCTGTAATTATTCCCGATTCTCCTATCAGACTACATAAGAAAAAGAGAAAGAAACAAAAAAAAAAAAGTTCAGGGGATAAAAACTTCAGAAGAAATGAGTGTTAAAGCTCCTGTGTCCCCTGAAGCACTTATTCAGTTACCTCAGAGATTAACTTCTGGTCAGCCAATTTCAGCTTTTTTAACAGCATCTAAAGTTGATAAACCAGACAGAACAGTAGAGCAGCATCCCCACTTTAACACACTTCATCAGTTGGATGAGCACCCTGTTTCAGAAACTTTTAAAGGGAAAAATGTTCTAAGGGAGCAGTTGAAGCTATTAGAGGATGAGATTAAGTCCCTAGGGGTACAGATGGGTTCTCCATTTTCACAAGGAAATAACCAGATGTACCTTGTTGAATCTAACAGAAAGTCAGACGAAACTAAAAGGGGCACCTGTGAGTCATAATACTCGTCTGGAATTTTCTACCAATGTGTGTGTGTTACAAACTGAGGTTAGGTTATTACCCG
Organism: Neoceratodus forsteri; assembly: GCA_016271365.2. Classification (NCBI taxonomy): domain Eukaryota; kingdom Metazoa; phylum Chordata; order Ceratodontiformes; family Ceratodontidae; genus Neoceratodus; species Neoceratodus forsteri. The sequence continues at coordinate 640,848,668 of CM028131.1, forward strand.
ATTCCAGATTCAACCTTTATTACATCTGACAGCTGAGAAGGGATGGCCTAACTTCCCTGATGAAAATCTTAAAATTTTTTCTGACTGATTTCATTAATAGAGAACTAGAGCTGGAACTTATTGATACTGATGTGCATGAAGTACTTAGAAGTACTGACGGTAGAATTAATACTATTGAATTAACTCTATATTCTCCTTTTGTAGCCAATCACTTATTGTATAATGCTGAGAGATTTACTCAAAGGAATTTCTCTATCATTAACCAACAGGTCGTCTTTTAATGCCTGTAATGTGCCTTGTAAAGATTACTGGGAGTCCCCTATACTGCTGACCACGTTTGGCCTTGAGAATATAGCAAGCACAGTCAAGTCCCACACTCACCATCCAAAATCAAGGTAGCTCACACATCAAGATCCGTGTGCAAAATGCTTTTTATTGCACGTGCCAATAAAAAAAAAAAAAAAGTGTATGACAGTTCCTGGCACGTTTCGGAAAATCAAATTTCCTTTTTCAAAGCCTTGAGAATATACCTAGGGAAAATAATTACAAGTTACGAAGGTCTCTCTGTAATTTGTTCTGAAATTTTCTGAAGGTACAGTTGGATGAGAGGTGTATTCACTAGGTGACCGGACATAAAAATAGTTCACAGATTGATATATGGGTTAAGAACTCTGATTGCTGAGAATCTATTACTGAAAAGTAGAATACTGGATTCCTTGGGTTTGCTTTTGGTAAACCCAAGGGATATTTTTGAAACTGATGATAATTCTATTGATAACTCAATTTTGAGTGAGGCCTCTAGGCCATTCCATCTAAAGCAGACAATGGATCATTTCAGGATAGCTGACACTTCAGTACCTTTGGTAAATAGATTTGGGGTTCTAACTGACTGGGATAATTTACTAAAGGCGTGACATTTTGAATTTACAGCTTTAAACCTACCCCCCACCCCGTGATAAACTGGACTTGGTTTCTGACTTTAACTCTTAATGGTTATCATCTTTTTCATTTTCCCGCTACTAGAAAATCAAGTATGGGCCATTTTTCTTGGGGTCTATTGACTTATATTAAGATTCATGAGCATATATCTATTAGGAACACTGTTCTGACTCAGAATTTCCTTTTGATAATGGTGGAAATTTGGAAAGAAATGGTCTTATTTGTGAATCTTTACAATCCGCCAAAAAACTCACCTCTTTGTGATGATAACTTGCTGCCCAAATTGACAGAGGCAATAGAAGTGATAAATAACCAGTATAATGATTTAGAAATAGTAGTCACGGGAGACCTTAATATGAGACTAGGTCAGGACTGCAATTTGGATAACTCATTGCTTCAACTACAAGAGGAGATTTATGGAATTCACCCGAGGAATTTGCAAGACCTTAGAAACGCAGATTCTAATAATTATCTGATTACATTTTTACGTTCATTAAATTTAATTATTCTGAATGGTAGATTACCTTCGGATAGGCAAGGTGACTTTGCACGTTTCATGTATAATGGCCATTCTGCAACAGATATGGTTTTGTTTCTTCATATAATTACTACAAATATTGTGACTTTAAAATAAACTCTAGGTCTGAGAATGATCATTTCCCTCTTTGTTTAAGCAGGAAGCTCGGGACCAGGTTGAGTAGAAATAAAACAGATCAGGTGGAAATTTATAATAACAAGAAAATTATTTTATGGAATCAGATTCCAAAGAATAAATTGTAAAATACAAAAAACATTTTCCAAAATAATTGATGACCTGACCGCTGCAGACCCTGACCCTGAGATATGTATTGCAAAATAGTTCTGCAGTACGATTGTCTTTTAGATAAACATAGATCAACTTGCAAACCAGATAAGTTAAGATACCATAATTGGTTTTATAAAGCTTGTCATGCACAGAAGAAACAGCTGAATAATCAGGTTAGATTGATAAGAAATAATCCCACGTATGAGAAGATTAAGAAGCTTAATAAAAGTAGGAAATTATACAGAATACATGTTCAGAAACAAAAAATCATCAGATAGATTGTGGAAGAAAACGTTATCTGCAATACAGCAAAAAAAATGACAAGAGTCTTTTGGAAGTTAGTTGCCACTGGGACAAATACTAAAAATTATTTTGAAGCTTCTATTACAGTATCAACATGGGTGAATTTTTAAAGGCATCATTTTTTATAAGTTTAGTGAAACATCCACTTATCACACGAGTCTGATTAACGATGAAAATATTTGGATCAAAACTGAAGAAACTCTTTTTGCTATTAATGGCAGCAAATTGAACAAATCTTCTGGTCCAGATCAAATATGAATTGACTTTTATAAAGCTGCTCCAGAGTGGTGGGCAATCACTCTTACGGACTTGTATAACAAGTTCATAATGTATGGTTTTACCCCCGATTCCTGGAAGGGTAGCTATTTTGTTCCAATTTTCAAGAAAGGACATAAAGGTGACCCTGCAAATGATCGTTCGATAAGTTTTACAGATAATATGGCTAAAATTTATTCTAAAATCGTACTAAATCGGTTACAACTATGGATTCAACGAAACAGGATAATATCCCCTTTACAGGCAAGCTTCCAAAAAAATAACGCGACAATCAAACAGATTTTTATATTTCTATTTATTATTGAAAAATATTGTAAAGTCAAAAGGCAACCTTTGTTTATTGCTTTTATTGACTTTATGTCAGCTTGCGATTAGATTTCTAGAGATTTATTATGGGTAACTATGGAGGCTCTTGGTGTACTCAGATCTAATAAATTTAATGAAAAGATTTTATGATGAAACCTGGATTAAGATAGAGCAATAGCAGTCTTTCGGACAAAATTTTTACTAATACTGGCATTTGCCAAGGGTCCGTGTTGGCACCGACATTATTCAATCTTAATATACAGTAAATCGCATTGTGACTGAATTAGTCAACCCTTCACATCACATGCCCAAAGTTTAAGAACAATTTATCCCTGTCCTGGCATAAGCAGACGATCTTACGCTTATTGCAACATCAAGATTGGGACTACAAAGAAGTCTCCATAAACTACAAGCTCTCTGTACTGCACTGAAATTAACAATTGACAAAATAAAAACAAAAGTTTTTGTTATGGGTTCCAGAAAGAAGTACAGAAGTCTCTTTTTGGCTAACCAATCATTGGAATTTGTTAATCAATATGTCTATTTAGGGGTTACAATTTCCTGGAATAAGCATATTAGGACTGTAGCAGCAAACATGAGGATTACATCCTCTGCTCTTCTTCAATTTAACAGAACTTTTACAGTAGAATGACAATACAGCAAATGATTAGGGCTAGAGATAGTAAACTAATAAACCAAGGGCTATGTGTTGAAAATTGGGGAGTCGAGTTTACATAGTTTAAAATCCATTATTAATATAGTATATAGGAAAACGTTAGGATTACCTGTCTCGGCAGCTAATGAATTGGTAAGGGCTTATCTTGGTCAAATCACATTCACGGCAAAAAAGTCATATAAGGATAATACATTTTTGGATTAATGTGTCTCATAAACCAAATGGCTCTATTACTGCATTGTGTATAAAACAAAAAATAACATTCTGATCTGATAAGTGATGGGTGGTGGTTGTTTGTATATTCTTTACTTGAGAGATATGATCTCATTCATTTACGTTACTGGGCTTATCACGCAATAAAAATACATAAAAATTACACTAAAGTTGTTTCTGCAGTGGTTTCGAGAAAGGATAGGGAAATTGATCTTCAAAAAATTAAACAATTAAAAGTTCCAAAGTGGCTAATCAATAATATACAGGAGCACTCTCTCAAAGAGTATTTGCTGCTGCTAACGAATCCCACTCACAGGCAAATTCTCTTTATAGAACCGAGTTATTTCCCAGCAGTATATTAACTGCCAGATATTCACGACAAAGTTGCATTTTCAGTAACTGTTTATGTTATCGAAATGAACCTGAGGATTTACATCATAAACTTATAAGATGTCAATGGTATGAAAAGATAAGGAAGAAATATTTAGCCAAATATGTCTCCTCATTTATCATACCCTCACGTTATTTTCTTGACCTTTTACTAAATTCTGAAAATTTACAAGTTCTTACTGATCTAGCAGAATTTTTTATTGCTGCAAGAAAATTCAGACTAAAATAGGTCCAACAAAGACTAACAAATGAGCTCTAATTGATCCCTTAGTGGGATTTTTTTTTCATTAAGACATTTGAGATTACGGTTCCGTTCAGGGGTGTAGGTAATCAGACCCAGACCCATTTATTCTGTTTACACTCCTTATTCCTGTTAAGGATTCAGGAGTTTGTTAGGGCTTTAGTCTGTTTTGTCCTTCTGGTCCATGGTATTTAGGTATGAACTCAGTATTGGGATGTATCTGCTGAATTGCTGTATACCAACATTATGTATTTTTTGCTAAGCCAATTTGAGATTACCAAGGTCAATCTTGATACACTTTATGATAAGACTATTTAGATATGAAATTTTCTGAGAAGGATTTAGGACATTGTAATATGCAAGGTATTCTTGAATATGTGTGTATTGTTCTGTTATGCTTCTATATGTTAATGTATCCTTCTATTTTTGTACTGTTATGGTATTTTTTAACCTTGTGTATGTAATAACAACGTATGTCAAACAATAAACAAACTGAGTAATGCAGAGCAGGACTTGGGCACCATGTTTTTTATGTTAACCTTACAACTGATTATTACCCTTGTCTCTACCATTCCCATGCCACTATATACGTTATTGGTTCATTATACACATGCTGGTTTATAATATTTGAAATTTGGCTCTGGTAAATAGAGATGTCAGGGGAATCTGGTTAAGAAGGCATGTCTGATGATGCTTTATTTTTTGTTTTGGGACATGGTGTCTTTCTTCTACACCCTGAAGGCTGATTTTGGTGCCATTGAGCTCCTGTGCATAAGCACAGTATGGACCTGAATTCCAGCAGACAGTCTGTACAAATGTTATTTTTTTTAATGTTCCTGGACTTTCCTACCACGAACTTTGCTCTTAGGATAGTTGTGTTTACTATATTAAATAAGGCTTTCCATTGTTTTGGAGGTTGATGTTTTTTTTTTTTGGGGGGGGGGACACCTTTGTTCTTTAATAACTGTAAGATTCTCTTTAGATATGCAGAATACTGCAATGTTACATATGAAGAAGTTCATTTGTTATACTGGTTTGAGGGATGTTATACCCGTATCTTAGGATGCACGATCTTTAAATATTTCCTATTTTACTAATCCCCGCTCATGGCAGTCATGGCAATTTGATATACCATTGTTTGGTCTGTGTGACAGAATTATAGCGACCCCCGCAGTGTTGTACCAACAGAGAAGGGCATTTTAAATCCTAACTGTAACACAGTTGTGCGCATTCTTATGTAATGTTTATGTTACTTGTGTCTATCTATAAGTCATATCTACTGTGTTTTTTTATGCAGTAAACCTAATAAACATAAAGAAATCACCAGATAATAAAAACTTTATATACCTGCAGGTCTCACTGCTCGCTCGAGTTGTAAAATTCTCAGTTAGAGTGCCAGCTGTGGCAAAATAAGGCCATACCATATTGTTTTGGTCATGTCTTATGTAATTTTATGTATATAATGCATCAGAGAATGCCATGCTGGCCAGTGTAAGTGAATGGGATCATGGGTACAGGTACATGGGCCCTGTAGAATGATGTTGCAATTCTTGTTACTGGGCAAAGAATCTGTCAGCTACTAGCCATGGGCTAGAGTTAATTATATTATGTAAAAGGAGACAAAAGAACAGTTAAGCAGAGCTGGCAAGCAGGCAGGACCATTTGTGCCTGAATGGACCACAGCATCCACAGGAGACAGGATGTCTGGATCTCCATTGTGTCTACAAGGCTGCTCTGACAATCTTGTTACCAGCTGAATGGGCTACCATTTAAGTAAATGACTGTACCGAGTGCAGCTTAACTACAGCCTTCTCACAGGACGAAGGCTGTATGTTTCCCCAGAATTCGGGTTTAAACTAGTTGACCAGAGTTTTTTTTCTCTCGCATCCAGAACTGCATATCTGCGTTTCGTAATAAAATACTGAAATTGGATTGGTTGCACAGCCGTAGAAACAGAATACTAGCCAACTGCAGGGCCAGCCACTATCCACTGAACCTGCCTATTTGAAACCCCTTAAAACAAGGGTGCGGACGAATATCTGAGCCTTTTTGCCTTTTAGGCAAATTTGGAACCCTGCCGACTGCTTGGAGAGCTGAGACAATTTCTCCTGGACAAGAGCTGAGACTTCAGGTGCTATTACTAAAGGACACTTTGCACTTCAAAATTCAGCCACTAAGGACACAGAGGTAGAAACTAAAAACTAGAATTCTCAAAATGTAGTCTTTTTTTGTATACTTTCCATTTTATTTTCTGTATCCTGCAACTGACATCTAAACTTATTTGTCTTTATGTTATTTACTGATTTTTTTTTTTGATTAAATTTAAATTAGTAACGCCTTTGGCTTATTTTAAAATAATTCTGCCTATGTCGTTTGTGTGTGCTGCCTTGGTAAGGGTTGTTCAAATGATACTACACCTGTGTGACTGTTTCAAGGCCAAACACTACCAAAGTGAAGCACCACTAGGGACTTTGTGATGAAAGGAGGGGAGGAAATACAAAGGGTCTCAGGAGGAGCCTATGGGGATTTGAACTTAGCTCTGCATTTCGGGGGTACAGACACATAATAGGGTGTATAGGGCCCCCCAAAGCCTATACATGCCTGTGGTTTTCTGGTGCAGTGGCTCAGAAGGCTCTACCCCGGGAACACAGACTTCACACTGTATTTGTATCCCATCGCATGAAGAGAGGGTGCCCTACGATTCTCTGGCGCACGCTCAGTTATGAAACAGCGAGAGTGCTAGAAGGATGGAGAAAGGGTATCCCTGACCCCCCCCCCCCACCCATCAACTGAGGGATTTGTTGTGACGCAGAGAGAAATCTCGCCCCATGTGAGTGGGCTGGAGACACCAGGCTTCTTCCTTTTTATCAGCTCCCATCCAGCACCAGCTTTTCTCTGCCAGAGTACACCTGTTCTTGTCTGCAAGTCCTCAACATGTACTCCTCTGGTTACTTTGCTGAACATTTAAAGTAGCCGTTGGGGGGGGGGCATAATAGATTGGGGAGGCAGAAACTGCCCTCCCCCAACAGGATGAAAGAGAGAGAGAAAGGAGAACCATGGAGGAATAGAAACCCTTTGGATGCAAATTAATACAGGAAGCAGGATGAAAGAAATGAAGGGGGATGGGAGTGAGTGCATTAAAAAAGATAAGGGACAAGGAAGGAAAGCACAATGAAAAGGGGGGGTCACAAATGGAGTGGTAACAAAACCTGGGAAAGCCATGTGTGCGAATGCAAGAAGTCTACAAAATAAGATTCCAGATCTAGAGGCCAAAATGGCAGAGGCCAAGCTGGATACTGTGACCATTACAAAGTCATGATGCACTGAAAACCATGACTAAGACATGGCTATACCAGACAATAATGTGTTCAGGAAGAAAAGGAGGGGTTGTGGTACTTTACGTGAGGGCAGGCACTAAAGCGACAGAGATACAGGGAATTTTGGGGACAGAGGTACTGTGGGTTACCCCAGAGAAGGAGAATGAAGCCTCTACTCACACTGGTGTGCTCTACAGACCTCTAGTACAGGGAAAGGAGTCAGATTAGGTACTGATGGAAACCAATGACAAGATGGCACAAAAAAGGGTAAGGTGCTATTGGTGGGGGAACTCAATCTGCCAAATGTAGATTGGAGCTTCCCAGTTGTGGCTTCAGCTAGAAGCAGGGACATTTTGGGATTCCCTGAAGGGGGCATTCCTCAGGCACTAGTCAGTGAACCCACTTGTGACAGGGCAATACCAGATCTGGTACTTGCCAACAGCAACACTGTAGCTGACATCAAGGTGGGGATGGCACCTGGGGACCACTGTACAGTGTGGTTCAATATAAGGATGGGGGGGGGTTAGAACCACACAAAGGCAAGGGTCATGGACTTCAGAAGGGCAGACCTTTAAAAAGAAGGGTGAATGCCTCCGGGATGACCTGGCTGGGGGAATGAACTGGGTAGGGTGGAAGAACAGTGAGGGAAACTAAAAAGGGCCCCAGTGAAGGCAACAAACCTCTGTGTCAAGCAAGGAACAAAAGAGGAAAAAGAGACTGCTATGGTTCTCCAAAGAGGTGATGGAAAAGGTAAAAGCTAAAAGGATGGCATTCAGAAGGTACAAGGAGATACAGAGGTATATCAGTGGAAACAGAAGGAAGCGCAGAGAGCAGTAAGGAACACAAAGGCACAAACTGAAGACAGAACATCCAAGGCAGTAACAAAAGGGGACAATATATTTTTTCAGGTATATAAGTCAAAAAAGGAAGACCAGGGCTGAGATTGTAAGGTTAAGAAGGGAAGGGGGGTCAAAGGGGTCACTGTGAAAAGGGGGAACAGGAAAAGAGAGACATCCTGAACAAATACTTCTGTTCAGTGTTTGCAGAGGAGAAAGACAGGGAGAGGTCACAAAAATGTAACAGAAGCACTGGAGGGAGGTAGACACTAGTCCATTTTCGGAGGACAGTGTCTCGAAGAGACTCGCTAATCTGAAGGTGGACAAGGCAATTGGCCAGACGGAGTCCACTCAAGGGTATTGAGGGAGCTCAGGGAGGTACAGGCTGCTCCTCTGACAGTCCTATTTGACAGCTCATTGGAAACAGGAGTGGTCCCGGAGGGCTGAAGGAGGGCAGATGTAGTCTCACTTCATAAAAGTGGTAGCAGGGAAGAGGTGGGCAATTATAGGCCATCTAGCCAAACTTCAGTGCTAGAAAAGTTAATGGAAGCACTGCTGCAAGAAAAGATTGTGGAATATCTTGAAATCCAATGGGTTACAATACCTGAGGCAGTATAAATTAATTGGGGGGGGGTCATGTCAAATGAATCTAACAGTTCTTTGACTGGGTGACCAAGGAACTAGATCAGGGTGGAGCGGTGGACGTAGCCTACCTAGATTTCCGTGAGGTGTCTAACACTGTTCCACATAGGAGACTAGTAAGCAAGCTGGGTAGCTTAGGAATGGGTCCAAAGGCGGTAAACTGGGTAAGAAATTGGTTAAGGGATAGGCAGGAGAGAATGGTGGTAAATGGAGTTCACTCAGAAAAAGGGAGAGTGATCAGTGGGGCTCCTCAGGGATCAGTGCTGGGACCAGTCATCCTTAATGTCTTTATACGTGACACTGCAGAGCAGTTGGAAGGGAAGATCTGCCTCTTTGACTATGACATCAAACTCTGCAATAGTGTGGACACTCTGGAAGTGGTGGCACGAATGTACAGAAACCTGGGAAAACTCAAGGAGCAGTCAAGGGTATGGCAGTAGGGTGTCAATGTAAAAAAGTGCAAAATAAATCACCTGGAGCACAGAAACCCAGGGGCAGAGTACATAAGGTGTCGGGTGGTATTAACGACTACCAAGCAGAAAAGAGACCTGGGGGTGATCATACTGGATAATCTCAAGGTGGTCAGGCAGTGTGACAAGGCTGCTAGGAAGGTGAATGGGATGCTGGGGTGAATGTGGAGGTGCATCACCAGCTGAATGAGAGAGGTGGTGTTGCCTCTGTATAGACTGCTGGTAAGACCCCACCCTAGAATACTGTGTCCAGTTCTGGAAACAGCATCTCAGAAATGACAGAGTAGAAGTGGTCCAGAAGAGACCAACTAAAATGGTGCATGGTCTGTACCAGAAGCCCTACAAGGAAAGATTAAAGGACCTAAACAGTTACACCTGGAAGAGATGACGGAAGGGGATATGATGGAGACCTTAAATACCTCTTGGGGGTAAACAAGGTGCAAAGGGGAAGTATTTTTCAGAAAAAAAGGTGCTCAAAGACAAGGGGGCATGATAAGAAACCAGAGTGGGGTAGATTCAGGCGAGATGTGAGGAAGTATTTCTTCACAGAAATAGTGGTGGATTCCTGGAACTACCATGCAGCAGAGGTGGTGGAGGTGAAAACAGTGGTGGTGTTCAAAGAATGCATGGGATAGACATAAGAGAACTTAGGGAAGGGGGGGTGAATGGGCCGGTGATCAAGCAGGATCTGTGGTGGTTACTTTAAGCAGGGAAAAATGAGCAGACTAGGTGGGCAAAGCGACGTAGAGAAGAGTGAGTAGGGACATGACTGAAACCTACAAGTACCTGACAGGAGTGAGCAAGATGCAAATAGAGGGTCTATTTCAGAAATAGGAAAGCACTAGAACAAGGGGGCATACAATAAAGCGTAGGAGGAAGTTTAGGAGAGATGTTCAGAAATACTTCTTCATAGAAATGGTGTGGATGACTCTAGCAGCCTGCCGGAGGAGGTAGTGGGAGCGAAGACTGTCAGGAGCTTCAAGCATATGTTGGACAGGCACAAAGGCACATAAGGTAGAGGAATGGGGGAAGGAACAAACTATGACCAACTAGGCAGAACAGGCAGGGACAAGAGGACACTGTATGGGCCTAAAGGTCCTTTTCTGTCAACAAAATTTATGTTTCTATGTTTCGTGGCAGGCAGAGGGTACCAACAGAGCCATACAGCATGCGCCACACAGCATTGGCTCACAGGGTTACCCTATCACCACGGGCGACTTAGTACATACCACAGACATGTACAGCACCAACACTGGCAGCATGGCCGCACAGAATTGGCCTACCCAACAGAAGCAGCACACCCATCAGACACCATAACTCACTGTGACACACACATAGACCTTGGCCATAGCAGTGGCAATGAGGGCCCTTTTGACCAGACAGGCCAGTACAGGAGGCCTAGTAATTCTGGGCAGGCAGTTCTCAATCCTAAAAACACGTTTAAATTTACTAGCTATACTGAACATATAAATGTTCTTTAATCGCTCTTGCTACAGTACTAGAGAAGACAGTGCGGCTCAATAGATGAAAAACTGAACCTGGAGGTGCATGTTCCAATCCCTCTGTATGAAGCAACTCAACTGTGTGGTCTTCAGCAAGTCAGCTGAACTCCCTGTGCTTCAGTCAGCCCAGCTGTGAAATATCCACTCAATTAACAGAGTGGATCCCACAACAGTCCTGCATCGGAATGTTGTACAGTGCGCTTTCACTGTTTGAACTGACTAGTTTCAGTGCAGGATTAACAACCAGAAGATATGAAACTGAATACTGATTCCATTAATCTTTCTCAGAAAACTAGGCCAGTGGAGCACTGGAACATCATTAGAGTGCAGGAGTGACTCCTACATTGCTTGTGTTTTTTTGTTTTGTTTTTTGTCCAGCACACAGGAATTTTCCTTACCCTGCTTATAAAAACGAGGAGGAGGAGGATGTAACAGAATGGAACCAGAGTCTTTTACAACCTCAAAATACTATGAAGGTATGCAAGCTAACACCCTCCACCCCCGTTTCCAAATGTACCAAACACATATGCCTCTCTTTCAGAGAGAAAATGCTCCAGGGAGCTAACTCTCTGAACAGCATTTCAAGATTTGCAATTCAAATTCATAGAGCACCCAACTAGAGTATACTTCATAGTAAGCAAACTGTAGCAGGACTTCTTGCACAAGCATCATTTCAATATATGCAGCATGTGAGAACTGCACTCCACCCACGGTCGATAAAGTGATTTAAAAGGGGTTACTAACTTTTAAAAAGAACCTCAAACTGGTGATGGTACAGGAATCACGTGGGTACATTTTACTGTGTTTCTGCTCATTTTCACTCCCACACGGTGGGCACATCCTGCTAAAGAATCTCAATTACCACAGCAACAAGAAGCTGCAGTTTTGCATCTGGGGCCTAGTTTTCTAAGAAACAAAAACTTCTCATTGCAGGTTAAAGGCACACTCTGGCCAAAATTACCTATTCCCATTCTGCTTCACTTGTTATTCATTCCTGCTCATGAGGGGATGAAGACACTTCCAACCTTAAATTACTTGTGCTTTGGATGTGATGGCTACTCACAAAATGTCAGTCAGTCCTTAGTCTTCGTTAAGGTCTTTAAGAATAACCAAAGTACTTATAATTGGTTGACAGAGTAGCTCACTGTTGTTCAGACTAGCACAATTCTCCAAGCATTCAGGACTATTCAGGGGGCTGTACTCCCGATGGTTAGTACTGCTCAACTGTAAACTGCTAGAAATCTTGACAAAATGTCAACCACAAGTTTCTCAAACTTGAGGTACAAAAGGTGATGGATTTTCCCCCGTAGATGTGGGCCCTTGAAAGATTTTTTTTGGGGGGAGGGGAGAAGCCTACAAAGCCTTACCAAAAAAATGTCTTACACTGACACAGGTTGACAACTAAAAAATACCTTTATTATGGACCACAGGGTCTAGCCACCCTATGTTTCACACCAGAATGTGTGCTTATTCATGGGTAAATTGCATCCCTACATATACAAGAATTTATAACATCAAATTTAAAGTGACGGTGCTACCAATATTAACATCCATATGAGTGCAGTGCTAGAACACAATATTACAAACTACACACAGTACGAATATATAAATATGAAAAAACACCATGTGAATAAAAACATATCTAAAACCACATGTAGTTCATAGTGGCCACAATTTGGCTAATAGCAGCCCCATACTAATCGCATATATATGTATGAATTTTCATATAAATGTATGTCTATGTAGGGATGCAGTTTACCCATAGTTAAGCACCCATTTGGGCACGAAACATTGGGTGGCTTCACCCGGATGTCCTGATGTCCATAGCAAAGGTATATAGTATATATCGGTAAGATGTTTTCTGGTTAGGCTGTGTAGCCTTTTTTTTTCCTAATATGGTTCAGTTGTCATCGGCACCTGCTATATTGTGAGCAGTCCCTTATTGTTTGTCCCTTGAAAGAGTTACCAGGATACAGGAGAAAAGCTGAAAAACAACCCACGTGGAATCATATTTACATTACAAAATAATTCGGGAAAAAAAGATCATCATCTGCCTGCAGTAGAATTTAGTTAACCCTTATTATGCGTAAATGAGGTTTCAGTGCTTCTGTATAGGAGGACCACTACAGACCCCAACCCTTTATCCCTGTTTGCCAGCCTGAATGACAGGAGCTCAGAACCCTAGGTGGTTTATTTTGGGTTCTCAGCCAGCTTACCTTTGGTCAAATATCTTTGGAAAATAGCTTGACCCCATCTTTCAGTCTGACATTCCTATTCTAACTGAGCCTAAAGTGCAGCTCCTCCCTGAATTGCTACCCTTCCTACAGGTCATAAGGCTACCACAACTAGTGTCAAAAACTAAAAATGGCACTTACATTTGTTCCCATAGACGCCATACGGCATTGGAACCATCCATTGCTGGATCCGACCCAAAATGGCCACCGAGAGCAAATGAGTTAAATACTGGAGACATCCCAAACATGTCACAATAGTGGTTTCATGTTTTTTGGATGAAAACAGAAAAAAAAAAACTCACAAAAGCTTTTTAAAAGGGACAGTGTGAGTCCTCCAGGCAACAACTTTTCTAAAACATAATAAATTTAGAATGCAAATGCTTTGTGCTAACCTACTGTGATACTCTGCCACCTACTTATTGTTATATGTATCAGATTTGTATTTTTAAATAAATGTGTATGTGTTTGGGACTGTCTGCTTGGTACATAAGTAAGCCAGTGTGCAAGAGGCTTGACCTTTGACCTCAAAGGTGTCAATTTCACTAAAGCAGCTGGCTGTCATAAAAGCTGACTGGGGGAAAACTAATCAAAGATTTCCTGTCCTGCCTTAACAGAGGGCTTCCTGACATATGCCAAGAGATGAGACTTTGTAAGATTTTATGATCCTGCAGGAAGAGAGAATTTGGTTATAGATTATTGTTAACGTCATAAACCTAAAATCATTCTTGTAAAACAGGAAACCAGCAGAGAGAGAGATCAAAAGAGAGGCTTTGATGAAGCAAACACATATTTAAAAAATTGCTAACTGTTGAATGGGAGGATCTAACTGTGACCTCACCAACGGAGTGGGGAGAGGGATTTTAAAATGGTCAGGCATCTAGTGAAACATTGCTTTTTATCTCTGGACTCGAGAGGGGTGAGACTTTTGTCTCTAGACTTAAAACAGGCACTTCTGGTAACATCTAACTAAGCAAGAACGTAAGTATTTTTTGCAGGCGTCTTTTTAGTTCTGTAATTTCCCAATTATTTTATTGACTGTAAGTTATTGATGTATATGTTCTGTGTTTGATATTTTACCTATTTTACTATTTTTAGTAAACAATATTGTCTCTGAAATTCTGGCATGTTTTCTCAGTTTTCTTTTGCATGTGAATGCTGAACCAGTGTTTAAGTCTGACACCTGTTAAGAGCTCAAGCAGGTGTGTTACTATCTGGCAAAAAGATAAGAATATACCTAGGTCTCGTATTGTGTCCTAAGGGTACATTTTGGGAACCTGGCTGGGTGCCACTGGGCGAAGGATTATACTGCATTTCCCCGAAGGGACTATATATCTGAGCCTGTTAACTGGGTATGCTAGCATAAGGTTCAGATTTGACTCCCAGGGCTTGAGGCTGGTAGGTGATTCAGACCCAAAAACGGACAGAAGGGTTACCCTGTTTGTCTCTTATTCACACTATTGCACTTCGAGGTTGGCACTGTGGGAGCAGAGGGCCTGACCTGTGGAGCGTGTTTGTGACACCTAGTTATGATTTCTCTGTGGTTCAATCTTTCATTTTCTTTTCCTAATGAATGAAAAACTACTTATTTGGTCTTATGAGCATGGAATAGGGTGCCACTTCCAAGGCCAGATAGTACTCTGGCAAAGAATCAGTAACAATAAAAAAGGAAAAGCCATTACCCTGCTTCCTGTATGGAGAAGACAGTTACTATAATGCAGGATGTTTCCATTTTAAAGCTGTTTATTCATCACAGCAATGCAAATCTGCTGGTAGGAACAGGTGGTGGTAACCCAAGAAAAGCACCAAACATTACTTTGCTCTTCACAAGCATTATTAAGGATGAATTTATAGCTATTTTTCTTATATGGGAGGTGGGTGCCAGTTTCTTTTTTTCTTGTTAGTCTTAGTAGAAAAGTTATTTTTGTTTACAACTCTGCACTCTACAGCAATTGAGTCTGTGGGCATATTCAGTAGGAGAAGTACATGCCCTGTAAGCAGTCTGCAACTGTACAAAGTAATGCTTTTGAAATTACTCACTGTTGACATTCTGGCTAATTATCTGTCTTCTGACTTCCGGGTCTGATATGGTAGATTTTTTTTTTGTATTATATTTTTATTGAGCTTTTCAAGTAAGACAATACGCTTTACAAAAAGCACACGTACACAGGCGAGTCCACATCACAGCGTACAATAATAAGAATTAACAATACATCTACATCTTACACTGGCATCACTCCTCTTATAAACCCAAGGGAGGAATTACCCACTTACCAAAAACCTCATATTTCAAAAGCCTACAGCCCATGGAGGATCCCAGAGAAAGGAAAAAACACCTCTAACCACTCCCTTTAAGAACCAGCCAGAGTGTGAGCCCTCAGGCCAATAACTCCACCTGCGGGATTTCAAATATACCCACAGAGCATAAGCTCCAGTTTATACAAGATCCCCTTAACAATTTAAGTAAAAGCAATCAAACCCAAATGCCCTTTCTTTGATGCAGAACATTAGTTACAGCCCCAAAACTCAGAGCAATGTCCCAGACCACCTTTAAATTCTGAAAGCATTTAGATAACCTAACAAACATTTGTTTTGTTCCCCAAATTGCATTGCAGGAGAGAAACAACGACGACCTGCAAATATTATAGTAAGTCCACATTGTTTCTTATTTCTGTAAGAGACTGCACATAATCATGCGTAACAGTCCAAGGTGAGTCCTCATACTAGATCCTAAATTATCCAATGAAATATCGCCTCTGTATTTAGAAACAAGAAACCTAACATTATAGACCACCCATACTTAACCAGTGCATCAATCAGACCCCCTAAAAACGAAGCCAAAAATTAAAAAAAAGTTGGTTATACTTCACTGCTTTCTATTGAACCGGAAAAAAAAAAAAAGGAAATAAAAATAATAGTCACTCTCCTTCTGAGTCAGTATCTTCATCCACCTTAGACCCCTCCTGCTTGATGAAGTCCATGATCCTTTCACCATCTTTCGGGTCATTAGATAAGTAAATTTTCTCCTTCCACGATATCCGAAGTTTAGCCGGGTACAGAAGCTGATGATGAATCTTGAAGTGCCAGAGACGGGCTCGAATAGTATCAAACGCTTTGCGGCGCTGTCTGGTTCCGAAGGATAAATCAGGGAAAAGTTGTATTTCGGAATCGCCATATTTAAACTTCCTTCGTCTTCTTGTAATGGCCAGCAAACGGTTCCTGTCTCCTATGCCAGAACAGACCACCATGAACGTGCGTGGGTCGTTGGATCCTTTCTGTTCCCTTCGAGATTGAAGCCTGCAAGCCTTCTCCACAAGTGACGGCGGATCCCCCTCTGTAAGACCAACTATGCCAGGTAGGAGAGAGCGGGCAAAGTCTATGGGGTCATCTCCTTCAGCCAATTCCGGCAAGCCCAAAATTCTGATATTCTGTTCGTGGGGCTGGTTCTCCAGGACCTCCATCCGTTGATGCAGCCGGGTGTTATCACCAATTAGTTTTGTGGTAGCATCCATGGTTTTGGTTACGTTTTGTTCCAGCTTGGCCATCGACTGGCTATTTAGGTCCATTTGTGTCTCCAGAGCTGTAACTCTTGGTGTTAAGGTGTCAAATTTGCGGTCCAAGTCTTGGACCGTGCATACTAGCTGCTGCAAAGTAGAGTTGACTGTAGCCAGAGACACCTCTGCAGAATCCACACCACCGGAAGTCCCTGTCGCTCCATCTCTAGTAGGCCTACTGCCCCGTTTACTTCGTGGCTGGAAAAAGTCTGCGGAGGCAGACGCTGATCCTTTATTTTTCCCCATTTTGCTTACAGGTAGGTCTGAGGGGCATACCAAAAACGGAAGAGCCAGGCTAACACAATGAACGGGGTTCAATAATATAATAACATAAAATAATAATTGGAGCTTCTAAGAAATGCGTCCTTCTCCATAGCTGCTCAGCAGCGCCCCCATGGTAGACTTTTTTATTTGTTTGGTTAGGGCCAATGATTTTCCATTTTCAATGGAAAAACACAGAATTTGCCATTTTTATACCAGCACTTGGGAGTTAATTTTTCCATTAAAAAAAGTAATTTGTACCACTTCATCATGCAAACAACCTCACTTCACAAGAGTTTTTTGTGCATATACCCCATTTTGAGACACATCTGGGTACAAAACATGCTGCTTTCAGAAAAAAAAAATTATATAAAAATTTTTGTCAAATGAAATTTACCATTTTGGAAAGGGAAAATCAACAGCACTACTTTTTAGTATTTTTACGCAATACAATATTTCCCAGATCATTTTTATTTTGTGTTGCACTACTGTTCCCAGAAACCGAGACAACCTGTTTATTTATGCAGCTCTGCACCCTTTATTTTTTATAAAACTGTTTTTTTCACTCCATTAAAGCAAATGAAAAAGGCTGCAGTATGTGTCCTCTTGTAAATCTGAGAGTTCTTTATAGGCAGCAGCCTGTAAGTGTAGCATGGTTCCACAGTGGAATCCGGCATGTTTTGAGATTTACAAAAATCATTTTACACACGGCCAAACATCAGTACACAGTAAACATCACTACATACACAGTAACTGTCCCACCGATCATAAAAACTAAATTAGATGGGCCAGCCCAGAGGCACTGAGGGTTGAGGTGCTGGACGCCACACCTCGCTCTACGCTGGTGACCCGGGTTCGGAATGACCTCGGGTCGCTGGGTGCTGCCATGGGGGACGGAGCAGGATCAAGCGTGCCAATGGGCAGATCTCCTCTCCCGAGGGTGGTGAGGGTGGGTTGGTGCCCCCCCCCCGTAGTTCCGCTCTCACCGTGTAGAAGTCCAGTGGGTAGCATAGGCGAAGAGGGGGTGGCAAACAATTATGGGAGAGAGAATGGGCTGAGCTGGTGCCATGGGGTGTGCAGCATGCCTCCACATGCTCGCACAGCCGTGTGCTGGGGCCTCGGGAGAAAACCTGCAAAAATACCTGTTTGTCCCCATCGCCAGTTGGCAGGAGGAGGTGATGGGGACAAACAGGTATAATTAAAACAAAAACTCAATAAGACATCACACATATCTTAAGAGACTTTTCTGCAGTAAGTAAATTAGTACAACAAGTGCCACTGTCTGAATCTGCAGATAAATTCTTTGTTAGGGTTGCTCAGATTCTGAGTCAATTAATCAGATTTGTCGGCACAAGGCCAGATTTTGGGATTTGTTATCCAAAAATTCAAACTCCGTAGTTTAAGGCTAAAACATGTTTTTACATAGGCAATTAAGCATTTAGGATTTAGGAATCAGAATTCTAAATTGGATTCAGATTCAGAATCAGAAATTCTTAAAAAGTTCCATCAGATCATAATGAGCCAACTCTGAGCGTCCCTATTCTCTGTCCACATCTGTGGCACACTTCTGTGTACCTGCAGATTACTTTCCTCCCTCTGCATCAGTCACTTTAAAAATATAAAATCAATTTTGAAGAGTATCAATTAAATGAAAAACTGCCTCTACATACATAGTAAAATATGGCAATAGTGTCAGCTAGAAAGAGCACTAACAACACATATCTTTAACAAGTAGAACAGTACAGTAAATGTGGTACGAAAATTACAAAGAAAAAAATACCAAAAAAAAACCTGTCAAGCAAACATCAGCAAGGGCCAGCAATCCACAAACCTTTCCACCCAGTACAGGTCTCTGATTGAAATGATCAACTTCTTGCACACACACATAGGCCCTGTCCACACTTTCGACTCTGTAATGTTACAGAGTGCCCAAACCGCTACTCAGAAGGTTTCATGCTACACCTGTAACGCTACAGAAGGCGCCAGAATCGCTGTTGAAACCACATAGAGGTGGTTTCAACAACTGTTATGAAACCAGTCCCACCTCGGTAACGCTACCGCGTGTAGTGTGGACGGGTGGTAACGTCCGTAGCTCTAGAATAGCGCAAGCTGCATTGTGGGATTGGGCCGCAGCAAAGGTCGCCCGGGTTCAAGGTGTGGACTGGCGGCACCATCGCTGCGATTGGTCACCGCTGCAGTGTGACACACTGTACTGCCCCTCAGCTGTAACGGTTTCTGTCTGCTACAGGGTCTGAGCGTTGTAGTGGACGGGGCCTAAGACTGTAACCACAACTACTGTGATTAAAAATAAATTACACATCACCAGCTGTGTGCTCATGGTAATCCCACAGCGGTCCTCACGAATGGTTTAAACATGCCTTGCAAGCATTTAAACTAGCCGGGGCAATGGGAGCAGGGAAACTCAAGCAGCCCATTCCCATAGATAAGAGCAGCCAGGAACATGAGAGTAAGTTGCAGACAGGGCCACCTGAACCAGTCACAAACGGAATGGCAGAGGAAGGGAGGCAGCAAAAAAGAAAACCTGGGTTGGAGGGAAGAAACAGGAGGGTAAAAGTGGGAACAGAGGCAGGACGGGCAGCAAAACGTGGAAGGCCATGTTAACAAATGCCCGCAGCCTGGGAAACAAAATCCCAGACCTGGAGACCTTGCTGGTAGAGGCTGACCTGGTCATAGTGGCAATAATCGAGATAGCCAACTCAGTTAAGAAGGGTGATAAAACCTTTTATAGGTACATCAGGGAGTGAAGGAAGACCAAAGGAGGATAGTGAGGCTTAATAAAGGGAAGGGGGGCGGGCAGAGGGTGACTGTGAAAAGGCAGAGATACCAACAAATATTTTTGCTCAGTATTCACAAATGAAGAGGGGGAGATACCTAAACCAAACAGCAGAAACACTCTGGATACGGGGGTTAATACTAGCCCATTCACAGAAGAAAGGGTTCTGAAAGAACTCTTAAAACCGAAGGTGGACAAAGCAATGGTGCCTGATTGGATTCATCCCAGAATACTAAAAGAATTAAGGGTAAAACTAGTGACACCACTGACTACCTTCTTTAACAAATCATGGGAGGATGGGGCAGATGTTATTCCTCTTCACAAAAGTGGGAGCAGAGCAGAAGCAGGAAACTAGAGACCTGTTAGTTTAACCTCACTGATTGAGAAAATGATGGAATCACTTCTGAAGGAAATAACTGTTGAGTACCTAGAGGCCAGCGGGGGCACAGGACCCAAGGCAGCATCGATTCACAGCGGGAAGGTCATGTCAGACGAATCTAATAGATTTCTTTGACTGGGTGACCAAAGTAGTAGATCACGGAGGGGTTGTGGACATGGCCTACCTAGACTTTAGCAAGGCATCTGACACAGTCCCACACAAAAGATTAATACACAAGTTGGCAAACATGGGAGTGGGTCCTAAGATGGTAGCCTGGGTAAAGAACTGGCTGGAGAACAGGACACAAAGGGTAATTGTAAATACAGTCCACTCTGAAGAAAGGGGGGTTACTAGTGGGGTACCGCATGGTTCAGTACTAGGACTGGTCCTCTTTAATGTCTTTATAAGCAACATTGCACAGTGACTGGAAGGAAAAATATGCCTCTTTGCAGACGACACAAAGATCTGCAACAGAGATGAGACACAACGTGGGGTGGAAAGGATGAGAAGGGACTTGGCAAGGTTGGAGGAATGGTCAAATGTATGGCAGCTTAGATTCAATGCTAAGAAGTGCAAAGTAATGTACCTGGGAAACAAAAACCCAGGGGAAGAGTTCACAATGGGGGGTGAGATACTAACAACAACAAAAATGGAAAGAGACCTGGGGGTAGTCATATCAGATTACCTAAAGGTGGGCAAGCAATGTGAGAGGGCAGTAAGAAGGGCTGGGGGGGGGATACTGGAATGCACAGGGAGAGGCATCACCAGTAGAAAACAGGACATTGTTATCCCTCTGTATAGATAGCTGGTGAGACCCCATCTGGGAGTACTGCGTGCAGTTCTGGAGACACAGTCTCCACAAAGATATAGACAAGATGGAGGCAGTCCAGAGGAGGGCAACTCAAATGGTGCAGGGTCTGCACCAGAAGACATATGAAGAGGGACTTAAGGAGCTTAATATGTATAGCCTCAAGGAAAGAAGGGAGAGGGGGGACATGACAAAATCTTTCAAGTACCTCAAGGGAATCAACAAAGTCCAAGAGAGTAGCATCTTTTAGAAAAAGAGGTGTGTAAAACAAGGGGACACAATTTGAAGATAGAGGAGGGACAGCTCAGAGGTAATGTGAGGAAGTATTTTTTCATGGAGAGGGTTGTGGATGCATGGAACAGCCTTCCTGAGGAGGTTGTGGAGTCAAAAACAGTGGAGAAATTCAAGAATGCGTGGGACCGTCATAAGGCAATTCTAGGGGTTGGGGGTAGGAAGAAGTAGCCTGTTGGTTAACTAGGATGTGCAGCTTATCCATTAGGTAAGGAAATGGGCAGACTGGGTGGGCCAAGCGGTCCTTATCTGCCGTCAAATTCCATGTTTCTATGTAATGTATTAGGCTGAAAAATAAAGGCAAGAGAAGGAGGAAACCACTATGGTTCTCGAAGGATGCAGCAGAGAAAGTAAGGGCTAAAAGGTTGAGATTCAGAAACTAGAAGGAGACTCAGAAGGAAAAGGATAGGGTGGTGTACCTAAATTGTCCGAAGGAAGCAGGGAAGGTTGTTAGGAGCACAAAGGCACAAACAAAGGGAAGATTAGCACAGACATGGAAAAAAAGAGTACAAAACATTCAATAGGTACATCAGTGAAAGAAGAAAGTTCGGGGGCCGGGGTTGTAAGGCTCAGAGGGGATGAAAGGGGGAAGGTGACCTGGAAAAGGCAGAAATACTGAATAAATACTTTTGTTCAGTATTCACTGAAGAAGGGAAGGGACAGTCACCACAGCTACGCATCAGATACCAAGTGGGGGGGGGTGAACACCAGTCCACTGACAAAAGAGAGAGTCCCGAAGGAGCTCACAAAACTGAAGGTGGACAACAGTGGCGGCTCTACACCAGGGCCCTGGTAAAAATTACTGTGCCCCAGTTGGTGCTCCATATGGTGCACAGCTTCCCCTATAGTAACAATATATCAGTGCCCTGGTGGCCATCTGTTGTGCCCCAGCTGTGCCCTGGTAACCATTTGTGGCTAGAGCCGCTACTGATGGACAAGGCAATGGGACCAGATGGCATATATCCTAGGATATTAAAGGAACTACGAATGGAGCTAGTAGCACCAGTGGCAACCATCTTCAGTGAGTCACTTAACACAGGAGTGATTCCACAGGACTGGAGGAGTGCACATGTAGTCCCTCCTCACAAAATTGGTAGAAGGGAGGAGGCAGGAAGCTATAGGCCAGTCAGCCTCACCTCAGTAGTGGGTAAAATCATGGAGGCACTGCTTAAGGAAAGGATAGTGGGACACTTGGAATCCAGTGGAGCCCAGGATCTGAGGCAGCATGAATTCACAGCAGGAAGGTCAAGTCAAATGAATCTGACAGATTTTTTTTGACTGGGTTATGAAGGAGGTGAATCAGGGAGGTGCAGTGGATGTCTCCTACCTTGATCTCAGCAAGGTCTTCGACACCATCCCACATAAAAGGCTGGTTAACAAGACAGTTAAGTCTAGGCATTGACCACAAGGTTGTAAACTGGGTTAGTAACTGGTTAAAGGACAGAAAGCAGAGGGTGGTGGTAAATGGGATCCAATCTGGGGTGACCAGTGGGTACCTCAGAGATCAGTCCTGGGGTCAGTCCTTTCTAATGCCTTTATTAGTGACACAGCATCTGAGGGGCTGAGGGAAAGGATTATTCTGTGGGACTCTCCTTGGGTAAGTGAGAGGTGGGGTGGGGGGGCTAACAAGAGGCTAGAAAATACCAATGGATGGTTTTCTTCTTTCAAGGTAGAAAAGAGAAACATGGACTTTTTTTTTTTTTTTTTTTTTACAGGCTCCAACACTGAAGACTGGGCACCCCAGTGTTGGGGGGGGCTGTTTGGCAGCACAAGTACTGGATTTAAGAGATGGGTCAAGTGAGGGTGGGGGGATACTGACTGTGAGAATGAGCACCCACTGACAGTTTTAATGAAAAGGTGGTTGTGCAAGAAGAGGATGATACTGGAGGATGGACTGAGCACTGAACGCCAGTTGTAATTAACAGCTGGGTCGGTGGGAGAAGGAGGAGATACTGGCAGTTGGGTTCAGCACCTGCTGCCAATTTTCTCTACTGGTTGGGTTGTGTGGCAGCTGGGAAGATACAAGTAGCTTGGCTGAGCACCCCCCAACTAGTTTTATGTACTGGATGCAGGCAGCAAGGGGTTTACCAGCGGTGGATGTGTAGTGGCTAGGTAGGGCAGGAGATAACAGCAGCAGGACTAAGCATCCATCTCTTTTTTTTTTTGATGGGCTGGTGGATGTTGAGATGGCAGCAATAGACAGGAAAAAGCTGTGGCAGCTGTGACATCTTTACCATTATCAGAGAAATGAAGTACTAAACAGAAGCACATATGAAAGTAGTAAACTGTAGGCTTCAAGCAAGAATTAGGAGTTGCACAAGAAAACCCACTACTGCCTAGTGACTGGGCAAGGAAGAGAATGGCAGAGAGTGGGTGGAATTAGGGAGGAGATTCAATATTCTTAAGCTGTGATAGGTGGAGAAGGGGCACTCACCCAAAAGACCTCTTACAGCACAGACTAACAGCAATATGTTCCCATGCTTTGCAAGCGAACATAAAAACAGTGTTGAAACTTTGTGTCGTAAATGTGTGCGCACCAGCAGCTGACCACATCAAAAACAAACTTACAGGTACCTTTCAGCTTTTTTAAATTTTTTAACTAATTTTTTATTTTTATTTGCACTGGTATCCAAATTGATTTCTCAACTTAAAAAAAACGGGTTTTAAAAAAAAAAAACTACTTAAAGAATGGATGTTCACGGATTATCTCTTGTTTAGTAAAAACTACTACCTTGCTGGCCTGGTGATGCAGATGGCTGAGGCACTGGCGCCTCACCTTGCCACACCAGTGACCTGGGTTCAGGAACACAGCAGGGTCACTCAGGCGTTGGCCAGGAGGAGGAAGAGTGAGTGTCCCACAGGATACCTTCCTCCTCCTCCTCTGGGGAGGGAGGATGATGGACTCAGCTGCAACACTGCAACCTTGATGGCCATTAGTGGCAGCAAAAGCAGAGCCATATGAGGGTGCCTCCAAACTAGGATGCATTGCCTGCATGTATCTGCTCAGTCTGCATTCATGGGGTGCTTGAGGGAGGGTACAAAATGGTGGAAAATGCCATGGCTGTGGGGAATGATCCAGCACTCCCTCGTAGGTTCTGCACCATCCACTGGGATGGCCACACATCCGTTACCTAGTCTCCTCCCAGTCTCCGAGAATACGGGAAGCCCCACGGGGCACAGAATGGCAGTGGGGAGTTAAGTCCCAGCCACAACAGGTGGCAGGGCTGGAGGGGGTGCCAGACAGAGCAGGGCTGGCCGAGGAGGAGGAGGCAGAAAAAACAAATAACTGTTGCCTTCTGATACATTAGGGTTCCAGAACTGCTCAGCTTTGTGGTTCTCAAATCCCTAAGATGCCAAGAGACAACACTGCATTAACCAAGAGACATTCGTGAACATCCATTTACTTATGAACATAGTGCTGCTACTGGGTAGGAACTACACAGATGAACAAACTGTGTTGTCCACTGGGAAGAGTGGTATGACATCTGGAGCAGAAAATAAAAGCAATTTAGAGCTTTTGTTGCCTTTGTGTTGTATTGTTAGACTTCAATAAAGTGATTTTGAACTGTTAGGGATAGAAACTTAGTATTTTGAAAATGAAAGCTTGGCGTGAGGGCAAATACTGATTGTAACAGTAATACAGTGTTCATACATGAAGTTTTATTGATAATTGTAAACTATATCATGAAACTGTATTGATCAACATTTACAATTAAACTTCATTATATCAATACATTAACACTGTACCAGTATCATATATTGGTAATGCTCCAACTACACAAGAAGAAATACCCAATTCCCTGTCACTCTAATATCCTCCCATCCAAGGCACCTATGTTTGGGTTTAAAAAATGAGTAACAGAAATGCTGGTCTGTGACTGGCAGACAGCATTCTCTACACATATGTTTATCAGGCAACACTGCACAGTAAAGAAACAAAGAGCTGGTATATGGCTCACTTCCATGCTTGCAGTTTACACTGACACTGAGGCCTCTACCTCGCTCGCTACTTGCAATGCATTACACCTAAATCACATCACAGTTAGGAAACAGGTTGTGCTGGGCCAGTGGAACCATTTTTCTAAGTATGATAAGACTATTCATCGTGTGGGTTGTTGGAAAATATGCCTCTGGAGTGAGTGGGTATACCCAACAACCCACACTCTGTTGAGTCTTATCACTAACATACACCCTAACACTAGTGGATAGAGGCACACCCTAACTACTGCCTGACAGGTGGTAAAGGCTCTATCCTGGGTATGTCCTGCTGTTCCCACAAAACATGTCCATTGTTTTGCCTCCACAAGACAGCAGACACACCAGATAGGGTCCTAGTCAATCAGTGCTGAAATTTATTGCATTTAGGTCCCTCCCTCACTCCCTCTCTCCAGGAGTCCAAGTTCTGGGGAAATGGTGGTTTGCAAAAATTTGGTATAGACAATGACCCACTGCAGTGGTCTGCAGAGTTAACTCCTTCAAATGGGCTACCACTCTCAATCAATCAATCTCCATGAGAGTTCCGGAGGTTCCAGTCTGGCTAGTGGAGCAGCTCAGGTGGTGGCTCAGAAACAAAAATTTGATAAAAGAAAAGGAAGATCCCACAGTCCTCTGGAGCCTGAAATAACTTAAATGGATGTAAGCCTGTTAGGCTTGGGGCGGGGGGGCCTCAACAGGCACCCAGTAGTTGTTGGGTTGTTGTTCCCTGGTGGAGCACAAGAAATGTATCAACATTCTGGAAACTAGGGTGATCTGAAAGGCCTAGGCCCACTGCTCAGAAGACAAGCAGTACAGATTCAGTCACACAGCCATATAGCAGCAGCACACATCCTGTGCCGGGGAGATGTAAGCCGGAGTCAAGCCACCCTCTTCTGGTGTGGGCAGAGGTAAACATTCCATCTCTAGAAGCAACACATCTTCCAGGGTAGAGAATGTACAAGCTGACTGGCTGAGCAGGAAGAGGTTTTTCCCTGCCCACACAGCAACTGCATCCAGAAAAGTCTGCATGAATGTGTAGCACCTGGGGTTAACCAGCAGTGGATCTTTTCCAACAAGAAAGAATCGGCTTCTGGATAGCTTCTGCTCGACGACCAAAGAACCAGCGGCATGGAAGGTGGATGCCTTGTCACTCTGCTGGACGAGGCAAACATTTTATGCCTTTCTCCCACTGGCACTGCTGCTCATAGTCATTCAGAAGGCTCCCATTGGCACTGCTGCCCAGGATCATTCAGAAAGTCAAGCAAGACAGGGCCACTCATCTGAATAGCACCATACTGGCTCAGGAGACAGTGGTTCTCCCGACCTGCTGGAAATGTCAACAGAGCCATGTCTGCAGCAAGCGAACAGGCCACACTTGCTGCAACATGGCCTTATGTGGCACTGGGTCCTAGGACAGCTCAACCTGAGGGCTTGGCGACTGAATGGAGGAAGTTCAGGATCCTAGATTACTCAAAGAAGGTGATTAACAGCCTGATTAGAGTTAGAAACATTTCAACCACCATCACCTATTATAGATAACAATGTGCATTTACAGCCTGGGTGTCAAAAAAAAAAAGTAAATGCCCTAAGGGCATCAGTTTCTGATGTCATGGAATTTTTTAAAGAAGGGCTTGGACATGAGATTAGTACCAGCAATCTTAAAAGTGAAGCCATCAGAACCTTCAGCCACACTACAAGAAGCAAACGGGGTATCTGTGGAAGACCTTACACTTGTAATACAGTTTTTAAGCCTGCTTCTCTTCAGTGGCCAATGGTGAAGGACACTGTGCCTGTATGGGATTTGACTCTGGCTCTAGAGGGGCTTACTGAAGCACCATTTGAGCCCCTGGCACAGGAAAATCTTCACCTCCTGACCCTAAATATGGTCTTCATGGCTATAGTCTCAGCTAGAAGAGTTGGGGAGCTGGCAGCTCTCAACTCTAGGTAGCCACACTGTAGAGTACTGCAGAGTAGTCCTACGAACCACAGGGTTCGAAATTAAGTTTTGCAGCTACTAGCCAGCAAGGCTAGTGACTGAGAAAGTCCACTAGCCCCACAGACCTTTCCACTGTTCCAGCTGGTGTATTTATTGAAATCTTACCTTCTCCAATACAAGCCTGCAGGGCTAGTTAAAGGAAACTTTTACTAGCCTGATAAAATTTACCAGCATTTGGCTAGTGGACTGGTGTCAATTTCAATCCCTGGAACCATAATGGGTTTTATTCCCAAGATGAACTCAATTTTTCACATTTATTTATTTATGTAAGTGTTTTACCAGGAAGGCATGTTGAGCAGAGTACCACTCGATTCCAGATGCATCCCGACAATAGTCAAGAGCTGATTCTACCATTATTCTGTTCCAACCCGAAGCACTCCTTGTAAAGGAAGTTTCATACCATTGACATGCCCTGAGCTCTAAAGTGCTACTTGGCACAGACAGATGGCTGAAGACAGACAGAATCCTTTTTCAGCCTCCTGACAGATAAATCAAAAGGGAAGATGGCATCATCCTCGACCATTTCAAGATGACTCAAAGAAACAATTATGCTGGCTTACAGTAAGGTAGGTAAACCAGCCCATGAAGGTTCAAAAGGACATTCAACTAGAGCAGTAGCAGCCTCCTCGGCAGAAAAAACTATGGCTTTACCAACCAATATCTGCAGAGCTGTAACTCTGGCTACCATCCTTACTTTTGTGACACACTACAGGTTGAATGTTCAATTATCAGAAGATTCCTTTGGTGGAAAGGTTCTGGAAGTGCTGGTGTTCAGGTAATGCTCAAAGGCTGGATTATGGAGGTGTAGTGCAGATTGTTTATTGGTTTTATAAAGTTGAAGTGTTTTCCCACCCAGGACAGCTGTTTG
This sequence comes from Neoceratodus forsteri, assembly GCA_016271365.2. NCBI lineage: Eukaryota > Metazoa > Chordata > Ceratodontiformes > Ceratodontidae > Neoceratodus > Neoceratodus forsteri. The sequence goes on from CM028131.1 coordinate 640,876,741, forward strand.
GGATGTAGTAAGCAGTCTGTCCACCATCCTCCACAAACACTATATCCGCCTATGATGGAAGGATGTGAAAGCAACAGGGAATGGGGAATCTCTCACCTGAAGAAATTCTGCTTCACAGAGTCTCTTACAGTCTTTCTTCTTATTTTCACCAGTGATTGGGGAAACAAAAAAGGAAAAAAAACAGGGAAGATGTGTCTTTTAGACTGTTGGCTCTCACTTTTTTTGTTGCAGTTTGTGGTTTGTCTTTGACAAGTGACTACATTTTGAGTTTCTGAAGGATGCCCTGTAGTTTGGTACAGGTTCTGCTTGGCATATGAAACACACTTTCTGTGAAAAAGAGCAGAGCATACCCAGGACAGAGTCCCTCCTACCAGACAATCAGTAGTTAGGGTGTACCTCCGTCCATCAGCATGTGGGTATATACCCAAACATTACAGCTGCCTGGGATAAAAGAATGTGAGACTACTCCACCAGAGTTGCTCTCCAAAGGACAAAGGTGAACAGTATTCAGGACAAGGACAAAGACAGCAAACAGATGGCCGATATAGCCATTAGCACTTGTGTGGCCATAGTAAAGGAAAACATGGTATTGAGCATCAAAATGGAAAATATGCAGAATCTCGGTGGCAAATCTGTGTGTGCTCCAACTGTCAGGGGGATCAGAGGTTGAAGATCCTCATGCTTTGGTCCAAGACTGGTTTGGGACTACTCTGGGGTGGGACACAAACTGTAGATAACCAAAGTTTAAAAGATAACCCCAAGGAAAGTCCAGGCCCCAACTTCTCTCACCTTGTTGGTGGTACTGGGGAGTACAAGAGAACAAGACACTATCCTGACAGCAGCAAAATGAATCAAAGAATGGCCTAGTAAGATAATCTCATTTAATTGTATCTGGACATTGACTATACATCAAGAGTGCACAATATATCTTCAGACTCTCTGAGTGGGCAAAAAACATTTTTTTTCCTATCATTCCACAGATACAGGTTAGCTCCAGATAAGGGACAAGGGAAGATCAGTGAGGCAGCAGAAGAGACAAAAGAACAAAGGGATGGGGGAGACAGGAGATGTGGAGGGTGGTGTCCATCAGTGCCAGGAGCCTGGGAAATAAGGTGGATGAACTCCAGGCCATGATAATGGGAGGGCTGAGTGGATCTGGTGGCAGACAGAGACCTGGGCAAACCCCAAACCATGACTAGTATCTTTATTCCAGAATTCACCCTCCACACAAAGGACATAGCAGGGGCAAGGGAATAGGGTAGTGATTTACATTAAGGAAGGGATCACTCCCACATGGGAGAACATGGAGGGAATTGAGTACCAGGTTAATATGGGTACAGGTCCAAACAGTGGCAGGGAAACAAGTAAGGGTGGGGGTTGTGTATCGACCCCAAAGTCAGAATGAAACCACAGACCAGAAGTCAGGGGACATGATCAGGAAGGCTGCAGAGAAAGAAGAAGAAGTGGTGACAGTGAGAGACTTCAACCTGCCCAGATATGAACTGGAGCACACCATAGACCAGCAGGAGCCAAAAGCTCCTGGATGCAGTCCAAGATAGGTTCTCAACCCAGAGGGTGATGGGGCGGACTAGGGATCGGACATCTTGAACACAGTACTGACAAACGGTAAGGGAAAATTGTTTCACCAGGAAAGGCATACTAAGCCAAAGCTTGTTTCCAGGTGAGACCTGGGAGCACAAGGAAGTGAAGTGACGTGCACAGGGTCACGGAGTATGCAAGTGAGGGCTGACAGGATTCAAACCCAGGTCTCCAGGTTTGCAGCTCAGTGCCCTTAACCACTATGCTATACTGACTTCTCAAACTGCAATCATGTCAGAAGCATCAGTGTAGCTAGACTGCTGTCTGGTCTTTCCCCCTTTGCTAGTGCTGGTCTAGATGGTATGGAGCCAAGGCTCCTCTGCCTGGCTGCTGCCTCCATTGCCCCCTTCCCGTGGCATGCATAGATAATCTATCCCTCTCCTCTGGGGCGATTCATGACACGTGGCAAGGGTTGTCCCTGTACTCAAACAGGGCAACCCTAGGATTCTAGACAACTATCGGCCTATTGCCATCCTATCGGCAATCAGTAAGTTTCTTGAGAAAGTTGTGGCAGAGCAACTTATGGATTATATCCAATCTCATGAGCTTCTGTCTCCCTCACCGCATGGTTTTCACAAGAGGCACAAGTACAACCTCAGCCCTGGTCACTGTCACTTCAGGGATAAGGACTGCTATGGACCAGGGCAGACTCTCAGGTGCAGTCTTTATTGATCTTTCTAAGGCCTTTGACCTAGTTGACCATGTCCTCCTATGCTCTCAACTTGGGTCTCTTGGTCTAGCCCCCCGGTCCTTCACTGGTTCTCCAATTACCTTCACAGCAGGCAACAAGTCAGAAAATATGGGAAGGTGCTCTTGGACACCACCACTGTATCCACAGGTGTTCCCAAGGGGTCTGTACTTGGGCCTCTGCTCTTCTCCATATTTGTTAATGATCTTCCCTCTGTTAAGGCCACCTGCAGGACCATCCTGTATGCTGATGATCTGGTTATCCTCACTCACTCCTGTGACACTGGGGTCATTAATTCCCAACTAAGTGACGATTTCAAGGGTATCCAGTCATGGTTATCGTCCCACAAGCTGGTCCTAAACCTTAAAAAGACCCAGGCCATGCTGTTTGGATCCCTGGCTAAGCTTAAGACCTCCCCTGTCCCTCTGCATTTTTTGGGTACTGGAGGAGCTCCCGTGCATGTTACTGACTCAGTCAAATACCTGGGGGTGACACTCGACCCTCAGCTCGACCTTGGTCATCAAATCCTGAATGCGTGTTGGGCTGTTAACTGGAAACTGGGTCTGGCTTACAGGGCTAAAAATAATCTTACCTCACCTGCTCGCCTAGCAGTAGCCAAAGAGGTGTTTCTACCATCCCTATCCTATGGGCTCCCGTTGTTTGCCCATACCTCCAATGTCCACCTTGCAATGTGGACCGTGGCGTACAATAACATTTGTCGCTTTGCTCTAGCAGCCCCTTGCCTCACTCACCATTGTGACTTGTATGGTAAGCTAAACTGGCTTTCTCCGCCCAAGCGTAAGGTACTGAGCACAGGTACCACCCCTGGAATGGCAGAGCTACTGATGCCCGCTATCCCCTCCACCTGCTCCCTCAGGTCTCTGAGCCCTGCCACTCTTCAGGTTCCTGCTACACATACTCGAATGGGAGACAGGGACTTTGCCTCCTGGGCCCCTAGACTATGGAATTCCTTTCCTGCCCAGGTCCGCTCTTGTCCCTCCCATGCGTGTCTACGGACCTCTCTGTGGAAATACCTGAAGCTCTCCTCGGCATGCAACTGTCCTAATCCTCCCTGATCATCCTGGTCCCCTGCACAGCACTCGTTGCCATCATCTCCCTCACTTTGACTTAGGTCCCGCTGTGGTAGCATGCCCGCCTGGGCGTTGGCCTTGTGTGAAATGGTGATACTGCCAGGGGTCCTGGGCTGTTGATATCTGTCTGATAAGATACTTGTACATAATAATTAAATTATTGCTTAGTGCTCTCTGTATTTACTCTGTATTGACCTTGCCATCATGTTATACTAAATTATCTTACTGTGATTGTCATGCTTCTCCTACAGTCAATGTACCTGCCTTGCTTGTGTAAAAATGTACTCTGTATGTATTTCATCTACTGTACTCTCCGAGGTTGTACCTGAAAACAGGCATATGTTTGGTCTACTGTACTTACCTGGTCAACAAAAGCTAAATAAATAAATAGACCCTTGGGGAGCAGTGATCATCAGTCAGCATGATATTACCTCAATATGGGAAGGAAAGTACTGAACACACACACACACACACACACACACACACACAAATAATAAAAGGTGCATACTCACCGTTAACAGTGGAATTCAAGAAAATCTCTTTCATCAGGTCACACCTATGGAACTTACAGCCGACAGGCACTAGGACCACATGGAAACTTTTACAAGCAGTCTATGATGACATCAGATGTCAACTATTATGTAAACATGGGTGGCCCCTTCCCTGCTCTGTTCCCCACCGGAGATCATGCTCAGAGGACTTCCCTGTAGGGAACCAGGAGATAACCTAAGACTCGGACAACCAGGCAAGGCACAGAACAGTAGGTAGATCCTCATGGAGGAGACAGCACTTACCAGAGTCTCAAGATCCTATGAGGGAAAGGGTTGGGACAACATGGCCTGATGAAAGAGATTCTGAAAAAGATCTACTATTACAGTGAGTATGTAACTGTTTCATCTTCTTTGAGGCTATCTTTTTCATCAGGCCACACCTATGGAACAAGTACCAAGCAGTACTAACCATAAACAGTCTGTGTGGCTGGAGCCTACATGCCTAAGAAAGTAAGCCTTGGGCCGGCCCGGTTGTGCCAAGGGTTGAGCTGTTGAACACCCCACCTTGCGCTACGCTGATGACCCAGGTTCGGAAATTACCTTGGGTCGCGGGGGTGCCAGCACGGGGGGGGGGGGGCAGGAGCAGGATCAAGCGTTGGCTCTCTTCTCCCAGGTAAGGTGTGGGGTTGCCCGCCCACAGTCCCGTCATTATGGAACGGAAGTTTGGTGCCGGCACAAGCGGTCAATGGCACGACTGCAAGGCAGGGGTGTCGCGAGCGGCATGCGCATGCGTACCTCCCCATGCACTCACTATGTCAGGGATTCGTGGGAGTAGGGGCTGGGAGAAAACCTGCAAAAAAAACCCCAAAAAAACAAATTATATATGGGGGGAAAAAAAAAAAAAGAAAGAAAGTAGGCCTTAAAACACAGCTAGGCCAAAGCCAGCCCTTTTTTTTTTTTTTAAATATATATTTATTTTCAAGAAGTACATGAAGCAGAGTGTTATAGTGATTTTCCAACACTTCATTTTCTTAAAGCCATTAAAAGTATAGCCTTCCTTAATCTTCTGCACAATCAAGTAACACATATACATTCCTCTGTTTATCCATTAGGTAATTCTACTAACTGCTATCAACTATCACGTGGGTTTATACATGGGATCAGCTTCTTTAAGCAAATTAAACACTTGGCTCTGTTTGGTGGTGCATCTCTGGGAGGCCACTTCTCTCTGGTACACATTTTTCTTATTGGCATTTTCTTTTTTTCTACACACATTCCATTTCAAACAGTCTGGCAAGTATTTATTTCTATAGGAATTTAATTATGTATCTAGGAGAAAACTTCCTTTTACTTGTTTTCTCCCTCCCTCTCTCTCAAACTATTCTGGTTCACATGCTACAGTCGATCTCATCCATCTCCTCACAAACTTATCCTGCGTATCTCGTACCTGACAAGTCAGTTCTTCCACTCTGTTGGAATATTTGTAATAATTTGTACTCAGTCCTCTATCTTTGGGTGAAGTGGCTGCAACCACTGCCTTGTAATGGCCTTATAAAATGCTACTACACAGATGTACCACATGTAGTAAGAATCCCTTCCCCTTATCTCTCCCGGGGGGGGGGGGGTCCCAGTAGCAGATTCTGGAGGGTCAAGGGTACAGTCAACTGAAATAAGTTGGACATTTTCTCCTTTACCTCTGTTTTAAAGGTCTCTATTATTGGGCATGTAAACAATGTGTGTGTGTGGGGGGGGTTGCCTTCTCCTCTCCACATTGTCGCCAGCAGCATGTAGATGTATTTAGGTTCCATTTGGCAACTTTGGCTGAAGTAAAAAAAAAAAAAAAATATCTCACCTTGACTTTCCAAGAATATTCCTGCTACAGTGGCAGTTG